>JAPDVU010000004.1:73817602-75118316 GCA_026230045.1 Corynorhinus townsendii
CCCTGCTGGTCATCTTGTGGTGGCCATCTTATGTCCACATGGGGGCAAGATCTTTAACCACATGGGGGCAGCCATCTTGTGTGTTGGAGTGATGGTCAATCTGCATATTACTCTTTTATTAGATAGGATAGAGATCTGGTGCATGGGTGGGGGTCAGCTGGTTTGCCCTGAAGGGTGTCCCAGATCAGGGTGGGGGTTCCCTTGGAGTGTGGGGCAGCCTAAGTGAGGGGCCTGTGGTGGTTTGCAGGTTGGCCACGCCCCCCAGCGACCCAAGCAGAGGCCCTGGTATCTGGGATTTATTTATCTTCTATAATTGAAACTGTGTAGCCTGGAGTGGAGCCAAGCCTTCTGCTCACTCTGTGGTGGCAGCCATTTCTGTTGGGATTTATGTATCTTCTATAATTGAAACTTTGTAGCCTTAGGTGGAGGCCAAAGCAGGCCAGGGCTGCAGAAGCTTGGCTTCCTCCATTGCCGGGGGCAACCCTAGCCTCCTGCTCTCTCCAGCTCGGTGGCTGCTGCCATTTCTGTTGGGCTTTATTTATCTTCTATAATTGAGACTTTGTAGCACTGAGTGGAGGCCTGGGCGGGCAAGGGCAGGCGGAAAGCTTGGCTTCCTCCATTGCCAGGGAAACCCAAGCCTCCCTCGTGCTCTCTGTGGCTGCAGCCATCTTGGTTGTGTTTATTTGCATATTCCATCCTGATTGGCTGGTGGGCGTGGCCGTTAGGCATGACTTGTGGGTGTAGCAGAGGTACGGTCAATTTGCATAATACTCTTTTATTAGCTAGAATATATATATATATGTGCATATATATATGTATTTCAGAAAGGAAAGGAGAGGGAGAGAGAGATAGAAACATCAATAATGAGAGAGAATCATTGATTGGCTGCCTCCTGCACACCTCACATTGGGGACTGAGGCCCCAACTCGGGCATGTGTCCTTGATTGAAATCGAACTGGGACCCTTCAGTGTGCAGGCCAACGCTCTATCCACTGAGCCAAACTGGCTAGGGCCACTCATTCTTTATTATTTAAAAAAATATCCTTTGACCACTTACTACATGTCAGCCACTGTCTTCAATACTAAGGCTAGAGAGGTGAACAAGATAGACATTTATCCGCATTAGGGATGCTTTCAGCAGCAAGTAGCACAATAGGCATGTAAAAGTGGCCTAGCCTTGTCCGGGTAGCTCAGTTGCTTAGACTATTGTCTAATATGCCAAAGTTGAGGATTTGATCCCTGGTCAGGGTACACATAAGAATTAACCAAGGAAAGCATACATAGTGGCAAAACAAATCTCTTTCACTCTAAAAACCAATAAATAAATAAAAAATTTAGAAAAGTGGCTTAAACCATTGGGACATGTAATATTTACCTAACAGAAATTTATGACAGGCAGTCCATTGTCCAGCCCTCTAAAATGTTACCAAGGATACAGGTTCCTTTTTGTCTGTGTTCTTAGCATGCTGGCTTTTGTCTTCATTCTTGTCTTCTCATTGTATCATGGTTGCCATAGCTCCAAACATCTCATCTTCTTTTAAATCAGAATGAAATGGCCAAGGAAGCTCTTTTCTTATTCTTGTCCTTTTTACAAACATAGAAAAACTCTCAGAAGCCCCCCCAGCAGATTTTTCTTGAAATCTCATTGGCAGAACTGTGCCATGCTGGTGTCCTCAGTAGGAAAGGAGTTTGGGAAAGTAATTATCTTACAAAGTATTATAGGCTGTACACATTGCTACCCAAATAAAATTGAGATTTTATCATAAGGGGAGACATGGATGATGGGTAATAAATTCCATAGTCCCTTTTTCATGGAATTAATTCTCTAGCTGCTTCATGGAAAGATAGAGATAAATCAGGAGTATTTTTTACACTGAGTGGCCAGATTATTATGATCTCTGAACCCATAATAATCTGGCCACTCAGTGTATATCTTATATAATAAAAGGCTAATATGCAAATTGTCCCCTTGACCAGGAGTTCGACCAGCAGGCAGGCTGGCCAACTGCCCATGTCCCTCCCCCTGGCCAGGCTGGCCAGACCCACCCATGCACGAAATAATGCACTGGGCCTCTAATATAAATACACACACATACACACACACACACACACATACACACACACACACACACACACACACACACACACACACACACACACACACACACACACTGAGTGGCCAGATTATTATGTGTTCAGAAATCATAATAATCTGGCCACTCAGTGTATATGCTAGTCTTTGAAATTATGTCCAAGGAATTTGTATACTAAGTAGTCCTTACTGTCTGTTTTTGCACATTCAGCTAGAAAGCTATATGCTTTTAAATTGGTCATGAATTGGGGACTGGGATCTGTAAGACTTTACTTGGGTTAATCTTGTGAATCTAAGATATTGTATAGAGGATGGAAATGAAGAACCAGACACTTGTGTTAAGTATTAGCTAATACTTTCTCCTGGGGTGAAAAGTGCCATGAGCAGAGCATGATAATCTTATAATACCAACCACTCCTTACGTATTGCCATCATCTGCTTATTTGTCTAGCTGCTCCACTAAATAATTAGCTTCTTGGGGGAATAAACTGTGTGTTACTTATTTCTGTATTCATAACCCTGAGGATGGTGTCTGGCACATAGTAGGTATTCAATGAGGGTTGGAGGTTGGAAATTACCTTTCAGGGAGTAAAATGTGGAGAGGAAAGTTCTAATATTAGACATTAAGGAGTTAAAACTTGAAGTGTTTAAAAATGAAAAGTAGTCAAACAGTAGAAACAAGTTAGGTGGTAACTGGAACTTAGGAGGATTAATTTGCCTCTCCTTTTCTTTTTTTTTTTCCCTCCTCTGGGAGGTACAGTTGAGGTCATGTGGTGTTTATCCAAATTGCTTGGGTCTACATGACACAGAAGTGAGGCTAAAGTGCAAATGAGGTGGAACTCAGAAACAGCCTGTCAAAACAAGCATGATTTAGAGCAGTTGCCGCATATATTGTATCATTTTTACATCGTGGAAAGCAGCAATGCAGGACTTTATTGTGGTCGCAAGCTATCTTTGCTATGTTAGATAAGTGAATTCAAGTAGGTTTTTCTAAAAGTTCAAAGTTGCTGCTTTCTTTGTTTAAAAAATTCAAAAGTAAAAGTTCTCCAATATTAATTTTAACATTTGCTTTATTAAATTGCTATTGCATTACAAGTTTATATTTCATTGGTGATATTGCTTATTTATAATCCTCACACACCCCTGCTTTGAAAAGTCGGTGGAACTTGCCTTAAAGAGCGAGGCTTTGTGTTCTGCCTCCACACAAGGCAGGCGTCAGTGTGACAGGGAGGCAGAGCCCTGTGCTGGACCGGGCCTGTCCCAGGTCTGACTAATCCTGGGCCTTGGCAAGTCAGTTAACTTATCTCTGCTTGGTTTCTACATCTGTAAAATAGTGATGTGTGGGAATATGATTTTTTATTATTACTTCTAGGTCTAAAATTTTATAGCTATAATCTATTAGATGCCTACGTTTTAGGAGCTAAAGAGGGTGAAAGGTTAACATTTACCTTACAATCAGGTTTACCACCTCTTCCTTTGTAATAAAACTTTCATCTTACCAGTTATTATATTGTACATTTAAGAAAATATGGTAGCTGTAAAAAATAGGGAAAATAAAGAAAGATATAATTCACATTTGGTATTTTTTTTTGAATGTCTATTTCTAAAACTATCTAACATGCATATATATATGAATCATTGGAATCAGACTGCATACAAATTGTGTATCTTCCTTTTTCCCACTTAATTCTATGTTTTTCCATCTTATTAAAAATCTTTAAAAATAATTTTATTTCTTAAAATATTTATGCTGTTAAATGCAACACAAATACAAAGAACTGCATAAATGATTATAAGGAAAAGACCCTTGCAGCCACCACATTTCTCAGTGACCCCAGAAACATAGTTCTAACATAACTCTCTCCCTCCCCATTGAAATCTATAGCCCTAATAAATTTTACGGTAATCATTTCCTTATTTTTCTTTATATTTTAACCAACCACTATGCATCCCTAAACATTATCATTTACTGTTGTCTAAAAATATAATTTTAATGGATATTAATTGTTCCATCATGTAAAGTTACATTAGTAGCAAGTACAGCTTATTGGATTATTTACTTTCATTCTTTTTTGAAAATACTATCTTTTTATAAATACTATCTTTAAAAAATATTTTATTTTATTTTTATTTTTTAAATTTAATAAACCTTTATTGTTCAGATTATTACAATTGTTCCTCTTTTTTCCCCCATAGCTCCCCTCCACCTGGTTCCCACCCCACCCTCTGCCCTTACCCCCCTCCACTGTCTTCATCCATAGGTGTATGATTTTTGTCCAGTCTCTTCCCGTATCCCCCACACCCCTTTCCCCCCAAGAATTGTCAGTCCACTCCCTTTCTATGCACCTGATTCTATTATATTCAACAGTTTATTCTGTTCATCAGATTTTTTTATTCACTTGATTTTTAGATTCACTTGTTGATAGATATGTATTTGTTGTTCATAATTTTTATCTTTACCTTTTTTTCTTCTTCCTCTTCATAAAGAATACCTTTCAGCATTTCATGTAATATTGGTTTGGTGGTGATGAACTCCTTTAGCTTTTTCTTATCTTTGAAGCTCTTTATCTGCCCTTCAATTCTGAATGATAGCTTTGCTGGGTAGAGTAATCCTGGTTGTAGGTTCTTGCTATTCATCACTTTGAATATTTCTTGCCACTCCCGTCTGGCCTGCATAGCTCCCTTATAGGTAATTAACTGTTTTTCTCTTGCTGCTTTTAATATTCTCTCTTTGTCTTTTTCTCTTGGCATTTTAATGATGATGTGTCTTGGTGTGGTCCTCTTTGGATTCCTTTTGTTTGGGGTTCTGTGTGCTTCCTGGAGTTGTAAGTCTATTTCTTTCACCAGGTGGGGGAAGTTTTCAGTCATTATTTCTTCAAATAGTTTTCAGTGTCTTGCTCTCTCTCTTCTTTTCGCACCCCCATAATTTTGATGTTGGTACACTTGAAGTTGTCCCAGAGGCTCCTTACACTATCTTCATATTTTTGGATTCTTTTTTCTTTTCTGGTTGAGTGTTTTTTGCTTCTTTGTATTTCAAATCTGTGACTTGATTCTTGCAATCCTCTAGTCTGCTGTTAGATCTCTGTATAATATATATTTTTTATTTCAGTCAGTGTATGCTTAATTTCTAGTTGGTCCTTTTTCATATCCTTGAGGGTCTCGCTAAATTTATTGGCCTTTTCTAGAAAATTCTTGAAAAACCTTATAACCGTGGTTTTGAACTCTATATCCAGTCATTGGCTTTCCTCTAATTCTTTCATTTGTGATCTGTTACTTTGTCTCCGCATTTTGGCTGCTTCTTTGAGTTGATAGAGTGGCTTGTGTACTAGGTGTCCTATAGGGCCCAGTGGGTTGGCCTCCCCAGTTACCTGAGGTGGACACTCTTGGTGCACCCCTTTGTGGGCTGTGTGCACAGTCTTATTGTAGTTAAGCCTTGATTGTTGTTGGTATCACTGGGAGGAATTGACCTCCAGGCCAATTGGCTGTGAGGATCAGCTGTGTCTATGCTGGGAGAACTTCTGTGCTGGAGACAACCTTATGAGATAAGACTTACAAAAGCCTCTATGCTCAGCTTGGATGGGGCAGAGTTTCAGGGCGGAGCAGACAGTATTGGTTTCCCCAATAGGCCCCTGTGTCTCAGTGTCCTGTGGTAATTGCTGCAAGCACCTCTGAGAGAAAGCTGCCCTTGAGTTCCGCCCACTGTCAGACAGTCCAGTTTCTCCCCAAATGAGTCTGGGTCCCCAGAGTCTCACCTGGAAGTGGAGTTCAGTGCAGTCGGGAGCTTTTGTCTCCCTCCCGCTTGAGAAAGCCAGCCACGCACTCAGTTGCCCACCCTCTCCACTCGTGCACACCTCAGTACCTCTGCCTTCCACGGTTCCTCTGAGTCTCACTGTGCTTTTGTCTTTCCTGACAGTCCAGTTTCACCCCGTATGAGTCTGGATCCCCAAAGTCTTGCCCGGAACTGGAGTTCAGCACAGTCAGGAGCTTTTGTCTCCCTCCCACTTGAGAAAGCCAGCCATGCACTTAGTTGCCAGTCCTCTTTGCGTGCGCATCTCAGTACCTCTGCCTCCTGCAGCTCCTCTGAGTCTCAGTGTGCTTTTCTCTTTCCTTCTAGTTGTAGAATTTCCACTCAGCCAGCCTTCCTGTGGTTCTGGATGATGTCTGTTTTGTCTTCTAGTTGTAGTTTTGAAATTGTTGTGCGAGGCAGCAGTTTAGGTGTTTACCTATGCTGCCATCTTGGTTTCTCCTTAAAAAATATTTTAAATTAATTTTAGGGAAAGAGATGGGGGGAGAGAAAGAGAGAGAAAGAGGGGGAGAGAGAAACATTGATCAGCTGTCTTCTGTATGCCCCCTACTGGGGATGGAGCCTGAAACCCAGGAATGCGGGTTGACTGGCATTTGAACGACAACCTCTTGGTGCACGGGATGATGCTCAACTAACTGAGCCATACTGGTCAGGGCTATTTTCATTCTTGACAGCTATTGCTCTATTTTATTTTTTGAATAGATATCTGTTCACATAATGCAAAAGTTCAAACGTTTAAAAGTCTCCCTTTATTTCTGTCCTCTAGTCATCTTGCTGTCTCTATCACCAGTTTTTAGGAAGTTGTTGTGGAGGAAAAGGGGGCCTATGAATGGTACTGTTATGTTTTCAGTTTGAATGTCCTAAAATAATATAAATAGCTACAAAAATTATAATATGATTCATAATAAAGTATGCAAAATCCCTGTAGTTGATTTTTCTTTTATATGAAATCGGGATAATTTTCTGGAGTAAGATATGTAGTTTCACTCTTAGGTTAGCTAAATGCATAATATTGAACCATTGTGTGAATTGATGTAAATTATTCACAGAAGAAAGTCTAAGGTCAAATTAGATGTAAATAGTGTTGTGGTGTTTTAGTTTGCTTTACTGTACAGCTGAGAGACCCAAGTTACTTTCTTTGCCTCTTAGACACAATGGAAATGCAGTTTCTTTACTTTAACAGATCAATAAATAATGTCATAGTTAGAAAACATGTTATGGAGAAATACATAAGTCAGTTTGCATAAATAGAGGAACTAACGACTATCTAACCTGATGGACTAATATAACATTTTTATGCATCGCAATTCTTCGGTTACAAGAAACAAAAGCAGACTCTGCTTAACTTAAGTAAAGGGAACTTGCTTGAAGGATTCAGGTACTCATTGTTTAGCAGAATGGCTGGAGAACCAGGCTTTTACCTGGACAAAGCTAATACAACTTAGAAGGTCCAGGAATTGGAGATGACAAAAATGGTCTCATATAAAAATTGGCTCTGGATATTTTATTAGATTCTAGTAGAAACTGTGTACCTGGCCGTGGATCCTCAGGTGACTACACAACTAAAGCTGCCCATCATGATATAATGAGTGGCAGGTTTGGGTGAATGTATCAGCAGACTTATGATAGAAATGAAACATTGGGATCCAACCTGAATATGTGCAGAAGGCATGAATAAATTACACATACATGTATCTCAAACTCTCATGTCACCTGCCACTTTTGTACCAATGCCCCTCCCTCAACTTACTATACACCTATTTTCTCATGTGGGGGTGGTGAGTGTGGAGAGAGTGGGTGGTCTCCTATGACTAGGTGATGGAAGAAGAGACAACTTAAACCTAGCTTTCACACAAATTTTCATAATACATTAGTGGAAAATGGATTGCCACCATATTACAGTCCCACCCAGGGATGGAAAGACAGTCTTGAAATAAAATCCTCCCGGTAGGCAGTGTTATGAATAGTACAGATGGTCATTGACTTTGCATGGCTATACTGGGACTCTGAGGCAGGCAGGAATGGCTTAGTGTTTTTGTCAGGGGTCTGGCAGAGGTAAAACGGAAAGATTGTCTTCGTAAAGGCATCACTGACTTGGCTCTCCCACCCTTTTTTCTCACTCTTGTGTTCCCTCACCCCTGCTGCCTTAAGATTGTCCTCGTTAATAGGACATGAGCTTTGCCTTAGCTGTGAAGGGAACCAACCTCTTAGTAAAGGTCAGTGAATCATTTATGGGCCATTTAGACTCCCATAGAGACTAAGTTAAGCATGCTCTGCCCAAGCAATGGTATATGTCAGTGATAGCCCAAACTATTCTTATGGCTGTTTCCATTATTTGAGAAAGAAAATGAAGAGATGCTTGTCCAAATTATTTCTGATAACTTCCAAGAATAATCCTTCTCTGAAAATAGTATAACTTAACCATTTGTAAAATAACTGAGCTAGCATTCAGAGATA
Source organism: Corynorhinus townsendii (assembly GCA_026230045.1). Classification (NCBI taxonomy): domain Eukaryota; kingdom Metazoa; phylum Chordata; class Mammalia; order Chiroptera; family Vespertilionidae; genus Corynorhinus; species Corynorhinus townsendii. The sequence continues at coordinate 73,825,957 of JAPDVU010000004.1, forward strand.
GAGACCTGACTAATAACAGACTGGATAAGAAAATTGTCTCATCAACAAAATAACAGTTACTTTAATTCTCCTTACCCTGAGAAAAATAAGTATGTAATAAAACTTTTTTTTTTTCTTAAAGCTACCCAACAGATTGAATTGGACTATTTCTCAATACTGTCAACTATCAAAAACCTAAGCAAAGAACATAAGTACTTTTAAAGTATTTTTTCTCACTAAGCTCCTTGATGAGTTTGAAGCTATTAAACAGCTGGTAACTGTTCTCCTTAGTTTAGCACATTTGGCACATCTTTCTAAGGACTTCCAAGACACCTGTGTCCCATAAAAATAAAGAATGACAGGATTTCATTACTAAAGAGATAGAGAAAAACATAGAAATATCACTGGCCTTTCTTTACAATGCTTGGTTGGGTGGTGAGGGAGATACTGATAAGGTGGAAAAAGCAAGTTACCAGCAGAAACAAGGAAACATTAGGGAGAATCAAATATGGGATGAGGTGAACATTCTGGATCTTATAAAACAACAAAGAGGAGTAGGAAGGCCATGTCATGTCCATGGTGGTGACTGGCCAGTTTGGAAGAGAAATGAATCACAGTGGATCTTATCATTTTAGGTGACATCATTCCTTTCACTATGACTCAACAGAATGTGTGACAAACAACTTTCTCATCAAATCAGCTGGTTGTGTCACCACCAGCAATGGGGAGAAACTCAGGTAATATACTGATTTTGTTAATATACAGAGCTTCCACCATGCTGAACTCCAGCTTGAATAAAATTCACTTAGTACTTCCTATATTTCAGACTGAGGTTGTCAAGCAAATAATAAAGAGCTCCCTGGGTTTTTAGAATGACTATAAATAATTACTTTTTAAAGCATGCATTGAAAATAGGTATGCACATATACAAAAAATGGTTAAGAATGGTATATTTGCTATCTGCAATTTGTGACCAGCATTCATTTCCCCTTCTTAACACCACCACATTTCTTTTAAAGGAACTATAATTGTATTTATTATTATTATTACTGTTGTTATTATATTATTAACTGTTGTTAATATTATTATTATTATTACTACCACAGTAGTAAGTGGTAGTAATAGTGGTAGTATTAGTTAGCATCATTATTTTGGATTCAGCTTGATGGATGGACTTTTACTCCAGGGTCCCCATACGTTCTTAATCAAAGTTTGAGAATACAGTTGAAACTAGGCCAATCAAACATTTATTCCCTGGAATTTAAATCTTGGGCGAAGATTAGAGACAGAGAAAATAATAGGAGTTCATTTAATCCAGGGGCTAGGTCCTGGATTTTTGCCACCATTTTTGTCACCATTCCCATCATCCCCAGATCTTGCACCACTGGCCTCACCCATGCTCTGCACATTCTCAAGTCTAATTGTCTAGCTGCCAGATAATGAGGTCTGATATCTTTCAGAAGTTTCCTTTGTATAAATTAACTAGAGCCTGTTTCTGTTGTTTGCATCTGTAGACTCTGACTTATTCAGAAGGTGTACCTTACCAATTAGGCAGGTTAAGGGAGACTTGATTTTATTGCTCTAAGGCAGTGGTGGGCAAACTCATTAGTCAACAGAGCCAAATATCAACAGTACAACAATTGAAATTTCTTTTGAGAGCCAAATTTTTTAAACTTAAACTTCTTCTAATGCCACTTCTTCAAAATTGACTTGCCCAGGCTGTGGTATTTTGTGGAAGAGCCACACTCAAGGGGCCAAAGAGCCACTTGTGGCTCGCAAGCCGCAGTTTGCCAACCACTGCTCTAAGGTAACTAGGATGAAACTATGCCAAAATTAATGTCATTCTTAATTATTTAAACACTTTTTTAAAACCTGCAGAAAATATTTATTAATAATAAATACAAAAATTTTATAGAGAAAAATCCAAACTGAAAAAATTAAGTAATATTGAACAACAACAACAAAACAAAGCAGAGAAGACACCAGGAAGGTGTTTTTAATAATTATCTTATGGCGAAAATATGTAACAGATGACAACAGGTTTTAAAAAAATATCCAATATTGAGTGATTAATTAATTAACAGATGAGAGCATAGGTCTTATTCTAGCTGGAATTATTTCTTCATTACTACTTGTTTTTTTATTATTTAAGTCCCACAGAAATATTCTGGCTAGATTTGTATTACTAAGTGCAGAGGTGTAAAATTTCAGGCCTATGGAACTTGATTTGACTCAAATTCTCCCAGAATGAGGATCATATAGTGAGTTTATTCACATGGGACTTAGTAGAATACAAAGTTCAGGATTATTTATTTTTCACTTTGACAGTTCAGCAACATTATGACTGTGTGTGGGAAGAATGTCTTGATATATCATATTTAGAAAGTGAAGGCCTGATTGCTTGTCAATTCCATCTGTAACATTATCCAATAGGATCATCTGGTGTAATCCTTATCAATAGGCAATATATCATAATACCTTTCCTTTTTTCATGCATTTTTTGGCAACAAAGATGAAAGCTTATTTGTATCCCATGTCTGAATTTCATTCTCACAGAAATTATGTAAAATAGAATGGAATGAGTCATAAGATATCAAATATCATAATCTTTATCACAAAAAGACTTTGAGAATTATTGCCTGAACAGGTGTCCAGTTGGCATAAAGAAAAAAACTGAATGAAGTTTGATGTGACAATTATATCTCGACTTAACTCTCGCTTTTTCTCAAAAGAGCCAACACTTCTATCTAACCGTACAAAATCTACTTTGCTTGTTGCTTCATAGTCTCAGAATAGTTGCCACAGTTCCATGCGTCAATTCTACATTGAAAGCAAGAAGAGAGAAGGGGTGGTGACAGTAAGCTCTTATCTCTAGTTTTTTTTTTTTTAAATTTCTTTATTGGTTAAGGTGTTACATATGTGTCCTTATTCCCCAGTTAACCCCCCCCCCCACAAACCCCCCACTCATGCCCTCACCCCCCTGTTGTCTGTGTCCATTGGTTAGGCTTATATGCATGCATGAAAGTCCTTTTTCACCATAGCTAAGATTTTTTGTTTTTGTTTTTTTAATCCTCACCAGAGGATATGTTTTTTGATTTTAGAGAGAGAGGAAGGGGGAAAGAGAAAGAAAGAGAAACATTGATGTGAGAGAGAAACATTGATCAGTTCCTCCTGTACAGTCCCACCCAGACATCCAGCCTGCAACCCTTCTGGTGTATGGGATGATACTCCAACCACCTGAGCCACTTTCTTTCAAAGAAACAAAGCTTACAGAAGCTTTCTATCATATTTCTGCTTATGTTCTCATTTGCCAGAATATAGTCTCACACCCACCCTAAACCAAATCACTGGTGAAGGGGACTAGCATTAAACTATGATTGGTTAAAACCAACTGTTATTTATCTCATGGAGGGAAAAGGGAAAAAGGGGAAATTCCATACCATTAAGTGCTGATTTCCAAAACAAATAAATAATTGGAGAGAAGAAAGGGAGAATGTTATTCTGCATGGAGTGATATTTTCCCACCATTTGCCCAGCTGGTTCCTTCTCATTCCTTTTTTAAAAAAATATTTATTTATTTTTTGCTGGAGGCTAATTCCAGCAGGTCATAAATGCAAATAGTTCATCAAAAGGTTGATGAACCTTAGGGCTTCAGCAGGGCTGAATCATATTACTTGCTGCTGGAATAGCTGAAAGCATTTCCCCAAACCTGAAGATCTGCATATATTATTGCCTGCTGCCAGACAGCTGAGGGCAGTTCCCCCAACCTGATAATCTTACTGTTTACCAAACCTAACCTTTGATATGTATATCTGCTCTGCTATCGGGAAAAATGTGTTAATAAAAAGCGAGGGGTCCAGAGACTCAGAGAACTTAGTTACTAAAGGTAGGTCTCATCTGGCTTCCTCCCAAATTCATATTTTGTGTCTAGACTCTTTATTAATTTACTCGCAGCCCCTTCTCCAGATTCCTGAACCCTAGTAAATGTGGAAACACCCCGGCAATTTTTAAATTGATTTTGGGAGATGAGAGAGAGAGAGAGAGAGATATGAGATAGCGCTTTAACAAACTGAGCCACACTCACACTGGCTAGGGCTCCTCATTCTTTAGGTCTCTCTTTAAATGCTATCTTTTCAAACAGGCCTTTTCTAACCATATAATCTGAAGTAGATCCCCTGATTATTATTATTATTTAAAATTATGGTTTTATTGATTTCAGAGAGGAAGGGAGAGAGAATTGAGAATCATTGATTGGCTGCTCCTGCATGTCCCCTACTGGGGATCAAGCTCACAACCCGGGCATGTGCCTTTGATCGGAATTGAACCTAGAACCCTTCAGTCCAAAGTCCGATGGTCTATCTACTGAGCCATACCTGCTAGAGCTCCCTGATTATTTTTTATCACAAGAAATACCGATACCATTCTTCTCAGTTAGTAATTATGCATTTTTAGATTTATTTTATTGTTTGTCTCCTCTTTGCCACATATCACCCCAAGAATGATACTTCTTTGGGGAAGAAGCACTTTAATGAAACTTGTGGTTTGCAGAGCAAAATAAAACCCCTATTCTATTACTGGGGGATACAATTAATAAAGAACTTCATTGATCTACATAATAATAAAGTTGTCTTAGGGCAGAAGGCAGATTAGTTTATTGAAGGGCAAAGATGGTGATTTTTCTTCAATCTTTGAATCTCAGACAAAAAATCGGAGATCTGGACTTGTGGGAGGAGAAATGATAATGCTATCACTGGAGGGGGTTAATCCCTAGAAGAGGACAAGATAAGACAGCTAAATTTTGAGTTATTACTATTTGCCAGACATGATTATTTCTCACAGATTTATCAGTTAGAGATTCTTCTTCTTCTTCCCATTTTATAGACTCCGGCTGTAACACAGCTGCTGAGCAGTAGAACTGGGAGGGCTGGTACAACACTCTGGCTTTTATACAAATTCCTAAGGTTCTCTTTCCTATGGGAGGTCACACACGCCCACATATTGATGTGAAAATTATCATAGTTTAAATGTTTAAAGTAAAATTCTGTGCATTGCATTGTGGATCATATACATGCCATGGAGAGATCACTGACTAAGCTTGTGAATCAGAACTGATTTACCTTTGGGTGTGGCACAAAACATCCTGGAAACAATGTGTGCATGAAGATCTGCTTGACTTTAAGACATTAAAAAAAAATTCCCTGAAGAATGTAGAAAGTGGGAAAGAAACTCTAAAGATGTTATATTTCATGTAATTTTTTTTGTTAAAACGTGGTTTTGGTAGGGGGTGATAACTAATTAATGAATTTATTAGTATAAACTCAGGTAAGTATCAAATGACTTTTTGGTATGCTGCTGCTATCCGGTTTGCTTTGTACATCATGCCACACTACAGCCTTCCCAGAGTTGCTCCATCCAAAAGCACTTTTCACTGTTGGGAAGAGTTTCCTTTAAAGTTCCGGATTCATTCCTGTTCTCTTTCATTTCCTGCCCACATTACCTCTTGTGAATTAGCAGTTATCTCATAGCCAGAACTGTGGGAGGGGAAGGAACCACATTACTCCACTGTCATGCACTTTTTAACTATCATGTCCACTGTCATTGATGAAACTACAGGCTTTGGGGATTTGGGTTTCAATAATTTCTGCAACAAACCTTGATTGAGTGCCTACTACTTGCCAGACATTCAGTAGGTAAACAGAGAACAAGACTAACTGCCCCCCCCGCCCCCAAGTACCCCTGCCGCCATTCTTTCTCCCCCATAGATGTTCTCTCCCCCTCTACCCCCTCCCCAGCTTATGTTCTAGTGGGAGCAAATAGAAAATAAGCAGAGCTATAGATAAGCTGGTGGGGGGTGGGGAGTGTTCGAGTATTCTGTTGCCAAAGACAATAGAAGCTGAGATAAAGAGTGATCCCGTGGGGTGACTGTAGTCTGTGCAGCCAGGTAGGGAAGGCCGCTCTGACTGGGTTTCCTGTATTCTGGAATCTACCTGACAAGATCAGGCTTTGAACTGCTTGTACATCTATCTTATTGGGGGATAGACCACTGGATAGTCCCTAAAACTCCAAGTTCAGTTTTTCCTCTACCACTAAGAAGCATAAAACATTATAGCCTTGTAAAGAACAATGGAACAGCTTGTCAAATAACTGTGTATGTGAAGAGAGTTATCATATTCAGCCATTGAATTTAGAATGTACATTAATTATCTCATGAAACGTAATTCTCACAAAATATAAATGGCTATACAAAAGGCTGTTGTTGTTCCTTTATTATTATCAAACTCCCTCCCCCCCCCCCCCCACCCCCCCGCCAGTCTTCTGTGGTCCTCCTTTCCTAAGATGCCTTCCTGGGAATGTTCTGAAGGTGACAAGCTGAATATGGAAAAAATAGCACGGTTGCTCACTTTCCCTCTGTACTTTTCCCATTCCAATTTTCTGTGTTAGGCAATGCTATAACTTTCTAACAACCCAATCAAGATTCTTATTGCCATCCTTGGATCATTGTTCTTTTTTACTCTTAACGTCCATGTGATGTTCAAAGTACTCTTGGATCCTGTATACCCAATGGCAGAATGAAACTGCATGAGTTCTTTCTTTCTTTCTTTTTTGTTATTTTATTTGTTTTTTTATTGATTTCAGAGAGGAGGGGAAAGAGATAGAAACATCAATGATGAGAGAGAATCATTGATTGGCTGCCTCCTGCACATCCCCTACTAGGGGGGACTGAGCCCACAACTCGGGCATGTGCCCTTGATCAGAATTAACCTGGGACCCTTAAGTTTGCAGGCCGATGCTCTATCCACTGAGCAACTGGCTAGGGCCTACATGAGTTTTTGATACAACACTTCCTGCCTGGGTGGTTTTAAGTTATTTACCTGTGTTTCATCCAAGAAGTGGGGATCATAATAGTTCCTACCTTGTAGGATTGTTGTGATAAAGAGTTATGAATATTTCTCTCTTTTCCGAGTCCAGCATGGCTATAGAGCGGTCTGGTTCCTGATTAGGGGCGGCTGGGGATTGAGAAAATGAAAGAGAGACAGACACAGAGATAGAAGGAAAAAGCTGGGGCCGGGTGGGACCACTGTCCTCTGTCAGGGACAGGGACAGGGACCCAGAGCCAATAGAGCCTGTTTCTTTTATACAGCAAAAAATAGGAAGTTTTACTAAAAGTCAAGTCAAAGGAGATTATGCGCATTCTTGGGTGGGCTGGTTCTATTCATTCCTGGTGCTTGGCTGGATTTAAATAACAAAACTCACCCCCTGGCCCCTGGGCTGAAGGTCAAGCTGACAACACTCCTGCCTCTGGCAAAGCGTGTTTCCAGGACATAGCTCTGCCAATGTCACTAGATTCAACTGACAATAATTAAAGAAATGCCCATGTGTCTTCCCAGGCACTGTCTACAAAGAATAAAGGGTTTAATACCTCTAAAGCACTTCAAATATAAGTACTTCATAAATGTTGCCTACTTTATAACCTACTTTCTGACTCTATCTCTTTGTTCTTATCTATGTTATCCAGGCTTTTGCTATCTCACTTAAGCTATTGCCACTCCTTTGTGTATAGCCATTCCACAGAGCCATATGCAAAATTGTCTTAATTGCCCATAATTTCTTCATTCATGCACTCCACAAATATTTATAAAGCACTTACTATGTATGTGTCATTAGCTGCTATGGCAGATTCCTAAAATAGAAAACACAGTCTGCCATTGGTGAGGTCAGAATCCAGCTGAGAAAGGATTGGTATACATGCAAAATGCTGAACAATAATATGCATTAAGTAGCTTTATAAATTAAAACAAGAGGAGTCATAAGACATTATGTGTGAGATTCTCACTTAGCACTCATGCATGCAATCTTTCATTCTACTGTTTTAATAATTTACATGCAAGTTTTCAGGTGTTTATTCATTTTTTTCTTTGATCCTTATATTAATCCTTTCATTAGATTGAAGTACATGTGAGAAGAGGGAGCAGACCTGCAGCAGAGTTGTAAGTGAATAGGTTGGTGGGGGAGGGGAGGTGAGTAATGGAGGAGGAGAAAGAACTTCTGCTCTGCTACTTGCTAACCAAGAAGTTGGGAAAGTTGCTCAGCTCCTTTGCACCTTATTTCCTCTTTACAAATGGGATAAAATGGTACTTTTTTTTTTTTGGTTAATATGAAGATTAACTGATATAATCCATGTAAATCCTTAATGTAAAGTCTGGCATTTGTAAGTGCTCAATAAACATAAGCTGTAATCATAATTGCTTTTTATAGAGCTTGTAGTAAGTAGAAAATCAGTGTAATCTATAGGGTGTGTAGTAGTGTTTTATAGGTAGTAGACAGTGAATTATTGTTGTCATTATGTAAAGTACAGACAATGAGATCCCTCTCCCCTCACTCTCAAAAGCTCAAAATGCATATTTTAATATTTACTAAAACAAGACATGAAAACTTATAAATATAGGGATTATTGATATTGAAACCAGTAATCAATATTCTCCTAGCAAGTATCTTGTTTCAGAATACTTCTACTCATATTACCTAATTTAGTAGAATATCAAGTGTTTATTACCAGACTTTAGTTGAAATAAACAAACTGATCAGACTCTATAGAATGTAAAAGCAAGGTAAAAGTTTTGCCTACAATACACCTTTTCTTTAGAAATGGAGCAGCATGATTTAGAAATTCTCAAATGTTATTTCTTTTTAGAAATTGGATGGTGGGCCTTTCACTAATTGGTGAGATGCCAATTCTTAAATAACTTTAAATGTGGATCTATAATTAAAATTAGAAATTGAAGCACCTATAAATATGTTCTTGATAGGTTCCACTATTTCTTACTTTTTTATTCTTTTACTTCTCTATTTCTCCCTGTAAACAGGGTATCTCCAAAAATGTACACACTTCAGCATCAGATAACTCAATTTTGAAAATGAAATGTCTCTTAATAAACAGTGCCTTTATAATTATTCAAAGTGTGTGTGCGCATTTTTTGGGAACAGCATCTATATATATAAAAGCCCAGCGACTGGAATGGCGGAATGACCAGAAAGACCAGTGGCTATGACATGCACTGCAGCAGCCAACCAGCCTGATCTGGGCCTTGATTGCCCCCCTACCCTCCAGCCCCCAGCTGGCCCAGACCCCGATCAGCCCCCAATGCCCCGATTAGGGGCGGGGCCGGCCACAACTGCCTGCGGCCCCTCCACCCCTGCCAGCCCAGTACAATGGACCCCATCGGGGCAGGCCAGCTGGACCCCACCCATGCACAAATTTGTGCACTGGGCCTCTAGTATATATATGTGTATTTTGCTTACTCTGTGGAACAACATATATATTGCTTACTCTACATCTTTTTTTAAAATATATATTTTATTGATTTTTTTTTTTTTTTACAGAGAGGAAGGGAGAGGGATAGAGAGTTAGAAGCATCAATGAGAGAGAAACATCAATCAGCTGCCTCCTGCACACCCCCTATTGGGGATGTGCCAGCAACCAAGGTACATGTCCTTGACTGGAATCGAACCTGGGACCCTTCAGTCTGCAGGTTCGCTCTATCCACTTTGCCAAACCAGTTAGGGCTACTCTACATCTTTTACATTGAGACTTAGTGAATATATAGGGCTTGTAATGATAAATTGTAGGCTGCTGCTTTGGGGTAAATATGAGAATCCAAGGAACCATAGAGACGATTCCTTCTCTCTTCCTGCTCCAAGGGAGGCTAAGATCCAATGACTCACCTTTTCCTTTGTTGAAAATTAAATCTGCCTCTGAAAAGCAATTTTGCTTTTATAAAGTCATAGTTTATAGAATGTCAGAAATCATTCCCCAGGGGCCACTTGAAAATGAATCATCAAAGATACCCAAGTCAGAAAGGGCCATCATTCATGGGGCTCAAGGCATGTCAGGCCAGCAGGCTCATGACTTTGCTTTGCAAGAAATGGAGAGCAGGAAGAGATAGCTGAGGGACCCATGTCCTTATGCAGGCAAGGTCAAGGGGCGAGTCTCCCCCTCTAGGTTGGAGTTACCATCCTCCAGGGAGACCAGAAATCCAATGTACACAATGACTCAGAATCACAGGGATGGCCTGAACATTTCCACACCTGGATTAAATAGCAGAAACCAAGTTATCAGACTGAAAACCTGGAGAGTCCTATAGAGGTGCCAACCCCAAACTACCAGAGTTGAAATAGAAGGAACATTTTTCCCATCCAACCTGAAGAGTGGGGGAGAAGAAAAGGGCTTTGTAGTCTGACTCAGACCGCTGATTGCATGTTATAAAACTTGGCTAAGAAGTCTATGTTCTGCAAAATCATTGCTGTCTTCACTTTTGCCTTTTCTTTACTTTCCTTTAGTTTTATAAGGAAAACACTTTTTATTTTAAGCCCACAGGGAGTCTTTGTGACCTCATTCTCCCCAGAGTCATTTCTGTTGAAGCAACTAACCAAAGCACATATGCAGAGAAAAATAATGTGATGGCAAAATATGCCCATTTTCTCATCAGACTTAGAGGTGCCGAATGAGGGATTTGGGGAGAGGAAGGAGGAAACCATAAGACATTGGAGAAATGTCAATTAAAAGCACCAAGGGTGTTTACTTGTATAAACATTAACCTGAAACGGAACATTCTGAATATGTGATGTTCAAAGCCAAATCAGCACTTCAGGCAAAAATGACATTTCTTTCTTAGCTTTATGTGCTAAAAGAATCCTGAAGGCCGTGTACCTTCAAACACCTTTAAAAGTGCAATCATTTCTCCGAAGTACTCAGCCTGAATTGTGTGATTTTATAGTTGTATTTAGATATAAAACTTAAGCCATTACACCTGTGTGTTTACTGAACTTTTTATAGATGTAGATTTACTGGACAACCATTGATATTGTCTTCTGTGAGTACACGCTGTTCTGTGCCTGGAAAAGGTTTGCTGCCTCTATCCGGTTGCTTAAATGTCAAAGCTGCTGCTGCCGCAACCCCTCCCACTTCAGTGGGGCCGTGTGCAAACCCACTTGCCTTATTAAAGAAGCAAAGTTGTAGGAGAACAGAGGTAGGATAGTAAAAGGTCCTTTTGTGCACCAACCCTGCCAGCGAACTCTGTCTGCCTTGATGCTGAGCTCACTCAGAGCTTTAAACATGTAACGCCAGTTAATCATACAATTGTTGGGAGATGCACAGTCACTGTATAATTAGTGATTTTTTCAAAGGAATTAGCATGTAGTTGCTATGAACAACATGCCCTATTTTGTGGAAACTATGCAATTAACCTGTCCTGGGTTAATAAATTAAATGTAGCATAAGCTCGTATAACAGCTGCTCAGAAGGAGGGGCTGGCTGGCAATGCATTTACTGAGATTACTTTGAACTTGTTAGCCTTTATACTCAATGTAGAGATAGGTGTGTCCTGCTTTAGGGAAGTTATTCTCATCTCCACCTTTACTAAAAATATATTTGAGGAAGTTTGAACATGCTTGGATAGGGGAGAGAAGGTGTGAAATAAGGAAGAAAAAGTAGTGAAAATGATGCTAAATCATTGGACACTAATTTGGAGTTGAAATAGAATGACAATAAAATATATAGAAATCTATACTGGGGATCCATACTGGCACATGACACATGCAGAGATTCAGTTTATAGGCAATTTATCAGGAATACATTGATTATAAATAAGAAAACATGCCCAGGAAATTTTGATTATTTATGATAGATTAAAAGACTCATTAACTCCTCTGTCTTCTGCTCATTTAGATTTAGTGATAATAATTAACTTAGATTTGTTTGAAAAATAGGAAACAGTCCTCGAGGGTTTTTGAGGGTTCTGAAGGAGTTTACTGATCCCCTTTGGACCTCTTTTAGAATTTAGCTTCGGTGGTTTTGAAGAAAATTCCTAGTGTCTCCCAGCTTAGGTAAGAATTGCTAGAACTGGAGGGCTGACATCCTAGTGCCAGTCCTGAAATGGATCTAGGACATCTAGGGTATCCTGGTGAACTTTCAGCTTCCAGTGAGGGCACTTCTCTGACATGTGACAAAGAACTCTGGTTGGGGTGTGGTTAAAAGTCAGGCTTAGTGACGGGAAGGAAGAATTTTCTTTCCCTGTGTCTTTTACTTGACTGGAAATCATAAGGTTGACTTGATCCATTCACTTTTGGAGGTAGGTATCACGCATTCTTATTCTGAAACTGCCCCTTCTTCTGAGTGTTTCTGCAGTTGCCAATCCACATGAGTACCAGTGAGAACAGAGGGGAAGGAGGTCTGATTGTTATCTCCCTGGAAGTGAGACAGAGGCCTATGCTCTTCAGGCATCGGTGAATCAGTGAACTAGCCAACTGTGCAAAGACTTCAAATCAAGTTTATTACTTTTGATCGAACCTTCTGCACATGAGTTGGAATATGGTTTTTTCCCTGTGTAAAAGAGTACATTCAATAGACTAAAGTGTCATTTCATGGGTTTTCACTGAAGTAATACCCCATGGCCAGTCTAACACCAAAAGTGAGTGTAGGACTGATGGCATTTTCTTGACAATTTTTGTATTTTAAAATAAAATATAGACTTAATTAGTTTTTGAGTAAAAAAAAATCTTATTCTTGGCTATTTAGACATACTTATAGCAGAACCATACGTTATATAAATATGGAAAATAATGCTTTTATATTTTTAGCAGAATGTAATTATTGAATATATTACATGCAAAATTAATTTTGTGGAACAAGAATATTAATTTAGGTTAGTTAAACTATTTTATGAATTGATTTTTATAATCCTTCATTCCTAAATATGTTATATTTTAAAAATGATCCAAAGGTGTGCATTTTTGTTTAGTACTATACCAACACTATTTTAATGATTCTTAGTAAAAAAAATATGCTTGTACCCATTCTGGTGTCTGCTACATTTATTTGCTATCTTCTTTAAGTTCAAAATTGGAAGAGAAAATTCATCTTCAATAAAAGTTTCTGTCATCAATATAAAGATAAAAATTATTTAATCTGTTCAAAGTTTGTTAAGATTTAATGCTCTTCGAATTTGTTCTGCCAATTTATTTCCTTTCTTTATTGCAGAAATCTTTTTGAATCATAAAGAGGGAAATCCATACTCCAAGTCACATATATTCTCCTATTTCTCTAGACGTTATTTAGAAAAGAAAGAGGTAGCGAACTTCCTGGTCAGAGAAGATGAAAGGAGATGAGTTTCCCTTTATAGTAAAAGCTAAAAAGATAGCTGGGTAAAGAGGTGTTGGCAGGGCTGTCTGCTCATCAAGCAAGGAACAGGGCTCTGAGGAGCCTGGGAATGGGGGTGGACAGGCCTGGACTCTGCCTACTAGTTCTGGCAGCATGCTGGGAAATTACCCAACAGCCTGACTCACCCTTTTCTCACTTGCAAAAGTAGGATAGTCCTTTACTCATAAAGCAGCTAAGAGAATTCAACTAAATGATATAGTGTATCTAGAACACTTGGTAGATATGATCATCATTTTTGATAAAAGGTGTGCATTATCCATATCAAGCTTCTAGACCCTTCCCTGAGAAAAACTATTCTCTGCTTAGGTTATTTGTGACTATGAGTTTATCCTGTTAGAAAAGCAGTTGGATGTTTTTAATATGGAAAAGACTTCTCGATGCACTTTGGTTAGCTAATCAGAAAATTTGAAGATTTTAAGAGTATTTAGAGTTTATGAGTCAGTGCCTTCAAAGCCAGTAGTAGATTAAAAAACAAAAGTGTCCCTCAAGCCTTTCTGTCTTCTTCAACCCAGAGAACTGCTGCACATGCTCTAGGTAACTATCTCAGGTATACAAAGTCAAGCAGCAGAAACATCATAAAAACATATCATATCCTCTTAAGGCACATGGACGTAGTTTTTGTAATTATGAAAGTGATATAATTGTTACTTATATAATACTTGCTTTTATTTATCCCTTCTTTGATTGGGATCATGTCTTAATCACTTTTATATACTAACAATATATGTTCAGTGGGTTATCAATATCAATATTCTTGCTGAGTAGAATAAGTGAGTACAGAAATGAGTATTACTCGTTGAGGCAGCCCTTGGATATGTTTCCTGTTAACAGAAACCAAACTATTTGCCTCCATGACTTAGTGACTAATGAGAACAGCTTTCTCATGTCTGCGCTGATGCCAGAAAAAACTGTTTTTAATTTATTCAAACCTGTGTAACCCTTTTCTCATTGTCTGAGAACCTACCAACCTGCTGAGGAGTGCAAGTAATTATAAAACATCACTCTTCAGTATAGTGATGGCTTTCAACTGTGTTTTGAGGAGTCGGACGTTTTGAGGATGCTCAGAGGCCAACATGGACCAAAATCTAACACAAGGAAGTACAGAGAAGGGGGCATCACTTCATTCCTTTGAGGGAGTAGGTCTGCTTTGATCCGTTTTATATAATGAGGCTCCATGTAAGATTCTGCCTGGGCTATAGGATACTCCACTAAAAAAGTCTGAAGCCTGAGTTCTTGATGATACAAAGTATTAAATAGGAAGATTTACCCTCTGAAGTCCAGGAAGGAAGACAGGCTTGAGTTCTCCTAACACCTAGCCTACCCTGTGAGTCATGGAAAGAAGACATATAAAAAGGGCGTGTTGAGTGATGAATCTGGCATTTCTGGAGGCCTCCCGAGTAAAGAGCATGGGTAGCTTTGTTTAAAGATATTTGTAAAGCTGCTCCAGGCAGGGAGCAAATTTGCTTATTCTCCAGGATAATAAGGTAGTTTTCCTCCTGTCTTGGAGATAATCCAGGGTTATAAAGATAATATCTCCCTCTGAGTCAGAAGGCAGATTTGTTTTCTGATCAGGATATAAAGATAATGTCGCTCTCTGTAGGTGTGGATGAACAGGTTTCCGAGTACCTCCTTTAATAGCTTGGTGTTTTCCTAAACTGGAGGTTTCCTGCTGTGACACAGGGCGTGCAGTGCCTACCTGGGCCTACTTCTGCATCGCTGCCATGGGACTTGGGGAGCAAGAGGAACCACTGTGAACACGAAGCTCATGCTCTTTGCAGTGCCGGGTGTAATAAACAGTTCCAATCCATTTGGGCTAATTGTTTCTGTACTGGATGCGTCTATGGAAGTTTGGCAAACTGACCTAGTGGCTGCAATGGTGGCTGCTGTTCAGGATCTGCTTGGCTGCTTGACAGGTAGGTCCTTCACCTCTTTTCTTTTTTTAAAAAAATATATTTTTATTGATTTCAGAGAGGAAGGGAGAGGGAGAGAGAGAGAGAAACATCAATGATGAGAGAGAATCATTGACCGGCTGCCTCCTGCACGCCCCCTACTGGGGATCAAGCCTGAAACGCGGACATGTGCTCTTGATCATAATGGAATCCGGGACACTTCAGTCCACAGGCCAATGCTCTATCCACTGAGCCAAACCAGCTAGGGCAACTCCCACTCTTACCTATGCTTTTTACTTTATAGTAGAGCCCCTAGTCATATGATAGACTTTAGTAAGAATATTTATAATAATATTTGGTTATGCATCATGACATTTGGGTTAATGTATGCCCTATATATACACTATGCTTGAAACAAAACTAATATTTCTCTTCCTTCTATCTTAAAGAGTAAAAAAATCTATCCATCAAAGTAAATATTTTGGATATGAAATTCTGATCAACTAAAAACAATGTTCCTGATGTTTTATTGCACATATGAACCACCTAGAGAGTTTGGTAAAAGCAGATTACTGGATCTCATCCCCAGGGAATCACATTCAGTGGCTCTGGAGAGCCAAGCTGTTTTCTAATAATAAGACCCCAGGTGATTCTCTCTTGCTGGAAAAGGTCACACTTTAAGAAACAAGATCTTAGAAGACATAAGTGTCCTTTTAAGTAAAAAGAAAAATTGGGATAACATCCACAATTTCCTTCAAACTCTGAAGGTTTGATTGGTGAGGCAGGTAGGGAGGACCAAGGTGTCCACATTGTGATACACTGACTCAGCACTTCACCCCTGATTCAATTCTAAAATACTGAAACCACTTCAGGGGTTCCTATATAAAGGCCTTACTACCCCCCCCCCCCCCCAATAATAACAGCAGGTATTACTGACATAACTGGCCTAGAAGTTACTCACCCTGGGGCCAACTCATTCTTCAGTATGATGTCTTGGACAGTAAATCTTTTTTTTTTTTAAGATTAAACCAGTTTTTATTTTAAAATTATAGCTGACATACAATATTATATTAGTTTCAGGTGTACACCCCAGTGATTAGACATTATGTAACTTACTAAGTGATCATCCTGATAATCACTCCAGGATAATTAAGGTCATTTTTTCTTTTTTTCCCCTTCTTCTTAAAAGATGCTTTCTACTTATGCTGGACTTGGAGGTGGCTCAGGAGAGGCCAAGGTGCATACCAAAGCCTGCTGCTGCTAGAGCTGGGCCTGGGGCCACTTAGAGAGAGCTACTGTTCATAATAAGGCCAAATGCTGCTTGTTTGAGAGATTTTAGGAAAGTGAAGCATGAGCCAATATAGGCAATTTGTGTGAAAAAGTTACTGGAAGCAGCTTGGGTGATTCCGAAAGGAGGGTGGAGTGAGCTCTCAGGGAATCACCAGGGTGGAGTGAACAGTGTTAGCCAGGTTGATGGAAACTCAGATATGGGCACGTACCTACTGGCTTTGTGGGGTAAGGGCTCATCAAAGAAACAATGGCTTTTGCAGAACTTCTGTCTGGGAGCCCATCCCGTGTGGCTCAATGGTTGAGCATCAACCCATAAACCAGGAGGTCACAGTTTAATTCCCAGTCAGGACACATGCCTGAGTTGTGGCTTGACCCCCAGTGTGGGGCATGCAGGAGGCAGCTGATCAATGATTCTTTCTTATCATTGATGTTTCTATCTCTCCTTTCCTCTTCCTTCCTTTCTTCTCTGAAATCAATAAAAACAAAAACAAAAAGAACTTTTGTCTGTGAGAAAGCTGCCCTTCTAGCTCTTGTCTTGATGCCAGAGAATTCATTTCTGCCTCATATGTCCCTGGTGCCTTTTGAGCTGTGATTGCAACACTGGAGCTCAGAGTGAGTGAATGCAAGTAAGTCTGTGTGGGCCCTTTAAGATGAACTGTGTGGGACTCAGGCATAACACCCCCTGGTTTTTATAGGCAGAAATTATGGGGACTTCTCAGCACTGGGACCCTGGGCTGGGATACCTGGTGTGGGGCTGGGACCCATCATTCTTCATTGGGGCCGAGATAGCCTTCCCAATTTTTATCCATCACTTGAGCGTGGGACCAGCCCGTTCCACATCTCTGCCCCTCCTATTAGTCTTGATGTGGCTTCTTCTTTAAATCCCTACTTGTAGGACTTATATTCAGCTAGATTTCAGGAGGTTCTGAATGATGGTTGTTCTGTAGTTTAGTTGTAATTTTAAAGTGGTTGTGGGAGGAAGTCTTCTTGTAATATGTGCCTTGGTGCAGAGTGAAGATTTGCAGTGCCAATTTGAAGCTAGACTAAGCCTGTCCACCTGCCAAAGACTGAAAGTACTCCTGTAAGGCTTCCTAGTTCCTTTATTATGTTCTGTCAACTAGCTTTCACATCAGGGCAGCCTTCTGGAATTTTCGATGTGGGCTGATGCTCATTTATTTTACAGTAGATTTGTAGTGCATGAATCAATTTTAACATCTATTTTGTTATTAATCCTATTTGGTGTTAACTCTGGTTGTGTGTTATTGCCTAACTGTGTCCCCCCTCCCCCGCAATTCATATGTTGAAGCCCTAACCCCTAGTACCTCAGAATGTGATTGTATTTGGAGATAAAGTCTTTAAAGGGGCAATTAATTTAAAATGAAGTAATTCAGGTGGGCCCTCATCCAGCATGACTGGTATTATAGGCAGAGGAAATTGGACACAGACACATCAGAGACCATGTGAAGACAGGGAGACGACAGACATCTACAAGCCAAGCAGAGAGGCAATCCTGTGTACATCCTGATCCCTGTCTTTTAAATCTTCCGAACTGTGAGAAAATACATCTCTGTTGTTTAAGCCACCAGTTTGTGGTACTCTGTTGTAGCTGCCCTAACAAATGAGTACATTGAGTTATTGTTGTTTTTTTTTTTAATGGCCTTTCAAGGCAGGTCCCTCCTATATTAGAATAAGTTTGCTTGTATTCCTTCTTCTAGCATTAGAGGGCATCTTTAGTGGGTCAAAACTTAGCACCAATTGATATTAAGATACTTGTTTTATTCTATCATTAAATCCTTTTGGATAGTACATAAGAATCTCAGCCGTAAGCAACAGAATTACTAGATTGTCTCAGTGGGTATTTCCCTCAAATGAAGGGATCTGGGTGGCACACAGCCTTGATTTATTTACTCAATAAATATTTCTTGGTTGCCTACCACTTGTCAGAAATTGTTGTATATTTTAGGTGCTGCAGACATATAAATTTGTACCGAAGTTCAGGCTCTCATGAAACTTATATTTAGCATGTGTGATGTATATGTGGGTCAGGCAAATATGCAAAAAATATACACTTAAAAAATATAAGTAAGGGGAAACAAAGACTGGGGTCTTGTTTGGAACCTAGAAATGGGGATGATATTTTATAAAGGGTTGTCAGAAAGGCCTCTCTGAAGTGGTAATCTTTATGCAGAGTCTGCATGAAGTGAGGGATTCATAGATGCAGAGATGTGCCTTCCCCTCTCCTCAGATTCCCTTCCAAAGAATCACTTTCTTGAACAACATAAACTGATGAACAAAGACAGTTCCAGAGACAGAGAAACATCGATCAGACCATCAAACCTCGGAGGGAAGGTAGGGGAGGGTGGGGGTAAAGGGGAGAGATCAACCAAAGGACTTGTACGCATGCATATGGGCCTAACCAATGGACACAGACAACAGGGGGGTGAGGGCATGAGTGGGGGGTATGAGGGAGTAATGGGGGAAGAAGGACACATATGTAACACCTTAATCAATAAAGAAATTAAAAAAAAAAGAAACAAACAAAAAGAATCACTTTCTTCCCCGGTTGCTGGAGAGTTATCACCAGACAGCCTTCAATGTCAGAAGTTTCAGGGATTGCCTCAGCTGCAAAGAGCTGCTCTCTCAAGGCTGAGGCTTTCCTTCAGGTAGCCCACATCCAATGATGATCAAGTTGGGTGTTTAAAAGCTCAAACAGGACCTACCTGACAGAGTCCTAGGGCCAGTTGTGGCTGACCCTTCCTTGCTTCCTTTCCCTTCTTTTCAAGGCTGATTCCAAGAACACCCCTCATAGCATCCTTTGCACAGATGTCTGTTTCAGGGTGGGCTTCCTGGAGGACCCAATCTGTGACAGGGAGGGAGCCATGAGGACATCTAAAGAGGAGCCTTTCCTCGAAGAAGAAACATTAAGTCCGAAGACTCTTAAACTACTACTGTATGGTAATGACATGGCTACACAAAGAATGGACAGAACAAACCTGCTTGGTTTTGTGTGGGCATCCCAGAGACACCAGATAGAGGTAATACAGAGCTGGCCAAGGGAGGCAGGAACTTCCTTGTATGGGGTAGTCCAAAACTTCTTCAGTAGGAGGAAATAAAAAAAGGAGACACAGAAACGAAGCTGGCTTTGATTTTGAATTAAAATGTAAATCCAGCAGGCTTATTTGAGACTTCTAGGATCCTGAGGCCTATGATTTCTCCCATTGATGAATAGTCAGGATACTCCCCAATCTCAGGGATGTGCTGAACCAGTTTTCAAGCCCAAATCCCATGTCTGAGCTCCAACTCTCTATAAGCCTTTTCCACCTCCTGTCTCTCCTCCTCCTCTTCCTCCTCCTCTTCTTCTTCCTCTTCCTCTCTTTTAAACACAATCTTCTCATCCACCTTAATTTTCACATTCAAGGCTCTCAGAGGGGAAGAAAAACAGGTTTGTACAGGCTAACACACTAATTGATCTATTAGGTCTTCAAAAATGTTGTTTGTTATAAAGAGGTTATGGAACTTAATCATAGAAAACAGGCAGTACCTCCTCAACCGCATCAAATAACAACAAATAACAACAAAAAGCACAATGCCTGAAGCAAGTCCGAGGAGAAGACGGTAAAGAACCCAATTTTCTTTACCAAAGGAAATAATTCAAAAATTGTCTTTTTATTTACGGGGCACATAGGGAAGAAAGTGTGCATGAAACTGACAAGCTTAAATGTATATCATTAAACAAAACCCCATAGGGTGTGTTCTGATGTTCAAATAATTATTACAGTTCTTTCTACTTATGTCTGTAATTGGGTGTCCAGTTCATAAACCAGTCAACACCTCAATTGTTTACTCAAAATTGTGTTAGACTTTTGTAATTCCCTTTGAGTGAGTAAGTTTAAATTCCTGGTTATTTAGAGTACAATGAACTATGATCATTTGTGTGACTAGAATGAGCCATACATGGGGATGGCAAGTAGCACTTTCATCTCCAGATTACTTTTGGCTCTTTGTTCCCGAGAACAATTTTATTTTGCTTACCGCTTACAACCCCACAAGGTCTGTATTGCAACCTGTTTAGGATAGATAATGGGAATTTAGGATTTTATCAGAATGTAAGCAGGTTCTAGGCCCATAGTGTTGTTAGGAAAAATACTAGAGAAAGAGTTGAACCTTATCTCTAGAACATTTTCATCACCCTAAAAAGAAATTTGTACCCATTGCCCCTTCCCTACTCTCTGACAACCGCTTAGCAACTGTTTGTCACTATAAATGTGCCTATCACCTACTATATATTTGAAATCTCTTTTAGCTTATTACTCTACTAACCTTCTCCCCCTTTGCACTAAATAGCCTTTTAAATTTAATTTAATTGTACTAAGCTGAAATTCTAATTTAGGGAGGTTCAGTGAAGAACCATGCATTTAATTCCATAAATCCTTTGAAGGTATATAGAGCTTCATGTTTAAATTTTTCCTCTTTTATTGTGATTTCTCTTTAAGATAAATCCAATTCAAGGATACATATTAGTAAAGAAAGGAAAGGAAATATAAGAAGCACACAGAGGAGGAGGAAGTGGAGGAGGAAGAAGGGGGAGGAGAAGGAGAAAGAGGAGGAGAAGAAGTCAACTGAACAGTCCTGGTTATGTCAGACTGCTCTACTAGCAACTTCTGTCACATCAGGCCTTTTATGGCATGACGAGGTTGTTGGAATTTCTAGGAGAACCAGTCTGAAAACTTTCAACAAATAAGTCATATAATTATGAGGCAGTACTATAACACTAAGGTGAACTTTTAATGATTCTATTGCTTAGTGAAGAATCTCCTTAATCCTCTATCTCCTACGTCTTCATTACATCTAACTAAAAAATAACCACTACATAATAATATCCTTTATCTCTAACTGCACCCTTAATCTGAAATATGTTAGCTTAAGGAGTCGGTATTCTACCTGCTTGAACTTTGCTCCAGACCTGTGCTTTCTCTCTTCCTGGGAAGGGCTGTCCTTGGTTACAGTACTCCCCAGGCCTGCCAGGATTTCAGCACCCCCTGCTCATAGTTGTTTCTAGGGCAGACTGTCCTGAGCATGGCCTGCTGGCATCACAATCTGTGCTTGACTAAATGTTAATCTGCCCAAAATATTTTCTGACTTACTCCACGTTGCCTATGCTGCTGCTGCCTCTCTCTCCTTCCTCCTCCTCCTTTTTTTGCCTAATCAGTGCTTGGGGTATTTCTTTAACAACCATTAGCCCAACTGTTAGAAATGTGTTCCTGCCACATCCATCAGCCATCCCCTGTCCCATCTGGAATTTTCTATAACAAATCTGAAACATTCTTATTTCCACATAGTTCTGCACTGGTCTAGAACAGGAGACAAAATGCACCACCAACCTGTTTGAAATACTCAGTATAAATGCCTCATTTATTTTTACTTAAAAAAATTATCTATGTTATTGAAAGTATTACAGATATCCCCCTTTTCCCCATAGACCCCTTCCACCCAGTACTGCCCCCCACAAATGCCTCATTTTTTATCTCATCATTAAGTCATTGAGTTTTACTAAGCCTCTCCAAGTATACACATACCATTTCTCCATGTTTTTGTAGTCACTATTGGATGACAGGCATTTTGGGTTCACGGGGCTAGTGATGGGGGTAGTTAAGTGTAATTTCTTTTTCTTTTTTAAAAAATTAAAGTATAGTTGACACACAATATTATATTAATTTTAGGTGTACAACACAGTGATTTTGACATTTATGTGGGTGTCTTTTCTTTTTGTAGATTTATTCTTTTAGAGCATAAGTTACAAACTCAAAAGTCAATGGGGTGGGATGGGTGGTAAAGGTGGAGGTTACGGTGCAGGCTGCTGTATGAAGAGCTATGTGTGTGAGGGCAGTCAGCTTTGTGAATGCATTTCATAGTAGCATTCAACATCTCAAAACAAATCCCTTTTAACACCTTAGTTTTTAAATTTTTATTGTTATTTATTTTTATTTCATCTTACTTGCCTTTTTTTTTGTACAGAGGTCATAGTTCTTGCAGTGGCTTGTTTTATAATAATGTCTTAATGTGAATGTCTTTACTTAAAATACACTCTGCATATCATACCTGTGGAAATATTTTTTTACTTTCACCAAAAAAAAAAAAAAAAATTGTACTCATCTAATTTCTTACAAAATCTGTGAGGAAGCCTATATCTTATTTCCCCACTATTGATATATTGTGCAAAGAAATATTTCTGCATTATAAGAAAATCAGTGCAAATATAATGATGATGCAAATCTACACTAATAAAAGAGAAATATGCAAATTGATGGTCATTTCATGATGTGCACCAGCCAATCAGGAGTGAGTATGCAAATTAACCTGACAAAGGTGGTGACAGCCCCACTACCCAGCCACTCTGGGCCTCTGGGCAGCACACATGCAGGCGTGGAGCAGCCGAGTGGGGCGGGGGGCGGAGGGAGCTACAGGAGCAGTGCTCCAGCTGGAGTGAAGACTGAAGGCGGTGGCCAGAGCAAAGTCCTGGGTTCCAGGTGCCGGAGGAAAACTGGTGCCAGCAGCCAGGGGAAGGAAGGCCTATTGCATGAATCTTCGTGCAACGGGCCTCTAGTATAATTATAAATGGCAGTTCACATTTGGTTTGTATATTAGAGTGGTGATTATTGGGATGAATTGAAAAGGGGTGGCAGCATCTAAAGGGCACCATGCTCCTCAGCTCAGCTGTGGGTCATATGGGAATGTCAGAATATGGGCCAAGCTTTGCAAGATCTTCTGATTTTTCATGAAAAAGTGGACATTTGAATAAAAACCTTCTGATTTTTAAATATTGAAATCAACCAAGTCAACTTATAAACAAACCCATGAGTCAAACAAGGCACACTGCAGGCAATACATGGCTTGGCGCTGCCCATTGGGGATTTTGATTTTAGAGAATGTGTCTGTATCTGAATCTGGGGGGTTATGAGATGGAATTGTAGTTCCTGGTTTTTCTATGTAATTACGGCATATACTGTTATTTGCAGCTAACACTGAGAAAGTATAAGCAAGGACAATTTTTTTAGATACAGAATGAGCCTCAAATAGGAAAGAGACATCATAAGAAGAACTGTGTGGAACAAATCCCATGTGGCATATACAGATGGGAATAAATGGAATGAGGACCACCTGGACCTCAGTCTGGAAGACAGACATCAGAGACTCTTCTCTTAACCACATTGGCCAAGGGTTACTTTACCTCTTTCATACTGATGAGGAAGTAAAAATTGATATCAAATCTGTTGTGATCTATTTCCCCCAGATGATATATATGGGGTATGTGGTACAGGCAGGAGAGTGGCCTGGTGCAACTGAGTTGTTGGTCAAGTTCTGAACTTCAGCATGGGCTGGAGTTGGGAGTGGATCAATAATAGACCTTCTAATGGAAGCAGCCTTTTGTGACTTTTCCTCAATTGAGTCCAGGACAGTGTGTCAAACTCCCTTTCCTCGGGAGCATTGCTAGTTGGTGGACTTTTCCCTGGCTGACTTGGGAAGTCCATCCCACCTTTCACCACATCCTGATTGGTAGAAATGCCAAAACTTTTAAAGGATAGCCTGGAGCTGAGTGTAATTTTTAAGGAGAGAGTTGGTTTTGGCTTTTGCTGGTTAATTAGAATCAGAGGCTTCTCCCAAAATTGCGAGTTACATACGTAGACTTACACTAGTATCATAAAGTTCAGAAATTCCATAGCTTGATTTCTGAATCTCTCTAAGAAATTCACAGAAATAAAAGATTCTATTGATACATGAGGGTAGTGCTTGTTAAATTAATTAAACAATGAGGCCATTAGACCAAGGTGGCTGTACTGTCATGGTGGCCTACATAAACAAATAGAAATTTAAGTTTGTAAATGCTTCAATGTTATGAAATTGAAACCTAAGGGCAATCAATGACAAATAGCCAACTAGGCTTTAAACTATAGCCAGTCAAATAATTTCCTTTCTTTGATTCCACATTTTCCCTTATGAGCCCTCCCTTGGCTCCTGTCAGTGCAGTGTTCTAATCACTTCCAGTTAGATGCTGCAGATTTGAATTGAATTTTGCTCAAATAAACTCATAAAGTATTTAATATGCTCCAGCTTATATTTTTTAACTCATGTTTGAATACCTCTACTAGGTCCAATATTGAGGCTTTTTAAGCACCAATAAATCTAGTTCAACCTGGACAGTGTGGATCAGTGGTAGAATATCAACCTATGAACCAGGAGGTCACGGTTTGATTCCTGATCAGGGCACAAGCTCGGGTTTTGGCCCGGATCCCCAGTGTGGGACATGCAAGAGGCAGCCGATCAATGATTCTCTCTCGTCACTGATGTTTTTTTATCTCTCTCTCCCCCTCCTTTCCTCTCTCTGAAATCAATAAAAATATATTTAAAATCTACACTAATAAAAGAGAAACATGCAAATTGACTGTACCTCCGCTATGTACAAGCCATGCCCACCAGCCAATCAGGAATGAGTATGCAAATTAACCCAACCAAGATGGATGCAGCCACGGAGCAAGCAGGAGGCTTGGGTTTCCCCGGCAATGGAGGAAGCCAAGCTTCCTGCCTGCTCTGGCTGGCCCTGGCCTCCACTCAAGGCTACAAAGTTTCACTTATAGAAGATAAATAAATCCCAGATACCAGGGCCTCCACTTGGGTCACTGGGGGGCATGGCTGGCCTGCAAACCACCACAGGCCCCTCGCTCAGGCCACCCCATGTCTTAAGAGAACCGCAACCCTGATCCAGGACACTCTTCAGGGCAAACCAGCCAGCCCCCACCTGTGCACCAGGCCTCTCTCCTATCTAATAAAAGAGTAATATGCAAATTGACTGTCACTCCAACACACAAGATGGCTGCCTCCATGTGGACACAAGCTGGCCACCACAAGATGGCCAGCAGGGGTGGGCAGTTGGGAGGGACCAGGCCTGCAGGGAGGGCAGTTGGGAGGGACCAGGCCAGCAGGGGATGGCAGTTGGGAGGGACCAGGCCTGCAAGGGAGGGCAGTTGGGGGCAATCAAGCCTGCAGGGGAGGGCAGTGAGGGGTGACCAGGTCTGCAGGAGAGGGCAGTTAGGGGCAATGAGGTTGGCAGGGGAGCAGTTAGGCATCAATCAGGCTGGCAGGGGAGTGGTTAGGGGGTGATCAGGCTGGCAGGCAGAAGCAGTTAGGGGAAATCAGGAAGGCAGGCAGGTGAGCAGTTGGGAGCCAGGAGTCCTGGATTGTGAGAGAGATGTCTGACTGCCTGTTTAGGCCCAATCTTACTGGGAATGGCCTAAAAGGGCAGTCAGACATCCCTCGAGGGGTCCCAGATTGGAGAGGTTGCAGGCTGGGCTGAGGGGCACCCCCCATACACAAATTTTGTGCACCGAGCCTCTAGTAAATAAATAAATCTAGTTCATTTTGTCCTTGGAATCTTGATAGCATTTCCCTACCTGCTCCCCATCTCCCATTTCTATTTTTTAAATATATTTTTATTGATTTCAGAGAGGAAGGGAGAGGGAGAGAGAGAGAAACATCATTGATGAGAATCATTGATTGGCTGCTTCCTGCATGCCACCTATTGGGAATGAGCCTGCAACTCAGGCCTGTGCCCTTGACTGGAACCCTTCAGTTTGCAGGCTGATGCTCTATCCACTGAGAAAACCAGCCAGGGCTCCCATTTCTATTTTTGAGTAAACCCAATGAAGCTATGATCAAGCCTGATTGAGTCAAGTGTGGGTTGAAGGGTTAGAGTTTGGTATGGGGTTTCTTTGGACAGGGAACTAGAATAAGGCTTTAGACTCAAGAATTGACAATATTGTGCATCCTCAAAACCATAAAGAAATACAAAGATTCAAAATGCCAGAGGTGAAAAGAAAACAAACAAACAAAACCTCAAAGTGCCAGAAGGTGAATGAAAAAGATTGCTAAATCTGTGGCTACAGAGGCAGGAAATGAAGTTAGAATTGAAAGATTAGAGAAATGGAGAGACAGATATATAACACCAGATCAAATTAGGTTGGGACTCATGGAAGAATAAGAGCGATCCTAGGAGAAACCAAGATGGCGGCATAGGTAAACACCTAAACTGCTGCCTTGCACAACAATATCAAAACTACAACTAAAAGACAAAACAGACACCATCCAGAACCACAGGAAAGCTGGCTGAGTGGAAATTATACAACTAGAAGAATAGAGGCAAGAACATTGAGACTCAGAGGAACTACAAAAGGCTGAGGTATAGAGGCTCGCACGGGGAGAGGACGGGTGGCTGTGTGCACGGGCAGCTGAGTGTGCGGCTGGCTTTCTAAAGCGGGAGGGAGAAAGAAACTCCTGACTGCACTGAACTCCAGTCCCGGGCGAGACGCTGGGAAACCAGACTCATTCGGGGGGGAATCTGGACTGTCAGGAAAAAGAAAGCACACTGAGACTCGGGAGCTGCAGAAGGCAGAGGTCTAGAGGTGCGTGCATGCGTGTGCGCAGAGAGGACTGACTGCTGAATGCATGGGAGGCTGAGTGCGCGGCTGGCTTTCTAAAGCAGGAGGGAGACAGAAGCTCCTGACTGCATTGAACTCCAGTTCTGGGCAAGTTTCTGGGAATCCAGACTCATTCGGGGAGAAACTGGACTGTCTGGCAGTGGGCGAAACTTGAGGGCGGCTTTCTCTCAGAGGTGCTTGGAGCAAATACCGAGGGACACTGAGACCCAGGGGCTCATAGGGCAGGGCTGATGGGAAACCAAGACTGTTTGCTCCGCCCTGAAACTCCACCCTCAAGCTGAGCATAGAGGCTTTTGCAATTTTGCAAGTCTTGTCTCATAGGAGTGTCTCCAGCACAGAAGTGTTCCCAGCGTAGACACAGCTGATCCTCACAGCCAATTGGCCTGGAGATCAATTCCTCCCAGTGATAACAACAACAATCAAGACTTAACTACAACAAGGCTGAGCACACAGTCCACAAAGGGGTGCACCAAGAGTGTCCACCTCAGGTAACTGGGGAGGCTGAGCCACTGTGCCCTAGAGGATACCTACCACACAAAACTACTCTACCAACTCAGGAAAGCAGCGAAAATGCGGAAACAAAGAAACAGATCACAAATGAAAGAAATGGAGGAAAACAAATGACTGGATATAGAGTTCAAAACCATGGTCATAAGGTTTTTCAAGAATTTCCTAGAAAAGGCTGATAAATTTAACGAGACCCTTGAGGATATGAAGAAGGACCAACTAGAAATTAAACATACACTGACTGAAATAAAAAAATATTATACAGAGACCTTACAGCAGACTAGAGGACCACAAGAATCAAGTCAAAGAGTTGAAATACAAAGAAGCAAAAAACACTCAGCCAGAAAAGAAAAAAGAAAAAAGAATCCAAAAATTTGAAGATAGTGTAAGGATCCTCTGGGACAACCTCAAGCGTATCAACATAAGAATTATGGGGGTGCCAGAAGAAGAGAGAGAACAAGATACTGAAAACCTATTTGAAGAAATAATGACTGAAAATGTCCCCCACCTGGTGAAAGGAATAGACTTACAAGTCCAGGAAGCACACAGAACCCCAAACAAAAGGAATCCAAAGAGGACCACACCAAGACACATCATCATTAAAATGCCAAGAGCAAAAGACAAAGAGAGAATATTAAAAGCAGCAAGAGAAAAACAGTTAATTACCTACAAGGGAGCACCCATACGACTGTCAGTGGATTTCTCAACAGAAACTATGCAGGCCAGATGGGAGTGGCAAGAAATCTTCAAAGTGATGAATAGCAAGAACCTACAACCAGGATTACTCTACCCAGCGAAGCTATCATTCAGAATTGAAGGGCAGATAAAGAGCTTCACAGATAAGAAAAAGCTAATGGAGTTCATCACCACCAAACCAGTATTATATGAAATGCTGAAAGGTATTCTCAAGAAGAGGAAGAAGAAGAAAAAGGTAAAGATAAAAATTATGAAGAACAAATACATGTCTATCAACAAGTGAATCTAGAAATCAAGTGAATTAAAAATCTGATGAACAGAATAAACTGGTGAATATAAGAGAATCAGGGGCATAGAAAGACTGACAATTCTCTGGGTGAAAGGGTTGTGGGGGGTGCAGGAAGAGACTGGACAAAAATTGTACACTTATGGATGAGGACAGTGGGGGAGAGGTAAGGGCAGAGGGTGGGGTAGGAACCACGTGGAGGGGAGCTATGGGGAAAAAAAGAGGAACAATTGTAATAATCTGAACAATAAAGATTTATTAAATTTAAAAATATTGCAAATTAAAAATAAAAAAGAGTGATCATAATCAATTGTTTGGAACAGTATGACAAAATTTATCCTTGGGCTCAGCAGGAAAATATGCAAAAAAACCCTTCCTGGAACTTGAATTATATTTAATGACAGAATACATTACATTACTTATTACATTTCAGTCAAGTGCAAATTTTGCATAAATTTTTAAAGGTAAAATCTAATGAAAGATATTTTACTCTTGCCATGGGCTGTTGAGCTATGCTGTAGCCATCCAGGGCTGCATACCTACTTTTTCTCCTTTGCTGTTATAAAGGATACTTTGGTGGAAAAGTTGGGAAGCAGTTGGAAGAACATCAAAGAGTGGTGTAAGCTTGCTTTAATGGGGAAATAGGTTCCTGGTCACATGGGTTGGTCAGCTGATTTAAAGGGCCAGGGACAGAACTTCTTTTGTATACTTATAATAATTGCACCAAAATTTCTGCCTACAACAACTCCTGAACATTATCATCATCAAAAGTGGTGGTTTTAAAACTGCATTATAATTGTTTAATAGGGCATGAAATCAATTTAGTGGAGTTGTTACTCATGTTGAAAAAACAAAATAAATAAGTAGAAAAAATATTTTTAGTGTTATTTTGTGAAGATTTTGTTATAGTTAGGTAAGTGGGTTACAATGTAAAATGTATTTACTATGGGTTGTTCTAAAAAATTGTCACTCTTCTAAAATATTTTTTAGTTCATCAAGACATTAGTATCTAATGAAAAAAAAGTGTGTTTTGGTCAAATAAAATTTGACCTTTTAAACAAAGTTTGGTTTTTTAAAATATATTTTTATTGATTTCAGAGAGGAAGGAAGAGGGACAGATAGAAACATCAATGATGAGAGATAATCAATGATTGACTGCCTCCTGCACACCCCCCACTGGGGATTGAACCCACAATTCGGGCATGTGCCCTTGACCGGAATTGAACCTGGGACCCTTCAGTCTACAGGCCGACGCTCTATCCACTGAGCCAAACTAGCTAGGGCTAAACAAAGTTTTAATGGTGAAAAGGTCCCCTGAAACCAATTCCAATGTGTGTGTGGCAGGTCCCATACCAATAAGGAATTCTTGAACAATGCACCTCAATTTTTACATTATCTACCAGGAGATAGAATCAGAATCTACAGGAAAAGAGCTCAATTTCAAATTCCAGTTGCAAGCTCAGATTATTACCTGTGCTTCTGACCAACCGGCTACAAATTGGAGGTTTCAATGAGCCCCTCTAACTCAGGATGTCAATGTTGATATTTGTACTTCTGATCTACTGGCTATAAATCAGAAATTCCCACAACCCCCTTCTCAGGTTTGATTAATTTGTGAGAATGGCTCACAGAACTCAGGAAAATCCACTTATTCACCAGATTACTGATTTATTACAAAGGTGCTTAAAGGATGCAAAGCAACAGCCTGATGAAGTTTCTGTCTGTGTTGAACTTGGGGTCCGGTAAGGTGGCACATGGAAACATTCTGGTTCCCCAACATGGAAACTCTCCAAAAAAGGGTGAGCTGTACTTTTTTGGGTTTTGTGGAGACTTCATTACATAGTCATGATTGACTAAGTCATTGGTCACTGGCAGTTGATTCAAGTTCCAAAAGCACCTCTCCATTGTGGGGTCAGGTAGGAGAGGTTAGAAGGGTGGGGGACTAGGTAGTGGGACTAAAAGTTTCAACCCTCCAACCAGAGGGTGGGTCTCTTGATGACTAGCCTTCTTTCTTAGGTGCTTTCTGAAAGTCACTTCATTAACATAACAAAAGACACATTTATCACTAGCAATATTTAGGAAATTCCAAGGGTTTTGGCAGCTGTGAATTATGAACTGTGAATGAAGATCAAATATATCTAAGAAATATGCTTTGCTCAACTGAATGACCAAGTGTATATATTTTTTATAAATCACAGTATCACAAAAGGCCTTTTAAAATTTGAACTATAGTATGCTAGATATAAAGTCTATAATATTTTCCCAATATATTTGACATAGCATTTCAGGAAACTGGTGTTATGTGGAACATAGAATAATTAGTAAAATGATCGTAAGTCCTCATTCCATTATATTGGTTTAGTGATCCTTAGTTAACTGTTGTGTCATCTTCAACAAATTCCTAAGTAAAGATCCCCTACTATTATTATATATTGCTATTGTAACAGGGAATAAATATGCTATATATATATATATATATATATATATATATATATATATGCCTAATATGCTAATTGTCCCTCTGACTGTTTGACCATTCGACCAGTCACTATGATCCACACTGACCACTAGGGGTAGATGCTCCAACTGGTAGGTTAGCTTGCTGCTGGTGTCCGGCCAATTGGGATTGGATGAGATGGGCCGGACACGGCCTGGAGCCCTCCCGTGGTCCTCCCTGGCTGAGGGACCCCACTGGTGCACAAATCTGTGCACTGGGCCTCTAGTACTTATATAAAGCTACTTATATTAATCTTAGTAAATGTTAAACCTGGATTGTTACTCTAACTTGATTTTTCTCTCAAAACTAGAGATTACATGCTAAAAGTTTCAGTTCCTGTGTGAACCTAAGGAGCATCCTGACCTTCAAGGCCCTGGCAAACACGGACTGCACAGATCACAAGAATTTACTGATTAAAAAAACAACAACAGATGGCCTACTCAAGGACGCTGACCATGAAAATCCATATTGGGACCAGCAAGGACTGTCTGCACGTCCACAATTCCTCCCTCGCGTCTCTTTGTTCTGCTTTCCCTCTCCCTCCTTATAAAAACCTCCACCTGCACTGAGATCTTAAAATAAGTTTTTGAGGACTGGGGAAAGCTCCTCATTTTCCTGAGATGATGGCACTCAAATAAACCTCTTTCCTTTTACCAGAACCTGTCTCATGAGTTTGGCTTTCCTTGCTGCAGGCAGCAGGATCTGGGTTTTGGTTACACTGTCTGGATTGAAGGGCTGAGTATGTACTATGTTCAAGGTTTTGGTATTCAGAGTCAATAACCTCAAGTAACCACTCTCCTTATAGAATTCTCTCTTCCTGGTACTTATTTCCATCTGGAGTGCTACTAGCTAGTCATTCCTCAGGATGCTCCTTTTAAGCATGACCTCAAAGTGGGCATAGTCTACAGTGATATTTTTACTCCATAACACTCCTGGGCCTAGGAATAAATAAGCCCTACTTCATTTTTAAGGTTATCAGAGCAAGGAAACAGATGGGGAAAATAATGGCCCAGTAAACCATGAGAAGCCATAGTCTCAAGAATCTTTACACATTTTTTTTTTCAGGTAAAAAAAAAGCATTTATACATTTCCTAGAGAATATAAAGGAGTCATGTTTTGAATAGGTAATTTTATCAGTACAGTTTGTGACTCTCTCTCAGATCTTAAATATTGGTGGTTCTGGTCCACAGTGTTTTTTCTGGGCCTTTGATCTTTACTTTTATATCTAATAGGACTGCTTATGGCATTGCCTCCCAACATCTGAATTGGTTTTTAGTAAGGATTATGTAGAATTCTTCCTGCCTGACTACCTCAGCATCAAAGCCTAAAGATGCAATCAAAGCTGAGTAACAGTAGCCTTCACTTCTTAGAGGGGGCACTTGCACTTCTGAAGATAGCACACGGCAGCAGGCCGAGCAGTTCCTAACGCTTCTGTTCGGCACAGGGGTGTTCCTTCTGGCTACATCCTCACATGTACATTTAATAAAATTATTAAAAGTAACACTAAGACACCAGATACCTTATAATAACACAGACTTAAAGAGGATTAACATAACATTTATAGTATACAGCCCTAAATGAGGATATTTTTCAGAGTTTTGTTAATAAAAACAGTGTCACTGATTGTTCTGGACTGAATTGTGTCTTTACCCCGGCTCCCCCCAAATTCATGTGTTGACTCCCTCACCTGCAGTGTGAATGTACTAGTATAATGGAGATTAGAGCCTTTAAGGAGGCAATTAAGGCAAAAGGGAGGTCATAAGTGTGGGGCCCTAATCTAAGAGAACTGCTGGCCTTATAAGAGGAAGAGACACTAAGGGGTGTGTATGCACAGAGGAACGGCCCTGTGAGGTCACAGGGAGAGGGCAGCAACAGGAGAAGGCAAGAGGATCAGGAGAAACTGAACCTACCGACACCTTGATCTTGGACTTCTAGCCTCCAAAACTATGAGAAAATACATTTCTGTTGCTTAAAGCCTCTCAATTTGTGTACTAGTATTTTCTATGGCAGCCCTAGTAAAATGACACACTGACTGTGTTTCCTTTTTGCTATGAGTCCTGGAAAAGTCAGAACCAAATGTAAAATTCAGAGTGACTATATTACTAGTTCTCACAGTTCATGTATTTTAGTCTTTCTTTTGTGACACAAACTTTAAAAAAAAAAGTCAATTTTATTAGCTTATTATTTGTTTCATTGTTTAGGGTCTCAAAGCCTTTGTAGAAAAGAACCAGGGTACAAAGAAATAAATAACAATTTAAATGAATGCTTTATAGTGTCAGGTTCTTCTCCAGTGTTTAAAGCCTACCTTCTCAGTCTCCTTTGCTGGTCCCTTTCATTTCCCGGACCCTTTGCTGCTGGGCGCAACCCTCGTAGACCTTACCTTTATCCTGTATAAACTCCCTGCATGATCTCAGTCAGACTTATGGCTTTAAACACCAGTTATATATCCATTTAGCCTACACTTTCCCCTTGAACTCACACAGATATCCAAGTAGCTATTAAATATCTTTATTTGAATGTTTACTAGGTGTCTTATATTTAAGATGTTCAAAGCCAAGCCAGACTCCAAATCCTTCCCATCCTGGTCTTCTCCATCTTGGTAAACACCAATTCTGTCCTTCCCAGGTCCCAAACCTTAGAGTCAACCTTGACTTTCCTTTCTCTTACATCTAATTTTCAACCTTTCAGCAAGTCCTGTTGGCTCTTCTAACAAAAAATAGCTAAAAGCTGACCATTTGTAACACCTCGCTTACCACCAAGTTGAAAACCACCTTCACCTCTCCCTTGGATTATTACCTCCTAAATGATCTTTCTGCTCCTGTGTTTCCCTTTTGTAGTGTATTTTCCACAACAGCCAGAGCATCCTATTAAAATCATCACATCAGATCAGTTCACTTCTCTGCTCAAAACCCTCCAAGGGTTTTCCATCTCCCCCAGATTAAATGGTGGTTCTTACAATCATCTATCAGGTGCCACAAAGACCTGCTTTGTTCGCTCTCTGGCCTCAAACATTCCTCACTTGGTTCCAGCCAGGCTGGCCTGCACTTGCTGCTGCTTCTGCCGGAACACTCTTCTCCAGGTTGTCTGCAAGGCTCACTCTTGTCTCCAAGTCTCCTTATCACTTTATTAATCACCTATCACTTCAACAGAGAGGTTTGCCCTGTGGGATGCAGGTAAATGTTTAACAACTGGCTCTTGGGGGGGGGGGGGGGAAGATGCTAATGTGTACATTGTAACACCGTTTTAAGTTTCATCTGTATTGTTGACATTTTATTCATCATTTTTTTGAAGTTTAGGGTGGCTATCAACACACAATAAACCAAACCCTGATTTGCATTTGTTGAATTTCCTGGTGTAAATATTCCCACCATGGCCAGTTTGAAGCAACTAAAATGATGCCACTTAAGGTGGAGGTTGTAGCGGTAGGTAGCACACACTATGATATAGCATTTCTACCAATAGATACGGTAGACACAAGTACCTCAGGAGCATGGATACCAGTAAATTGTAATAAAATAGTTAGGAAATGATGAGGTTTAAGTATTTATTAACTTTATTTTTATAAAATTTATTTAATTTTGAGTTGATATAATTTAATTTTTAGTGATGACAGTATTTCACAACTGGCTTACAAAATTCTTGTAACCCTAATTGGTTTCCATGAGCTGACAGGAGCAGGGTCTGGAATACCCCTGGCCCCTTCTTTGATCACCCAATATAAAATAGCTTTCCCCTCCATCACTCTTTATTCCCCTTATCCAACTATAGTTTTTTTCCATTAGCATTTAACACATTGCACATACACATACATCTTTCTTTCTTTCTTTTCTTCCTATTAGCATTGGAGCTAGATAAAGCTAGGCACATTGCTTACTTTGTTTACTTTTCTATCCCCGGTGCTTAGAACATGCACTAAACATTAGTAGGTGCTTATTTATTCAAGGAATGAATGAGTTTAACAATATTTTATTCAAATTGGATAATAGCCTCTTATTAAAAAAATCAAACACCTGGGAATCAGAATAATAATGTCTGCAATAGCTGCAAGCAACAGTTACATGCAACTCATCTAATTCTCACCACTTCCCTATGAGGCAGCTACTATTGTTATTACCATTTTATTGATGAGGAAACTGGGCCCAGAACTGCCCAGTGACAAACAGCAGATAAAGAGCATTGCCAGAGTTCATACTGTGAACATTTGGGTTCCCAAAACAGCACTTGTAAAAAATACCTTGTTTAAGTTTTCTTCTTCAGTTATGGAAAATTAAAGAAAGTGGAAAAAATTAGATAATATAAGATAATGAACCCTAAATATCTATCATCTAAACTTCAATATTGATGAATTCCTGGTCAATTTCTTATCATTTATGATTCCTTCCTCAATAGATTATTTTGAAGAAAATCCATATCATCATATTATTAATATTTCAATGTTCATCTCTAAAAGATAAATATTAAAACCACATTCTGGTTGAACATTTGGTGCTATCCATTTTTGGCCCAGAGTTTGTTGGTCAGTTACTTAATTTTTCTGAAACAGAGTTTCTTCATCTGAGGAAATGAATATACTAATTTTTCTCAGAGTTGTTTGAGTATTAAATAAGATAATACATTCAAAACATGTTGTTACACTACAAAGCACGATATAAAGGTTGAGTTTTCAACTCATGTGGCATTCATTTCCCACAATGAGTTACTGGCACAGTTAAAGTGTCCACATCAAAGCCTCGTTGGGTGAGTACATACAAAGCATGACCTGCTTTCCCCAGTCATGTGGTTTCCCAGATAACACCATGCCTCATAAATATGCCAGAGAGTCAGCAGTCACATGGAACACATAAGCCCTTGCAAGACTATAACACCTTAAGGGAAAACAAAGTATTACTTTTATATTGTGGTAAAGAGGTGCTATTGAGGATCCTAAATATTTACAAGAACCTACCACAATTTGCTTCTCAAACAGGTGTCTGAGCATCTCTAGATGGATGTAGCAATGTACAAGGGAGAGAGAGATAGAACAAGAAGCCTTGGCACAGCTTAGTGGAACCTCATCCTACTGTGAATAACATGAAACATTCTTTTAAATGATAATAACAATAATATCAACATACACTTGCATCGTTCTTAATATGTGTCAGGCACTGTTCTAAATGTGTAACATATATTAATTCATTTAATCCTTACAACAACTCTATGACGTGGGTAGAGTCATTACCTCCATCTGGATGATGGGGAAACAGAGGCACAAAGAGGTTAAGAACGTTGCCAACATTACATGACTAGTAGTGGCGAAGCCAAGATTTAAACTCATGTGTTTGGCTTTAACCTGCGCTACCACCATTCTATCTATCTCTCCTCTCAAAACAAATCAATATAGCATTATTTTCCAAACAGCTGGCTATTCAAGTACTCTCTTTATAACTTAAAAAATACATAATTGACGGATGCCATTGTATTAGTTTTAGATGTACAACATAATGTTTTGATTTATGTATATATTACAGAACAATGACCATAATAGTTTAGTTAACAGCCATCACCGTGCATAGGTACAATTTTTTCCCTGTGATGAGACCTCTTAAGATCTACTCTCTTCGCAAACTTTCACATATACAATACAGTATTGTTTATTATAGTTGCCATGCAGCACATCACATCCTCAGGACTTATTTATCTTATATCTGGAATTTGTACCTTTGGACCACCTTCACACATTGTAAAAAAAAAAAAAATCCATGAAATCAATGGCTTGGTTAGCTAGTCATATTTACTCCTAAGACACATCTGAAAATAAATTCACATTTACTAAAATAAAAATTTCATCCTAGATGATGCAATCAATAATGATCTTGGACACTTTGTTTTATGGGGTAGATAGCAAAATTGAAACAAATTGATAATTAAACTATCAAAATTTGAACTTATGGCAAGTAAGTTGTGTAGAGTTAGGCCTCTAAACCCCTGGACACATTCTTCTGACATCAGATATGTAGGTGAGAAGTTTGAAATGAACTGCTTAAGGAATGAGGCTTAGGAAACGTAAAACAAAATCTAGGGACACACATTGGTAAATAGCAAGTATTAGTCATGGGGTTTTTCAGGAGACATATTATTTCCTGACACTAGGGGTACACCCTGAGTAAGATACAATCTTTGTTTTCAAGTATCTCACAGCCGACTGGGCAAGACAGACCTGTTGATATTCTTAAGCAATGTGTATGGAGGCTGAGAGAGGTTTGAAGATGGTGATAAGTTGATAGAGTAAGAGAGTTAATACTCTTCCTGGGAGAATTAGAGAAGGCTTATTTATGACTTTTAGAGAAGATCTGAAGCTTGCAAAAGACAAGGAAGAGAAAAGCTTAATAGTACCAGCCCATTTCCAATCTCAGAGAATATTTACTGAACAATTGTAGAGAGGAGAAAAACAGGGCTCAGGTATCTACATCCGTATGTGCAGAATGTATCTCCATACCTAGGTCTTTCTGTCTCCAAAACGCAAGCACTCTGACTACACATTTACATATAAGAATTAGGTTGGAACAAGAACTGTGTTTGCTTTAGGATTCTATCATGTTTGGGCATGTTTTGTGAAGAAATGGCATCGGGCCGCCAAGATTCTCTGACACGGAGGCAGTATAATATGCTGTTTAGGAAGCAGCATATCTATTTAGCATACAAAACCCTGGAAGGTGGAGAAGAATGCATATTGCACTTCAAGGTTTTGGTGTCTGAAGACCACATTTAATGCTGGGTTCTGTCACTTGCCAACTATGTGATATGAGCTAATTCATTTAATTTCTTTTTTTTATAATAAATCTTTATTCAGATTATTACATTGTTTCTCCTTTTTTCCCCCATAGCTCCCCTCCACCGGGTTCCCATCCCACCTTCTGCCCTTACCTCCCCCCAACTGTCTTCATCCATAGGTGTACAATTTTTGTCCAGTCTCTTCCTGCATTCCCCCATACCCCTTTCCCCCTGAGAATTATCAGTCCACTCCCTTTCTATGCCCCTGATTCTGTTATATTCACCAGATTGTTCTCTTCCTTAGGTTTTTAATTCACTTGATTTTTAGGTTCACTTGTTGATAGATATGTATTTGTTGTTCATAATTTTTATCTTTACTTTTTTCTTCTTCCTCTTCTTAAAGAATACCTTTCTGCATTTCATATAATAGTGGTTTGGTGGTGATGAACTCCTTTAGCTTTTTCTTATCTGTGAAGCTCTTTATCTGCCCTTCAATTCTGAATGATAGCTTTGCTGGGTAGAGTAATCTTGGTTGTAGATTCTTGCTATTCATCACTTTGAAGATTTCTTGCCACTCCCATCTGGCCTGCATAGTTTCTGTTGAGAAATCCACCGACAGTCGTATGGGTGCTCCCTTGTAGGTAATTAACTGTTTTTCTCTTGCTGCTTTTAATATTCTCTCTTAGTCTTTTGCTCTTGGTATTTTAATGATGATGTGTCTTGGTGTGGTCCTGTTTGGATTCCTTTTGTTTGGGGTTCTGTGTGCTTCCTGGACTTGTAAGTCTATTTCTTTCACCAGGTGGGGCAAGTTTTCAGTCATTATTTCTTCAAATAGGTTTTCAGTATCTTGCTCTCTCTCTTCTTC
The DNA here is from genome assembly GCA_026230045.1 of Corynorhinus townsendii. NCBI lineage: Eukaryota > Metazoa > Chordata > Mammalia > Chiroptera > Vespertilionidae > Corynorhinus > Corynorhinus townsendii. The sequence continues at coordinate 73,864,422 of JAPDVU010000004.1, forward strand.
TGGCACCCCCATAATTCTGATGTTGGTATGCTTAAGGTTGTCCCAGAGGCTTCTTACACTATCTTCAAATTTTTGGATTCTTTTTTTCTTTTTTCTTTTCCAGCTGAGTGTTTTTTGCTTCTTTGTATTTCAACTCTTTGACTTGATTCTTGCATTCCTGTAGTCTGTTGTTGGGTCTCTGTATAATATTTTTTATTTCAGTCAGTGTACGTTTAATTTCTAGTTGGACCTTTTTCATATCTTTGAGGGTCTCGTTATATTTATCGGCCTTTTCTAGGATTTTCTTGAAAAACCTTATAACCGTGGTTTTGAATTCTATATCCAGTCATTTGTTTTCCTCCATTTCTTTCATTTGTGATCTGTTTCTTTGTTGCCACATTTTCACTGCTTCCCTGAGTTGGTAGGGTAGTTTTATGTGCTAGGTTTCCTATATTGCCCAGTGGGTCGGCCTCCTCAGTTAACCTGAGGTGGACACTCTTGGTGCAACCCTTTGTGGACTATGTGTACAGCCTTGTTGTAGTTAAGTCTTGATTGTTGTTGGTATCACTGGGAGGAATTGACCTCCAGGCCCGTTGGTTTTGAGGATCAGCTGTGTCTAAGGTGGGAGAAGTTCGGTGCTAGAGATAGCCTTATAGGCTTAGACTTGCCACATTGCAAAAGCCTCTGTGCTCAGCTTGGATGGGGTGGAGTCTCAGGGTGGAGCAGACAGTCTTGGCTTCCTGTCAGCCCTTGCACGCATGCCTCCAGACCTCTGCCTTCCCCAGCTCCCGAGCCTCTGCCCAAGAGTTCAGATTCCCCCCGCAAGAGCGTGGGTCCCCAGGGGCTCGCCTGGAACTGGGGTTCAGTGCAGTCAGAACTGGGGCTCAGTGCAGTCAGGAGCTTCCGACTCCCTTCTGCTAGGGAAAGCCTGTGGCAACCTCTGCAGCGTGCGTGTGCCTCCTATCCCCTGCCTGCCAGGGCTCCCCCAGGTCTCCGAGTCTCCAAGTGCCTTTCTCTCTACCTGACAGTCCAGACCCCCCCTGTATGAGCCTGGGTCCATGGGGTTTCACCTGGAACTGAGGTTCAGTGCAGTCGGGGGCTTCCTTCCCCCTCCTGCCAGAGAAAGTCAGCCAGGCTCTCAGCCGCCCTTCCTCTCTGCATGCACAAAGACCCTTTGCCGTACCTCAACCCTTTGCCATTCCTCCAGTTCTCCGTGAGCTTTTCTCTTTCCTTCTAGTTGTAGAATTTCCACTCAGCCAGCTTTCCTGTGGTTCTGGATGGTGTCCATTCTGTCTTTTAGTTGTAGTTTTGAAATTGTTGTGCGAGACAGCAGTTTAGGTGCTTACCTATGCCGCCATCTTGGTTTCTCTAATTCATTTAATTTCTTAATGCCTTTGTCATTTTATCTGTAAAATTGGTCGCACCACCTATTCTGGGAATGGTCATAAGGGTTAAATTAAGTCATGTATGTGTAAAAAACATTCTGGAAACAAAGAACTTCAACAAAATAACTCATCATGTGGGAAGATAAAGTTCACAATGCTGATGTGAATAAGTTTGGTTTGAGACTGGTCATCCAGTGTTTGAGGGGAGGAATTATCCCTTAGTTTAAGTTCCTTAGACTACATTCCAACAAATGGAGAACAAGTGAAAATCAAAAGAGGGGTGCAAATCTAGGGTGCAAATGGCAATGACAGTCATGCCAACAGCTACAGAAGATAGAAGTTCTTGGGGACACACTTGCCCTCCTCCCCCCATGGCAGGCATTCAGTGTAGACTTCAGTGGATTGCAGCAGAGAACCCACTTTGGTGTGGGGCAGTAGATATCTCAGTGGATGCTGTCATCCTGGCTACTGCTTTAGAGGTCAAGGACACTGGGAACATCACTAACATCATCACTTCAATGAGCTAGAACAGAAGAGAGCAGTTGAAAGAATATTTAGAAGAACATATTCTTAATATTTGGGGAGGCTCAGTTTTCCACAGAACACGCTGGCACAGAACCAGAAAATCCTGATTGCCATTGTGATTATTCCTTCCCCGCTCCGCCCCCCGCCCCAGCTGTGTGTTCTGGGAAACACAATTTCCATTTGAGTGATAGTGGAAGGGAAGGAGCCAAGCAAACTCCTAACAATAGAAATGAACAGTATGTGGGAAATACTGTTCAGCATGGGCAAGTGTAATGGTCAGCGTCCAATAATGACTGAGAGGAAATATGATTTCAAGGTAAATAATTCTGAGATGTCAATTTGAATTCAAGGATGTAGATTTTTATTTAATCACTCACTATGTTCCTTTAATACAAGACAAGTAGAATATTGGGTATTATTAGGAAACTTATTAGAATGATGAAAAACAGCATAATTTTCTTTTACTCAAGAAACCTTAGTGTGTTTTTAACAACATACTCAAGTAAGACAATAACACTAAATAAGATTCAGTAAATAAGATTCAGTAAAGTAAATAAGATTCAGTAGGGCAAAGGTAACTAAAAATTACAGAATGAAAAATTTCCACGAAGAAGCAGATTTGAAAGACTAGGATTCTGAGGTGGAAAAGGCCCAGAAGGAGATAGGATCAAAGTCTGTTCACAATGTGTATGTGTATGGGGAAAGGTGGACCTGGTCATCAAATCCCTAAATTCCAGCATTATTCAGTAATCACTAAATTTTCAAAAGGTTATTTCAAGGCAAATAAAGGGGAAAAATTTAAAAATGCGTGATCTACATGCAGAATTCATCCTGAATGAGCAGTTTGAAAATTTAAACAGAAAATTTAAAATTTAAAAGAGCATGATAATCAATTTGTAATAAACATTTAGGCAGCTGGGGTGTTTTTCAAAGTTTTTCATGTTGACACATGCAGAACAAGTAACATGGTCTTTACCTGTCCACATACAGACCTGGGGTACTTCACTGAATGGTATTCCCCTCCTTCCCTATTTTGTTAAGAGAATGAAATGGCCTGACATTTTACTATTTCATATGTGAGAGGCTGAGTTAAAAATGTGAACCTGATTTCTGACTTCCATTTTAGGATAACTTCAAGGAACAGTGCCTTGAAATGGAAATGTTGTTGATATTTTGAATTATAATTGTTAACACTATTAACAACAACAATAGATTTGGTCTTTTAGGTTAAATCACCACTTATGAAAAGAAAAGCACTCTATTCTTAAGCAAATCGTAAGCCTTAGTCTGAGAACAACTTGTTAGGTCATTCTTAATGTGATATTTTAGTCTATAAATAAACAGAGGACTTCACATATCTTTATTGCTCTAGTATAAACTTTACATAATAGTAACACAAAACTGAGCGTAATTAATCTCTTCCAGTAAAAAAGTATGTTAGAAATTTTCCATTGCCCAATACCTTCCCATAAAGGAAAATACACTACATGGGAGGTATGTGTAAATATTTGATTCGTGTTTTACTGATTTCAGTGTCACAACCTATCAATCATTAACACTTCAAAAAGCATATACCTGCTTGGTTGTTTCCAAAGTACATTCTTTCTGTAAAGGATCTTTTAGAGTTTAGCAGTGGAGGCCTCTGGTGAGCACCTAGTGTAATATTTGCATTTCACAGGTGGTGAAACAGACCAAGAGTGTTGGAGTGACTTTCACAAAGTTTTCCGTCCAACCTTAGCTGTCTCCTGGGCCCACGATCTTCAGGCTCCTAACTCAGTGCTCTTCTCTAAGGAGAGTTATTGTTCACCCTGTGTTCTGAAGGGAGGTATATAGATATACAACAACACTGTCATACTTGTAGACGTTGAGATGGAGACATTTAGAAAACGGTAGGCATAGCATTTGTTTCCAGTGCTATTACATGTGGTTACTTCTTAAAATTAAATGATAGCCTCTATAGAAAACATTGTTGGAATATTAGTTCAATGTTTTATTAGTAATGCACAAAATAAATAAAGGTTCTTAACCTAGTGCTAAGCATGTGATCAGCATGTAAAAGTGTTAATTAAATTTGATAGTGATTTATTGTATTTATTTTTGACATTCAATATTATTTTATACTAGAGGCCTGGTGCATGAAATTCGTGCACGGTGGGGCGGGGTGTGTCCCCTCAGCCCAGCCTGCACCCTCTCCAATCTGGGACCCCTTGGGGTATGTCTGACTGCCGGTTTAGGCCCCATCCCCAGGATCGGGCCTAAACCGGCAGTCGGACATCCTTCTCACAATCTGGGACAGCTGGCTCCTAATTGCTCACCTGCCTGCCTGCCTGATTGCCCCTAACTGCCCCCCCTGCCGGCCTGGTCACATCCAACTGTGCCCCTGCCTGCCTAGTCACTCCCAACTGCCCCCCCACTGCCAGACTGGTCTCCCCTAACTGCCCCCCCCCACTGGCCTGGTTGCTCCTTACTGCCCCCCCCCCCCACCAGCCTGGTTACCCCTAACTGCCCTCCCCCACTGGCCTGGTCGCCCATTACTGCCCCCTCTCTCCCAGCTGGCCTGGTCACCCCACGCAGCCTGCTGTTCGGTTGTTTGGCCACCCCTCACTAACCCCCTGCTGGCCTGGTTGCCCCATGCAGCCTGCTGCTCAGTCATTTGGCCACCCTTCACTAACCCCCTGCAGGCCTGTTCACCCCATGCAGCCTGCTGCTCAGTCATTTGGTCATCCCTCACTGACCCCCTGTGGGCCTGGTAGCCCCATGTAGCCTGCTGCTCAGTCATTTGGTCATCCCTCACTGACCCCCTGTTGGGCCTGGTAGCCCCATGCAGCCTGCTGCTCAGTCATTTGGTCATCCCTCACTGACCCCCTGTTGGGCCTGGTAGCCCCATGCAGCCTGCTGCTCAGTCATTTGGTCATCCCTCACTGACGCTCCTGTGGGACTGGTAGCCCCATGTAGCCTGCTGCTCAGTCATTTGGTCACCCCTCACTGACCCCCCTGCCAGCCTGGTCACCCCACGCAGCCTGTCATCCGTTTGGTCATTCGTTCAGTTGTGATGGTTGTTTAGGCTTTTATATATGTAGATTAGTTTCAGGTGTACAGCATAGTAGTCAAACAATTATATAATTTATGAAGTGGTCCCCCTGATACTTCTAGTACCCACCTGGTACCATACAAAGTTATTACAATATTATTCACTATATCCCCTATGGTGTACTAATTGTGATTTTAAAAAAATTAAAAATTCTAAATAGAAAAATACATGGATTATTTTATGGCTAGCATATATATTTTAGAAAGTATAAACACATTTACAAAATGACAAATAATTTAGTCTGAAAAAAAAAATCAGTCAAGCCAGCAATTTGGTGTAGTGTGGACTAAGCCACCACCTTCTACGTATTTACATTTTTAGTGGTCTTGGTCTCCAGAGGTAATGGTTAGGGGAGTGCCAATATCTGAGCTACAGTCCTAGTAGAGTTAGGCATTTTGGCTTTTGAATAAACATTTGTATTGAAGGCCATTTTCTCCGCATTCTGGCAGAGAAGCAGTATGATTCCCTGAGTAGAAGTTAGGGGACTCTAAACTCTTCTATTGAAATTTATGCTCAAGGTAAAGCCTATAGAACTCCTCATTCAGAGCAGCCAGCAGCAATGTGTTGGGGCCCGACCTGTTTGCCAAGTAAATGTTTTCTCCCTTGTCTGCTTTGATGAAAAGAATTCTATAAAGAACAGCTTCCAAACCCTTGTTCTTTGGCCAGTGCCAGAGCTGATGGCTTGTTATCATCTTTTAAGTCTCTCAGGAGCAGGGGCAATGAGCCATGCAGACCGAGCTCAAGCTCCAAGCACCTGCTGTAGGATGAGGAGGTTCCACTGAGTTTGTGGGGGCAGTATGGCATATTCCAGGGAATGCTGCTCACAGTGTCAATCACTTCTGAGACATAAACTAATAACTGATCTGAAGACGGTGCTGTTGGTGGGGATGCTGTGGCTTAGTCCCTTAATAAAATTAAAAATCTTCTTGTTTAGGTTTTGGCCTTAAACCTGTTATCTGTCAATAAATAATTAGTTTATCTAAACAGAAATTAGTTGACATACAACAACAAAAGTGAGATTAAGGTAGGTATCTATAGACAAACCATAAGAAAAGTTATCTTTTTTTTTTGGGGGGGGGAGGGAGTGGGCGGAGGGGAGGTCCCAGAACCAATTCAGGGAAACCAAGGTTTCAATCTACATTTTTATTTTCCTTGTGAAAAATGCTAATTGTCTAATTGGGTAGCATGGTGGTGATGGAAAAAAGGACATATTGGGATATTTTACTTATATTGGAGTGCAAATAAAAAACATTGTCACTGGAGAGATTGTGACCTGGACATATTTGAGAAGGAGCATCAGGAGAAGAAGACTGAGAGCTTCAGAAATAGGCAGGGTGGGGAGGCAGTACAGGGTAGAGTTGAACAGGGTGGGAAGACAGGCAGTACACGGTCACCTCGAGCGCTCTATCTTGGTTTCCTCACATGTAAATTGGAGATGAGAATAGTACCTAGTTTATAGTTTGGTCTGAAGATTAAGTATAATAACATGTGATGGTTAAAGTAAAAGGACAAAACAATGTAACGTACATTTATTGGTTAAAATAAAAGAACAGAAAACAATATAACTGTTTTAAAAGTAAAAACAGTTTCTAAATACTTGAAGTAAAACACAGATAGAACTGAAAAGAGAAATACATAAATCACAATTGTAGTTGGAGATTTCAACCTTCTCCTCTTAATAATTAATAGAACAAATAGAAAATCAGTAAAGACATAGGAGACACGAACAGTACAATGAACTTGGTCTATTTAAAATTTATGGAAAACTTCATGTACAACAGCAGAATATATATTCTCTTCAAATGCACATATAACATTCACCAAGACAGACCACATTCTAGGCTACAACACAAATCTCAATAAATTTAATTGGGTTCAAATGAAATAATACAAAGCATGTTCTCTGGCTACAATAAAATTAAAATAGAAATAACAGAAAGATATGGACAATCCCCAAATATTTGAAAATTAATTATTATACTTTAAATAAAACAAGGCTCAAGCAAGATCCCACATTGGGATTATAAAATATTTTGAACTGAATTAAATACAAATATAATACATCAAGATTTGTTGGTGTAGCCCAAACAGTACATGGTGAAAAACTTTTTTGCAGTAAATTGTTGTATTAGAGAAAAAGAAAATGTCAAATCAATGATCCAAGCTTCAACCTTAAGAACCTAGTGCTGAAACCAGTTTGGCTCAGTGGATAGAGCCTCAGCCTGAGGACTGAAAGGTCCCAGGTTTGATTCCGGTCAAGGGCATGTACCTGGGTTGAGGGCACATCCACAGTAGGGGGCGTGCAGGAGGCAGCTGATAGATGTTTCTCTCTCATCGATGTTTCTAACTCTCTCTCTTTTCCTCTCTGTAAAAAATCAATAAAATATATTTTAAAAAAAAGAACCTAGTGAAAAAGAGAAATTTTAGACCAAAGTAAGCATAAGGAAGGAAATTATAAAAATAAGAAAAGGAATTAGTGATGTAGTAAGTAAAAAAATAAAAGAGAAATCAATGGCAAGAAACACTTATGCTTTACAAGGGTCAATGAAACTAAAAAATCGGTAGTCTGAATGAGAAGAAAAAAAAGGGAGAGAAGAAAGAGTACACCATTATTAGGAATGAACTAATAGACATTATAGCAGCTATGGTGCTTTAAAAGGCATAATAAAGGATTATTATGAATAATTTTGTACCAATAAACTTGAAAAGTTAGATAACTAGGTAAATACTCTTGAAGTCACACACTACAAAAGTTCATTCAAGAAACAGCAGAACTGGAGTAGTTCTAGTTTTATTTATTAAAAACCACAGAAGTTATAATAAAACTCTGTTCTATGAAGAAAATCCCAGCCCCGGTGGCTTCATTAGTGAAATCTACCAACTATTTGATTTAAGGATGAACTAAAACTAGTTCTCCACAAGCTCTTTCATAAAATTAAGATGGGAACATGTCCCAACTCATTTTATGAGGCCAGCATTACTCTGATAAAGGCATTCCAATATTCCTCATTAACCTAGATGCAATGTAAAAAATAACAAATTCTTAGAAAATTGAATTTAGTGATAAACATAATACATCATGACCAAATGAGTTTATTCTAGGCATTCAAGTTTAGTTTAAATTTTGAAAAATCAATGAATATATCATGTCAATAAACTAAGATATCAGATGATTATCTCAATAGATGCATAAAATATATTCATGTATATATCTTTGTATGTTGCTCTTTTAAAATAACGTTGGTTTTGGGAATTTAAATTTATTTCAATTAATGAATACTTTTCAAATGGTATTTCTTTTCAAATGGTATTATATAAACAGGCTGTCCATCCCCTGTCCCTTTTAATTTTTGATTTTTGCTTTCTTGAAAGAATCACTTTCAATTCTTTTAGCTGTTTCTTTTGGTATTTATGCTTGTAGATAATATGCTTCTTAAGGGTTTAATTTTTTAGTTTTGGACATTATCCATTTCTTTGCTAAGAAAGGTGATGATATCTCTCTCTCTCTCTCTCTCTCTCTCTCTCTCTCTCTCTCTCTCTCATTCAGAAACTTCTATATGTTTCAGATCCCCTAAAAACATAATTATACTTTTCAAAATTCAGTCAATAATCTGTGTTTATATTATTATGTGAATATTATCTACTGCTAAATTACATACTATACTTATACATTTTGTTCAACTTCTTGTATTTCCAGGAGTTGGCATTTTTCAGAATTAGCTTTGTTTCTACTGTTTTCTATGATTTAATCAGTAATTCATCCCCAAATTCTATCTATAGACTAAAAGAAATCTCTTTGAATAGCTTGCACATTAGATATTGATTTTGTTTTTCTGGGTGATACTCTTTCTTTTGTCTTCTTGATTCAATTTGGAGTTGTTGCTTTTTAGGTATTTTGAACAACTTTCATCTTGGGATTTTATTCATCATTATTCTAGGTATTTCTTTCCCATCTCTCTTTCTTTTCTTTGTTTTTCCTTTTATGTCCCCTGCATCATTGTTGAATCTCCTGTTCTCTCTGTGGGTTTATTCATTTACATTTTGGTAATTGTCATTTTATAGTTATTTGGGTAAAAGTGAAGATAAAAATGTGAGTTCAGCCCTGGCCCGTTTGGCTCAGTGGAGAAAGCGTTGGCCTGTGGACTCAAGGTTCCCAGGTTTGATTCTGGTCAAGGGCATGTACCTTGGTTGTGGGCACATACCCAGTGGGGAGTGTGCAGGAGGCAGCTGATCGATGTTTCTAACTCTCTATTCCTCTCCGTTTCTCTCTGTAAAAAATTAATAAAATATATTTAAAAAAAATGTGGGTTCAATATATCTTGTCACTGAACCAAATTTGTTAACTTTTCATAGATTTGGTTTGAAATACCAAGTTGTTCCTTTGACTCATGCTGAACGATACTTAATCCTCCATGAAATATTCAGTAAATGAGGATGAAGCCAGGGGAGATTTAGGTATAAGCTAAGTTTCAGTTTTTTTAAAAAAATATATATGCAAATCTGAATTGCTGATTCTCTGATATAGGAATTTAAGGTGTCTAGATCTCCTCTTGTACTTGGTGAGTATTTTCCAAGTTATATTTTTCTAGCACAACAAAAAAATATTTAGGACATTGTGAAATGGCATAGTGAGACAGTAAGGCTCTATATTTGCATAGTGCTTTTATCCTGAAAGTTTGCCAATTACTTTATAACTGGAAGAAGAGATTGTTTTGTTCTCAATTTAAAAGCATCTCATTCTGAGATGAAATATTATCTTATGTACAGCTATACAAAATAATAGTTTAATGAAAGAAACATACACTTGGAGACCAATGAGAATCAAATCATTATTGCCAATTTTTTTTTGAATGATCACAGATCAATAGGCTCTTTTAATTTCTTGAAGTCTAATGGGCAACATAGTTGGATTTCTTAGCTTGAGTTAGGGATAAATGCCATTATTTAATTATCAATAATTTGCTTATAGCATTCTTATACCCCAAACCAGCACTTACAAACTAACTCAAATAGGGAGTTCCACGAAGATTGTTCAGAGGTTAGCAGCATAAATAAGTAAAAGATTTTGACATGAAAAATATTACTTATAATATTTATCTTGTAAATAAACATTTTCCAAAGGTTTCCAAAGTAATAGAAACCCTAAGATTGTAACAAAAATATTCATATACATGTCTCGAATTTTTAACAATCCTGAATAAATCCTAAGAAAATAGAGTCAAATAAGGTAGCAAAAGCAGATGTTCTATTTTGTGGACTACAATTTAAATTCTAAATATAGTGACACCACTTATTTAGTAGCCATACTTTTAGCATCCCCAACCCAAACCTGTAAGCTGAGAACCTGCACATAAACATAAAAAGCTTCTGAGTGGTCACAATGGACAAAAAACAAAAAACAAAAAAACAAAAAAACTTGTATTTTATTTGTGGTAGGGACATGTCAACCCTCACAAATGGAATATCACATTTAGCAGATATTTTATTTCACAACTATTTATAAAAAAGGAAAGGCTGCTATTGGTGGGCATATGAATAGCAGAGTCTACACTATTTTAGAAAGATTTCAAAAAATGAACAAATCTGTTTTGCTAACTACTATTAAGTGGAAAAGTGGTTCTTATTAACTTCACTTTTTTTTTACATAAACTGAATTTTTCTTGGGTCAAATAAAATCCCCAACCAACATCAAGTTAAAATATCCAGCATTAACTGAAAAGTTCAAGGTCATGTTAACAATGTAAAACTCTTAGATGTAGGGAAACTCATGAGTCCTCCATTTTCCCTGCTGGAAGATGTTTGCAATTGGGAATCATAGAAGCTGTGGAAAATATTGCTTTTCCTCTTTGCATGGCCCTAACCTACACAGTTTAGGTTTTGTGCCCTGAATCCAGAGCCAGGCACATTGTTTAGGACTTGACCGTGGAGGCCTGATATAATTGCTTTCTAATTACACCACTTACTAACTGTGTGGCCCAAGGGAAGGTGGTTATTCTCTCTGAACTTCTGTTTATTCATCTGTAAAATGGTGATAAAAATGCCTGTCTTGGCTTACTCACAGGGATATTTGCAAGGATCAAATGGGATAATATAAGTGAAAGTACATTGTAGACTGCAAAGCTTTCTGTAAGAGTAAGGTATTATTATCTACTAAGGTATTATATCTACTAGCAGAAATGTATTTTGGAAGACATTGAGTTAGTTGAAGGGCAATAAAAAAATAAAAAAGACACAATCACACAGGTTGCTTTTTAACTATCCCTAATTGTAAATTGTGTGTAGTAGACAGTGTCAGGCAACCACTCAATCCTCATATCTCTGCTGTTTTTTTGGTTACTCTCATTATACATTCATCCATGGTGGCATATGCCCAACTCCAGGCAACGGATCATATTTTGTCTGAGTCAGTATGGCTTTCCTATCCCTATATTTCAAGCCTCTGTTGCACTTAAAGGTATCTATGTATCAGTCTGAGTCCTGGCATGAAAGAGAATTTTACTCAGAAGGTCAAATAAAAATATTTTAATGAAGAGTCCATTTAGAGAGATGTGGGCAGTGTTAAAGGTATCAATAAGGCACCCAGGGACCAGCTATAGTGAAGAGCTGTTACCACCCCAAGACCTTAAAAGGCAAGTGATAGAGTGTTGTTACCAGAGCCCAGAGAGAGCTGGAGCCATGGAGAAGGGTGCCCAGCTGGAATTGTAGTTATGGAAGGACGTGGCCACTGCCAGTGCTCAAAGGGGATAAAGGGAAGGAACAGGGAAGGAATCCTCTCAACCCTCACCCTCCAATCTTTGCTCAGGTCCCTTATTTGCCCAAACTCATTAGGAGACTGAGGCAAAGGAGCTCATCGTGTAGGTATAAGAGGAAGCTTGTTGTTGACATTTCTGGAAAAGTTTAGCTTCTCTAATAAAAGGGTTCAGGCATGGATGGCATTTCCCCTTACTTCTCCTTTCTTCCCTTGCTCAAATGACGACATGATGGCCAAAGGGCATCATCAATTATCTTACAATCATGAGGCAACAGGCATGAAGGTGAAGGACAAGGGTCGGAGTGGAATCACAGGAGCCTGGGTCTCTGGTGGCATCATTAAGCAGGTGAATCAGCTCCTGCTACCACTGTCTTCAACTTGTTTTGTTAAGTGATTTCTGAGTCTCTTTATCTGGTTCAAATCCTACATGATATAGCATATTTCTTTCATAGACCTTGTTTACAGCTGGTTTGAGGAAATACAATAAAATCTGTCTTATTAAAAAAGATCCCAAAGAAGCGAAGGGGAAAGGATTCTCATGATCAAGAAAATAAAAATATGGCATCTGGGTTTATGTAATCCCAACATTCAAAGAGTGAACCTTACATCCAGTGCCATATTTTTATTACTTTTGTTTTATTTTTTTATTGTAACCAGAGGATATGTTTTCATTGATTAAAAAATATTTTTTTTTAGAGGGAGAGGAAGGGGGAGAGAGAGAGAGGGAAACATCAACGTGAGAAACTTAATCAGGTGCCTCTTGCAGGCCCCCTACCAAGAATCGAGCCTACAAGCCAGGCATGTGCCCTGGCCAGGAATCAAACCAGTGACCTTTTGGTTCATGGAATGATGCTCAACCAATTGAGCAATACCACCTGGGCTGTTGGGAGCATGCGAGACTTGGTTGGAAAGTTTGTAAGGAGGACATTCTGAGACAAGGGAAGTGTTGGAAGGCCGCCTGCCCTGTTTATTGGAATTTTGACTTAGGGGAGCGCTGAGGTGGTGCCCCTAATTATTCCTTGACCTTTCCATCCATACAAGTCTGTGCACTTGCAGACCCCCGGGTGTTTACTGGAATCCTTATGCTTAATCTTTGGGTTTCCTTGCTTAAAGGACATTAGAAAAACATGTGTCCTCCCAATATTACTTACCCTACTGAGTGTATCTAAAAGATAAACTTTATCTCAAACCGCTGCTACAATAAAGCCTAAAGAGGCAGGCAATCGAGGCTGCCTGGTTCCTTTAGCCAGGCCATCCCGTAGCCCTCTCTTTCCCAGCAAATGTTGTGTTGGAGTAATCATTCATCTGTCACTCAGGGTCTACTGGTCAGCCCCGGCACTGGGCTATGTGTTTTTTTTTAATTTTTATTATTGATTTTATTGATTTCATTGTGGAAGGTAGAGGGAGAGAGAGATAGAAACATCAATGATGAGAGAGAATCATTGATTGGCTGCCTCCTGCATGCCCCACACTGGTGATGGAGCCTGCAAACCGGGCATATGCCCTGACTGGGAATCAAACCATGACTTTCTGGTTCATAGTTTGATAGTCAATCACTGAGCCACGCCGGTCAGGCTGGGCTATGTTTTCATTGATTTTAGAGAGAGCGAGAAACATCAATTAGTTGCATCCTGATCAGGGACCAAACCCACAACCTGGGTATTTGTTCTGACAGGGAATTGAACCTGCAACCTTTTGGTGTACGGACAACACTCCAACTGAGCCACCCAGCCATAGCTACTTTTGTCATACTTTTTCTACTTGTAATACCTCCTTGATAATGTCATTCCTTTACACTTTTCCAACAAGTATTTATTATGAGTTAAGCCATGATTCAGGATCCCAGGATGGGATATACCCAGATTCCCCTTCACCTCCCTGGGAAAAGTGTGGACAGAGGAGAGGCAGGGTGGAGCCAGTTCAGATCTTTTCAGGAAATGTGCCTTCTGCCCTGTGATCATCCAAGGCAGACACCCAGGACCTGGGCAGAGGGACTAGTACACATAACTGGTACCATTCACACATGGAGAAATCACCCATTTTAGCGGTCATTGTCTCCTCACATCGGTGGAAGTCCCGGTAATTCTGCTAACAGTTCCTGGTCTGGTTCTGGTTAAGGAAGGGATTGTCAAGAAGGGCAGTCTGCTAGTTCTTGATTGGGGTTTTGTTGTCTTCTGTCATGTTGCTGACTCCTAAAGACGTCCCTGAAGTAGCTCACTGCTCAATGTGTTGATGATTGCCTTTGATTAGGTAATCTGTACTGTTGGGACCATGCCTGGCTATGCTGACTGCTATTCCTCATATAGTACCTAGCAAAGAGTGTGCTCCTGGTAAATAGTTGCTAACTTAAATCAAAAGTTTCCAGAATGATTAAAGTCAAACATTGACTTTCCCCCTGCTTTTCTTGACCTTTGGTGAGGTCAAGAATTTGCTATACTTTCATTAGATGAAAACATTTCTCAGTCACAGCTTCTGAGACAAAATTTTATCTTGTAAGACCTGAACATCAGAGACTCTGATTTCTCTCCCAGTCATAAATATGTGAGGACATTCCTTTGAATGTGAGTGAGTGAATAACAGCAGAAAATTTGCAGATAGTTCTGGGTCACAAGATTGAGTACCTAGAAGTTGTTATGCGGGCTGTGTTGGAATGTCCTGCTTATTTGAAAGAATTATGTGCTTATTCAGTTGTTTGTCCATCCCTGTAGACAAATACCTCTTCCCCAAGCCACAAAACTAACAGCAGATTTACTTAGGGAGGAGGACACAAGCTAGAATACAAGCAGCATTCTGTGGGAGAAGAAGGTGGGTGGGAGACCTGTTTTATTGTGAAAACATTTTGTTTTTATATTGAGGTGTTATTAATAGTAGTGTTTGGTTACAAAAAAATCGAACACCTAGAGCCACTGGAATGCTGGTCTAAGTCTGAGGGAAAATCACAAAAATAGCTATTTTATTTTTTCAACAAATTATTTTTGTTGTGAAAACAACATAATCTAAATGCTATAATTTATGTTCTGTCATATGACTTCAATTATATATCAAGTTAAAAATGATTGCGTTACTATTCATTGTATACTGGGCTATAGAGATAATTAGGTGTATGTGAATAGCTTTTTAAATCCACAACTTGAAGAAAACAGGTCTCTAGTGGATGCTACTGATGGATGTAAATTTCATCTACTCATTATATCTCAGATTGGTTTTCAGTTGTGTGCAGAGTTTTGAGGAAGTGAGAGTATTTTTAACATTTAGGCAATTTGGTTATGATAACAGTTTTCTATAATTTAGTCACAAGAAGACAGTGTTCCTTTTCATAATCTTACTTTAACCAAGCTCTCCACAAAGAGAAAAACACATTTATAATAATTTAGTAACTAAAAAAACCACTGAATTACTAAGAAAAGGATTAGAGTGTAAAACTGAGAACTGACTTTGACTGGAAACTACTATGAACTGTTTTCATGCTCTGCATGTTTGTTTTCCAAACATTTCAAATTAGAACATTAAATAACTGAGACACTGTTTTGAGACATTTTAAATTGTGGAGGCAGATCAGGAATATCCTCCCCCTGAACTGCCACCCCCCTTCCTCAATCTGTCTCTGCTCATATTTTTAGTTTTCTACACCTGGGGTGAAGAAAAATACACATTTGCAGCAGAACAATGGCTATGGTATTTATTATCTTGGGAAAAAAAAAGAAAAGAAAAAGAAGTGACTGAAAAGAGGAAAGGTCTATAGCTTCGCACGGGTCAGTCTTTTTTTTTTTTTTTTTTAATTGGTTTTAGAGCGAGAAAGAGAAAGAGAGAGAAACATCCATCTGTGGTTCCACTTACTTATGCATTCATTGGTTGATTCATGGATGTGCTCTGACTGGGGATTGACCCATTGGGAGGACACGAACCAACTGAGCTACCCCTCCAGGGCCAATGGTCAGTCTTTACATAACTGTCCCTTAGTGTTGGACCCTCACCTGCATACAAAAGGATAACGCCCCAAACTATGAAAGATGGAGAAACAGGGCATGTCATTTATTAGCTATTTTATGCTGTAGTTATTCAGAAAGTCACAGTGATAGTTTGTTCTTGACTTGTATTTAATGAAGAAGAATTTAAAACCAATACCTTCATGCAACCCCTGGTTCCCTGGGATACACTCTCAGCACATGCACAGAAGACAAGCACTTTGTGTGTGTGTGTGTGAAGGAGGTGGAGGGGCGGGAGGAGGCTGTGGGTTGAACAGTTTCAATATCAATTTTACAGCATCTCTCTATGACTATAATTGCTTTTACGGGGTTTAGTAACTCCTAGTTGGAGAGGCATAAATTTAATTCGTATCAGAATTGTAGAATCAAAAGGGAGAACCAAATTCCTGTGGGCCATAAACATTGGATGCTAGGAAGTTAACATGCTTTATGAAATTCAATGTAAAATAACCCCTCTTTGTAGTTTGAGAAAAATTGTGTTGTCATAGTCTGGGACCGAAGACACTGTCACTCCCCGCCCCCCCCCCCCCCCGCAAGTATTTCCTTGTCATGTTAACTGGCTGAGGACTGTCATCTTTTCCCTTGCATTTAAAAAAAAAGTTTTAAAATTAGAATTTTAATTTTGAGTAATTGTAGATTCACACGCAACTGTAGGAAATAATACAGAGAGCTCTTTCGTATGCTTTACCCATTTTTCCCAATGGTAACATTTTGTAAAACTCTAGTACCATCATATCTAAGATATTGACAGAGTCAAGATACATAACTTCCTATTATCACCAGGATGCTTCATGTTGCCTTTGATACCTATATCCACATCCACCCTTATCACCTCTTAACCTCATAACTACTAATCTGCTCTTCGTCTCCATAATTTTATCATTACAAGAAGGTTGCATAATGGAATCAGTGTATAACTTTTTCAGAGTGGCTCCACCCATCTCCTACATATTATTATCTGGAGATTTATCCAAGTTGTGGCAAGTATCAAAGGTCCATACATTTTTATTACAGAAGAGTATTACATTATGTAGCTATACCACAGTTCATTTAATCATTTACTCAGTGACAGATATCTGGGTTATTTCCAGTTTTTGGCTATTATGAATAAAGCTGCTATAAATATTCATGTATATGGTTTTTTTTGTTTTGTTTTCTGTTCCAAAATTTTTTTATTAATTTCTTTGTTGATTAAAGTATTACATATTTGTCCTCATCCCCCCATTCCCATCCCAAACCCCTCCCCACGCATGCCCCCACCCCGAAAGAAACTCACTACAGACTGATTCATTTGCCTCTCAGCATAACCATTATTGCTTGTCTCATTTTCGGTTCTTATAAGTGTATTTCTAGTATCACATGATCTCACTCATCTAGGGGAAATAATGAACAACATAAACTGATGAACAAAAACAGACCCGGAGACAGGGAAGCATCGATCAGACTGTCATGTATAGGTTTTTGTGTGAACATAAGTCTTCATTTCTCTGGGGTAAATACCTAGGAATGCAATTGCTGGGTTGTGTAGTAATTGCATGTTTAGCTTTTTAAGAAACTCTCAATCTGCCTCCAGAGTGGCTGTACCATTTTACATTCCCACCAGCAGTCACTGAGTGATCCAGTTTCTTGAATCCTTGCTGACATTTCGTGTCACTACTTTTTTTTTAATGTTGCCATTTTGAAATGGTATAGTTATACCTCATTGTGGTTTTCATGTTGCAATTTCCTGATTGTTGATCATGTTGAACTTTTTTCATATGCTTATAGTCATCAGTAAAATGTCTCTTCATATCCTTTGCCAGTTTTCTAATGGGATTGTTTATTTATTTTTTTTTTACTGGTGAGCTTTGAGAGTTGTTTTTATATGTTCAATACTAGTCTTTTGTTGGATATGTGGTCTGCAAATAATGGTTTACAGCTCTTTTTTTTTTTTTTTTGTACTGTGTGTGTACCAGGGTAACACTAGCCTTATAAAATAAATTGAGAAGTGATCCTTGCTTTTCTACGTTCTGGAAGAGATTATGTAGTTAATTTTTCTTTCAGTGTTTGGTAGAATTCTTTAGTGAAACCATCTGGTCTAGAAATTTCTTTTTTGAGAATTCTAAAATTATGAATTAAATTTTATTAATAGTTATAAGAAAAATTATATCCTTTTTGAACCATTTTGTATTGAGTTATAGTAGTTTGTGGTTTTTTTTTGGGGGGGGAGGTCTTTTAATTGGTGTATTTAGACCAATTACATTAATATAATTATCAATATATTAGGATTTAAGTCTGACATTTAATATTTTCGTTTTCTTTTTGTACTCTATTTTTCCCCTCTAGTTTTCCCCTTCCTGGAGGGTACTTGAACAATTTTTAAATTCTGTTTTTATTTATCTATATAATTTTTTAGTATTTCTCTTTGTATAGACCTTTGAGTGGTTACTCTAGTATTATGTTACATGTGCAAAACTTAGAAAACTTCTACTGAAGTTCTTGTTTTGATAGTTTGAATAAAACAGAAAACTTTGTGTTCCTGTACTCTTCCCAGTTAGAATCATATCAGACATAATTAAATTATGTTGCTTCAACATAATTTAAAACTCAAGAGAAGAAAAGTCTATTGTAATGACTTAATGTGTTTTCTTTTTAATTTTATTATTTTTATTTTATTATTTATTTTTTTAACTATCTCTCTGTCTTTTAATAAATCTTTATTCAGATTATTACAATTGTTTCTCCTTTCCCCCCCATAGTTCCCTTCCACCCGGTTCCCACCCCACCTTCTGCTCTTACCTCCCCCACACTGTCCTCATCCATAGGTGTACGATTTTTGTCCAGTCTCTTCCTGCACCCCCCATACTTCTTTCCCCCTGAGAATTATCAGTCCACTCCCTTTCTAAGCCCCTGATTCTATTATATTCAACAGTTTATTCTGTTCCTCAGGTTATTAATTCACTTGATTTTTAGTTTCACTTGTTGATAGATATGTATTTGTTGTTCATAATTTTTATCTTTACTTTTTTCTTCTTCCTCTTCTTAAAGAATACCTTTCAGCATTTCATATAATACTGGTTTGGTGGTGATGAACTCCTTTAGCTTTTATCTGTGAAGCTCTTTATCTGCCCTTCAATTCTGAATGATAGCTTTGCTGGGTAGAGTAATCTTGGTTGTAGGTTCTTGCTATTCATCACTTGAAAATTTCTTGCCACTAGTTTCTGTTGAGAAATCCGCTGACAGTTGTATGGGTGCTCTCTTGTAGGTAATTAACTGTTTTTCTCTTGCTGCTTTTAATATTTTCTCTTTGTCTTTTGCTCTTGGCATTTAAATGATGGTGTGTCTTGGTGTGGTCCTCTTTGTTTGGGGTCCTTTTGTTTGGGGTTCTGTGCACTTCCTGGACTTGTAAGTCTATTTCTTTCACCACGTGAGGGAACTTTTTGGTCACTATTCCTTCAAATAGGTTTTCAGTATCTTGCTCTTTCTCTTCTTCTGGCACCCTCATAATTCTGATGTTGGTACGCTTGAAGTTGTCCCAGAGGCTTCTTACACTATCTTCAACTTTTTGGATTTTTTTTTTCTTTTTGCTTTTTCGGTTGAGTGTTTTTTGCTTCTTTGTATTTCAATTCAAGTGCCTTTCTCTCTACCTGACAGTCCAGACCTCCCCCTGTATGAGCCTGGGTCCACGGGGTTTCGCCCGGAACTGGGGTTCAGTGCAGTTGGGGGCTTCCTTCCCCCTCCCACCAGAGAAAGTCAGCCAGGCTCTCAGCCACCCTTCCTCTCTGCGCGCACAAAACCCTTTGCCATACCTCAACCCTTTGCCGTTCCTCCAGTTCTCCTTGAGCTTTTCTCTTTCCTTCTAGTTGTAGAATTTCCACTCAGCCAGCTTTCCTGTGGTTCTGGATGGTGTATGTTTTGTCTTTTAGTTGTAGTTTTGAAATTGTTGTGCGAGGCAGCAGTTTAGGTGCTTACCTACGCCGCCATCTTGGTTTCTTTCCTATGTGTTTTCTTTCCTCCTTCTTGATATTACAAGAATACTTATTTTTTCTTCATGTCTTCTACTACTTTGCTGACCCTATTTCTTTGCTGAGATTTTCTTTTTGGAAAATGTGTTTCAAGTGTGCTTATAATTGCTCTGAAATGTTTTTGTTGGTTCCTTTAAAATCTCTGTCAGGTAATCCTATTATCTCTGACGTCTTTTTATTACAGTTTAAGATCTTCCTGGTTCTTGAATGTAGGGTGATTTTTGATGGAAACTTGGACATTTTGAGTGTTTGTTATAAGATCCTGCACCTTATTTAAACCTCCTGCATGGCCAGCTTGCTCTGATATCCCTCCAACAGCGGAAGAGGGACACCACCTTTCCGTCGTGTTGAGGGGTGGGTGTGGGAGTTCTGGCTCCTGACCAGGCCTTCCATACCTCCCTCACTGGGAGGGGTGCTAGCTAAGCTGGAGGAAGATGAGTTGCCAGGTGTTGCCCATTAAAGCAGTAAGCCAAAATAAATGCAGCAGTCCAGGCTTTAATCACTTACTTGGATAGGATAAATGAATGGCTAAGGCAGAGAAAGTGCTGGCTCCCGCCTTTTCTGTTTTACCCTATGGAATGGGGTGCCAGTTGAGGGTCATGTGGATCAACACAGATGCGAGAGTCTGGGCATCATCTCTCTGCTGAACTGAAGGCTCTTGCCGTTTTATGAACCCAAGGGCCGGGGCGGGCACAGGAAAGGGGGGAAGGGCTAGGAGTAGAAAAGTACTGTGTACTCAGAGTGGAGGAAAGTGTCTTCAAGTTCCCTAGTAAGGAGACTCCAGGTGGAGGAGCCTGGGCTAGGATCGGATTTGCAGAGGAGAAAGGCCAGCCCGGTGGGCCTGAATCCTTGACTGTAACTCCCTTCAGAATCTGCAGAGCATTGGCTGTGCACCAAGATGGGGAGTGAGGGAGGTAGCTTTCCCTGTTGAGGGCTACCTGGTGAAGAATTTATAATTGCCTGTGACTGGGCCAGAACCCTCAGTGCCTTATTATTGCTCTCAAGGCAGCTTTCCCTGACCCTGGGGTCGGGGGTGGCCTCATTACCTCTGGGTGGTGGGGGTGAAAGCCCTGACTTTGCACAGGGCCTCCGCTGGCTGCACCCCAGTGGGGAAGGGGAAAGGGAAGGGTTCTTTATTCCTGCTGGGCTGGGGTGGAAGTTCAGACACCCCATGTTCTCCACTGATACTGTGTGTGGAAGTTTAGTTTTCTGTTTTGTTAGATTGCCCTTTCCTTGGACCTTTGGCTTGAAGGAGCAGGCTTTTGGGGGGCTTTTTAGTCTGTGCTCATTGGTCTTTCCCAGTTGCTGCTTCTTCTATTCTACCTCAGGAATATATGAGGCAAAAAGAAAGCCCAGGGATCTCACCAGTGTGTTGTTCTTTGGGTTCTGAGGTTCATAGCCTGTCTGCTTTCTTCTCTCCATCTTTCAGAGCTTTCTTATGTTTGTTTTATATCTAATGTTCAGGGTTTTTATTTTATTTATTTATTTATTTTTAAAAAAATATATTTTATTGATTTTTTTTTTTTTTTTTTACAGAGAGGAAGGGAGAGGGATATTTAGAAACATTGATGAGAGAGAAACATCGATCAGCTGCCTCCTGCACACCCCCTACTGGGATGTGCCTGCAACCAAGGTACATGCCCTTGACCAGAATTGAACCTGGGACCCTTCAGTCTGCAGGCCAATGCTCTATCCACTGAGCCAAACCAGTTAGGGCATGTTCAGGGTTTTTAATTGTAATTGGTGGGAGGAATAGGGAAAAGTAATTTATTCTATCATCATCCCAGGAGTGAAGAAAGTCTCTTTCCTTGCATTTCTAAAATTTAAATTTAACTAAGAAAATTAATAAACTATTAAAAATTAAATGGAAAGACTAATCACTAAGTGTAGTGAATTCTCTTGCTTCTAACATTCAAGATAATCATGATCATTTAGCTGAATGTAAACGAATCATACACACACACACACGAAAGCTACTGCATAATTTTATAAGAATTACTAACTTTAGCCCTAACCAGTTTGGCTCAGTAGATAGAGCATTGGCCTGCAGACTCAAGGGTCCCAGGTTCGATTCTGGTCAAGGGCATGTACCTTGGTTGCGGGCACATACCCAGTAGGGGGTGTGCAGGAGGCAGCTGATCAATGTTTCTAACTCTATCCTTCTCCCTTTCTCTTTGTAAAAAATCAATAAAATGTTAAAAAAAAAGAATTACTAACTTTAAAGGATAATCAAAAGTCTTATTTTTTTTGAGCCTATGTTATCCTATTATACTAGACAAATCATTACAGGTTTTTAAATATGACAATAATGTAGAAATAAATTTTATGACATTTTACTTTTATGTACATAAAGAAAGGTATTCATTTAACAATTCTTATGCAATACATCCTGTAGATGGAGAGTGACATTTTAATTTTAATTGGTATGATTGACATTCCTGCTGTAAAGGTTGCTTAAGGTCACAGAACTACTCAGAGCTAGAAATACCGCACAGGAAACTTTATTTCTAGCCCAATGATCCACTTAGTTAAAACAGGGCTGGCTCGTGCTATTCATAAAGCAATGTTACTCATCACAGATAAATCTACTTGAGTAAGAAAGGGTAAAAATTAGATATTAGAAGAAACAATCATTTCTGTAACAAATGCCAACTAATCTTTCTTTTCCAACTAATTTTATAATATTATCTATTCATTTCTTAGACAATAGGTCTAAAAGCATGTAACTATTCTTGATTATGTTGCCTTTGCTGAGATACAGAAGTTGTATTTAGAGCTAATATGATAAAGGCCCAAGGACGTATCTAAGACTAGATGCCAAAGAATTAAAGATTATTGTTAATATACAGGTGTTAGCTAAGAAGGGGGTGCTTGCTAATCAGTAACCCCTATGATATAAGGTGTTACTTTAAATTTTATTAATTTGGGTGTTCAACACTGGTATTTTACCCTAGAAACTGTCTTTCCTTTTTCAGAATTTTCATAATGGTTTGTAGGAATTATAATGCCTTCTAAATTTTTCTATTCTTTCTCCAGTGACTTAAACCAGAAAATGACTTTTTAATCAATACTCCTTCCTTCTAATTTGCTCTTATTTCAAATCTCTAACAATAATCCTGAAAAAATCACTATTTTTAGTTTTTCTCTTTGCCTTTACTATTAGAGTATAATAAAAACTCACTTTATTCTGACTTATTTTGTTTGCTTACCTTACCTGTGTTAAACAAAATATTTTGTTTTAACATTTTTAGTTGCCAAACTGCATTGAGTACTTGCATATTTAATAATGCTTGATAAGAATTTTAGCACAATATCCAGTACCTCATAAAGCCGCAATAAAAATTTATGTTATCATTATTATTATTTTAAAAATATATTTCTTTATTGATTTCAGAGAGGGAGGGAGAAGGGGAGAGGATAGAAACTTCAAAGATGAGAGAGAATCATTGATCGGCTGTCTCCTGCACACCCTCTACTAGGGATTGAGCCCGCAACCCAGGCATGTGCCCTTGGCCTGCATCCAACCTGGGACCCTTCAGTCCGAAGGCTGAAGCTCTGTCCACTGAGCCAAGCTGGCTAGGGCTATGTTATTATTATTAAAACCAGTAGCATGAGCAATAAAATGGAACTATACATCGAAGACTGTCCTCAAGAACAGATTTTGAAATTTAGTAATGGTGGAGATACAGTATTTTGGAAGGAGCTAACACACAAGCCAAGGCTATATCCTGATGAATCTATCTTTCACGCCCTGGCATATTTTCCCCTCATCTGCTATCCTCTTACTTGATATCTAACCTAAAACTGAAAACAATGTGTAAATGTTGGCTCACACCTAATTCCTGGTGCATGAGAAAATTCTAAAGCACAAACATAAATATTAACCAAGAAAACTTTGAAGATCTTTGGGACAGTCAGTATTATTCCTTGGAAGCACTACAACTATTTTTGGTAAATAAGCCTTTCCCATCATCCTTACTCTAACTTCCTAAAGCCCCAGATGTACTCCAAAGAAACAGAACTAATAAAATGTATATATACATGCATTGAATATATATTTGGATGTGTTGTGTATACATATACATACAATGATACAATGTCATTCCCACTGAGAATACACACACACACATACACATACATATATATACTGGTATATACACACAGTATATATACCAGTATATGTACGTGTGTGTGTAACAAATTTATATATATATATATATATATATATATATATATATATATATATATATATAATATGTATTATATATAGACTAGAGGCCCAATGTATGAAATTTGTGCATGGGGGGGGGGTGGTCCCTCAGCCCAGCCTGCATCCTCTGCAATCTGGGACCCCTCGGACATCCCTCTCACAATCCGGGACCCAAGGCTCCTAACTGCTCACCTGCCTGCCTGCCTGATCATCCCCAACTGGCCCCCCCCCCCCCACCTGATCGCCCCCAACTGCCCCCTACTGCCAGCCTGCAGCTCCCAACTGCCCCCCCCCCTTGCCAGCCTGATCACCCCCAACTGCCCTCCCCTCCTGGCCTGATCACTCCTAATTGCCTCTGCCTTGGCCCCACCACCATGGCTTTGTCTGGAAGGATGTCTGGAAGGTCTCCCGGTCTAATTAGCATATTACCCTTTTATTAGTATACATAGAGGACTGGTGCATGGGTGGGGGCTGGCTGGTCTGCCCTAAAGGGTCCCAGATCAGGGTGGGGTCCCCTTGGGGAGCGAGTTCGGCCTGGGCAAGGGGAATGGGGCAGTTTGCAGGCTGTTCATGCCCCCAACAGGGTGAGGGTCCCTGCTGGGGGGCATGGCCGACCTGGGCGAGGGGCTGAGGGCTGTTTGGGGGCAGTTTGCAGGCCAGCCAAGCTCCAGGCTTTGTCCAGAAGGTCTCCTGGTCTAATTAGCATATTACTCTTTTATTAGTATAGATTATATAGATATACACACATATATGATACCCATAGGATTCATGTATGTGTACATTCTAATTAGCCAATCCTAATAGAACCAATAAGATGTTTGTGTATATAAATCCTATAAGTCCTAATAGCTAGAGAATGCAAACAACTCTGAGTTTATGCCTATGCATAATCAGGACATTGTTATAAAATAATTTATTGAATATACCTATGACCAGGTAGGAACAACCAATAAATACCCAGTTATATTTACGTAGTAATATGTTCACTGTGTATTTTAATAATAGCTTTATGAAATATTTATTAATATTAAATTTGTGTTTTATTTTACATGATATTAATTTTGGGGGATTAAATAACCAATAATGCCAGTTTAATTGAATCTCTATATCAAATGCCCCAAGACACAGTGTTATTTCCTAAAAGGTTATTGGAAATATGTATGCATTTACAGAAACTACATTTTTAAGAATGAGTCTTGAATATGTTGATGTGGGGCAGTTGATTGTATCACTGCTTATATTAAGCTAGGGGGATGTCTACTGTTGTCCAGCAAGGTAGCCTGCTGGTTCAGGCTCCACGTCATTAATCTCTTGGTAGGGTCTCTGCTATACTACTGTTTCAGCCCTTCCCACATTCCTGGAATCCTGAACAAGTTTACGGCTTATAAGGAAATGTTCTTGTCTCTAGGTTAACAGTGTGTCTGCCCAAGAGACTTGATGCCCAGGACTCCTGCTCCTGCCAAACTGGTTTTCTCACTTTTCAAGTTTGAAGCTGAGGCTTTCAGTAAAATCAACCCAAATGTTTCTATCATTGATTTGTTTCATGGATTTGATTTGATCAACATCTAGTTAGCACCTACTATATAGCAGGCACTCTGCAAGAAATAAACAAGACAAGGTTTATTTTTATCGATAAGACAAGGGAATAAACATGAAATCTACGTCAAAATTATGTAGCAATACATTAATAGAGAATTAAATCTATGTTCAAAGCAAGAAAATCCTGAAAATAACTAAGTATAATCACAACTTTTGTGTGGAAGGATAAAACCAGCACTGTTGTTTTTTTTTTTTTTTAATTTTAAACTTTAATGTCACCGATTTCTTAAAAAGAAAGCACACACTGGAGAGGAGACCACATTCCCCTATGTGTCCACCATGCCCAGAGTCCTCTTCTGAGAAAAGTTTCCATGTTTATAGCCTCATTTTGTGAAAAGCGGCAGGAAGTGTTTATATACTCACTGGATCATCATGCTTTTGTATCATGTGACTCCTTCTCTTGTGGGCCAGGTGACTTAAATTGAAGGGATTAATCCTTGAACCAAGATGGAAAGCTAAAGTACTGTTCATTAGTCCATGAAGTGGCCCATTACTACACTCTGCCCAATAAGGATGGTCAATATTGGGTATTGACCGACTCACAAAGCTGATCTCTCTTTGGAGTTTCTGGAGGAAAATTTTAAAAAGAGAGCAGAAGCTAAGAGACCCATTGAGGCTTCAGAAGTCATAATGCAGTCACAGAAGTAGTAGAATCAGAGATGATCAACCCAGTCACAAGTTGAGATGGAGTCCTTGTCATAGGAAGCCACAGTGGTTGACTACTGAACAGGCTTCTGCAGGTGTTGTTGGGTGTGAGAGCTGTCAGTACTCCAAGGTTAGTATGTATCTTGAATAAACTATACTGTAGTTCCAGCTGCCTGGCTGAAGAGTTGCTAAGATACAACCTGACTTCCTTATGTATCTTTAAACCTACAACAACCAAGATAATTTGAAAATGTCATGTTTTGGGTTTTTTGGTTTTTTTTTTGAGACCCACATAAGATTGACTACTAAGGGGATCTATATAAGTCAATTATATAACAGCAAATATGTCTCTATTACCATGTTTGTTTTTTTAAAAAGTGACATTTAATGTGGCCTTAAATGAGTTTTACCTGTGTAAATATTCTTTCTATTAGCAATATTTGTGATCTGACAATATTTAGTAATGCTGGTTGTGTATACAACTGAGGCCTGTAATTCAAAGGTAAAGTAAAAATAGTGCATATTCTCCAACTCACATTGTTAAAATTTGAGTAAATGGAGTAAATTAAGAAAGTTAAAAGGTATTACCTGAACTCATTCTATTCTGATTTTCAATAAAACAAATTCAATTTGTCTGTTATAATATGTTCCCTGTTAATAATAAAAGAAGTATCACTAGCATTGACATGGTGGATTTGGCAATAAATCATGTACCTTATGAAGATAACAGTTAACCCAAATTTATAGAATCTTTTTCTTCCTCTTTTCAACTATTCTAAATCTGATTTTTTTAAACTTTAGGTTTTTTGGTTTCTTTCTAAAAACAATCCACCTGCAGCAAACACACTCAGGAGCTTCATAAATAATAAATACCTAAGCAAAGCCTACAGAAGCTTATTCACAAAGAAGAAACCCAAATACCTCAGCTGTAGAGTTATTCTTTCTCTTATGTAGTTTCTGAGACCCAAAGGGTGCTTTCTCTTCCCTTTCCACAGTTTCCCTATTTAGCATTCACAGAAGGTAACTTTTCTTCAGGCTATATTAATTTCAACCTAGAAAATGTTCTCTTATTGGAGTGTGCTAGAAAAAGGAGTTAAATTTTGAAACATGTGCTTATCATTAATGCACTTTATTTCCAGAGAGCATTGACCAATATTATTTTTATTGCCAAAAATAATTTTAAAATGATTGCATTTCATGATCTTTAACAATTTATTTCTGTGTGCACCACCTCTGTGTATTTCTGTATTGGAATAATGGTAGCGACATGATCTTTTCCATTGGTAAAGATCGAGTCACAAAATATTGTTTGTTCACTGGTTTACATACTTCGTATTGAAATGCAACGATGTTTAGAGTTCAGTATACAAATAGGATTTGGGATAACCACAAAGAATCATTGTTCAAAACATAAGCCATGCTTTCATTAAGCTTAAAACCACACAGTTTATTCAAATTTTCTTATTCCTTCCTCTCTCCCTATTATATCAGATTGTGGTGATTTTGCAATGGGGTCAAGGGTAGAAGCAGAAGAAGACAATGGGTTGTTTTGCCAGAATAAGTCTGGTGTGTTATAATTTGAGTGTATGTTACTTTTGCTTGTTTAAAAACAAGCACATAGGAATCCAAGGTGGCGGTGTAGGTAAACACCTAAACTGCTGCCTCGCTCAACAATTTCAAAACTACAACTAAAAGATAAAATGTCTATCACCCAGAACCACGGGGAAGCTGGCTGAGTGGAAGTTCTACAACTAGAAGGAAAGAGAAAAGAGCATTGAGACGTGCACGAGCACTGAGAAGCTGAGGTACGAAGGCACGTGATCCGGGCTGGCGGCGGGCGTTGCTTTTTTCAACCCAAAGGGAGACAAGCCCCCGATTACTCTGAAATACAGTTTCTGGGGAGACGTGTGGGACCCAAACTCCTATGAGGAGAAGCTGGACTGTCTGCCACCGGGTCGAAAAGTGAGGGGGGCTTGCTTGCAGAGCTGCGCGCAAGAATAATTGTTTACTGCACTGGGACACGGGACGCAGTCAGAGACACAGAGCCGGCTAACTAGCAGCCATCACTGTTTGCCATGCCCTAGCCTAGTGACGCCCTGAGACCCCGCCCCGCACAACCTACAATCCCACCCAAGCTCCAAGCAGCAGCTTTAGCATAAGAAAGGCCTGCCCTATCGCAGCTTAACCTAACAAACTTGCAGCCCAGATCAGACAGCTCCAAAACCTCCAAACCCCAAGCAAAGAGGAGAAAACTGTAGCTCTCGCTGTAGCTCCTGCTGGGTGGACTCAGACAATAGCTGACCTGCACCTCATTGGAGAGCCAGAAGCCAGTGTACCTAGTGGTCAGTGTGAGAAACCAGATTTCAACTCCTCACATCCATAAGTGACACATTCAAGAGGCAGACTCAGTGAGCACCAAAGCCCCACTGAAACAAGTCCTGCTCCATAAGTGTGTCTTCAGTGCAGCAGTTCTTCCATTATAGACACAGCGAGTGCTCACAGCTAATTGGCCTGGAGGTCAATTCTTCCCAGCGTACCAACAGCAATTAAGGCTTAACTACACCAAGACTTTGCACTCAGCCCACAAAGGGGTGTACCAAGAGCATCCACCTCATGTGATTGAGGAGGCTGAGCTACTGCCCCCTATAGATCACCTACCACACAAAGCTACTTCATCAACACAGGGAAGCAGCCAAAATGTGGAGACAAAGAAACATGTCATGAATGAAAGAAACGGAGGAAAGCAAACTATTGGATGACGTAGAGTTCAGAACCACATTTATAAGGTTACTCAAGAATCTTCTTAAAACCGCTGAGAAACTTGATGAGACCTTTAAGGATATTAATGAGAATGCCAAAAAAAATGGAAAAGGATCAGTCAGAAATGAAGCATACACTGTCTGAAATAAGGAATACACAGAAACTCAACTGTAGATCAACGTACCCCAAGAATCAAACCAAAGATCTGAAATATGTGGAAACAAAAAACATCCAACCAGAAAAACAAAAAGAAAAAAGAATCCAAAAATATGAAGATAGTGTAAGGAGCCTCTGGGACAACTTTAAGCGAACCAACATCTGAATTTTTGGGGTGCCAGAAGAAGGGAGAGAGAGCAAAATATTGAAAACCTATTAGAAGAAATAATGACAGAAAACTTTCCCTACCTGGTGAAAGAAATAAACGTACAAGTTCAGGAAGCGCACAGAACCCCATACAAGAGGAATCCAAAGAGGACCACACCAAGACACATCATAATTAAAATGCCAAGGGCAAAAGACAAAGAGAGAATATTAAAAGCAGCAAGAGAAAAACAGTTAATTACCTACAAGGGAGTACCCATATGACTGTCAGCTGATTTCTCAGCAGAAACTATGCAGGCCAGAAGGGAGTGGCAAGAAGTGTTCAAAGTGATGAACAGCAAGAACCTACAACCAAGATTACTCTACCCAGCAAAGCTATCATTCAGAGTTGAAGGTCAGATAAAGAGCTTCACAGACAAGAAAAAGCTAAAGGAGTTCATCACCACCAAACCAGGATTACATGAAATGCTGAAGGGTATTCTTTAAGAAGAGGAAGAAGAAGAAAAAGCTAAAGATAAAAATTAAGAACAACAAAATGACATCAAATGCATACCTACCAACAAGTGAATCTAAAAATCAAGTGAATAAAAAATCTGAAGAACAGAATGGACTGGTGAATATATTAGAATCAGGGACATAGAAAGGGAGTGGACTGACGATTCTCAGGGGAAGCAGGTGTGAGGGGTGTGGGAAGAGATTGGACAAAAATCTTACTCCTATGGATGAAGACAGTGGTGGGGGGTAAGGGCATGGGGTGGGGTGGGGAATCAGGTGGAGCTATGGGGAAAAAAAAAGAGGAACACCTGTAATAATCTGAACAATAAAGATTTATTTAAAAATAAAAATAAAAACAAGCACATAGAAACACAAGATAAGAAATGAATCAGAACCAATATCCTTCCCTGAAAATGCATAGTAAGGTAAGGGTCTTTTTCTATTCTTTTAGTAACAAAATGTGAGAGTAGTACAAGAAAATAGAATTTTTAAAAATTTTAATTTAATTTTTCTTGTGATTCTTTCTTATGGACCTGCTATTTATTTTAGCTTTTCCACTTACTCTGTGCCTCTAAATAATTTACTTAATCTTTCTGTGATTGAGGTTTCCTCCTATGTAAAGTGGGGACAATAATGGTACATTTAGTTCCTCATAGGGTTCTAGAAATTAGATGAGTTAACACTTATAAGATTTAGTTCAAGCATGTCAAACTCAAAAGGTAACATGGACCAAATAAACAAGGTTTAAGTTTATGTGGGCCACAAAAAAAAAAGCTTCAATTTTCATAAAAACATAGGTTTATTTCGATAGAGATGTGCTGAATACAAAGGGCTGAAATAAATGAGTAATCATTAGCATAAAATAATAGAACATTTTAATAAAAATTAATGTTTTTTCTTGAACATTAACTTACCAGACACTGAATAACTGCACAAATTAATAGGCATAACGCAAATAAACCTATTTTTCTCGTTCTCCAAAAGTGAAATATTTCCTGTTGCTCACACCAAACAAGTCAGTCCAAAACTAATGATGTGGCAATCGGCTGCTAGAATATTCGCTGCTGGTATTAGTGGAGAGAAATGGTGCGCCTGCGCATAAGGCGTATAAGGGAAATGAATGCAACATGATTATAGTAATCAGTCATTAGCGAACGTTGTAGTTCATTATTAATAATTATGTATAACATGATATTGTAAAAATTAAGTCACAAAATTTTTATTAAAATATTTCTTACATACCGTTATATTGTCTGGGCCGCAAAAATCTTCGTTGTGGGCCGCAAGTTTGACATGCTTGGTTTAGCTCTTTCCCAACTCTTCCTCCTCCTCCTTTCTTTTTTTCTTCTTCCTATTTGTATTTCATCTTTATAAACTAAGCAGGAATTATTACTTCATGTGCATTGTGCTTAAATATGTGCATCTCAAGATGACTTCTTAGCGAAGGCACAAGGTTTGCATTAAGGACAAGCTTTTCTTCTGTTCTGATGGCCTTTTTGTCTGTTACAACCACATTAGACTAACCACAAGGTCTCTCTTGGTTTTCCAAAGGCACTCTGAGCCACTTGTTCCCTGGCCATTATTAATACTATTTATCTTTAACTCTAGGACCTGCATTAGTTAGTTAGGGCTGCCATAACAAAGCACCACAGACTGGGCAGCTTGCACCAGAAATTTAGTCAGTTCAGAAGACTAGAAATCTGAGATCAGGATGTCAGCCAGGTTGTTTTTTTCCGAGGCCTCTCTCCTTGGCTTGCAGGTGGTCTTGACTACCTTTTTGCTGCATCCTCACATGAGCTTTCTTCTCTGTGTGTATATCACTGGTGTCTCTTTTTGTGTGTTCAAATTGTCTCTTATTATAAGGACACCAGTCAGATTGGATAAGGGCCCATCCATATGATCTCATTTAACCTTAATTACCTTGTCAAAGGCCCTATCTCTAGATATAATCATACTCTGAGGTACTGGGTATTAGAGCTTGTTAATGTAAAAACATTCAAACCTGTACATTTTTGTGAGTTTATTTGAGCCAGACTGTTGACAATTGCCGGGAAGCAGAATCTCAACAAATTGGCATAATGCTCCAGAGAATGGCAGTTTTTCATCTATTTTTATACATTGCAGTCAAAAGAGGGGACATAGGTGGGTTACATGAAATCCATTGGTAATAGATTAGAGAGGCGGGAGAAAGCAAAGCAAGGAAACCTCTGGGATTGGATAAAGAGTAAAATGATAGACACATACTTCTTTTACTTAAATGGGTACAGAATAGTTAAAAGTCAACAATTAACATGATAACAATAACAATGAAGGAATCTGTGGTCTCTGTCCTGGCACCCAGGCACATTAGGTTGTGCCCTCAGGGGTCCAGAAAAAGGGAAGTTACAAGTTACTCAGACATTTCCAGGATATGTTATCATAGAAGAAAAAAGACAAGATCAGTTAAGGTAAAGGTAGTTCTTGTCAGTGAAGATACCGGCCTAGGACGCAACTGCCCATCATAACTGCTTTTAGTTAAAATTTAATTTCAGACCATCCTTTGTGGTTACTTTAGGTCTCTAAGTTTGCAAGACCGTCATGCAGGCCTTCCCTGAGCTTGTCAGGTTAGCATTTGGCCTCTTTTGTCCACAAGCTTCAACACATAAATTTTGGGAGGACATAATTGAGGTCAAAACAAGGTTGGGAAACCTCCCCATAAGTTTCTCCCATATACTCTCTTCTCATGTCTCATTGGACAGAATTATGTTATGTGACCATGCTTAAACCAACCCCTAGCCAAAGAAATGGAGTTGTAATTATTGGCATAGACTTATCAGGATTACTCTTGGAACTGAGAATGGGGTAACCCCTCTTTGGTTCCTGTGATAGAAAGAGGTAGACACCAAATGAATTCAAGACCATTCAATCAAGGAAGTAACGGAGGAGGATTGTTAGGAAGGCAGCCAATTTATATACACAGTAATCATGGGCTTTGGTTTATGGATAATTTAAGCTAGTTTAAAGGGTTAGAAGCAGAGAAGAGTATGAAGACGATAAGCACAAGTGGAGTCTAAGAAATGAAGCCAGACATTGGGGTACCTTTTAGAACATCAAGTTAGAGAGAGTAGTTAAGAGAGAGTTGGTGGCCCAGCTGGCGTGGTTCAGTAGTTGAGCATTGACCTGTGAGCCAGGAGGTCACGTTCAATTTCTGGTCAGGGCACATGCCTGGGTTGTGGGCTCCATCCCCAGTAGGGGCCATGCAGGAGGCAGCCGATCAATGACTCTCATCATTGATCTTTCTCTCTCTTCATTTCCCTTCCTCTCTGAAATCAATAAAAAAATTTAAAAAAAAGAAAGAAAAAAGAGGGAATTGGTGTCTGAGAGATGGTGTTAATCGAATAACCAGAGATAAAATGAGGTAGAGAGAATTTGAAAGGGTGGCTCAAATCCTGTTTACTAGTACAGATAGCATAGTGAACCCTGAATAAGTTATTTTACCCTTTTCAGAACTTTATTTTTAATGGGGATGGTAAAAATCAGTTATTTCACAAATTTAGAGGATTAAATATAATACCTTAGGTGAAAGGAGTTATTAAGCTATAAATTACTATGTGGATATTAGAAGTTATTATACTGTATAATTATAGCATTTATTCTACTACTTTAGACTTGCTTGTGTCCAGCACAATATAGGAGAGGAATTTAATTCAGTAAACATTTAGCAGAATTAATGTAATCTGTGCTGGTGTATACTTTCCCTGGTGAATATATACTTGCCACCTTGGGTACAAGGGTATGTGTGTGTGCTCACACACAAACAAATAATTTTGGATAAGCAGAGTTTCACTGTTGAGATAAATATTACTGGTAAGTATTTATGGTGAGGAGATATTTTATCTGAATATGTTTAGAAATATGAAGCTCTCCCCAATGTGGCTGGCATTCTATATATTTTAAAATCCTTACCTACTCAATTTAATAGATTTTGCAGAGGAAATACTATATTTATGAATTCCATTTTGTGCTTCCTTTTCCTCTGGAAAATTAAGAGAAACAATGATGATTTTAAAAGAAATGGCAATTTGAGAATTGCCTTTATTCTTAAGTTACCAGAAAACTTAATATATGTGCTGATAGGTCCAGCATGAGTGTGAAAACATTATATAATATTTAACTAAGAGCTGTCACCTGGCAAGGAAAGGAAATCTTCCTTGGAATTAAAGAAGCAATATTATGAGCTGGGGCCTCACTGGAGAAGAAACCCGAGTTCCCTGAGATATGTGATCAGCACTGGGACCCCCCCAGCAGGCCAGGGGTTCCCAAGGCAGGTGCTGGGTATGGAGGCCACGGGGGCATAGGCTACCAAGGAGACAGAACTGAACCTCACACCACCCTGCTTGGCCCCAGAGGATGGCTGGTTAGCCAGATACTGGTAAGATTCCTCAAGGAAGGAACAACCTAAGACAGGCACAGTAGCAGAGGGGCCATCAGGAGAGAACTTGGGGGGGGCAACAGAAGTGGGGCACAGACCCTCACCCCCCCAACATTGCAGGGGCTTGAACCCTCACCCCTTCTGAAGGAGGTCTCCTGCCCCCATGGCTGCTTCGCGCTTCCCACACCCAGCTCAGATCGGGACCCAGGCAACAGAAAGAGACCTGGCCCAGCTCACATCGAGATACAGGTGACAGACAGAGACTTGGCCCAGCTCAGATCGGGACCCAGGTAACAGACAAGAGACTTGGCCGACAGCAGTTGCCCTATATCTAAATTCAACCGAGCATCTGGAATGCTCAGGGCCCACTCAAGAATGCAAATAATCCTTCCCACTAATATTTACAGGGTAAACTAAGATTGTTGGTAGAGTATTAAATTTGACAGTAAAATGGTAATCGAGTTTTCAGATTAATTTAACTAGGCTAATTGAAATAAGTGAATATTCAAGTAAAGTTAATTGTACTGGACAAAAAGTTGTTCTTAAAGTAATAACTAAAATTTCTATTGGTAGTTCATCTCATGGTAAAATTCCTGAATATGCAATGAACCTAAAGCAGTCATATGTGTGGGCAAAAAAAACAATAAAAAAAAATTAAATTTAAAGTTATCAAGACTGCATTATAAAATTTACAAAAACCTCCATTAAAAAAAAGGGGGGGGGGATAGTAGGGCAATATCATGTAAGGAAAAATATCCTATAAGTAAATTACATCTAGAAAATTTTTACTTTACCAAATTAAGTTTCATTTGCAATGCTAACAGCAAGACGGCCATTAAAAACACACATGGTGTCTAAATAAGACAAAGGAAAATCGTTTGAAGGAAAATAAGAAGGATCCCAAATCAATTATATAGAAAAGATTCCTTTATTAACTTGTGGTCGAGAATATATTTGTATATTTTCAGAAAATAACCCCAAGACCAGATGGATTCCTGCAACAGAGAGGAATTGACAGGTGTGCTCCAACCATGAAGACAAGAGGAAAAAACAGTCCAGAGATGGAAGACGCTGACAACGCCTTGCCATGCGAGCAGTCAGCAGCTGTGCACCGCTGCAGGTTACCTAGGACCAAACCAGAGAGGGTCGGACCTGCATTGCCACCATGTGCCCACCATCCAGATATCATTGCTGACATGTACACATAAGGAACTGTTAGACATTGAAACGGGGACTCAGAACTGTTGGATATTGAAATTGGGACTCAAACATTTTTTTTGTTTTGTCTTGTTTTGTTATTATATGTTTATTTCTAGTCTGCAAAGGCAAAACTTTTTAAAGGAAAGAAATGGTGGGAAAAAGATACAGAGGCAAAGAAGCATTGAACAGACTGTCAAACTACATTGGGAAGAGAGGGGAGGTTGGGCGAGGGGGGCTGTAAGAGACCAACCGAAGGACTTGTACGCATGCATATAAGCACAACCAATGGATATAAGACACTGGGGCGGGGGGAGGGCGGGCAGGTGAAGGCATGTCCTGGGGGGTAGGGGAGGTCGGGGGGAGATCAAGGGGGGGGGGAAAAAAAGGAGACATATGTACTACTATTTGTAATACTTAAAACAATTTAAAAAAATGGTAAAAAAAAAAAAAGAAGCAATATTATCCCACTGTGACTTTTTGTTGGCATTCAACTAATGGCAGAGAGAGACATTTCTTTTTCCCTAGATGACACTATGCTTTCAGGTATAATGCCATACTCTGCGGGCAAGTCTGAGTTCCTTTGCTAGCTTGTCTAGGTTTGGACAAGATGAACTGATGATAACCACTGACACCTGCATTTTCTATATGATTTCTTACTGTAATAAGAGTTATCATGGGCCATATGTTGATACAACTTAACATTTTCCAGATGAATGGGTTACGTTGCAAACCTGTGGTGATGAGGTAATTTGTAGTAACCTTTGCCTTTTAGGAAAAACAATTTCAAATAGCTTCAAAAAGTTATATTGAAAAGGCTTCCCGTTGGGAGATTTTCACTGAAGAAATGCTAGTCTGTTTGACTTTGCTTTTCTGAAGAAGTTATTTCACAGAAGGGAAAAGGGCAAAGTTTGTCCTGATACACACATCCTTCTGTCAGTACCAAAGTGAACCTAATGTTGGGAATTAAGGGTGGTGGCTACATTTTGAACAAAGAAAGTTATTTCCTCAGCCAGTAAGTAGATCATAGTGTACTGTAACCACCTACGTAACTACCGTAAATTCTGAATCAAACAGTTTTCCTGTGACCACAGGCACACATATTATAGGCTGGTTTAAACTGATTTACATCCATCTCTTTATTTTCCATTATAAACTTGTCTCTTAAGTTGCAAATAATATTCTAATATTCTATACCATTCCACTTAAAAAAAAACCTACATGTGTGCACATATATAGAACTATAGCTATAAAGAGAGACAATGAAATGTTAATAGTGATTACCCTGATTTATGAGATTATCATTAATACAATGTAAGTTCAGTTGCAGGTAACAAAAGATATTTTAGAAAGAAAATTTATAAGAGAGGTATGTGCTTAGAAAATTATTGTAAAGGCTAAAGAAGCAGGCTGTTGACTGAGCTTCCAGAAATGACTCTCAGACTTGCCAGATTGGCTGCTTTCTCTGCCATGATCTCGAAGCTGTTGCCATGATCGCTGGCTCCAGGACCAAGTCAACTCAGCTGAGATTCACACCAGCAAAATGGTACAATGACTAAGCCAGGGAACAGACATTGTCATCTCTGTTACACTGCAGCAGAAAGACTAACGCCAGCGGGACTGCGCTGGACAGCAGACAGCAGAAGTGCAGACACGACCTCTTTCCTTCTTCCAAATATGTGTGGGTACATCTGCTTGGTGGAAGTGAAGATATACATGGACACTGAACTCAAAGAGCCTTCTAGTCCTTAGCTTTCCATCTTCAAAAATGCTGCAGGGCAGCTACAGAGGATTGGAATGGAGTTGTGAACCAATATGTGGTAGGGGACCTAAAGGCTGACTTCAGTCTCATCCTTTGTAATTTGATGTTTTCTAACATTTTCAGCATTGAGCATGTATAATCTGTGTGATTGGAAAAAATAGTAAAATTTTATATTAGGAAGTTTCAATGTTATTACACAGATTTGACAGCCATCACTTCTGATAGCTACTTGCTTGGTTCTCCATTGGAAAAAATATTTCCATATTTTTCCTCCTCCAAAGTGAGATTTATTTCCAAATAGAGTTTCTGTGTTGACATAAAGTTACTGAAAATATTTAAATGTGTATGAAATGTAAAGCCAAAAACTTAACATGTAAAAGGCAAATAGAACTTGAGACATCTAGAATGAGGATAAAGGGACCTTTCAGTCTGCACATATATTTAGGAAAAAAAAAAAAAGAATACACCTATTTTTCATCTTGATGCAACACACAATTTTACCTTGGTGGCCAACCTGACAAATAAAAATACCCATGCTGAGGAGCACATGAGACTTGGTTGGAAAGTTTGTAAGGAGGACATTCTGAGACAAGGGAAGTGTTGGAAGGCCGCCTGCCCTGTTTATTGGAATTCTGACTTAGGGGAGTGCTGAAGGCGGTGCCCCTAATTATTCCTTGACCTTTCCATCCATACAAGTCTGTGCACTTGCAGACCCCCCGGGTGTTTACTGGAATCCTTATGCTTAATCTTTGGGTGTCCTTGCTTAAAGGACATTAGAAAAACATGTGTCCTCCCAATATTACTTACCCTACTGAGTGCATCTAAAAGATAAACTTTATCTCAAACCGCTGCTACAATAAAGCCTAAAGAGGCAGGCAATCGAGGCTGCCTGGTTCCTGTAGTCAGGCCCTTAGTCCTCTCTTTCCCAACAAATGTTGTGTCAGAGTAATCCATTCATCTGTTGCTCAGGGTCTACTGGTCAGCCCCGGCATATCCCCTCCATAACTTCCCTATGAGGGCTGAGAAAATGTGTCTCAAAAGTGAATCTTCTCAAGTCAATCACATAAGACTACCTGTCAAATAGTAGATTCAGCTTGGTGATGCTTATGACACTGTCTACCAAAAGAGAATAGCTTGAAAATAAAAATAGGTTTGTGCCCTAGGGAGAAATGCTGTTTCTTTCCTTGTGATATCTGTCTGCAAACTCATCTCTATCCAGAATACCAGTTCAGTTTGATTGTACTGCTTTCTATTCTGTGTTTTTGAGATGTCTTCTGGGTGCTTCCCCACGTGCAATGTGGCACAGAAATTCAACAGTGGGGAGGTAAGCTCTCTGGTTCTTTGGGAGAGACACCCACATTTACATAATGAGAAAAACTGCAAATGACTAAAAGTCATAGTGGCTTTTCAGATAGAAAATAATTACATGGTGGATTGTTCTTACATTCACTAGAGGAACATATTCCAAGCCTGGCAAATTAAAAATAATACAGCTTTATAGGTCCTACTCCTAGAATTTGATTCAGTAAATTGAGTGCATAGCTGAGGGCTTTGTGTGTGTGTGTGTGTGTGTGTGTGTGTGTGTGTGTGTGTGTGTGTGTATATATATATATATATATATATATATATATATATATATTTGATTTTTTTATGGAGAGGAAGGGAGAGGGACAGAGAGTCAGAAACATTGATGAGAGAGAATGTTGATCAGCCGCCTCCTGCACACCTCCTTCTGGGGATGTGCCCGCAACCAAGATACATGCCCTTGACCGGAATCAAACCTCGGACCTTTCAGTCTGCAGGCCGACGCTCTTTCCACTGAGCCAAACCAGTTAGGGCAGCTTTGTATTTTTAAAAAATCTTCTGAGGAGTTTCTGATAATCAACTAGATATTGACCACTGAACAGGAGGAGGCAAAGAGGACCTGCTGTCATCTGCTCTGACACATTTCTGTTAATGTCAGTCATTGAGAAAAGTGGAAAAGACATGGTTTTATTGGCAATATAAATAAAGAAATGGCATTAACCACTTATCCATTCTCCCTTCCATTTTTCCTCCCATATGCAAGCATTCACCTCTGAGGGGGCTGTGACTGACTGTGGATGCTATGGTAAGGCCCTTCTTTAACTGTGATCTGATGGCATGGGGTGTCTCCTGGATGTCTAGGGGAAAGGAATGGACATGCCAATAACAGTAGTTTCTCTTTATATTCAGAGCTCAGGACCCAAGGCATCTCCTTCATTTAGTTCTACTTAACAAAGCATGTCTGTACATTACTGAGCCATCTTTCCCAAAGCTGCTGCATTATAAGTAGGAGCTCAGTTTTTATTGGGGCATTTGCTCTATGAGGCACTCAAAAGCATATGTTTTTTGTTGAAGGATGAAGGGTAATCAGTGCTCTCCTGTGGATCTTAATTCCCTAATAGCATTCCTTCCACAGTGGCTACTCTGAACAACACCTGTCCAGTTAGAGGAGAGGTGAGAAGAAGAAGGGTCAATGGGCCAATGGGGCAGGAAACCCTGCAGCGCTACAAAATAAAGATAAAAATATGAACCCTTGATTATCTTGCTCAAAATTCTTCATTAGCTTTTCATTGCCTTCAGAAGAAATCACAAACTATGGAAACATGATGTACAAAGGCCATCAATATCATGACTATACCAGAGACACAGTACGTATAAACATTCTATCTGTTTTCCTAGATTTCTAGGTTCTTATAATTTTGGCTGGGGGTGGGAGTGGTGTCGGGGAGCATGTAACTAGGCTAGCCAATAAGCTGAGGGTGTAGGTGGTGTATATCACTTCTAGGCTGAAATATCTGAGACAATATCTGTCTCTTTCCTTGCTAAGGTGACCAGGAAAACCAGGCGCTCCAGGTATTGCAGCTGTGAGATGGTGAGTCTCCATCATCCTACATCCCTAAGTAGCTGTGTGCACCCCACCACTACTGGCTTGACTCCAACTTACAATGGATATGTATCTTGAGTGAGAGATAACCATTGTTATGCCAAATCACTGATATTTTGGTTACTAACTGAGAATAACCTAGATAATCCTGATTAATATGTAGAACTTGCCTACACTTCTCACTCATCTTTTGCTGCTCTTTTCCTTACACTTGAGGTTGTACAGCCAAACTGAATTTCAGGTCCTTTGACCATGTCTACTTCTGATTCTTTGTACATACTGTTCCCTTTCTAGATTGCTTTTCCAGTTTTTCTTCATTTGTCTAACTTTTCATCCTTCTTTTCTCAGCCAGGACATCATTTCTTCCAGGAAAGTGTTTCTGATTTAAAAAGTTTCATCCCACACAGTGGGTTCCAAGGAGAATTAGATAGATACACTTTCTAATTAGGTGCCCTTTATACAGCTACTTGAATTTCCCCTGTACTTATCACACCATGAAGTAATTCCTTGATTAGTTATCCTGGTGTTCCTTTGGGCTGTAAACAGTGTGGGCAGACACTATATCTGTTTTGACTACCATTGTATTCCTAATATGGAGCCTAGTACCATAGGGTAAGTTCTCAACAAAAATTTATTGACTATTTATTTTATTTAAAATATTTTTATTGATTTCATAGAGGAAGGAAGAGAGAGCTAGAAACATCAGTGATGAGAGAGAATCATTGATCAGTTGCCTTCTGCACGCCCCACACTGAGGATCAAGTCTGCAACCTGGGCATGTGTCCTGACCGGGAACTGAACCGTGACCTCCTGGTTCATAAAGCCATTCTAGCTGGATTGTTGACTATTTATTGAGAACAGGAGGTATGAAATCTAGAAACTCCAAAAAGAAAATATCATTCTTGGCTGATTATGCATTATGATCTCATACCAGTCAATTCTGGAACATTGCCAACATTTTTTATATAAAGTTACTTGAAATCAGGTATATAATTTATTTCTTTGTTGACATAGAAGGGTTGGATTAAAATATTTGTATTTTTATTTGATGTAATAAAAATAGTTGAATAAATGATTGAATGAGCAAACTCACCAAGGCTGAGTTTTGGGAGCCAGGACAAAAGGCAGACTGAGGGGGCTAGCATGGCAGCAATTGGAAGGCTGCTGAAAATTTGCCTTTGGGGCACATGGATGATGGTTATCTTGCTCTGCTCTACTGCCTGCTTTTTCTTTCCCTGTTGGCTTGCCATAATTTATCAGAGATGTGTTAGTGTCTATTGGCAAAGATTAAAAAATCCAACTGGCTCCTGAATCCTAAGTGGCAAATGTTTACTATAAGCCAGATGAAGACAGGCTGTTCCCTTAGCAGTATTTTGCTTCTAAGTAAGAGGAAAATTACTCTAAAATTTGATTGCTATAATGTAAAAAAAAAAAGAATCAGTGCATATATATCGGTTTCATTTTGAAGTATCCTTTGCACTCCAAGTAATTTTCTTAAAATGGGAGCAGTCTGTTCCAGATTAGAAGAGCTGAAAGAAGGCACTACACACAGTATATTTTTCTATTGTTCTGTTTTCTTCAGGGTTTGGCAATCCAGGAACATCATTTTTCCTGCCAAGTGATGTTTGGATAAAAATAGTGGTCATTTCTGAATGTACACAGTGGTTGAAATGCACCCTGTATATTTTAATGAGCTGTTCACCCAGCAATCTTGTTCTAGCCAGCAAACTGATTCAAATGCTGAAAGTAGATGAGTTGATAAAAACAAACAAACAAAAAACACCAAACACCAAATAAAATACCAATTTCCACTTTCCCCTTCATTTAAAACCTATTCTCTAATGTTTTTTCATATTTAAAATTCTATTGGACTCAAATAAGAGGCAGGCATATAATTAGAAAAGAAATTAAAGAGAAATGCAATGGATGGATGTTTTTTAGAAGCCCAGAAAAGGCTGAGTGTATCTATTACCATTTGCTTGAGTCTATTAGGGAGTTACAGTGCAGAATATTGAATAAAAGCCTTGTGATTTTTTTCTAGATGCCAGAGGGCTTGTTCTTCATCAAGACAATCTTTACCCTTCATCAGCTGGCCCTGAATAAATAGAGAGTACTGATTAACAGGAGTGAGGATGGGAATATTTTTGCTGTTTCTTAGGTTTCAAATAGTACTCTTGGGCCTTAGTTATTTGCATCACTCTCTGCGGAGAGCCCCAAGGGTGCCTCTTCAGAAATGCTCTGTGGTCTGCCCTTAGTAATAAGACCTTTGGGTAAGTGAAAATGAAAGATAAAACTTCTTCTCAGCCTTTGAGGAGTATCTGAATTATTACAGAGGCAACACCTAGAAAATTCAAGCACAAGTAGAAAGCAGCAGAGGAACATGGGCAAGATAATTGGGTATAAAGTAGGGCCTGTGGAAGAGAGAATAGCCCACTGTTCCTGAAATCACTTAGAATTAATGAATTCATAATTTAGGATTAATTAATCACTAAACTAAAATTAATTCATTTCCAAATTCAGCATTTTCTAGACCCTTTAAAGCTCAAAGTCAATTAATGATATTATTAAAATAATGTACCTGCCAAGTGCAGAGTGCCTTAAATACATTTTTACTTAATCTTCCAAAAGCTTATAAAGTTGGTACTATATGCAAACTAATATGTACATATCCACACAAATGAATGTTTGTATATTTTGTTTCATGTGTCAACCTAAAGAATATGAGTAAAAATTTTTCTAAGTTCTCAAC
This sequence comes from Corynorhinus townsendii, assembly GCA_026230045.1. NCBI lineage: Eukaryota > Metazoa > Chordata > Mammalia > Chiroptera > Vespertilionidae > Corynorhinus > Corynorhinus townsendii. The sequence goes on from JAPDVU010000004.1 coordinate 73,907,200, forward strand.
CTTGTCTGTAGGTTCTGTAACTTTATGCAAAATGATTTATAATAAAGCCAATTTTACCATAGGCTAATTGATATAAACAAGAATTAAATTCCTATGGTGTCTTATCAGTGTTATAATGAAAGTACATTGAACAAAACAATGTTATTTGAGGACCAGCTGTATAATCCAGGTTATCTTGTACATAATTTCAATAAAAACTAGTAGTGCCATTTGCAAAGAAAAATCATATTTACTATATAATAATATAAATATAAATGTAGAATAATAGCTAACATTTAGTAGTTGTCAGGCATTCTTCTAACATGTGTGTGCATGTGTTAATTTAACATAATTACAGAAAGTCTATACTAACCATGAGTATCACCAACAACCGACAGCACTTTTATTGACTTTTTGGGAACATTTTTTTAAAGAATTTCTTAATTACTAGCATTTATATCATTGGGTCATCTAAATGGTGAAAAAACACATACAACTAAATTATTATTTCTCAGCAACATGTCTCCTTATTGCCTGACAAATTCAACAATAACAACAATGGACTCTCAACAGAGCTCCCATGAAATACTTATTCCAAAGCCTCATATTGCAGGTCTTCCTAACATTCTATCATCAGCAACTATTTCTTTTTTTAATTTCCAGTCACAAGTTTCTATTATTCACCCAGTCATGTTTGTTCAGCAATATTTCTTTAAACAAGAGATTGAGAAATCAAGGAGGAACACATGTAATACCCCAGCCATGTGAGGTCTGATCAAATGATTTAATTGATATCCCCTCCCCTGGGAAGTGACCTTTAGACCACTTCACAACCAATATAAGTAGGACTTGTCGACAGAGAGACAGTGGCAGATAGAATAATGGGAAGAGCCCACCAGCCAAGGAATGTAAGCTGGAAAATGTGAGAAAAAGGATTCTCCCCTATAGTCTCTGGAAGGAATGCAGCCCTGAGGTTTCATTTTGGATTCTGATTTCCAGATCTGTAAGAAAATAAATTTGTGTTGTCTTTAGCCACTATGTCTGTGGTAAGTAATTTGTTGCAACAGCAACAGGAAAAGGATACAGATACTAAATGGGAAAACCGTCATTTGCTTAAATCTGGTCTCTCCACTGGTTATTTTGACTAAAATAGATCCCTGATACTAAGATGCACGTTTTCCCCACTTCAGCTTTTTAGTGGCTGTGCTGCATCTTAAAGTCAATGACATCTCACAATTGCTGTCAGTCAGGTAGCAAAGGGTGTTAGTCGGACATTACCCACTCTTTTGGGGATCTAAAAGCACCAGTAATAATACTTGCAGAATGAGTGCCAACCATTTGAAAGAAAATGCCAGAGAAACATTTTTATTTTGAAATAATTTCACAATTTCAGAAAAATGGAACAAAGAACTCCCATATAAGTTTGACCCTGATTCCACAAAGGTTAACATGTTACCACATTTTGCTTTATCCATCTATTTCTATGTAATACTATCTTTTTTTTTTCCCCTGAATGATTTGAGAGTAAACTGCAGACGTGAAGACATGATGCCCTTTACCGCTAAATAATACTTCAATGTGTATATTATAAAAATAAGGTCATTTTCTTATGTAGCCATGGCACAGCTACCAAAAAGAGTCAATTAGCATTGATAAAGTATTTTACGTGCCACCACCATCACCCTGGACATGAGAAGTTACATTGCCCAATTACAGGAACTAAAAAGACCAAAAGTCATTAACATTGCATCATAGCAACAGAAATCATTCCGTATTTGGCTAACACGTCTTTAGACTGTATTGTTTTGAATGCCGGTTCTCATTTACAGGTGATGTAGAAAAAATGTTAGTGACTACTTCGTCAGCTGCAGGGAAGAAAGAATTATTACTTCCTTCCCTTTTTGGTTCTTTTGAGTTCTCAGGAGGTACAGCAGACAAATCAACACCAGATGGCTTAAAAGGAGATTACATTGATTTTTGAAATTTGTGCCCTATTTCTAAAAAGAATTTCCACAGTAGAAACTCCTAATTGTTCTGGATATAAGTCTCCCTAGGGCAGGGGTGGGGACTGTCTGGACTGCAGGCCGTTTAAGGCCTGAGAAATCATTTGGTCTGGCCCTGCCATGGCATTAGGGGTGAGTTAATTAAATGTTTGACCAAATATAGCAGGGTAATTTTTAAGTTGATAATTTTGTATGGCCCTCCAATGATATTATACATATCCAAATGGCCCTTGGCAGAAAAAACGGTTCCCCACCCCTGCCCTAAGGGGAAATGTCGTTTCCATTGATTTACAAAGCAAATCTTAATGATTTATAGATCCTTATATAACAAAGCCCTCTGACTTTAATTGCTGTGGCAGGAACTCACCCTAGTCCTGCTCCAAAGCACCTAGAACATAGAAATTATTGGCCCGGCTGGCTTGAGCGTTGATCTATGAACCAGGAGGTCACGGTTCCATTCCCAGTCCAGAGCACATGCCCGGGTTGTGGCTCAATCCCCAGTGTGGGGCGTCCAGGAAGCAGCCGATCGATAATTCTCTCTCATCATTGATGTTTCTAAAACTCTCGTCCTCTCCCTTCCTCTCTGAAGTAAATATATAAATTTTTTAAAACTAGAAAATAGAAATTATTAGAAGAAAAGCATCCAAGACACGTTCTAGGTTATCCTCTAATTTTTTAGAGAAGTCTGGCTGGACATGTGCCCATTAGTAGTTTAACAACTTGCATTGTTGAAGGAAACAATTGAAAAAGATGAAGAGAATGAAATAAAAATTTTGAGAAGTTTCCTAATCTTTCCACTCTGACAGAATATATCTATTTATCTCATGTTTTCTTTCTGCTGTTTGCACAAAAATTATGTCCAATAAAAATCGATGTCTCACAAGCAGGGACAGCTATATAACTTCTAGAGCCCAATGCAAAATAAAAATTCAGGCTCCTCATTCAACAAGCAGGGGAAATGTGTTATCTTTTTTCCCCAAGGTTTCTTTCTCTACCTGTCATAGTCTCTTGACCTATGTTTTCTACAGATCCTGCCGAATCTTGGGTGGAATAACTAGAAAATTGCTGGGTCAAGCTCTCTGAGCTTTACCCATGCGAGTTAGCTCATCATAAAACAGCAGACTTGAATTGCACTTCCCCTTTAGTAAGACTTTAAGACACACCCCCACCTGTATAAAACCAAATATATGAGCAACACCATTTTGAAGAAATTTCTCTGAATTTCCCAGAACTGTAATTGAAGATAGTGCTCATCGTGTTAATATTCAGTTGTGGCCCATCTGGGACAAACTGATGGCTTTTAATTAACTCTTCTTTAGCACAGATACAGGGGTTGCTGATTGATTGTAAGTTTATTTATTTATTATCATTATTTTTAATCCTCACCTGAGGATGAGAATATTTTTTTCCATTGATTTTTAGGAAGAGTGAGAGGGGAGTGAGAGAAAGAGAAACATTGATGTGAGAGAGACACATGGATTGGTTGACTCTCCCTTGTGTCCCAACCAGACACAGGTATTGAACCTGCAACTGAGGTACATCCCCTTGATCAGGAATTGAACCTGAGACTCTTCAGTCAACGGGCCGGCGTTCTAACCACTGAGCAACCACCCAGGGCTGATTGATTGTAAGTTTAAATGATTGTTCTTTAAACAAACATTCATTTTGCAGTTAATCTGTGCAAGACATGCATCTCATGCCAGAGGCCATGGGAGTAAATAAAAAATGTAAAAATTTTTGCTTTCACCCAGCCAGTGTGGTTCAGTGTGATTGAGCGTCGACCTTTGAACCAGGAGGTCACAGTTCAATTCGAGGTCACAGTTTGATTACCAGTCAAGAGCACATGCTTGGGTTTCGTGCTCAATCCCCAGTAGGGGGCGTGCAGGAAACAGCCGATCAATGATTCTCTCTCAACATTGATGTTTCTCTCTCTCTTTCCCTCTCTCTTCCTCTTTGAAATCAATACAAATATATATGTATGTATTTTAAAAATTTTTGCTTTCCTGGATTTTACAATGCAATAGGGGAAGCAGATGGTAAAAATAAATGAGTTAAACATTAGATTGTAACATGCTTTGGAGACAAGAATGCAGAGAAGGGGAATAAGGACAGTGGAGGTAGCTGCAGGGTGCAGGGGGTGGGGGTTAATTTAAAATGGAGTAACTGGGAAAGGCTTACTGAAAAGGTGACATTTTAAAAAACACTTGAAAAAGTGAAGCAGATAGACAAGAAGACAAGAGGTGAGATAGTGGCTGGGTGGAGGGTGGTAAAGGGTGAGGGGAAATGGAGGACATCTGTAATGCTGTCAAATATTTTAAAAAAAAAGCTATGTTGAAGCCCTAAACCTCAGTACCTCAGATTGTGACCTTATCTGTAAATATGGTCTTTGCAGATATAGCCAAGTTAACATGAGATTATTAGGTGGGTCCTAGTCCAATTATGACTGGTGTCCTTATAAAAAGGGAAGCTGTGGACACAGACATAGATACACAAAGAGGGGAGAGTATGTGAGGAGAGACAGAGAGAATGCCATGTGAAGATGGAGGACTGGAGTAACACACAAGCCAAGGGGTGCCAAGGATTGCTAGCAAATCTCCAGAAACCAGGAGAAGGCAAGGCAGATTCTTCTACTGGGTTCAGAGGGAGCAGGGCCCTGCAGAACCCTGGTTTTTCATTTCTAGCCTCCAAAACAGTGAGGCAATACCTTTCTGTTACTGTAAGTCACCGCGTGGGGTCTGTTGTTGTAGCAGCTCCAGGAAACAAACACCACACCATTTGACACAATATACCATTCTATTGTTTAATTTCTGCTGGCCCCTACCAGACTCGAACTTCCATGAGGAAAGGGATGTGATCTGTTATGTTTACTTTTGTACCAGAAATACTTAGGACAGTGCCTAGTACTCACTAAATGTTTGCTGAAACAACGTAGGGATAAAATATTTTACTTCCCCCCTTCTTTTCTTGGCTACTATTTTTTTTCTCTCTAAAGATAATGTTAACTCCAGGATTAATAAAATAGGAAAAAAAAATTCAGTAATTGTAAAAGAGTATAGTGGGAAATTTCACTTTAGATTCTATTATGGTTCCCTAAAAAAATACTCCTGTGGTAGTAACAAATTCTCTGGTAGCGGGAGTCTTAAACATCTGAGCATGTCCAGGAAGGCACTGGACCAGGGATGGAGATGTTGTGTGCCCAGGGGACCCTGTAGGGCCTTTAGGATTAGGCTATCCTGTGTGTGTGTGCGTGTGCGTGTGCGTGTGTGTGTGTGTGGGCGCGCACGCATCTTGCCTGTGGATTGTGTAACTCCGAGAAAGCCACAGCCAGTCCTGGCCGATTGCTCCATTTCCTTCCCTTTGCTGTGACTGACCTCTGCTGTCACAGAGCAGCGCCTCTGCCTGCCTCCAGGGCTACTCTCTGATTTCCAATCTGGAAAACATTCAATAACAAACCTCATCATTCTGGAAAAGAAAAACACCCCAGTGACGTCTGCTCTTTATCTCCTAAAATGGCTTCGTAGGTTTGGGAGTTCATGGGTGAGAACCGCGCACAAGGTCACAGGTCCTCGGCCTCCAGCGCTACTGAGAGAGGCAACCATGGGCTGTGTGTGCTCACCAGAGAAAAGGAAACCCGAGGCAGCTTCCGCCTGCTCTGGACCACGCCATGTGCCTTCTGCTGCAACTTGCTGCAAACTCTAGTTATTGAGGTCACGCTACAGCTTTTTATTTATTTTTAAACATTTAAAAAAATGTATGCATGGCTCCATTAATCCTCACCCTTATCTAATTCAACCACTTCTGGCCAACTCCTATGAGGGAAAAAGATTCTGTCCCTTCATTTAGATGAGCAATCTAATATGACTCATGAATAAAATATTTTAAAGATTAATGATCTCAGCGAAGGCCTTCTGATAAGGTAGCAGCACGATAGTCTAAAATAGAATAAAAACAAAGAACGTGTCGGTGCATAAATATCGCTCCTAATTCATGAGTTTTGGAAAGTCCCATATTTCATGAATCATTAGCCTGTTTTATCTTGATGTTATACAATCATTTCAAAAATAAGACTGTGTAGATGTTGCCACCTACTGTTTGCCTGGAAATATGCTATTATAATTCACTTTATATAACAACGCTCTTCCCCCTAACTGCATTTCTTTTTCTGCAGTCACCATCTTTATCTCAATTCCTTTTTAAAAAGTAATTTATTTACTTACTCTTAAGTACTCCATCTACAAGGTCATTATAAGAAATTCTTCCACTCATCTACTGGAAAATCCTAAGGATTTGTCTTAAATCTTCCCCAATATGGTGAAATCGTTTTCAGGTTTGAAAAGACAACCGTCTATATAATTTTTTAATTTTTAAAAACCCATTTAAAAATACATTGGTCTCCAATTGAATTCAAAGAAGTTAAGACAAATAGATTTCTTTTAGTTTAAAGATTCAAATTAAAGATATTTATAAGGAAAATATCTGCTTTTTTCCCCTGTAAATATATTTGTCAGTGGTTGCATGCCAAGCTTTTATTGTTAGGATAAAATATTGCTTATTTTACTTACCAATTGGTTTTCTGAATTGTTTACTTTGTAATCCTGCGATGTGTATGGAGCACTATTTTAAGTATGCTGTTGATTCAAACCAGAAAAAAAATAAAATTTGTAAAATCTTTGAAACCATATTTCAGACTACTTTAAATGCCCCGAGATAATCTATGATCTATTGACAAACAACTATGACTAGACCCAGTAATAATCATCATTAAAATCTGTGAACTATTTGACAGTTTATATATGTTTTTGTATATTTTTGTAAGTTTGGTATTAGTCACAATACTATGAAGTAAATAGTACAGTAATCATTTCCATATTACAGATACATAGATAGAAAGAAAGTGAGACTAAAAGGAATCAAGGCACTTGTTGAGTATTACATGGCCAAAATAACTCTAAATATAGTTCTCTTAATTCCAAAGCTTATTTACTTTTAAAAAATATTTCTTACGAATTAGTTTAATTAATTTACATACTTGACTCTAAACTTTTGCTTGTTGAGTGAATAATTTTAAAGTGTTTTAAAATAACAATCTATTCACTTCTAAATGTTCAGGTGGGTCTCTAATAACTGAAATGGACAAAAATGTTATTCTTATCCTATTCTTATCCAAGCAGGTCCCGAAAAGTTGCCTTTTCTAAGTGTACACTGCATCCTTGGTTCAGTAAAGAGCAAGTGCTTTAAAATGATATAAAGTACATTGATATACATTTCACTACTGTTACTATTTCTATTGCTACTAACAAATTACCACAAAGTTGGGGGCTTAAAAATCACACAAAAATATGACATCACAGCTTCTGTGGGTCAGATGCCCTGGCAGGATGCTCTGTGCTCAAGGTACCACAAGGCGTTGGCCAGGCTGACTTCTTGTATGAAGACTCTGGGAGCAATCCACTTCCACACTTATGCAGGTTGTGGGCAGAATTCAGTCCCCTTCACTGTATGACTTGAGGTTCCCATTTCCTTGAGGACAGTTGACTGTGGGCTATTATCAGCTGCCAGAGGCCACTCACATTCCTTAGCTCCTCCGTTTTCAAAGCCAGTGATGGAAAAATATTTCCCTTTGCCTAACCCCCTCTCATGCTTTGAATCTAACTTCCCTGGCTCTGACCTCTAGACACAGATTTAAACAATTCACGTGGTTAGGTCAGGCATTCCTGGACGATTTCTTTATCTCAAGGGCAACTCATTTTGGACCTGAATTACAGCACAAAATCCCTTCACGGCAACACCCAGAGAAGTGTTTGACTCAATAACTGGAGAAGATGTGTGTACACCAAGGCCTGGGAATGTGGGGGCCGGTTTAGAATTCTGCTGACCATGCTTCTCATCTGGGCAGCCACGAACATTTTCCAATTCGGCCTTAATACTCCCATGAATTCACATTACAGCGTGGGCCCCTCCATAAATCTTCCTAAAGCACAGCTCTGATTAAATTTAATATCTTGCTTAAATCAATAACAAAACAAGCAACACTTTGAAGGCCTCTTCTTGCATAAAGTAAGGTCTTTGAAAATCAAGATCTGTCCCCCCAATTTCTCTCTACCTCCCCTCAGACGTCATTAAATTGAGAAACCACCGTCTGTCCTCTGCACAGCCAGCTCAGTGCTTTCACTTCTCCCCCTTATCCTTACCCTCATTTTAACAAGTGCAAATCCCAAATGTTATTTCAAGGCTGCATTCCAACGCTAACTCCTCCAAAGACCTTTGTACTAACCTCCTCTCCTTTCGATGCTTTTGTTCAATTTTGTTTTAAAAATCTGTATCTCCACCTTGGGTTAAGGTAATTAATAAATGCCGCCTTGCTCCTATCAAATGGATTCTTCTAGGCCGCATTGGGGTTTGATTCATCTTTGTATCTCTACAACCTCCAGGAGTACCACATAAAGATTTTATGTTTAAAAATATTTGTTGCACCATTAACTCAAAATCAAAACAGAAACCAGAATGTGCCCAGAATTCAGAGCTCTTCATTGTGAATGCTTAATTACATTTCTACTTCTTTTGCGGTTGAGGTTGATAGTCTTGTGTTCTTTCTTTTGTAGCAAACTATTTTCCAAGGTCATTGATTCCAGAGCTGCTGCTCTAAGTTATGTTACAGGATTCCAGGGCAGGAGGAATAGGGAAACTGAGGCAGGAAAGTTAAAGCTAGGCCAAACCCTGTGGGCCATTTACAGTCAGCTTGTACCAGTAAGTAACAAGCCATTATCTTCCTCAGGACATGAGAGCAGTAGTTAGAACAACTCCCTAATGAGAGAATGAAGAAAGGGAGGGAGTGAAGGGAAAGGGAAAAAGGGCAGTTTACTCCCTGAGCAGAGAAGCCAGCAGTACCAAAGTCTGGCAAGATGAAGTTGCCAGGTGCTTCTCATAATTTCTGGGAAGGCCACAACAAAGTAGAAAGGGGCCTTGAGACTTAATCTGCACCAAAATATGTTAGCAGAGGAATTTTGAGACCTATAGACAGGAGGATATGTAATGCCTCAAATCCCCACCCAATTTGCTCTTCAGATTAGCTGAGAGCCCATCTGCACTTCATAAGCCAGATGTATAGAGTTGCTTGCTTTGCTTTTTCAATAAAGTTGGAAAAGCATGCTTTAATAAATTGGCTTTTCACAATGCAGTCAAGATGTCTCGTATAAATTCATTTATATGAGAGAACAAAGATCGTCGAGGTTGGGGACAGCCGTCTCCACTGACTCAGGGGGCTGTCCTGTCTGGTAATACCTCTCTAGTGTCAGTGAGAGGTGCTTATAACAGACCAAATTCTTCAGGGCTTAGCTAATCACCTTCGAGTTGTAATCAATTGCATGATCAACTCACTTATCTTTTCTTCTATAATAAATGTTTTTTGTTATCTCCTGGAGAAAAATGTTTTCTGTTTAAATTTAAGAAAACTTTCAAGAGCTAGAGACAGACTTAGTCTTCTATATTATTTTCTCATTCACAGAGAAACTTTTTTCTAATATTAGGCACTTTTCAAGTCATTCCTTGACTAGTGGACTCTGCTGTCTGAGTCATGTGTGACTCAACAATATTTTTTAATGTTGCCATTTATTTAAACAGGCTTTAGAACATGATTAGTCACCGTGAGATTCAGCTTGTACATTTCCAGGTAGTGACTAGTTGAAAACAAGAACAGAACAGAAATTTACTTGGTAACTTTCCAAAGTTTCAAAGGACTTTGGCATTAATTACCTAATTTTGTTTCATGAAGCATGTGTCTCAATGGTTGTGAAAAACATACCTTATCTTAGAGACACCTCTAGCCTTTATTGCAATAAGTTGTTTTGGAAAAATATAGCTGAATGAGTGAATGAAAAAGTGAATGAACTTATGGAATAATGATAGATTATAAAATAAACTGAAGCAGAAAAAATAGACTTTAATATGGAATGTCTGATCAACAATTAAAACCTTACAATTTAACTAAAAGACACAAAGAACTCCTGAATAAATAATCATATCATTTAATTGACAAAATGTTGATTTTCCTTAAATTTTCTACAAATTGATGTAAATTCAAAGTATCAAATAGTTTGTTTTGTTCTGTTTTTAAAGAATACTGGCTTTTCCTGTACATCTGAAACTAATACAGAATAATTTGAATGTAAACTGCAATTGGAAAAACAACCTAAAAACAATTCGAAATTCATCTGTAAGGGAAAATGCAGAACACAATTCAAGAAACTTGTGAAAAGGAACCATAAAGGAAGATTTGCCCCACCAGATATCTAAAGTGTACTTTAAAGTTGTGTCAAATAAAATAGCCCAGAATTAGTGTAAGTGTAAACAAATAGGTCAGTAGACTGGAATATGGAATTAAGAAGCAGACCATTTATTTTTGAAAATTTAGTTTATGAAAAGGATGGTCTTTAATTAAGTGGGGGAAATTATTAAGTAAATGGTATTGAACCAGAGATTGCCAGTCGGCCTGTTCTTCTCTGCTTCCATAGTAATAGAACTCATGATTTCCAGCCGGGAGTATGGCTGCCATAATAAAGACAGTGCTTCTCAGCCACCCTTGCAGCAAGGTAGCCATGTGACTGATTCCCCATCAATGGAGTGAGTGTAAGCATGAGACTTTGCTATGATCTTAAAGTGAAGGCATGGCTACTGGTGCCCTTCATCTTTCCTGCTGGCTGAAACAAGGACACAACAACTGCTATTTTAAAGCAAGTTTGTCCATGTGGGAAAACCTTAACTGGGCTTAGATAGAAGGAATAGGGATCTCTGGTCCTCACTACATGACTTGCTTGACATGCCCAAGAGTAGGATCCCCTTTCTTGAGCTACATGAGTTCTTACTTTTTGGTTTGCGTTCATTGTGGCGGAGCACATCCTATACCTCTCCTGAGAAAGAAGGATGATAATGAAGGATGTGTTCTTTGACATATTAGTATATCCTCACACTTTCTTGATAGTTTGACTAGGTATATGACTTTAGATTTCCTTTCCTCAGAATTTCAAAAGCACTGTTGATTTTTTTTCTACATTATAGCTTTGTTCTTGTAAAGTCCTAACCAATCCAACTCTTAATCCCTTGTATTTTCATTTTCTACTATAAGGATAGGCACTTAAAATAATATCTATTAATTATCTTACAGTTCTGTAAGTCAGAAGTCAGAGTGGGTTGGAAGGACTCTCTGCTTTTAGGGTCTCAAAATACAAAATCAATGTGTCAGCCAGGCAGGGCCCTCATATGAAGGTTTCTGGAAATAATCTAATTCCAAGGTCTTTCAGATATTTGGCTAAATTTGACTTAAAATATTTTTATTTATTTCAGAGAGGAAGGGAGAGGGAGAGAGAGATATAGAAACATCAACAATAAGAGAGCATCATTGATCGGCTGCCTCCTGCATGCCCCCTACTGCGAACTGAGCACACAAAGGGCATGTGCCCTAATCGGGAATTGAACTGTGACCTCCTGGTTCATAGGTCAATGATCAACCACTGAGCCATGCTGGCCAGGCTAAATTTGACTTTTATTTGTAGGATTTAGGTTCCCATTTTCTTCTAGTGATCAGTTGGGGGCTGCTCAAATTGCTTGTGACGTGGTCTCTCTCTTCAAGCCAGCAATGGTGCACTGAATCCTTCTGGTGCTTTCCATCTCCAACTTTCCCTTCTGCCACCAGTCAGATAAGACACTGTGCTTTTAAACTGGATTAAATCTGCCTGGATAATGGCAGTATTTTAAAATCTATAACTTGGGATTTTAATTGCATTAGCAAAATCCCTTCATAGTAGTGCATGGACTAGTGCTTGATTGAATAACCAGAGGATGGAAATCTTGGGGATCCCATTTTTAGAATTTTGCCTACCATAGTAACCATTTGTAATTTTCAAAAGATCCCTCCCTCTCCTGGAAATTCTGAGACTCCTCTTTGCTGCATGATTAGGGAGTAGCTTTCTCACCTTGTTCCCAGTCATCTGCCAGTTCAAACTCAATATTGCCAGTGCCGGTTTCCATTACAGTTTCCATGGAGAGTAACTAAGAGTGTAAAGAACTGGGCATTTGGAAATAAAGGAATTTTGAGTTGGGTAATCCATTTTTTGACATACATATTACTTAAGTTACATACTTTTGACTCTTCATTTTTATAAACATAAAATTCAAAATGATATGCACTCTTAAATGCCAGATCATATCAGGTTGATTAAAATAAGTAGGAAATAATAAACCTGTAACTGAAAGCCTACTTTTTTATGTAAATTCAGGTTAAAATGTGAATATGAATCAATTAAAAAATTATGCAAGCATACATAATGAATTAGCTCACTGACTGTTTTCTTTCAACTATCGTATTGGCATAAAATCATAATTAACACTGTTCCATTTATTATATTTCTAACTATGATAAGAGTAGGCAAGGCATTACTATAATTAAAGTGTAAGACATTTAAAGTCTTTTATATTAAGATTTTTTTATTATATTAGCAAAATCAAGATGTGAATCTGAAAATGGCTCTTACATGTTTGAGAGGGAGCAGTGTTTTGATCAATGCGGAGAAACTTTCAACTCACTGAAGGCTGATAAGCCTGAGAGGAGTTACTCTCCTCTGCCTAAGTAGGAGGCAGAGGAGAGTAACTCCAGTATGTTAAAGGTTGAGAGCTGAAGTGATATCACTGTAATAAACCTGCTTGATGAAGAACAAATTAGTGCTGTTTGGCACAATCAAACTGATTTGGTCTGGGCCAGAATTTAGAAGGCAAGTAATTACGTCTGATTCTCAATGGATGGTTCTAATTTATGTAAAAAGGGATAGTATTAAATCCTGTTATTTCTCAAGTAATATTTCTTTTTAAAATTCTAATTGAATTTATTGGGGCGACGTTGGTTAATAAAATTATTTAGGTTTCAAGTGGATAATTCTATAATATATCATTTGTATGTTGTGTTGTGTGTTCACCTCCTTTTGCCACCATTTATACTCCCTTTATCCTCTCCTACATGCCTCTATCCCCCTTTCCCTCTGGTAATCACCATACTATTGTCTGCATCTATGAGTGTTTTTATAAATTTAACAAAGGATGTAAAAGACCTGTATTCAGAAAATTATAAGACACTGAAGAAAGAAGTTGAAGAAGATGCAAATACTTGGAAACATGTACTGTGTTCATGGGTAAGAAGAATTAACATCATTAAAAGGTTCATACTACCCAAAGCAATCTGTAGATTCAACACAATTTCTATCAAGATACCAATGGTGTATTTCACAGAAGTAGAACAAACATTCCAGAAATTTATATGGGACCACAAAAGACACACAAGAGCCACAGCAATCTTGAGAAAAAAGAACAAAGTTGGAAGAATCATGATATCTGATACCAAAATATACTAAAAGGCCATAGTAATCAAAATAGCTTGGTACTGGCATAAAAACAGACATATAGGTCAATAGAACAGAATAGAGAGCCCAGAAATCAACCTTTATGATCAATTAATATTTGACAAAAAAGGCACGAACATATGATAAGGTAAAGACAATCTATTCAATAAATGGTGCTGGGAAAAATTGGTCATATACATGCAAAAGAAAAAAAGAAACTAGTCTACTTTCTTATACCATACATGACAATAAACTCAAAATGAATTAAATACTTAAATATAAGACTGAAAATCATAAACATCCTAGGAAAAAAACATAGGCAGTCAAATCTTGGACATTTTTTGTAGTAATATATTTTTCTGATATATATCCTTGGGTAAGGAAACAAAAGAAAAAATGAACAAGTGGGACTATATCAACTAAAAAGATTTTGCACAGCAAAGGAAACTATCAACAAAATGAAAAAACAACCCACTAAATGGAAGAACATATGCGCCAATGATACACCTGAGCAGGGGTTAATATCCAAAATTTATAAAGAACTTATACAATTCAACACCAAAAAAACAATAATCAAGTAATATTTTAAAAAGCTGATTATTGAACTTCTGTAAATAGAATAATACTTCAATGCCTTTAATGAGATCTCATGGACCATAAGTATAATGAGATCATACAGTGATTTGTGGTTTGGCAGTTCTTGGCTACTGACATTGAAGTTTAATTGGTTAACCAAATTAAAAAAATACATATATACATATTTATATAAGGTTTAATATTTTTTTCTTAGACACAAAGCATAGCTTATTCTCTGTATACTTCTTGTCACATACATCATGTTTATTGAATAATAGAACACATGTCATGATTATTTCAAACCCTCTTTTAACTATTTAAATCATCTTATTATATGCCAATAAATAAATAGTAAAGTTTTTAAAATTTATTTTTATGTTGAGAGTATTACAGATGTCCCTCATTTATCCCCCTTGACCTCCCTCCACCCTACTCCCACTCCACCCTGGCTTTCACCTCACTATTGCCTGTGTCCATGATTATGCATATATGCACATAAGTTCTTTGGTTAATTTAAAACATGTTATTGCTAATATTCTTTGGACTGAACTAGTTCTAGAGTTACATAAATGAGTATGTTATTAGTTGGGGTTCTTAGTGACTGAAATCAACTTTGATTGATGTAAGCATAAAATGAACTTGTAAAGACATTGGACATCTTGCAGAGTCATTAGGGGAGCTGAAACTGGCCTCAGGAAATGGAGAGGAACAGACTGAACTATGGCTAAAGGCACAGCTCAGACCTGGCGCTGCAGATACTCCACCACTGAGCATTGCATGATGTAACCTGTTCCCCAACATCACCCCATGGCATCAGACCCTGACACTTCTGCTTTTGGACATTGACTCTTTCAGCTACTGCTACCACCTCAAAACACACACACACACACACACCACTCCACAAAAAAACCCACAAAAAAACCCACAAAAACAAAAACAAAAACAAAAAAAACCCCACTTCTCTGTCCTTGCTCCTTTGCACCAATAGCTTTTGATTGATTGCTCTGTCTGGGTGATCAGAGGACAAAAACCCGTTCCTGGATAAGATACACACAGGTGGCTGTGGTGTTAGAAATCTAAGAATCTGATATTTTTAGTTTGTGTAGTGAGAGCCAGTTTATTGCTTCCTCCAGGACTCTCAGCATAGGCATCCTCTCTCCTCCCCCGACCCCAAACATAGGAAGGGGTTTAGATGCTGGGCAGTAAACAAAATAAAACAAACAAAATAAAATGGCACCAGCATCCATAATAAGATGCTCATTATGATTCTAGTTGAATTGCTAAAGCAAGTGGTAAATTAAATATTTGTATTTTTAATATTCACTGATAATAACATTTAAAATGACCCTAAATCTAAAAATTAAATTCCTATGAGGGATATTGCACCATATTCTGAAATATCTTGGTTGTTTGCTTTTTTCTTTTGGGTTCTTGAAACATAATTGGGCAACAGTGAGGGCCTGAAGAGCAGATAGTTGCTATCTGAAGGCTCTGCCCTCACCCCCAACATTTCCATCATGGTGATGTAACAGTACCCAGAATGCCACCTTCTTTATTTTTTTTTGAGATAATTTTGAACTTACAGAAGAGTTTTAATAACAGCAGAGTTCCAGTATGCTCCTCTCCAAGCTTCCTCTTACGTTAACATGTTACATAATCATAGAACATTTATCAAAAGTAAGCAATTTCTCTTGACACAGTACTATCAACTAGTTTCCCACTACTGTCCTTTTTCTATTTTAAATATCACATTGCATTTAAGAAGGCCATTATTTAAAAAAAATTATTTCGGATACTCTATACTCAGAAATTTTGCAATTCCTACCTGGTCTAATCACTAAAATAGGTGCTTAGTTGGAATTCATTTATAAAGCCAAATTCCTATTACAACAATTACAGCGTGGGAGTAGAATCACATAAAACTTGAATACCACAAGGAGCATAAATAAGTGAGGGAACTGAGGGGGAGTCTCCCTTTCTTTAGTATTTTACAGACTCACAGAATATTAAAATTAGGTGGGCCCTGAGAGATCATCTTACCCCAAACCTCGTTTTACACATTAAGGAACTGAGATCAAGAAAATTAGGTGATTTACCCTTAAGGAGCAAGTTGTCATTTAGAATTTAAGCTTTTAATCTGCTAGCTGTTTCACTACAGCAGCAGTTCTCAGTGTCCACTGGAGATCCCCAGTCCCTTTGAGGAGACTGTGTGGTCAAAATTATTTTCATTATAAGACATTATTTGTGCCTTTTTCAGTTTCATTCTCTCTTGAGTGTACACTGGAGTTTTCCAGAGCCTGCATGTCATGTGATGTTGTAAAAGCAGATATGAAATTCTAGTGATTTTTCTATTTCTAGGTATTTAAAAAAATTGTAAAAATTTAAATGGCATCAAGCTTCTATTACATTATTTATATTTTGAAAAATGTAGATATTTTTCCTTAAAAATGTTATTTATGTTAACATGTTCTATGTTTATTGTTATTCTATTTTAAAATAGAAGTATTGATTGATATAACCCACGTAAATGAAAGGTTTTGGGGTTCTCAATAATTTTTAAGCCCTGTGCAAGTAATTAGAATGCTGTCATCAGAAAGAGAAGGAAATACCCACACCAAGTATCAAATCTGTTAAATCAGTGATGTTATAAAATGTATTCTGTGGCACTTCCCTTCTTTTCCTAAATATAGCTCTGGCTGTTTTGGAATAATATTTAACTCAATACAAGTGAGTGCAAACTCCTTATATGCCTTGGAACTCAGAATTTCATGCTTTCACAGTCATGACTGATTTCATTTAACTTCATGAAGTTTGTGCTAAATATATGAAAGCTTGTAGATATGTACCAATAATTGAAATGCTAAAGTAAGGTGACTTGAACTAGTTATTTATTTTATCAACTCTGCATAACTGTCATGTAACTTTTTTCAAGGCATTACATTGTTTTCTACACAGTGCTTAAGTTTATTGAAGGGGCAGATGACAGGAGAAATTCCCCTCCAGAGCAAATGAGAAGGACAAAACACACACAGGTGCACACACACACATACCAAAACAAGACCAAACAGAAAAAACTTCTCATGCTCTCTGCCAATGTGAATTTCTGTTCATCCATGAATTCACTGATACTCTACTCAGCCCCACCCAAGCTTTTTTAATTTTTTTCAAATGATGGGTTTTAAATTTCAATCCTGTAGACAGATTTACTGTTTCCTTAGAAAACGAGCTGTTTCTAGGCAGAATTGGGGAGAGGTAGTGCTGGGTATGTGAGGGGCCATCTGGGAGCTTTTGTTATTAGCCATTCCAGAACTACCAGGAGAGCTCAGTTACTCCTCACAATTTTTTGGGTCATATTCTCTACAATAAAGGCTGTCAGTCGCAGTCTTCTGAGTGTCTGTCACAACTGGAAACATGTGTGAGAGAAGGAAACACATGCAGCTTCCAGAGCAAGCACATGTCTGGAGAAGGACAAAGTGGGAACATCCTTCTGCCACTGTTGTCATGGCCTATGTTGACCTGAAATATGCATTTGTGATTGCTGGAGGTGGTGAGAAAGGCCATTCTTTTTTACGGACTGATTTTCACAAATCAGTTTATCCCCTTAGTCCCATTGGACATGTTTTATCCTTTTGAACTTTGCATCTCAACATATTGTTTTGTAACATATAATATACATAAACATGAAATAAAACCAGAGTCATTATGGTTTTATTTTCTCCCACTGTTTCTCCTACAATGAAAGGAAAAGTTTAATCTTTTGTTTAATTTGCATCCTTTACTCCTCCAGTCCTGTTAAATAATTCATCAGAAGGCAGTAACTTTGTGTTCAACAACATACTCTTTCCCCTTGTTGGTACTTAGCAAACTTTAGCTTGTGCAATCTGTTCTCATAAAATGAATCCCATCATTGTTTAATCATTTTAGTCACTCTTCTTTGGATCCATTCAATTAGATTACATATTCAGGCAAGAGAAGTACTTGAGTTTAACAGTCTTTCCATATGCTATCTTGGGAAGTGGTAGGGTAAAGACTTGAATCTTATATTCATGGTTCAATCATTTTGACAGACAGCCTGAATATAGTAGGTCTTGAACAAATGCTTGTGAATGAGAAATGTTGAATATGGATTTATTGACAATTTATTCTTCCCCCTCCCCCAAGCCTTTTACTGACATTTGGTGTCTTGAAAACTGATTTTATTTATTTATTTATTTGCAAATTTCTTTTTTTAAAATTTAATAAATCTTTATTGTTCATATTATTACAGTTGTTCCTCTTTTTTCCTCCCATAGCTCCCCTCCACCACGTTCCTACACCACCCTCTGCCCTTACCTCCCTGCCCCCGTCCTCATCCATAGGTGTACGCTTTTTGTCCAGTGTCTTCCTGCACCCTCCACTCCCCTTTTCCCCCAAGAATTGTCAGTCCACTCCCTTTCTATGCCCCGAATTCTATTATATTCACCAGTTAATACAGTTCATCAAATTTTTTATTCCCTTGGTTTTTAGATTCACTTGTTGATAGATACGTATTTATTGTTCATAATTTTTATCTTTATCTTTTTCTTCTTCTTCCTCTTCTTAAAGAATACCTTTCAGTATTTCATATAATTCTGGTTTAGTGATGATGAACTCCTTTAGCTTTTTCTTATATGTGAAGCACTTTATCTGACCTTCAACTCTGAATGATAGCTTTGCTGGGTAGAGTAATCTTGGTTGTATGTTCTTGCTGTTCATCACTTTGAATATTTCTTGCCACTCCCGTTTGGCCTGCATAGTTTCTGTTGAGAAATCAGCTGACAGTTGTATGGGTGCTCCCTTGTAGGTAACTAACTGCTTTTGTCTTGCCACTTTTAATATTCTCTCTTTGTCTTTTGCTCTTGGCATTTTAATGATGATGTGTCTTGGTGTGGTCCTATTTGGATTCCTTTTGTTTGGGGTTCTGTGCACTTCCTGGACTTGTAAGTCTATTTCTTTCACCAGGTGGGGGAAGTTTTTGGTCACTATTCCTTCAAATAGGTTTTCAGTATCTTGCTCTCTCTCTTCTGGCACCCCCATAATTCTGATGTTGGTATGCTTGAAGTTATCCCAGAAGCTTCTTACACTATCTTCAACTTTTTGGATTCTTTTTTCCTTTTGCTTTTCCAGTTGAGTGTTTTTTGCTTCTTTGTATTACAAATCTTTGACTTGGTTCTTGTAATCCTCTAGTCTGCTTTTAGGTCGCTGTATAATATTTTTTTATTGCAGTCAGTGTATGCTTAATTTCTAGTTGGTCCTTTTTCATATCTTTGAGGGTCTCATTAAATTTAATGGCCTTTTCTAGGAAATTCTTGAAAAGCCTTATAACCGCGGTTTTGAACTCTATATCCAGTCATTTGCTTTCCTCCATTTCTTTCATTTGTGATCTGTTTCTTTGTCTCTGCATTTTGGCTGCTTCCCTGAGTTGATAGAGTGGCTTGTGTGCTAGATGTTCTATAGGGCCCAGTGGCTCAGCCTCCCCAGTTACCTGAGGTGGACACTCTTGGTGCACCCCTTTGTGGGCTGTGTGGACAGTCTTGTTGTAGTTAAGCCTTGATTGTTGTTGGTGTCCCTGGGAGGAATTGACCTCCAGGCCAATTGGCTGTGAGGATCAGCTGTGTCTATGCTGGGAGAACTTCTGTGCTATAGACACCCTTATGGGAGAAGACTTGCAAAAGCCTCCGTGCTCAGCTTAAATGGGGCAGTCTCAGGGTGGAGCAGACAGCATTGGTTTTCCATCAGCCCTGCCCTAATGGGCCCTGTGTCTTAGTGTCCTGTGGTAATTGCTGCAAGCACCTCTGAGAGAAATCTGCCCTGGAGTTTCGCCTGCTTCCAGACAGTCCAGTTTCTTCCCAAATGAGTCTGGGTCCCCAGAGTCTCGCTCGGATCAGGAGTTCAGCACAGTTGGGAGCTTTTGTCTCTTTCCCACTTGAGAAAGCCAGTTGTGCACTCAGTTGCCAGTCCTCTCCGCACACGTCTCAGTACCTCTGCCTCCTGCAGCTCCTCTGAGTCTCAGTGTGCTTTTCTCTTTCCTTCTAGTTGAAGAATTTCCACTCAGCCAGCCTTCCTGTGGTTCTGGATGATGTCTGTTTTGTCTTCTAGTTGTAGTTTTGAAATTGTTGTATGAGGCAGCAGTAGGTGTTTACCTATGTCACCATCTTGGTTTCTCTTGAAAACTGATTTTAAAAAACAGTAAGACTTTTTATGTATCCAATGTTAATATCATGGATTTGGTTATATACCATATCTCTAGGCACAACCAATGATTCTAATAACTGCTTGTGTAGTTTATGATGCAGTTATAAGCCATGCATACATTGAACTGACAACGTTGACAACATGAATAAAGCAATGAAGAATAAACTAGGGAAGTGGCAAGAATTTTCCAAAAAGTCATAAAATATATGCACATAAATGTGTAATAAAATAGTAGACTTCAATATTCACATGATTTGTTTCTCCTTTAAAACTTTTAAGAGTGAAATTTAACATTTTATAAACTCTTAATATAATAAAATTCCCTGGTTAAAATTACAATTGTTCTAGAGAATTTGATTTCTTGGACTTCAAATAATACATTTTTAATCATAAATCACTCTGAGGGTGAAAACGTATAAACCTTATAAAAGACACAAAGCATATCAGAAGAAAGAAAATTGCATTTAGCATAGTAGTTACTCTTGTTGCTGACTCTAAACACAATGCGAGGCAGTGTGCTAAATAAGAATTCTATCAGGCCCTAACCAGTTTGGCTCAGTGGACAGAGCATCGGCTTGAAGACTGAAGGGTCCCAGGTTCGATTCCAGTCAAGGGAATATACTTTGGTTGCAGGCATATCCCCAGTAGGGGGTGTGCAGGAGGCAGCTGATCGATGTTTCTAACTCTCTATCCCTCTCCCTTCCTCTCTGTAAAAAATCAATAAAATATATTTAAAAAAAGAAAGAGCTTTTAAAAAATTCTATCAGAAATATGGACCTTGATGAAAGGAGATTTTATAGAAAAACAAATTTAGTTTTTTTTTATTCATGTATCATCTCTAAACATTTTACATTTTAAAAAATGGTATATAATATGTATGGGCTACATTACATACTTTTTTTTTTCTTAATTAAATCTTTATTGTTCAGATTATTACAGGTGTTCCACTTTTTTTTCCCCCATAGCTCCCCTCCACCTGATTCCCCACCCCACCCCATGCCCTTACCCACCGCCACTGTCTTCATCCATAGGAGTAAGATTTTTGTCCAATCTCTTCCCGCACCCCTCACACTTGCTTCCCCTGAGAATCGTCAGTCCACTCCCTTTCTATGTCCCTGATTCTGTTATATTCACCAGTCCATTCTGTTCTTCAGATTTTTTATTCACTTGATTTTTAGATTCACTTGTTGGTAGGTATGTATTTGATGTCATTTTGTTGTTCATAATTTTTATCTTTACCTTTTTCTTCTTCTTCTTCTTAAAGAATACCCTTCAGCATTTCATGTAATCCTGGTTTGGTGGCAATGAACTCCTTTAGCTTTTCCTTGTCTGTGAAGCTCTTTATCTGACCTTCAACTCTGAATGATAGTTTTGCTGGGTAGAGTAATCTTGGTTGTAGGTTCTTGCTGTTCATCACTTTGAACACTTCTTGCCACTCCCTTCTGGCCTGCATAGTTTCTGTTGAGAACTCAGCATACAATCATATGGGTGCTCCCTTGTAGGTAATTAACTGTTTTTGTCTTGCTGCTTTTAATATTCTCTCTTTGTCTTTGCTCTTGGCCTTTTAATTATGATGTGTCTTGGTGTGGTCCTCTTTGAATTCCTTCTGTTTGGGGTTCTGTGCGCTTCCTGGACTTGTAAGTCTATTTCTTTCACCAGGTGGGGGAAGTTTTCAGTCATTATTTCTTCAAATAGGTTTGATTCTTGCGTTCCTCTAGTCTGTTGTTGGGTCTCTGTATAATATTTTTTATTTCAGTCAGTGTATGTTTAATTTCTAGTTGGTCCTTTTCCATATCTTCGAGGGTCTTGTTATATTTATCGGCCTTTACTAGGATATTCTTGAAAAGCCTTATAACTGTGGTTTTGAATTCTATATCCAGTTGTTTGTTTTCCTCCATTTCTTTCATTTGTGATCTGTTTCTTTGTTGCCACATTTTCACTGCTTCCCTGAGTTGGTAGGGTAGCTTTGTGTGTTAGGTTTCCTATATGGCCCAGTGGGTCGGCCTCCCAGTTACCTGAGGTGGACACTCTTGGTGCATCCCTTTGTGGACTGTGTGTACAGCCTTGTTGTAGTTAAGTCTTGATTGTTGTTGGTGTCACTGGGAGGAATTGACCTCCAGGCCCGTTGGCTGTGAGGATCAGCTGTGTCTACACTGGGAGAAGTTCGGTGCTGGAGACAGCCTTATAGGGTTAGACTTGCCAAATTGCAAAGCCTCTGTGTTCAGTTTGGATGGGGTGGAGTCTCAGGGCAGAGCAGACAGTCTTGGCTTCCCTTCAGTCCTGCCCTTGTGTGGCTGTGTGTGTGCGCCTCCAAACCTCTGCCTTCCCCGGCTCCCCAGCCTCTGTCTGAGAGTCCAGATTCCCCCCGCAAGAGCATGGGTCCCCAGGGGCTCGCCTGGAACTAGGGTTCAGTGCATTCAGAACTGGGGTTCAGTGCAGTCAGGAGCTTCCGACTCCCTTCTGCTAGGGAAAGCCTGTGGCAACCTCCTCAGTCTTTGTGCGCACTGGTGCGTGAGCCTCCAGACCCCCTCCCCCAGGTCTCCAAGTGTCCGAGTGCCTTTCTCTCTACCTGACAGTCCAGACTCCCCCTGTATGAGCCTGGGTCCATGGGGTTTCACCCAGAACTGGGTTTCAGTGCAGTCGGAACTGGGTTTCAGTGCAATCAGGGCTTCCTTCCCCCTCCCGCCAGAGAAAGTCAGCCAGGCTCTCAGCCGCCCTTCCTCTCTGCGTGCACAAAGACCCTTTGCCATGCCTCAACCCTTTGCTGTTCCTCCAGTTCTCCAAGAGCTTTTCTCTTTCCTTCTAGTTGTAGAATTTCCACTCAGCCAGCTTTCCTGTGGTTCTGGATGGTGTCCGTTCTGTCTTTTAGTTGTAGTTTTGAAATTGTTGTGCGAGGCAGCGGTTTAGATGCTTACCTATGCCGCCATCTTGGTTTCTCCCATACTTTTGTTTTAATAGAAATGAAAATAGAAAGTCTCAAGGGAGAGATAAAGTGTAAGTATATATATTTGTGGATCAAGTCCTCTCTATCAGAGGTTGGCGGCCACTGGTTAGTGTGTTGCCTGTTTTGTAAAGGAAGTTGCATTGAAACACATCCATAGTAATTTGTTTACGTATTGTCTGTGGCTGCTGTCATCCTCCAATGACAGAGTTAAGTACTTGCAATGGAGACCACATGACTCACAAAGCTTAAAATATTTACTATATGGCCTATACCAAAACAGTTTGATGGTGTTCTTTTTTTTTCTGTTTAAAAAAATCTTTATTGTTCAGATTATTACAGTTGTTCCTCTTTTTTCCCCCCATAGCTCCCCTCCACCTGGTTCCCACCCCACTCCAGGCCTCCCTCCCACCCATTGACCTCATCCATAGGCGTAAACTCTTTGTCCAATCTCTTCCTGCACCCCCCACAACCCTTCCCTCCCAAGAATTGTCAGTCTGCTCCCTTTCCATGCCCCTGATTCTATTACATTCACCAGTCTGTTCTGTTCATCTGGTTTTTTATTCATTTGATTTTTAGGTTCACTTGTTGATAGATATGCATTTGTTGACACTTTGTTGTTCATAATTTTTTATCTTTACTTTTTCTTCTTCTTCCTCTTCTTAGAGAATACCCTTCAGCATTTCATATAATATTGGTTTGGTGGTGCTGAACTCCTTTAGCTTTTTCTTGTCTGTGAAGCTCTTTATCTGACCTTCAACTATGAATGATAGCTTTGCTGGGTAGAGTAATCTTGGTTGTAGATTATTGCTGTTCATCACTTTGAATATTTCTTGCCACTCCTGTCTGGCCTGCATAGTTTCTGCCAAGAAATCAGCTGACAGTCGTATGGGTACTCCCTGGTTGGTAACTAACTGTTTTTCTCTTGCTGCTTTTAATATTCTTTCTTTGTCTTTTGCCCTTAGCATTTTAATTATGATGTATCTTGGTGTGGTCCTCTTTGGATTCCTCTTATTTGGGGTTCTCTGCACTTCCTGGACTTGTAAATCTATGTCTTTCACCAGGTGGGGGAAGTTTTAGGTCATTATTTCTTCAAATAGGTTTTCAATATCGTGCTCTCTCTCTTCTTCTGGCACCCCCATAATTTTGATGTTGGCATGCTTGGTTGTCCCAGAGGCTCCTTACACTATCTTCATATTTTTGGATTGTTTTTTCTTTTTTCCTTTCCAGTTGGGTGTTTTTTGCTTCTTCATATTTCAAATCTTTGACTTGATTCTTGAATTCCTCTAGTCTGCTGTTGAATCTCTGTATAATATCCTTTATTTCAGTTAGTGTATGCTTAATTTCGGATTAGTCCTTTTTCATATCCTTGCGGGTATCACTAAATCTCTCGGAGGTTTCTAGATTCTTGAGTAACCTTGTAATGATGGTTTTGAACTCTATATCCCTCCATTTCTTTCATTTGTGACTTGTTTCTTTGTCTCCGCATTTTGGCTGCTTCCCTGTGTTTGTTTCTATATACTGGGTAGCTGCTAAGTCTCCTTGAGTTGATAGAGTGGCCTTGTGTGGTAGGTGTCCTATAGGGTCCAGTGGCTCAGCCTCCCCAGTTACCTCAGGTGGATGCTCTTGGTGCACCCCTTTTTGGGCTGTGTGCACAGACTTGTTGTAGTTAACTCTTGATTGCTGTTGGTATCATTGGGAGGAATTGACCTCCAGGCCAACTGGCTGTGATGACCAGCTGTGTCTACACTGGAAGATCTGTTGCACAGGGGACACCCTTATGGGGCAGGACTTGCTTCAGTGGAGCTTTGGTGTTCAGTGAGTCTGCCCCTTGAGTGTGTCTCTTATGGATGTGAAGAGCTGTAATCCAGTATGGTGTCACTCTGACTACTGGGTACACTTGCTCTTGGATCTCCAAGGAGATGCAAGGTCAGGCACTGTCTGGGGCCACCCAGCAGGGGCTACAGAGACATCTGCAGTTTCCTCCTCTTTGTATGGGGTTTTGAAGTGCCCAGATGAGGCCCAGCTGTGAAGCAAGGATGGCTGTTGCTGCTGGCCCTTGAGCCTTATTTTGGAAGCTCTGGGGCTCTCTGACCCAGCTGCAGTTTGATAGGTTTTAGGTGGAGAAAGGACAGGCCATTCATATGCAAAAGCCGCTGTGCACAGTTTGGGTGGGGTTGTAAATTGGGTGGGGAGGGGTCTCTGGGAATCACCATGGTGGAGCAAAGAGCAATGGCTGCCAGTTAGCCCTGCACTGAAGAGGTCCCTGGGTCTCCACGTCCCGTGCCCCCATTAAGGAACAATGATTGCTGTGAGCACCTCTGAGAGAAAGCCGCCTTGCGTTCCTGTCCTGATGCCAGACAGTCCAGTTTCTCCCTCTATGTGTCTGGTCCCACAGAGTCTCGCCCGGAACTGGAGTTCAGAGCAAACGGGAGCTTGTATCTCCCTCCAGGTTAAAAGAAAAACACATCCAGGTGCCAGCACTTTCTGCGCCTCCGCACTTCTTAGCAGTCTCAATGTGCTTTCTTCACTTCTCTAGTTGTGGAACTTCCACTCAGCCAGCTTTTCTGCAGTTCTGGGTGGTAGTTTTTCTGCCCTTAGTTGTAGTTTTGATTTGGTTGTGAGAGGCTGCAAGTATAGGTGTTTACCTATGCTGCCATCTTGTTTTTCCCTGATGGTGTTCTTGGTTAAAGAAAACACACCCAGGTTTTCAATCAATGTATCTCTCTCACACTGAGGTTTCCCTCTGTCTCTCCCCTCCCTTCCACTCTCTCTAAAAGTCAAGGGAAAAATATCCTCAGGTGAGGATTAATAAAAACAAACAAAAAACAAATATAAACAACAAAATTAAAAAAACCCAGGTTTATTTTTAATTTATTTTTTAATTAAAAACATTTAACTACAGTTGACTTTCAATATTACATTGGTCTCAGGTGTACAGCATAGTGGTTAGACATTTACATAACTTACAAAGTGATCCCCTGATAAGTTTAGTACCCAGCTGGCATCATATATAGTTACTAGAGGCCTGATGCACGAAATTCATGTGAGAGTAGGCCTTCCTTCCCCCGTCTGCCAGCACTGGCTTCCTCTGGCACCCAGGACTGGGGCTTCCCTCCAGCTGCCGGCAGGCACCTGGGACCTGGGCTTCCCTCGCAGAAGGTTGTCTGGTCTAATTAGCATATTATGCTTTTACTATTATAGATTATAATATTATTGATTATATCCCCTATGCTGTGCTTTACTACCAATTTGTACTTCTTAATTCCTTCCTCTTTTTTACCTATCCTCCAACCACCCCCTCACATTTGACAACCATCAACTTGTTCTCTGTATAAGTTTGTTTCTGTCTTGTTTGTTTATTTATTTATTCACATATAAATGAAATCATATGGTATTTGTCTTTCTCTGTCTGACTTATTTCACTTAGTATAATACTCTCTAGGTACATCCATGTTGTTACAAATGGTAAGATTTCATTCTTTTTTATGGCTGAGTAATATTTCATTGTATATATGTACCACCTCTTCTTTATCCAATCATATATTGATGAACACTTATTTCCAAATCTTGACTATTGTAAATAATGCTTCAGTGAACAGGGGTGCGTATATCTTTTTGAATTTGTGTTTGGATGAATACCCAGAAGTGAGATCACTGGGTCATATGGTAGTTCTATTTTTAAATTTGGGAGGAACATCCATCTGTTTTCCATAGTGGCTGCAATAATTAGCAATTCCACCAATAGTGCACAAGGGTTCCCTTTCCTCAGATTTATTCTTAAATTCACATGTGCATGTTAATTATATTTCAATAGCTTCTTTAAACATTCTTTTCCTTCAAGGATTTTTTCTTTCTCTTTGAAAAACTGAGAGAAAAAATTAAATTAACAATTTTTGAAGAAGATGAGAAAAATATGTGAAATATATATTGGTCTCAAATTCTTTATAAACATCATTCTAAAGTTTTTCCTATTTCCTTGTATCTTCAGTTATCACTTACTTTCTAGGACCATTATTATTATTAAAAATATATTTTTATTGATTTCAGAGAGAAAGGGAGAATGAGAGAGAGAGAGATAGAAACATCAATGATGAGAGAGAATCATTGATTGGCTGCCTCCTGCACGGCCCCCATGTGTCCTAACCAGGAATTGATCCGTGACCACCTGGTTCATAGGTTGACATTGAACCACTGAGTCACATCGACTGGGTGAAAAACCATTATTTCTTTATTTGAAGTCTTCAGCATTTAGGAATACTAAATATGTGATATCAAACACCACTCCTAAAAACTATAAACCACCTGTGCCCTTCTAAAATAGATTGACAATTTGATTTTTGTTGCAAGTGGTCACATAAATTTCTCATTCACATCAGACAATTTTAAACCAAGAAATAAGACCAACGGAATTTTCTTTATCCTGTGTGGCATCAGATAGGTTCTCACAAAGGTTACTGAGGTTTCCTCATGTTATTTATGTATATATTTATGTTTTCTTAAGTGCTGCATTTTTTTTTAAGCATGAATTCCCTCCCATCTTGTCCATCTGGTTGAGAGTATGGACTTTGTCCAGCCTATAGGAGTTAGGATCCTCGTTTGTCCACTTACTAAGCTGTGGGGTGTCAGCAAGACATTTAAAGTTTCTGTGCCTCTGCTAGCCCATCTGTAAAATGGGAGTATTAATAGTAGTACCTCATTGATTTTTGGGAAATTAAATGAACTAATACCTGTGAAGCACTTACAAGTTCATTTGTACACACTAACCACATAAGTGTATACTATTTTTACCTACTACAATAATGTAGCAGTGCTAAATACTTGTAAATTTTGTAAAGCTTTTGTTGTAATTACAAACTTTTACAAGTAGAAGAGAGGAAGCAGTGTGGACATTCCAGCTTTATCTAGGTAACAGTTCAACGTGAAGAGATTGATACACATTGTCTTGGCGCAAGGACTTTAATTGAAGAAGCTCAATTAATGAGGCAAAGAAAGTTATTTTTGAAAAATTTTTCATTTCTTTCTCTAAAGTATATCTGCTTAACAAAGACATATTACTTTAAAATGTATGATGTCAACAGAAGTTTATTTATTTTTGATGGGACATAAAACATATCAATGGAAGTGAGATATATACCATTTAGATTATCACCCACCTACCCTTATTATACCCAGTGTATAATGGAAATCAATTTTTCAAATGAGCTTATGCCTTATTATTCTAGTGTCTAATATACTTATTATTTATTTTGTTTTGTATATAGATTATAATTTTCTCTGTTTTGCAGGATAAAATTATTCATAAGTTATCTAGAATCAGGTAGAAGATACAACTTATCTTTAATTTTGTCCTTTATCTAGGAGTAAATGTGGTGGGATACTGTATTTAGTTTGTGAATCATTCTTTTTTTTTTTTTTTTGAGTTTTCAAATCTGTTTTTATTTTACAAATGAAAAGTCACATTCTACTTAAAAATTCAAGAGGCGTTTTTCCAAGATACAAACAAGAGGAAGTAAAGAGACACAATGAAGGAAGACCACCAGGAGGTTCAGAGATTACTTAAAACTTTTTCTTAAAACATGACTTAAAACTATAGGCAACATTCATGTCCATTCATACAAAAAGGCTAGAATAATGGATGGTGCTCAGACACTTTCCTGACTGTTTTCTCAGAGTTTCTATTGTGCCTTTCCCTTCCATATTCTTTATGTATTAAGTGCTCCATGTGAATCATTCTGAAATGAGCACCTCTAGACTGAATCTCAACAAACATGAAATAGGCATAAATAATATAGATTACGTTCTGGAATCAGCTATGTTTGGTATATAAATTGCGTGAAGGGCTCTGACTTTACCTAAAAAAGAATCATGAATATAAATTGTTATTTATGGGTGAAGATGTCTGACAATAGATGTTTCAGTCCTTTATCTAATAGAAAGAAAGCACTCATGTTAGCTTCAGTGGCTGCGCTGATTGACAGGAGCATAGCGGATATCACTTGACTCTAAGCCATCATAAAAATTTGATTTAGAATGGCATAAGAGACTATATGTTCTTTGGCAATACATACTTAATTCTTATAATAGAAGTCTGAGCATTTTTTCCCAGATAATAAATTTAATCTCTTCCAGATATCATTCACTCATTCAACAGAAGTATATTGATCTCCTATTATGAAACAGGCTGTGTTCCAGGTGCTTGAGTTACAAAACAGAATCAAAACTCTCTAGGCATTCATAGCTTAGGTGGGAGATATAAAGACAGGTAAAAAACAGTACAACATGGTAAGCACTGTGTAAAGTTTTGTGAAAGCCAGAGGATAGAGTGACTAACTGTATATTAAGAAATTAAATATGACATTTAAAAAAGAAAGAAAAAAGAAAAGGTCAAGTAAATACAATAATATAACTTTTTGAAGAAAGAATATAAACAATTCATGTCCCTCCTTCCATTTTCATGTTTATTAAAGTTATATATGGCCCAGCTGGTGTGGCTCAGTGGTTGAGCATTGACCTGTGAACCAGGAGGTTGTGGTTCCATTCCTGGGTAGGGGACATACCCAGGTTGTGGGCTTGATCCCCAGTGGGAGCGTGCAGGAGGCAGCCAATCAATAATTCTCTCTCATCATTGATGTTTCAATCTCTCTCTCCCTTTCCCGTCCTCTCTGAAATCAATAAAAATATATTAAAAAAATTAAAGTTATATTTGCTTATAGTTTAAATAGTCAAATTTCCCCACTCTACTACCATCGTCCCCCTCCCCCCGACACCCACCCCAGGCAACCCAGTCTCAATTTCTTTAGCTGGATTTCTTTGTTTTAACTCAATATTTCTAAAAGTGATACCTACATTACTATTATTGACTTTTCACATTGAATTAATGAGACTTTAACATGCTTTCCTCCCTCTTCCTTGAATGCACACTTTCAATTATCCTAATCCTCCTAATAAAATAATATTTTAATTTTATTATGATCAATATTTACATTATTATGGTTATGTAAAGCTATTCATAGTTGAGCCATGTAGTATTATAATATTATTATTTTTTCTTGCCCATGTCATATTTTGGTTTCCATGGAGTTAAAAATTACCTTTTACCCAGTTACTTAGTATCCTATGTATATATTAGAAAATTAATCTCAATTATTCCCCAAACATTCCAACACAAGAGTTATTTTATTAACTTATTTTTCTTGAAAAATATTTCTTGGGCCTTCTTTCCTGAAACTACCTGACTACTTCTCGTTTAGTATTCAGCTATTGTTCTGAGCTCCAGCCTTATCAATTTCTGAGGGATTCTCTTTAATCTCCCCATGTTAGATCTCCTGGTACTTGGATCTTTGGCTTTTCTTTGTATTAGTTTCCTATTTTGGAGAACCATAGTCTTCATTAGTTTTCTGAGAAAGGGTTTAGGAGTGGTATGTGAAACATCTCTCTCTTTTCACTTGATTGATAGTTTTGACTCAGTATAGAATTATGTGCTAATATTTTCCCACAGGATTTTGAAAACTTTTCTTTGTTGTCTTCCAGCTTCCACCTTCCAGTGTTGACATTCAGAAGTCTGAGTTCATTCTGATTCCCCATTCATTGTATGGGTTAGTGTTCTAAGATTTTGTGACGGCAGATCTTGATGTGTATTAATTTTAAACTTTTCAGTTAGGCACTCAGTGTTCTGGAAACTTGTGACCTTCAATTCTAGAAAATTAATATATTTGAATATTTTCTCCTCATATTTGTCTGAAACTCCTATTATCCATATGTTGGATCTCCTGGACTGGTCTTTTGTTTTCTTTTCTTGTTTAATTCCTTATTTTGGACCTTTATTCCTTTTCTTCTTTTTTTGGTCTTTTTACCCCCATTTATTTCTGGGAAGTCTGTGATGTACACTGCATTGGTTCTCTCCCCCCTGCCCCCAGGGGGTGGGGGGCAGTCAAAAATTAGTGGATGTGTTAAAATCTGATACCTCTCCCCAAAGGGCTCATCCACTTTTTAAAGAAAATTTTATGAAAATAAAGAAGCTGTTCTCCCTTAAATAATCAGGCAAAAATTGGTTGGTTAACCAAGAAATCCAGCTGAAATAGGAAATCATAAAAAAAGAGTACACCCTTTACACATATTATTTTAAATTAAGTCATATAATTTGCATTTATTAGCAAATCTATTGATTTTGAACAATGCCTTTTTTGAGCATGTATTCATTGATTTAAATCCCATATTGTCTTTTTTTGTATAAACAATTATCATAGTGCATCATATAAGAATAAAATTTTTGTAATTTTTTGTAATGCAAAATCATAAAGACCATTGTAAGACAATCTGAAAGAATAAGCCTTAATTAATTTTCTTAATTTTTTATGATTGTATAATCTAAACTGAATTTAACAACAATTATTAGACATGTATGGCTATAGACTGAATTCCTCATGAATGGGATTAGAATCCTTATAAAAGATACTTCAGAAAGCTTCCTTACATGTTTCCCACGTGAGTACACAGTGAGACACTGAATCTGATGGCACCTTCATCTTGGACTTCCTCACTTCCAGAACTGTGAGAAATATATTTCTGTTGTTTATAAGATACCCAGTCTATGGGGTTTTTGTTATAGCACCTCAAACTAAGACATGCATCATTTTTAAATCTTTTTAAACATTGAGCTTAGTTTTAAAGAATATTAAATATATATTTTACATCAGTTTA
Source organism: Corynorhinus townsendii (assembly GCA_026230045.1). Lineage (NCBI taxonomy): Eukaryota > Metazoa > Chordata > Mammalia > Chiroptera > Vespertilionidae > Corynorhinus > Corynorhinus townsendii. The sequence continues at coordinate 73,938,999 of JAPDVU010000004.1, forward strand.
CATAATATTTAATTAAACTTTTATTTACAATAACCAGTGTGACTAGAATAAACACTTTTGAAATAAGTGCAACTGATTTTTAATAAGTATACAACTAGACTGGTGGGAGAAAAAGTTGGTGGAAACTTATTTAAAACAGCTAACCTTGAGGTTTTGAGTCAGGAAGGAGTCCAATGATAATGAGGAGAGGCTAAAGACAATTGGATTAGTAGGTTAGGGATGATGGAGTACAGGTCCAGGGAGGACCACAGAATTAGAAAGATGCTCAGTGAGGAGGTTTACTGGGAAATGAGTACCTCTGACTTATGATGTGCATGCTGCTCATGCCACTAATACGCGAACAAGAGTTTTGCAACATGAAAATTCTTCTAAATGAATAAGGTCTAACAACTTAGTAAGATCTAACTGTTTAACTGATTTGTTTGTTGGAAAAGTACCAATCCCATGTTATATGACACAACAATTTTTCCATTTCATCTTGAGTATTAGAATTAGGATTCATTATTAATTTAGGGATTAAGGAAAGAGTGTGTGGCTATGGATGTGAACTGCATTTAGATTACATAAATAATGCTGATTATCTGGAAACTTCAGCTATAATTTTTTACTTTGTCTTAATTCTATACAATAAATAGATGGGTTATTAGGTTTATAAAAGAATCAGTGTTTGGATTTTGATAAAATTATGAAAAAATCAACTGAGTGAATAGGTAAATAAGGCTGATTTAATTTTTTAGGTTTCAAGAGAGAAGTGAAAACTTTATAAATACTCAGTTTTGTGATTAAAAATAGAGAACAAAATGGAGAACATTATGCTAAGTGAAATAAGCCAGTCAGAGAAAGACTAGTACCATATAATTTCACTCATATGTGGAATTTAATGAAAAAACTAAACTACCAAGCAAAATACAGACTCATAGATAGAGAGCAGGCATATAGCCCTGGTAGAAAGGGGGTGTTGAGGTGGTGGTGGAGGGATTGAGCAAAAAAGAAAAAAAACACCCAGAGAACTCATGGATAACCACTGTGGTGATTGTGATATTGTGTGTGTGTGTGTGTGTGTGTGTGTGTGTGTGTGTGTGTGTGTGTGTGTTGGGCGGGGGGAGGGGAGGTGGAGTGTAAGAGGGCATAGAGGGGATAAATGGTGATGGAAAAAAATAAAATAAAATACTATCTAATAAAGAGGGAATATGCTAACTGACCCTCATGCTGTTGCAAAGATGGCAGCACCCACAGCCAATAAGGAGGGAATATGCTAATTGACCGCACATCCTCAAAGATGGCAGCGCCCACAGCCACAAGATGGCGGCGCCCAGTCCCCTCAGCCCTGCCGGGGCAGCAGGCATACGGCAAGGCCAGGCCAGGCCCTAGGTGGACCCAGCCACTCCATGCACCTGCCTCTGGAGTCCCCCAGGCCCCTCAGCCCCCCAGCTGCCCAGGGCTGGCCCAAGGTGCAGGCAAGCCTCAGATGGCACTGCCCAGCTGCCCAGGGCCGCCCGAGGCTCAGGTAACCAGGGCCGGCTGAGGCTTGCGCTGCCAGCAGTGACAGCAGCAGAGGTGTGATGGGCATCACCTTCCCCTAATCGCCAGGTCGTTTCCCACCCCTGAGGGCTCCCAGACTGTGAGTGGGAGCAGGCCAGGCTGAGGGACCCTCCTTCCCCTCATGCACTGGGCCTCTAGTTCTATATAATAAAAGCCTAATACACAAATCAACCGAATGGCAGAACTACTGGTGTAACAACTGGTCACTATCATGCGCACTGACTACTAGGGGCCAGACGTTTAATGCAGGAGCTACTCTCTGGTGGTCAGTGTGCTCAGCCAAAAGCTGGGCTCACAGCCGGTGAGGGCAGCTGCAGTGGCGGGGGCTTCTCCCGCTTCCACGGCAGCACTAAGGCGCAGAGAGCCAAGTGGTAAGGAGCGAGGTGTCCCGGACTGTGAGAGGGTGCAGGCCAGGCTGAAGGACCCTCCTTCCCCCCTCCCCCTCCCCGCCAGTGCACAAATATTGTACACTGGGTCTCTAGTAATATAAATAAAAAGAGAAAGAATAGAGAACAAAATTTGTCAGCAATATAGCAACTGCTATAAACAGTATGTTTGAATTCGATAATTTGGTTTGATTACAAGGAGACACGGAGGGTAAACTAAGAAGAAATTGAAATTAATCAGGTAGAAAAGAGGGACAAAGGGAGAGACAGGTAGAAAGATGAACAAAGAAACAAAGGAAAAAGCAGAGTTGATTACAACAAACATAAAATAATGACTCGGCATTTGCAGAAGTAGAACAAGACCTGACTGCGTGGCTGGAGTGTTGGCCTAGCTTTCTCAGGCCTACACATCCCAGACAGAAATGACCAGCTATGGAGCCCATACACTCATACATGAAAAATGCTTAGAGGATTTGATTTGATTCAGGAAAAACGGCTCTCCCCTCCCTCGACTTGCTCCCCTCCCCTCCCCTCCCCTCCCCTCCCCTCCTCTCCCCTCCTCTATCATTTGTACTTTAAGTCACAACTGAAGGCAGCAGAAGCATCATTGCAAACTTCCTTTGAAAAGCTTCCCCTACGTCCTCTGACTGAGTTAGGATTGTTACTGGGACCATGTAGGGCAGCCTGTAGATAATTCTTTGCTCATTGTGGCCAGCTGGGAAGGGCTGGGGTTTGTCAGAGACTAACATATGGAGAATTGGAAAGGCTACAGAAAGATGGCTACAGTTACATAACGAAGGGGCAGAATTAATTTAGAAGCCGGAAGGGACCCTGAAAAAGAAAATAAAAATGGGAATTACAAATGAGTAGATTTTTGCCATTGGTAAAAAATCTGGGTCACTGACAGCTGTATTTTTCCATTTGTGCTTTTGTCTGGGACTTTGATTGCACAATTGTCTAATAATAAGTGTTCATCATCCGAGTCTAACAATAGATTTTATTCCAGAATACAATTGTTATATAACAAAAATTCAGTGTGTTGGAGAAAGAGTCAATCAACACAGTGTTAGGCTTTGTATGCCTTTGTTTGTAGGGAGTCAGGCATAAACGAGCATTTGTCATTCGACTTTTCTAGTGCGGTTCCAGCATACTGTGCCTTGGGCATGACACATCAGAGTCTGGTGTTCGTCTTTTATTTCCTGCCAGTCCCCTCTGGAAAGAGCCTCCATGGAATTCATCATCTACAGTGTTTGTTTCAGGTATACATATAAATACACGTGGAATGCATTGGTTGGGGATATTGTAGTTTCCAGGAGGCAACTTAAATAAAAAAGTGCGAGATGAATAATGAAGGGGACCTTCTGCAGGAGGTATGAAGTTAATAATTAAAATGTTATTTACCACAAAACTGACAGCAAAGCTTTCTGTTGTTGTCTGTCAGCTATCTGAATATCAGTATGAATAAGGGCAGCATGGTTATACTTGTTTTATGTCTGCTTTGGAGAAGTTTGTGATGAGATGCTCTTCTCTCCTGCACACTGAGTTTATAAAATATAATAAAAAAACTTAATTTAGAATTTGCACTTGGAAAGCTCACTTAGTTTTAATAATCATTTCAAATAACTTCATTAGGCACTGAGTTTCAGAAGCATGAGGATGCTATAAAATTTTATGACTATTTTGATTGTTATTAAGAGCATCATCTTTGTTTTTCTCAATGTGTTTGTCTCATTCTAATAAAAATGTTTGAGGTTAAGTGATTAAAATTGAGAGCTGTGGAGGCTAACAAAAATTCATACTCTTCCTCTTACCTTCTAAGTTCTTCTAGCTGGGCTAATAATCAAATGGACAGAGAGATTAACAGGAGAATATCAAATTTTAATACATGCACATGGGGAATTCAGTAAGCATGAAAATTCCAAAACAGTGATGCAAAGTTGGGTGTACATGACATTTTGGACAAAGAGAAAAGGTGGAAAAAGGGGGTATTAGTTACAAAGGTGAGAATGGGCCAGAACACCCTTGGCAGGCAAGTTATTGTTAGGTAACTCAGAAACAGTGGAACAAAGGGCTTATCTAGCTAACTGGCCCCTGCCTGAAGCTCTCCTGTGTACTTAATTCAAATGAAGCCAAATGGAAACCTGAAATCTCTTTCCTAAGCAGGTTTCTTTATCTGACTCTCTTGGGCAGGAAAAGGGGAAGGGAAAAGGTTCTTTCTGAGTCTTTTTTTTCCTTTTTTGTTTCCTCTTAATAAACAGCTTAAAATCAATATATTAAAAAGACAGCTTCAGAGTGGCAAAACTTTGGTCCCTTTCAAGCCTCAGTTTCAAATGTTCAGCATTTTAAATAGGACAGCCCACTCATCTGCTTTAGAATATGTTAAAATACTCAGTTGTCAATATGTAGCATTCTCATTATGAGTATGCATCCAAGGTCTACTCTTGTTTTTCAGATAGATTATTCTGAAAAGCTGAAATGTAGACTGGGAGGAATGCTGTGTTCAAGTCTGGGAGAGTGTCAGTTTTCTTTAGATAAAGTTAAGAAAATATAATGTAAGAAGCACACCTACTATGTGTAAGGCACAGTGGTATACCTATACACTGTTTGGAAGAGTGTCATGCAGAGAATAGACCTGGTCCTTACTCCTTCTTCATCTAGTGGACTGATAAAAACCTAAGGAAGCCTGTAGGGAGTGGTTATAGGGTTAAGCCTCGGACTGACCTGTTGGCAAAGCCAAAAACAAGTCCCAGTTTAGAGGGCACAACCCTCTTCGCATAATTAAGCTTGACTTTATAACACTCCCTAGATCCTTCCTGTATAGCTAATGGGCTGTGGGAGGTGCAGCAAGTCCTGCCAAAACAAGTGAAACTCACAAGAACATTGTAACTATGGTGACCACTACCTTGTTTACCTCTGACTATAAAATAAAGGCTCAGCTTGCAGTCTGGATCTTTTCTGTAGTCCCAGTCACGCACAGAAGATCCACCTAGACTCAGCTTATTCTCTTTGTCTGTCTTTTCTTCATCCTTCACCAGCCCCCCTCCGGCTTGCCGAACCCTTGGCTCTGCTGGTGAAGCACAGAAGCCCTGGCAGTGTGGCTCAATTGGTTGAGCATTGTCTCATGCACCAAAAGGTTGCAGGTTCGATTCCTGGTCAGAGCACTTGCCAGGGTTGCTGGGCTTGATCCCGTGCAACTGATGTTTCTCTCTCACATAATTTTTCCCCCTCTCTCTCCCTTTCTTTGTCTAAAATCAATAAAAACCCATATAGAAAAACCTAAGGAAGAATGAGGTCACTGACATGTATACTGAGTATAAGCAGTGTGCTTTGGTATGGAGACAAGAATAAGTGTACTTGCCATGAAGAAAGTGGGTAACTATGTGAAGAAGGGATTCACTAGAGTGATAAGCTGTGGCTTATCAAGTAGTGACCTATCATTGTCAGAGGCATCAAATGATGGATATGTTTGTGTAAGACACCCAATTTATCTGAAAGTAAATTTGTAGCTGTAAATGATGGCTTAGAGAAAGAAAGTGATGTACATCATCAGCTTTTTGAAATTTTGGTTTCTAATTAAATTGGAGTAAGTTTTGTTACTCCTGAGCTTATGGTAGAACTGTATTTTCTCCCTGACCTCATGCAATTTTAGCCAAGGATTCTAGGCAACCCAGCTTTTGTGAAAACTCTTTAGAGTCACTCTGACTCCTGATCAGTCTAGACCAATGGTTCCCAATGTGGGGCACACGCCTCACAAGAGGGGGAGGTATTTGATTTTTAAGGGGGCAATTAAAGAATGAGTTATTAACAGTGAATTTTTTTACATTTCTTATGGTTCTAGGGGCCTCATATACAGTATATAAATATATATTGTGGCATATTTTATACATTTCAGTTCTCTATGTTTTGAAACTTTATTTGCTATTTTTTCATATCACTTTATATTATTATTATTATTTTAACAATTTCTTAGTGATTTCTTCCTTAGTACTTCAACTGTCCTTTTGTTCTTTTATTTTTCTCTTTCATGAATGCCGTGTTCTTTGTAAGCTTGTTTAGAACAAGTTAACGGCCTTTTAGGCTCTCTCAATGTGAATAGGAATCACATTTTGAATAATAAGAATTATATGTCACAGGGGAGGCATCAGAATTTTAGAGATGCTTAGGTGGGGCATGGCTCCCACCCCCCTTTCCCCCCCCCCAAAAAAAAAAGGTTGGGAACCACTGGTCTGGACCAATGTTGATGAACTCTTAGGAGAATGAAAAAACTAACAATATGATTTTAAAGTACACAAGTTTTCACAGCAAGGGACATACTCTCTCTCCTTGATAACTGGGATGGAACATTATATTTAATAGATGTAATAAAGGTGAGCCTTGGCATCCACTTGATCTGACTCTCCACTGAATAACCTCTTTTGTGCTCCCCTGAGTCAGGCCATATTCTCAGGAAGAGAAAGTACATGGGAGGAGGGAAGGAGATGGTGTGTGACATTCCTTCCCCAGTTAACTAATGTCTGGAAAAGGACAAAGATTGTGTTCTATACCAGATGCTCTGGTAATGTGAGCAGTAGTAGCATGAGCTTAACTGCAAAAACACGGCAGCTGAACAAAGGCTCAGTGGATTCAGAAGGGCAGATTGTGTGTGTGAAGAAAATCCACTAGGATGATCACTTCCCCAAGCAGAACAAATTCATTGGCAAAATCTTCTGTAAAAACGAACAGTTATTAATCTTAGATTTGGTATTTCCCTAAAGAATATTTTACTGAGCTTTCCTATGCAAAGCAATGTCATAAAGTCATGCATTCAGCCAAATTCTTAGCAGTGGTGAACAGAAAATAGATTAAAAAACACATTCTTATCACCAAAAATAGACCTTATGGTTGTATGAGGTTGTGAAATTGAGGGAGATGACAATATATCATAATAATTAAAATCTATTTATCAAAAACCTTGCGTGTGGCACTGAGTTGGGTGGTACTAGTATGTCAAGCAAGTTGGGTAAGATTTGTTCTCTGCCCTGTAGATGCTTATGACTCATCCAAAAAACACCTGCACAGGTAGACACAGAGAGCTGATGCTTCCAAAGTGCAGCGGGAACAGATGCCACCTGGGGAGAGACCAGAGGTCCATCCTCTCTGTATCTGTCTGTGTGCCAGGGCACTAATGCAGCTCTGTGGGAGGCTATGACCCCAACTTACCCTACTTTCCCTGCTTTATGCTATTTTTTTGTGCAACTCTATAAAAACTTCCCGATTCTATTTTTATATTGTAAATGTGTTTTGTCTCTTAGGATTCAAAGTTTTGTTTTCAGATCTCAAGGTTTTTAGTTCATTTCATATTAATTGTTATTTATCTTAAATCCACCCTTTTCGAGTTCAAGCACCACTCTCGATGTTAAAAATAGGTTCGTGTTTCATGCATGGTGGTTAAGAGACTACTCACTGAAACCAGAATGCCTGTTGTGTTGTAGACTCGCCAGTAATATCTCCACTAAGTTTTCATTTTTACAGTCTTAAAGAGTTTTATACTTTTTCCTTTGCATAGTAGAACTTTATTTGCCTTTGGATATAATAATAATAACAATTATATGTGGTATACATTTATATAAGTAAATACATCTGTATACTTTTATAGCCTACTAAAGTTTTCCTAAGGTACAGTGACTGGAACTATATTATTATTCTAGTTCTGGGCATATTATAGTTTTAAAACATAGAATGCCTTCTCCCATCATATTTAAAATATTCTTTTTGATGAGGCCCAGTATTTTTAATTTATTTTAATTAATTAATTAATTTATTGTTTAAAGTATTACAAAAAAAATTATTACAAATAGTAGTACATATGTCTCCTTTTTCCCCCCCATTGACCTTCTCCTGGCCTCCCCTACCCCCTGGCACATGCCCTCACCTCCCTACAAAGGTCTTGTGTCCATTGGTTATGCTTATATGCATGCATACAAGTCCTTCAGTTGATCTCTTAACCTTCCCCAATACTCCCCAGCCTTCTTGCTGTAATTTGACAGTCTGATGCTTCTCTGAGGCCCAGTATTTCTATCTGCAGCAGACCATTAGTTGATCTCTTTACCGACAATTCTATGTTTTTGGATCTTATTTCACAGAACCCATTCTCATAAATATATATCATATATTTTATGTTTATTTAAAAATTTGTGCAATATCTTAACCAATGTCATCCCAATAAATTCAATAAAAACTAAAGAAAGAAAAAAATTTGCAAGTCTTCCTTACCTTTGAAGTATATTTGTTGCTTTTCTGCCTATCCACAAAGCTTCCAGAAATCACTTTGATACTCTCTATATAAGATAAATATAATTTTAGCTGCAAAACCTTAATTTCTCTGAAAAACATAAGGAATTATTATTCAATTTACTAATGAAAATGCTAAATAAGACCAGTACTAGTACCAAGCTCAGGGAATTCAACAAATTTTTAGTATCCTTTGTTATTTAGCTTCATCTTATAAAAATAACATGGTGCTATATCTGTAGAAAATAAAATGTTTTTCTCTGTTGTGAAACTACTGGTCAGGCACATTTTCTAATACAGAATGTTCTGTGGCAGTTTTTGCATGGACTTGCCCCAGTGGTGGGATTTGCTCTGTGCTTGTTGCTGCTACTGTGTATTTTACCATCTTGCTGGGATGGATGAGCGGTCCATCCCATCATTTACCATGTAGCACTTCTTTCACGCAGAGGCTCTTTATAATGATAGTTTCTCAATAATTCTTGGGTGGATGTGGATATATAGGTGGAGCAGGGTCCCAGCGAATCTCTCAATTTGGAGCTAGGTTATTTTATGGTAAAAGTGCTAAGCATCTCAGGTGGTAGAACTGGAAACTATCTGGTGATCCCTGACCTTGGACTATCTCACCCCTCCACAGATGTGCTTGAGAATGAGAAACATTACCCTTTTCCTAGTAGCCCATCCCTTTAGTTTCACTTGTTAATGTTTAGAAAATTCTCTTGAAATATCATCATATTAAGTAAAATTCTGATTTTCTGTAACTTCCAAGAATTTTATCTGTATTTTCCTTGTGTGCTTAGTTTCACCTCAAAGGACATGGATTCCACTGAATGCTAAATTGAAGTGTAAAGTTAAAAGACAAAGGACTTGAATTTCCTGCTGCATTTTATATAAAACTGCCCAGCATTTAGTGTTCCGAAAGGTAACATCTTTAGTTTTTAGTGTTTTGTTGTCTGTAAAGTTTGTAAGTAGCATGAAGAAATGAAAGAAGAGTTTCAAACCATCTGTTTGGATTCTGTACTTTCTAGGTGTGAAATTAGGTGAGTTACTGCATCTTTTAGAGACTTAGCTGTCTCATGAGGAAAATGGTTCTAGCAGTGTCTTCCTCATTTATACAACACATGCTAACACACCTTGTTTTAAAAATCATTTATATAACACATGCTAACACACCTTTAAAAAATTATGTGTTATATTTTGTTCCATGAAACAGCAAGTAATTCATCTTTAGTTCTCTGAAAGCATCTAGTATTCTAGGTATTCATTAAGCACTTGTTGAATAAATGAAAGTAGAGTAGTCCCAATAAGTCACTTGTCAATAAGAGGTGTGAATGTACTATAAATATTCTCTTCAATTTCTGTTTTTGGTATATTTTAAAATGTGTGTGGTCCCAATCAGTATTGACACATTAAATATTTACTACAAACAACTATTAAAGAATTTATATTAGAAAACGAGCCATTACAAGAATTATTTATAGTAATAAGAATCAACTCTTTCTAAAAATATTTACTTGTCAAAAACCAAAACGTTATAGGAAAATAAAGAACTTTTATTTTTAATTTTCCATTTTACTTTATGAGTTTCTGTACCTTTAAAATTTTTTTTCAATAAGGATGATTACATTTGTGATAAAGAACAAAGAACAACAAAAATCTTCAGAGATTCCATGTATTCAGATGGAGCCTCCTGAAATGCAATAGACTTTAAGGATTATAATTCTATAAAAATATACAGATGAAGGTCTAGCTTTCACGATAAGTAGCTTTATGGGTAATGGGTCCCTAAGAATATCTAATTTTCTTTAAGTTGGAAATTGGTGGTTTTTTGGGTCCTTGTGCATAATGATCTCAGAGATTTCCTAATCTTTTTTTTTTTTTTTAAGGCTTAACTTGTTTTTTATTTTATTTTTTAAATTTTATTTTATTGTTTAAAGTATTACATATAGTAGTGCATATATCTCCTTTGTTTTTTCCCCCAATGACCTTTCCCTAGCCTCCCCTACCTCCTGTCACATGCCCCTATCCCCGCCCCCCCACAGTGTCTTGTGTCCATTGGTTGTGTTTATATGCATGCATACAAGTCCTTCAGTTGATCTCTTTCCCCCTCTCCCCAGCCTTCGCGCTGTAATTTGACAGTCTGTTTGATGCTTTACTGCCTCTGTATCTATCTTTTTGTTCATCAGGTTATAATGTTCTTTATTTACCATAAATGAGTGAGATCATGTGGTATTTTCCTTTCATTGCCTGGCTTATTTCAGATTTCCTAATTTTGTATGAGACTAAGGGTACTTTGCAGAAACAGCTTGGTTGAATCACTTACTAGGCCATAAATAAGTGTTCTGTGTTTTCAAATAAGCTCCAAATGATGTTACTTATCTGGCTAGTGAACTAGATAAGTAAAAAGTAGAATATTTTGGGCAGGGTCTTGAGTAAGATGTGGAACAAATCAGAGTCTACAAACATAGTTAATTGCCAGGACTGAGTAAATATTTTGTAATTGGTTCTTTTCAATGTTTCTGAATTTTCTTTAATATCATTCCTTAATGTTTAGAAAATTCTTTTGAAATATCAGCATGTTTTAGTTATACTATGAGGAGGTATAGGAAATAAGATTTTGCCCGTGTCTTAAAGGTAGTAATCAACCCTGGTGATAAATTGTGGTTTAGAGGATAAATAGAGTGAACCCCCCCACCCCCCACTAAGGAAAGGTGAAATCAATGAGGTCAAGAGAAAGTTGTTATGCAGCAGCTTGTCACCAGCAGAAACTTTTCTTTTTAAAAACCCTTCCTGAGAAAAGTTCGAAGGCGTCCATGCAATATTTTCTCTAGGAAAGTTCGTTTTGATTACATCAACCTATTGGGTTATCATCAGATCCTGTTAGAAAAAGAAATCTCATTTGGAATCATTTATGAAGCAGAGACCACAGTTAAATGTCCCTTCTGGATTTGTATTTCAACATGGTAGGTTTTAGTTACCATTCATTCATTAGAATATATTTATTAGCCCTAGCTGGTTTGGCTCAGTGGATAGAGTGTTGGCCTGCGGACTGAAGGGTCCCAGGTTCAATTCTGGTCAAGGGCACATGCCCGGATTGTGGCTCAACCCCCAGTAGGGGGTGTGCAGGAGGCAGCCAATCAGTGATTCTTTATCATTGATGTTTCTATCTCTCTCCCTCTCCTTTCTTCTCTGAAATCAATAAAAAATATTAAAAAATATTTATTAAATTTCCATTTTACTCTAGGCAGTAGATTAAGCACAAGGATATATTTAAAATGCCACCTTCCCGGAATCTCCAGTCTGTTGACTAGGTTTGCCTTGTCAGTCTTTCCTGATTTCACTTCCTAGTCCACCTAGCTTGGATTTCATATTTTATTATTCTAGTTTCGTAGTTGACAATATCTTCAACGTACTTTGTCATTGTCTTCCTGAGTTTGTATCCTCACAAACCTCAGCCCTATGTTTTTAAAGTCTCAAACAGAGCTTTGCTGGAGAAAAATTATTGACCTGTGTGGTGCAGATTGGTGCCACCACAACTTTAAAGTCTCCAGTTCCTGTGGGACACTCAACATTTTTGTTTCTTGAGTTGGCTCTTTCCCATTCTCTGCCATGACTATGTCAAACCAGTTCCATCCTCCTTAAAACTTTAGTTTTCCATATCCCTGCTGTCTGAGCCTTTTCCAGCTGAAAGACAAAACTGGAAGCTCCAGAACTATCTACCTTTCTTCTCCACCACTTAAGTGACCTTAATCTTCCTGAGGCTCAGTTATGTCATTTGAAAAGTGATCATTTAATGTTGACAATTTCCTTTCTCCTAACTCCCCTCTTCCTCCTTATTTTTCATCTTCCCTCCTCTTTCTTCTAACATTCTTCTTTTCTTTCTTTTAGAGAGGAAGATATAGTAAAGTTCTATATCTAGTTAAGCACCAAACCGCCAAATCTACCTCACAAATATCTGGAATATCCGCATTTTTTTTTGCCCAAGTAGATATTGGGGATCCTACCTAGTTTCTTGGTTTATTTCTGCAGTGTTTGTTACCTCTAAAAGGGCCACCTAAGTATACTGTACACATGGTATTTAAGGAATCACAGTACTTGAGTTAAACTAATCATTGCCTTTTAATTTGGAGAAAAAAGTATGTGGATGAAAGAAAGCTACTTTAATTATACTGATAATTGTTTTACAAAGCACTAAATGAGATTTCTAAGAGGAGACTAAACAGTTTACCAATTGTGACAAAAAAGACAATAATTATGATTTATTAGAACAGGCTACAAAGTTTAATAAGAGATCTGCTTTCACTGGGGATTTAAGAAAAATTAATCATCTTCAAATAGGGTGGCTATACCAAATTGTCCAGAGAGTTGGGTTAATTTTGAGGGGTGGTCAGAAGAGTAGATAATAAAAAATAGCCTAGGCAAGAAGAAAACAAAGTTGGCCACAGAAATGATAAAACCAGTTCAATCAAGATGGAGATAGAGTTTGTGGGTGAAAATGACCAGTTATGGAGCCTAGAGAGATTGGTGAGGCTGGGTTATGCAGCATCTCAGGTAATACTAATTGCAATTTTTCCAGAAGGTGCTGGGAAATTGTGGAAGTATTCTAAGCAAAGAAATAACAAGATCAAAATTGTGATTTAGAGCAGTAACTTGGGAAGTAGTCTAGAGGATAGCAGTAGAATGGTTACACTTTCCTCTGTGTGAATGGTCACACAGAGAAAAGTAGGGAGAACAGTTTGGTAATGGCTATGTTAATCCAGTAGAGAAGATGGGAAGTGGCAACACTCAATTCTAAATGGTTAATTCACTGAACAGAATTACCACAATATATTTAACTCATCCTATTTTAATCTATGCTGCTTTCAAGGCTTCATTATTATAACAGAGGTGGCATTGGACATATATGTAACTTTACATATTTTGAATTATTTTCCTAGACCAGGTTGCCAGAGTAGGAATAGGAGTTAATAGGCATGGATACGTTTAGATTAGTTGATTCAAGTTTATGATATGCTCTTTGAAATATCTCTTCTGTGAATATTTTAAATACATTTTCCTCTCATTTTCTTTGAAGAATATACTCTAAGAAAACTGAAGACACATTCTTTTCAGTTTGACATATTCTTTTAAATTTGACAATCATTAATCCCTTCCTCCCATGATTTCTAACAGAGGTTAAAACTTGTGAGATTTTCTTCGCTTGCTTTCTTATTTTGTGGACCTTTATCTTTAACAAAATCAAAGTGTACGAAGGATTATACCTCACATTATAGCCAGTATACAGAGGTCAAAACAAAGGTTTATTTTAAGTATTGACATTAAAAAGCTAACTGTTTGAGAAAATTAAAAGTAAATGAAAAAATCAGTGATATTTAGAATGTAAATAACACTGATTACTTTATTAAAAGGAAACTTATTAGGTCAAATTAGGGTTTATATTTAATGCTTGGCAGAATCCCTTTAGGTTAAGCCTTTTCTAGTTAATTTGATTAAACCATGGATTTGAAATGCAAAATGACAACCTTATATTAATCTACATAAACAACTTTCAAAACACTGTGATGAGAAAAACATGAATTACGAAAATATCTTGTAACAGTAAGGCCATTCTGTGTATGAGACAACGGAGCCATCTGATGGAATGATAGCAGAAAAGCTTCTCTGGTAGAAATGTCAAAAGAAATCAGAATCAACCTGTTGTAGAATTTTGAGATCGTCTACATTAAGCATGAATTAGACTTGCATATTTATGCTCTGTGACCAAAATAAAACTGAATATCTGTGCTTATGCTCATGGTTCCTCCAAACTGGTTTACTTCATCCCTCTCTATCTTCGGTTCAGGTGCCCCCTTTTCCATCAAAGCATGGCCTAGTTTCTCCGGCTAGCTGAAGACTCTATTTATAAAGTATCCTGCCTGCTTAATAATAGCACCGTTTAGAGTCCAAGTATGAGAATGTTGGACACACTGCCTTCTCTGAGAACCATCAGATTACTTGACATAACCTCACCTGAGTGGTTCTTCTCGTTTATTGAGTTCAGAATCTATAAATTAGAGTCTAACTCAATGGGAGCCATCTCCTGTAAGTTAGGGGCCCATGAGGTAACCTAACATAAGGTATCTTCCAAACAGAGATCCCCAGTAGTGCAGGGTGCCTGGGTAATAACAATCAGGACTAACATCTATTTTGTACTTACTATGCACCAGGCACTGCTTGTGCAGCATAAATGTGCAACCAGAAGTCCTGTCAGCTGCAACTGCATTGCTGACTGCTTGAGAAACGTTTCCAGACTCATAGGTAGACAGCTGCAAAGGGTCCCCCCAAGCCCTCCAAACTTCTCTAGCTGTCCTACTATTCCCCTAAAGCCCTTGGTCCTGTCTACAGTCCATGCACTGAAGAGTTAACACCTGGCCCTGTAGGAGCTCTCTTGAATTCTGCTCTAGCCTCCTAGCACCGCAGCACCCCAGTGGGCAGTCTTACTGACAGTATTCATTTAGAACGCATTAAGTACTTGTGCTCTAGTGCCAACTGCCTGGGTTCAAATCCTAACTCACCTACTTACAAGATATGTGACTTGAGGCAAATTAATATATCTATACTAATAAAAGGGTAATATGCTAATTAGACTGGGAGACCTTCCAGACAAAGCCATGGCGGTGGGGCCAAGGTTAGGGGCCACGAGGCCAGGAGAGGAGAGCAGTTGGGGGCCATCAGGTCGCTGGGGGTTGGGGGGAGTTGGGAGTGAGCAGGCGGGCAGCGGGGGCCAGTTGGGGGCAATCAGGCCAGCAGAGGGGGGCAGTTGGGGACAAGAAGGCTGGTGGGGGGGTGCAGTTGGGGGCAAGAAGGCCAGTGGGAGTGGCAGTTGGGGGTGACCAGGCCAGCAGGCAGAGTAGTTAGGGGCAATCAGGCAGGCAGGCAGGCGAACGGTTAGGAGCCAGTGGTCCCAGATTGCAAGGGGGATGTCTGACTGTCGGTTTAGGCCCGATCCCTGGATCGGGCCTAAACTGGCAGATGTCTGAGGGGTCCCAGATTGGAGAGGGTGCAGACCGGGCTGAGGGACACCACCCCTCTGTGCACAAATTTCGTGCACCAGGTCACTAGTGTGTGTGTGTGTGTGTGTGTGTGTATATATATTTTTTTTCTCAGTTTTCTTCACCTCTAAAATGGAGATGATAATGTATCTATCTCAAGGGATGGTTTTGAAACTAAATGCATTAATATTATAGAGCATTTAGAAGAGATTTGACTCATAGTAGGTGTAATAAAAGTGTTATCACCCAAGGATATTTTTCCATTGATTTTCAGAGAGAGTGGAAGGGAGACAGAAAGAGAGAAACATTGATGTGAGAGAGACACATCGATTGGTTGCTTCTGCATGCTCCCCAACAGATTGAAGCTGCAACCGAGGTACGTGCCCTTGACCAGAATAGAACCCGGGACCCTTCAGTACCAAGGCTGACCCTCTATCCAGTGAGCCAATCCGGCCAGGGCTACAATTGTATTTTTTTTATAACTCTTTCCTGTGTAGGGATTAAAACCATTTTAGCTCTCCACCAGCTTAAATTTTATCAATCCAAATAATGAGGACTATGGATAACCTGCTATGGATGAGGCAAAAGCAAAGACATAAAAACAAATAAAACATTATCCCTTTCATGAAGAATCCTATATAATACTAGCCTAATATGCTAAGTGTCTGGTTGTCTGTTCAACCAATCAAAGCATAATATGCTAATGATATCCTAAGGCCATTCAACCTCTTGCTATGATGTGCACTGACCACCAGGGGACAGACAGTTGACCAGTCACTATGATGTGCACTGACCACCAGGGGGCAGATGCTCCAACTGGTAGGTTAGCTTGCTGCTGAGGTCTGGCCAATCGGGACTTAGTGAGATGGGCCAGACATGCCCTGGATCCCTCCCGCAGTCGCTCCCCAGCTTGCCAACTTCCCGCATCCTTTCCCAGCCCCAATCATGCATCGGTGGGATCCCTCGGCCTGGCCTGCACTCTCTCGCAATCTGGGACCCCTCAGGGGATGTCAGACAGCTGGTTTTGGCCCAATCCCACAGGCCAGGCCAAGGGACCCCAGTGGTGCACAAATTCGTGCACCAGGAAAGTACTGAGATGGACTTGAAGGCTTCCATGTGGTAAAGAAAGTAATTCAGGTTGTTCAGGGATAGCAAACTCAAATTCCAGGCAGATAATGAAGAGACACCATGGGCTAGATGGTGAACACCAGAACTGACACCCCTTTCTAGGAAGGAGCCAACATGTGGCTCTAGCCAGTCGTTGCCATGACAAAATGTGGCCCCAGTGATGCCAGTTTTCCAAATCTCCAAAGAATGCCAGAAATCTGGATTTTTATGTTAAATTTTATAATTTTAAAATATTGGCAATTAAAGCATAAAGTAGAGAGTAAAGAAGAAAAGAAAGTTTCTCAATGACAACATAGAAGACCTCAAAAAGACTGGAATGCTGCTCAGAGTACGCAGAAGTTCTAGAGGGCCTCTGGGCAGAGTGATAGCTGTAGTGACCCTAATTTTCCCCAGCAGTGGCATCTAGAATGGTATTGAGAGATGTTGGTCAAAATATTTAAGCATTAGCACAGCTAATGAAAACAACAACAAGAAAAATACAACTGTAAAAGAATACATAATTGAGGAAGTTGAATGAACAAGTTTTTATGAGTCACACAGATAACATTAGAATTGGAACTCCATCTAGTTCAACTGTCAGGCTGTGGTGATGTGGGAAGTTCCTTAAATAATTCCCATTCTTCCTTGGTAGTTATATGACCTTGAACAAATCACTTAACTCCTGTGGACCTATTTCTGCCTTGGCAAAAATGTAGGTAATAGCAAATGTTCCCTGCATGTTTTGTAAGTGCTAAATGAGACATAATATTGTCTGGTTATGAAATACTTATAAAATGGTAGTGATTCTAAATGAAAATACAAAGGCTCCAGAAGGACTTGCTACTTTTAGCTGAAAAGTCAGAATTAGAACCCAAACCACATGAATCCTGGCTAATAGGTTTTTTTAATGAAACATCATTCATATTGTAGCTGACTGTAATTAGGAGATTAAGGAGAATAAAAATACTCTATTGGAGGCAAGATAAACCAGGGATTCGCCTAAATTTGTTCCGTTATTACAGCTATGCCTATACTCTGATTATCCTAGTATTTAAGAGAAAGTCAGAAGACTGAACTAAAGGTATTCTTCATCTGATAAAAACTTTTGATTTGAACATCTATTACGGAGTTAGAGGCATGTACTGTGACTTAGTTCTTGGGATTTTACTGGTGCAGTTCTCAGGTTAGTAACTAGGTGAATTGTCTTTGTTGTTTTCTTAAGAATCTTTTCTTTTTGGTCTGGATTATCTGAAGACAGGTGAATGTTACCAACATAAAAATTGTACCCCCTCTTTCAGTCTCCAGAAGCTGACTTGCCCTGGCTTTATTGATAAATGGGACAACTGTGCCTCAGCAGCGACTCTGGACATGTATTTATATAACTTGCCCCCAGATATGAAACTTCTCATAATATGCTCTTCAAAAAGATAATAGCTTAAAACATTTTAGAATATAGTTTTTGACCCTGACCCTGCCACTTTTCTTTCCCCTGAAACATAATGTTTTTGTATAACAACATTAAACATACCAGTGTCAGCTTAAAAAAGCACAACGCTTGAATTTTTTTGTTTTAGTATTGGTTTTTGTGTACTGGGACTCAGGTAATTATATCCTCCACTGGTATGAAGACCCTGAATCTCCTCACCTCTGGCCCCTGCTGGAAATAGGCCATGTCGAGTCTATCAAGGGATCCTTTCAAAGATTATAACTAGAGTGAAGGAGGTTTGGTTATTTTGTTTTAAAATGTTTTTTTTTTTACTTATCAAGCTATAAGGCAGTTTGGGAATGACATAAGTTTTATACTGTAAAACACAGTTACAAAATAGTATTTTATGCAGTGCTTTTTTGAAGTAAAGTAAATACGGATGCAATAAGTTTGAGGTAAGAAAAAAGAGAGAAGAGAATCAAATCTCAGGTAATTATGCCTCTGGTCAAAGACATTAGAGATGCTAAAAAAGAAGACTTTTGGGCTGAAATGCCTTTGGCAAAATTATTTAGGAATAAATAATGTAAAATACCCCAGAGTATAAAGTAAGAATAGAAATCTTGACTAGTTGGACAAGATCTTAATTTCTTTCTTTCTTTCTTTCTTTCTTTCTTTCTTTCTTTCTTTCTTTCTTTCTTTCTTTCTTTCTTTCTTTCTTTCTTTCTTTCCCTTTTCTGTTTATATTATTTATTTTTTAAAAAAATCTTTATTCAGATTATTACAATTGTTTCTCTTTTTCCCCTCAATAGCTCCCCTCCACCCGGTTCCCACCCCACCTTCTGCCCTTACCTCCCCCTCACTGTCCTCACCCATAGGTGTACAATTTTTGTCCAGTCTCTTCCTGCATCCTCCTATACTCCTTTACCCCTGAGAATTATCAGTCCACTCCCTTTCTATGCCCCTGATTCTATTATATTCACCAGTTTATTCTGTTCATCAGGTTTTTAATTCACTTGATTTTTAGGTTCACCTGTTGATAGATATGTATTTGTTGTTCATAATTTTTATCTTTACTTTTTTCTTCTTCCTCTTCTTAAAGAATACCTTTCAGCATTTCATATAATACTGGTTTGATGGTGATGAACTCCTTTAGCTTTTTCTTATCTCTGAAGCTTTTTATCTGCCCTTCATTTCTGAATGATAGCTTTGCTGGGTAGAGTAATCTTGGTTGTAGGTTCTTGCTATTCATCACTTTGAAAGTTTCTTGCCACTCCCATCTGGCCTGCATAGTTTCTGTTGAGAAATCAGCTGACAGTCGTATGGGTGCTCCCTTGTAGGTAACCGACTGTTTTTCTCTTGCTGCTTTTAATATTCTCTCTTTGTCTTTTGCCCTTGGCATATTAATGATGATGTGTCTTGGTGTGGTCCTCTTTGGATTCCTTTTGTTTGGGGTTCTGTGTGCTTCCTGGACTTGTAAGTCTATTTCTTTCACCAGGTGGGGCAAGTTTTCAGTCATTATTTCTTCAAATAGGTTTTCAGTATCTTGTTCTCTCTCTCCTTCTGGCAAGCCCATAATTCTGATATTGGTATGCTTGAAGTTGTCCCAGAGGCTTCTTACACTGTCTTCAACTTTATGGATTTTTTTTTTCTTTTTGCTTTTCCGGTTGAGTGTTTTCTGCTTCTTTGTATTTCAATTCTTTGACTTGATTCTTGCGTTCCTCTAGTCTGTTGTTAGGTCTCTGTATATTTTTTTTATTTCAGTCAGTGTATGTTTAATTTCTAGTTGGTCCTTTTTCATATCTTCGAGGGTCTTATTATATTTATCGGCCTTTTCTAGGATATTCTTGAAAAGCCTTATAACCATGGTTTTGAATTCTATATCCAGTCGTTTATTTTCCTCCATTTCTTTCATTTGTGATCTGTTTCTTTGTTGCTGCATTTTCACTGCTTCCCTGAGTTGGTAGGGTAGCTTTGTGTGCTAGGTTTCCTATATTGCCCAGTGGGTTGGTCTCCCGGTTACCTGAGGTGGACACTCTTGGTGCACCCTTTTGTGGACTGTGTGTACAGCCTTGTTGTAGTTAAGTCTTGATTGTTGTTGGTGTTACTGGGAGGAATTGACCTCCAGACCAGTTGGCTCTGAGGATCAGCTGTGTCTACACTGAGAAGTTTGGTGCTGGAGACAGCCTTATAGGATTAGACTTGTCAAATTGCATAAGCCTCTGTGCTCAGCTTGGATGGGGTGGAGTCTCAGGGTGGAGCAGACACTCTTGGCTTCTTGTCAGCCCTGCCCTTGTGCGTGCGTGCCTCCAGACCTCTGCCTTCCCTGGCTCCCGAGCCTCCGCCCGAGGGTCCAGACACCCCCCCCCCCCCCGCAAGAGCATGGGTGCCGAAGGGCTTGCCTGGAACTGGGGTTCAGTGCAGTCAGAACTGGGGCTCAGTGCAGTCAGGAGCTTCTGATTACCTTCTGCTAGGGAAAGCCTGTGGCAACCTCTCCAGCCCCCTGCCCGCTGGGTCTCCCCGGGTCTCCCCTGGGTCTCTGAGTCTCCGAGTGCCTTTCTCTCTACCTGACAGTCCAAACTCCACCTGTATGAGCCTGAGTCCACAGGGTTTCGCCCGGAACTGGGGTTCAGTGCAGTCGGGGGTTTCCTTCCCCTTCCCGCCAGAGAAAGTCAGCCAGGCTCTTAGCCGCCCTTCCTCTCTGCACGCACAAAGACCCTTTGCTGTACCTCTACCCTTTGCCGTTCCTCCAATTCTCCATGAGCTTTTCTCTTTCCTTCTAGTTGTAGAATTTCCACTCAGCCCGCTTTCCTGTGGTTCTGGATGGTGTCTGTTCTGTCTTTTAGTTGTAGTTTTGAAATTGTTGTACGAGGCAGCAGTTTAGGTGCTTACCTATGCCGCCATCTTGGTTGCCTTTTTAAAATTTATTTCTTGATATTTCCCAAACCACACGTGAAAGGTGATACAGACTATCCAGCCTGTGAGCGGAATGCTGAGCTTTGTAAATTTGAATTATTCCATTAGATGTGGAAATAACAAAATTTACCTCGTTATAAAAGTCTCCTGTATAATTTTAAAATTTAGCTCCCCAATCATCATACTTTCTTGACAACCAAATTTGGTTGTGTGCATGATCTGTTATTAGACTTTTTGTTTATTAACTATTACAGGATTCAAGAGATGAAGGTAATGAGATGGAAGGCAGCAGGATGAGTAAATTAAGAAGGACAAGAAAGAAAGTCACTAAATCACATATTTCTTCAACTGAAATAGGAGAAATGGATATGCCCAATTCAAAAGGTATCTTGTACAACTGCTCGGCT
This sequence comes from Corynorhinus townsendii, assembly GCA_026230045.1. Taxonomy (NCBI): domain Eukaryota; kingdom Metazoa; phylum Chordata; class Mammalia; order Chiroptera; family Vespertilionidae; genus Corynorhinus; species Corynorhinus townsendii. The sequence goes on from JAPDVU010000004.1 coordinate 73,960,078, forward strand.
AGCTCAGTCAGTAGAGCATGAGACACTTAATCTCAAATATCTTGCTATTATTATCCCTCAAGAATATGTTATCAATGACAATTTCTATTTGGTCCACATTTTCATAATAAATTTGCTCTTCTTCTATGGAAGAAGCAAAAACAAATAAAATTTATTTGTACAAAGTCAACATAAAAGATGGTAAATACAGGGTTACAATGTAAATATATAAAAACAATAAGCCAAAATATTCAGAATTTAAAGGGGGAAGAATGAGGAGGTACAGTGGGAAAAAAGAGAGCATAAAAGAAGAAACATATAAGTAAGAAGAGAAGCACATTTCTGTTCTTAGAATGAGTACAAAGATCATGACTGAAGACTTGGGAGCCACAATAAAGTGAGGGCACGTTTTCATACCACATGTTGGAATTCCAACTAGACTCTAATGGGTCTGAAACAGTGCTGAAACTAGGAGTGAATCTGGACAAAAGACTCCATTCTAGGAACAGTGGTGTTTTCCAAGGCAGGTCAGGAGGAAAGGGCAGTGCATGGCAGCAGTCAAAAGCAGTCAGGCTATTTATAGATTTTTAAAATTACTTTTAAATTCTCTAGAGACATTGCACCCCCTTATGGCCTGCAACCAGGGTGTAGTGTACTCTGCTCACTGCCCTTTATTTGCTATTTTACCGCCTAGGAATAAATTATTTCCTCAAGCATTTCTCTCCATATCACATTGGAAGACAGTTGAAAACAATGGCAACGTCCCTTAACATTTCCCTGTATTACTACAGAAAGGATCAAAGAACAAATGGTGTGTCACAATTTAGAGGATACGAGCAAACCAGTTGTGGGACCTGGCTCTGATGAATCTCATCCACAAGATGACAAGGACTCCCAGGATCATACAGCAGAGAGGAAACCCTCACCCCTCAAAACATCAGCCAGTGCTCCTGGTAGTGAATTCAACCCAGACTCCAGCTGTACTGGTAAGGACTCTGGGACAAACTGGCATATAGTTCCAGCCACTAGTCCTAAATGTGTATGTGAATTAGAGATAATTGGATGTTGGTTGAGGAATGCTAGCCTGGGAGTAAGAATACTTAAAAGAATATCAGCTATCATTGATAAAGTGCTCTACAGTTTTCTTTACACACTAGGCTGCCCATCTAGAAAATGGAAAGGTTGTAATGGATGATCTCTCAAGTATTCTAAAAGTGAAATTCTGTTACTCTAAATTTATGGCTTATTAAATTAGTGATACGGCTATTTCAGACTATGAATGTATTGGTTAAAAGTCTCTGAGATCCAAATGACAGAAACTAGTTAAAAAGAGGTATTTTTTCTCCCCATGAGGGAATCAATGTTGAAAGGATTGAACAAACAGGTTTGGAAAGTAAGAAAATATCAGTTTGTGATGTTAGAGGTACAGTGTCCACCAAACAACGCTTACTTCTGACACTAATTGCATGTTTGGGAGTTTCCCAAGATTAGTTTTGATAATTCACTATAAGGACTCACAGAACTCACTGAAAGTGATTATACTCAAGATTATGGTTTATTATTGTGAAAGAATACAGATTAAAATCAGCCAAGAGAAGTAACTCATGGGGGCAGTGCAGAGAAGTTCTAAGCATAGAGTTTCCACTTGCTTTTTCCCAGTGGCATCATGGACAAAACTATTCTCTTGGCAACAATGTATGAATGTTGTAACCAGGGATGCTCACCTGAATCTTGGTGTCCAGAATCTTTATTGGGGTTTCACAGCCAACTGGCCATGTGACTGACCTGAGTCTTCAGTCTCACTGGGGGTCAAGCTGATACCACATGACTCAACAATAAATGACATTGCTAGATATTCTAGTGGGGCCAGAGGCTCCCGGTAAACTAAGATACTCTTGTCAGGCAGGAAATTCCGAGAGCTTAGAGATGACTTCCCAGGGACCAAGGGTAAAGGCCAGTGCTCTCCTTGGGCAAAGTGAAATTCTTTACTACACACAGGGGCTGCGGAGGAAGTAGAGCCTGGGAGTGAACGCTATCAGGACTCCATACACATTAGTTTCCTATTGCCAGCATAACAAATTACCACAAACCTAGCATCTTGAAAGAACACAATTCATTATCTCAGACTTCTGTATGTCACAAGGCTGGGTTGGCTCAGCTGATTTCTTTTTTAATAGGTTTTACAAGGACAAAATCAGAATGTTGGACCTCTAGGTTCTTAGCCAGAGATTCCAGGGACTATCCACTTGCTGTTCATTCAGATTGTTGGGAAAATCCAGTTCCTTACAGTTGCAGGACTGAGGTTCCTACTTCCTTGCTGGCTGTCAACTGGGGTGGCTCTTAGCTCCTAGAATCCTCTCTCTGTTTCTATATCTCTCAGCTAGCAATGCTTCAAATCCTTCTCATGTTTGGAATCTCTCTGAATTCCCCTTCTTCTGCAAAATAATATATTTTTTCGGCCTACAGTTGGAGAAAGTTCTCTGCCTTTAAGGGCCAACCTGGATAATCCATAATAATATTAATTTTTAAGGTTTGTTCATAACCTTAATAAGATCTGCAAAGTCCATTTTGCCATATAGTTTGATGCAATCTACAGGTTACAGAGCAGTGCATGGCAGCAATCAAAAGCAGCCAAACTTTTAATAGATTTTTAAAATTATTTTTAAATTCTCTAGAATAAACTCTCTAGGAATAAATTATTTCCTCAAGCATTTCTCTCCATATCACATTGGAAGACAATGGAAAACAATGGCATCGTTCCTTAACATTTTTCTGTATTACTACATAAAATGGCATAGTTGGTAGTTGGATACCATATGGCCTGCAAGGTTACAAATATTTGTTATCTGGCCCTTTACAGAAGGTATTTGTCAATCCATGAATTAGAGCATGCATGCACCATTCCAGGCTACCTCAGAGCTCCAGCCAATGGTTGCTATGAAGACATATCCATCTAGTATTTCAAATCTAGTTTTATCAAGAGAAGCTTCAGCTCAAAATTTTTATATGAAATTTTCTGATATTGGAGTGTCAACTAATTCAAAATATTTTTCAAACATTGGGAAGACTAATACGAAAACATCTGCCAGCCATATTAGCTTTTCCACAAGCAATTTGTAACCTTCAGCCAAAAAAGGAAGATGGAATTTTCCATTTCTTAGTCTCAAGTCAAAAAATCTGGGGAAAGAATTTGTGTCATGAGCTGTCTCTGCACAAATCAACTAGGTGCTTGGGTACCATTTTTGACTCAATTTAGTTAATTCAGAAGTTCCCTCTCTGGCCCAGGGCAGGATTAAGTTTTTTAAAGCCCTAAGCACCAAAAAGTTTACAAACCCAGACAAAACACTTACATGTGTATTTTAAATACGTAATTTAAAATTAAACATAAAAAATACCCCCTCCCCAAATACTAGTAAGTGCAAGGAATTTCAGCATTGTATTTTCTTCTCTATAATACTTACTCTGAATTTTCATATGTATATGAAAAGCTCCGCCCTCCCCCCCTGCACCTCTCCCCCCCCTTACACACATTTCCATATTTTATAGTTTCTGTCCCTGCTTTGTACCAGGTAATTCTGCCACCTGGGCTTTCCAACACTGCAGGGCTAGCATGAGGGGTACATTTGCACTAGCAGTGTGGCCCTCAGAGGGACAGGTGGATAAAAAGGGGCAGGCCCTGGGAAGGGAGCGTGGCAGATTATCCCCAGCATTCCCTAAACTGAATGCTTATAGAGTGCACTTTCTGAATCAATATTTCTGAAAGCCCACATGCCTAGCTAATCTGCCTTTTATAAGTGACTATGGCTTGCTCTCTATAACTGAACTATGTCCTTGTTGTCACTGAACATAGTCTTCTAGTTGCTACAGAGCTTGGAGGTTATGTTTTTTTTTGTATGTATTTTCTGATTTCTTCTCCCTAAACATTCACACTGGTAAAACTTCCTCTATAAAAGCACATTGATTTAATTTATTAGTCCTCTGAGGGGATGGAAAAGGAGAACACCTCTCAGGAACCACAATGTAAGAAAAACAAATGAGACCCTGAACTGGCAATTATCTGCCTGCTATTCATCATGGGCATCTGGGAAGGGCTGACCAAAAGGTTTAATTGTAACTAACAAGTATGATTTATTTGAAGAAAAGAAATTCAGACAACGATGCAGTGAGATTAGTTACTGCCTTGAAAATGAAATTAGATTGGATAGGGTTCTCATAGTTGGTGAAAGAAATGAACTTTTAAATGAAAAATGGATACTTAGGAAACATGCCAAAATATGTGATGTCAATTTTTGCTTTTTAATTAGACAAGGTCAAATCACACAGCATGTATTAATGAATGAATGAATGAGTGAATTGACTCACACACCTGCTTATGAAAGCCATCCAGTGCCTATGATATGCCTGTACTGCTACAGGTACTAGGGTTACAGCAGCAAGTGAAGCTCAGCCCCTGGCCTCTTGGAGATGACATGCAAGTGGGAAAGACAGACAGTAACGTGTGTCATAGCATATGCAGGTGATGATGAGGACTCTTAATGAAACTAGAACTAATTTGTTATAGACTAAATTGAGTCCCCCCCCCCAAATTCATATGTTGAAGTCCAAGCCCCTACTGCCTCATAATGTGACTGTACCTGGATATGGGATTTTAAAAGAGGTAATTAATGTTGAGTGAGTTGTGTAGGGTCTCCCCTGAGTCCTGACTGTGTCCTTATAAGAAAAAGAGATTAGGACACACACACATAGAGGGAAGACCATTTAAGAGGACACCTGTAAGCCAAGCAGAGAGATCTTCAGAAGAAATCACCCTCCTGACACCTTGATCTTGGACCTTTACCCTCTAGAGCTGTAAGAAAATAAATTTCTTTTAAAGCTACCTGGTATTTGTTATGGCAGCCCTAGCAAACTAATACATATACTCACTATCCAGCCATAGAGAAACTTGGTGATCTTAAACCCAATCAATGGTTGGACCTGTGCACATTGTGATCAAATCCCATAGAATTAATATTCTAGATCCGTGGTCGGCAAACTGCAGCTCACAAGCCACATGTGGCTCTTTGGCCCCTTGAGTGTGATGACTCTTCCACAAAATACCACGGCCTGGGCGAGTCTATTTTGAATAAGTGGCATTAGAAGAAGTTGAAGTTTAAAAAATTTGGCTCTCAAAAGAAATTTCAGTGATTGTACTATTGATATTTGGCTCTGTTGACTAATGAGTTTGCCGACCACTGTTCTAGGTGATTATGTTTTATTCATTTTTTTAGCACTTTTTACCACAAATTATCTCAGCTTTGCATTCAGTGGCATGTTTATTGTCTATAGTTCCCTCATTCAATAATATAAAGCTGTATGAGGGCAGGGATTTTTCTGCAGCTCCCTAGACTATGTCCAGAATAAATAGTAGTGGTAACTAAAAAAAAAAAAAAAAAAAAACTATCTTGAGTGGATCAATATTTTTCTTTTTAAAAAATAACACATATTTATTGTAGAAACTTACAAGATACTGATAAGGCAAAAGACTAATAGGATTACCTGTAATCTAACATTCTAACTTTTTATGTTGTTAAAATATGAGAGTGGGGAGGAGGAGGAGCAATGGGGAAAAATGAACAAAAAAAGGGGGACACTTGTAATACTTTCAACAATAAAGATAAATTAAAAAACAACAAACAAAATTTGTAGCTTACACTAGTATCTAATTGCTTATGATGTTTAGAATACTGATTATCTGAAATTTTCCATATTTTAACATGCTTATAAATTTTATTTTCTTTAAGGAGAATTATTTAACTTGGGCCGAATACCCAATAATTCAGAATAGGTTGGGAACACAGCAACTGCTAATTTAGCATGAAATACTGTAATTGCTACAGCTTAATTGTTTGTGTTAAATGGAAGGTAGTAAAAAACCCTCAGGAGTCTCAGTGTAGCCAAATGTATCAGTAACAGGACATTATCTCTAATATATTTGCATAGGTGAAACCAGCAATTTGTTTTCCTCATGCTTCATGTACTTTAAATCTACTTAATCTATATTTTAAACTGTCCATCTTTATGCTTATTTTTAAAGCCTAATTATATGTCAAAAAGGATACTCAGGTATTACTTTAAAATTAAAGCTGCTCAGTGTCAGGGATGTGACAGATTGATGGGTATTCAATTCACATATGATCATAGTACCATTACTAGACTTACAGTAATGGTGCTCACTTTATGCATTTAAGAAGCACTGATATGGTGTTTACTATCTCCCAGGAACTGTTAAATAACGTGTTTAATCGTCATAACAAGCCTATAGGTGTACTGTATCAATGAGAATACTGAGGCACAGTCTTTGGGGCAAAGGCAGCATTTGGAGGTTGGCAGATGGTCTCCAGTGTTTGTGCTGAATCCCTACAGTCTACTGCCTCTCCAAAGGTGCAGACGGTAGATAACCTTTGTGATGGGTACTACGTGCCTGACCCTTCTATATGCTTTATAACTCATCACCATAAAATTATATGTTCAGTCATTTTATGGTGATGAGTTACCCACTGGAAATCAAAGGTTCAGATTTTGGTTTCAATTTTGGCAATGAACTGAGAGTGCGATTTGGGGCACCTTGTACCTCTCTGGGACTCAAGCTCATGAGTTCATTGGATTAGATTATTTATCCTCCAAAGTCTCTTCTAATTGTAAAGTTTTAGAATTTGACTACTATCTTAAATGTCTTGAAAAGAACAAAAAATTTTTTTGACTTCTAATTTTAGTGATTATTGGTATGTGGGGTCTGCCTGTGCCCATTTTGTCATTTCATCTTTTGTTTTCTGGTTGCTCTAGGCTTCTAATGCTAAAATTGAGTACTCAGTCTAGAGCTTTCATCTCCTACACTCTCATTTTTGAAAAATTATTTTGTTTGCTTATTTACACAAATTTTAAATTTGACAGAAAGATGTAGATGCCTTAGATTCAGATGACATTTTAAAGATATAAAGCCCTTTTGGCAAACAGAACAAAACAAAAAACATACCAGAACTTTGAATTTAGATATTACCAGTTCAAGGAACTCAAAGTGTTTTCTTTTCAATGGTAGTCATCTATATACAGATTTATATGATACCAAAGCTGTCTAATTATGCAAATATATTCTAATTTCCATAAGCAAAGGCATTTTCAGTAAGTATTTACATATGATATTGCTATATACTTATGCAAATGATGTTAACTTTCACCTAGTCCCAAGTGATAAACAATCTCCTAGGCCCTTGAGAGACAATGTTCTTGGGAATAGGTAAGGCTAAGTAAGATTTCTAACTCCAAGCCAATGACATGAATGTCATAGTTAATAATCATAAAGAATAACCCACTGCTATCCAGCTTCCTTTTGCTTCTCATTTCATCATGGTCTAATGCTTTAGAACCATTCTCTGTTTTACAGATGACACTGGGGACAGCACACAAATTCCGAAGGTGCCTCAACTCTCCTCTAGAATGAAGCACATAAAACAAGAGATGGCCAAAAACCACCTTCAGTTTGTGCGATTTGAAGCAACAGATCTCCATGGGGTGTCCAGGTCTAAGAGTATCCCTGCACACTTCTTCCAGGTGAGTTTTACAAGTTGAGTTATGACTGAATGTAATTTCATGATTATTAGCAAGCCAATGGTCCTTATTACTCTTTCTTATTTTATTGTAATCCACACAGCAACTTTAGCTGAAAACCAATACTTTATTTTGTTTCTTCTCTTGTCCCTTCCCAAACACATTATTGCTCCCCAAGGAGCTGAACACATAATTTCAGCTCCCAAACAGCCATTCCTTTACCCAATAGAAATATAAAACTAATTAAGACTGGTAATTTTAGTCCTTCTGCTTTGAATAATTTCCCTCTACAGACTTATCTTTTCTCTCTTACAGCAATTATGAAGATTATATTTTGTTTGACATGAGAAAATTGCAACAGAAGGCCCAGGAGCAAATATAAAAGGGAAAAAATAATTAAATAGAAAGAAATTTGCTAGATAAAAAGCATATCCCTTTTAGCTTCTATTTCTGATAAGAATATACTCTATTGTTGGATGACTTAATGACTATTAAGTTCTTTAAAATAGTGATATTAAGAAATATCGTATTTTTGGGTATGTTCTAAGATTTTAAGATTTTTTTCAATTTATATCATGTCTTCATTTTAATGACAGGTACACTAGTATTGTGCAACTGAAACATGATTTTTTAGGAATGAGACATCAGTCAATATTATATAAAAATATAATAGTTAAGCATGCTCTAAATTAAAATATATAATTGTTAGCACTGTAATACCAAATTATAGTTTTTCTCTTAGGTTTTATGCTGGAAAAAAACTGGGCATCTTCAAAACACCTTTTAAAACAATGCTAACAGATTCAAATTTGTTTCTTAAGAAATTCTTTAGATCAGCCTGCAGATATTGTTTCCTCTTTATCCAGTCGAGAGCACATGTTGGTTACTTTTGATAACAAAATGTGAAATTTATTGTGGATAGGCCCAGGATCTAATTCACATGACTTTCTTTCAATCAATAAGAAACCATAACTGGCACTTCAGGCACTTGCCAGAGACCTCAATATAAAACTTTTGTTATTCAGTTTTTGCCAACTTCTAATAACTTATTCTACTAATGGCATCTGAAACTACATTTTTAAGACCTTACTCTAGTTCCTCAATGGAACTCCTTTATGAAAATATAATTTAATATGCTCCCTACATTTGCTGAGCATTGATACAATTGATGTACAGACAAAACTTATGCATTCTATTTTTTTATTGCTATTGAAAATATTTTCCATTATCTTATTCAATGTCCCACATATAAGAACCACTTTTATTTTTCTGGAGTTTAGATAGGGCAATTGCTGTTTATTCTTAACCCCAGTTTTCTAATACATTTCATTACCATTATTATTATTTAATGATTGTACAGTAGCTATATATTTTTTAACAAAACAACTCAAATTTATTTTGGAACTTTTGAAGGTATAAATAAGAATGAGTATTTATTTGCAGCATGAATATTTATAATTTAAGATTAAATTGATAATGACTAGACATTAAAAACAGGTTAATATGTGAAAACCAACCTAAACATTGTGTGTCTGGCCCAGGTGGCATGGCTCAGTGGTTGAGCATTGACCTATGAACCAGGAAGTCAAGGTTTAATTCTCAGTGAGAGCACATGCCTATTTTTCAGGCTTGATCCCCAGTGGAGGGGCATGCAGGAGGCAGCAGATCAATGGCTTGTCCTATTGTAATTCCCATAGTTAACTGCCTCTCAGAAGTCTACAGTCAAGAAATGGAAGTCCTTCTCAGTCCTACAACACACACCTGAGCAGCCAGGTCTGCTCACCATTGATGTTTCTGTCTCTCTCTCCCTCTCCCTTCCTCTCTGAAATCAATAAAAGTATATTAAAAAAATAAACATTGTATGTTTCTACATATATATATATATATATATATATATATATATCTACCTGTATATGTATAGACATACAATTCTGTATGGGAAATTCATTAAACAAAGAGTGGAGTCAATAATTTGAATTTGCCAATGGATTAGAGGAAAGTAATTTTAATCTTTATAAAGTAATTAAATTTTTTTTTCTATTTGGGGAAAATAAAGTATCAATTTGAAAATTATTGTTAGACCATGGAAAGATATAACATAATTTAATCTATTGACTTCATTATAGATGAGGAGAGTAAGGCCCAGGGAAGTTAAGGAAAGCTTTTAAAAAATAGTACAGGCAGTTAGTGATAGAGCTGGGACATTAGTCAGTGATTCTTCTCTTCCATTCCCACTGCCTCTTTTTTTTTTTAACTGCACCTTCTGCCTCCAGCTCTGCTTTTATATTTCCTTTTATTGTTAATTTGAGCTAAGTGTTCTTTCTTATAACACTGAAAAAACATTGATTTGTTAAAAACAAGCCATCTACTAAGACTAGAGGAAAAGACTGTTATATAATTGGAAAAGGCCAAATGGGGAACCTCTGAAGATGCTGGTATCCACTTTTTAGAGAAAACTCACCATGTGCCTGGCATTATGCTCAATGCCTTACAAATATTAGTTTATTTAAACCACACAACCAACTTATACTATCTGTTCTATCAAAGAATTAGTTTTTATTTAAATTATATGCAGATTCTTTCTATCTCTGATTTAATCAAAACATGATATAGAACTCATGACTAATTCTTTGGCTGTTTCAAAAGGTGACCTTTAATATGGCCCAAAATGTCAGTGATCATAGAGATTGGAGCTATTCTGTAAGAATTTTTATTGATTCTCTGGTGATTTATATTGCAGTGTGAAATTGCCCTACTGTTATATTTTTATAATGTAAGATAACAATTGTCATGAACAAGGTCTGTGTGTATATATTTATGTATTTCCCACTACTAATAAAGAGTAGTTTGCATTCTGAATGTTCATAAAAGAATAAAGAAAATGACAGTTAAAAAAGAGTGCTCAAAAACTAAATAACCTGAAGGGTAAAGTGTTCACTTTTTACTATTCTTTAAATTCATGAAGAGTAAAATGGTAGCAAGCTGTTCTCTATTGTTCACAATCAAGTGTGTGCAAACACAGATTTAAATTGCAGAAACTCTTGGAAGTCTCATGAATAGAATACATCACTCCTCATTTTAGATACAGAACTAACATATAGATTTTCAAACTAAAAAAAAAATGACAAGTTAGGGAAATCACATTATTTCTTACAGTGAAAATTTGAATGAAAGAATTTCATACTAAAGTACTCTAAAATCCCGTAATGTGTGTATGTGTGTAAAGTGTATATATACAAGTCTATGAATGAGTTAAAAAATCAGGCAGCAGATGAGTAGTGCTTACCTTACTCAACATTATTACTGCTAAAAGCACATTTGGCTCAGCCAAGTCAAATGGCATTTGAAAGTATGTGTAGAGACAGTGGAAAGTGAAGGAGGCAGTGGCTCACAATCGAAGGCAGAAGAGTGGACTAGTAGGTTGTGTCTGCTAGCACCAACATCTCCTTGGTAGCCATGCTCTTGGGGTTTGGAGGTAATATAGGAAACAATCTGGCTTGCAGAATGCCAGTACATTTTATTAACCTCATAAGGCTCACTGACATCATGGGAACCACACTTTATAGGTGGCTTTTTCTCTGTCCATTAATGTAAACTTCAACACAAGAAGCCTTGTTGATATTCCTATTGCACCATTTCTAGAAATTGTGTTTTTGTGTGTGTCTGCTTGACTTTATAAGCTCATCACTCTCCTGTTGTTTGGCACATAGCAAAAGTTAAATAAATGACCAAATCCATTGAACCCAAGAGGGTACGTGGCTAAAAAGTGCCTTAGCTACCACCTAGTCTAGCTTCTGTTTCACGGACCGGGATGCCGAGGTACGTGGTCCGAGTTGCCTAACTTCACACAAATAAATAATGGAAGAGCCAGGACTAGAAGTCAGATTTGATGAGCTCCAGTTCGTGCTGACCTGAAAGCTACAGCATTTTGGAAGCGGTAACCATGGAGATATAGGTTCACATTCACAGGCAAGGTTTTTGGGACTCTGTGAGACTGCGAGGAAGCGCATTCTTAGTGGGTTGTAAAAGTGAAGGAAGAGAGGAGTGTAGCTGTCCGCAGACCTGGCTTCTCAGGTGTGTGTTGTGGGACTGATACACTCAGCTCTCTGAGAAGGACTTCCAGTGCTTTACTGTAGACTTCTGAGAGCAGTGAACTATGGGGATTACAGCAGGACAAGACCAAAGAAAGCCTTATCCGAAGTATTAGGAACGATGCCATAAAACAAAAAGAGCCTTGGAAAGTACTTCTGGTCATGACCATTTCAAATAATTTGGTAAGGCTGTACCTTTGTCATTTGCTCGAAAGACATTTTCTTCATCACCATACCTTTTATTTATGACGTCTATTTTCAGATTCGAGAGCCTATGAAGCCTTTCAAGGCTAAAAACAACGAGTTGTTTATAAAAGTACCACTGGGGTTTTCTTTCAAAAAATTAAAATTAACTTAATGTTAACTAATCGATGTTAAACACCTTTCCCCCCTCCTCATCACCCTTTCCTTCCCCATTTATGTTTGTTTTCAAGTTTCAAAACCTAATTGCTCTATCCTTTAACTTTAGGAAAAAGTGATCCACGGTGTTTTCATGCCCCGAGGTTATCTTGAATCGATACCGAATCCTCAGGGCAACGAAGTGGATCACATCAGAGCCACATGTTTTAACAGCGACATAGTCCTGACGCCAGAGTTATCAACCTTTCGAGTGCTGCCGTGGGCCGAGAGGACGGCGAGAGTGATCTGTGACACGTTCACGGTGACAGGTGAGCCGCTGTTGACGTCCCCGCGGTACATCGCCAAGAGGCAGCTGAGCCGGCTGCAGGACGCGGGCTTCTCCCTGCTCTCCGCTTTCCTCTACGACTTCTGCATTTTTGGTGTGCCTGAGGTGATCAATTCCAAGACCATATCCTTCCCGGCTTCCACCTTGTTAGACAATCACGACCAGCCCTTCATCCAGGAGCTCGTGGATGGTTTGTATCACACCGGAGCCACGGTCGAGAGCTTTTCCTCCTCGACCAGGCCCGGCCAGGTGGAAATCTGCTTGCTGCCCGAATTTGGCATCCGTTCCGCTGACAACGCGTTTACCCTCAGAACAGGCGTCAAAGAAGTGGCCCGGAAATACAATTACATCACCAGCTTCTTCATCGAGACTGGATTCTGCAATTCAGGAATTTTGTCTCACAGTCTCTGGGATGCGGGAGGGAAGAACAATCTGTTCGGCAGCAGCCCCCGCACCGAGCCGCTCACCGCCACCGGGAAGCAGTGGGTGGCCGGGCTCTTGCAACACTCAGCTGCCCTCAGCTGCCTGATGGCTCCTGCTGGCAGCTGCCGAAAACGTTACTCCAAGGAGAGCAAAGACCAGAAGGAGAGTGTGCCGACCACGTGGGGCTATAATGACAACAGCTGTGCCTTTAATATCAAGTGTCATGGGGAGAAGGGCACCCGGGTAGAAAATAAACTGGGCTCAGCCACGGCCAATCCTTACCTGGTGTTGGCCGCCACGGTGGCAGCAGGTTTGGACGGACTTCAAAGCAGCGATGGTGCCCTGCCTGGCCCCGATGACAGCCCTGAGCGTTATCCGTCCCAACCTTCTGAGATCCCTTTGAAACTGGAAGATGCCCTTGTGGCACTGGAGGAAGATCGATGTCTGCGACAGGCTCTCGGAGAAACTTTCATTCGGTATTTTGTTGCCATGAAGAAATATGAGCTGGAAAACGAAGAAACAGATGCTGAGAGAAACAAATTCTTAGAGTATTTTATTTAGAATGGCTCCCTTAACGATTCCTTTAGAAATGTGGTTTTGTGACTTAAGTAGCTGAGCTAGCAGAAAGGGAAGATTGCAATTTTGTAATTAACAAGAAGATTACAAGTGCTGTCACTCTTTTATTTTTGTCGCCATGGAATAGCTGAGAGATGAAGTGGGCTGCGGAGAGGACCCTGATAACAATAAAGCTGCTGTGGAGCTGTATACGCAAACTTACCATGTCTTGTCCAGGGGGTCATCATTGCCTGTGTATGTTGACCTCGATCAAATATTCAGTTTTTTTTTTTTTTTGTAGGCAGCATGTATACTCACACAATAAAAACGTCTTAAGAATGAGAAAGCAAAAGTTACATCACTTAAAAAAAAAAAAAAGAGCCCTAACCGGTTTGGCTCAGTGAATAGAGCGTTGGCCTGCGGACTGAAGGGTCTCAGGTTCGATTCCAGTCAAGGGCATGTACCTTGGTTGCGGGCACATCCCCAGTAGGAGGTGTGCAGGAGGCAGCTGATCAATATTTCTCTCTCATCGATGTTTCTAACTCTTTATCCCTCACCCTTCCTCTCCGTAAAAAACCAATAAAATATATTTAAAAAAAATAATTTCAATCATACAGATAGGTTGTGACTGCCAGGGAGACAAAAAGACTTGCTAGTATAATCTCATGAATCAAGACATACTGGGGATCTATTTTGCAAGCATCATCGTGATGTTTCTAAATAAGTTAAATAAGTTTTGCAAAAAAATGTCATGATGACAAGTCAGCAAAAGCGTTCCCATATGTCCCTTCTCTTTTTACCCTTCTTTAGGAACTCCTGAAAGGCTGAGGAACTTCAAGGCTATAAGGTCCACAAGAAAAAAAAAATCCACAAGAAATAGAATTCAGGCTGGGAATGATGAGGCCAAATGTTTAAAACCATATTTTAAAAAAAAGCCAGCCCGATATATAAAGTAAGCTAGAATGGGCATGTGTATTGGCGTGGGTGGGCTCTGCGTGCTTTGCTCCCTTCTTTGAAACTAGAGATTTCAAAGATACCGCTGGTGCTTTGTACAGTGTGAGAACAACTGCCTAGATAATGAGGGCTATGTTTGCAGCTTAAATTTGTGACTGATTCTGCTGCCCACACAGGTTGGTGTCTCTCCAGAGAATATTTGTTCCGGACCTGAATGAGATAATACTGTAGCTATCACTAAAGGTTTGCTTCTTTTGGGAAAAATGCCAAAATCCACTTACCAGCAAATGAAAACCCTATTCTAGTGCTCAGGATCAAACAGGAGATTTGTGTTCAATTAAAACGGACTGTGTTCTCAATTTAGATAGCAAACACATGAGCCGAGGATTAGAATTTGGCTCAGATTCTCCTATTCAACTTTGTAGTAGAGTAGTCCTTTCTTATCTGGGGATTACATTCCAAGACCCCCCAGTGGCTGCTGAAACTGAGGAGAGGCCCGAACCCTAAATATATTGGGTTTTTTTTCTATACATAGATACACACTTTTTCACTTAAAGGAAGCACTTTATGCTTCTCTTTAGCTTATCCAAATTACAGCATCACTACTTTTGTGCTTTGGGGCCACTATTAAATACAATAAGGGTGACTTGCACGCAAGCACTGTGATACTGTGACAGTTGATCTGATAACACACAGGGCTACTGAGTGACCAGTGGGTGGCTAGCATGTACACCATGGATATGATGAACAAAGGAATGACTCACGTCCTGTTCGGAGAGCGAGGGACAGTGTGGGATTTCATCACGCTACTCAGAAGGGTGTGCGATTCACAACTTACGGATTGCTGCCCTGGCAGGTGTGGCTCAGTTGGTTGAACATCGTCCTGGGCACAGAAAGGTCAATTCTCGGTCAGAGATAGAGGTTTCTCTTTCTCTCTCTGTCTCTGTCTCTATCCTATCTCTGTCTCTCTCTCTCAAATCAGTAAAAACATATTTAAAAAAATAAATAAAACTTAGGAATTGTTTGTCTTTGGAATTTTCCATTTCATTTTTTCAGACTGTGGCTTGGATAACTGGAACCATGAAAATCAGAACCGCAGATGAGGCGGGACTACTCAACTCAGTAGCTTAAATAGAGACAGTTGGTCTGCCCTTCACTAATTGCTCCCCTCCCTTCTTTAAGCAGGAATGTGTTTGTACACAGAAGAATAAGGATCTTTGTGGATTAAGTGGTGGAAAGGAAGGTAGTGTAGGGGGTAAACAAGGAAAGGAATCTTCCCTGAATCCTCCGAGAATGAGATCCCACACACTACATCACATCAGGGAGAGGAGGGAGCAAGCCCGTGGTAGCTTGCTAGTTGTCTGCCAAAGTTCATTCTCCCCTCTCTTTCCAGTAATAACACCTAAATATGTCAGTTGGGAACAAAGTTCGAAAACTCAAAGTGGCATTTCTGAGTTCCCATGGTGGCTGAGTATGGTCATGTTATTAGGTTCAGGCCAAGGGGAATTAAGTAGAAGTGTTGTATGGACGCTCTGAGGAACTTCCTTAAAGGACAGATGAACTGCTCCTGGTCCTTTCTCCATCTTTCTGCCTTTGCCCTTCCTGCTGGCTGACCTCAGATCAGGTGGCTGGAGTAATGCTCCTGGGGATGGAGGCCACACAAGGCGAAGTAACAAGATGGAAGCTCTGTTTTGTGGGGCAGAACTCGATTTGCCCACATTCAGATTGTTATCTGAGAGAGAAACAAACTTCTATCTCCTGTAAGGAACAGTGATCTGGGGTCTTCATTACTTGTGACAAACTTTATATTCTGTCTTACTTGTCTGTGAGTGTGACTGACTGTGTGTGTATGAGTGATATGTCTGAATGTAGGTGTATGTGGGAAATCTGAGAAATTGGGGATGAAAGAATCCTATATAATAAAATCCTAATATTCAAATCAACCAAATGGTGGAACAACCAGTTGCTATGATGTGCATTGACCATCAGGAGGCAGATGCTCAATGCAGGAGCTGCCCCCTGGTGGTCAGTGCACTTCCACAGGGGGAGGGTCACTCAGCCAGAAACCGGGCTCATGGCTGGCGAGTGCAGCAGTGGTGGCGGGAGCCTCTCCCACCTCTGCTGTAGATGGGTGGTAAGGAGCGAGGGGTCCCAGACTGAGAGAGCCCCGGACTGTGAGAGGGATGTCTGATTGCTGGCTTAGGTGGACATCCCGAGGGGTCCTGGACTGTGAGAGGGCGCAGGCTGGGCTGACGGACCTTCCCCCCCACCCCAGTACACGGATCTCATGCACCAGGCCTCTAGAAAAGATATAAGAAGTGAAAGCCTACTTCCTCAATCTTTCCACTTCCGAAGAGGAGAATCTGAGTTAGAGGGATCCACACATGCAAAAAACTTGTATTGTCTCTCACCCTAACTGAGTTCTAGAGACCCATTCAGAGTCTCCTGGGGAGATGTGTTTGTGAAACACACCTCATGCTTTGGCTTGGTTTTACGTCAATGGGTTAAAGATGTGATAAAAAACCCTGCTAATCACAGTGTTTGTAGCCTTTATTTTTTCCCTTATACATTTTATTAGCATTTAAAAAACACAACATTCAGGATGCCAGTGTGAGGAAATTATGGGAATAGTATCTTCAGGGTTTAATGTAGTGAGGTGACAGAGAATAGTCAGCCATGTGCTACCAGTCAGTTTGTAGCATAATTTGGTGTGGCCAGTTTTCCTTAGGTGTGGGCTGATGTTCATTCTTATTGTATAAGGCAAACCAACAATAAACATTGGTCTAGAGAGTTTAGGCTAAAGAAAAATTGGGGTAGGTGTATAAATTCAGTTATTGGTTTCTATTTTGTAGGGGACTTTCTGCTGATGCTTCTAGGTGCCTTCTTAGTCTAGCTAAGAAGGCTAGACAGACATTCAGTGGCATTTATTGGGCACCTTTTTTGTGCTGAGTCTTCTGCTAGGACTCATAGAACTAGGAAAGACCAAGACAAAGAAGATGAGCAGACAATGGAAGAGTTCTGGATCTGTGTGTCTTAAGCAGAACAGAAAGAATTTGTTTGTACCCCTAATGCTAAAAAAACAAACAAAGACCTACTTCGAAGGCTGCTTTTATGGCTTGAAAAGGATGCTTTATGAATCTCTTTACAGAAATTACTTTCTTATTTTCATTTACTATAATTGTTCTAATCAAAGCTTAGGGGAAAATGTGATTACTGAATTTAAAGTTAGTTATTAAATGAGTATACATGAGAAATGTAAATTAAAAACGATAATATTTCAAGACTGGAAAGTAAAACATTAGTATCTTAGTAAGAAGTTTCTATTTTCAAGGACATTTTATGATCTAAAATTTCATTTTACAGTGAGTGTCTGAATAACAATGAAGCTTGAAATGATTTGAAGGCACTGAAAGATCTAAAAACCAAATATGAATAAAAATTGAAAGCACACAGTGCAGTCTGAACTTATCAGCATCACACAACAGCCTATTGACATATCTCCAGTCACCTGTATAACAAAACAGACTCACCAATATGTTCGTGATATAGGTATTATCGAACGATACCTTTAATCTTGGGTTTTTTATTATAGGTTTTAGAACCTGTATCTCTAAACACTGCATATGTGCACAAGTGCCTTGCATGTTCCCTGTTAAAGCTCCTATCATGTTGCATATAATTAGTGGTTTACCTTACAGCTTTCCTAATTAGGATGTGAGTTCCAAGAATGAACGGCACAGATCTTATTCATAGTTATAGTTATATTTTTTGTCCCTTGCCAATGTCCTGGAATTTAATAACTATTTAATTAATTAATGGATTAATCCATCATCCTATATACTATATCAGTGGTCAGCAAACTCATTAGTCAACAGAGCCAAATATCAACAGTAAGATTGAAATTTCTTTTGAGAGCCAAAATTTTTAAACTTAAACTTCTACTAACGCCACTTCTTCCAAATAGACTTGCCCAGGCCGTGGTATTTTGTGGAAGAGCCACACTCAAGGGGCCAAAGAGCCGCATGTGGCTCACGATCCGCAGTTTGCCGACCACAGTACTATATGCATAATACAGTTCTATCCTATGACAGTATAATACTCTCACATGCCTTCATATACCCAGAGAGAGTGAGAAATAGAGATGGGGACACCTGAGAGAATCAGTATTTTGGGTTTGTTATTGGCCTCAGCTCCTCTTTTTCTAGAAACTCCTGAGGCAACACAATTTGACCAGCATGATGGGGATCATAGGAAACAAAGAGCAGGGAGACATGGCCATGAATTTTTGGGCCATGTGAAACCCTTTGCTAGCTTTTTTATGTTTGTGGGATTCTGGCTCCTGCCTCCTGTCCAGAAGCTCACCTGTCCAGTGTCTCTCGTAGCCGCGGTGCTGCAAAGACTGCCAGTCAGATGCAATCATTCAGTCATTGGGGACTCTGTTCCTGTAGGCCTGAGGGGGCAGCAGTGACAAGCCTCCCAGTGGCAGTGGCTTAGGTTCTCGCTGGAGCAGTCCAGCCTGATTTTTAGATCCTCCCCAGGTTCTGTGAATTACCTAATACCTTTTTTATAAACTCATTTCCTGCTTAAACTAGCTGGAATTTGCAAAATGAAGACTGACTGAAAAGGAGTATATAGAAGATACACAGAGAGCAAGCAACTTGGGTAAGTGGGAAGGGGAAAAAGGCAAGGAGTGCTCCTTCACCAGAAGAGTAGGAACAATTTAATGTTTATGTGAAATTTAAATGAAACAAAGATCTATTAAGCTCCTTTTGTAGAGCGTACTTCATGCTGATACTTTCTCATTCATTGCATTTTTGGATATTCTCTACAATTTCATGAAATGGGCATGCTGTTTATTTTAAAAGTAAGAGAAGTAAGACTCAGAGAAATTAAGTGTTGAGACAAATGTGGGTTTCTTCCACCTTTTGAGCCTCATGGTTTCTGTGCTATACCCAAAAGCCATTCACCATACAGTTCCAGCTGAGTACAAACTGAAAATTATGCTGCACATTACATTTCAATTTTAAGGCTTCTGGGCACCAAAATGCAGGTAGATACTTAAATAATGGGACTGTTCCTTTTTACTAATATGCAGTTCAATTTAATGTAGTTTCACCGAGTTTTAGTTAATATGTTTGACTACAAACAAATCTCAGCAAACCAGATGTGGAATTCTTCAGGTAATAGCTACCTGCCAGCTACTCTATCCAGGCCAGGGAAATCTCATCACAAAAGAGTATTATTCCATAACAGGATTTATTTCAGAACATTTCTCCGAGAAGAATAGTACATCAAGCCTTAAAGAATTATATATATATATTTTAATATAATAGATACCTGGTAAAATTTCTGACAGTCCTTGGAATTTGAACTGAAATTATTTTGTTCCATCTTCAAAAATATCCCTTGACAAGTATTCACTAAGCACATTCATCAAGCACATAAAAGATTTGATATTTCTCTCCAGGTGCTTAAGGAATAACAGATAGGAAAGCACGCTGATTAAAAAAAACAGGCAGCTTACCTGAAGGAAAAAAGTATAAATTATGGCGAAAAGAGAATTTGTTGAGAATACAAAACACAATGAGAAACAGAGTTGTTTTCTTTTTTTCCTCCCTTTTGAGGATTTTTCCTTTTAAGATTAGTATGATCAGTTGACTAACTGATCATATTAATCTTATCTGGAAAGTAAAGAGATGTATACTTTTAGTTAATCAACATACAAATTGAATTTACATAGAACTGCCAATATATAATTCATTGAAAAAGAATGGATATCTATTTATTGGGCATATACAAGAGATTATTGAAGAAATTGTTATATTGTAAGGAACTTCTCAAACATGAGCTAGAGGGCAGCAGCGTACCATTAAAGAGTCAGTTCTAGTGGCTCAGAAATCATCACAAAAACCTAATATTAAACATGAAAGTAACCAGATCTTAAATGAATAGAAATTGAAAAACTGTATTAGAAATACTAACAGCAGAAATGCACTTCCAATCACATGACTTATATTTGAATGTTTTGGTTAACAGTTATTAAGTACAGGCTCAGTATCAGTGGAGAGAGGAGAAGGGAGCATTGAAAGGATATTACTGATACTGAAGGGTATATTCGAGAGCCATTAGAAATATGAAACCATGGAAACATTAGCTGCATTATGTGATGTCTGAAATTAATCCAGGTTTTAAAAATTCTGGATGACTCTGCAGTGGATTTGGAATAAATAGTTCTGAAACGAAGTAAAGAAGAAATGTTTAACATTAAATAAACTATGAAAGGAATATAAAAAAATCTATAATTTTTTACTCATTTGGAGGTTCATTTAAATAATCAGATGATAAAAGCCTCTAGAGCATCTACAAATTGCATAATTTCTACAAAGGGCTAGTTTTCTTTCTGAGCTCACCAGAAAACACATATGCCAATTCAGTTTTTTAAGAGGTAATCAGAAATGATGATGCTTTGGTGTCAGAGGTTAGAAAGGATGGTGAGATTTTAAGTTGTTATTGATGTTAGATACTAAGTACTATTTCTGTTCAATTTATTAAGTAATTGTTTCTGAGAAACCATTTGTATGGTAGGTACTGAAGAGGAAGGTACAAAACTGGATAAGACATGTTTTTCTCCCACAAAGAGATTCTAATTTAATTGAGGGAATTAGGTATATTTATAAATTTATGGGTTGAGGACAGACTATATGTGTTGCAGAAGAGAACAAAACAGCATACAGGAGGGTGACACTGATTAAATAATACTAAGGTCTGGTCTGTATCACAGACTTCCTACACTCTAACCTCCTTTACCCCGGGCTGGCGGGGTGTCAGAGCTCATGTCTCCAGGAATTGGGGAAGGAAAAGAAGTGTGTCTAGAAAGGAGAGAAGAAAACCACCTCCTCAATTCTCTGATGGTAAACTAGCATCTTGCCTCACCTCACCATGGTTCCCCCTTCCTTCTGCTTTCGATGCAAGAGGTGTCCCTGAGGTGTTCTCAGGATCCCACCTTTCCGATCTCCTCAGGCCCCTTGCTACTAAATACCCCCATTTCTACTGTATCTCTAGTGTATCAATCTCCTGATGTTCCTTTCCCATCAGAATTTAACTATGTTTCCAATGTGTATAGTATACACACATGTTCCAAGAGGGAAAAAAAACAAACCCTGTAATAATCCCAAATATCCTTCATACTCTCTCTTCTCTTTAAAATCAAATGTATTGATTGGGTTACACATATCCTTGTTCTTTCGAGTTCCTCATACTGTTTACTCCTCACAGCTCCACACCAAGCCACTCTCACTCTCCTCGCCAAAGCCAACAGTGACCTCCCTCTTGTTAAACCCATTGGCCACGCCTCATTCTTTATAGTTCATGACTACTAGACAGGCAGAATTTGACCCTTTGTTGAATGGGTTTCTCTTGACTTGTAAACACTATAGTCTCTAGGTTTTTTTTCTTCTTTTTCCTTTCTCTGACCACTTCTCAAACTCCTGCAAACTTCTCTCTGATATTTAATGTTGGTTATTATTCAGGGCCTCCTTTTTCTCTCTAAAAGTCTTTTCCTCATTTTAAAATAAAATGTGTTCCCATTAAACTTGATTAAATAAAAAATATTTTTTTGTAGAGATAGAAAGTTGCCTCGTGGACTCAAAGACCTTTGGCTCAGCTATGTCTCAGGGATGAACCTAACCAGGGGCCACAGAACTGTAAATAAACAAAAACATACTTTTTCTCTTTGTTCTCATCACTATGCTTGTCTGTATGTGTTCTCTTTTGTGGTAGACTGGCTTTCTCTGTTTCTTCCTCTACACATTGGGAAATGGCTGTTAAGACCACAGACTATATTTATATCTTTTATAATCAACAACCTGACTGAAGTTGGACTTTTCTAGTCCCAATTCCAACTTGCCTGGTTCAGTTTGGGAGGTGTACCCTCGCCTCACCCAGTTAACTGTGGCCTGGAATGGAGAAGCCACAGTGTACAATCATGGCCACTCTCTCTATTACAATGCGGCTGGCACAGAGCAGGAGAACCCTTGTGGGGTGACGTGAAAACCCAGTGAGCATCCATGGTACATTCCATACCTTCAATTTCCATCTACAAGCAGGTGATGGCCAAACTGGTTTCTCAAAATGCACCTCTACTTGAATGTCCCCCAGGTATCTCAAATTCAATATTTCCACTGTTTCACTCATGACCTGTTGGCTGCAAAGTCTACATACTGGTACTCTGCTATTTTTTAAGTCTTCACTGGCCTCCTTCTAAAAAAATCCCTTGTCACACCTGGTCATTGATCATCTGTTGCCATCCATAGTTCAAGCCTGGAGGGTTGGCGAGACTTGGGGTCTCCTCTTCAAAGAGGCGGGGCATCCCCCAGATCCTTCTCATCTGCTGCCTCTGTCCTTCAGCTCTTTCTGGCACCAGAGGTCCTCTGAGTCAGCCTGTCTGCTATCCACTGAAGGTCCTACATGGTTCACTAGCAGCTTCAGCTATGGCTTCATCTCACCCTCCACACTGTGGCCCACAGCAGGCCTGCTGTCGATGCGCTTGGCACATGATCTTGGACAAATAACCTATCTGTTTTTAAGATGTTCAATTACAGTGTACTTTCATTATTATTTTCTATGTTGTAGTTTACATCCCCAGTAACTTAATTTATTTTAACCATAATTCCTCCATCAATAAAATGAGGATGTCCTTTTTATCTACAGCAGAAAACTTGTTACAATAATTCCTCCCCCACTTTTTACCTTAAAAAAAATACTACATGTAATGTTATATCACCTAGATAAGGTGCATCTAAAATGTATTGTGCTGAGCTCCTTTGGACATACCTTTAAAAAATGTAACATTAAATGGATGATTGTATGATTGAATCATCTAATAGTTACTGAAAATTTTGCTATGAATTGGATCAATAGTAACCTAAAGCTGAATGAAGAATAAAGAAATGTCTTGACTGAAATCTGCTGAGAGCATGTGAATCGCACCCCACATGTATTCAACTTCGCATCTTCTTGGCTTCTCTTTATAGTGTGAAACAACACCCCAAGGATTCAATTGGCAAGGTCACCTGCCACAGTTGAAGCATGCGAGGAGGTTGAGATAGAATTGTTCCCCCCTGCAGCGATACTCATTTTTCACACTCAGGTACCCAGTCGAGGAAGCTCTATGCTGCGCGGTGACTGTACAGTTTGTTTTTGTTTTTCGGTCAGGGGACAGAGATTGTTTTTGCATGTCCTGTGGTTGCCAGAACTGTTTCTCTGTCTCTCTGGTATGAGCAAAGAGAATAACACAGTGAGAAATAGAGGCAGTTCAGGCATGGTTACAAGGACGCCCTAACACAGTGCAAAGCTGCCCAAAGGGGTCCTTGCAGCAGCAGAGGCACACCTCTGGGCTTTTTAGAGCTGCAAATTCTCAGGCCCAGGAATGTGTGTTTTCACAAGTGCTCTAGGCAATTCCTCTGCAAGCCTAAGTTCAAGAATCACTTTTCCACAAGAGCAAGACCTGCCTGGGTATTCACAAAGATTTCCATAAGCCCTGAATCTATGGCCAAAAACACACACACAAAGGCTTCTGTTGTTTTGAAGATACTACTTCCATGCTTCTAGTTTCTTGTGCCCCTGGGGCAAGAGTTTGCTATTCTAAACTGCTACAGAAGCCAAACAGCTGTTCTCACACCTAGGCTATCTTCTTAATACCCAAGGAAGCCTTTTACATGCTTCAGAAAAGTATGTTATCTGCTGTGCTATTAGGTTCAAGGTGATGACTATTAATCAAGTTTACAGCTAAGACAGTTAAATGCTTCTTGACATGTGAATGATCTCACTTCACTTCATTACTTACTCCTTTAAGGAAGGAGAAAGACTACAAAATAGTCTCTCTCTGGCTGGTGTGGCTTAGATGGCTGTGTGCCATCTTGTGTACTGAAAGGTTGCCGGTTCGATTCCTGGTCAGGGCATTTTCTGGAGGCAACCTATTGAAACATCGTTATTTTTCCTCTCTTTCCCTCTCCCATCTCTTTCTATAAAATCAATTTAAAAAAGAACAACCTCAAAATAAAATAAATAAAAAAAGTCTCTGATTGAATGAGTGGCTTGCTACCTATTGGTTTGGGGATATTTTTAAGAATATAATTTTGGAAGCATACTTAACCTTATTGAATTATGTGATTTCTCAGGAGGCAAAATTCTTGCATGATCAAAAAGTCATGTAGTTTTTGTTTGGTCCTGGTTAGGGTTATGAAATTCCTCTTAATTCCCTTAATGCCTCTTAATTCTCTCTAATAATAAGCTCATTCCCCCCACTCTCCATAGGACAGAAGCCGCTATGTCAGGATATATACTAACAATAGGAAAACACATTATACATGTTGCATTTGTCACATTCTTCTAAAGGATTCTTAAATTTCTGAAATGCCTTATTCACACACACACTTATACACACACTGTAATAGAAGAGAGTGAAACAATGTGTTTATCCACAATAGAGCTAACCCTTCACATAAGAACACACACAACTGGACAATTTGAAAAAGGATGGTCATTGTCCCCATGGGGCAGTGCAGTGTAAAGTCCTATACAGCACAGTCTCTGCAATTAGAATGCCTGGCTCGGAGTTCTGCTCTGCCACTTAGTATCTCTGTGTCCTTGGGGAGGTTTTGTATGCTTTCTGTGCTCAGTTTCTGCATCTGTAAAATGAGGTTCATAATAATGCCTCAAAAGTCACTTTGAGGATTAAATTAGTTAATGCATGAAAAGCCCCTAATATAGTGCCTGACTTTTTGTTAAGCATGCAGTAGATGTTTACAAGTGAACTACAGTATTACTCATTTTTTTGTGACAAGAGAGAACATGGATTCCCTTTCACCCTGTCCATATGGTTTGAGATCTCACTATCTGCGGGTTGATAGCTTTAAAAAGGAGTTTCCTTGGAGACATTTATGAGGGGGTGGTGCATAGAGGAAGCAAGTGGAGGGACCAGTTGCAGCATTTAACCCTGATGTCTTCTGGCTTCTCGGTTTGTTTTCCTTCTTCCCATCCTATCTAATAAAGAGGGAATATGCCAACTGACCCTCATGCCGTCCCAAAGATGGCTGCACCCACAGCCAATAAGGAGGGAATATGCTAATTGACTGCCCCGCCCTCAAAGATGGCAGCACTCACAGTCACAAGATGGCGGCATCCAGTCCCCTCAGTCCCGCTGGGGTGGCAGGCACATGGCCGCTCCTTGCACCTGCCTCTGGAGTCCCCCAGTCCCCTCAGCTCCCCAGCTGCCCAGGGCTGCCTGAGGCTCAGGTAACCAGGGCTGGCCTAGGCTTGCGCTGCGGGCAGTGGCAGCAGCAGAGGTGTGATGGGGTGTTGCCTTCCCCTGATCACCAGGTTGCCTCCCACCCCTGAGGGCTTCTGGACTGTGAAAGGAGGCAGGCTGGGCTGAGGGACGCCCCCCTCCAGTGCATGAATTTTCATGTACCACATCTCTAGTTACAAATAATTTTCATCACTCTGAACAGGATAAGAGAGCACTCTTTTTTGAAGTATATGTTACTTTTATTTTTATTTTTTAAAAATATATTTTATTGATTTTTTACAGAGAGGAAGGGAGAGGATAGAGAGCTAGAAACATCGATGAAAGAGAAACATTGATCAGCTGCCTCCTCCACACCCCCTACTGGGGATGTGCCCGCAACCAAGGTACATGCCCTTGACCGGAATCAAACCTGGGACCCTTGAGTCCGCAGGCTGATGCTCTATCCACTGAGCCAAACCGGTCAGGAGTATATGTTACTTTTAAAAATGTACTTCATAGCTTACTAGGAACCTAGTGCATGAATTCATGCACCTTGAAAGGAATTGTGGGCCACGAGGCTGCAGTGGGCACAGGGGTGGGTCTCGACCCATCCTCCACACCCCTGCCTGGCTTCTCCTGCCACAGCCCCCAGTCCCCTGTCTCCTGGCAGCCGGCTCCCACCGCTGCTGCTCCCATAGCCTGATGGTGCCGGCCCCACTTGCACCCACTGATGGTGTGCAGCGATTGGGGCCAGTGCCATCAGCAGGTGCGAGTGGCGTCTGCTGCCTTGATCACCCCTCAGGAGCAGGGGCAAGTGGAGAAGCCCTGAGGAGCAATCAGGGCTGGCAGCTGCTGCTTGCACCCGCTGATGGTGCCGAGTGGTCGGGGCCAGCGCTGCGCGCCAGCAATGGGTGTGAGTGGAGCCAGTGTTGGCAGCAGGTGTGAGTGTTGGGTGGGACCTTGGTGTGCGAGAGCAAAGAGTTTTCAGTAACCAGCAGAGGCTCGACCCGATGATAGCAACCAGAGCCCCGCCTTGGTCTGGTGCTCCTACTCACCTCTACCATCCTGCCGTGGCTGATGCCCGCCATGTTCCCCGCACGCCCCCTCGTGGTCAGCGCACATCATAGCGACTGGTTGTTCGGTTGTTCTGCCGTTCAGTCTATTTTCATATTAGCCTTTTATTTTATAAGACTAGTGGCCTGGTGCACGAAATTCGTGCATGGGAAGGAGGGTGTCCCTCAGCCCGGCCTGCACCCTCTCCAATCTGGGACCCCTTGGGGGATGTCCGACTGCAGTTGGACATCCCGCTCGCAATCTGGGACTGCTGGCTCCTAACTGCTCACCTGCCTGCCTGCCTGATTGCCCCTAACCACTCTGCCTGCTGGCCTTCTCACCCCCAATAGCCCCCCCGCTGGCCTGCTCATCCCCAACTGCCCCCCGCCCCCACTGGCATGATCACCCCCACCTGCCTCCCTGCCAGACTGCTTGCCTCCAATTGCCCCCCCCCCCCCTTGCCAGTCAGCTCTCCTCCAACTGCCTCCCCCTGCTGGCCTGCTTGCCCCCAACTGCCCCCCTGTGCTGGCCTGCTTGCCCCCAACTGCCCACCCTGCCAGCCTGATTGCCCCTAACCACCTCTGCCTTGGCCCACCACCATGGCTTTATCCGGAAGGACGTCTGGAAGGTCTCATGGAAGGTCTCCCAGTCTAATTAGCATATTACTCTTTTATTAGTATAGACTAGAGGGCTGGTGCATGAAAACTTATTCACTGAATGGGGGGCGTCCCTCAGCCCGGCCTGCCCCCTCTCACTGTCTGGGAGCCCTCAAGGGCAGAAGGCTACCCGGCCATCAGGGGAAGGTGAACGCCTCCATCACACCTCTGCTGCTGCCACTACTGGCAGTGCAAGCCTTGACCGGCCCTGGTTACCTGAGCCTTGGGAGGCCCTGGGCAGCTGGGGGGCTGAGGGGCCTGGGCATTGCCATCTTGTGACTGTGGGAGCTGCCATCTTTGAGGGTGTGACAGTCAATTAGCATATTCCCTCCTTATTGGCTGCAGGTGTCGCCATCTTTGCGAGGGTGTGATGGTCATTAGCATATTCCCTCTTTATTAGATAGGATAATACACATCAGAGATAATTAGTCTTTGACTGACAGAAAATATAATAGTATATCAGATTCAAGCAGCCCCTCAAACATTGTTTTCAGAGTTACACTCTACATTCACATAAGAAAAGAACATTTGTAAACTAAAGTTTCTAGAAGAAATCCCACGTAGCATGGAGTTTCATCTGCCTGTGAAGTTGAAGGAGTCTTTGTAGCATATTAAATCACAATGTGTTTCTTGAACAGTACAAAGGACTGAAATGAATGACTATTCACTCATTTTCTTACTAGTAAGTACATTTTTATGTTATGTCAAAGAAGAAATATGCAGGGTTAAGAGAAAGGCAGATTTGAATAATTTATATAAAGGACATAAACTTAACATACACAAAAAATTATGTTTGACACTGGGGTTTCTTCTGAAAAGAGCTTGTTTTACTAGATTTCAAGGAAATCTAAAGAGCAACAGATTTATGATAACCTTTGGAATAAAAATTCTTTCCCAATGAGGTATATTTATAATTAAATTTAGAAGTAAAATGTTATAAGTTGATAACAGTATTTAGACCAAAAATATTATACAATTTTATACATTTTATGACTTCTTTTATATAATTTTCAAATTTGAAAATCTTGGAAGACTTTAAAAAAATCTTTAGAACAATAATCTATTTTATGTTGTGTTACCTCGTTTAGTTGCACATGGTTTAAATAATGATTAACGGAATTTTCTAAATAAAAAATAAAATTAAAATGTTCACAAGCAATCTCAAAGCATTTATCAAATATAGCTACTTTTAGAGTGAATGATCATTAAAGATAATCATATTCTTCTTTCTCTTGTCATATTTGGCATTTTTATGCTAAGAACTCTAATTAAATTATTTTTGGCGCTAGTAAAATCTTCCTCTTTCTTACTAAGGGAAAGATTAGTAACACATATGTCTTCTGCCAGAGCTATTCTCCCGAGGTTGCTTTTTCATGAATTAGATCCATAGAGTAAGACTGTGCTTGCCATTGTTCATGGTTGGTTGGAGCCGCATCTCAGGGTACAGAGGGGCCTCTAATGAGAAATTCACAATGGATTAATGAAAGTCCAAGTTTTGTTACCATAGAGGAACACAGTTAGGTCCTCTGAGATCCATACTAAACCAGAGTTTCGCCACCGAGGGACTCTGTTGTTTCATGCTACACGGCAGTGAGTAAGAACCTCCCAATAAGGCCACACCATGAGCTCCTATATATTGTGCAGTAAATCAATAGCATTTTACAACAGAATTACATGGTAAGTTTCTCTGCGTGTTACTCAATCAATGGAGATTCATAATAGGATTCACCTTTTAGCATCTATGAATTGCATGGTAAATCAAGTGTCTTTATTTATTTTAAAACTGGATAGTTGCCCATCACATTAGGCAATAAGCTTAGAGGCATACCCTTTCTGATAAGAATAAAGTTTTATTTCTATGACATGCCTTAAGATTGATATGAACTTTTCAAAAATAAAAGTAGTACCTCCTATGATGTCAAATATTAGAGTCACTTGGAGGAAAGGAGCAAAACTTACTGGAAGGAACAAGACAATTTTCTGAACCACAACTCATGAAGAAACTGAGGGCTAAGGAGACTCTTCCTATTGGTTGGAGGTGAGATGATGGTGGGATAAAGGGAGTAGAGAGCATGAGGAAGTTGTGGGAGGAATGAAGATGGGATACTGGCCAAGCATTGATTGAAAAAGTCCACCCATCCTTTACTAAACATTTTATTCTTTCTTGCCAGAGAGAAATAGTTACTTTATTTCATAGTTTCTTTTAATTATAATGTTTTGGGGATTAAGGAAAAACTATTTGAAGAAAAATATTTTACCAAGCTCAAAATATCTTCTCAATTCTGAAAACTTCTTATCTGTTCATACAAAACTATTAATTTTCTGTAAACTAAATTTACATAGGGTGAGTTGAGGTTCGGTTTTAGTCTACTGCAAGGGGAAGGAATTATAAGTATCAAATTGAATTTTAAAGCAATTTCACTTTATAAGATAATCAAATGGTGTAGACCTTTCAGACAATTCAAAGTTCGAGGTTCCCAAGTAGATACAAAACCAAGCATTTGAGGGTGTGAAATATATCAATTATCTCTTACCTTTCTTTCAGCAGTGAGGAACCTAAGGATCAGAAAATTTTATATGACTAGCCCAAGGCTGCTAGTTATTGGCAGAGCCAAAACTCTGTCAGGATCTACTCATTTCCAGTCTAGTGCTTTAAAAATAAAAAGCTCTACAATATCAGCTTTCTACTATCTTATATTTAAATAGCACTTTTGTGCTGTCACTGGAGCTTGTAAAATATTTTTACCCTTGAATCTGCCCTTTTATTTGCATTTTACCATGTTTTAAAGTCCCATTGGTTTTCTGCCTAGAGGAATTTTGAATTAAATTGACTTTTGGGTTCTAAATTTATTTTAAAGCTCATTTTGAATTGGCTTATAAGACTATGAGCTTGTCCTGCTCGAGTTTTGGCCCATCTTCTGATTTAAATCAACTTAGACATAAACTGGAGATAATTTCCAATTTTTCTCTACTTCCCAATCACCCGTCAAGACTCTTGTCTTGTTTTACGGTCTTGTGACAGGAACTGAGGAAAGCATCCCAACCCTTGAGGTGATTTTAGAGTACCTTGGCCCAGATTCAAACTCATAAAGGAAAAATAAAAAAAGAGTGGTGGTGGATTTTAGATAATAAGTGGATTCAAACCTGTTCCAGAAAAAATGCCAGCAGTAGTTAGTGACTCATAGTTTTCCAGCCCTTTATCACCTCATTAGCTCTGGATTGCCTGATCCTGGATGCTCTCAGCTCCTCTGCCTCAGTTACTGGCTTCCTATTTCCTCTCAGGAATAGGAATGATCCCCCAATCAACTTAAAGCTTTTTTTTAAAAAAAATAAATTCTATTGATTGTTTTTACAGAGAGGAAGAGAGAGGGATAGAGAGTTAGACACATCAATTCAGCTGCCTCCTGCACATTCCCTACTGGGGATGTGCCTGCAACCAAGGTATATGCCTTAACCAGAGTTGAACCTGGGACCCTTCAGTCCACAGGCCGATGCTCTATCCACTGAGCCAAACCGGTTAGAACTCAACTTAAAGCTTTTACTGGCAATGCCTTTGGAAATCAGAGTAGCAGAGAAGTGATATGTATGCATATTGGTTCTGTTTTGGGCAACTTTACTTCTAACTTTCGATAATCTTTGAGATTTTATCTTCTCTGTGTTCAGTCTTACTCAGGAGCTCATAACACTGCTGTCTTCCTTTCTTTGGCCCACAGTCTTGTAATACACAAGTTTTTAAGCAGGATTTTGCAATAGAGATTACACGAGTGTTTATGTTTTTGAGTTTGTGTGTAAGCAAGTAAAAAATATAAAATCATTGATGTTTCTTCAGGTGAATGAAAGATAATGTTTACATTCAGCTTAAATGTCTGTAGGGTAGCCCTAACCACTGAGTTTGGCTCAGTGGATAGAGTGTCAGCCTGTGGGTTGAAGGATACCAGGTTCCATTCTGGTCAAGGGCATGTACCTTGGTTGCGGGCTCATCCCCAGTAGGGGGTATGTAGGAGGCAGCTGATCGATGTTTCTAATTCTCTATCCCTCTCCCTTCCTCTCTGAAATCAATAAAGATATATTTAAAAAAGTGACTGTAGGGTACATGAATAAAATTAGGATACATTTTTTTCCCCACATTTCCATTTTGGACACATGGCTATTTTGATCCAGTGGAAGACAGGCCAACAGGAAGCTGCAGACCCAGTTCCCTGCTTCCTGTTGGAGCAATACTCCAGCTGCAGACAGAGATGTCATGTCATCTCATTCAGGTGACAATCCTGCAATCGCAACCCAGAGTTTAAGAAGAAGCAGAGAGAGGTGATCTGGGGGAAAAACAAAACAAAACAAAGTCTGGCTGATTGTTGATTGTTTCCACTCCTTAAAGCAGTGGTTTCTAACCTTGTCTGCCCATTATAGTTCCCCAGGGAGATTTAAAAAACATGGAAACCTGGGTGCTCAGGTCCTGCCTCCCTACATCCTGATGTGATGGGTCTGATGTGGGGCCTGAGCATTAGCCTGTTAATAATCTCTCAAGGTGATTCTAATGTGTAGCAGAATTGATCTTGATCTTGGCCTTAAGTAATCACTGATAGCAATTCTGCTTTTGATCTAGCCAGTAGTTTTCAAATCTGCCTGTGAATGAGAATCACCTTTGGAAGCAGTTAAATACAGATTCCTAGGCCTCATCCCAGTTCAACTAAGCAGAATTACTTAAGAGTGGGTCCCCAAAGATAGGCTTTAAAGAAAATACCTCCTCAGTGACATTTTATGCAGCCAACTACTTCATAAACAGAGAATTCTTGATCTGCTCTGACAATTATTAAATAATTTTTACTGGCTTATATCTTTAGAGTTCCACAGGAACCTCTGATGTCATTACTATTCATAACTGAGGAGGGGGAGGGGAGTTTACAGAGAAGTGGAAGTTATGCTGGAAAACAGCTTCCAAGTGATGAAGAATAGGAGGAAATATAGAAAAGAAGAAGAAAATTTGGGGTAAATGCAATACTGTTTATTGATAAACCTCCCTCACCTAAGTATGAATCCATCAAGTGACTTTCTAATGATGTAAAGACTTGGATTTATATTCTGGAGTTTCACTCACCATATGTAAACTTGAGATATCTGTGTTTTCAGCTATGAAATAAAAAATGGGCAAAGGACCTAAATAGACACTCCTCCAAAGAAGACATACAGATGGGCAATGGACATGTGAAAAGATGCTCAAGGTCACTAATCATCAAAGAGATACAAATTAAAACCACAATAAGATATCACCTCACACCTGTCAAAATAGCTACCATCAACAAGTCAACAAAACAACAAGTACTGGCCAGGATGAGGAGAAAAGTGAACCCTAGTAAGATGTTGGTGGGAATGCAGACTGGAAAACAGTATAGAGTTTCCTCAAAAAATTAAAAATGGAACTGCCTCTTCACCCAGTGATCTCACTTCTGGGAATATACCTTAAGAAACCCAAATCACTAATTTGAAAGAATTTATGCACCCCTATGTTCACTGCAGCATTATTTACAATACCAAGTTATGGATATCCAAGTGCCCATCAGTAGATGAGGGATGAAAATGTTGTGGTACATTTACACAATGGAATACTACATGGCCATAAAAAAGGTGGAACTCTTACCTTTTGCAACAGCATGGAGGGGGCCTGGAGAGTATTATGCTAAGTAAAATAAACCAGCCAGAGAAAGACAAATACCATATATGTTGAATCTAATTAATAAAATAAAATGATGAGCAAAATAGAAACAGAGACATGGATACATGGAACAGACTGATGGCTGTCAGAAGGGAGGGAGGTTGGGGACTGGATGAAAGAAGGTGAAGGGACTAGCAAAAAACTATATATATATATATATATACACACACACACACACACATATATATATATATATATATATATATATATATATATATATATATATATGTATGTAACATATAGACACAGACAACAGTGTGGTGATAGCCAGAGGGAAAGCGGGGAAAGGAGAGTAGGGGTTACGTAGAGGTAGACAAGGGGGAGAAAATGGAGATAGGAAGAGACTTAGCTTGGGGTGATGGGTGCACAATGCAGTGTGCAGATGATGTCTTATTGAGTTGTGCATTTGAAACCTGTATGGTTTTGCAAACCAATGTCATCCCAATAAATTCAATTGAAAACAAAGAAATGAGTATAAGACCACCTTTTTTTTTTTTGGTGCAGTTATTATAAAAGTACATATGTAACGTGCCTAAAACAGCCCTCCTGTGGAAGGTACTTAGTAAGAGGCAGCTGTTTTCATAGTGTATACATAAATTATTTTCTGAGCAATAATATATGTAAAGAGGATAACAAGGAGAGAGGCATAATTAAGCAGAAGCATATCAAGCCTGAAACAATCATAAAACTTAATTACCATCTATTAAGAAAAATAAAAATTTCAAGGTTGTCTTTTATTTTAGTTATACTTATACTGCTTTTAAAAATGTAGGTGGTTTCAAAAATGCAATTTTATTTTGAAACATTTCCTTATGCTATCATTAGTGCCTTCAATCTAATCATCCAAGAACATTTATAATTATCACCACTGTTATAATCATCATCCCCAGAATTATTATTTTTTATCTTAGAAATGCAAAAATAGCCTAAAAGACCAATTTTTGCTTCACTATGTTGAGTTCTTTTTCTATTCTCTAAACCTGGTAAGTTTCTTAAATTATAGAAAAACACAACAAGTGAATTTGACTCTGATATTTATTAAATACGGTATCTATTTGATATGATATATCAATTTCAATATATTCAAGCCACCGAATAGTCTGTGAATATGTGCAGCAGGCTGACTATATTTCTTTTCCTTCATTAAAAGATAAAATCTGTCATTTTAAATGGCAGAAAGACTTAGGATATCTTCTTGTCTGGCAATAGAAAATCATCTCATCATAGCCTAGTTTTAGAGAGAGAGAGAGAAAGAGAATATTACTGTTACAGAAGTTTCTTTTTTTGTTCATATGACCTCCACATATAATGCCCCGAAGTGACTTATAATATAATCATCCCTTTAAAAATAATACTGGTGGCCCAGTGCATGTAATTCGTTAACTGGTGGGGGGGGGGCGATTCCCTCAACCCAGCCTGCACCCTCTCCAATCGGGGACCCCTCACAATCTGGGACCACTGGCTCCTAACCGCTCACCTGCCTGCCTGCCCTATCACCCCTAACTGCCTCTGCCTGCCTGCCTGATTGCCCCCAACTGCCCTCCCCTGCTGGCATGATCACCTCTAACTGCCTCTGCCTTAGCTCCCACCATCATGGCTTTGTCTGGAAGGAAGTCAGATGTTCGGTTGACCTGGTCTAATTAGCATATTACCCTTTATTAGTATAGATAGATTATATAGGATAGGATTGCTTAAATGGGGATGGGGAGCCTTTTTCAGCAGGAGGAGATGCTCTTGGCAGACAAAAATACATAATCCCTATATCTGAACTGATAGCCAGCCATATGCACTATACTGACAAACCAGTCATTAAAAAATTGAATCACTTTCTTACACCTTACATCAAACAGCTGTTGCCCTTAAAACCCCTCCTCCGCCCCCACCTTAGGTTCTGCCTTCACAATTCACCCAAATTTGGTTCTGATTGGTTGGTTTCTATGCCAATCAGTGTCAAAAGCTTCGCCTCATAGGCAGCCATTGGCTCTTCGCAATTCACCCAGATTTGGTTCTGATTGATCAGTTTCTATGCCAGTCAGTGTCTCCAGGCCTATCGCCGGGCCTGATCAGAGAAGCGGGGTTGATTGCAGCTGCCCCAGGCTGCTGGTGAGTGGGTTGAACTGCTGACCTCTTGGAGAGAGAGAGAGGCATGGCTGCTGGCCAGAACCAGAGAGAGAGAGGCAAGGGCTAGTCAGCAGCTGCCACAGAGGCTGCATATCAGACCTTGCTTCTCTCTCCAGGCCTTGCCAGCAGCTGCGGCAGCTGCTGATCAGCCCTGGCTCTCTCTCTCTCTCTCTCTCTCTCTCCCTCCGAGAGGTCAGCAGTTCAGCCCGCTTGCCAGTCCCCACCCACCCAAGCATGATGTGCATGCAGCCTGGTGTTTGGTTGTCCCTTCAGTTGTTTTGGATATATATATATATATATATATATATATATATATAGAGAGAGAGAGAGAGAGAGAGAGAGAGAGAGAGAGAGAGCGAGCCAGGGTTCGTAACATCCATTTATAAATATACATATATATATATATATATATATATATATATATATATATATATATATATATATTGGTGATCTATTTTTAAAGTATCATTGGTAACTACCACAGGCCCAGAAAACACAAAAGAAGAGGTAACAGAAATGAAGATTGCTAAGGCCCAGTGGTAATAGAGATGTGAGAACCACAGATTTATGCTCCTGAGGTAAGTAACTCCAGAGGGAGAAAAAACAGAAGATGTAGAATTCACACAATAGCTTAAGATTATGGGGAGAAAGCTTCAAGTTTCAAGAGACACTGCAGAGCAAACATAAGATTAATCATGTCAAAGATAAGGGAAGAAAAGAGGACTTTAACTGGACTTCTATAATGAAGGACATTTATAATATCATATAACATTATAATGTTGTTTAGGAATAGCTTATTAAAGGTAGTTTGTATTTGATCAGAACTATAGAATAATTAGTTTAAATGAGAGATTTGTTCTCCAGTGCTCACACTACTTCTGGGAGACCACCAGAGTCAGATGGACCAGGACAATTATGCATTAGGATATGCTAAGAGTACCAAGTATTCTTCTCAATAGCTGAGGAGCAGTTCTTGGTGGGAACTTTCCATTATTACATTTGCTTTTCATTATTCATGCAAAATAAAAACATCTCTGGGGATTGGACTCAGATAATTAACAAAAAGACAGATTCTCCCAGGCTGGAGGATTCAGGTCTTCTCAGTGGGTGGGTTCTCCAGAGGAATTTTCAGGCAGAATAATGAATAATCCAAAAGCCTATTAACATTTGCAGTCTCACAGGGAGGCACACACCTGGTCATTCATTTTAATAAGGACAAGTAATTTAGGTAACCTATGCACAAGTCCTGTCCTACCTTCCCTGTTTTGGTTCTTGGATGCCAAAACAGTATATGTCTTCTTATAATGAGCTGCATGCATTAATGTGTTGATGTCTTATACACAATATCTTTTTCTCACTATTTATTTTTCCACTAATAATATGGATATTTAATACTTATTACACATAGATTAATCTTTCACATATAGTCCAGATATTGTTCCCCCTGAACAAAAGGCATTAGTGGCTCACAGCTGCCCATAGAACAAACATTTATATTCCTTAGCTTTTATCTACTATTTGCACTCCCCTCCAAAACCTCATAGTCCTCCTGAACTGTTCATAGTCCCCCCTTTTTTTTTGCTTGCTATTTTTATACCTTTGTGCCTGCTTTTTCTCTTGGTAGTCCTTTCACCTGAACTGCCATTTGTCCACATCTCTTCTGCCTGAATCTTCTGTCCTTCACAAACTAGTAGCTGAAACATTCTTTTGCTCTCCTTCCCTTATTTCCTTCAAGCCACACCCTACGTTGAAAATATGCTTTATTTATTTATTTGAAATCCGAGTCTAGCTTGCACATTAGGAGATTTTATGGATTTCACAAACCCAACCAAGATCTTGTAAGCAATCAATGTAACATCCAGACTCAAGGGAGTAAACATTTTCTCACATCTAATATGAACAATCCCCATGCTAATGGCATGGTGTCTTTTCTAAAAGACTTATTAGTTCAGCTCCCTTCTCATAACAGAAAAACCCAAGTCCTTGTTCTGACAAGGTCTGTTATTAAGAGAGTCAGAAGGGCATGCAGATTAGAGGAACCTTTTGACATTTCTCTTCAGGTATTCTTCCAACTTGCAGATGGCAGCCCTCTGTTGGGTGTGCACTTGGCCTTTTCTCAGTGCAAGACTGTGGAGAAAGAGAGTGCCCTCTGGCTCCCTCTCCTTATAAGGGCACTAATCTCATCATGAGGGCCCCACTCTCATGACCTAATATAAACCTAATTATCTACCAAAGGCCCCAATTCCAAATACACTGGGGGTTAGGGCATCAACATATGAAATTTTGAAAGGACACAATCATTCAGTCCATAACACTCGTCTTCATGTATTGGTACCTGCTAAGTTTCCAGTACGAGCTCCAGATGCTTTGGAGAATGTCTGAGATCTGGGCTTGAAGTGTTCTACTTAGGTTATTATTCTTCTCCTCTTGTCCACAATCCATGGATCAATTAGAACCCATCTTACAGAGACTCTGCAGAACAAGTAGGATTCAAGTGATGGAAGCACTTCCAATGACCTGACTATAATTATAGTCTGTAAAATACTCCAAGATAAAACAGAATTCAAAAGGCCTTTCTTTTCTCAATTGATAAAATGTAAAAAATTAGAAAAGTTTTTATTTATGACGAAAACTTCCAACCAGGAATCACAGAAGGAGCTGAGATAGGTTGATCAGGATAAAGCTTAAGGTCTCTGCATGTATATCTGGATGACTGGATGGGTTCGAGTCCACATTATGAGTGTTCTCATTTAAAATCTATCAGAGGTTAAGCTCCTTGAAGACAAGTTCCACATTTTATCATCTTTTATAATTACTGCAGGCCCAGATCTCACTATTACGCTTTGTGTGACTTAGGCACTCAGGAAAGAATGATTGAATTGAAGAATGAGAACTGATATTGCTGTACCGTAGGTTGGAAAATGTTTAAGACTTTGAGTTCAGATTGGTTATTTACTAGCTATATTATATAGGTAAATCATTTAGCCATCTGCAAAAATAAGTTAGTAATGTCATTTAATTTATAGTTTATTGCAACAATTAAAGTATAATTTAAGAAATCCCTGTCTTTGGCTTGTCCCAGACATAGTTGTATGACCTTGAGATACATTAAGTATAACAAAAATATAACAAACAAAAACTCCTGCCATCATAGAATGTGTATTATAGTGCAGGAGAGACAATAAAAAGAATCAGTCAATCAACCCATCAGTTAGTTATAGCAGATGTTGGAAAGCAAGAGTGGAGAGAGGGCATTGGAACTGTGTGGGTGGCAGTGCTGGGACCATATCCCAGTGTTAAACAGGGTAGTCAGAGGAGGCCTCACTGTCACGGTGAGATGTAAGCAAAGATTTGAAGGAGGTGAGGAACTTTGCCAAGATACCTGGGAGAAGAGACCAGGGCAATGTCCTCAGGCAGGAGCCAGCCTGATCAGATGGATGGGAGTGTTCTCCGCTGAGGCTGTAGACAGGTGAGCAGACAGATTGAGGATTGGCAGGGAAATAAGGGGGCTGGGGCGCAGAACATTCCAGGCCTTGTAGGCCCCTATAAAAAGTTCAGCTTTTCCTCTGGTTCACACTGAATGCCGTTGCCCAGTTTGAGCAAAGATGACATGATATGACTTCCATTTTACTTGCTTTTAGTGCATAGAACACAGTGGGCATCCAATGTGCATTTGATGATGATTGTGAAACAAAATTCTTATTATAAATTACTATTTATAAGTATTGCCAATAAACAGACAGAAATTCTCTCGTTTATTGTTTCATTTTATTGACCACTTTGGTATACTATAAATACAAGCAAACTTTTATTCTGATTAAAGGAAATCATAAATAATCAATAAAAATATAATTAAATATTATTAATGAAATATTTGTATTTTCCAAATTGTTAGTTCTTAAAAAGTGAACAAATTCTGGCTTTCATAAAAGTCAGTGTAAAATTTTCTATATCCTCTTCTTAAGTGCTCTGGAAACTTATGAGAAATGTTTGGAGAACTTAAAGTATTTAATTTTTCTTAAAAATAATACTCTTTCTCTAAGGCAGCATTTTTCTGACATAGCTGACAGAAAAGAGAAGTGAGACGTTTGTTGTCTAGTCACTGAAGTGATTTCACTGTGCTTTGTACTGTTTGGGGTTTCTTTGCACTGCTTCTTCCTTTAGCTCAAACCCCTAATCCAGGCCATTCTGTTACCCGCATTGCCTGTCACTGTCAGAAAAAAAATAAAATTGTCTTCTCTACTAACATGCCACTACTTTCTCCTAGCAACTTCCAAACTTTTAACCAGAAAAAACAATTTAAATCATTCTTTCTTATTTTCAAAGAGTCCTGAGGGTACAGTTACAACCACTATACTAGTTACAATATAATTAAATGCCATTCTTTTCTGAATAGATTACTGACATCCACAGACAATTAATCTAATCTTCAAATGGTCTTTAAAGACTCAAAAGAAAAAAGTCCTTTACAGATTTAGCAAATGATCACAAAATAAGGTTTGAACAGCTTTAACTTTAAAGTCATTTTATGCACTTTTGTGACACATCTTAGGTCCATCAAATAACATTCTCTAAAACTTATTTTATATTATTTAAAAATATTGATGATGTACTTGATTCAATGAAAAGGTATTAGATTTTACTCAGCTGTCAATGAAGTTATAATATTGTTTATATCTCTGTAATTAGTTTCATAGAAATAAAATAGTAGTAAGTTATTTGGTAACTAGAGGCCCGGTGCATGAAATTCGTACACGGGTAGGGTCCCTAATCCTGGCTGGTGATCAGGGCTGATCAGGACCTTCCAGCTGTGGGCCTTCCTCTGTTCTGAACTGCCACCTGGTGGTCAGCACACATCATAGCAAGCAATTGAACTCCCAATCTCCCAGTAGAACTCTGGTGGGGATGCTTTGCATATTAGGCTTTTATATATATAATTATACTGCACTATGATAGAATTATGGTTCTCCAAAGTTATGAATCTGGATATGGTGAGATTATCTTGGAATATCTGAGTAGGCTAAATGTAATTACAAGTGTCCTTAAAAGAGAAAAGCAAGATCAAAGTTAGAAAAGGTAATCTAATAAGAGCAGAGGTTGGAGTGATGTGGCAACAAGCCAAGGAATGGTGGCAGCCTCCAGAAGCTGTGAGAAGCAAGAAACATATTTTCCCCTAGAACTTCCAGAAGGAGCCAGCCCTGCCAACACCTTGACTCTAGCTCAGTGAGACTGATTTTGGACTTCTGACCTTCAGAATTGTAAAATATTAAACTTGTATTGTTTTAAGTTACCAAATTTGTGGTGATTTGTTACAGCATCATCAGGAAACAATGTATAGCCATATATTTAAATATATGTTTTAAAAAGTTGATAACCGCCCCAACCGATTTGACTCAGTGGATAGAGTGTCAGCTCGCAGACTAAAGGGTCCCACGTTCGATTGTGATCAAGGGCATATACCTTGGTTGCAGGCTCGATCCCCAGTAGGGGCCATGCAGGAGGAAGCTGATCGATGTTTCTCTCTCATTGTTGCTTCTAACTCTCTATGTAAAAAAGAACAAACAATAAAATATATTAAAAAAATAAAAAGTTGATAACACACTGATTTGTGTTCAATATATTTGATAGTACAAAAAAGAGAGTAAGAAATATTGTCAAGTTTTGTAGAGCTAGAGGACTACACATAACTTCTTTTTAAATACAAAAGTACAAGCATAGCCAACAGTTAAGCAATCTATTAAATTATCCTGGAGGTTAATATGTTTGAATTAGATGTCAGAGACAGTTATAATTAAAATTGGGAAGAAGCAAAACTCATTGTTCATGTCCATTGCTACACTTTTCTGGGGGTGTTCATCATTAGTGATAGTTCCTCCACTTAATTCTTATCTCTTCTCTATGTTTGACTCATCAAAAGTAAAACATCTGGTAAGTTATTAATGTATTATTATCGTCAGTCTGATTTGTTGAAAAAACAGAAATATTTAGCTTTTAGGAGAGGCATGTATATATTTTGGAAAAAAGCCATGGGAAGGAAACACCAATGGGAGACTTTTAGGTATCAGGACAAAATTTTGGAAGAGAAATTGAGCAGAACTGGGAGTGGGGAGAAGTTCTCAAAACACAAGATATCAAGATATGTTACCATCTTTTGTATAGAGTAGAAATTCGAAGCTGATATATTCTGAATTGTTAAAAATGTTTTAATAATAAGTTTTCCTCAATATAAAAACTTAAAATATAGATAAGTACACAAAAATATTTCCTATAATAAGAAATCATATTAGCAATTGCTCATTACAGAGGTGTTCCTTTCTGAAATTATTTCAGGTATATTTTTCAATCTCATACTCTACAATTTTAATTTTTTTTGTACTTAATATTATATCAAGATTATTTTTGCATGTCATTGAGATCTCATAAGTATTCTGCTATAATGAAAAAGTGGCATTCTTTATTTTTTTTTTAACCAGAGTCACATTTAATTAATTGTTTTTACAAGTTGGAAATCCTTTAGATATCTCTTATTTTTAAGGTTTGAAAATCCTTTCATACTGGTTAGAATAAGCTTAACTAGTCCATTGTGATTATAATAATTATCACTGTTAGTAAATAAAATAAATTTTAAAGTTTACAACTTTCAGCCAACAAACACTATTTTCTCTAATAAAAATTTTATGAAGTACCATTTTCTTCAGCATACATAATGTTAATGAAAAGTGGTGAGTTCATAAAAATATTTTAAAAGCTCATTATTAGAATAAGATGTTTAATCTCTTAAATAAACAAATTTAAGAAATAGAAATTAAAGATAGTTTATTTTATTTTAAATTTTGTTGTAACATGAGGTGCACATTTTTAAACTCTTATTTACCTAAATAAAAACTAAACTGCTATATATTCTCTAAAGTTCTCATGTCAGCAATTTCTTATTCTCTCAAGGTTGTTGTAAAAAAGAATAAATTTAATTTTTTTAAAAAAATATATTTTTTTATTGATTTTTTTACAGAGAGGAAGGGATAGGGATAGAGAGTTAGAAACATCGATGAGAGAGAAACATCGATTAGCTGCCTCCTGCACACCCCCTACTGGGGATGTACCCGCAACCAAGGTACATGCCCTTGACTGGAATCGAACCTGGGACCCTTCAGTCTGC
Organism: Corynorhinus townsendii; assembly: GCA_026230045.1. Taxonomy (NCBI): domain Eukaryota; kingdom Metazoa; phylum Chordata; class Mammalia; order Chiroptera; family Vespertilionidae; genus Corynorhinus; species Corynorhinus townsendii. Next base: position 74,002,332 of record JAPDVU010000004.1, read on the forward strand.
AGCTCTATCCACTGAGCCAAACCAGTCAGGGCAAGAATAAATTTAAATTTTGATAAATATTGAATTAAAAATGGATGCATATAAATAATATATATTCAATCTTAATGCATTTGCCATAACTAACTCAGTTCTTTATTTTAGACATTTAGATTGATTCCTATTATTTACTCCTATAAATAATGCTGCAGTGGCTTCTTTATTCATTTATATTTGTAGTTTTTTCTTTAGAAGGGATTACTAAATCATAAGTTACAAACATTTAAAAATGATACATAATGCATTTAAAAATGATATATAATTCGTCTTTGCTTTGTAGAAAATGCAACATTTGAATCTCTCATCAACAGGGAAGAATGTTCTAATTTCATTACATAATTGAAAAAGTTGAATATTAATATTATTCAAAAAGACTTTTTAAAATTTGATAGGCAAAGAATGGTAACTAATTGTTGATAAATAACATTGTTTCTTTGACTATTGTTGAGTTAATAATTTTAATAGTTTATTTGAACTTATTCTGTTACTTACCTGTTCATTATTAGGGATAAGGGAGATTAATATTTCTTGTTCTTCTTGATCTCTTGTTATAATAAGGATACCAAGCACTTATTTATCACATTTATTGTAAATATTTTCCTAGCTTGTCATTTGCTTATTATTTTCATTTATGTGGTTTGCTGTGTTGAAATTCAAATTTTATGTACAATCCATCAATCTTTTATGTTGTAATTTCTTTTATTTTAATGTTAGAAATTTCTTCTCTTAAGATATTAGATAAATCCGGCTGGTATGGCTCAGTAGTTCAGCGTCGACCTATGAACCAGAAGGTCAGGGTTCAATTCCTGGTCATGGTATATGTCCGGGTTTTGGGCTCGATCCCCAGTGTGGGGCGTGCAGGAGGCAGATGATCAATGATTCTCTCTCATCATTGATGTTTCTATATCTCCCTCTCCCTTCTTCTCAATAAAAATGTTAAACAAAGATATTTGATAAATATTCGTTAATATTTTTTGTAGCTTGAAAATTTGGATTTTAAATTATTGATTATATTAATCGATTTTATATTAATTTGAGTCCATTTAGATGTATTTGGAAGTGTGTTGGGAGACAATCCTCCAGGAATCTTTTATGATTCTGCACATGTTGCATGAGAGGCGCTAACTTGCCTTTGTTTCACATGCCTTTTCAGGGTGTTTGTATAGCAAACAGCCTTGGAAAATAGACATAGTTTCTCCCTCCGGAGCAAACAGCAGGCATGCTTATTGAACATTACAAAATATTCCAATTCTCTAATCTCAGAGTTTTTCTCCTGCATTGCAACCCGTTTGCATACCTTCTGTGGGATTTGGGGCAAGGAAGAGTGATGCCAGTATGCTTAGGCTCAGAGTAATAAAGTCTTTTCTCTAGCAGAGAAAACATCCAGGAAGCTGGCAGGCTAGTTAAGCAGGGAATAATTTCAGAAACTTCGTCGTTCTTGATAAGCATACTATTTAATCTATTTAATTTACTTTTTTAATCCTCACCCATGGATATTTTTTAATTGATGAGAGAGAGAGAGAGAGAGAGAGAGAGAGAGAAATATTGGCTCTGTGTCTCCGACTGTGTCCTGTCCCGTGCCCCAGTGCAGATAAACAATTATTCCTGTGCGCAGCTCTGCAAGCAGGCCCCCCTCACTTTCCGACCCGGTAGCAGACAATCCAGCTTCTCCCCGTAGGAGTTTGGGTCCCCCGTGTCTCCCCAGAAATTGTATTTCAGAGTAATCGGGGGCTTGTCTCCCCTTTGGGTTGAAAAAAGCAACGCCTGCCGCCAGCCCAGATCCCGCGCCTCTGTACCTCAGCTTTTCAGCGCTCGTGCACGTCTCGATGCTCTTTTCTCTTTCCTTCTAGTTGTAAAACTTCCACTCAGCCAGCTTTCCCGTGGTTCTGGGTGATAGACGTTTTGTCTTTTAGTTGCAGTTTAAATTGTTGTGCGAGGCAGCAGTTTAGGTGTTTACCTACGCCACCATCTTGGATTCCTCTCTCTGGTAGTTTCTATGTCGCTGCCATGGGGGTGGCGGGGGAGGGGCTTGGCTTTGTGACTCACAGAAATCTGTGGTGGGTGCCTGTAGTCCTGGTGTCCCTGGGTCTGCAGATGTGGTGGCAGGTCTACCACAGCAGTTGTAGGGTCCTGGTTTGCTTCCCAGACCAGACTGGGTGGTGGCAAGGCTAGGATCCTAGTCTCAAGCAGTTCTGTTCTTCAAGATGGAGTGGTCTCTGTGCCACCGGTGTCCTCCCTGGACTGTTTGCGGTGGCCGCGGGGTTTTGCCGTCTAAGACTACCCAGATTGGCAACCCCCTGGAAGAACTGCAGGGTCTAACTGTCCCTATTTCACTCACACACACACCCACACACGTCTCTATTGCTCTCTCACTCTCTTACACATTCTCCCTCTCTACCTTCCTGCTGATTGCCATCTTGCCTCCAGGGGCAATCACTTGACTATTTTTTAATATTAAAAAGGTAAAAAAAATATATATTTTGCTATTATGTTTAGAAACAGATAATCATTCTCAGTAAAAAATATATTGTACAAAAATATCACAAAAAGGTAATTTTAACTGTCAGCTTCTGCTGCAAGAACATAACCCCAACACTTTTATAGGTTTCAATAATGATAATTTTTTTCTGTTGTTCATATTACATGAGGGCTTAGGGTTTGACTGTGGATTGTACTGAGCTGCATTAGGTTCTAGGTTATATATCAGGTTCAAGTATTCTCCCCAATTTTTTTTTTTTTTTTCATTTTGAGTCTGAGATGGAAGGAACAGCTTTTATCTGGGACAGGTCTTTTTTTTTTTTTTCCTATATGTGGTCACAGGAGCAAGAAAGGGCAAGCCAAACAATGCAATTGAATTTGAAGCTGCAGCTGAGATATGACAAATATTATGTCCACTCACATCTCAGTGACCAAAGCCTGTCACATCTGTGGGCTGGAAAGTAAACACAGCTAAATTGGCAAGAGAACAAATACTTGTGAGCAAATAATATAATTATTGCAGCAAAGCATTTATGGAATAAAAACATAAAATTCTTATTAACTAAAACTTGTGTAACAATTGATGGGAATTACAGTACATTGCAGTTGAGAATCAAAAGGTCACTGTCTTCCTCACTTCTCATCTATATTATTATATTTCTGTCATACTAATATGACTTTGTTGTCTCACCTTCTGAAATATCACCTACAACATGTTTCAGTTGAGAAAGCAAAAAAGTTGTGTGTTGCTTTAAACTGGATTATTTGATGCAAATAAGAACGATGTTTATATTGAGCCACTACTTAAGTTATATTACAACTAGAGGCCTGGTGCACGGATTCATGCACTAGTGGGGTCCCTCGGCCTGGCCTGTGGGGATTGGGCCAATACTGGCTCTCCAACATCCCCCAAAGGGTCCTGGCTTGCGAGAGGACACAGTCCAGGCTGAGGGACCCCACTGGTGCACCATCAGGGCCAGGGAGGGACCACGGGAGGGCTCCAGGGCATGTCTGGCATGTCTCGCCCAGTCCTGATTGGCTGGACCCCAGCAGCAAGCTAACCTACTGGTCAGTGCATCTGTCCCCTGGTGGTTAGTGTGCATCGTAGCTACCGGTCAATGGCCAAATGGTCAAATGGTTGAACTATCGCTTAGGCTTTTATGTATATAGATTTCCAAACCTCTTTCAAACACATATGTAAGGCATTTGTAGAAATCAATCAGTCTAGCTGAAGAGTAAGGTTTTTGTGGATCACTGGAAAATAAGTTTGGTAAAATGGGTCCCAATTGTGCAGGCTGTTCAGTATCTGTTTATCTAACTTATTTGCAAGCAGCCAAATTAACAACCAATAACGTTTCATCCTCATCCTAATGGCTTACTATAAACTTTTAATTCAGGAAGGAAGTAAAAGTTGACCTAACTGTGCCTTCTCTGTTAAAATCCTACCCAAATCTTATTTCTTCCTCAAGGCCCTGTGGAAATTCTGCCTAGATCACAGAAGCTGCTTCCAGGCCACAACAGTCTTTTCATTGCATTGGAGTCACAGACTTTAAACTTCCTAGTCTGAGGATTTTGCTTTGGTCAATATATGGGTGGAAAGAAAAGTTTGAGGAGATAAGAGAAATTATGAAATTATGTATCAAAAGCACATTTGACCCACTATTACTCTGCTTTGAACACAATTAGGAAAAAAATATTTTTAAATTTTAAAGTCCTCATTGCTTTTGATATCAATATGTTAGTAGTCCCACCAAAATATTAAATTGTATCATTGTAAAATTTATTTAGAAAATATATAATAATATATGTGGTATATATATGGCATATATAAAAAACATATAGACTAGATGTATATTTATATTCCATTTATATACACACACCATATAGCCATGTATTTTTACATATGGATATACCCACAGATAATATTCTATATTAATTTCATTTCAGAGAGTAAAAGGGAGTTAGAAAATACTGATCAAAGAGGATGCTGGGTCTGCTGGAGCTGTACTACAAAGTTGTACTACAAAGTTGTATATAGGGGATACATTTAGAAATATTATTCTGGCATCATGATCAACAGATCCCAAGATACTGAGACCTGAGACAAAAAGCAAAACTGATGGTGGCCTGAACTAGGAAAACATTTTTTTTTCTGTTTTATACAGTGGATTGGAAATCTTGACAGCTTCTATTTGAATAAAGAGTGTCATTGCCAAGAAACAGCTCGAAATGTAAGTATTTAAACATAATCTTAAAAATAATGAAAATTTCTAAAAAAACTTAGAAGTATAGTGGTATGAAAATGTTATTAATGATTCACACTAGTGGCATTTATTCAACAGTAAATATTTTTGTTGTTTCTTTTCTATAAATTTTGCAAGCATTTAAACAATCTGCAGAAATGATTTTTGAAATAAGACTAGTATCTTCATGTGACAAAAATAATAAAATAAAGCAGAAGTTTATAATATAAAAAATAAACTGTTTCCATCGTTAGTCCCAATTCCTACATACTTTTATTGTTTTTGTAGTCTGCTTATGGATAGGATAGAATAGAACATTTGGAATTCCAACTGAGAAGGGATCTCTTGGTGTATCCTCCATATAGCTGTGTGTGTGTGTGTGTGTGTGTGTGTGTGTGTGTGTGTGTGTGTGGTAAAATTGACATACAATAAACTGCACATTTTTGAAGTTACAGTTGGTAAGTTTTCATGGTATGCATATACCCATGAAACCATCACCACAATCAAGATAATGAACAATTTCATTACCCAGGAAGTTTCCTTTTTCACCTATGTATTCTTTCTTTCCTCCTTTCCTCCACCCATATATCTCCCCAGGCAACCAAAGATCTGTGTTCTATCACTATGAATTAATTTGCCTTTTACTAGGATTTTATATAAACAAAATCATACAGCATATATCCTTTTCTAAACAATATTTTAAAATTGGTTTTTAGAAAGAGAGGAAGGGAGAGAGGGAAAGAAAAAGATCCATGTGAGAGTGAAACATTGATTGCTGCCTCCTGCACACTGCCTACTGGGGATCCAGCCCAAAACCTGGGCATGTGCCCTGACTGGGAATCAGACCTTTAGGAGTCAAGTAGTTTATTTTACTCAGCATAAATACTTTGAGATTAAAAAATATTTCATATACCAGTTGTCCATTCCTTGTTATTGCTGGGCAGTGTTCCATAGTACAGATATCCTTCAATTTGTTTCTTCATTCACTTGTTGATAGACATTTAGGTTGTTTAAAGTTTTTGGCTCTTATTTATTAAGCACTTATTGCATATTTGTGTGTAATTCTTTGTATGGATATGTGCTGCTTTAATTCTGGATAAACAACTTGGAAAGGAATGGGTGGATAGTGTGATAAATGTATCTATGTATAGAAAGGCATAGAAAAGTATGTAGAAGAATACACACCAGATGGTTAAGAATATACACCAGTGAAGCTAGCAGGGGAGTGTGGGGGAAGGGAAATTGAACTATACTCTTTGTTTTTGTCTGCATTGTTTGAAGTTTAAAAATAAAGATGTTCATGTATTTCTTGTATAAAAAAACCAGTTAAAGACACGTTAAAAGACCTTGCCTGGGAAGTATTAACCCACCAGCTGTATTCACCAGACCTTGCTCCTTCAGATTACCACTTGTTCCAATTGGTGGCACACGCACTTTCTGAGCAGCACTTCAAAATATACGAAGAAGTGGAAAATTGGGTCTCCGAATCGTTTGTCTCAAAACAAGAAAAGTTCTATAAGGATTGTAATTGAAAGTCAACATATTTGGCCTCTTGAACTTAAGTAAGTAATTTGTGTTTTTGCCTCCCTGACAAAGTTTATATAAAGCTACAAAAAGAAATTGACAGCCAATTTGAAATGGAATTGCCAGGGCCTAGGGCAAAGAATATCCTTACATGATATTATTCTACAATGCCATTATAATTTTAGATATTTTACAACAGCATATTTTACAATTATCCCAAACATACTTACAAACTAATTCTTTGAATGGTTGGCAGCAATTAAAAAAAAAAAAAGGGACATGAAAGGATTTAATCCCTTGCAGAAGGAATTAAGGCACTGGGAAGGCACTTGAGCATCCTATATTGGCCCCTCTTGCCCTTTGTGCCAAGAGGGACCCTCTTCTCACAATCCAATTGCCCTCAGCTGTTGCCTGAGCTTTCTGTTCATGCTGAGCTTGAAGCCTCGTGGGAGCTGGTACCATGGATCTGTCTCACATCCAATTGTGTGAGCTGGGCCCTCACTGGAGAAGAAACCCGAGTTCCCCGAGATATGTGATCAGCACCGGGACCCTGCCAGCAGGCCAGGGGTTCCCAAGGCAGGTGCTGGGTGTGGAGGCCACGGGGTCATAGGCTACCAAGGAGACAGAACTGAACCTCACAGCAGCCTGCTTGGCCCCGGAGGATGGCTGGTTAGCCAGAGATGGGTAAGATTCCTCAAGGAAGGAACAACCTAAGACAGGCACAGTCGCAGAGGGGCCATCAGGAGAGAACTTGGGGGGGCAACAGAAGTGGGGCACAGATCCTCACCCCCCCAACATTGCAGGGGCTTGAACCCTCACCCCCTTCTAAAGGAGGTCTCCTGCCCCCATGGCTGCTTCGCGCTTCCCACACCCAGCTCAGATTGGGACCCCGGCAACAGAAAGAGACCTGGCCCAGCTCACATCAAGATACAGGGGACAGACAGAGACTTGGCCCAGCTCAGATCGGGACCCAGGTAACAGACAAGAGACTTGGCCGACAGCAGTTGCCCTATATCTAAATTCAGCGAGCATTTGGAATGCTCAGGGCCCACTCAAGAATGCAAATAATCCTTCCCACTAATATTTACAGGGTAAACTAAGATTGTTGGTAGAGTATTAAATTTGACAGTAAAATAGTAATCGAGTTTTCAGATTAATTTAAATAGCCTAATTGAAATAAGTGAATATTCAAGTATTGGACAAAAAGCTGTTCTTAAAGTAATAACTAAAATTTCTATTGGTAGTTCATCTCATGGTAAAATTTCTGAATATGCAATGAACCTAAAGCAGTCATATGTGTGGGGGAAAAATTTTTTTAAATTTAAAGTTATCAAGACTGCATTATAAAAGTTACAAAAACCTCCATTAATAAAAAAAAAAAGGGGGGGATAGTAGGGCAATATCATGTAAGGAAAAATATCCTATAAGTAAATTACATCTAGAAAATTTTTACTTTACCAAATTAAGTTTCAATTGCAATGCTAACAGCAAGACGGCCATTAAAAACACACATGGTGTCTAAATAAGACAAAGGAAAATCGTTTGAACAAAAATAAAAAGGATCCCAAATCAATTATATAGAAAAGATTCCTTTATTAACTTGTGGTCGAGAATATATTTGTATATTTTCAGAAAACAACCCCAAGACCAGATGGATTCCTGCAACAGAGAGGAATTGACAGGAGTGCTCCAACCACGAAGACAAGAGGAAAAAACAGTCCAGAGATGGAAGACGCTGACAACGCCTTGCCATGGGAGCAGTCAGCAGCTGTGCACCGCTGCAGGTTGCCTAGGACCAAATCAGAGAGGGTCGGACCTGCATTGCCACCATGTGCCCACCATCCAGATATCACTGCTGACATGTACACATAAGGAACTGTTGGACATTGAAATTGGGACTCAAACATTTTTTTGTTTTGTCTTGTTTTGTTATTATATGTTTATTTCCAGTCTGCAAAGGCAAAACTTTTTAAAGGAAAGAAATGGTGGGAAAAAGATACAGAGGCAAAGAAGCATTGAACAGACTGTCAAACTACATTGGGAAGACAGGGGAGGTTGGGCGAGGAGGGCTGTAAGAGACCAACCGAAGGACTTGTACGCTTGCATATAAGCACAACCAACAGATATAAGACACTGGGGCGGGGGGGCAGGGTGGGCAGGTGAAGGCATGTCCTGGGGGGTAGGGGAGGTCGGGGGGAGATTAAGGGGGGGAAAAAGGAGACATATGTACTACTATTTGTAATACTTAAAACAATAAAAATAAAATAAAATTTAAAAAACAAAACAAACAAACAAACAAAAAAAAACAAGAAAAGTTCTATTGGGATGGTATCCACAAATTACCTGAAAGATGGGGAAATGTGTAGCTAGTGATGGACATTACTTTGAATAAAGCACTTTTGATGTTTCTCTTGAAATTATCGTGTCTTCTTTGATTACAAAATCCACATTATTAACTGGTACACCTAGTATAGGAACAAGGGAATGCATTTTCATGAGAACTATGAAATGTGGGTTCAAGCATGACATATTAAGCACTGGGGAAAGTATTAATATATGACAACCTTCCAGACTTCCTGCCAGGACACCTCCCATCCCTAGGAAGTAGGGTTCCCATATATTGGGGACATAATTATACGAAAAATGATTATTGTTTATCTGAAATTCAAATTTATCTAGGTGACCTTTTATTTGCTAAATTTGGCAGCCCCATGGGGACAGTAAGATTCATAGTGTTAAAGGATCACACAGCCAGAAGAGTGAAAGCAAATATAAATGTACCATTGAAATGGACTCTTAGGAGCAGCAGTGTCCCCAGGACCCTATGTCGCTCCTTTTGTGAGAACCACATAAAGTGAGTTTGAGAGAGTAACCCTCTCCATCTCAAGAAGACCACTGGCATCCACTTGGGTTCCTCCTTACTATGCTGCAGCTGAAAATGTCCTCTGGAAAGCACTCCACGGTATCCATTTTTTGTTGTTACTGTGCTAAGTGAAATTTAAATGCCAATCAAAAATTTAAAAAACATTGAAATGACCTGCGTTTCAATTTAAACAGGCACATCATTTAATTCCTTCATTGAATTAATAGTGTTTAAGATGGACTCTCAGATGTCTTGTCTGATACAAGTTGGTACAGTACTAGTTGCTTTCGTTTTTGACCATAGCCTTTGGGGAGTTGAAGATTTTAAAGTGAAAAAAATTAATGTGTTTATAAGCTGATGTTTCAGTTCAAATAGAATCTGCAATTTCAACATGTGAGCATCCATGTGCTGGTAAAGTCTCATTAAGATTACTGTAGAATTCATGGTTTCTGGGTTCATCTTTGTTTTTTATTTAAACACACAAGGTTAAAAAAATTCTTCCTATTTTTTTCATTTCAAATTGCATGAGTTGGCTCTGTGAGTCATTACAAATAGCTTGTATTTCACCCATGAAGGATGAGTACAATGTTTTTGCCCTCATGAAACATGTAGCTCAGGTTTCGAAAGCTTTTTCTTTTTAATAAAGGGGAGTAAAAAACTCTCCTTACAGATAACTTACCCCACTTATTTTATTAGGATTCTGTGCAGATGAATAATTTAGACCTGTTATCTTTGAGTTCTTGAAATAAGATTGCATAATCACCTGAATTATCTTTTAGTTCCTCAAGTCCAGAGAATTCTATAATGCTCTATAAGTTCACTATGAATGCTGTGATGAGAAATTTGAATGCCAATTTAGTACAATAACAAAATATATATTAAACTATTATATTTTAGTGCTAAAAACTGACATTGCTTGTATTACTAATGCTTTTGAAGTTATAGGTAATGTGCTGCATATACATCTCGCATATAATAGTAGAAAGAACATTGGACCAGAACCTTAGTAGTTTGGATCATAGTCCTGGCTCTGGAGGTTTTGAATATCTAATCTTGTTGGAAGATCCCTTTAGCATTATTCAGTTTAGTTCTTTGATTTATGGGTTTTACTAAGAAAATTAAAAAAAATGGGTTGGCAACTTTTAATTTAGTCAATAAAACATTAAAATATGGTACCAGTAGCTATAACGAATCTTCACAAAGAGAGCATTTTAACGCACACACAAATATGCACACACACACAAAGTCGTGAATTCACTAATGCAAAAAAATTACGATACTCTAGACTGAGTAAATTTGGCTTTATTTTTTAAAAAACACCCTAGAGAAAAGAGTGGAAGAAGAAAAATTTTTTCCCTTTTATCCTCCTATTTACTCTTTTTCCATCTCATCACTTATGGAAAAGAAGGGGATTTATTTTAAAGACAGACTTTATTAACATAATACTATATAAATTTAATCTAGGAGAGGTAATCAATATTGGCAAGAGGAAGATATGTTTGTCTCGTAGATACCTCAATTTGAAGGTCCTAATTTCTCTCCAGTGACATGCCCTGGGGACCTAACATAACATGTTCAGAGAGGACCTGGAAAACCGGGAGAAGAGCAGAGGAGAAAAAAAGATCAAGAAGATCACGAGGGGCAAGATGGATAAGGGAGGGAGAAGAGGGGAGGGAAGTGCATAGAAGAGGGGGAGTTTATAGATGTTGAGGCAGACACTGAATTGACTGAATGTTAAGTTGGAAGAAAAGTAAAAATATCATTTGGGCAATATATATGACATTTGTTTCATAATTAGATATACTTCTGGGCAATTGATTGCTCATGAACCATTCCTAGGGTATTCATAACACTTTTTTCTCCTGGTTGTTGAAAACTTTGTCAAGGACTAGCATTTGGGATATACCGATTCAAAATATTTCTAGCCTGCAAGGTCAGGGTTTCACATTCCACATGTTTTTATTCTCTATCTCAGATGTCCATTGTTCCTTCTTTATCTAGATCATTTCTATTCATTTTTCATGATTCATTGCAAATAGTAACTTCTCCAAAAAACCTTCTTAGCTTCTTTTTCTAAATCTGATGCCCTTCCTCTGTGCTGTCATAGTACCCTTGTCATTTTTAGCTTCTTTTTATGATACTGAATCATACTTGCTTATTTTAATTGTTTGTCTTTTACTTATGTATGAAATTCCTGACAGTAAGAACTGTATTTTAACTGTTTTCACACTTCACTTTGTGTTGAATGAATAAACACTGTTTCACATTCATGAGTCATTAAGCTTGCTATTTCCCTGCCTACAACACCTTCCTTCTTGTTTGCTGGGAAATTTCTCCTTATATGTTTTAACTAGAGGCCCGGTGCATGAAAATTCATGCACTGGAAGGCGGGGGGGGGGGGTCCCTCAGCCCGGCCTGCCCCCTCTCACAGTCCGGGAGCCCTCAGGAGTGGGAGGCAACCTGGCAATCAGGAGGGAAGGCCATGCCCCATCACACCTCTGTTGTTGCCACTGCTGACAGTGCAAGCCTCAGCCAGCCCTGGTTACCTGAGCCTCTGGCGGCCCTGGGTGGCTGGGCAGCCGCCATCCGAGGCTTGCCTGTGCCTCAGGCCAGCCCTAGGCAGCTGGGGATCCGAGGGGACTGGGGGACTCCGAAGGCAGGCGCGTGGCAAGGTCAGGCATGCCTGGGGGTGGGCCCGGCTTTGCTGCTCACCTGCTGACCCAGCAGGGCTGAGGGGATTGGGTGCTGCCATTTTTGAGGGCATGGCAGTAATTAGCATATTCCCTCCTTATTGGCTGTGGGTGCTGCCATCTTTGTGATGATGTAAGGGTCAATTAGCATATTCTCTCTTTATTAGATAGGATAGCCTTCCTGTTAAACTGACTGTTAGGTCTCCAGAGGCCAGAGTGGTGAGGGATTACGAATTTATTCAATCATCTGCACACCAGGTGACTGAGCCTGGATGGCTCCAGCATCCAGTGATGGGAGTCAGTGGCTTTTAAAGGACTTTTGGTGGGCTTTTTTCTGGGTGGAGACTTCTTTATGCATGCCCAGAGGGGAGATAATGGAATGTGGTCACCGCAAGTGAAATGTGGTCAAAGGGAATGTCCATAGTGAAATGACCTGAGAAGCCAGTTCCCAGGGGAGGGGAATCAATTCAATTGCTTGATCAAACCTAACATTGATCTACAAATCTTTCTTGACCTCTTCTCTCACTGTGGCAGATTTGATGATTTGACCCTCTGCCCTAATTTTGTACTTTTCATTAAAGAGTAATTTTCAAAATAATAAAGTTATGTCTCTCATTTAAATGTAAAATAAAACACATGTGAACTATTTTATTTAAGTCATCAATTAATAAGTGAACCAGTAAGATGGCACAACAACTTCAAATGAGAATTGGATTTATGTGTCTCCTGGATAAATCCATTTGCATTGCCCAGCACAGGAACCATTTACACTACTGTGGACAAGGAATATCTGCACTGCCATTAGTTTTCTAGAGGTTAATTTCCATCTCTACAGAATTATAGAATATTCTAGTCAAAGACAATGAAAGACACAGGGTCCTATAGAACCACATAACCTTCAACATTCCACTGAAAGGACATTCAGTAATCTTTTTGCCCATAAGAAAGTCATTCACGTTTTCCCCAACACTTACAATAGTATATTATTAAGTTTTCATCCTTTTGAAATTATTTTCCTATTCCTCTCACTGCCCCATCTGCTCCCCCAGTAAGCCCTTTAGGAAAAAGACTTGACCTTAAACTCTTCTCTGGGCTGAGTAAAAAATTTACTACCACCCCCCTTTTTTTTAATTGTCTTTATTATTGAAAATGTTACAGATGTCCCCTTTTTCCCCCATTGGTTCCTCCCTTCACTTTCACCGCCCCCCCCCCCCCCCCCGCTTGGGCTTTCACAGCACCGTGGTCTGTGTCCATAGGTTATGCATTTATGCATATAAGTCTTTGCTTGGCTGAAAGCAGCTACAACAAAGAAGGTCAGTTAATTAATAAGCTAAAAGTAAAATGTGAGTAACTTTTAAAACCTAATTGTGAGAAAGCATTGGAGAATCGGCAAGATTAATAGATAATTCTTTCAGTTCATTTTTTCAGTGTCTTTATTTAATCCCCCAATGCTTACAGCTAGTTTAAGCTCATTTCTCTTAGATAGAGAGAGATTGGAGGATTCTGTAAGGAGCTGAGCACATGAGGAAAGATAGAGTTGATGGTAACAAAAGTGATAGTAACCAGAAAAATAACTAATGTTAGAGAATCTACCATGGGCCAGGCCCACAATGTAGTTTTGTTTTCATTTGCGATTGGACTGTTATTAGCATCCTATAGAAGGGAGCTTAAGTAACATGGAAGACCATACAGGAATTAAGTGGCAGACTAGGGTTTAAGACCAGCACCATCAGATTCTGAGTTCTTAACCATTAAACATTACCTGGGAACAGCCTGAGCACAGGAAAGTCTGCACCAGGATGAGTTGTGATGGGTTGGTGTCTGAGGCTATGCCCACCCAGAAGTTCTTAGCAGAGGTTGGGTCTGTGACCTGTATGAATAGTTAACTCAGTAAATCTAAGCAAGTACCCTCCCCCTCCCCCCCAATACCCACATAGTAGATGTTGACATGTAACCAGTTTTTCTCATACTTGGTGAATTCCTTATTATCTGTATCAATGGGGATAAAGAAGAGGATGGGCGGCAACACTCAAAATTGAGAATACTAGATACTTTAAACACCCTGATGCTATTACTTAACTAATTAATTAATATAAGATTGTGTGGTGGTCACACTTGAGCCTGGGTCCTCTGCACAAAAACTCTGGAGTGGGTCTTTACAAGATGGTCAGTGAATTTCTGATAGAGGCACTCGGTGAGCCTGGTCTCTTTTCAGAGGTTTGGGGTGAGATAGACAGGTCTTGGAGATGTCATCAAAGGTGGCCTTGGCAAAGTTGTTCAGGGTGGCAGCACAACCCAGGCCAAGGTGTAGCAGTCATGGATATTGGCCATCACCAGCAGTGTCTTGGGCACAGGGGCTGAGACATGCCAGTGCCCCTGGGCGCAGAAATGAGGTACACCAGCACAGAGTCATAGCAGCTGGTCACCGCACAAGGAACGTTGTGGTGCTTGCCAATCTTGTTCCCCAGTAGCCTTGAAGCACAGGGACAATAGGGAGCTTGGCCAGGATAATGGCTACTCAGATGGCAGTGGCTACTTCCTTGGAGCACTTAACACCCAGATGGACATGCCCATTGTAGTCTCCAGTTAGGACAAATACCTTGAATCGGATCCTCTGGTCAGCTTCGTATACTCTAGGATAACCTTCAAAACCTCAACCTGGAGGTATCCCTGAGGAAATGTCAGTGATTTCAGATTCCTCGATGGGCAGGGAGAAGAGATAGGTCTCCTCCAGGCACTTGATGTTCATGTCCTTGACCAGGTGGCCCAGCTTGGTGATGGGAATGTACTCCTTGTCCTCGACCTTTCCTCTGTAAGCTCCATGACCTCACATGGCAGACTGGCCTCTAGGCCTCTGCCAAATTCTCCATGCAAGCTGCCTGGGCCTCGAATTCCAGGGCCCCTGGGGCCTTCACCCCACCCATAGCACCAATGTCATCACCATTTGGTGTTTTCTCAGAGAAGAAGTGATGTTTGTTTTATAGATACTCTTGAAAGTATTCGATAATCTGTGGCAGATATTTTAGAAATTCTCTTCAAATAATGTTATATAGTGCTTCCTAGGTTCTGAGTACTGTTCTGGTTGTTTATATGTAAACTCATTTAATTTTCAAAACTACCCAATGGAGTTGGTATTGCATCATTTATGGATGAGCAAATGGAAGTACGAAGTGTTAGAGTTGGGATTCAAATATTTGCAATCTATCTTCAAGAGAACATGTTTATCACTGCAGAACTGCCTGTGGTGAGATCACACTCCATAATGTCCAGTTATGGTAATGGCTGGGGTGGGGGGTGGGGCAGGCTAGAAGAGGTCAATTGGGGGGAAAAAGGGACATATGTAATACTTTCAACAATAAAGATTAAAAAAAATAATGTCCACCTATAGGTAAAAACACCCTGTTTTCTCCATGTCATTATAATTCTATTTTCATCTTGTAACTCACTCTTAGCTTGGAATATATTACATGTCAGTACCTTTTTCAGGCTTGGTTCTTTCTGCACTCTCCATGCATAGATAAGAGGGTTGGGTTTTAGAGGACTTCTTTTTACAAAGTAAGTAGGAGTTGAGATGACAAGAAAATGACAGTAAACAGAAGAGGAATTAGTAACATCAATTTAGCCGCTGTAGTAAGCACCAACCCATTTCCATTTAACTGGAAAAAAATCTAAAGAGAAGTATAGTTAATAGGATAGCAAACTGGATAAATGAATGTGAGTAATTTTAAAGACCAGCTACAATCATAAATAATAGATATAAGGAATGACCTCTAGGAATTTAATAAAATTCACTGCAGCATCACATCTGGGCTCTGACTCTTATTAGTTGTGTGACCTTGAGCAAGCTAAGTAACCACCTTAAGTTCAGTTTTATCACCTGTAAAATGAGAATATTGAGTACCTACCTCACAGGGACAATGAGAGATTTAAGTGAGATAATGTTTGTTAAATGCAGAGTATAGACCTGGCATTTGGTAAGTGCTCAATCCATTCTGTTATAAATTACTCCAAAATGCTCTTCCTCAGCCACTGAAAAATACCTTTGAGGGTATGGAGGATATATACCAGTGGAATTGTTACTTCACAGTCATGCATAAACATGTGATATGTGGCATGCAGAAATCTTGAAATCGAAACAACTGTCAAAATGAGATAGAACTTGACGAGGTGGGGGGAGGGAAGTAATTCAATAAAGCCAGATGAACTGTGATCCATGTTCACTGAGATTGTAGCTATCTGTTACCAACTGTGTGACAGGGTTCAGTACAAAGTCATTGACAAGAAAATAATCTCTTATATTTAGAAATCCCGTCACATCTCATGAAATTTCCCTCCAATAAATGAACCAGAATGTTTATAAGTGCTTTCATTTTTTAAAAATTTACTTCAACTTTTTCTACAAAATAATTAAGAAAAACATCTGCTTTTTTTATTTGTAAGTATTTTTATATTATCCATCACAATCCTATATAATAAAAGGATAATATGCAAATTGACCCTAACGGCGGAATGACCAGAACAACCGCTTGACTAGTCACTATGGGGAGCACTGACCACTTCTCGGTCCCTTTGCCCAGCCGGCAGGCTCCGATCACCTGATGGTGAACGGGGAACCGGGGATGAGTGGCGTCAGGGGAGTGGGGCCAGCTGTGGGCAGCCAGGGAAGATGGCCCCAAATACAGGCCAGGCCTAGGGACTGTCCCTGTGGACGAATTTCCTGTGCCGGGCCTCTAGTATAGAAATAATTCTGCAAGTTGAATTTTTGTTTTCTGTTATTTTTAGGCCTATTGTAATTTATGAATTTGGGGTAAAGTATCTATTCAATGCCCCAATTGATCCTAAAGCCAACTTTTTAGCTGAATCGTTGGCATGCAAGATAGTTGGGTTTTATGCAAAATAGTCTGTTACATCATAACGAAGCCTTTTTCTTTAGTGATGTTAGAGATTCAGCTGAATTCTTAATATTTTGAAGACATAACTTGAATCTGGAATCTATTTTGAAAATTCTACTTGTACTTCCTATTTTTGGATTAAGTTTTTTAAAAAACATATCTTTATTTCAGAGAGGAAGGGAGAGGTAGAGAGAGATAGAAACATCAGTGATGAGAGGAAATCATTGATCGGCTGCCTCCTGCACTCCCCACTCTAGGGATCGAGCCTACAACTCAGGCATATGCCCTGACTGGGAATCCAACTGTTACCTCCTGGTTCATAGGTCAATACTCAACCACTGAGCCAAGCTGGCTGGCCTATTGGTATTGTTATACAATTATTTTCTTATGCAATTAATTTTCTGTAACATAATCTTTTAATCCCAGTGTATCATGCTGGTCAATTGGCTGTATCATTTTTGAGCTTTTAATCTTGGAAAGTATATATATATATATATTTAATTTCTTTATTGATTAAGTTATTACATATGTGTCCTTATCCCCCCAATGTCCCCAACCCCCAACCCCACTCATGTCCTCACCCCCCTGTTGTCTGTGTCCATTGGTTAGTCTTATATGCATGCATACAAGTCCTTTGGTTGATCTCTCCCCTCTACCCCCACTCTCCCCTACCTTAACTCTGAGGTTTGATGGTCTGATCGGTGCTTCTCTGTCTCTGGATCTATTTTTGTTCATCAGTTTATGTTGTTTATTATATTCCATAAATGAGTGAGATCATGTGATATTTATCTTTCTCTCAGTAGCTTATTTCACTTAGCATAATGCTCTCCAGGTCCATCCATCCTGTTTCAAATGGTAAGAATTCCTTCTTTTTTTACCGCAGCTTAGTATTCCATTTTGTAGATGTACCACAGTTTTTTAATCCACTCATCTGCTGATGGGCACTTAGGCTGTTTCCAAATCTTAGCTATGGTGAATTGTGCTGCTATGAACATAGGGGTGCATATATCCTTTCTGATTGGTGTTTCTAGTTTCTTGGGATATATTCCTAGCAGTGGGATCACTGGGTCAAATGGGAGTTCCATTTTTAATTTTTTGAGGAAACTCCATGCTGTTCTCCACAGTGGCTGCACCAGTCTGCATTCCCACCAGCAGTGTACTAGGGTTCCCTTTTCTCCACATCCTCGCCAGCACTTGTCATTTGTTGATTTGTTGATGATAGCCATTCTGACAGGTGTGAGATGGTACCTCATTGTCGTTTTGATTTGCATCTCTTGGATGATTAGTGACTTTGAGCATGTTTTCATATGTCTCTTGGCCTTCTTTCTATCCTCTTTTGAAAAGTATCTATTTAGCTCTGTTGCCCATTTTTTGATTGGGTTGTTTATCTTCCTTTTGTTAAGTTGTATGAGTTCCCTGTAAATGTTGGAGATGAAACCCTTATCGGTGATAACATTGGCAAATATGTTCTCCCATGCAGTGGGCTTTCTTATTGTTTTGTTGATGGTTTCTTTTGCTGTGCAAAAGCTTTTTATTTATTTTGATGTAGTCCCATTTGATGGTCTTAGGCGACCCTGCTAGCGGTTCTCAACCTGTGGGTCATGACCCACAGGTTGAGAACTGCTGCTATAGAGCCTAAGACCATTGGAAAACACAGATATTTACATTATGATTCATTAACAGTAGCAAAATTACAGTTATGAAGTATCAACAAAAATAATTTTATGGTTGGGGTCACCACAACGTGAAGAACTGTATTAAAGGGTCGCAGCATTAAAAAGGTTGAGAACCACTGCCCTAGGAGCAGTATTGGTGAAGAAATTGCTTCAGCATATGTCTGAGATTTTGCTGCCTGTGGATTCCTCTAGTATTTTTATGGTTTCTTGTCTTGTGTTTAAGTCCTTTATCCATTTTGAGTTTATTTTTGTGTATGGTGTAAGTTGGTGGTCTAGTTTCATGTTTTGCATGTGTCTGTCCAATTTTCCCAACACCATTTATTGAAGAGACTGTCTTGACTCCAGTGTATGTTCATGCCTCCTTTGTCGAATATTAATTGAGCATAGTGGTTTGGGTCGATATCTGGATTCTCTATTCTATTCCATTGGTCTACATGTCTGTTCTTGTGCCAGTACCAGGCTGTTTTGAGAACAGTGGCTTTGTAATACAGCGTGAAATCTGGTATTGAGATCCCACCTATTTTGTTCTTCTTTCTCAGGATTGCTGTGGCTATTCGGGGTCTTTTTTTATTCCAGATGAATTTTTGGAAAGTTCGTTCTAGGTCTGTGAAATAGGCTGTTGTATTTTAATGGGGATTGCATTGAATCTATAAATTGCTTTGGGTAGTATAGACATTTTAATGATGTTGATTCTACCAATCCATGAACACGGTATGTTCTTCCATCTGTTGATATTTTCTTCTATCTCTTTTTTCAGTGTACTGTAGTTTTCCACATAAAGGTCTTTTACCTCCTTACTTAAGTTTATTCCTGGATATCTTAATTTTTTTGGTGCAATGGCAAATGGGTTTGTTTTTTTTAGTCTCTCTTTCTGTAAGTTCACTATTGGTGTATAGAAATGCCATAGATTTCTTGGCGTTAATTTTGTATCCTGCTACATTGCCGAATTCATTTGTTAAGTCTAATAATTTTTTATCGCATCTAGGATTTCTATGTCAGTATCATGCCATCTGCAAATAAGGACAGCTTTACTTCTTTTCCAATTTGGATGCCTTTTATTCCTTCTTCTTGTCTGATAGCAATGGCTAATACTTCCAGTACTATGTTGAACAGGAGTGGTGAGAGTGGGCATCCCTGTCTTGTTCCTGTTCTTAGGGGAAATGGTTTTAGTTTTTGGCCATTGAGTATGATGCTGGCTGTGGGTTTGTCATATATGGCTTTTATTATGTTGAGGTATGATCCTTCTATTCCCACCTTGCTGAGAGTTTTTATCAAGAAAGGGTGTTAGACTTTGTCAAATGCTTTTTTTCCCATCAATTGATATGACTATGTGATTTTTCTCCCTCAATTTGTTTATGCGATGTATCACATTTATTAATTGAGGATATTGTACCATCCTTGCATCCCTGGGATAAATCCTACTTGGTCATGGTTTATGATCTTTCTGATGTATTGCTGGATCCAATTTGCTAGAATTTTGTTGAGGATTTTGGCATCTATGTTCATGAGGGATATTGGCCTGTAATTCTCTTTCATTGTGTTGTCTTTATCTGGTTTTGGTATTAGGGTGATGCTGGCTTCACAGAATGAGCTTGGAAGTGTTCCTTCCTCTTGAATTTTTTGGAATAGTCTGAGGAGGATAGGTTTTTGTTCTTCCTTGAATGTTTGGTATAACTCTCCTGTGAAGCTATCTGGGCCAGTGCTTTTGTTTGCTGGAAGCTTTTTGATGACGGCTTCAATTTCTTCCATAGTTATTGGCCTATTTAGATTTTTAGATTCTTCCTGATTGAGTTTGGGAAGGTTGTTATTTTTCTAGGAATGTGTCCATTTCCTCCATGTTGTCTAGTTTGTTGGAATAGAGTTGTTCATAGTATTTTTTAACAATCCTTTGTATTTCTGTGGGGTCTGTTGTTATTTCTCCTCTTTCATTTCTGATTTTGTTTATTTGGGTCCTCTCTCTTTGCTTCTTGGTGAGCCTGGCTAGAGGTTCATCAGTCTTGTTTATCCTTTCAAAGGGACCAGCTCTTAGTTTCATTGATCTTTTGTATATATTTTTTTGTCTCTATGTCAGTTATTTCTGCTCTGATCTTTATCGCCGCCTTCCTTCAGCTCACTCTGTTCTTTCTAATTCTTTAAGCTGTAGAGTTAAGATGATTTACTACCATTTTTTCTTTTTTTTTGAGGTAGGCCTGTAGAGCTATGAACTTCTCTCTCAGGACTGCTTTCATTGTGTCCCATAGATTTTGGATTGTTGTGTTTTTATTGTTATTAGTTTCCAGGATGTTTTTAATTTCTTTTTTGATCTCTTTGGTGACCCAATCATTGTTTAATAGCATGCTATTCAGTTTCCAAGTATTTAAATTTTTGGGGCTGTTTTTATTGTAGTTTATTTCTAATATTATGCCACTGTGGTCTGAGAAATAATTTCAATCTTCTTGAATTTGGGGAGACTTTGTTTGTGACCCAATATGTAGTCTGTTTTTTGAAAAGGTCCCATGTGCACTTGAGACGAACATATATTCCGTGGCTTTGGGGTGAAATGTTCTGAAGATGTCAATTAAGTCCATCTGATCTAGTGAGTCATTTAGGATTGCTATTTCTTTGCTGATTTTTTGTCTAGAGTATTTATCCATTGATGTCAGTGGTACATTAAAGTCCCCTACTATGATTGTATTGTTGTCAATCTCTCCCTTGATATCTTTCAGGAATTTTTTAAATATACTTGGGTGCTCAAAGTGGATATATTTTAAATTTTAGAGACATTATGCTATTTCTTACAGTTAAAAAAAAAGCTTAAAAATGAAATATTCTCCTCCAGAAATTCCATTATCAGAAAATGGTAATAGGACACACACACACACACACACACACACACATACACACAATTGAAACAGTAAGAAATACAATCCTAGTCAAAAGAACACACATAATGCATGATATTGTTAACATTACCCAATATAATATTTTGGCTGGCTTTCCACAAATGCAGCAATTTAGAGTATAGCTTGAGGAGCTGACCAATTTGGCATATCTCAATCATTTTATAGGGCAAATAGAAATATTGGTTCCTGTAATTTTCAAGGTAGTCCTTCCTACCCTGTTCATGTACCCCATGAGGCCTTCCCCCAGTGTTCAAACAGAACATCTTCCTAACACAAGCATTTACACTGTGTTTGAATGCTTTGGGATTCCCATATTGTCTTTCCTGTACTTGTGTTTCAGCAGCATTCAAAGCACAACAGCTGGCCCATCCTGAGGTTTTTCCCCCCATAGCCATTAGCTGCTATAATTTTCTTTGTGTTCTTAATGGCTGTAGATAGCTGCTAGGCCAGCATCTGCTTGAGACACAACTACAGTGAGAAATTCAAAATCACAACTTCAAGCCTCTGGGTCTTTGTAACTTACACAGTAGCTGGGGTCAGATTGTTATGCACATCTAAAAATATGAATATCCATTCACCAGGGAAAGTAGGAGAGAAAGCAGGGAAAGAATATGGAAAATAAATTAGGGTGTAGTAGTCTGGTCATTATATGTTACTAGAGTGAAAGTCTTTTTGAAACAGTATGAAAATAACATAACTATGGTTATGTTTAAAGTTTTAAAATGGAGGTAAATTCTGTAGAGAACATGTTTAGCTATCACATTCAATTTTATGTTATGCTGGAAGCTCTAAGTACTGATAGGTCTCTCTAAATAGCAGATTCCCATATTGATGAAAGAATAAGCACCTGCCGGACAGCCTGGCTCAGTGGTTGAACGTGGACCCTTGATTCCAATAATTACAGGCTGTTGTTATTCCTTGTGATTAAGCCCCTATCACAGTTCAATTCCTGGTCAGGGCACATTCCCAGGTTGCAGGTTTGATCCCCAGTGTGGGGCGTGCAGGAAGCAGCCGATCCATGATTCTCTCTCATCATTGATGTTTCTGTCTCTCTCTCCCTCTCCCTTCCTCTCTGAAATCAATAAAAAATATACTTAAAAAAAAAAAAAGAACAAATACCCTACCACAGATATATCTGTATTTATAGCATAATTTTTATACATTGGTATATTATACTAGAGGCCCAGTGCACAAAAGTTGTGCACTTGGGGGGGGGGTGTCCCTCAGCCTCGTCTGTGCCCTCTTGCAGTCTGGGAGCCCTTGTGGGATGTCCGACTGCAGGCTTAGGCCTGCTCCCTGCCACCATCACTGTACTCGCCAGCTGTGAGCCCAGCTCAGGGCTTCTGGCTGAGCGGCACTCCCCCTGTGGGAGTGCACTGACCACCAGGGGGCAGCTCCTGCATTGAGTGTCTGCCCCCTGGTGGTCAGTGTGTGTCATAGTGACCCTTTGTTCCGCTGTTTGGTCGATTTGCATATTAGCCATTTATTTAGTTATTTATTTATTTTTTCTTTATTGATTAAGGTATTACATCTGTGACCTTATTTGCCTTTTATTATATAGGATAGTACAAATGATAGGAGAACTTGCCTATGCTTTTTTCTGTATCTCAATAATATTTAATATTTTATTTGCACTGCATTAATGAATGTTATAGTAATTTGTATGACTAAACTATTTACATCCTTCCATTATATTTCTGAAACATAGCAGTTTGATTGTTACTTTGGGGAAATAGAAATAATAATGGTGGCCATAAACTTTGAGCTGTTTGAAGCCTTTGATTATAATTTCCGCAGGCTTGAGCATCTGTCCCCTGTCATGAACTAAGTTATATTGCCAGTGTTTGCACTGATAATCATTTACTTAAGAATAAAAAATAAAGGTCTGTAAAAATTTTCAGCATCACTTAACTTTGTTTGATTTGGGCAACTTCATGTGAGATAATTTAGCTAATTAAGACCGGTGGTACGAAGTGTTTTTGGGCGAAAATGCGAGAAATACATTTTTTATTTGTTTAACTTTAATAGTATCTTATTTATATGTAGCAAATTATAGCTTGGAAAGATATTAAGATATCCAAATGGGGCTCAGAAGATAATTTTAATAACATTTGGCTGATTACTAGAATCTTTTTCTTAAGACTGCAATAATAAATACATATGTATGTTCACATCTACTTGTACATTTAGTGTATCAACTATGTAATATGGAAATCATATTTCTGAAGTCTCCATATATAAAGATATAACCCAAACTTTTAATCAATGGATAGTCCAAAAAATAGTAAATATAAAACTATGTATTAGAAAGTAATAAGAACAATTTTTAGAATAATATTGAAATAAAAAAACAAAAATGAAGGAAGACATAAAACATTAGGAAAAGATTGATAAATGTACCCACACAAAATTAAAAAGAATTACAAGAAAAAAAAAGAACACAGGCTAAAGACAAATGGCAAAGGTCTACTTTTTTAGTATATGAAAAGCTCTTATCTTTTAATAAAAAAAGGCAGGAAACATGCATAGTCACTTCACAAAAAAGAGGCTAAGTAAAGATCACTAGCAATTAAATTTTGCAAGGCCCTAGCTTGTTTGGCTCAGTGGATAGAGTGTTGGCTTGTGGACTGAAAGGTCTCTGGTTTGATTCCCATCTAGGGCACATGCCCAGGTTGTGGGCTCAGCCCCCAGTAGGTGGTGTGCAGGAGGCAGCCGATCAATGATTCTCTCATCATTGATGTTTCTATCTCTCTCTCCCTCTCCTTTCCTCTCTGAAATCAATAAAAATATATTTAAAAAAGTTTTTTTGCAAGTTAAAACAACAAAACCGATTTATCATGTCTTTTGGGAAAAGTGAGCTTGATAATATTCAAATTTGACAATGCTATGAGAAAATACATGAAGATATAGTTCCACTAACTATATCTTCCAACTTTTTAAAAAAATATTTTATTGATTTTTTTTACAGAGAGGAAGGGAGAGGGATAAAGAGCTAGAAACATCGATGAGAGAGAAACATCGATCAGCTGCCTCCTGCACACTCCCCACTGGGGATGTGCCCACAACCAAGGTACATGCCCTTGACCAGGATCGAACCTGGGACCCTTCAGTCTGCAGGCCGACACTCTATCCACTGAGCTAAACTGGTTTAGGCTCCTCCAACTTTTTGAAGTGCAATTTTGCAAAACCTGTGCAATAGAAAAGTCATAAGAGTTTTGACCCAGCAACTGCACTGTTAGAAATTTACCCCTATTGATATATTTGCAACCATACACATATACATTCTTGTGTTATCTATAATGTCAAAACAATGGAAACTACATGAGTGCCTCTACTAATTCCATGAATATTAGTAATCCATCTAAGTAGATTACCATGGAGTTCATACAAAAGTATGAGGTAAATCTGTATATACTGATCTGGAAATATCTGTATGGGGAAAAAAAAGAACAAGGTTCAAGATACAATACATAATATAATGTATACTACAGGCCTGGTGCACGAATTTGTGCATGGGTCACATCCCTCAAGGTGGCCTGTGGGGATTGGGCTGAAACCCACAGTCCAGTGCCACTTGCCGCTACTGCCTGCTGCTCCCACTCATATTGGCCTCGCTGTGCAGGCTCATGCCCAGTCAGTCCAGCAGAGAGAGGTGCCGCTGCCGCAGCACTTGCCAGCCATAAACCCTGTGTCTGGTGCCCGCCTGCGGGAGTTGGGGAGGTTGTGGGATGCCCTTGCAGGCCTGGCATCTGGATTCAGCCCGCTGACATTCGCGCCGGTTGTCAGGAGCAATCTGGTGGTCACGTTTACATCGTTGCTTCCTTACGAAGTGTCCAGGGAGGGGAAGCGGCCATGGTGCCTGAGGCCACCTTCCAGGAGGCCGGCCGGACTCTTGGTATCTTGCCGGCTCTGCTGATCCATTGGTGCCTGGCCTGTTCTCCGGAGATTGGACCTGCAGGACTACTGAGGGAGTGAGTGGCTGGCGCTGTACCGGTGGGTTGCTGGTAAGGGTTGGTCAGCTGAGTGGCACTCCCGGTGTGGGAGCGCACTGACCACCAGGGGGCAGCTCCTGCATTGATCGTCTGCTCCCTGGTGGTCAGTGTGCGTCATAGCAACCAGTGGACTGGTCGTTCGCTCTCTTAGGTTCTTTTATATACAGATATTATGCTCCTATTGGTGTAAATAAAATAATAGCAAGATGTGATAAGCGTATGCTATATGCCAAGATTTCTATGAACTGCTTTACCAATTCCAACATCAAAATAACCCTTACTTTCCCATACTGAAGATTAGAAACAGTTTGTAATTTTCTCAGAGTCACTTGAATTGAGTTCCAGTCTCAGTATGGTTAAGGTTGTTGGGGGCAACTGCTTAGGCGTGTTCCTGAAATTTAAAAAATTACAACTACAGGAAGAAGACAGACATAACCTCCACAGAGAACTTCATGTAGAAATGAGTTTATTCTCAATTTCTTACCGTCTTATCTGCATATTTATGGTAGTTTCTTTAAAAAGTACACACATTTGTGCCTTTTTTCTTTAAGAGAAACAGGACCCCGTTTTTTGAATTTAGCTTTTTAGAATTAGTTTAAGGTCTCCCAATAATCACAGAGACTAAGGTGCCCTGGAGGTGGGGTAGATTGGGCTGTCATTCATGGAGCACAGCAGTGGTCCCCTGGGAACTACATGGGTTCCTTACCTTTGACACCAGATGCCAGTTTTTTTCTCATCTTGAGATGATGCGTTTGATGTAGGGCATCAAGTGAAACTCAAGGGCTTTCCACCAAAGTGCTTCATCAGCTCAGCAGCACTTACTAACACTTCCTCAATGGAAAGGGCAATTGTTTCTCACCTTTTCTTTCTCCTTTTTTTTCCCCTTATGCATAATTCATGCAAGATTATCTACCTGTTTAACATGCTACTCTATGATCTAACTAAATGAAATGAGGAAATGAAACTCTTTTGCCACCGATTCAGGAATAATCTTTTGCTTTTAAACATAATCAATTTATTTTGCTCCTTGAAATAGAAGTCTCATAATTTTGAAATCTGAAATATCCTTAAGAAAGCAGTATAATAATGGTGAGTAATAGTAAAATATAAACATGGCCTCACAGATGAATTTGCAACCATAACTAGAGAGCAGTGTGTTTTTCTGGTATTCCTAAGGTAAATTTTTACAATAATTTAAAAAAAAGTCATTCATATATACATGGAGGACCTAGATTAGGGTATCAGCTAGGCTGCAATAACAAAGAGGCCCTGAAGTAGAGGGGTCAAACCAGATAGCATATTAGTTAGCAGTCCAGGGTGGGCAGGTGGGATCTATGCCTTGAGGTCGGCCAAGGCCTCAGGTTTGTGGGGCTGCTCTTCCAGTCCCAAAATGGGGACCTAAAAGTTGTTGCAGCCATTTCTAGCTGTGAGGAAAAGGAAAGAGAGGAAGGGCAGGGAAGCAATCTTCCTTAAAAGACAAATGTTATGGGAATTGCACATTTTTCTTTCTTGCAGGGTCCATTGGTGAGAACTTAGATGGCCAATTATATTCCCAAAGAGGCTGGAAATGCAGTCTTCATCTGGGTCCTAGATGCCTAGTTAAAATGTTTTCATTGTAGAAAAAGGGAAGGACAGATTTGGGGGCAACAGTCTGTCACATGTGCCTTCAATTTTTTTACAGTTTTAAAATTCATTTTACAATCACATGTCAATTCTAAAGAGATGGAAGTCAATAAAGCATAACTTGAAACTGCTATAATGTGAATTTAGATGCATTTTAGCTCCAAGCATTTAATTTAAATGTACTTTTACTTAGGGTGTTGAGTCATTGAAACTATAATGTCAAGAGTCAATAGTTTAATCCCAGTCATTTATAGGAGAATTTATAAGACAAGCCACATTTCCCCTTTTCACTATGAGAAAATTACAACAGAAAACTCATTATCATGATATTAAGCTTTTAAAATTCCATGTTAGTACCTTCTAAGCATATTTCTTGATTTAGTCATTCAAGAATCTTTAAATAGATTTAACGTTTCCAGTACTTCTGCAAATGTTATTTCATTGTTAACATTGTGTTTGCATCCTTGAAGTTAGATCTATCACAGACTGTTGGTGGAGGTCATTGAGGGAACGTGACCACTGGTTGACCTGGGAGCTGGATCAGGGCAAATGGCGGGTCCTTACCCTTTCCTCTGTCCATGGAATGTGTGCCCAGATTGCCTTCCCTGAACTAGTAGCTGCCCCAAGGATGCAACCTTGACATTGGAATGTGTTGTTGAGACCACCTGGAAGGGAGAGGGAGAGACAGAAAGATCAATGACGAGAGAGAATTGCTGATTGGCTGCACACCCCTCCCTGGGAATTGAGCTCACAACCCAGGCCTGTGTCCTTACTGGGAATCAAACCTTGATCTCCTGGTTCATAGGCTGATGCTCAAACATGCCAGCTGGGCTATTTTTGTGATAAAAAAAAAAAAACTCACAAAATTTTGAATTTCTCATCAAGTCGTCTTCAGGTAAAATGCCTTTCATGTAGCTTATGCTTGCCCTTAGGTCTAACAACCAAACTATACCTGGAATAGGACTGTATTTGACATACATGGCAAATTTTTTGATTAGAATTCTTCTGATAATACTTCACACAATCCATAGCCATCTATATGCTAATATTTCCAACAAATTATCAGATGCTATTTCTACATAACCTTTTTCTCAACAAATGACCTGTCATGTTCATAATGGCCTCAATTTTTGGTGGCGGTTTTAATTTTATCTAGCAAAAAATTGAAGACCCATAAAGAAACTAATTACATACTTTCACAGTTAATAATATGGTTTCTAGTTTTAAGATTTGTAATGTGCAGATTTATCTGGTTAAATTTTCTAAGACTCAAGGCCTTTTTTTTTAAGCACATAAAAATCCTTTAGAAGCAACATAGAAGTTTTTATACAATGGACTTAGAAACATGAAATATTGATTTTTCATTACTGTTATAGACTTTTGTTTGTAACCCTAAACTTTAGCAAATCACATTTCCATTATACACAGATTGTCTTGTTAAAGTTCTCTGAAGAATTAATGGCTCTCCAAAATGTATTCACAAGAAAGGCATATCAGCTGGAAAATTCATGTGTTGTTTACCAATAACATTAACACTGCCTACTCCTCTGAAACGTTGAAATTTTAAACAGTACAATTCTCAAGGTTTACTGTTATTCTGACCACTGACCATTGACAGGGAGGCAGTATAAAAAAGTCCATGATGTGGAGAGCTATTTCATCTGTATCTAGGGTAATCTTAACAAAGACCCAATTAAAAATACGTGAATTGACTGATACAACACTGACATCATCCTATATAATAAAGCCTAATATACAAATAGACTGAATAAGGGAATGACCGGTGGAATGACCTGTTGCTATGATGTGCACTGACCACCAGGGGGCAGGACCCAGGCTGTCCAAGGCGGGTGCCAGCAGGGGCTCCTGATCACCCCACAGATTGGCCCTGATCACTGGCCACGCCTACGGACCCTACCTGTGCATGAATTTTGTGCACCGGGCCTCTAATTTGATATAATTATGTTAAGAAATAAATATTTAAGGACCAGTATTAAAATGTAGAAGGACTTTTACAAATTTTCATTTGATGTTATCTTTTATAATTTGAAGAAAGGCTTTAAAATAGGAAAAGCAAAACAATAGGGAAAAGAAGACAAAGGAGAGGAGCTTAGAAAGCAAGAGATTGAGACGTTAGGAATGGTACACAAGAGGCAGATTGAAAGACAAATCTATTAGGAAAAACTATTGAGAAAAAAAGATGAAAAATAAGGAGTTTGAAACAGAGTTGAAGTTTGCTAAACTCTTTAGGTTAGCTATTCTGGCAAATGTTTTCCTTAACCTGACAGATGTGAATACATATTCTGACCTTTATTCTCTGAGTATATATGGATGCTGCCTTTCATATGTCCATCTGTAGGTGCAGATGGATTTTGTATTGACACCAGAAAGGCTCTATGCACATCTTGTCAACTTGTTATTTTGCTTTTCAAATCTAATCTGAAATTATACTTTCTCCCATTCTATTCCCTTAATTGCTTTCTCTCATAATTGGTTTGGTGAATAAATGACTTGAATGTATTCATTGTATAATGGCATTGCACTACTTCACATAATTTATATGATTATTCATTATATTATTTAATTATTTTTCTCATTTTATTTCATAAGGCTTTCAGGGCACAGCTTATTTGAAAGACATATTCACAAAAGCTTATGCATATTGTTCTTTAATGTCAAAGTGCTATTTTCATTAAGCTTAATGGTCCTTCAGAGAAATTGACTTTTGAATATACAAAATGCTTTTATCATTTTGATTGAAATAGTTTTAATTTGGGCGTTTTTGTGGTCTGCCATGTATTGAATGCTTGCATGATTGGGTTTAACTGCTCAGTGGGTCCCTCATAGAGCAAGTTGTGTCTTATCATCCATTCTCACTACCTCTGGGTGACTTTCGCATTTCAGACCCCCATGACGATAGTGTTGCTCAATGACTCTAACATATTGATTCAGAAATCAACATTCCAGTCCTTGAAAGTTTCAGAAACAAGCCCTACTCCTTTTCAACATCAGGAATTTAAAGTACAGCCTGAAACCTCACATCTTAAGCTGTCATGATATTGTAAATGTAGTGTATAATCACACATTTGATGCTATTAAATTAAACACTTGCAGCACTGATGAAAGCAACCACAGTTTCAGCTCTGAATTATGTAGAAAACATGGAAGATGTTTTCTTCCATGTGGGCGATTGACTTAATTTAGAAGAAAGAACATAGGAAGAAAGGCAGTTGGTAAACCTAATTTTTGAAGACAGTTTCTTTGAGAGTTTTTGTTTTTCTAGCAACAAACAATTTACCATATAATGACTATCCCTTGACTGGCTTAAAGTGTTTGGCTGAAGTGACAACCAATTATTTGCCATGAAGATGGTAATTAAAAAACAAAAAGTGTAAAAACCCGTATTTTTGAATTTATTGATACAAATTCAAAAGTTCTCCAGTGAACAAAACTGCGTGTTTTTAAAGCAAACCTCAATAAGAAGCAAATCTCAATAAGAAAATACCTGGAGAAGAATAGAGAGTGGGCATTCTGAAGGAAGAGTATTTCAGGCTGAGGCAACAGTCAGTGCCAAGGTCCTGAGGCAGAAGTTTGTCCTGTGTGTTGGGGGGATAGTATGGCATACACAAGAGTTATAGGAAACCATCAGTTTGTTCATTCTTTTCTTTTTAAACTTTTTAATATGTTCTTTTTTTTTAATAAATCTTTATTGTTCAGATTATTACAGGTGTTCCTCTTTTTTTTCCCCCATAGCTCCCCTCCACCTGATTCCCCACTCCACCCCATGCCCTTACCCCCCGCCACTGTCTTCATCCATAGGAGTAAGATTTTTGTCCAATCTCTTCCCGCACCCCTCACACCTGCTTCCCCTGAGAATCGTCAGTCCACTCCCTTTTTATGTCCCTGATTCTATTATATTCACCAGTCAATTCTGTTCTTCAGATTTTTTATTTACTTGATTTTTAGATTCACTTGTTGGTAGGTATGTATTTGATGTCATTTTGTTGTTCATAATTTTTATCTTTACCTTTTTCTTCTTCTTCCTCTTCTTAAAGAATACCCTTCAGCATTTCATGTAATCCTGGTTTGGTGGTGATGAACTCCTTTAGCTTTTTCTTGTCTGTGAAGCTCTTTATCTGACCTTCAACTCTGAATGATAGCTTTGCTGGGTAGAGTAATCTTGGTTGTAGGTTCTTGCTGTTCATCACTTTGAATATTTCTTGCCACTCCCTTCTGGCCTGCATAGTTTCTGCTGAGAAATCAGCTGACAGTCGTATGGGTACTCCCTTGTAGGTAATTAACTGTTTTTCTCTTGCTGCTTTTAATATTCTCTCTTTGTCTTTTGCCCTTGGCATTTTAATTATGATGTGTCTTGGTGTGGTCCTCTTTGGATTCCTCTTGTATGGGGTTCTG
The DNA here is from genome assembly GCA_026230045.1 of Corynorhinus townsendii. NCBI lineage: Eukaryota > Metazoa > Chordata > Mammalia > Chiroptera > Vespertilionidae > Corynorhinus > Corynorhinus townsendii. The sequence goes on from JAPDVU010000004.1 coordinate 74,033,644, forward strand.
TGCGCTTCCTGAACTTGTAAGTCTATTTCTTTCACCAGGTAGGGAAAGTTTTCTGTCATTATTTCTTCTAATAGGTTTTCAATATTTTGCTCTCTCCCTTCTTCTGGCACCCCAAAAATTCGGATGTTGGTTAGCTTAACGTTGTCCCAGAGGCTCCTTACACTATCTTCATATTTTTGGATTTTTTTTTCTTTTTGTTTTTCTGGTTGGATGTTTTTTGTTTCCACATATTTCAGATCTTTGGTTTGATTCTTGGGGTATGTTGATCTACAGTTGAGTTTCTGTATATTCTTTATTTCAGACAGTGTATGCTTCATTTCTGACTGATCCTTTTCCATTTTTTTGGCATTCTCATTAAGCTCCTTGAAGGTCTCATCAAGTTTCTCGGCTGTTTTTAGAAGATTCTTGAGTAACCTTATAAATGTGGTTCTGAACTCTATGTCGTCCAGTAGTTTGCTTTCCTCCGTTTCTTTCATTTGTGACATGTTTCTTTGTCTCTGCATTTTGGCTGCTTCCCTGTGTTGATGGAGTGGCTTTGTGTGGTAGGTGACCTATAGGGGGCAGTAGCTCAGCCTTCCCAATTACATGAGATGGATGCTCTTGGCACACCCCTTTGTGGGCTGAGTGCAAAGTCTTGGTGTAGTTAAGCCTTAATTGCCGTTGGTACACTGGGAGGAATTGACCTCCAGGCCAATTAGCTGTGAGCACTCGCTGTGTCTATAATGGAAGAACTGCTGCACTGAAGACATGCTTATGGGGCAGGACTTGTTTCAGTGGGGCTTTGGTGCTCACTGAGTCTGCCTCTTGAATGTGTCACTTATGGATGTGAGGAGTTGAAATCTGGTTTCTCACACTGACCACTAGGTACACTGGCTTCTGGATCTCCAATGGGGTGCAGGTCAGCTACTGTCTGAGGCCACCCAGCAGGAGCTACAGTGAGAGCTACAGTTTTCTCCTCTTTGCTTGTGGTTTGGAGGTTTTGGAGCTGTCTGACCCAGGCTGCAAGTTTGCTAGGTTAAGCTGTGATAGGGCAGGGCTTTCTTATGCAAAAGCTGCTGCTTAGAGCTTGGGTGGGTTTGTAGGTTGTGCAGGGTGGGGTCTCAGGGAGTCACTAGGCTAGGGCGTGGCAAACAGCAATGGCTGCTAGTTAGCCGGCTCTGAGTCCCTGTCGGCAGTCCCGTGCCCCAGTGCCATAAATAATTATTCCTGTGCGCAGCTCTGCAAGCAAGCCACCCTCACTGGCAGACAGTCCAGCTTCTCCCCATAGGAGTTTGGGTCCCCCGCGTCTCCCCAGAAACTGGATTTCAGAGTAGTTGGGGGCTTGTCTCCCTTCGGGTTGAAAAAAGCAATGCCCGCCGCCAGCCCGGATCACGCGCCTCCGTACCTCAGCTTTTCAGCACTTGTGCACGTCTCAATGCTCTTTTCTCTTTCCTTCTAGTTGTAGAACTTCCACTCAGCCAGCTTTCCCGTGGTTCTGGGTGATAGACGTTTTTTCTTTTAGTTGTATTTTTGAAATTGTTGTGGGAGGCAGCAGTTTAGGTGTTTACCTACGCCGCCATCTTGGATTCTGACCTGTTCATTCTTTTCATGGCCTATTAATATTCCTCTGTTTGTGTGTGTGTGTGTGTGTGCGTGTGTGCACACACGTGCGCGCGCACGCATGTATCACATCTTTGGTTGCCGAGGAAAGAGGGTGAGGAGATGGGTGAAAAAAGGTGAAGAGGAGTTCGTGGTACAAACTTCAGTTACCAAATAAACAAGTCATGGAGATGTAATGTACAGCATTGGGAATATAATCAATAATACTATGGTTGACTAAAGACTCATGGAGGAATGTTGACCAATGCAACAGAGTTAGGAAGATACAGCCTGAATATGTGTGAACGGGCTAGGACTGACTATCCTAGCAGACCATGGAAAGCTTCCCAGTTTAGATTTTGCACGTTGAAAAGAGGCAGGCTTGAGGAGGCCTAGTTACTGCCTTTTAGCATTGCAGTTTGGATTTGTAAGCCTCCATTTTAAATGAATTAGCATTTGTAAAGCATTTAGCAGCAATGTCCAACATAGCATGTTTTGTTAGTGTTTGTTAAATATATACAAACTAGAGGCCTGGTGCACAAATTCGTGTATGGGCGGGGTCCAGCTAGGTGGAGTGGCCTCAGAGGTGGGGGGGCTGATCAGGGGCCTTGCTGGCCAGGGGGTGGACTGCAGGCGGTTGGCCAGCTGGCCCTGTCCCCTTGTCGAACTCCTGGTTGAGGGGACAATTTGCATATTAGCCTTTTATTATACAGGATATTAAATAGTCATAAGTCCTTCAACCCTTTTCCTAGCACCTCCATAAAAAATTGTTTGGAATCAGACTTTTATCCTCAGGTTTAAATAGCCAAGAATTATTGTCTAAATTTGTTTTTACATGGAAGAAATTCTAATTTCTTAGTGATAGATTTTTGCAGGTAAGAGACTTTATATGCAAATGCTTTGATAAGCCACTTGTAGGGGGAGTGGAAGCTTGAAGGGGTTTCAAATAGATGGGCCAGTGTCCATTGTAGAGGTGACAAGTAACCTATTATTTTGCAGATTGGGGCAAGCAAGCTGAGGGAGATGCTGAACTGTTCAACACAACTGTGTGTTTCTTGGGAATTGTATCTAGGAGGAGGAAGAGAATAAATAATTAAGTTGTAGTGTTGAGAAAGAATAAAAATACAAATATCTAGTGGGTGATTTTGTTACATTTTTGCTATGTAATATGTGACAACAATATTTTCTCCAACTATCTCTACAAAGTAGTCAGAAAAATTGGTATCTTTTGAATGTGTTGTTGAATTGGTTGTTTCAGTGAATATGACAAAATACCTCTTGTTCCACAGAGGATTTGAAGTGATATCAGAGATATGAGATGTTAGACCTTGAATATTTTTTCTACTTTCCAAGGCCACATAGATTTTCCTGTTTCTGAACCCTTATATATTTTGATAGCTATTTTAACATTCTCCTAGATATTTTCTGCAGAAACCAGTATGAACATGTTAGCAATTTGAAAATATTTGGTTTAAACACAATCAGAAAGCTTCTTTTCTTATGAGAACTTACCAGGCTTTTTCTATATTATTTGGTGACACAAATCTTCAAGCAAAGAAATAGAGTATGTAACCTTTAAGTTTAAAAAAAACAACACACATATGCCTCATAGAATTCAAGGCACATATTTGAAGAACCCTTTCAGTTGTAACTTATATTTAGTCAATTCTTGTGTATTGATTTTACTTTTTTTCCAGTTACAATATCCCCACCAAATACAAGCTGGGGCCAAAAACAGATTTATAAAATGAATGGTGAGATGCCCAGCTAGGTGATCTTGAATTCTGGAAGACCGGAGTTCTGGGTGGGAACTGAGGCAAGTCCTACCTTTGCTGTATTTGGCGCCATCTGGTGGTAGTTATCTGACAGCTGAAATATCTGTGGGAAGGATTGAGTCCAGTTATTGACTGGGACTTCCAGCACAGTGGTAGTGGTTTCAGACATCTTCCAGTTCCTTGGTTCAGGAAAAGAGGTGGGAAAGAGAAACTCCCTTGTGCCTCTCTGTATTTCCTCTTCATATCTCGAGTGGTTCACCTGTCCTTCCCGTAGTTTCATTTGTCTCTCCCCGCTCAAGACAATACGTGTTTCTGCTGGGAATTGAGAATGGAGGGCCAGGTAGAAGATGGGGACCAGTCACAATGGAGCCATTTCTCAATTCAAATTGCCGTGGCTTTTTACCATATAAGTTCTTGGAATTTAGGGAATGGGTTATACTCTGTTCACTCTCCAAAGAGGAATTATTTTTGTGATGGTATATAAAGAACAAAACTATTGTCTACCTTTAAGAGTTAACAGTATAGTAGGGATGACTGCAAACTAGTCATTGTAATAGAGTTGAAAAAATGTTATATCATCCTGGCTAATTCTCAGGACAGGCTACATTACATAACTTGCAGGGCACAGTGTAAAATGAAATGCAAGATCCTTTGTTAAAATCTTGTTAGGAATTTCAAGGTAGCAATAACAGAGCATTAAACCAAACACAAGACCCGACTGAGTTCAGAGCCCTGTTCCTCTGCATAGGTGGCATGTCCAGGAGGCCGGGCCTGCTAGTACTTCTTCACGTCACATTCTATTAAGGGTGACTAAGTACATGCTTTACATGTGTTAATTGAATTTTCACAAGGAACTTGTTATCATGTTACATATGTGGAAACTGAGCTCTAAGTTACATAATTTCCCAAGTGTCCCACAGTTAGCTGCAGAGCTGGTATTCAAACACAGAGTTCTGGTAATAGAGAATCTACTTTAATCACTGGGCAACATGGTCTTTCTGTTCCTTCCTAAATGTACTCTATAAAACAACTTACCTACCCTGCCCACCGACACACGTATTTATTTCCTGTATAGACCCTAAATGATTAATGATGAGCCTCTTGTGTGTGATGGAACTCTATGCCAACCAGTCAGCTTAATCAGCAGAGGAAACATTAGACACAGCCCTCGTGTATGCCAATGCCTCCCTCTCCAGCCCAAGATCAACTAAAAGAGTCATGAGAGCATGGAAGTTAGAGGTTCCTTAGAAGTAAAATCTACCTACTCTATGAGAGATTAGTTATGGAAAAACAAGGAGTGGCCACTCACACCTCTAATTTCCCAGTGCCCTCACTCAATCCAGCAAGTACTTTCTAAGAGCCCTTATATCAACCCTGTCTCCCAAATATAAGATGATTTCTATATCCCTACTTAAAAAAAACCTACATGTGGTGGGAGGAGGGAGGAAGGAATTGACTCACAGAGGTCAAGAAGACATTTGTCTCTATGTCTGTCTGTATCATCTCTATCTCTATCTCTATCTCTATCTCTATCTCTATCTCTATCTCTATCTCTATCTCTATCTCTACCATCTCTCTCTCTCTCTCTCTATCTCTATCTCTGTCTCTATCATCTCTATCTCTATCTACACTGAGTGGCCAGATTATTATGATCTCTGAATGCATAATAATCTGTCCACTCAGTGCCACTCAGTGTGTGTGTGTGTGTGTGTATGTGTATGTGTGTATGTGTGTATATATATGTTTATATCATATATATATATGTATATATCATATATATATATATCTTAGAGGCCTGGTGCATGAATCTGTGCATGGGTGGGTTCCGGCCAGCCTGGCCAGGGGGAGGGGACATGGGCAGTTGGCCAGCCTGCCTGCTAGTCAAACTCCTGGTCGAGGGGACAATTTGCATATTAGCCTTTTATTATATAGGATATACACTGAGTGGCCAGATTATTATGTGTTCAGAGATCATTATAATCTGGCCGCTCAGTGTATCTACATATCTTTGAGTGGCTTAGATGGCATGTCATTAACTTTCTCACTTATTAGGTACTTCTATCTGATGATGGAGAAGCAGAGACCTAGAGAGGTTAAATGCTGAGTTGGGGTGGCAGATCTGTGATGACACCTGAAGTGTCTCATTGCCCACTTTTAGGTTTTTTTCAGGATACCAAGAATTTATCTTTCCTCAAACCAGTCTTTTCCTCAATGAATGGTGTACCTTGATTAGTATCTGTCAGAGGACTCATTTTACTTGACAAGACTGACAATATTTTTATAGCACTTTCTACAAGGTTAGTTATTAATCATAGTGGAAATTCTAGAAATTTGTGGACTGAGTTGGTACAAGTGGAGAAGATGGCTCTGTAATGTCTTGTTTAGTATGCTATGTGGAAAATATTGAATGTTGCCTTTGGTTTTGTGCCTCTTGCAGGTAAATGAATGTAAATATTTTTAGAGAATACACATGCCATCTATAGACTTACAACATATTTATTTGAAATGGAAGAGTACACTGAGAAACAATGAGAAATCTATTCACACTCTAATCCTGTGATTGTTTTGTTTAATTATATATTTTTGCTTTGATCAGGGAGTTTGGTCTAATCTAATTTTAAATTGTGGCTATAAAATAGTGAAACAATTTCACGAGAAGAAAGCCAGTCTCATGAAGCACAGCAAAAACAGTTTACTTCATAGACAGCACAGGGATCTGAATGTGTAAGCATATCATTCTTGTATAGATCCTGAATGTAAGTTTTTTCCTTAATTCCTTTTATTTTACTGCTGTCAGTGAAAGCAAATCGAAATTGCCACCCAAAATATCATAAGCTTTTTGTTTATTCTAATGTTGAGAAAATTTTGAAAATACGGGAGGTGGGGGAAACATTGGACATACTTAGATGCTTTCTAATGGGGCAATGCATTATTGCCTTTAATAATTTGGGGGAGGTTATATAAGTAGTTTGCTTTTGAATGGGCATTCTTCTTTATTTTTCTTGGTGATAGGAATTAATGAATAAGTTCATTAATTATATTTACAATTCAAAGAGTGCATAATGAAGTTAAAGTATACAGGGTGGGATGCTCAGTTGGTTGGAGTGTAGTTTCATTGTGGGTTTAATTATAGTCAGGGCACATACTTTGTTTTGCCGGTTCAATCTTCAGGGTGCATGCAGGAGGCAACTGATCAATAATTCTTTCTCACATCCATCTCTCTCTCTCTCTCTCTCTCTCGCTCTCGCTCTCGCTCTCACTCTTTCCCTAAAATTAATAAAAAACATATTCTTGGATAAGAATTTTTTAAAAGAGTATATAGGGTGGGGCAAAAGTAGGTTTATATTTGTAAGCATGTGAAACACAGAGTTTATTATTATTAATTAATTAATTATTGTATTATTTTCCATTAGAACAACTATAAACCTACTTTTGCCCTATTCTGTATATCATCAAAATAGTCTGGGGAAGAGCATATTTATCAGATTAGAGTTTTCTCATTTGATTCTTGAATCTATGAGGATGTTTCCTTCAAAGAAAAAATGAAAAACATTCATGTAAAACTCATATGATCATTTTTCTTAAAAAAATCCCTATAAACACCGAAAGTAAAAGTCAGCATTTCTCAGAGGCTTCAATTCTGTTCTTCTCAGCATTTTATACAAAAGCTAGTGAGCACCATAGCTGCACCTTTCATGAAAAAACAAAAAATAAAAGTCTTTGAAATTCTGCCATCAACTTGAGTAGCCCTTGAAGGGGCAGTTCATGTTTATTATGTGATAAGGAAATTAAAAAAGGGAGACATTTTGCTAAGGTAATTGGTTTTTGAAAAGATTGGCTAAAACACCAGATAAATTTAGAGTACTATGCTGCTGCAGAGGACCAGTGAGAAGATAGGTTATAAAAAAGTCTGAAATTAAATATCACACTTGTAACATTTAAAGTAGACACAAAACTGTCTCCTGGAGAGGTCAATTATTATATTTCTTTCATATGCTGAAGGAAACACTGTCAGCTTTCTATAATAAACTCAATAATAGCTGCAGGCTTTTTAATCTTAGAACTTTTATAGTCATGCATCAGTGCTGAAATTATAGACCTCATGTGTTTTATGATTGAAAGGAACTCTGGACACATGATTCGACGTCACTGACATCCCATTGAATTCCCTTGCTGGTGAATTTTTGTTGTAATTTAAACTCCCTTATTAATAGAAGACAGTAGACTACAAACCAAATTCTAAATGACAAATATGCAATAAAAATTGAGGCAAAATACAACAAACATAATTGAAGAGTCTTAATTACTGGCTCCATATTTACCACCCACAAGCACAAAGAAAGTAAATTATAATTTATGTTAAACTCACAGGCGTTCATCACTGATATAATTTGTGAGACTGTGTTTTGCACAAATCTGCTGTTTATAAATGTTTTATGTTTGCAAGCAAAACATTTTAATATGATATTACAATATAGCTTATCAAGCAATAAGTGAACAATGGCGTTGATGTAGGAAGGGAAAGATTTTCCTTTTTGGCTAAAAGTATTCAGTTTCTAACCTATTCAAGAGTTGGGAGTAGAAAAATATTTACTTTTTATATGTAGGCAAACATTAAAAAAAACAAAAATAAACCCTTGGTATTAAAAAAACACACACACTTAATAGAATTTACTTATATAAATGGAATGACAATTGTTGGGAATGTTTATTTCCAGATCTTCCTGGTGGATGAGTTGGGAGGGAGAGAGGAGGAGGTATAAATTTGCTTAGCAGGATTTCAAATAACTGAATGCCAGAAAGTCACTATATTCTTCATAGGAGTTTTCCTAAGCAAAACTCTTGTAATATCATATCTATTCCACCTTGCTGTCTACTTCTCTAATGACAAAGTGACATGTAAACCTGGAGTTAGCTCAAAGCATGTAAGTTCATTTCCTGGATAAAATAAACAAAGAGACAAAAAATGTACTCAAATTTACAAGTGTTTGCAAATTCATATTTTCCATTTTAAACATTAGAATATTAGGTATTTCAATGCTCTTTAAAAAAATTGGCAACCAATATATCTTCAATTTAAAACAAGCAGAAATAGCCTGGCTTGTGTTGCTCATTGGTTGAGCATTGACCTATGGACCAGAAGGTCATGGTTCGATTCCTGGTCCTGATTAATGATTCTCTCTTATCATTGATGTTTCTCTCTCCTTTTCCCTCTCTCTTCCTCTCTGAAATTGATAATTAAAAATATATATATATTAAAAATAAGTAAATAAATAAAACAGGAAGAAATGGTGGTTTTGTATAATTAGTTAATATTCTCTATAGTCCATTTCAAAAATATTTGCTTTTTGGACTAGCATTAAAAAAGGAATTAAAGACTTATTAAGATTAATTAGGTCAGATGGCTGCTACTGATGCCAATTACATCTAACCTTTACTTATGTAAGGGATTTAGATGGGAAAAGAAAAATATCCACAGTTAGGAAGTTTTTAGTTTATGACAACAAAACAACTAAATTGCTAGTATTCTCAATAAAAATTAGTAATAAAAATGAATACAATTAATAAAAAATTATTAATCCATTTTAACTTAAATACATATTGTGCATTTTGTATACAAGTATTTTTGATGTAACTGACATAGTTGCTTCAGACTAACATAACAGAACATCTTACTCTGCTTTCTTAAGTTTACACAGCAGTATCTCCTATTTGCTTCTATGCAGTGTACCTAGGGGTGGGCAGCATGCCTGCTTTTACCTGTGCAAAACTGTGAGGAGTGCAGATCTCCCCTTCTACCTCTCTTTTTGTACTCTCTCTGCCCTCTGAGCATCTAATGGCTTCATTAATTCTGGTGTAGCACCCTTTCTGGGTCTCCTTACTTTAGAGAATGCATGCTACAAAAACACCTGACTTCATGACCTTCAGGTATCACTTCCTCAGTGACCATATCTTCAGAGTTGAAGTCTGAGACTTTACCTGCTGTAAATTGTTAAAATATTTTAATCCAAGGGATAAGAAGCCCTAAGGAAAAACTTTAAGTACCCACTGCCTCCTGGTGGGATACCTAATAATGGGAAGCTTCTTCTTGTTCCTTTGCCTTTAGGCAGGGCACACCTTGGACGTGTCCACAGAATTTACCTCTCAGAGCATAAGAAATACAGAATAATGAGAAAAAGAGCTTTATAAATATGGACCCTTTTCCCCCCTCAAAATTCTCTATTTTTATTGATATTTCTACTTTGCCTTCTCTATATAGACAGAATTTAAAATAGTTTAAGGATTTACTTAGATGAAGGAATGAGTGAGGGGTTGACTTTTGAATTAATAATCTGAAAATGCAAAAAAGATAAGAGGATATAGGTTCAGTTGATGAAATGAAATAATTCAGTTAATCAAAGGAAAGGAGTGAGGAAGGATGATAGATTGGACAGCACAGGAAATGTAAGCAGATGGCATGTCCTGAAAATGGTAGTAATCATTTTGTACTTTAGGCACATATTTCTGGAAGGTAGGAGCTGGACAGAGAGAGAGCTAGGTTGGGTATTACATTTTATTCCCAGACAATAAATGATGAAAATTTGAACTTGATGCTGCTAGTTTAGAGGGATAATGTGACAATTTTGTGTCCACTTGGATGGACAATGGGGTGCCCAGACATTTGAATAATTATTTTGGGGTGAGTCTTTGAGGGTGTTTCTGATGAGATTAGCAGTTGAGTCAATAGAGTGAGTAAAAGATTGCCCTCCCCCAATGTGGCTAAATAGACTAAAAGCCTTCGTAAGAATTCTCTCTGTCCATCTTACTGTCTTTAAGCTGGGACATCAGTTTCTTCTTGCCTTTGAGCTCAGACTGGAACTATACCATTAGCTCTCCCAGGTCTGGACTTCTCAGCCTCCTTAATTACATGAGCCAATTCTTATAATACATTTTTCCTTTTTCTTTCTGTGTATACACATTCCTTTGATTCTGTATCTCTAGAGAACACTGACAAATACATACAGATGAGTAGGGTGCTGCTGTAACAAATACCTAAAAATATGAAAGAGGCTTGCTTGGAGCTGGATAATGTGTAGAGGCTGGGAGAGTTTGGAAGTGCATGCTAGAAAGAGCCAAGATTGTCATAAAGGAGCTGTCAAAGGTGATTCTCATGAGGACTTAGAAAGAAAAGGAGAGAGGTGTAGAGAAAATTTTCATCTTAGAGAATACATAAATAATCATAAAATAGAACGTTGGTAGAAATATAGATAGCAAAGGCTGTTCTGTTGAGGTCTCAGATGAAAATGAGGAACATGCTATTAGACAACGGGGAAAAGGCCATCCTTGTTATAAAATGGCAAAGAACTTGGCTGAACTGTGTTCTAGCGTTTTGTGAAGCCAGAATTTGCAGGCAATAAGACTGGATTATTTAGCTGAGGAAATTTCAAAGCAAAGTTTTAAAGGAATGGCTAGTTAACAGTTCTGTCTCACTGTTTATACTACAATCTGAGAAGAGAGGAATGAAGAAGAAATTAAACAAAAAAAATAAGAATTTAAAGATTTGGAAAATTCTCAGTCTATCTGTTTTGAGAAGGATTGTTCTCAATAAGGGTATGGCTGAACAACCATTTAATAAGAAGACTATCAGTGTGAAGCACCGACCTGTCAGCTACCTGAGCAGAAACACTACCAGTTTGAACTAACGGTAACAGAGACTGGATGAAATGAAGGAAGGCTGTCCAAGTTCTTACAAACTTTAGGACTGGACCATAGAGCTATTTGGCAGTGAGTGTGAGCTATTCTTCAAGACTAAGAATGAATGACCCTGAAGATGGTTTAAGATAATCAGAGCTGCCTCCTCAGCTTTCAAAGTGGGATAGGGAGGAACATTACTTCAGTTTCTACAAGCCAAACAGCAGCGGCCAGGAGACCCCCACTGGGTAGAACTTTGGAGACAGGACCACATCCCCATGGGTCTTGAAGGCAGATTATCAATCCAAAGAGAATTGGATGGATACTTCCAGGTGTTAAAATCTACTAGTATTTACCTGACTAGATTTTGGACTTGCTTGGGACCTGTTACCACTTTGTCTTCTGATTTCTCCCTTTTTGAACAGGAATGTCTATCCTTATGCCTGGCCCAACATTGTATTCTGGAACCACATAACTTATCTGGCTTTACAGGTTCATACCTGGAGAGGAATTTTGCCTTAGGATGCATATTAGTACCTTGAGTCTCACCCATATCTCATTTAGATATTGAGATACAAATATGGAAGTTAGAGTTGATGTTGGAATGAGTTAAGACTTTTGAGGTTGTTGATATGGAATAAATGCATTTTTTCATATAAGAAAGTCATAATTTTTTTTTTGGGGGGGGGCAGGGGTGGAATACTATGGACTGAATGTAGTGTCCTCTCTAAATTCCTATGTTGAAGTCCCAAAACCCAATGTGGTATTTGAAGGTGGGACTTTGGGAAGTAATTAGTTTTATATAAAATCATAAGATTGCCCCTCCCCACCATGATGAATTAATGTCCATATAAGAGAAAGACCAGATCTCTATCTCTCTCTCTCTCTCTCTCTCTCTCTCTCTCTCGTTCTGTCGCTCTCTCTTTATTCCTCTCACGCGAGGACACAGAAAGCCCTTGAGGGCCATCTGCAAGCCAGGGAGAAAAGCCTCAGAACTGAATTGGCAGGCACCTTGATCTTGGACTTCCCAGCCTCCGGAACTCTTGAGAAATAAATGTCTGTTGTTTAACCCACCCAGTCTATGGAAATTTGTTATAGCATTCCAAGTAGACCAAAACAGATAATGAGAGGGATGATTCAAGGATTATTCTGAGGTTTCTAAAAAAATTAAGGATGATAGTGTCATTTGCTAGGAGGGGGATTTTCAGAAGAAAGAAGGATGTGAGAAGAGAACCCAGGAAATAATGAGGTGAATGATTCCTTCACCCACTTCCTCTTTATTCCAAATTTGAACTGGTTTAGGACTTCCAGTGGTAAAGAGTGCTTAACATGCAAAATTACAGAAAAAATGTTTTTTTTTTCTTTTGACATCTCAATAATCAGCAAAAATGTCCTGTATAGGCAAAATATATAATCTGCTAAATATATCTTTTTTTCATGCCTCACTTCAGTATATCATCTCATTGTTCAGTATTTCTCTTTTTCTATAACTCCAGAGAGCAGTTCTCTTAGATAATATCAGAAGGAAAAGAGTCCTCTAAATTCCACTGTGGCTGACCACCCCCCCCCCCCCAAAAAAAAAAGTGTAAGGTCTCAAAAAAGAGTGTCCAGCAATTATTAAAATGTTCTCATGCCATATCACTTAGACCAGTGGTCGGCAAACTCATTAGTCAACAGAGCGGCAAACCGCGGTTCACGAGCCGCAGTTTGGCGACCACTGACTTAGACTATGAGTCATTGGCTAACCATGAAGGACTAATTTTAACATTTCAGAATTCCAGTTTGGATTAATTTAGGTTATGCCTATTATTTGATCTTATGTCTTTTACTTACTCAAGAGATTTTTAAATACTGAATTTAGATCCTAGGTCAGAAGTAATTTATAAATGATGTAGTTCTATTCTTCCAGATGAAGAAATATGCCAAAATGCATAACTGACTGGTCCAAAGCCACTTAAATTATTCATAGGCTGTTCACTCTTCTAATCCACACTTTTTTCATTGCTATCAGGTTCTTCTATAGCACCTTGTATTCTTTCAACATATGACTTTTGGAAGTTCGCAAAATTAGATGAACACAATACTGTCCTGGTCAACCGCCATAGGAAGCAACTGACATCAGTTTGCCTTTCCTCCAAAAAGAGCCTGAGACAGGTCTTGGGAGAAAGCAGTTTATTGGGAAGATTATCTAAGGAAGCAAGAGTTAGATTTGGGGAAAAGTGAATATAGAAGCAAAATTATGGTATATTCCCAAGGCCACTGCTTTGAGGAATGAGGACTCCATTCCACTGGTATATCCAGAAAAATGGCAGGCATTGACTGTCTGGCTTCTTTAGCCACAGGTCGGGAGTTGCCCCTGTGGCCTTAACTATCCCATGTTTCTGGGCTGAAATTTTGCAGGGCAATGGCATATTAAATAAGACATACCTGAGTTCACATCCTGGAGTCTTCATTTGCAAGTTGTGTTTATTATTATTGCTTAGCATTTTGGAGATGTAGATTCAGTTCCTCCAACTATTATTTTGATGCTATCTCTTTGGATTATTGTGAAAAAACAACAACAACACACATTTGTTACAACATGGCTCTACATGTTTTTTTTTTCTTTATAATCAGAATTTAGCAAATGACACATTTATAGTGGGCATTTTAAAGGATTTGAAAATCCAATGACTGAAACAGCATAACCTCATCCTAACACTGTTACGTGGCTACACTGTGTGAAGCCAAGGATATGTCATAATGTGATTCCTGAGTACATCAAGAAAAAAATAAAAGCATGAGTAGCACTAAAGTTATTTTTTAGGGTCTGGCATATGTATAACTGTGTTAAGAATATGGGAAAGGAGCCAGTTTTAATAGAATGACAGTGACTCATATTTCATGAATATTAAGAATTATAGGTTGTAGATGATGGGAAATTGAGAGGCCTGGCAATTACTATGAGACAGGAATGCTGCTTTTGAAATTTATTCTTATTATATGAGTGCCTGTGCTCTGAAAAAAATGACACATATCTGCATAATCCCCAAGGATCCCTCATGATGTATTTCTAGCTCAGATTTGCATGAGAGCTGAGAACTCAAGTTGTTAGCGAGAGGAAAACTTAAGTATAATGGATTAAATAATTAAAGTAGCAATGGATTTGCACTTACGTCTGCATAAAAAATTGTTGGAGATTAGATATACCCTAGGTAGATGCCAGAGTTTGTTGCTAAATTGTTCTGAATTTCTTGATGATATAATGATGACAATGTTCATTTCTTTGAATTTATTTCTGAGTGCGCTATGTTATTTGGAAATATATTTCAAATTGAAGACTTAATCTGGCTTTGAACATTTTAAATTGTCACATTCTGCACTAGAGAAGATGTCTAAAAATTTTCTTTTGCAATGCTGAACACTTTGTGGCTAACAAAAGCACACTGACATTTCCTCCATGAAAGATGAATGATTACAAAATTTACAACTCATAATAAAAAAGATAAACATTGTAAAAATTTCTTGTTCTCACCCAATTACTATGGGAATTACCAATATCTCAGCAATTATGTGCTAAACTCCTACTTCTGAGCTGTGAGTGATAAAGACACACACATCAATTTTAAAATATAGTTCAGTCTGGAGGAAAACCATTAGTCCAGATAACATCTCAAAGTCTCAGTCTTCTGTATTTCAGGATTAAAGGGGGAGGAGAGGAAGTGGAGTAAGTATGATTATTTATAAGCTATTTGTAAGATAAATACAATAAGGGCTCAGTAAAATGTTAACACCTGTGGCATAGACTTCACCAGCCTGTGCCTAGAAAAGACAATACAACTGTTTATATCTCCTTTAGAATCCCATGAACCTTCATCTCTCTGGGCTGCTGAATGTATTTCCTATTATTTTTAGAAGTACTCAAATGGGACTGCAGATATTCTCATAAATCCAGCAGTCAGTTACAGTTTACTGTATCACCTTCTTTACCCTCTTCTAGTTCCCATCCATTTACATCCATTACCTGAGAAGACATTTAACCACTGCTTATGTTGGGACCTCCAATGTCAATATTAAGCAACCTGACCCTGAACGCTCTCTCCCAAGGCTTCTAGTCTTGGAGGTGTCAGATCAGAATTGGTTTCCCTGAAGAATTAGGGAGAACAGACTTCTATATCTTTGCATACAGTGATCAATATTATTTAATTGCCACATATTATTTCCTCATCTTCAAAACATCTATATATGTGACTGCAATCTTACCAAGTATACAAGTTAATCTATCAGCTGCTGGTCCTGTGCCATCTAATAACAAGACACCATCCAGTCCATGAGTTTCCGGAGAAGAGACTGCAGAGTCCCATTTATTCTCCTTTCTCTTCCACTTCAAGGGGAGGTAGAATAAAGAACACTGGGTTAAGGGTGAGGTTTGTTTCTTCTAGTAACATTTGGGCCACAATTAAGCCATAAACCTGTCTTTTTGCACCCTATTCTTATTTAACTTACCAAAGTAAACAATTACACACACACTTCATTTTATTGATAAGGAAACTGATTGTGCATGAATAATAACATGATTGAGGTCATACAACTATATCAGAACTGAAATGTAAGTACACAGGGCCCTCCGTATCTTCAGGTTTCACATGCATGGATTCAGCCAACTGAATACCAAAAATATTTGGGAAAAAGATATCCTGGAAAGTTCCAAAAAGCAAAACTTGAATTTCCCTTGTGCCACTGACTATGCTGAATCATATGAATGAAGTGATGTGTAGGCATTCCCTGCTGTAGCCTATATGCAAATATGGGTTATATTTAAATACAATGCCCTTTCACATAAGGACTTGAACATCTGTGCAGTTTGGTGTCCACTGAAGTCCAGGAACCAATCCCCCTACACCACCCCAAGATTCTGAGGGATGACATTAAATCTAAGATCACACAAATTACTCCAAATATTATTGGATTGAATTTTTTAAAAATAAATTTTTATTATTGAAAGTATTATATATGTCCTTCCCCCCCTCCCACTGACCCCTTCTAGCCTGCCCCACCCCTGCCCTAGCCTTCACCACTCTGTTGTCTGTGTCCACGGATTATGCATAAATGCATACAAGCTCTTTGGTTGATCTCTCCATCCCACTCAGATTGGTTCTTAAGAATGAAAACTTTGAGATATTGTTGTTTGTTTTTTTTTCTTGCAATTATATCATTATAGGATGCAAATTAAAAAGGAAAGCTCATAAATTTAGAATTATAATATTGAAAAAAAATTTAGGAAGACATTCCACTGATTCTGCTAATCACATTTCCACCTAATATTGCTCATTTAGATAATATTGATCATTGTATGCAAAGATGACATTAGCAGGATGTATAGATATAAAGTTTTATCTTCTTGCTGTATTAAAACTCTTATTAATATATACAATAATCCTTCTTTGTTTCTTATAACTCTTTTGACTTAAAGTCTATTTTGTCTAATATTGGGATAGCCACTCTGATTTCTTTTGGTTATTATTTTCATGGAATATCTTTTCACCCTGTCATTTATTTTCACTTATTTATGTCTTCAGATCTAAGGTGATACTGTTATATACAGTACATTGTTGGATTGTGTTCTCTAGTTCCTTATTCCAATATCTATCTTTTAATTGGGGGGTTTAATCTATTTACATTTAAAGTAATTACTGATAGCAGAATATACACCTTCTATTATTTTTTTCTCCCAGTAGAGTTGATAGATTTGCTTTTAGTTATTTATATACTTTCATTTAATTGACTTTTTCAATCTAAGTCTTTTCAAAACAGTGAAAATTACAATTAAAGATTAGCATTGCTTTTCATGGGTATTATTAAGATTGATATTAACTGTTCTATGCAGAAATTTTAAAAATTACTTTGAGTTGGAAAATTATGTAATGAAGAGCACATGTAAAGTACAGTGGTGGGTGATTTGATGTAGAAATTTGGCACAGAATAGATGAATCAGCCTCCACACTTTTCGAAACGCATCAATGTAGGTTTATAATCTAGAAATAAGACACAAAATCAAAAAAGGGGCTTCTTGTCAGTTCATCGTTTTGTTTACCAATCAGGTGTGAAATTGGAGGATGTTTGTTAACAAAGCATCATAATTAAAATGGACATTTGTTTTCTTTTTCCAAAGAGAATGCAGCCAGTTGAGAGATACTAACAAATGTTTAGGAGTTCAGATTATGGAACAAAACTCAATCCAGATATGAGAGCCTGAAAATACCCAAGTTATTTTATTTGTTTAGTTTTGCTGAGAATTACCTTATTTTTTAAAAACATGTTGTGTGGTGCTGTTTTTAGAAATATTAAATTCTCCCTTCTCATCAACTCTTAAGGAGCTCAAGAAATGTTAATTTGATGTCCAATGAGGGAAAACAGCAGACAGAGCTGTGGTATAACTTGCTTGGTGTGAATACCTTATGCTATATATTTTGTCTAATGGATCTTTCTAGGCCAAATTTAAGTGTACTAGCTTCATTCTAAATGCAATATCAAAGTTTTCAGGTTTGAATTGTTTCTGACAAGCTAATTTATGATACCCTCTAAAATGGAATTTAAAGTAAAAGTGTAAGTTATATAATGTATAAATAAGCAAAGCAAAAGCAATATAATAAAGAAAGCAGTCCCTTCTGATTTAATCTAACATGATGGCAATTTTATAAGGCAGGCATGTTGAATTGTTGAATTTTCTAACAGGAATGAAAATGTATGAACAATACTTCCATCCAAGTAGTGAGTTCTAGGTTCCCTTAGGTGATTCATTTCTATTCTAAAATAGATGTGTTCAGTGTTCTCAGTAATCAGTTTGTCTCTAGAGAGAACACAAAGCATACTGGGGCATTATTTTTCCATAGCATAGAGTTATCATTAATAATCCAAAGAATAATGGACATTTTATTCAAAGAATTCTGGGAACTTCTATCCTTCAATATGATAGCTTTCCTTGAGGCATTCTCTGATCAAAATCACTTATTTTTATTAGAGAGTTAAGATGAAATTCATAATTCAAATAACATATGCAAACAGAATGCTATTTCATTTCAGGTTTGTCCTAAGTGATACTGGAAAAAAAAAAATCTCAAGATGAAGCTGAATTGCTTGCTAGATTAGTTATATAATAAATCCTTAAACTTATTTTGTCTTTCCTTAAAATACTGATTAATTAAAAGAATTGAATTCTAAAATGCCTTCTTCTAAATCATTTTTCTTTGAACAGACAAAAATATTAATATAAACACATAATATTTTAATGACCTTATATTGCATATGGAAAATTGATGAAACAAACAAACATGCCAAAAATAAATCATCATTTCAATGCGGATTTCAAATTGCACATGTATTTGTAAACTAATGGACACAAATGCCAAACTATTGCCCTAAAAGACTATGGGCATTTTTGAAAGGACTGGAAATAGCTGGTTATAGCCAGTCATGGTCATCTCCTCTCTTCTCTTCCTCCTCTGCCTCTTCTCCTTCTCAAATTTTTTAATGAAGTAAATTCTTATTACTCCTAAATGTTAAGAAAAATAAAATATATTGTTTAACTGTATTTCCCAATTAAAATATGATTGGTTAGTATGAGATAATATAAAATATACTATATACTAGTATTCTTTGCTCCTGCTTCCTGGTTCAGTGCTCTTAAAACCTTGTGAATTCCCAGTGAAATGCAGAACTAAAACATCTTTTGTTCTAATGAGGTGACTCAGGGTGGACTACTGGATTGGGGCTGGTCACCAGAAAGACCAAGCCATGATGAGAAGCTTGGAATTTTCAGCCTCACCCCTCATCTTCCAGAGAGGAGAGAAGAGCTAGAGATGAAGTGAATAATTGAGGAAGCCTCCATACTAGTAAAATTCCAGGGATTTATGGAGCTTCCAGGTGGTCACACACCTCCACACCAGGAGGGTGATGCTCGCCAACTCTCCTCGGGGACAGAGCTCCAGTGCTAGAGATACTCTCAGACTTCACCCTCTGCATCTGGCGTTCATCTGTATTCTTTATCATGCCCTTTATTAAACTGGCAAATGTAAGTCTTTCCCTGAATCCTGTGAGCTGCTGTGGCAAATCAGTCAAAAACCAGGAGGGAGTCTTTGGAACCTTCTATCTAGAGCTCGTTAGTCAGAAGCACTGGTGATAGATAACCTGGGCTTGCTACCAGCATCTGAAGTATATGTGTGTTGGGGTTGGGGGAAATGGATGTGGGGTGGGTGGTATTATGGGACTGAGCCCTTAACCAGTGAAATCTGATGCTGACTCTGGGGTAGTGTTAGAATTGAGTTAAATTGTAGGACACCCTGCTGGTGCTACGGAAAATGGCTTTTTGTGGGGAAAACCTCCACACATTTGATAACTAAAAGTTTCAGAAGTGAAGTGTGCTGTGTTGGGTAGTAAAAGAAACACAGGAAACAAACACGGTAGAGAAGAACTGGCCTTTTCCCTATATAAGAGGGAAAAATCTGGGTTTTTCCTTCACAGTTAGTTTTAAAGGTACTAGGATATAATAAAATGCATATTCACACTGAACAGGATTTAATTTATGTTTTATTTCAGGGTCTTTTTTTTAAAAATAAATCTTTATTGTTCAGATTACAGGTGTTCCTCTTTTTGTTTTCCCCCTATAGCTCCCCTCCACCTGATTCCCCACCCCACCCTACCCCATGCCCTTACCCCCTGCCACTGTCTTCATCCAAGAATCATTCCCTTTCTATGTCCCTGATTCTATTATATTCACCAGTCCATTCTGTTCTTCAGATTTTTTATTTACTTGATTTTTAGATTCACTTGTTGGTAGGTATGTATTTGATGTTATTTTGTTGTTCATAATTTTTATCTTTACCTTTTTCTTCTTCTTCCTCTTCTTAAAGAATGCCCTTCAGCATTTCATGTAATCCTGGTTTGGTGGTGATGAACTCCTTTAGCTTTTTCTTGTCTGTGAAGTTCTTTATCTGACCTTCAACTCTGAATGATAGCTTTGCTGGGTAGAGTAATCTTGGTTGTAGGTTCTTGCTGTTCATCACTTTGAATATTTCTTGTCACTCCCTTCTGGCCTGCATAGTTTCTCCTGAGAAATCAGCTGACAGTTGTATGGGTACTCCCTTGTAGGTAACTAACCGTTTTTCTCTTGCTGCTTTCAAGATTCTCTCTTTGTCTTTTGCCCTTGGCATTTTAATTATGATGTGTCTTGGTGTGGTCCTCTTTGGATTCCTTTTGTTTGGGGTTCTGTGTGCTTCCTGGACTTGTAAGTCTATTTCTTTCACCAGGTAGGGAAAGTTTTCTGTCATTATTTCTTCTAATAGGTTTTCAGTATTTTGCTCTCTCTCTTCTTCTGGCACCCCAAAAATTCAGATGTTGGTTCGCTTGAAGTTGTCCCAGAGGCTCCTTACACTATCTTCATATTTTTGGATTCTTTTTTCTTTTTGTTTTTCTGGTTGGGTGTTTTTTGTTTCCTCATATTTCAGATCTTTGGTTTGATTCTTGGGGTACGTTGATCTACAGTTGAGTTTCTGTATATTCTTTATTTTAGACAGTGTATGCTTCATTTCTGACTGGTCCTTTTCCATTTTTTTGGCATTCTCATTAAGGTCCTTGAAGGTCTCACTAAGCTCCTCAGAAGTGTCATCAAGTTTCTCAGTGGTTTTTAGAAGATTCTTGAGTAACCTTATAAATGTGGTTATGAACTCTATGTCGTTCAGTAGTTTGCTTTCCTCCATTTCTTTCATTCGTGACGTGTTTCTTTGTCTCCGCATTTTGGCTGCTTCCCTGTGTTGATGGAGTGGCTTTGTGTGGTAGGTGACCTATAGGGGGCAGTAGCTCAGCCTCCCCAATCACCTGATGTGGATGCTCTTGGTACACCCCTTTGTGGGCTGAGTGCAAAGTCTTGGTGTAGTTAAGCCTTAATTGCCGTTGGTACAATGGGAGGAATTGACCTCCAGGCCAATCAGCTGTGAGGACTCGCTGTGTCTATAAGAACTGCTGTGCTGGAGACACGCTTATGGTGCAGGACTTGTTTCAGTGGGGCTTTGGTGCTCACTGAGTCTGCCTCTTGAATGTGTCACTTATGGATGTGAGGAGTTGAAATCTGGTTTCTCACACTCACCACTAGGTATACTGGAGTCTGGATCTCCAATGGGGTGCAGGTCAGCTACTGTCTGAGGCCACTCAGCAGGAGCTACAGTGAGCGCTACAGTTTTCTCCTCTTTGCTTGGGATTTGGAGGTTTTGGAGCTGTCTGATCCAGGCTGAAAGTTTGTTAGGTTAAGCTGCGATAGGGCAGGCCTTTCTTATGCTAACACTGCTGCTTGGAGCTTGGGTGGGTTTGTAGGTTGTGTGTGGCGGGGTCTCAGGGCGTCATTAGGCTAGGGCGTGGCATACAGCAATGGCTGCTAGTTAGCCGGCTCTGTGTCTCCGACTGCGTCCTGTGCCCCAGCGCAGTAAACAATTATTCTTGCACGCAGCTCTGCAAGCAGGCCCCCCTCACTTTCCGACCTGGTGGCAGACAATCCAGCTTCTCCCCATAGGAGTTTGGGTCCCCCGCGTCTCCCCAGAAACTGGATTTCAGAGTAATCAGGGGCCTGTCTCCCCTTTGGGTTGAAAAAAGGCAACGCCTGCCGCCAGCCCAGATCACTCGCCTCCTTACCTCAGCTTTTCAGCGCTCCTGCAGTCTCAATGCTCTTTTCTCTTTCCTTCTAGTTGTAGAACTTCCACTCAGCCAGCTTTCCCGTGGTTCTGGGTGATAGACGTTTTGTCTTTTAGTTGCAGTTTTGAAATTGTTGTGCGAGGCAGCAGTTTAGGTGTTTACCTACGCCGCCATCTTGGATTCCTCTCTCTATTTCAGAGTCTTTGAATGAGTATCAATTGTGTGTATTTCATACTTTAGAAAAAATTCTCCTCCCTATCTGTTTTTTGTAGTGGTCTGGATTCTAGATATGTGTGATTTTAATATATAAATACATCTTTCTGTGACTTTTGAAGATTTTTCTTTAAAATGTGGCTATATTTTTTTCTCTTTTTTCCTTTTTATTACAGGTTTAGTCTTGGGTTGTAAAGCTGTCCTGAGTTTTACTGAGCTCTAAAAAGCCTTGCACACTGATCATAGAACTACAAAACTATGAGTGGATTTATCAGATTGACTAATCTATAACCTTGTAGTTTATTGGGCACTAAAGCAGCATCAGGATGTGTTGTACTTGTACCTTATTTTGGAAAACCCTGGGCTGGTCATGTTAGAGGCCTAGGATAGTTTTCTGTTTGAGGATCCCTTATGGTTATTAGCTAGGAATTCAACAAAATATACCTAACTCAATGATTATGGACCCATCTTTACATCATATGTCTCAAAGTATTCAAAATGCCATGCTCTGAAGATGTCAGTAATCGGCTCTAGGTTGCAATTTAATTGCAGCTCTTACGTAGAAGGACAGGCCTCAGTTCTACATAGGCTCTCTCAGACAAAGCGGGAGACCAGTTTCATCCATGTTTGAGAAAGTTTATAGATTTGTAGGTTCTCTGGAAAGGCTGTGTTAAGTATTAACTGGATCTTTTTAGTGAAGAGATTTTGAATAAAGAGTCACACTGTCATCAGAGCACTTGAACGGCTTGCACCTAGACTGGAGAACACAGCTGCCAGCAAACTCCCGCTCCCCCTGGTTATCCCGGTAAATGGAACAGAAGGTGCTTATTAGATAAATGTTATTTTGATTAAATTTCTATTTTCTCACTGAAAGCATTTATAAAGACTGCCTCTTGAGGGTGCTTTAATTTTTGTTCCTGGTTTGAGATTAAATTTTTCAAGCACTTACACTTGCAGCGACTAAAAGACTGATCTGAAATATCCAACAGGAATACTAGAAATTGCAGCACATTGAAGTTTAAAGTCTTTGGGAAATATTTAAAAGATCAGAATTTACACATAATAGCTCATTTATTTTCAGGAAAATCCTATATGCTATGCCTGGTGATTGTCATGCAGATGAAGTGTATCTATATATAAATCCAAAATTAGAAAACCTGCATCTTTTCATCTCCTATGTGTTGGCTAAAATAAATTTCCAAAAGCAGAAATTAGGGTTCTTACATCACATCCATAGAAAACTCCTCTTCTATGCTTGTCCTTTGAAGCAGCAGATTAGAAAAGCATGTGGAGGAAGTGTCAATATAGTAGGTCCTCGGGTTACATTATGTTGGAGACCCGTTCCTACGGTGCTACATAACATGATTTTCGCTGTAAGTCAGAACCCACTTACATAAGCACCTACGTCACTCACATGGAGCACATACACAGCAGTAATGAAGTAAAACAGTAAAAAAAATTAAAAGAAAAATAACAATTCCTCACCTTTACTTGTGGTAAATAAATAATAAAAAACATAAAGTACATATGTACATATGTTGAAATGACTGAACTTTTTTTTAAATAAATAAACTAGTAGGCCTGCGCACAAATCTGTGTGTCAGTAACTCACCAGTAGCTCGCTGCCCCACTCTCCCCACTATAACTTGCTGCCCTGACCCCTCCTGTAGCTCTTCGCTGCCTGCTTGTAGCTTGCTGCCCCACCTTTCTGCTGATCCGTGATTTGGTTGTTATGCGGTCGGTCATTACGCTTCACGGCGTGACCATTTGCATATTACATCTTTATTATATAGGATGGAATATGGTGACATAACCACAAAACGATGTATGTTGAGTCCGAGGTAACCTGAGGGCTGCCTATAGTTTCTCCTGTAACTGACATCCAATAGCGATTTTTTGACTAATTCTTTTGGAAACTGTGATATTCGATCTAAAAATATTTTGGAAATGATTTAGACATATGTAAGAATCTAAAGTCTGTTTTTCTTTAGTGAAATAATGATAAAAATCAACAATGATGAAATGAACAGTTGCATTTTACCATTTAGTCTTAAAAAACAGATCAATATCCTTGAAGCATCTGATTTTTTCTATGTGTCTTTTCCTAATCCCCTTCTCCTCAGAAAATACATGATCTGGAAAATTATGCCATTTCTTGCTTTCTTTATAGCTTAGTCTATATCTCTCTCTATCATCTATCTATCTATCTATCTATCTATCTATCTATCTATCTATCTATCTATTGTCTATCTATCATCAATCATCTATCTACCTATCTATCCACCCATCCATCCATCTAGATTCCTAAAAAGTACATTTTTTTTTTGCCAAGGTAATAAAGATATTTCTTGTATATTTTAACAAAAGTTTTAAGATTTTGCCATTTATATTTAAGTTCTTAAACTCGTGATTTTTTAGTGTGACATGAGTGGAGGGACTCAGTTGTATTTTTTCTCTGATTAACATAATCAATGTATTAAACAGTAACCTGTCCTACTTGATCCATAGTGTTGGTTCTATCATATAACAAATTCCCCTAGTTGTATGTGTTTGTTTTAGTGTTTGCTATTCCATTATAAGAACCTGTTTGCCTGTTTCCAAGTCATGTCACTTTCTTCTTCTTCTTCAGAAGTATCTTGTCTCTTCTATAAAAAATTAAAACCAGCTTCCCATGAAACACTGTGTTGGGATTTTGATTGAAATTACATTTATTCTGTTTTTTAATGATAAGTCTTCTGTTGCATAAATCTCTATGTATCTCCATGTATTTCAATTTTCTTTGGTGCTTTTCAGAAGTCTTATTACTCTCCACATAAAGAGCATTTTTTGTTGTTGTTTGCTTCTTCCAAATAGCTGCTTTCCTTTGGGAGTCTGGAATTTTGGCATGTGCCACGCAGATAGTGCCGATACCACTGGCCCCCAATAAAACTTTGGACACTGAGGCTCTAATGAGCTTCCCTAATGGATAAATTTTACAGGTTTTGCCACAGCTTTCAGTTGCTGAAATAATTAAGCATGCCTGTGTGACTCCTTGTGTGATGCTTGGAAACTTGTACCTGATTTTCTGTTTTATATCCATTCACTACAATAAATCATAGCTATAAATATGATTCTATACTGAGTCATGTGTATCTTCCTAGTGAATAACCTAGTGGGAAGGTTTTGGGGACCACTGACACAGGAAATGTCCCCTTTTTATTATATGAAAGAGTTAGTGTAATATTGGAATTATTGTTATAGCATACTAAGAAGCTAGAAAAATTCCAGGACAAACAGAATAGGGAAACTAAGACAGAGAGTTAAACAGAAGTTTGCAGCCATCTAGTAAATCCTATTTTCCCTAAACCAAAGATACTTATGAGTAAATGGTTTGTACTTCTCCTCCCCAACCAGAGGGTAAATAGCTTAAATCACTCTACTCAGGGAGACAGATAACAGAAATCCAATTAATGCTGTTTGCCAACCATACCCAAGGACAGACAAATTGAGAATAAATTTTGTTTTGGTACATCAGCATAAAGCTGATGGATGTTCTATTGATCAGGCCCATAAGACCTCCCCTAAATGCCCAGCCTTTAAAACCCCTGAAAATGAAGGTTCCAGTGCACTCTCTCTCAGGGAGCATGCCAATGCCATTCTCTTTCCCCTTTCCTTCCCCCACAGGCACATATACCCTAACCTCTAAGAGACCCCATGAGACTTGCAACTAGGGGAGAAATGGTTCGTATTTCACTGTCCTGAGTACATTTTTGCTGTGGTAAATAAATTATTTTCTATACTTTGTGTCTTGACTGAAATCTTTCCCTCAAGAAGACAAAAATAGAGGTCTCCTCATCTCATCCTTAACATTACCTGTTATTGAATGATTGATAAAATTTGCCTATAAAACTATTTGGTACAACCTTTAGAGTTATGTATTAAGTTCTTCATTTTGCAGCTAGGAAAATGAAGGCTCAAGAAGTTAAATAACTTATACAAAGTCATATTGAAAGGAATTCTAGAGACAAAATTGGCAGGCTTACGGAGTCTTAGAAATAAAGAGGGTGTATGGGAGAGGAATGCATAGATGGAGGCTTGCAGATGCCAAAATGCTTATCTTACTTGTACAAAGAATAGAAAAAAGCCATAGGATAAGGGGGGGGGGAAACATACATTCACAGAGGATAAGGAAAAATCACAGGATAATGGAAAGAAGGAAACATATTTTCACAGAGAATAGGGGAATGTTGCAAGATAAAGGGGGGAGAAAGTAGGAGCACCATGTGGGCTTTGGCCTTTGAAACTGATACTCTAACAAAATAACCAATGAGGAAAGCATGGGGGTCCTAAATTAATGAAAGGTCCAATTAGAAAGGGTCAGGTTTAAACAAAGTACTGCAGCATATGTAAACTGGAGACAAAGGGACACAGGCAGGATTTAAAAAAAAAAATTTCCCATTAGAGAGAGAGAGAACAGGTTTTTCCCATTTGGGGGCTCCTCCCAAAGGGATACCTCTGCCCAGATGAAGTTTGTATATGCTTTCAATAAACTTCTGCATTTTTATTAAAGAAATCTGTTAGTCCACAAATTTTTTCTTCATCTTCATCGGATAAAACTCACAAGAAGAAGTCTGTATCCTCACCCCACATTTCAATATAATTAATCATAATTTATATATATATAAAAGCCTAAGCGACCATCTGACCATCCAACTGTCTGATCAGTAGCTATGAGGCACAATGACCACCATGGGGCAGATGCTCAATGCAGGAGCTGCTGAGCTGCGGTGACTTGGCAGCTGCAGTTCTCAGGTGATGCACCTGGAACCAGAGAGGATGGAGCCTGATTCTGGGGTGTGTCACCTGAGAACTGCCCTCTTGCAATCTGGGACCCTTCGGAGGATGTCAGAGAGCTGGTTTTGGCCCGATCCCCACAGGCCAGGCCGAGGGACCCCACCAGTGCACGAATCTGTACACTGGGCCTCTAGTAAGATATAAGGTTTGAATACTGCTCTATTTAATGCCAAAACCTATAATCTTTACCAATTTAAGTGTTCATTTACACCACAAAATTTTAACTTAATTTAATTTATTCAGTTTCCACAGTTTTTAATTTTATTTACTTTATTCAGTTTCCACAATCTTAAAAAAATAACAAAATTTAGGGTGAGCACAGTTAGTATGAAGTATTAAACTTTAATATCCTAGAATTTTGCAGCCAGGGAGAAAGTTAATAGCTCTACATAGGAAGTGTCATAATATCCTTAATCCTACTTAACAGGGACCTCTGCTTTCCAAAATAGCCCCTTGAAAGGAAGTTAATTTTCCAATCAAGAGGAATTAAAACACCTATTTTGGAACCAAGAGGCATAGCTCTCTCTCAGTAGTCCAGGACAAAAGAAAATTCACAACTTTAATTCTAAGTTTCAGGCTCAAAGAGACTATGCAAACAGAGTGAGGCAATTCCTGATGTAATAAG
This sequence comes from Corynorhinus townsendii, assembly GCA_026230045.1. NCBI lineage: Eukaryota > Metazoa > Chordata > Mammalia > Chiroptera > Vespertilionidae > Corynorhinus > Corynorhinus townsendii. The sequence continues at coordinate 74,060,998 of JAPDVU010000004.1, forward strand.
GCTAATTCTTCAACATCTCCACAGTCCATTTAAACTAATATTTGTAGAATACTTACGATAAGTCAACCTGTGCTGTATACAATGAGAGGAGTATGAAGATGAATTACAGTATGTATACTTTTTAGGATATCATAGTTTAGAGACGACAGAGATGTAATCATGTTAAAAGGAATATGGAAAGTTTATTGATAGAAATAAGCACAGAGATCTCTAGCAGCAGAAAGAAATGGCAAAAAGAAGTTTTAAGGTTCAAGGACGAGTAGCTATTAGCAGTTACAAAAGCATGGAGAATCACATTCCAGGCATAAGAAAACTTATAAACAAAGCCTCATGATGTGGTATAATTAGAGCATAAACAGAAACTAGGTCATGGCAAATGAATTCACAGCAACAGGGAAGGCTGAGTTCTGAAGGGAAATGCATATAATTGTTTTCATTGTCTTGATGATAAAGTTAATGAAGGTTTTAAGGAGGGGAACAATATGACTTTGAATAGATGGTATTTAAAGCAGTGTAGCCATTGGATTTAGATGGGCAAGATTAAGGAGAAGGGGATTGTACAGTGTTGCATTCATATATACACAATTGCAGTCATACTCCTACTGACATAACCGAGACCTTCACTAACATGCCCTGTACAGTGAATGGAGGGAAGAGGACAAATTAAACAAATAACAAGGAAGTGAAGTTAGTAAGATTTAGTATCAATTTTTAAGGCAGGGAGGATGATGAGAATTGATTATTAAGGGAAAGAGGAAGACGAATCCAGTTTCTGACAGGCAATGAGAGGCTACGGACTGTGGAAGGAAATACCAGATGAGATGAATTTGTCTGGAGTAGAGGGAGTTGAATTTAGATGTACTCATGTGGTCTTAGAGTGTTCATTAACCACCGAGAGAAATTGTCCTAGATGCACTTGAATATGTGAATCTGAAATAGAGGAAAAATATATTTTTGGGAACCATCAGCACCTAGGTGATGATTAAAACAATGATAGTGGTTGAGATTGAAAATGAAGAACATGTAATTAATTAAGAGAGAATTGTGCTAAGAACAGGATCCTGAAAGCACCAACTTTTAAGCCTTCAATTCTAAAGGATGGTGGGAGGAAGAACCCACTTAAAAAGACTAATCTTTTTAAAATACACTGACTTTCTACAAGATTTCATGTGTGAATAGACACTATGTTGTATTTCTGGATCTCTGGACAGGGCTCTAAAATTGGCTAATAATGCCCTATCTGGTTTGGCTTAGTGGATAGAGCATTGGTCTGCGGACTAAAAGGTCCCAGGTTCGATTCTGGTCAAGGGCATGTAGCTTGGTTGTGGGCACATATCCAGTAGGGGGTGTGCAGGAGGCAGCTGATCGATGTTTCTCTCTCATCAATGTTTCTAACTATCCCTCTCCCTTTCTCTCTGTAAAAAATTAATAAAATATATTAAAAAAATAAAATAAAATTGGCTAATAATAGATGCATTAAAAGTTAAATATACAAAACAACATTTCTAATATTTATGCAGGGTATTAATAATAATAATAAAACAAACCCTGTGTACTTTTCATCTATTTAAATAAATGGAACTTAACCATTACTTTTGAGATGTATCTGCCTACCGTAATTCCCTTCCTCAATCTCTCCTATGCCCAGAAGTAACCAATGTGATGAATTTTGTGTTTATTAATTCCTTGATTTCCCCATAGTTTCACTTCCTATAAATATATATTTAGATTTTTAAAATGTTTGTGAACTCATTTAATGAAATCATACTCATTGTGCTGAGCATTGGTTTTCTTTCCCTCAACATTACATTTTTGAGACTGATTGATGTTGAGATGTTCTCTATAGTACTCATTATGTCAACATACCACATTAAAAATATATATATTTTTATTGATTCAGAGAGGAAGAGAGAGGAAGAGAGAGATAGAAACATCAATGATGAGAGAGAATCACTGATCGGCTGCCTCCTGCATGCCCTACACTGGGGATGGAGCCTGTAACCCAGGCATATGTCCTGACTGGGAATGAACTGTGATCTTCTGGTTCATAGGTCAATGCTCAACCACTGAGCCACACTGGCCAGGCCCCATTTTTCTATTTTTTTTTTTGTGTTCCTCTTACTGATTCATAGGAAGTATATATATACAAAAATATATGGAATTCTGTTTTTTAGGTGTTTTTTTAATATGTTGTAAATAAGATGACGGTGGTTATAGTCCCTTATAATAAATAGAACCATGAATTTTATATGTAGTTGAACTTAGTTTAATTTTTCTATATTATAAGTGTTTATGTATTTTGTTTAAGAAATCCTCCCCTACTGTGGAATATATGGTTCCCTAGTGAAGAGAGTGATTGGCTCTTAAGTTGATAACAATATTATTTTCTATAAGGTTTAAAATTTTATTTTTCATATAAATATTAAATCCTTCTGGAATTGATATTTTTCCTAATTTTTATGCACCAAGATGTGGCTAGCTAAAGCCAAAATGGCCCACTATTTGCACTATACAAACACTGATTGTTACACAGCTGCTTTTAATTTTTAGGATAAGGACCTTGGATTTAATATTTAGACAGTGGACATTCATTAATGATATTAACAAGGAAGAGATGTGATTAAAAATGGAATCTGAGAAAAAATTATTTATGATCATTTTTATGGGGGATTAGAGGGGATAAGAAATAAAATTGGTTAATGCAAGTAGTAGATAGGTGATGAGTTAACACACAGCATCAGATTGTCAAATCAGACTTGCATGCATAAGAGCTTGTCCTCAATGTCAAATTTTACTAATTAATGTCAGGGATATAGGGAATCAAAAGGCTCAGAAAAACAGGGAGAGGTCTGGGGCGTCACGGGTGGCTTCTCAGATCCGCCCCTCTGTCCTAGGATCAATGAGGTCTCTATGTGAGGTCCATGTGATCGCTTCACACAGTAGGAGCATTTAAGTACAAAACATTTCCATCTTATCCTCCAGAGAGTTGTGTGGCCTTCTTGACATTCCCCAGGGAGGAATGCCTTTTAGATCCAGGGTTCCATTTACAATAGACAGCCCTTTGCCAGGGACATCTTGCCAATGGCTTTCAGAGATAAAGCTTCTTCCTCCTAGCAAATATCATTAGTCTACTTAATCACAGGCCTCGTTGTTAAGAAGAGCAGACAGAACTCTGGCTTTTTCCATCCCAAACTCCCTGGATTATCTTCTGCAGAAAAAGAGTGTAAATAAATTACAAGTTAACTGTGTTATCTTCTTTTTTTTCAGATGGTAAAGTTTGGACTAGAAAGAAGGAAAGGTTGTTGTTTTTTTAAAGAATAATCAAAAATTATAAGCAGAAAGAGAGAGAGAGAGAGAGAGAGAGAGAGAGAGAGAGAGAGAGAGAGAAAGAGAGAGAATTAGAACCATGTTATTTTAGAGAAAGATAACTTCTCTGACAAAAATATGGAAACTTGAGTGATAACTGACTTTGGAATAAACACATGTTATATTTTAAGCATGTTGCATTTAAAGGGATGGGGGACATAAAAACAAAAGCATTTGGAAAACAGTAAAGAAGAAAGGTCAGTTCTGGAGCTGTATATAAATAATCTGAAAATTCAAATCTCATGGATGGATTAGTTATTTGAATACCTTGATAGAACATGTGACAGTAGAGATCAAAGGACTAAGTCTGTGACAATTATAGTTTCACTTTCATCACTGACATTTCTTTCAAATGTCAAAATTTCTCATAGATCTAGGAAAACCAGGTTACTAGAATATCAAAAATTCAGAGATGCAAAAAAATGTTTTAAAAGAAGAAAAGTATCCAAAAGTAAAGGGGTTAATGAAGGGGGACTCAAAACAATCTAATAAGTCCATTTAAAGAAATTGTTGAAAGCCTACATTGCAGCGCTCAGAATTATGAAACAACAATTCATAATACTCCAAAATAGGCAGCTAGCACTGGGAAAGCCCATGTGTTTTTTTTCCATGATTTTTCAGGGTTATTCTTTTCTATGGTGTTACTTTGTTATGAATAGACAACTAAAAGATATTGATGATATTCAAATTATTCAAATAAACATATGTTCTTGTATTTAGTGGGCTGAATGGTAGCCTGACAAAAGATGGCCATGTCCCAATCTCTAGAAATTGTGATTATTACTTTATATGATACTAGAGGCCCGGTGCATGGATTTGTGCACCTGTGGGGTCCCTTGGCCTGTGACCTTTCGCAATCTGAGACCCCTCAGGGGATGTCAAACTGCCAATTTTGGCCTGATCCCCATAGGCCAGGCCAAGGGACCCCACCAGTGCATGAATCTGTGCACCAGGCCTCTAGTATGCATATAAGATCATTGGTTAATCTCTTCCCACCCTCCCCCCATCTTCCCTCTGAGATTCATCATTCTGTTCCATGTTTCCATGCCTGTACATTGAGCATCTGCCCCCTGGCTGTCAGTGCATATCATAGCTACTAGTTGAATGGTCAAACAGTTATTTGGTTGCTTAGGCTTTTATATCCTATCTAATAAAAAGAGTAATATGCAAATTAACCACCATTCCACCACACCCACAAGCCAATCAGGAGTGAGTATGCAAATTAACCCAAAAAAGATAGCTGCAGCCACGGAAAGAGCAGGAGGCTTGCGTTTCTCCAGCAATGGAGGAAGCCAAGCTTTCTGCACACTCTGGCTGTCCTAGGCCTCCACTCAAGGCTACAAAGTTTCAATTATAGAAGATAAATAAATCCCAACAAAAATGGCGGCAGCCATGGAGCTGCAGAGATCAGGAGGCTTGAGTTCCCCCCAGTGATGGAGGAAGCCAAGTTCCCACAGCCCTAGCCTGCCTTGGCCTCCACTCAAGGCTACAAAGTTTCAATTATGGAAGATAAATAAATCCCAGATATCAAGGCCTCCACTTGGGTCACTGGCCTGCAAACCACCACAGGCCCCTCTCCCAGGCTGCCCCATGCCCCAAGGGAACCCCCACCCTGATCTGGGACACCCTTCAGGGAAAACCAGCTGGTCCCCACCTGTGCACCAGGCCTCTATCCTATCTAATAAAAGAGTAATATGCAAACTGACCATCACTTCAACACACAAGATGGCTGCCCCCATGTGGTCAAAGATGGCTGCCCCCATGTGGACACAAGATGGCCATCACAAGATAGCCAGCAGGGGAGGGCAGTTGGGAGGGACCAGGCCTGCAAGGGAGGGCAGTTGGGGGTGACCAGGCTGGCAGAGGAGGGAAGTTGGGGGGGACCAGGCCTGCAGGGGAGGGCGTTTGGGGTGACCAGGCCTGCAGGGGAGGGCAATTAGGGGCAAACAGGCTGCCAGGGGAGTGGATAGGGGGTGATCAGGCTGGCAGGCAGAAGCAGTTAGGGGCAATTAGGAAGGCAGGCAGGCTAGCAGTTGGGAGCCAGCAGTCCTGGATTGTGAGAGGGATGTCCAACTGCACGTTGGACAGGCAGTTGGACATCCCTTGAGGGGTCCCAGATTGGAGAGGGTGCAGGCTGGGCTGAGAGACACCCCCTCGCCCCCCGTGCACGAATTTCATGCACTGGGCCTCTAGTATATAGATAAGAATGAAGATTACCTTACATGACAATAGATATTAAGCTCAGCACCTTGAGACAAGTTTATCCTGGATTATCAAGGTATGCACTAAATCTAATGATGTGTCCTTATAAGAGTGAGGCAAAGGGAGATTTAACAGCAGGAGAAGAGGAGTCAATGTGATCCTGGAGGCAGAAATTAAGAGATTACAGTGATGAGGCCACAAGTCAAGAAATGCTGACAACGACCAGTAACTAAAAGGGGCAAAAAACAAGTTCCCTCCTGAGCCTTCAGAGTGCATGCAGCAATACTGACATCTTATTGTAAAAATTCTGGTTTCCAGACTGTGGAATAAATTTCTGCTGTTTTAAGCTATTCCATTTCTGGTCACTTGTTACAGAAGCTTTCCTCATTTATACACCATATAAATAAACATGTTTTCTATTTTGATCTTTTTTGTTTGTTTGTTTCCATTTTTTTATTAAGGTATTATATGTGTACATATCTTACCATTGCCTCCACCCCCAACCCACTCCAATACATGCCCTCACCCTCCAATGTTTTGCATCCTAAACATGTTTTCTTTAAGTGGAAATAGATGTGTAATATAAAAGTGGAGATGACAAATATGTCATTTGGCTGGTCTCTAAGAATTCTTGCCTTTTTAAAGAGTTGGATTCTTTTCCCCATTGTAGGACCATGGGTGCTACTCAGAGAACTTGGTCTTTTATACCACTGAAAAGAGGATGAAGAAGTCCATAGGTCTTAGAGGAATAAGCTGTCAATAAGAATGTTCCGAATTTCCCTATGGAATTTTCAGAGACAAAAATCATATTTGAGGAAGAGTATTTTCTAATTGCATGTCTAGAGACAATAGACAAACATGAAGTTGAGCCATATCAGGGTGATTTTATTAGTAGGTGGCCTGAGTCAAACAGAGATGATGAGGAGTCTCAGTTTGTAATGAGTGGTCAGAAGGTGTGGAAAAGTGGAACGCTACACCTGTGGCAATGTTATCTACCTCTTTTGGAGAAGGGGAGGGCAATTCATCACTCTACATATTGATGTTCTCCATTTCTAAGGTTTAACCACTTCAAATCATTGGATTGATTTAGTCATCTTTATTGGGTTAGGTAATATTTCACTCCTTCTGGATTGGCATTCCACTAAGCTTCACTAACCTGAGAGTAAAAGTATCTGTAATTTCATGGAAAAGACAATTGGTTATTTTGTTCAACTCAATAAAATGATCAGTTTTGTAGATGTAGATGCCTGTGTAGATGCCATTGTGAGCAGCAAGAGGCAGAAGAGACTCTTTTGCGGCATGATGGTATTTTCATTATTGGCTGGATAAACACACTGAAAGCTTTTCCTTGCTACAGAGAAGTTATAATGGCCCATGTGTTAAAGTGTACTTATTTGCTGTAAAGAGGCATTTGTGGTTGATTAAACACGTCAGCTTCATTTTTGCATTTAATCAAAGGCAGGGGCCATTTATTACTTTGAATACTCCACTACCCAGACATTAGCCCTTGACTAATCTACACTACTTAATTGAAGAACATTTCAGGTGCAACCAATTATAACAGAACATGTTTTATTCCTAGACTCCACTTCAAAAACTTCTTAATATATGAGCCTTAATAAAACTTCTGTCCATCTAGGAAGGTTATGCTGTATTTAATTTGGATAATCAACGTGCAGCCAGTATCCTGTAAAACTAACATTCAGTGCAACCTGAATCATTGAGTCCTTCCTATGTCCACAGGTGCTCTACCTTTTGTGTTTCCTGAAACTATATACATACACAATTCTTCTGGAGATTTCAGGTACATTTGGCAGTACATTTCTTATTCCCAAAAAAGCAGAAGCAGTCCCCTGTCATTTTTAATGCTGTAAAATGGAGGTGATTTCTTTTATTTCTTCAAATTGAAGCTGTGAAATATTTTAACTTCTGCATTTACTACGCCCTTTCTTTAAAGTTTTACTTTCTACCATTTTTAAAAACCTCTTTATTGAGGTACAATCAACTTACAAATTCTGTACATATTTAATGTATAAAACTTGCTGAACGTGGAGATAAGTGTATGTTTGTGAAACCATCATCATAATCTATGCCATAAAAATACCTATCACATTCAAAACTTTTCTTCCATCCTCTTAACTATTAGTTATTATTATTATTAATTATGTGTATATGCAATAAGAATACTTAACTCAAAATATGCCCTTTCATAAATTTTTAAGTATATAATACAATATTGCTCACCATATGCACTATGCTGTACAATAGATCTCTAGGACTATTTATCTTGCCTAACTGAAACTTTAGTACCATTGACTGATATCTCCCTATTTTCCCCACCCCCAGACCCTGGAAAGTACCATTCTACTATCTGCATTTGTCTATTTTAGATTTCTCATGTAAGTGGTATCCTGTGTTTGGCTTATTTCATTTAGCATGTCTTCCAGGTTCATCTACGTCCTTGCCAATGGCAGGATTTTCTTATTTTTTTGGAGGCTATTATATGAATACGTATATTACATTCCTATATTTATCTCTCTGTCAATAGATTTTAAGTTATTTCCATGTCTTAGCTGTAGTGAATTATGCTGCAATGAACATGGGAGTGCAGATCCTGACTTTAATACCTTTAGATATATGCCCCAAAGTGGGATTGCTGGGTCAATTTTAAATTTTTTGAGGAACATCCATATCATTGTGCAGTGTCCAATGGTTTATTTTTCTTCACAACCTCCTTATCACTTATCTTTATTTTTTTAATCTTAATTTAAAAAATAATAGCCATTCTAATTGGTGTGAGGTGATATCTCATTGTGGTATGTTTGCATTTTCCTGGTAATTGATTAGTGATGTTGAATATCTTTATACTGTATATATCTGTTGGCCATTTGTATGTTTTCTTTTGGAGAAATTCTATTTAGGTCCTTTGCTCATTAAAAAATTAAAGTTGAGTTATTTGTTTTACTGTTATTAACTTGTAGGAGTTTCCTATATATTTGGGATATTAACATTATCAGATATACAGTTGGAAAATCTTATGACTTTCCTACCATTTGCAACAATATGGATGGAGATGGAGAATATTATGTTAAGTGAAATAAGCCAGGCAGAGAAAGATAAATATCACATGATCTCACTCATTTGTGGAATGTAATGAACGGCATAGACTGATGAACAAGAACAGATCCAGAAGCTGAGAAACGTTGATTAGAACATCATACCTCAGGTAAAGTAGGGGAGGGTGGGAGTAAGGTGGAGAGATCAACCAAGGGACTTGTATGCATGCATATGTACCTAATCAATGGACACAGACAACAAGGGGGCGGGGCATAAATGGGGAGGGTAGTGTTATGGGGGAATAAGGACACATAGGTAAAAAATAAAAATTAAAAAATTAATTAAAAAACTATAAAATAAAAATAAAATACTAAATCTAAACCATACTAGTGGTCACCATAACCTTAAGAGAAATTGTTTCATGTGACAAAGATTTTTAAATGAAACTCTCTGTAGCCTGAAAATTATTTTGGAAGGAAACAAAGAGAAGTTTCCTTCAAAAGTCATAGGATTGTAATTGAAAGTCAATATATTTGGCCTCTTGAACTAAAATAAGTAATTTGTGTTTTTGCCTCCTGACAAAGTTTATATAATGTTACAAAAAGAAATTGACAGCCAGTTTGAAATGGAATTGACAGGGCCTAGAGCAAAGAATATCCTTACATGATATTATTCTACAATGTCATTATAATTTTAGATATTTTACAACAGCATATTGTACAATTATCCCAAACAAACTTACAAACGAATTCTTTGAATGGTTGGCAGTAATTAAAAAAAAAAAAAAAGGACATGAAAGGATTTAATCCCGTGCAGAAGGAATTAAGGCACTGGGAAGGCACTTGAGCATCCTATATTGGCCCCTCTTGCCCTTTGTGCCAAAAGGGACCCTCTTCTCACAATCCAATTGTCCTCAGCTGTTGCCTGAGCTTTCTGTTCATGCTGAACTTGAAGCCTCGTGGTGGCTGGTACCATGGATCTATCTCACGCCCAATTGTGTGAGCTGGGCCCTCACTGGAGAAGAAACCCGAGTTCCCCGAGATATGTGATCAGCACTGGGACCCCGCCAGCAGGCCAGGGGTTCCCAAGGCAGGAGCTGGGTGTGGAGGCCATGGGGGCATAGGCTACCAAGGAGACAGAACTGAACCTCACATCACCCTGGTTGGCCCCGGAAGATGGCTGGTTAGCCAGAGACGGGTAAGATTCCTCAGGGAAGGAACAACCTAAGACAGGCACAGTCGCAGAGGGGCCATCAGGAGAGATCTTGGGGGGCAACAGAAGTGGGGCACAGACCCTCACCCCCCAACATTGCAGGGGCTTGAACTCTCGCCCCTTCTGAGGGAGGTCTCCTGCCCCCATTACTGCTTCGCACTTCCCACACCCAGCTCAGATCGGGACCCAGGCAACAGAAAGATACTTGGCCCAGCTCAGATCGTGACCCAGGTAACAGACAAGAGACTTGGCTGACAGCAGCTGCCCTATATCTAAATTCAGCCTAGCATCAGGAATGCTCAGGGCCTACTCAAGAATGCAAATAATCCTTTCCACTAATATTTACAGGGTAAACTAAGATTGTTGGTAGAGTATTAAATTTGACAGTAAAATAGTAATCAAGTTTTCAGATTAATTTAAAACAGGCTAATTGAAATAAGTGAATATTCAAGTAAATTTAATTGTACTGGACTAAAAGCTGTTCTTAAAGTAATAACTAAAATTTCTATTGGTAGTTCATCTCATGGTAAAATTCCTGAACATGCAATGAACCTAAAGCAGTCATATTTTTGGGCAAAAAAAAAAAATAATAAAATTTAAAGTTATCAAGACTGCATTATAAAATTTACAAAAACCTCCATTAATCAAAAACAAAGGGGGGGATAGTAGGGTAATATCATGTAAGGAAAAATATCCTATAAGTAAATTACATCTAGAAAATTTTTACTTTACAAAATTAATTTTCATTTGTAATGCTAATAGCAAGACACCCATGAAAAAAACACATGGTGTCTAAATAAGACAAAGGAAAATCGTTTGGGCAAAAATAAAAAGGATCCCAAATCAATTATATAGAAAGGATTCCTTTATTAACTTTTGGTTGAGAATATGTTTATATATCTTCAGAAAACAATTCCAAGGCCATGTGGATTCCTGCAACAGAGAGGAATTGACAGGTTGGCTCCAACCACGAAGACAAGAGGAAAAACAGTCCAGAGATGGAAGACACTGACAACGCCTTGCCATGCGAGCAGTCAGCAGCTGTTTACCACTGCAGGTTACCTAGGACCAAACCAGAGAGGGTTGGAACTGCATTGCCACCATGTGCCCAGCATCCAGATATCATTGCTGACATGTACACATAAGGAACTGTTAGACATTGAAACGGGGACTCAGAACTGTTGGACATTGAAATTGGGACTCAAACATTTTTTACTATTATTATTTTTTTTTGTTATTATATGTTCATTTCTAGTCTGCAGAGGCAAAAATTTTTAAAGGAAAGAAATGGGGGGGGAATAGATACAGAGGCAAAGAAGTATTGAACAGACTGTCAAACTACATTGGGAAGGCAGGGGAGGTTGGGCGACGGGGGCTGTAAGAGATCAACCAAAGGACTTGTATGCATGCATATAAGCATAACCAATGGATACAAGACACTGCGGGGGGGGAGGGTAGAGTGGGCGGGCAGGTGAAGGCATGTACTGGGGGGGTTGGGGAAGCTGGGGGGAGGTCAATGGGGAAAAAAAAGGAGATATATGTACTACTATTTGTAATACTTCAAACAATAAGAAAAAATAAAAATAAATAAAACAAAATTCTGTAGGTTGCCTTTTCATTTTGTTTATGGTTTCATTTGCAGTACAAACCTTTTTAGTTTGATGTAGTCCCACTTATTTTTGCTTTTATTGCCTTGGCTTTTTGTGTCATCTCATGTCAAGGAGTTTAATGCCTATTTTTTCTTCTAGTTTTATGGTTTCAGATTTTATGTTTAAATTTTCAATTCACTTGAGTTGATTTTTGTGTATGCCATAAGATAGAGATCCAATTTCATCTTTTTGCATGTGGGTATCTAGTTTTTCAACACCATTTATTGAAGAGACTATCCATTTCTTATTTTGTATTCTTGGCAACTTTGTTTGAGATCAGTTGATTATAAATGCATGGTTTTATTTCTGGACTCTCTATTCTGTTCCATTGGTCTATATGTCTGTTTTTATGATAGCACTAGAGGCCCGGTGCACAAATTTGTGCACCAGTGGAGTCCCTCAACCTGGCTTGTGGGATTGGGTTAAAACCAGCTCTCCGACATCTCCTGAGGGGTCCCAGATTGTGAGAGGGTGCAGACCAGGCCAAGGGACTCCACCAGTGTACGATCAGGGCTGGCAAGGAACATGGGAGGTTGGCCAGCTGGAGAGGGACTGAAGGAGGGCTCTAGGGTGTGTCTGGCCCATTTTGCTCAGTCCTGATCAGCTCGACCCCAGCAGCAAGCTAATCTACCAGTCAGAACATCTGCCCCCTGGTGGTCAGTGCACATCATAGCAATCGGTTAATCAGCCTTAGCATATTATTAGCATATTACACTTTGACTGGTTGAACAGCCGACCATTGACTGGACACTTAGCATATTAGGCTTTTATTATGTGGGATCATATTGTTTTGATTGCTGTAACTTTTTAATATATTTTAAAATAAAAAAGTGGGATGATTCCAGCTAATTATTTCTCAAAATTTCTTTAGCTATTGTGGTTTCATATGAGTTAAGGATTTTTTTCTAATTCTGTGAAAATTATCTTTAGAGTTTTGATAAGAAGTGCCTTGAATCCATGGATCACTTTGGGTAATATGGACATTATCTTATATTCAGCTCTTGAAGTAAATTGAATTTATGTTAAATTTTCATCATCCAGAAATAGCAGGTAGTAACTGCCTTTAGAGGCTAAGAGAAATTACTATAATTCAATATTTTAAGTTCTAAATTAAAACATGTTGATACTGTTTATTCTATAGTAGGTTTCTTATCTGGGATTATCCAAGGCAAGTTTATGACTCCTTACAAACCTCTAACATTTTCCCTCTCTCATTTGCTCTAAAGACTGCAGTATACAGTAGCTGATACTGTTGTTTCTTTGTCTAGAACCAACCCTTTTATTTCCATGCTAATAGAAGCATCTTTTAATCAGGTAGCAATGTGTATTGTGCCAAAGGCTGAAACATGGTATGTCTATGTCAATCAAAATTCTCCCTTTTCCATGCTTGGTCTCTAGTTGTGGAAATGCAACTTGATTAATGATGAAAAAGATTAAAAAAAAAAAGGCTGATAAAAAGACGTATTAGGTAACTTTTGCTGCATAACAAGCCTCTCCCAAACCTAGTCATTTAAAACATCAATGATTTATTTAGTTCATGGTTTGGCTGGGTGGTTCTTCTGGTCCAGGTAGGCTCAACTGATCTGTTCTCAGCTTGTTTATATGGTAGGTGGGCAGTGAGCAGGTGGTTGTATGATCCAGGATGACCATACTCACATTGTAGAGTTGGCAATCGATTATTCAGGGCAAAATAATTGACTAGGCCCAATGTCTTCATCAATCATCAGATTGGGGCTGTTTTTTAAAAAATATATATATTTTATTGATTTCAGAGATGAAGTAGGGGGAGAGAGAGATAGAAATACCAATGATGAGAGAGAATCATTACTGGCCACCTCCTGCTAGCCCCCCACCAAGGATTGAGCCCATGATCTGGGCATGTGCCCTTGACTGGAATCGAACCCAGGACCTTTCAGTCTGCAGGCTGATGTTCTATCCACTGAGCCAAACTGGCTAGGGTTGGAGGCAGGCTTTTTCACATGGTAATCTCTCTCTCTCTCTCTCTCTCTCTCTCTCTCTCTCTATATATATATATATATATATATATATATATATATATATATATATAAAAAGAGGTAATATGCAAATTAGGCCAGACACCATAACGGGTCACGACAGGACAGGAGGAGGTTGCACATGCAGGTGAGGGCCAGAGTGGAGATAGAGAAGAGATGGGGGGGCGGCCTGCTCAAGCCAGTGCAGCAGCTGGGGTGGCCCCAGAGGGGACACAGGCAGGGGGTCCGGGGGACGCTGCGAGCCAGACTCCTGTAGCAGCCAGCACTGCATGACCTGGATCTTGGCCACCTAGGGCACCAGAGAAGCAGGGTTTCAGATAAGAGGATGCAGCATTCCACTGCTATCTTGAGTTTGTGGTTTCCAAGGAAACAGCCAGAAGGGATGATAAACCCTCTGAAAACGGCAAAGGGCTCAGCCGGTGTCTATCTAAGCAGGGGCTTCATTTAAATAGAGTCTTTCCAGCAGTGAATGACCCCAACCCTCCCTGGATCAGGCAAGTTCCTGTGGAGTGCAAGCTCCATGCAAAAAAGGGCCCCAGTTTCCTTCAGTCGATCTCATGCACATTAGCTAGGGGCAGTGGGGAAGGAAGAGAAAAGGCATCAATGGCATCACAACCACAACCGGTCACCAGGAGGTGCATGGAGCACCTCTCAGCCAGGCGCCCTGCGGGGTGCCTCCTCAGGTGATTTCATTCGAGCACTGGGCCTCTAGTTGAAATACATAGAAAACAAAAAGTAGAAATGTGCAAGTTTTATTGACATTTTGAAACTCTCACCATGTAACTTCTGTGCACTCTGCTGACTAAATCAAGTCACAGCTAGCACATATTTGAGGATTGGAATAATAGAATCCACCTAGAGGAGGAACTGCCAAGAATTGTGGCCATTTTTACCATCTACCACAGGGAGCTTCTGGGAAGATTTTTCTCTTCGGATTGAGAGTTACTCAGGTAAAAAAACAAAACCTGTATTCCACATAGCCTTTTCCTTCTTGCTTTCAATAATGTCTTAGGCCTTGATGTTCGGAGCTCAACCACAAGAGAAGGCCAAGATAATTTGAGATATGTAGTACCAGAACCACAATATCAGTGAATAGCTGATTCATCCAATAAAAGTCACTTTTTACATATTCATATTCCCAAAGAAAGAGTAGCCATAAATTCTTGTAACTTTTTTCTGATTGTCTTCTCATTTACGAGTCATTCATGAACATAAACCAATGGGTAGTAATAATCTAAAATATACATATTCACACACACAGAAATAAAATAAAATATACATTTTATTTTAACATTTACTGACCATATGCTTTGTGTCTGCTTTTCAATCATAGAAGCAGAACCCGTTGGAGATAAGTAGGGAAAAATGATTTATTACAAAGAATTGAAATATGAAATTATAGGGGCTGGCTAAGCAGACACGAAACCCACAGGGCAGTCAGTCAGAAAGGGAAACTGACAAGCAAGCTGGAAACCCACCAGCACTAGCTGACATATGAAGCTCCTGAACTGAGGGAAGATCTAAGTCCTGTTTTAAAGGGTTTTACACTGATTGCCTCATATCCACACAGTAATCTCCCTTTTGATTAACCTGAAGTCAACTGGGTAGAAACTAGAAAAATATCGGCAAAATCCCCTCACAGCAGCACCTAGATTAGAGTTTGATTGAATTACAGAGAGAAGATATTTTTTTGTTTTTGCTACAAAATGGCTGCTTCCTCTCTTCTGTCTTCTCTCATTAGAGAATATCTCTTGTAGCTCACTCTATCTGAAAGCACACTAGGATGGGAATTCTGAGGAATGTAGTTCGGGCTAGCTAAATTGACATGTCACAAAGCCATCCATATGGGTAGACACTGGAAATACAATAATGACTTAAATTTTTTTATTTCCAAACCATTGAGGTTATTTCCAGATATCTTATAGTTGTGAAAAAAGTACCTAATGTAGAAAGTAAAATTAACAAATCAGTAGGTACCTTTATTCAACTAATATTTATTGAGGGCATACTATGTGCCAGGTACTCATCAAGGCATTGGAGATATATCAGGAAACAAAACAGAAAAACAAACAAACAAGCATCCTTAACCAAAAGAAGTTTACAATTTTGATATTAAGAACTAATCAGTCAATCATTCCACAGTTGAGTCCTGATAATGTGCCTTTTGGGGATGAGAGAAACTCAGGGTTGGACCCTGATTTCAAAATTAATAAATCATGCACATAATCAGTAATTTGCTTATCACTGATGTACACTAGTCATTTAAGTTAGTAAGCTCAAAGAATTTATCTGTATGTCCAAAACATCCTTATTTTTAATTGCTTTGATCTGAAATGAGATTCAGTTTGTGTTGTATAGGACAAAAATAGATACTGGAGATGGTTCAAACCTTCAGATTCCTTCAGTACTACAATTCTCCACATACTCTATTAGATCTCTAGTTTTTCATTTGGTTGTTGGAAAATTACAACCCTGCTTGCAAAACATCTTCTATTATGTCCTTTGAGTTTCTACTTTTAGTTTGTTTAAAAAAAGTCTCTTCTATATTTATATTTTATATGTGCTCATCCTCATTCTTTTTTAAATTTATATTTTTATTGATTTCAGAGAGGAAGGAAGAGGGAGAGAATCATCAATGATGAGAATCATTGATTAGCTGCCTCCTGCATACCCCCTACTTGGGATTGAACCCAAAACCCGCTCATGTGCCCTGACCAGAAATTGAACCATGACCTCCTGGTTCATAGGTCTATGTTCAATCACTGAGCCACACCATCAGAGCTATCCTTGTTCTAATATCTTTATTTATTGACCATTGTCTTTATTTGGAAGAACAAATAATTTTTGAAAAGACAGTTGAGATTTTTCTCTTTTTTTTTTTTCAATAGCACTTCCATAACATTTTACACATAGTAGATGTATAGTGAAAGTTGATAAACTATATGAATGAATAAATCATGATTATTGATTATTATATATTATATAATATTTTTAGAATAGTTTGAGGGATTTAAAATACAATAAATACAAGACATAACTTATGGAAAGCATATACTCTCTTTTAAAAATTCATAAATAAAAATAAGGCATGGAATCTAAAAAATTTCAGATTGACCTTCCTTAAACCTCAGGAAATAATTAGGATGTTTAATATCAGAATTGGATTTATTTGTGAGTTACAATATTCTTTAAACCTCAGGAATAATTTTGTTTCTTTAGCAAAACTATCTATTTGAAAATGTAGTTTCTGTCCTTATAACAGTGTAGAAACTCCATTTCTTTAACATGACTCTTTCTCCTTTCTGTCTGTCCAGTCTCTTCCTTAATCATTAAGGCCTTAGGACATCAGATTCTTGTCAACATCCAATTGTCTTAAGAACAAAATCTCAGATCTGTTGACTGCAGAAACAGAGTTTTAGTAAAGCTAGAGATAAAATCTTGCCTTCAGTTGTGTTTCAGCCCCAAGAAAGCAGAATGGCCCTACAGAACACACCCTCATGAAACCAGACAAAACAATGCCATGGCTAATGTCAGGACCTGATACCCTGACCACAAGCAATTAATAGAGTCCTGGACCTCAACTCCTTTAGCCACCATGATTAATGATTTTCCCCTGTATAATCCATCCTCTGGAAGCCATGGGGGAACCAGGTCTTTGAGCACTAACTTACCTGTCACTCTAGACTTGGTGCCATTTTCTTAACTGATAAACCCTTACTTTCTTGGCTGCAAACACCTGCTTGCCTGTGAGTGGGCTTTGGCGCATACAGGGAAATGGACTCCTTTAATTTGGTAATATCTTTAAAAAGTAAAAAAAAAAGTTATGAAAACATGTAATACCTATACATATGGAAATGAAAAGATTAAAACATTGCTTATTTAAAATAAAAAAGACATTCATTGTTTGCCTTTACATTTCCTTTTCTCCTTGCTCCAACAGATCACCTGCTTTTTATTCCATTTTTTCATCTATAAATTTGGACCAAGGTTTTGTATATCTTCTGGACTGTCAAGGAACAGAATTCTACCAGTTGTTTTGTTTAACCCAAAGCAAGAACTAATCCATTTGGAAAGTTCTAAGGGCTTTTAATGCTATAACAATAGAAAAATCCCAGGGATTTAGAGATTATCTCATCTTTTAGTAATTTATCCATGGGGAAATTTAAAAATATACCTAGAGGAAAAGCATGACTCTGTTCAAAGGATGAATGAAAACTCTTCTGCCTTTTGGAGACTCATGTGAGCTCAGGTGGAGCTCCAGTCCTTGCCGGGGGAAAGTCACAGGCAGAGAGAGCATAAGTCTGTCTTTTTCCTCTTTTCATTGTCACTTTCTCACTGTAAATTTTGTTATGTCTTCACCCTCATAAGAACTAAGAATTCAGAAGTGTAGGAGAAGGGATAATAAATATCCCCAGCATCGGGGCAAGCTCAAGGCAGCAGAATTGGATTTTTTTTTGGGTGAACTATAACATTTAAGAGGTCTTTTAAAAAATATGTTTATTGATTGCAGAGAGGAAGGGAGAGTGAGAGATAGAAACATCAATGATGAGAGAGAATCACTGATTAGCTGCCTCCTGCACATCCCCTATTGGAGAACAAGCCCTCAACACAGGCATATGCCCTGACATGGAATTGAACCAGTGACCTCTTGGTGCATGGGATGACACTCAACCAACTGAGCCACCCCAGCTGGGCTTTAAAGGGTCTTTGAAGGTCAGACATAGAGACACCTTCTTGCATAGTACTATTATGGTTTACCTTGTTTATGTTTAGTGGATATTTCTTAAGGTCATTTTAATCAATGTTTACTCAAAAATCATTGAAGAAAACAATTCATGATTTTTGGCAAATACATGCACTTAAGTGGCTGAATCTTTCTGCAAAGGCAGCCTAAAAACCTAGTGTTAAATTTTTTTCTGATACTTAAATTCATTGTGGTAACAAATTGGTCGGATAATTTTCTTCATCAAACTAATTCCAAAATGTTGAACATCAGTATATTTAGAAACTAGTTTTAAAAACCAGGTTACAAAATAACTGTGCAATAGCCTAAAGTTAATATTTGCTACATATATGGCTTAACATCAACAATAAGGTCAGGAGTTAAATACTATTGCTTTCTTTTCAGGCTGTTCCAAAATTCTTCACCAGCATACTCACATATCTTTTCATTCCTAAAAGTAAGAATACTGGGTGAAAATTTTCAAGTTGCAGTCTCTATTTCTTATCTCTAGCTGCATAGAAAATTCTTGATTATGGGTCTAATATCCTTCTTTAAGTAGCCATACATCTGAATTAATAGAGTATTAAGTCTATTTCTCCCAGAAGGAGCATAAAATCAAATTCATGAGAATGTACAGTGTTAAACATTAGCAGTGAGGACAGTGTTCATCTTTGTTGTATTTGCTGTCAAGTGTCCAGATACCAGCATTTTTCTTTTGTTTGTTCATTTGGTGAATGTATACTTATCAGAAGTCTACTGTATAAGCAGACATCATGGCAGGCACCCAATCCCAGACTTATGGCTTTGTATAGTTGATGAGGATGAGTTTGAGGACCTGAAATATCCTTTTGAATAATCAGACCCACAGGGAGCCAACTCCCCTTATAACTAACCCCCAGCTTATATCACCTATTGATTTGCTTCAATCTGAGTCTTTTCAAAGCTGATCACATTAGCTCAGGTGGCCAAATCATCTGTCTCAAGGCATTTCAGTTCCATGTCCCACCTCAACCTCATGCTCGACTCTGTTTGCTGCTTCAGTGTCTATTGGCTTAGACACCTTTGATTTTCTGAAGACAGAATAATCAATTTTGATCTAGATAACATCACTGAAAAGTCCTTTTACTATTATAATTTTTTTCAAACTACTTGTATTAAAACTACAATCACATTTGGAACAAAATTATACCCTTGATCACTTCTGATTAATAATACTGTCAACTTAAGGTGACTATAATATTTTAGGTTTTTAAAGAATCTTAGAAGCTCTTTCTCTCTCTCATTTCCTTCCCTCCACTTCTGTTCAAAGAAATTTTTTGTGTAATTATACTTAAACTAGAGGCCTGGTGCATGAATTTGTGCACAGGTGGGGTTCCTAGGCCTGGCCAGTGATCAGAGCCCATTGGGCCATCTCACTGAGTCCCCATCAGGGCCTGCCAGCAGGTGGGGGTGTACAGGGAGAGGGACCAAGGGAGGTTGGCCAACCAGACCCGATAGGGGTGGCCGGCTGGGGGAGGGACCAGCTGGGGGGAGGGACCGTGGGAGGTTGGATGACTGGGGGACCCTGGGAGGTTGGCTGTGAAAGAGCACTGACCACCAGGGGGCAGCTCCTGCGTTGAGCGTCTGCCCCTTGGTGGTCAGTGCACATCATAGCGACTGGTCGACCGGTTGTTCCAGTCGTTCTGGTCATTTGGTTGTAATGGTCGCTTAGGCTTTTATATATATATATAACAATAGTTAATTGCTGCTGCATGCACGCGCACACACACACACACACACACACACACACACACACACCACCCCTTTTCCCTCAAAGAACACGAACCAATGACAAAGAAGTAAGGTTCGGAATAGCGTGAATACTATGCCATCATTTGTGGAAAAAGAATGGACCTATATATGCAGAGAATGTCCCTAAAATGATCCATGGAATCTGTTCATGGTAGTTGATGTGAGGTGCTAAGAGTTTCGAATGGAAGGAAAACTTACACCTCATGAAAAATCCTTTCATAATGTTTGACTTGTTTTTTCTAACCACACCCATGTATTAGTTTTAAATTATAAAGCCCTATACACACACACACACACACACACACACACACACACACACACACACATCTTAGAAATCATCCATGCAAATCCTTTTTTAAAAAAATTTGAAGATAAAGAAACTGATGTGTTTGGTAGTTTTGTAGTAAGTTAGTGGTGGAACTGAATCCAGATTCCTCAGTGACCGCTCTTTCTCCTGCACTTTTGTCAGAAGGACTGGGGACACAGAAGATATGTTCTTGAGGAAATCACACATTCTATGGGGTTCATTTTATATGCTGCTATAGTATATGTATATTTAATATAATGTATACATTTGCATATGTTATGGGTTGAGTCATGTTCCCCTATAAAAGATATGTTGAAATCCTAACCCCTAGTACCTCAGAATGTGACTTTATTTGGAAATAGGGTCTTTATAGAAGTGATCAATTAAAATGAGGTAATTAGGATAAGTGCTAATCCAATATGACTTAATTAGTAAGAAGTAAGCAAGTTAAAATGAGGTCATTAAGGTAGGCACATGTCCAATATGATTTTATGTCTTTATGAAAAGAGAAAATTTGGGCAGAGAGGCATGTACATAGGGAGAATGTCATGTGAACATGAAGGCAAAAGTCATGGTGAGGTGTCTACAAGCCCAGGAATACTAAAGAGTGCCAGAAGCTAAGGCAGGGGGATGAGACGACTCTCCCTCACAGGCCTGGGAAGGAACCAACCTGCTAACATAGCTTGTCCTTGGACTTCTTGCCTCTAGAACTGTGAGACAATAAATCTCTGCTGTGGAAGCCACCCTGTGTGTGGTCCTTCGTTAGTGCAGCCCTAGCAAAAACAATGCAGCCAGCATGCATCCACATATCTTATGTAAACTAAGTTTGCTTGGTTTTGTTACTTTTCATTTCCCTCCTTAAATGAAAAAGAATTTAATTTTAAAGTGCTTCTCACCTTTAGTGTGCACACATTCTTTCAAGGCAATATCAAAACAGCAGCTCAGTTTGGTCAATTTCACTTGAAAAAAATAATTTTCGTTAATATCATGAATTTAGTATCGTATTGATATAGTCTCTGAAATAAAAGTTGATTATTTAAAAAACAATTTGAAATAAAATTTTTTATAATTTTAAATTACCTTTATTTCCTGAAGACATACATATTGGAAAGGAAGTCATTGAAATGCACATGTATTATAAAGAATATAAAAGTTGGACATGCATAGATGCTTATAAAAAAAACTTAAAACATTTGTGGTGGTGTTAATCATACTGTTAATACTACATTTCAATACCACTGTTAGTAAAAGTGTAGTTGCATTTGGTAATGGCCATAGTTATGAAGATGGGAAAGCTCTGGTTGCTTAGATACAGCTTATTTGCAGTGGTTATTTTAAAACTTCATTAGAAAAAATGTCAATAATGAGAACTGATACTTTTGTTTTCTGCATAATCACAGTAGTATCTTAAGAAAAGTTGATCTTCTAAACAACTATTTCTGCTATTTTTCTCCCATCAGCTTTAATAGTTATTGCTTCAAAAAAGTATAAACTGGGTTGAATTTGTTGGTAAGGATCACTCATTTTAGAAATATATAACTTTGGCCTTATGTAAGGTAAACAAAAGTGTACTACAAAATAATTTATTTCCATGAATAATTTTATAGAAATGAAGTAATGTTCTAAGTAATAGAACATTAATACTCATTGGTAGCATGAGTAAATTTATATAAAAATTTAAAACAAGTTAAAGCAAGAATAAAAATGTGTGGTATACCAAAGCACTTTTTATTGGTCTAAGACAGTGGTCAGCAAACTGTGGCTCGTGAGCCACATGTGGCTCTTTGGCCCCTTGAGTGTGGCTCTTCCTTTGTGGCCCATGCACAGAAGTTGGTTTTCGGCTCTCAAAAGAAATTTCAATCATTGTACTGTTGATATTTGGCTCTGTTGACTAATGAGTTTGCCGACCACTGGTCTAAGAGAATAAATTAAGCCTTTGACAAATAGAATATTTTAAGAATTATTTCTACATTTAAAGTTGTAATGGGACAAATGAGTTTATTGTTGTATCTGACCAAAATAAAAAGGTATTTCAATCCTGTTTTTTTTTTTTACTCTTTCTGTTTTAACAGTCTTGAAAGACATTAAATTCTTATTTGCTTTAGTCCAGTAGCTATGAAACAGTTAAAAAAAATCACTTAGGATCAAATTCCAGATTAAAAAGAGAAATATCCATGTTGGTTTTTGACATTCAGCATTTTGTTTTCAGGATCACTATTTTGCTTACTATCCTGATTTTAATGAACCCTGATGATTTTTCTGACACAGTGTCTGCCATCTTTAATCTTTTTTTCATAAAGGCACAGAGCATTGAGTGATCGAAGAAGACACTACCCTATCAGGCAGTACTCAATTACATGGGGTAAATAAACCACAGTATACACTGGCATATTCTGGAAGCAACCAGAATCAGGTCTGCCTTTATTTCCTTTTCATCACCAGCAGTCATGACTGGACCTTTATTCATTTTCGATATTGGAGTTGCCTACTAATTGATGTCTTTGTTTCTAGTATCTATGCACACCCCCTACCTACATGTACCTCTTTTAAAAAAATTGCATTTCATCATCTTTTTTTGTTGTTGCCAAGAACATATATCCTATTAAGAGCCTGAATAGGTTTCCAAGGCCCTTTGTCCCCTCACATTTTCTCTCTGCCTCACTTCCTTACTTGAGGCTTCCAACATGTAGCTTCAGCTTTTGTGTTTTCATTTGTGCCAGTTGGATTTTGTACCTGTTGCCTTTGTCTCCAGAATGGTACTCCTCCGTCTTCCTATGTCTATAGATCCAAAAAATCCAGATTCTGCAGATCTTCCAGTCACTACACTGAGTTTTTCCTCTTGGATTAGTCTAATCCCACCCATGCTCTGCATGTAGTTCCACTTGCACTTCCAAAATGGTCTTGCAATTTATGGTGCATCAAGACAACAAACTATTATAAAGATACTTTAAATGATAATTTGAAGACAACTTTTATAAATATGTTAAATGAGGAAGATAAACTAAAAATAATTTTCCCTTAAATATTTAATGCAGTGTTTCTTAAACTTTAGAGGGCATGAGACTCCCCAGAAACACTTACTAGCAATGCTTACCCAGAGATGCTAATTTAGTTGGTCTTGCACAGGTCCTGGGAGTCTGCATTCTGATTTCAGGGAAGAGGCTGAATATCTTCTCTGCTCTTCATTTTAATTGTTTTAAAAAAGCTTTTATTATGGAAAATGCCAAGTATCCACAATTATGGAAACAAAAATGTAATAAACTTTATGAGTCCACTACCCAGCGGCAACAATTTCCACCATTTTGCCAAACTTTTCATCTAATCTCCCCTCTGCTTGTGGCAGTGTGATTTGTCATAAAGCACTCACCAAGAACCTCCTTTAAAATTAAGGAGTAATGATGTGTTCTCACTGAAGCATAGAACACAGGCAGAAAAAAAAATAACAACCCCCTCCCCATCCTTATATTTAAAGACTATGTCCAGATGAAGTTTTTGCCTTGTGGATACTCTTACATGGAATCAGAGAAATGAAGAGATTAGAAGACTGGACATGAAAAGATTAGTAGGCGAATATGATTTTGAGGGAACTATATTGCCAAAAGCTCCACAAATATGACCTGCAGCAGCCAGTGCTTTGCCTCCTAAAGTAACCCGTGGTCTCAGGACTGGTATCAGTATGAGCTAGAATTGCATAGCTGTCAGGAGGAAGTGGTCCCAGGGTCCACTCAGAGAGCTGAGCCAGAGGCCATGGAGAACCGGGGACCCAGGAGTCCTTCTTAGAGGAGTGAACCAGGAATTTTCAAACTGGCTCACCAAGAACTCACTCTGTCCCAGGACAGGGGCCTTTCCTTACTCTTGCCCAGGAGGATCAGAGACTCCTGTGTTTCTCCACTCTTCCATAAAGGAGATTCCCCCCATCTCCTTTAGGAAATCCTCTTTCTTTTTATTCATTGTATATGAGAGCTGAATATGGATAATGTTTAGTTTATAGGTTGCCAGACCATGAGACACGTCCTCAGGACCCACTGGAGGGGGACTGTATGTTGACCAGAGGTCCTGGGCATTGCAATGGATCCTATAACTGGATGTGACACTGAGGGAGGTAAAGTGTATGTTCCTTTTATAGAGAAGAGAGAGCATAGATGCTTGGTTGCACAAAGGGTGAACTGTGCCTATACAAGTTCATTCTCCTCATCACTGCCACAACACTGAAATTTCCCAATATCATCTGAAGATGGCCAATGTGATGTGGATATAAGTTTTGGTGTAGGACATTTGGAAAATCCTTGCTACAGTTACTTATGCAAAATGATTTGAGTGTTGGTTGCCAATTTGGATCAACACTGACTGCAAATGGAAGCATGAACAGAAATAAAGATCAATCCTGAGTCCATGACAATACCCAGAGCCTCCTTTATAAGTCTAGGCCTCTTATCTCCAGATTTATTTTACATAAAGGTTAAAATTCTAACTTACTTAATGTTGGTCTCTGTTATTAGCACTGAGATGCAATTCCTAAATGAGACATCTATTAATTTTCATTGCCTATTTTCTGTTTTCATTTTTATTGGTCTTTGAATATTCTTCATATATTAAAGATAGTAATATTTTTCTTGCTGTATATATAGGAAATATTTTTCTCAGTTTTTTTTCAACCTTTAATTTTGTTTTTAGTACTTTGACATATAATAGTAACAGATTTTATGTAGTTAAACCTCTCTCTTTTTATAGCTTTTGTCTTTAAATTCATAGTTGGAGTCCTTTCTCACAGACAGGTATAAAATGATTTTCCCATTGTATTAGTTAGGATGTACTACTCTGTGATGCAATAACAAATTGACCTTGGAGTTTCAGTAAATTAACACAATAAAAATTTATATTTTCTTCACACAAGGTCTGATGTGGGTCAGGCAGCCCTTCACAATGTTGTAATGGTGCCATCTGGAACACAGGGCTTCCAAATCACCGCAACAAAGGAAGAGAAACAGATGAAGCACACTGTTGGCAATGGCAGTCTCATGCACACAGTCTTTTGACCCCACACTTGGCCCTGTAAGAATTGGCCTCGGGCCTGGAACACTTCCTTACCAAGAGATAAAGAGCCCACACTGCCTTTGCCAGCTCTATCACCTTGTGCAGGAATATCTTCCCATTTTAGGTTCAATGAGTGCTCTTTTGTTCTGCTTAAGCATGTGCATCACACGGCACCTGGCCAATCCCACTGCTATATCTGTCCTCTGCAGGGAGGGGACAGGCTCTTTACATGGCAGCATGAGAGAAGTGCATGTGGGCAAACTGCCCTGTTTCACTGCTGGCCACTGGGGACCACCACCCACTATTAGAGCTGGTCTTGGTCTGTGTTAGGAGAGTGTTCCATCCAGGGCTTGATTGCGTTGTGCTTTCCTTGGTGACTCTGATACCAGTACACAATGAGAAGAACTATCTCAACTTCTATTCCTGGTGGTTGGCATAGTGATGACCTTTGCTATGCACCTTTGGGATTCATAACTGGTACATGGTATCCTACCCAACACATAGATTCTTAACTGTCTTGACTTGGAAGCAGCACAAGCCATTTCTGTTCACATTTGGTTATTCAGAAACTCACATAATCCAGACCTAACTAGATGGTTTTCACAACACAGAGGATCTCAGTTCGATGTGTACTGACACAGCCCACTACAACCCTATTTCTTCACTTCCTTTAATTATTTAATCCATGAATAGTTTAGTGTGGTGCATGATATTAGGCAGGGATCTGGGTTGGTTTTATGATTTAATTTAGACAGCTATTTTTTATCACTGCTTGTCTCAAATTAAGAAAAAATTGCTCCTCAGAACCTTGTTCTTTGAGATAGCATGCTACCTGCATACACCTGCTCTCATACTGCTAATGAGCAGGGATATTCCTTGTATCTGGAGATACTTGTTTGATTTATTATTTATAATTTTCCACCATAAAGGTAAGGCAAAGTTGTCCAGCCAACAGAGATGTGATAGGCAAGTTTTTCTTTTCATCAACCCTCCCATAGATCTTGTATCCCTTTTTGCTGTATGGCAAAGAGACCAACTGAGAATGTTTACTGCCACACTTTTAGTGTGTGAGCTCACCTCTGACACTGTGCTGTGGCCATCAACTCTTCATTGATGACCTTATCCATGATCTTGGTAAATGTGAGACCTTCGCTTGTGGACAACTGAGAAATAGCCACAATCTCATCAGTTGTTCTTGTGAATTACAGCTTGGGACACATATAAAGTACACATAGGAGCAGATCCCTTTGGATTTCTGTGTTTACAATCTCACATCAGAGATTTTGCCTCAATAAATTTTGGCAAAGCACTTTCTGATTAAAATAGAGCTGAACTATAGGGATACCACATGGGAACATTTTCACTTTAATTTTTGTGAGGGAAAGAACCTTTGGGGATAGTTGGTGTAATGGTTCATCCACTGGAAGAATGGCCAAGCAATGACCTTTTACACAATGTTTAGAGTCATACCTGGTTATAGGACATGTCCTTTTGTACTGAGCTACTAGTAAACTCTTTTTATGGAAATAAAGCTTTAGGGGGAGGAGTTGCCTTCATTTTGGAAGTATTGGTCAACATGAAGTATATGAAGAAAGAGAGATGACTATGTTCCATTATGTGTATGAAGCGATTTTCCATCCCTCTATGATGGCACAAGCTTGGGAGAATGGCCAGAGGTTGATCTCTCGACAATTGCATTAAGATGAGGAGCTCTCTGCCATTCTTCATGGTCCAGGAATGATGGCAGAACTCTGAACTCTCTTACACAGAAAACCCCTGATGAAAGGTTTTAGGAGATTTATTGCACAGATTGGTCACATGAGCACTAATGCCTATTTCGTTTCTTGTGCTCCTAAATGGCTCATTTACCTTTATCACTAAAAAAATAACAACTTTTTCATGGCCCAATTTGTTTGCTTTTTTCCCTCTGGGCCATAATGTTTTTATTATAATTTCTTAGCAGGATGTTTTATTACTGCGGGGGCAATGCTCACTCTTTATTGTTGTTTTGTTTTTCCTTCCAAATTTGGCTTAGGAATTTGTGAACCTTTAGTGTTTCATAAAACTTTTAGAATAATTTTTTATATCTTCAATTAAAATAATGATGAAAAATTAAAAGCTAGCATTTATAATACTCTTAACTACAAGTCAGAGAGTTTAATGAGCACTTTTACATATTCATCTGACTTTCACAAAAACTCTAGTAGATAAATGCTTTCATTATCCCATTATACAGATGAATAATTGAATTGATTTGATCAAATTCACGTGGTTAGTAATTGGTATAGCTGAGATTCAAACTCAGACCTTGTGTCCAGAGTCCATATTTTTAATTATTATGCTAAACTGAAGAGGTTCATTTTTCCCATTTTTGCTAATTTTTAGGCATTTATGGTTTTACTTGTTAATGTATATGATATCTTATTTTCTTTATACATTTTATATACTTTGTCAATAACATACATTTAAAATACTTTCTCCCAAATTGTGACTTGCCTTTTAACTTTCTATATTTTCTGTACCAAAGTTTAAAATGTAATGTAGTCAAATTTATCATTATTTTTCTATAGAATTTGTAAATGTTTTTTCTTTACCCTGAAGTCATAAAGTTGTTGTATGTTTTGTTAGGACATTAAAAATATTTTTAATAAATAGTTTAATTTCTTATAAGACTTTGTGGACTTTGGCAGAACAAAGAAGAAGGTAAATTAAAAAAATATATATATCAATCTTAGAAAGGAAGGGAGAGATAGAAACACCAATGATGAGAGAGAATCATTGATCAGCTGCTTCCTGCACACCCCTCACCGGGTATTGAGCCCACAACCCGGGCATGTACCCTGACCTCCTGACTCACAGGTCGAATGCTCAACCACGGAGCCACACTGGCCAGGCAGAAAGAAATGGTTAAAACAATTTAAAAATATTTTTTTCAAAGCCCCACCCAACACTGTCACTTTTTTGAAATCTGCTGATTTTATTTAAAACTATATTATAATCATTCTTTTCTGTTGTCAATGAATAACATCTCTAAAAAGGTAATTATAATATATCATTAATAATTATATGACAGAAGAATTATTACTATTATAGCAAGATATCTAGGGATGAAAAAAAGAGAAAGGTTAGGGTCTTTACCTTTCTAGCACTGTGTCTGCCAGGCCATAGGTCGGCAGTGGTTGCACGTGGCCCTGCCCTACAGATACACCTGGAGATATCTGTATAACTACTCTCTCCCTTTATGACTCTAAGCTTGAGTAGTAATGGCTCACCATTGTTGTTACCTACAGGCTGCTTCACCATCTCTGTTAGTTTCCCTTAAATTTGTATACTGCTTTTTCCTAATTTTCGTTATTTCAGTGGGCATGTTTCTTAACCAGCCTCTACTGATACATGTAGCTACAGAGGAAGACTGCTGGATAGAAACCATGACTTTTGAACATAACTAATTTCAAACAATGGAGTGTCAGGGAGGGAGCCAAAGGGATACATGCTTTTTAAATAGTTCTCTAACCTCTTATTTATCTTTCTTTAGCCAACCACACCCACAAGCTTGGGGATAAGGATGCTCATTGGTGTAGATCACAGAGCACAGAGCCGTGTTCATTGCAGTGGAAAGTGCATCTTGTTTGGCAAAGGGAGAAGATCCAGCATATGTACTAAATCCTTAATATTGGTTCCCAAAAGGGCTATGATTGATTCCAAGATGAGAAAGAATTTGATTCCTTGCTTTTAGTATCTCTTTTGTTTGTTTGTTTCAATATGATTGAAAGTAATGAAACATTTAAAAAAGATTTACTGTGAGGGGATTACATAGGGTAAAGTTTGGGGAGGGCCTGTGAGAGATGCTGCTAGATGACCAAGAACGCACCTTTTCTCTCTTTGTCCTAATTCCCTTTGAACACTCTCCACATGTTTTCTTGGGCTTTAAGTTCATGCTTAGAAGTATAAATCTCTGTCTGTGTCTTTCCGTCTCTCTCAGTGTGAGTGTGTGTGTGTGTGTGTGTGTGTGTGTGTGTGTGTGTGTTTGTATGTGTGTGTGTGTAATTACCAGAGACAAGAAGAGTGAAGTCCTATGTATGGGAAATCTAGCTTTTGATTCTCATAATCAGAATCTAGAATTTAGAGAGTTGTAGTTTTATATGTCTTGTTCATGCAAGACTGACTTTGCTAAATCAAGAAATATTGGGGAAATATACAGCTATTCCATCATACAAAAATTGTTAGCTCCTATTTCGTAGAAAAAACTAAGACATGTAATGGCCATGAGCATTTTTTCCACTCCAGCTTCATTTTCTACTTGCACATTTTATGTTGGAGAATTCATATTTCCTGTTTGCATGAAGCTTTGTAGACAGTATAATAGTAGTCGTCAATGAAATCATGTATTGAATGCTTCCCATATACTAGGTGTTTTATTAAACACTGTAATGAATTATTTTCTAATTTCTTATAATATCACGAGGTACCGCATTAAGCCCTTATCTATTAATTTGTTCTTTTTCATATAAGGCAGTGAGATGAAACATGTAGAATTGCAAGTGTCTTAAATCAGTTAAAACATTTTTTAACAACATTGTCTTTATTTTTTTCTCAAGACAATAGTCAGACTCTGATACTTCTCATGCTGGTTTCCTGCCTTCTGCTGGCAAGGATGATTTTTTCTTAAAAATCTGAGAAGAGGAAATGTCATCATTGAAGTGGCTGACAGAGTTTGT
Source organism: Corynorhinus townsendii (assembly GCA_026230045.1). Lineage (NCBI taxonomy): Eukaryota > Metazoa > Chordata > Mammalia > Chiroptera > Vespertilionidae > Corynorhinus > Corynorhinus townsendii. The sequence goes on from JAPDVU010000004.1 coordinate 74,091,072, forward strand.
CCACAGTCATGCCTCCTGGGACCAAGCTGATATCACATCAGGTGAAAGTGAGAAACCACATGTTCCAGTTCTCCAAATCCCACATTCAGCAACATCACATTGGTAGCCATAGTGCTGTTTCTCAAAAGCTGAGTAGTTTTCTAAAGATGATGACAGAAACTTACTCCAAAATCTTAAAGGCCTGCCCTTTGAGTCATTTATAGAGGCTTATCAGAGACTTTAAACAGTACCCCAATCTGCCTCTCACTAAATAGCACTAGATCTACTGGATCATATGCCCCAAGTATCAGGGCAGCTTGCACGGCAGCCTGGAAGGAAAGGTGATCAAGATCCTAATAAATGAAACTATAACATAGGGCTGGATAGATGATATAACATCAAAGGTGTATTAGTGGCTCTGACAGCTGAAAGAAAATTGCTTTTGGTGGACTTTATGAACAGGTAGAAGAAAAAGAAAATCTCTAGATCAATAGTTGTGTACCTGGTACCATGGGATGTGTTAATTTGCTCAAGCAACAAGATTGCATCTGGTATGCTAGCTGCACTTGGAGTCACTATCTGGTTGAGGTTACAATAATCAACTGTAATTCTCTAAGAGCCCTCTACCTTCTGCACAGGACAAATGTGAGTGTTGAAGGGGATGTGGTAGAATCACCGTCCCTGTGTGTTTCAAGTCCTCTATGGTAGCTCTAATCTCTAGAGACACAATATTGCCTTAATTTAGTATTGTCCTAATATCAAAGTTCCTAAAGTTCTAATAGCTTTCTATTGGTCTTTTCCAGCACTACTTCCCTTACTCTACAGCTCACAAAAGCAATGGGAAACCAATGCCCAGTGCTAAGTATGTCCATTGCAATTGTGCATTCTGGTACCAACTACACAGGGTAGATTAGAGGACCTACCAAATCCACTATGAATGGGCTTGAGATAAAATCTAGAAATGAGGTGCTGTAGCAAATACCTAAAAATGTGGAAGTGGTTTTGGAAGTAAGTAATAGGTAGAAGCCAGAAGAATTTTGAAGAGCATTGTGGCAAAAATACATATTACCAGGAATGTAATGTAGGTGATTCTGATGGTAACTTAGAAAAGAGAAGAACTGAAAAGAGAAGGTTCTAAAAGATAGAGCTGAATGAGAAAGCATTAATTTTCACAGAGAACACCTAAGTACTCTTCAGAATGTTGGTAGAAATATGAATGTTAAAGGTCATTCTGATGAGGTCTCAGGTGGAAATGAAGAACATTGGAAACTGGAGGAAAGGTGAATCTTGTTATAAAGCGGCAAAAAAACAACAAACAAAAACTTGGCTTACTTGTATTTGTGTCCTAGAGTTTTGTGGAAAGTAGAACTTTCAAGCAATGAAATTGAATATTTAGCTGAACCTATTTCTAAGCACAGTGTTGAAGGAGCAGCCTCATTCCTCCTGACTGCTTATTGTAATATTTGAGAAGAGATAAATGATATAAAGACTGAATTGTTAATTAAAAAGGGGGCAGAACTTAAAGATTTGGAACATTTTTAGCTTATCCATATTGTAAAAGATGAGAAAGTGTGGTTAGAAGAGAACATTAAAGGTGTGGCTAAACAACAATGGGTAAAAAGATAGTTAGCCATCTCAATAGAAGCCAGGTAGCTATTATTCAACACCATGGGAGTCTATCTCTGAAGGTAATTCAGAAATCATCAGGGTGCCCCTCCAATCATGATCCCAGAGTGCAATGTGGGTGGCTGAGCCATTTCAAATTGGGGCAGCTGGTGCCTCTGGGATCTCGGAGCAAGGCCTGGAACTGCCTTCCAACACAGGCTCTGCTCCCTGCATTCCTCAGCCACCCCAGGTGTGGCTCCAGTGACCACGGGTGGTTACAGGCTGCAGTGGTTTTCCTTCAAGAAGTGCCAAAACTGCTAGTGCACAGTGTACATGAGCTTTGGGGTGAAGCTGCTTCAGAGACCCCAGACCAGCTGAGTTCCCTGCTTGAGATTTGAGCTCTGGAGAGCTGCAGAGGTGGGACCACAGCCCTGATGAATCTGGAAGGTAGAGCATTAAGCCAAATAGGATTATTCCTAAACCTTAAGATCTCATGGAGTATGCCTTCTATTTTGGACTTACTTAGAACCTGTTATCTCTTTCTTTTCTCTGTTTCTTTCTTTTGGAATGGGAATGTCCATCCTGTGCTTTTGCTATGTATTGTATTGTGGAAGCACATAACATGTTTTCACAGCTGGAGAGAAATTTGCCTCAGGATGAATCATACCTACAGTCTCATCCACATCTGATTTCGATGATATTTAAATGAGGCTTAAGACTTTAAAGTTGATGCTGGTGAGACTTTGGGGGCTATTGGGATAGAATGAATATATTTTGCATGTGAGAAGGACATGAATTTTGGAAGACCAGGGGCAGAATGCTATAGACTGAATGTTTGTGTTCCTTCTTCCCTTCCACCTCCCACTTTAAATATTAAAGCCAAATAATTCCCAATGTAATGGTATTTGGAGTTAGGATGTTTGGAAGGTGATCAGGTCATAAGGATAAAGTCTTCATGAATACAAGTAGTGTCTTTATAAAAGAGGTCCCAGAGAGCTCCCTTGCCCCTTCTGTCATGTGAGGAGACAGTGAAAAGATAGCAATCAATGAACTAGGATTGGACTGTCACTCAACACTGGATCTGCTGGAACCTTACTCTTGAACTTGCCAGCCTCTAGAACTATCAGAAACAAATTTCTGTTGTTTATAAGTCATCTTCTTGTTGTACCAACCTGTAGAGAAATTTCATTTACTAATTATTGTGTAGTTAACCAGACTAAAAAATTGTTTCAATATAGGGAGCTAAAAATACTTCCAAAAGTTTTAACATAAAATTCCTGCCATAGTAGTTAGTGCCTGAGCATATAAATCTCAGGTGATAGCTCAAGATTCTGTTATACATTTAATTCATTATTTTTAGTATCAGTTTTCTTAGCAATGAGATTCTTAATCTGAATAGGCTCAAAAAATACTCTCTTTGCCATTTGTTGGATTGTTTACTGGTTTCCTGATAATTTATAGTATTTAAAGTTTTCTTGTAAAAAGAAAGAGAAAAACTATTAAAAAATGCCTTAAGATAATCCGCTTTAGTATGGAAAGCACCAATGTCTATGGGAGAACAAGGTCTTTAATGCCATGATTATTGTGTTTGCAGAGAAATTCTCCATAACAAAATGAACGACCTCAGGGGGAAAAACACAATTGGTGGCAATAAAGTCTTTTTTTGAGAAACCAGTATCTATAAATCATTTATATAAAAGGTAGACAGTCTTAATACTTTACTAGAAAGGATGAAGAGCTAAGATTTGGTGATACAAGAACTAATTTTAATAGAAGAAAGTTAAATTAAATACCAAAATGATTATGGTGTGGCCAATATAGGCCCCAGTGCAGTTTTCTCAACTGCACAGGGGTCAAAAGTTCCAGATTTTCAGTCAGCAGATCAGGGTTTTAAGCTTTGGTTACGTTTCTTAATGTTACTACTGCTTCCTTTTTCTTGACCAACATGAGGCTGTGTGTGAGGAAACTTTTGGAAATTCCAATATTGTAGGCTGGTGGTGGTGGTGAGGGCTCGTCACCATTTGTTACACAGTGCTCTTTCCTTCATTTAGAAGAAGATGAGCTCCAGGAAGTGTCACCAGTATTCTTAGAATATCATACTGCAAGGCAGTAGGGAAAGAAAGAGATTCAAGAAGTGTTCTGCAAATTTCTTCTATCTCTTGCTCTCTGTGTTGGGAGACAAGGCATACTAGCAACTTTGTAATGTTTCTTTTAGATAATAGATAAGATCCTTCTATCAGCCTCTGTCATCCAGAGACAGTTGCAATTTAATGTCATTGTCAGTCATTGAAGTTGCAAAATAGGAGATCAGTGTTCTGCTGGGGCCAGCTCATACAGGCACATTTCTTCCTGAATCTGGGCTTAGTGACATCATGTGGTAGCTTGAATTGGCCATGGCAGAAATCTTTACACTACAGAAACTGGCAACTGCTACAAATTATCCTTCCCTCCTTCTCCCTCCTCCCACTGGAGAGCAGATTTATATCAGTGAATATATTTTAGAATTTTGAGTTCCTTTGGATTGTCCAAGTCACCATAAATATTAGAGGGAAATATATTACATTTACATATGCTCCAAATAGATGCTTAATTAATGAATCTAAGGGTCATTAGAAGTCAAAAGGAAGCCTTTAATCAAGAAACTTGTATAGGAGTAATCAGAGCAATGAAATAATTTAACTTGTTTTATAGAATCTCTAACATAAAGATATGTGAATTTTAGATATTAAATAACTGGAATAGCATTATTTGTTATGAATTTTCTAAGAATATTTTTTTAAAATATATTTTTACTAGAGGCCCAGTGCATGAAATTTGTGCATGGGTAGGGTCCCTAAACATGATCATGGCTGATCAGGTTCCCTGCCTCTCTGCCTCCCCGCCTCCTCCTCCCCTCACTCCCTCAGTGCCCCGCCACTGTCACCGCCGCTGGTTGCCCACCATGTTCCATGCCATCCCCTGGTGGTCAGCTCATGTCATAGTGAGCAATCGAACTCCCAGTCTCCTGGTCAAACTCCCAAAGGGGCAATTTGCATATTAGCCTTTCATTATATAGGACTAGAAATTCATGTACAGGAGTGTGTATCCCTCAGCCCAGCCTGCACCCTCTCCAATCTGGGACCCCTCAAGGAATGTACGGCTGCCCGTTTAGGACTGCTGGCTCCCAACTGCTCGCCTGCTGGCCTTCCTGATTGCCTCTAACCACTTCTGCCTGCCAGCCTGATCAGCCCCTAACCATTCCCCTGACAGCCTGATTGCCCCTAACTGCCCTCCCCTGCAGGCCTGATCCCCCCAAACTGCTCTCCCTGTAGGCTTGGGTCTCCCTCCCCCCACCTGCCCTTCCCTGCAGGCCCGGTCACCCCCAACTTCCCTCCTCTGCCAGCCTGGTCACCCCTAACTGCCCTCCCCTGCAGGCTTGATTGCCCCCAACTGCCCTCCCTTGCAGGCGTGGTCCCTCCCAACTTCCCTCCCCTGCTGGCCATCTTGTGTCCACATGGGGGCAGCCATCTTGTGTGTTGGAGTGATGGTCAATTTGCATATTACTCTTTTATTAGATAGGATAGAGGCCTGGTGCACAGGTGGGGGCCAACTGGTTTGCTCTGAAGGGTGTCCTGGATCAGGATGGGGGTTCCCTTGGGGTGTGGGGTGGACTAGGTGAGGGGCCTGTGGTGGTTTGCAGGCTGGCCATGCCCCCCAGCAACCCAAGCAGAGGCCCTGGTATCTGGGATTTATTTATCTTCTATAATTGAAACTTTGTAGCCTTGAGTGGAGGCCTGGGCCAGCCAGGGTGTACGGGAAGCTTGGCTTCCTCCATTGCTGGGGAAACCCAAGCCTTTTGCTCATTCTGTGGCTGCAGCCATCTTGATTGGGTTAATTTGCATACTCACTCCTGATTGGCGGGTGGGCATGGCTTGTGGGTGTAGCGGAGGTACGGTAAATTTGCATATTACTTTTTTATTAGATAGGATTGATTTCAGAGAGGAAGGGAGAGGGAGAGAGAGCTAGAAACATCAATAATCAGACAGAATCATTGATCAGCTGCCTCCTGCATGCCCCACACTGGAGATCAAATGCCAACCTGGGCATGTGCCCTGATTGGGAATTGAACTGTGACCTCCTGGTTCATAGGTTGATGCTCAAACACTGGGCCATGTCGGCCAGGCTAAGAATATTTTTTATATGCACAAAAGTTCATCATAGTGTGCATGTGTTTAATCTTCATGCAATTTATCCTATTACACAATAGACAAATACTATAACAATGTTTATAGACATTGTATTCTAATAAGGTCAGGGTGATTAGATTTATAAAATCACTATGAGCTTTTTCTCTTTCTTGTGAGAGTATGTGCATTTATACCTCTGACACAAGGCTTGAAAATGAAGGAACATACTACACTATGTTCCTTTAGTAATGTGTGTTGGCAGCTCCGTTTATTACCCAGGTACCCAGGCACACTAAAATATGGTGGGTTATTGATCTTTTCCCTTCTCTAGCAACCAAAAAGCACAGTGTAAATAGATGCCCTCTTTCCTGTATAAAAAGTGTCATCTTTGCTAGAGCAAGTTGCAATTCAGTGCAATTTGTTTAAATGTTATGCCTAGCAATATAATACACATTCATAGGACCTTTAAGTTTTGAGGCCAGTGATTAGTCTACAGTTTACAAGGTGACTGTATGGCCCACACATAAAGCACTCACTTTAGTGATTAAACTGGCAAATTGAGGTGTTAGAAATTTTTAACCTTTCATTTGTTTAACTTGAAGTGTTGAGTTATAAATAAGGTTTTATAATATAATTGGAATTTACTTTTACATTATTTATATATATCCATCTAGTCTAATGAAGGATTTATGTTCTCTATAAATGTAGACAAACCAAACTGAATGGATCATTTTGATAAAACATTTCTCTGTCTAATTCTATTCTGCCCTTAACACAATATGTGCCTAAAGAAGTACATAATTTTTTTGCCAACAATACTTATTTCCTATAAGATTTTATGATAATGAGGGGGTTGTACATATTTAGTTTACTAAAATGCATATATTATTGACATAATAATTACAAATCAGTAGAGTTTGGGGGGCATGATGGTTGAGGGTAATAGATGTGAAAATATTGAGGAAAAAAAGCAAAATTTTTTGCTTGATTATCCATTTGACTACCTATCTGGGTCAAATTCACAGAAAAACAAATAGCTCAAATTTATAACTTTTTTACTTGCTTACCTCAAAATTAAGTTGTAAAAATAAATGAGAAATGATGTTGGCTAAACTGTTTTTTACTGGCTTAATGAACTGAAAATGTGGCATTAGCCCAGGCAGCATGGCTCAGTGGTTGATCATTGACCTATAAACCAGGAGGTAAGTTTCGATTCCTGGTCAGGACATCTGCCCGAGTTGCAGGTTCAATCCCCAGGGCAGGAGGCAGCCTATCAATGATTCTCTCTCATTATTGATGTTTGTATCTCTCTCTCCCTTTCTCTTCCTCTCTGAAATAATAAAAAAAAGAAATTAAAAAAGAAAATGTGGTATTTATTATTCGTTTGAAATGTTACTATTCATTGGTACTCACCACCAAAGTCACAAGTTGTTAAAGTGGCATCTATCTGGATGATTGAACTGAGCATGATAATTTTGTTTTTATATGTGTAAAATTATAATTATTTTTGTATACTTGAAGATTTCCTTTAAAATTAAATTCATCACTCATGCAGTTTTCTAGATGTTTATATTGGTCTACAAGAAGTGTTTATTTGGAAACCTAATAAGAAATATACAATTCAGCAGAAACTGATGAAGTTTTCAAATGAGTAGAATAATGTTATTGGTACAAAATTAATCCTGAGTTATTGTGTCTACATATTCATATCCTGACTGATAATACAAAGCATGCAGCTGTAATTTTTCTTGAGATGCATGACAGATTCAACACGAAAGGGAAAGATTTTCTATTCCACAGTGTTTGAAATGCAACCATACTGCAAGACATTAATTAGAACAACAACAAAAATCAATGAGTTTATTTTCAATAATACAAAATCCTTGATAGTACGGAACAACACCATTTCTCCTTCAGTAGCACTACTAACATGATATTCAACTACAAAGAATATTGATATTCTTGTAAGACAGTCAACTGATAGAAAATCATTTCAGTGTATAGTATAATCCAGACCATCAACAAGGAGTGTGAGAGAGATGTAGGGGTTCATTATGGATGAGTCAATCTTCTTGATGCAAATCTGAAGAAACACAGATGTATGCTAGTATATTTCATTGGTAGCAGCTTCCAGCAAGTATTTGAAGGTTCGATATATGGATTGACTGAGATGAAAGTTTATTCTTTATGCCTGTTAAATCACTTTCTTTTACCCTTCACATTTTTCTATTTATTTCAATAACGTTAGATTCCATTCCTGCTTCTCGACAATCATTTTAAATATTTGGGTTGATCTATCTGTATGGGCCACAACTGTTACATTTCTTCACTGTTAGGGCTGCAGTTTCTTTGAGAAGTGGAACATTCACCTTGGGAACAGTCTTACTTTACAGTGCATGTTTGCAGAATGTGTATCTCTAATACCTATCAATGTATTATAAATGTTCATTCAAATAGTAGTAATAATGCTAGCTAACACTTATTGAACACTTACACGGTGTGCCAGGCACTTTACAATCCTCCGAAATAGGGCATGTTATTATTGGTTTTACAGATGAGAGAGCTAAAGCAAAGAAAGTTTATATAATTTGTTCAAGGTGACACCGCTATTAAATGCCAGGACCAGGACTGATGTTTGAATATTATATCTACCACTGCTGCATCTTAACCTCTTACAGGACCACATAATAATACATAGAGAGAAGGTTCTCAAGTAAGTGATGTTTAAATTCTCTTCAATCTTCAGGACTGTGGGATTTCCTATTTCTGTAAATAACCCCACTATTTCACTAATCATTGAAGTTTAAAACCATGACATGATCTTTGATATTTTACTATTCATGCCTATACCTAATTAGTTGTCAATTTCTGTAAATCTCATTTTGCAATGTCTCTTGAATCTTGCTCCAGGCTCCCATTCCCATTGCTGTATTATTTTGCAGGAACTTGATATCTCATAATACAGATTATAAATAAGCAATTCCAGTCTCCTTTCATTCTAATCCATTTTCCATAATGTTGCATTGAATCTAGCTCTACTTTGCTCTAGCTAAGCATTGAACATTCCCTAAATATATCTTGCATGTTCATTCCCACAATATATTTTTTCACATGTTATTCTCCACCTGCCAACATCTTACACACCCAAAAGGCAAATATCAAAGGGCCACTTTATTCATGAAGCTCTCTCTGTACCCTTTAACCAGATGTAGGAAGAATGCTTATTTTATATAGTAATACCCAATAGGATTTAGCCTTCTCTGACTGCAGGAGTACATCTAGGTTGGGAGAAATTGTAGCATCTTTGAAAAATACAATTTGAAAAATATAAGGCTTTCTTGACTTACCTTTCACATTTAGACCACAATCCACATGAAATTCATTATTGTAAATAACATGAGGTAGAGTGAAGATATGTATATTTCTAATACTTGTATACCCAATTTATTCATTGCCTTTGTATTGAAAAAAAGAATACCAACTCCACTGTTTCTGCAGTGACATTATATTTCATCAATTTGGTTTTTATAAATATAGCTCTCTTTCTAGATACGCTATTCTATTTCATTATCCTATTTTCCTATTCGTGTTTCTATGGAATTCTGTCTTAATGTCTGTTCTTTTATAATAAGTCTTTCTCTCTGGTAGTGTAAGTTCCTTCCTTTTCAACACTGTTTTAATTATTCTTGATCTTTTGCATTTTTGTACACACTATAAAAGAAACTTGTTCATTTCCAAAACTAGAAAAACCTTGTTGGATTTTACTTGTGGCTACAGTAAATTTATAAGGCAACTAGGAAGTATTTGAAATAATTACAAAATTGCATTGACAGACTGATTCTATAATGTATATGGGATGCAAAGAAACAAGAATACTCAAGACAATGTTGATAATGAAGTACTTATACTATCATATAGTAATTAAAGGATTTCATTTTATTTCTGTCTATATATCAGCTATCATCTTATTGTCATATAGTTGTCAAGCCTGAAACTCGGGCATGTGCCCTGACTGGGAATTGAACAGTGACCTGCTGGTTCACAAGTCAGTGCTCAATTAATGAGGCACTCCTGCTTCTTTAATGGCAATCCATATTATTTTTTATTCTCTGTGAAATTGTAAGTTTCCTTTTGTCTTTGGTTTTTAAAGTTACAATACTTTGTGACTAAAGTCTTATATGTATTCAAAATTATTATGTCTTTATAAATAGTCACAAATTTCTTTCTTATCTATGTTCCTTTTTATTTTTTTGCATATACTTTTTTGGTTTCTACTCTAGAAATATTTTTGAGTTCTCTAGTTTTCCCTTTAATAGTTAAACCCATCAATTAAAATCTTAAAATAGACTTTTTTTCCAGTTCTGATTATCTTGAAAGGAACTACCAAATAAAAATTGGCACAACTATTGTTAGGAATTTCAATATAGCAATTTAGTTTGAAAAGTAATTAAATTATCTGTGAAATTATCATCATGAAAAACATAAATCTGCCAGAAAAAATGTTATTTTACTTCCAAAGAATAATTGAAAATTTTGGTTTCATAGAACTCTTCTTTATATTAAGTGATTTATATTACTATGTTATACTACCATTTCATAGAAAAAATGAGTATCATTATGATTTTCTAGTTTAAGTTCAGTTAAGTTCATAGGTTATGGGAGTAAAGTTGTCAGCGTTATTATTATATTAAAGTTTTATTAGCACTTGAGATGGGGACCCAATAAGAGCAGGAAATATTTATCTTTTTAAGACTTGCATATGTTTAATATAATTTTTAAGATCTGAATTTAAAAATTTTATAAAGTTCTAGATTCGCAGTAAAAACTTTTTTAGTCTTAGTTTTACAGCAAAATTAAGAGGATGAGATTTCCCATTCACCCCTGCCAACACACACATAGTCTTCCCTATTATCAACATTTTCTATCAGAGAGGTGGTACATTTGTTACAACTGATGAATCTATATTCACACATCATAATCACCCCAAGTCCCTTAGGGTTTACTCTTGGTAAATCTACAGACTTGGATAAATGTATAATGATATATAGCTATCATTATAGTATTATACAGAGTATTTTCAGTGCCCTGAAAATCCTCTGGCTCTGCCACCGACCCCAGGCAATTACTGATCCTTTTATTGCTCATAGTTTTGCCCTTCCAAATTGTTATATAGTTAGAATTATACAGTATGAAACCCTCCAGACTGGCTTCTTTTACTTAGTAATATGCATTTAAAATTCCTCCATGTCTCTTCATGGCATGAGAGCTCTATTTTAGTGCTGAAATGTATGACTGCACATACCACAATTTGCTTAACCATTTACTCAGTGAAGAACATTTTTGTTGCTTCCAAGTTGTGGCAATTATTAATAAAGCTGCCATTAATATCCATGTGCAGGGTTTTATGTGGACACTAGAGGCTTGGTGCATGAAATTTGTGAACGGGTAGGGTCCTTAGGCCTGGCCAGCGATCAGGGCTAATCTGTGAGGTGACCAGCATGGCGATCAAGGGGCCATTGCTGGCACCCACCTTGGCTGGCCTGGGGCCTGCGGGCTGGGGGCAGCTCCTGTGTTGAGCGTCTGCCCCCTGGTCGTCAGTGTGCATCATAGCGACTGGTCGTTCCGCCAGTCATTCCGCTGTTCGGTTGATTTGCATATTAGGCTTTTATTATATAGGATAAGTTTTCAATTCCTTTGGGTAAATACCAAGGTGTGTGATTGTTGGATTCTATGTTAAAAGTATATTTAGTAAGACATTGTCATACTGTCTTCCAAAGTGGGAGACAGTGCATTCCAAGTAACAATGAATTAGTTTTTATTGCTCCACATTCTTGCAGTATTAGGGGTCATCAGTGGTCTGGATTTTGTTTATTTAAACAGGAGTATAGTGGTGTCTCATTGTGGGTTTAAAACACACACACACACACAAACATTTAATTGATTTCAGAGAGGAAGGGTGAGGGAGTGAGAGATAGAAACATCAATGATGAGAATCATTGATCTGCTGCTTTCTGCATGCCCCCTACTGGGAATTAAGCCTGCAACCTGGGCATGTGCCCTGACTGAGAATCGAACCATGACCTGGTTCATAGGTTGACAACCACTGAGCAACACCAGCCAGGCTCATTGTGGTTTTAACTTGCTCATGAACTATGATGTGGGTGGCAGTTAGGAAGCTAGCTAGTTAAGAGAAGCATTTTAGCATGTCAGCATTTGAATATGTTCTTGAATGAATGTCACATATGTTAACCATAACCATATTACCTTTAAAAAAACTGTCTAATATATTTTTGTTTTTTAAAAAATTAAATTTATTGGTGTGATATTTGTGAGCAAAACCATACAGGTTTCAGGTGTACTGTATGATCTCATTTAAATGTGGAATATAGTGAACAAAATAATTTAACAAATATAATAGAAACACAGATGCCTAGAATAGACTGACAGCTGTCAAGGGGAGGGCTCTTAGGGGTTTAGTGGAAAAAGGTGAAGGGACAACAGTATGATGATAGCCAGAGAGAAAGGGGTTGGGGGAGGTGAAGAGGGCAAAGGGGGGATAAATGGGTATGGAAAGAAAGCATGTCACCTTTTAATATTCCATAGTGAAGGTGATAAGGAATGACACATTGGGAAGACACTCTGAAAAATAAATTAAATTTTCTATGCTTAAAAAGGAAGGTAAATTTTGGGGGAAGGATGTAATATTGGGCAAGATAATTAGAGAACATCAGATAGATAGTAGATACTTTGTGGTAAAAATACAAATGAAGAGAAATGACAAAAAAAATGGATTGCTAAAAACAAAATTTAAGTTAAACTTTTTTCTGCTCTGACTATGGAATTACTCCAAAAATATATAACATGCCATGAAAAACTGAAGAAGATAAAATAATCAAGGGAAAATGTTAACATTTACTGAGCATTTTCTAGGTGCCAGGCATTATGGCAATTATTTTAAAATCTAAGTCACTTAACATGTGAGTTAGATCTTCTATTATAAAAATTATCTGAGGCTAAAAGAGTAACTTTCCCCACATGTCAGAGTTGGGCAGGGGCAGTTCTTGGGCTTTACCTCCAAAGTTTGGCTCATCGCCACCTCACATTACTACTGCAGGTGAATAATATTCTCAAGGAAGCGAAAATGACAATTCTAGGCTTTGTAAGCGAGAGCACTCCAAAGGTAATATAATTCATCTGGTTTTATGGCATACCTAGCTACAAGGTTCTAGTTTCATTCTAAATTAATTTTTAAGACTTTATCATAGCTTATTTCATGATTGGATGTTCCAATATTTTATCTACAAGGCTAATATCACTACTTGTCTGAATTCAATGTGTATTTCACACTGAAGTCCTAATTTTCGGAGTTAAATTTATTATTGCTATCGACATCCTAGATGGCTGAAATTAGTTTGGCTTTGCTAAGAAATAATCAAACAACAAATAAATAAGAACATAACAAAAAACTAACTTCCCTCCCAAATAAAACCTATTTATCAAAGGAATAGGTGATAAAGCAGCCTTTTATGCATATTGAACAACTTTCAGTAAATCTGTAGTTACATGTTCCTTAAAAATATTATAAAATATCTTCTGAAATTTTCTATTTAGAAAATGTTGGTAAACAAAAGCTTTAGTTATTAACAGTCACTATAATGTTTCAGCCCAGTAGTTTTTACTGTGAGAAAAATTGCAGTTTGGCAATAAGAATGTATAAAACAATCCAATAGACCTTCCAGCCTTTATTCTCTAAAATGTTTACTAAAAATTATAATTGCTTTATTTTGTTTTAATACTTATGTAGCAAAACAAGCAAACAACAACAACAAAACTCCATAATAATATGAGAATATAACAAATGAGTAGATTTCATTTCTTTTTGAGAATTAAAATTTTATTTGAACATACAAATGATAGCATTTTACTAAATAGTTATCTAAAACAAAGTTGACAAAAATTTGAGTTTTTATTTAACTCTATATTATACTATGATGCATATCAGATAATAAAAAATTATTTTGTGAAAATACATTTTTAAATCCTGGGACTTTCCTTTTGCCAAAGGACCAGCAAATATATATTCAACTATTTCCTTGAACACAACAGGATCAATAGTAAGTCTTAAATTACAGTGAGTGTAAGAATAGGTTGGGGAGTTAATGAAAAATAAAAATTTGGAATTTCATCCCTGAATCATTCTGATTCAATATCTTTGGAAGGGGGCTCAGAAACTAAATGTTTAACAAATATTTCATGCAGGAACTCTGGAAATCAGAGTTGGCCATATACTGATCAAATTATTTTGGCAAGGTTTTTAGACTTAGTTTTTATACTAATGGGGGGAAAGACCAACCAAAAAATGTATTATTTAAATTTAATGAGAGATAGAGACTTGACTTGGGAGCAGGGACTGGGGGAAAACACAATAAAGCGTATAGATGATGGGTTGTGGAATTGTGCATTTAAAACCTGTATAATTTTGCTAATCAGTGTCACCCCAATAAATTCAATAAAAAGGAAAAAATTAATTTAAAGACTTGTGTTTAGTATTATAACCTGTTTTGCTATAAAACAGCCCTTATTTGTGACCCTGGTAATCATGAACTAGCTTGAGAACAACTGGAAAATGGAGTAAAAGACAAAATATCAGTTTGAACACATTAGAGTACTACCCAGGCAGTAAGAATGGAAGGAGCTAAGGTTTCAGGAGAAGAGAAGAACAAAAATATGAGACATATTTGGCACTGATTTTCATCTCTCATTAGTGACTGGGAGGCTGAGCATTTGAGCAGAGCATTAGCAATATTATGGATCACGATAGGCGTGTAGAAACTGAGTTCCAGGTTCTATAGGAGAAAAAGCTATATATCTATATATGTCTCCTGATCCTCACTTGATTAATGATACAGCCTCTGGAGCCAAAAAAACACTGGACTTTAAGTCATGAGTGTTTTGGGATCAGTTACCAAAATTCTTTATCAGAACCATTTTTCTATGCATTCATTCATTTGGTAAGTATGTAATGTGTTTCTATGATATTACCATTTTTCAGGAATACAGAAATAAAAAGTGCTGTATGCTTGTATCTCTAAAATGTCTGGCTCTACCCCGGAGGCCCTGTTAAGTCACAGTAGGAAGTATGAATCATTTCTTAGACCCAAATGGGATCCTTTTACGTCTCAGGGGCAATGCCTGGGAGACAGCAGGATTGTATCCCCAACTTTTTCCTGTATTAGAGGAATTATTCTGTGACAAGTGCCATAAAGCAAGGCCGTATATCTCAAACCTATGATTGTACAAATCCTCTTTAAAGAGAAAATTTTCTCATTGACCCAGAATGCTGAAGTGAATCCCTTTAATTATAGTATAACTTAAAAGTGTACAAACTTAACAGTAGGTACAAATTCCTTATGCTTATAACTCTTATACTCTATGAAACAAAAATATTTATAATGATATATGAAAAATAAAACAAAATAAATAAAACACTTCAAACGAACAATGTTCATATTTTAAAAATGTTTTATTCAGTCCAGCTGGTATGGCTCAGTGGTTGAGTGACAACCTATGAATCAAGAGGTCAAGGTTTGATTCTTGGTCAGGGCACATGCCTGGATTTTGGGGTGGGTCCCCAACAGGAGGAGTACAGGAGGCCATCCATCAATGATTATCTCTCATCCCTGATGTTTCTATCTGTCTCTCCCTCTCCCTTCCTCTCTGAAATCAATTAAAAATATATTTAAAAATGTTTTATTAAAGTGCAATAGGAAAGTACATGATTCAACAGTAAAATTACCTGAATTTTATACACATTATTTATATTTACTAGTATAGTCATCTAAATAGTGGCTTCAGGAGTCAAGATATAAAATATTTATAACACCCAAAAGACCCCCTCATATTTTTTTACAGTTAATACTGTCCACTAGCCACTGCCTTAACACAGGTGTAAGCACTATTTTTGCTTCTTCCTGAAAGTCATGCAAATAGAGTGAATGCTTTTATGTCTTCCTCGTTTCCCTTAATATATCATCTTCAAGACTCTCCAAAACAGCATTATTTTACTGTAATAAATAATGTGGGTTTTTTTTGTTGTTGTTAAGATGCACTTGCTGCTGGAGAGATGAGTACAAGACTAATGGCCGAGGAGATGCTCTGTTGCATTCAGTAATCCCAGACTAACATGTGCCATGTGATTGTGCAATCCTTCCATCATTTTTGTCTAGTTTTTAAAAAAGATTATAACCACCAGGAAAATACAAAGTTAAATTTTTTAAAACTAATTATTTGTGAAACTCTTAAACCTCTAGACTCCAGTTTGATAGAATGAATTAGAAAGAGGGATTTGCTAATACCTAATCATATAAGCCTTGACAGATGTCTGAGTCAAAGCGGTCCAGATGGGCTTTCATTGGCAAACTCTTTCAGAACAAGAGAAGCAAAACATCTTTTTACCGCTTGTCTGGGGACTGGCACTGCTTCTAGAAGACGTTTGTTTTTTAGCTAATGGGTTGCTTTCTTTTCCCCTTTCTTGGTCAAAATTTGAGCTTATCCCATTAATACCAGCCACACTTTTAGGTTCCTCAGAAACTGCATCTGTGTTCAGCTTTATATTTCAGAGAAAGTTACAATGGGGAATGCTGCAAATAACTAGAACAATACTCATAATGTCAGGATAATATTCTTCTTTTGTAACTGAGTGAATTGATAAAAAGGATTGACACTACCCTCGCTTTGCTCTCAGGAGGGCTGTTAGGAAGGCTATGTAATGAAATTGGGGACAATAAAAGGACCCTGTCATACCATTTGTAAAATTCTTTATAGCAGCCCTTGAAATTAAATGCTTTCTTTATAGCTATGCTTATATTGTAGTTTTATTCAAGTACTTATTTGAGATCTTTGGGGAAGAACATTCTTGTAAGCATAGGAAAAGTGGTAAAAGTGAGGTGAAAGTAGAAATAAATAAATGGTAGCACTTAAACAACATCCCCCCAGTTTAGAATGCTCTATAGAGACCATATAAACCAATAATTAATAATTTGTCAGCTAGATAATAACTGTTTCCTTTATGTGTAGAGTCAAACTCCCTTTTCATCTCAGAAAAACAGAACAAACATGGGCATGCTCACAATCAGACTATTGGCTGAAGCAATTTGAATGTAAGATATATTCTAACATTTTCCAATGCTAATCACAACAGTTTGCCCACTTACTGGAAAATCCTAATGCAGCATGAATCCTAACAAATAGGTTGGGTAGTGTTTATTACGTTAATCACGAATGGCTATGTAGTGGAATAAAAACTCTAACTTTTCATTTAGACTTGACTTAGCTCTCTTCTAACATATACACATGTGACTTCTCAGGGAAGTGTCTCTTCCCACACTTTTCATCATTTGATGGTGCCGTAGGTTTTGGGTAATACTTACATAGAATATAATCAACCAAGCCACCACACAAACCAACCAACATACACACATGATTTGGTACTAAACTAATTTGCCCTGAGAGTAGACAATATGTTCTTTTAGATGTCTGAAGGAGCTTAGATTTCTCATCTCATAAAACATTTTTTTCCTTGAATAAGAAAGACTATAACAGAAAGGCCAATTATAAAAATATTAATTTTAGATGAAGGAATGGCTATTAGCCTAAAATGTTTGTAAATACGAGAAGGAAAATCACACCTTTTGTTACTAAAACATGCAGCCATAAAGAATCATGCTATTCCTATTGTTAGGTTGTACTTTGCAGCAGTCATTAGTGCTAGTGCACAACTATGCATGATTTCCCCCTTTTGAGATCTGTAGGATGGCAATGTCCTTCCCCTTGAAGTTAGCTTTGACCATGCAACTTGCCTTGCCAGTGAAATGTAAGGAGTGATGGGGGTCATTTCTGGAAGAAAGGCTAGAGTGCAACTTGCCTCTCAGTCTTTCTCCTTGATACGGTGACTCCAGACAATGGCTGCTGCATTAAACTGCTTCTCAGATTGAGGATGACTTAGAGCAGAGTCACACGTAGACTAGGATAGTCCAGGAGCACAAATGAAAAATGAGAACAAGGTGTCTGCATTACTGAATCTTTCTTCACTGATGGAGTCCCATTTCATCCACCATCTATGGCAACTATCACCAGACAGATTACAACTCAGACCCACCCATGTACACAGAATCTAAAAGAGACACATATGGTGGAAAAGGGAACAGAGATAGGGAAAGTTAGAGATAAGTTATAGTTAAGTGAGGGGAGGAGAAAGAAGAAGCAGAGAAATGAAAAGAAAGACCAGAATATATTTTGATTATTTTAAATTTAAATAATTGTTTTCTGGGGTACTTATTTTTCTCACTTAAACTGTTTATTATGAACTTGGAAAGGAAGCATACAACCGTACTTTAGTAGATTCCTATATAGTTCTATTTCTGAATACGTGTAGGATGATTGGAGAGTGAAAGAGCCTATAAATCTCATGTTTTGGTGTGAAATGACTGGTGGTGGTCTTGAACATCTCTGTGGGGAATTCAGAGATCACTAATTGTGATTGTTTGGCAAGTATAGCTCATGTAAAGGAAGGCAAAGCATACCAAGCCTGTTTGCATGATGGAAACTATAACATATGTTAAAAAATGGGAAATTCAGGTACTTGAACATTTTGTCTGAACATCACCATTCAGCTGCATGGACTCAGCATTTATTTCTCCTTTAAGACATTGTTAAGAAGAAAGAGCATTCTAATTCTAAATAATTCAATATTTGTTACTAAAATTACCCATTCAATACCAACAGAAAAGATTGTACACATGAACTATGTTGCAAACAAACAAAAAGAATCAAAACAAAAAGACAGATGTACTCAGACTCTTTCATTAAATTGTGAAGCTAAATCAATTGGAGAATCATTCAGCATTTGCCACATGCTTTGTTCAGGAACGATGATGTATGGTTCACATCATCCAACAACAACAACAAAAACACATCAACAGGAAAGCAAGAACAGTTAACTGTCTCAGAATCGCTGAGGCTTTTGCCAAGTGCTTTAATATAAAAAGCTGTCTAATGTTCTTCACCACACTGTTAGGTAGGTGCCACTGTGACCTGGTTTTAAAGATGAAGAAGGTGGGACAAAGAGAGGTTAAGGAACTTACCTGAGAACTCATGACTGGTGAGTGGAGAAGACAAGAATCAAGCCCAGATAATGCGGCCCCAGGCTCCTGACTCTTCTTTTTTGCTGTTCTTGGAAACAGGGCAACAAATTGGAGGCATAAAGTCAGAGTCTGATTTCCAGTAAGGATGATTGGCTCTTATTTTGTATTTAAAATTGCAAAATAATATTACAATTGCAAAAATACTTTTTTTTCAAAGACAAAGAAATCAGCTTTTATCTTCTCATTTTCCATTTGGATTTGTCCATTGTTATTCTAGACTTTATCCAAAAGCATACAGGGTTTCTATATAGTTGTAAGTTTAATATAATATGTAATTTTATATTCTATTTTGTTTTCCTAAGTAAATCCATATATCATGGTAGTTTTAATAATCATACATTTTTCATAGCTGTTTAATATTCCATAGAGTTCATATACCAGAATTTATTTTGTTATGTTATTATTCACTTAAGTTGCCCTTAATTATTTCCTTTTTGTAAATAATTCTACAATGGATTTTCATGAAGTATTTTCTTAGGAAAGACATTATCATGGGCCTGCTTATATTTCATTACATCTACTTATAATTTACAAATTTTGTTGTCAAATTGTGTTCTAATTTATTCTGTCATTAGTGTGTAAGCGCAATAATGTTACCATAACTTTGCCAGCATACACAATTATTTTATTATTTTTTTTTAAATTTAATAAATCTTTATTGTTCAGATTATTATAATTGTTCCTCTTTTTTCTCCCATAGCTCCCCACCACCCGGTTCCCATCCCACCCTCTGCCCTTACCTTTCCCCTCCCACTGTCCTCATCCATAGGTGTACGATTTTTGTCCAGTCTCTTCCTGCACCCTCCACACCCCTTTCCCCCAAGAATTGTCAGTCCGCTCCCTTTCTGTGCCCCTGATTCTATTATATTCACCAGTTTATTCTGTTCATCAGAATTTTTTTATTCACTTGATTTTTAGATTCACTTGTTGATAGACATGTATTTGTTGTTCATAATTTTTATCTTTACCTTTTTCTTCTTCTTTAAGAATACCTTTCAGCATTTCATATAATACTGGTTTGGCAGTGATGAACTCCTTTAACTTTTTCTTATCTGTGAAGCTCTTTATCTGCCCTTCAATTCTGAATGGTAGCTTTGCTGGGTAGAGTAATCTTGGTTGTAGATTCTTCCTATTCATCACTTTGAATATTTCTTGCCACTCCCATCTGGCCTGCATAGTTTCTGTTGAGAAATCAGCTGACAATCGTATGGGTGCTCCCTTGTAGGTAACTAACTGTTTTCTCTTGCTGATTTTAATATTCTCTCTTTTTTTCTTTTAATCTTGGCATTTTAATTATGATGTGTCTTGGTGTGGTCCTCTTTGAATTCCTTTTGTTTGGGGTTCTGTGTGCTTCCTGGACTTGTAAGTCTATTTCTTTCATCAAGTGGGGGAAGTTTTCGGTCATTATTTTTTCAAATAGGTTTTTAGTATCTTGTTCTCTCTCTGCTTCTGGGACCCCCATAATTCTGATGTTTGCACGCTTGAAGTTGTCCCAGAGGCTCCTTACACTATCTTCATATTTTTGGATTCTTTCTTCTTTTTGCTTTTCCGGTTGGGTGTTTTTTTGCTTCTTTGTATTTCAAATCTTTGACTTGATTCTTGCGATCCTCTCGTCTGCTGATTAGATCTCTGTATAATTTTTTTTATTTCAGTCAGTGTATGCTTAATTTCTAGTTGGTCCTTTTTCATATCCTCGAAGATCTCACTAAATTTATCGGCCTTTTCTAGAAAATTCTTGAAAAACCTTATAACCCTGATTTTGAACTCTATATCCATTCGTTTGCTTTCCTCCATTTCTTTCGTTTGTGACCTGTTTCTTTGTCACCGCATTTTGGCTGCTTCTTTGAGTTGATAGAGTGGCTTGTGTACTAGGTGTCCTATAGGGCCCAGTGGGTTGGCCTCCCCAGTTACCTGAGGTGGACACTCTTGGTGCACCCCTTTGTGGGCTGTGTGTACAGCCTAGTTGTAGTTAAGCCTTGATTGTTGTTGGTATCACTGGGAGGAATTGACCTCCAGGCCAATTGGCTGTGAGGATCAGCTGTGTCTACACTGGGAGAAGTTCTGTGTTGGAGACACCTTTATGGAAGAAGACTTGCAAAAGCCTCTGTCATTAGCTTGAATGGGGCAGAGTCTCAGGGCAGAGCAGACAGCATTGGTTTCCCATCAGCCCTGCCCTAATAGGCCCCTGTGTCTCAGTGTCCTGTGGTAATTGCTGCAAGCACCTCTGAGAGAAAGCTGCCCTCAAGTTCTGCCCGCTGCAAGACAGTCCAGTTTCTCCCTGAATGAGTCTGGGTCCCCAGAGTCTCGCCCGGAACTGGAGTTCAGCACAGTCAGGAGCTTTTGTCTCCCTCCCGCTTGAGAAAGCCAGCCACATACTCAGTTGCCTGCCCTCTCCGCATGCACATCTCAGTATTTCTGCCTCCTGCATTTCCTCTGAGTCTCAGTGTGCTTTTCTATTTCCTACTAGTTGTAGAATTTCCACTCAGCTAGCCTTCCTGTGGTTCTGGATGATGTCCATTTTGTCTTTTAGTTGTATTTTTGAAACTGTTATGCGAGGCAGCAGTTTAGGTATTTACCTATGCCACCATTTTGGTTTCTTCTCCACAATTATTATTTTAGATATTTGTTAGTTTAGAGGAATGAAATTGTATATACTATTTAATCAATTTCTTTGATGTAGTGGAGTCACTGGTCTATGCCCTATGCACTGATGTACTAACCAATATGTGACATCTCTCTTTCCTCTGATGATCTGATCTCTTCATGTAGCAGTTCCTGCAGTGTCTCTTTCTGTTTAAATGTTAAGTCTATTCAAAGTCAGATTCTTGAATGGAACAGATTTAGCTCTGTAAGACTGCTCAGTTTCTTTAGGAAAATGCTTAGTCTTTTACAGTTGTACCCAACTTCCTTTGCATATTGGAATCCTGAAATCTAAGAGGAGCTATTTTGTCCTTATGTTGGAAGGACAAATATTGGAGGGGCTTCAAGTATTTGCCAGTCTCCTGTATACTCATTCATTTCTGTTTGAGAGTAGCTGAGTAGCTGATTTTATTCTGCTTTCTGTAGGGGTGAATACTGAGGTATGACTGATGCCACTGATGGCCTCTGGTTTTGGAAGTGACTATTGGCACTGCCTACAAAGCTCATGTACTGAGCCATAAGTCTCCATACACAGCAGCCACTTTGTCCTGACATAGGCTTCTGCTTGCTGGGCAACACCCCCACCCCTCACTTCCACAATCTCTCACTTCCACAATCCCTCATTTCCACAATCCCCCACTTCCACAATATCTCATTTCCATAATCCCTCACTTTCACAATCCCTCACTTCCAAAATTCCTCACTTCCACAATCTTGCACTTCCACAATCCTGCACTTCCACAATCCCTCACTTCCACAATCCCTCACTTCCACAATCTCTCACTTCCACAATCCCTCATTTCCTCAATCCCTCACTTCCACAATCCCTCACTTCCACAATTCCTCACTTCCACAATCCCGCACTTCCACAATCCCTCACTTCCACAATCTCTCACTTCCACAATCCCTCATTTCCTCAATCCCTCACTTCCACAATCCCTCACTTCCACAATTCCTCACTTCCACAATCCCGCACTTCCACAATCCCTCACTTCCACAATTTCTCACTTCCACAATCCCTCAATTCCACAATTCCTCACTTCCACAATCCCTCATTTTCACAATTTCTCACTTCCACAATCCCGCACTTCCACAATTCCTCACTTCCACAATCCCGCACTTCCACAATCCCGCACTTCCACAATCCCGCACTTCCACAATCCCGCACTTCCACAATCCCGCACTTCCACAATCCCGCACTTCCACAATCCCGCACTTCCACAATTTCTCACTTCCACAATTCCGCACTTCCACAATCCCTCACTTCCACAATCCCTCACTTCCACAATCCCTCACTTCCACAATCCCTCACTTCCACAATCCCTCACTTCCACAATTTCTCACTTCCACAATCCCTCACTTCCACAATCCCGCACTTCCACAATTTCTCACTTCCACAATCCCGCACTTCCACAATCCCTCACTTCCACAATTTCTCACTTCCACAATCCCTCACTTCCACAATCCCTCACTTCCACAATCCCTCACTTCCACAATCCCGCACTTCCACAACTTCTCACTTCCACAATCCCTCACTTCCACAATCTCTCACTTTCACAATTCCTCACTTCCACAATCCCGCACTTCCACAATCCCGCACTTCCACAATCCCGCACTTCCACAATTTCTCACTTCCACAATCCCTCACTTCCACAATCCCTCACTTCCACAATCCCTCACTTCCACAATCCCTCACTTCCACAATCTCTCACTTCCACAATCCCTCACTTCCACAATCCCTCACTTCCACAATCCCTCACTTCCACAATCCCTCACTTCCACAATCCCTCACTTCCACAATCTCTCACTTCCACAATCCCTCACTTCCACAATCCCTCACTTCCACAATCCCGCACTTCCACAATTTCTCACTTCCACAATCCCTCACTTCCACAATCCCGCACTTCCACAATTTCTCACTTCCACAATCCCTCACTTCCACAATCCCTCACTTCCACAATCCCGCACTTCCACAATCCCTCACTTCCACAATTTCTCACTTCCACAATCCCGCACTTCCACAATTCCTCACTTCCACAATCCCGCACTTCCACAATCCCTCACTTCCACAATCCCGCACTTCCACAATTTCTCACTTCCACAATCCCTCACTTCCACAATCTCTCACTTTCACAATCCCTCACTTCCACAATCCCTCATTTTCACAATCCCTCACGTGTGTGGGTAGCAATTTATGGGTCTTCTGCATTCACTATACATGAAGCCTGCAGAGCTGCCTCCCTCTGCATTTATCTGGACACCTTTCACAAACAGGGCAGCATACGGTCCCCTACCAGGTTAATATTACTCACAGGAGGGGATCCTCACTGAGAGCCTTTGAGCTGCCTAAACAGGAAAGGGAGAAAATTCCAGCAGCTTCTGCAGTCATCCCAGGTTTTTGTCTCTCTAAGCACAGTTTAAATATTTTACTGGACATTCCTCCTTGGAGCTGCAGTAGGAGAGGATGAAAAGATGTAGAGGTACTGTATTCACTCCCTCCTACTCCTGTCTTTCTTTGTTCTGAAATCTGCTAAGCAAGTAGGGACAGATTTGACTTTTCAGTTCCTATGTAATATCACATCTGTTTCTTCTAAACGTGTTGTTCATTCTGCCTCCTATGAGGTTCAAGATGGATCAGGACACAATAGGGAGTGGGGGTAGCTTGGAAAAAAGAAACAAAAACTTAGAGTTACTTTTTAAACTAAAATGTAATATACATACTGTAAAATGCAAAAATCTTAAACTCTATGAATTTTTACACAGTGAAAATACCTGTCTAGCCACCATCTGGGTGCAGATGTAGAATATTAACAGCATCCTAGATATTTCCCTCATGCTCTCTCTCAGACATCAATCACCCTTTTTTTCAATGCTTTTTTCTTTTTTGTTTTGTTAATTCTCACCCAAGGATATTTTTTTCATTGATTTTTAGAGAGACTGGAAGGGAGGGGGAGAGACACAGAGAGAAACATCGATGTGAGAGAGATACTTTGAAAGGTTGCTTCCTGTTGGTGCCTAGACAGGGGCTGGGGATTGAGCCTGCAACCTAAGTACGTACCATTGACCAGAATCAAACCCTCGACCCTTGAGTCCACTGGCAATGCTCTAACCACGGAGCAAAACCAGCTAAGACTTCACTGACTTTTTCTACCACTTTTTGACTGACATAGTTAAATATATTAAATATTAATTTCTAGTCTTTTGGCTGAATTTCTCTAGTCATATTTAGTTGGTTCAAGTTAGACATTTAGGAGTTTCTTCAAGAAAAGCTCACGACAGTAATGTTAGCAGATATCTGGCATGTTCAAATTTCTAGCCTCAAACTTTTTTACTTGAGTACCTTGTCAATATTACTCAATTACTTTCTGATACCGAATGTTGGTACAAAGAAATTTAAAGTCAGCTTGTCTTTCTCTTTTACACATAGAGTGATTTAACAAAATATCTTTAAGACAAGACACTTTCGATAAGAAATAGAGCAATAACTGCACAAGACACTGGATAAAGAGCTGTAACCCAGGACTTCTTTTGTGGAATTGGTCCACATGGGAATCTCACCTTACAATGCTTTCATTGATATATGACTGATTTTGTTTTCCTTAGAGAACTAAAATTATGTAAATGTTGGTTCTCTTTTGATTGTATGTATTCCAATTTATCTTCCGTAGTTTAACATATTTTAAGTTTCATTTTATTTTATTTATCTCTTAATATCCCTACTGTATTTTCCAGTCTTTAGTTTCTTTTTATTCCTGCCAGTTTTGACTACATTACTTTTATGTGTGTGTGTGTGTGTGTGTGTGTGTGTGTGTGTGTGTGGTGTGTGTTTTGGTCTACTTTTTTTGTAAGTCTGAATTTTGCCAACATGTTTCAATGTCATTTGTTATCTTGCCATTTCTTTGCTAAATTCTTTTATTTTAATAGGTAAAAGAGAGTCCTTTTACTGATCAAAAGTAGAATATACCTTAAAACAAACATCACATTACTTGATAACTACTATACCAACTATTGGAGATATTAAAAAACACAGTAGTACATTAAGTAGCCATATAGTCATACATAGAAATTTATTTCCTATTAAGAGAAAAATTAGATGATGAGGAAAAGTTCATAAGAACAGAATATAAAATAATCTAGACTTACTTTGCTGGCCATACTATAATAAAATAGAAATTAATAACTAAGATATAAACACAAAGTCTTGGCAATTAAAAAGACTCTCTAAATTACTTGGGAATAATAAAAAATTAAAATTGCAATTACAAAAATAGAGAATAACAATTATTAGTACATTCTTTTTCAAAATTCATTATATGTAAGCAAAGTTACTCAGCTAGAAACTTAGTTTTAAAAACTTGTATTATTAAATGAGAAAGAAGGAAAATAAAGCAACAAAACTTTTAGCATAAGAAGCTAAAGAAAAAACAAGAAAACTTATCTAAAGAGAGAAATAAAAGAAAAAAGTATACTTAAAATCAGGATCAATACACTGGAATAGTAAAATAAGAAACTTGGTAAAAAAGTTTGCTGGATTGATTCTATGGAGAGCAAAATAACTTATGAAATCAATAACACAACTTGTTTAAAAGGAATGTTAATTTCTAGGCTTTTAAAATTGTTCTAGAGAATCTCAAAAGGTAAAAATTTTTAATTTTCAAAAACCATGATTAATTTTTGCCTAACTATGTCTAATAATGAAGTTTACCCCTATCTCACTTTTAAAAACAGGATAATTCCCCCAGCACTTCTTATATCCCCTTACTTTGCTCCCTTTGCTTCCATAATACTTCTCAGTTTGTAACATGCTATAGGATTTATTTGTTTATGTTTATTGTTTATTTTCTCTTCTATAGCCCCAACTAAAATGTAAAGTCCATGATAATAGGGATTTTGTCTGGTTATTTACTAAAATAATTTATAGTTGTTAAATAAATATTGCATTATAAACAACTAGAAGTAACCAGCCTTGCCCTGATCTGTGTGGTTCAGTTGGTTGGGTGTTGTCCCATGCATTGAGAGGTGCCAGTTTGATTCCCTGTCAGGGCATGTGCCCGGATTGTGGGCTCAATACTCTTAAGGGAGCGTGCACAAGGCAGTCAGCTGATCAATGTTTCACTCTCAAATCCATGTTTCTCTCTCTCTCTCTCTCTCTCCCTATCTTTCTCCAAAAAAAATCAATAAAAAAATTTTTTAAAAAAAGTAATCCAGCCTTCACAACAATGATAACAACAAAATAAGTATTCTCAGAGATCTCTGTATTCCCAGGTAGGCCCTTCACTCTCAAAAAGTAAATAATGGCTAGTCAGTTCTGAGGTCTGTTGCTGGCATCTCTCTTTACCTCCCCTCCTCCCCACAAAAGTCTTTGCCCTGCTTAATCTCAGCGCTTGGATCTCGGCCTTGCTCACAGCAGGTCTCACTGAAGTTGTAGCAGACAAGAACTGTAACATTGTGCCTCATCTTCAGTAAAGCTGCCACTTTGGGAAATGCACTGCTCAGGCCCCTTGCCCCTCCTCATGGCCTTTTGGGCATGGCTTTTGCCAGGTCTCAGACCTTTCTTGGAGCCTTATCTGTATTTTAGATTTGGTGGATACTTCTGTCTCTTAATTTAATTGAAAATGGAGTTTGTACATGTGTGCTCTCTTCATTTTCCATGTCGCTTTGTATGCTTTCCAGGAAGAGAAGGGGAAAATTCTGATGCAAGAGGTCAACAAGTTCATCTAAAATTGTTCATCTCAAAGAATATGATGTTCAGTTTGTTCAAAACCCTTCTTAGAATTTTCATCTCTTCCCTGCTATTTTCTTGGGGATGAAAAAGTAATTATGCCTTTAGAACTGTCACATCTAAGGGCTCTGTTAATTTCTGCTTATATTCTTATACAAAATTAGTTTTCTTTCCTTTCAACACAAAGCATTTTTTTCTTGGTTATCTTGATATGATTTATAATAAAGCTAACTTTTAATACCAACACTTTGCTTGTAGAAGAAATCAAAAGCACCCCTACTGGTGACAATTTTGTTGTTTTGAGTTAAAAATTACATCTGTAATGTATTTCTACCCACGATTTATGGAAATAAAGATATTTCAGAAAATATGTATTGATGTGCTATTCCTTAGGGATTTATTTAAGTTATAAAAGAGAATTAACTTCAGAAAGAGATTTAAAAGTCATTTTCTTAAAATATCAAAGTAAATCTGAATCACGTGTCCAGTATGCTCATCAGAGACCGCTGTTACAATACAAGACAAGAAATTAAAAAAGAGACACTTCTTGGAATGTACCACATTTTGGCAATCATACTTTTATCATTAGCAAGAGAGAATTGACCTTCCATAAACCCCTATCACAAGAGGATTGCACCCTGCTGTGGCAGGAAAAACATGGATAGTGTTTGATTGTGGACAGGTTATTTAACACCTCTAAATCTCACTTTCCTCATCTGGATTGAGAAGAATATACCACTTGTTGTTTTTTTTAAACGTATTTTTATTGATTTCAGAGAGGAAGGGAGAGAGAGAGATATATAGAAACATCAATAACGAGAGAATCATTGATTGGCTGCCTCCTGCACGCCCCCTACTGGGGATTGAGCCGCAACCAGGGCATGTGCCCTGACCGGGAATCGAACTGCGACCTCCTGGTTCATAGGTCGATGCTCAACCACTGAACCACGCTGGCCGGGCTTTTGATGATTAAATAAAACAATAAATTTATGTACATTGTAAGGTCTATAGTAAGGTTTTTTTAAATGGCAATTATTCTTTTGTGGAAGGCGGTGAAAAGAGCACTTTTCTTTTACCCATAAAAACAGTGGCTCTATGTAGTAGATGCTGTGATGTGCTATATGGATTCTCCATTTTTGACCGCGGTACCCTAGCAGCTGCTGAGACATTTGGCTGCTGACTGATAATAGCTAAGCTCAATGACTGATTGATTGATGAGGAGTCCAAAGGCTGTGTTCCAGTGCATCAGTGTGGACACCTTTGCAGGGCTGTCCCAGCCCCACAGCTCCCTATGGGATTAGCTGAGGCATTGACGTAACTGCATTGTAGTTCTACTTGTCTCTGCCGCATCCTGCTTTCTCCACTCCCTCACAGGTGCTGCATCTGACAGCAGTCCTCAATAAGCTTCCTTTAAGAACATCTGTCTGAGTCTGTGGCCAGGGCACCCAGCCCAGGACAGTGTACTTGAGCAATACTGAAATTTCTCCTCACTGGCCTTCCTACAATGTCAAATAGTGGTGTCAATCATTCATGCATTCAACACATACTTTCTATTCACCGAGGGCCCACTACACCACAAGCACAATGTGTCTTTTTGAGAGTTTTCTTCAATGTGTTTTTTCCTAACTGGAATGAGGCATTGTTCTTAAACAAGAGCAAAAACATTCTAACATGTTGGCAGCAGGGAGATTTCCTGATTGTCTATTACCATTCAGTGTCAGCTAGCAGGGGACTTTCTGTCAGGTTTACTAGAAAACATTCCCTAAGTAAAAGAAGTATACAATGGATTTATGTTGAGAAAAATAATGGAGCAGCATGAATAAATTATGAAAATATGCTATTCTAACATAGGCAGTACATTACAATAACAGATGCAAATTTGTTTTGTGAATTATGAGGTTATTCTCAAGTTATGTATGCTTTTATTCTCAAGCTGTTCATTGCATCTTTTCTCCTATTTCATTTGGTTTGAAAGCATGTTTTTCTAAATGGGGACTGGTTTATGCTCTAAAATTAGAGGCAGCAGGGGAAAATGAAAAGGAACATAGGTTTTAGTGTAAAAAGACTTGGGACTGAATTTCTTTGCCTCTTTATAACGGCGACCTTGGGGAAGACTCCAGGCTCTTTTAGTCTTGGCTTTCTTATAACGTAAATGAGGACCCTAATTCCTACTCCATAGGATTTTTAAGATTATAGATGACATAATATATGTCACTTAAAAAGAACTCAATAAGTAATAATAACTATTATAGTATCTAATCATATATGATACCCATGAGATGATACACTTCATTATAGAATTAAGAGCATTACTAATTTGTGGGAATTCAGGGTTTTCTAAAATGAGCATATGATCTGAAATGTCATGTAACAGAAAACTTTCATCAAGCCCAATTAATTCAAATTTGTGAGAATTTAATGAGTTGATATATGTATAAGCTGCAAAGCACATGACAAAAATCAGCTTTTTATAGTGTTAATGACCACAGCCTTTAAATAAAACTTTATGAATCACATAGGCATTCGGATATTTGTTAAACTAAATAAGCATTTTGTTCCTTTATTAATATTATCAATCTACTTCAAGTTACAGTAATATGGGCCTTGAAATTTTTAGCCATTTTTAAGGAAGGCATTCTGTTCTAAAAATGTTCTAACCTGGTCACAGAGAAGTGGAGCTATGGTTCTGTTTATATTTCGAGGAGTTAAACTTAGTCAAATTAAAGTAGAAAAAGTATTAAGCCTATCTTCTACTTAAATAAAACTTTAAGAGAAATGTAGTTCATATGTTTTTGTCTGACCTTTCCAGCAATTAATAGTTTCAGCTTACTGCAAAGTTATCTTGAATATACCTAAGTTGGATCCAGACGAAATGCTTTAGCCTACAGCAAGAGTGGGGCTCAGTTCACTTTCAAGTTTCTAGATTTTAAAAAGGTTTCTTTTCAGCTGTCTACCTACTTAAGGAGCTTTGAGGTATTTCTTAGAACCGTATTCTAGAAAATGCAACCAAGGGCACAGCCTTGACACTCTTTCATATAGCCACAATAATCCCAGCTGTGAAATAAAGACTTAGACACGACTTCAGGCCGAAAGGACCATGTTGAAATATGTAACAAATGCATTGGCTTGGAGTGACAGATTTATTTATCTTCAGCTTTTAATATTTTAAAACTCTGCTGTGATTGTGTGTGGCATAGAAAATTAATCACTTGATAGTAATTATAGAGAACTTCTCCTTTTACATGGACCACATTTATAATGGTCCCCCCCAAAAAAAACTCTTTATAATTTATGTGTATATATGATGCTGGCTTTCTTGTCCAACCTTAGGGTGACTATTAAAATGCCAGTTAGGTTACAGCAAAATAGCAGAATTGTCCATGGAGAGGATGTCCCACTCTATACTGCGGTCTCAGGAAGCAGAAGTCTTTGGCAGATGAGGGGCCTGAAATGTTAGGGCTCTGCTACTGGGGTAGCCTTGATGGCAAAATGACAGTGAGGCCCACAATGGGAGTCACACACAGTCATGAGTAATACAGGATGTGCCTACTGTGGCAATGTTTTCCTCCTGTCAGTTCAGATTTACAGAGAAGGGAAGTAAATGTGAATCTCGGAGCTTTGTTGTAAGGATTTATACTAATTAGTTGTGCTCCTTTAGGCAAGTAACTTTAAGTGTTGATGACTGCTCTACCAAATGGCAGATAATGTAGTTACAAGGATTATGAAAAGCATGAAGTGCTACATAAACATAAGTTATTACCAGTATAATTTAATTCATTTTTAGTAGCTTTTAAATGTCAAAGATACTTAAATGTTTAATTTTTTTTTCTAGACTAACATAGTTTTGAGGACACTCTTTCCAAGGTAAAGAACAGAGGAGGCTGCTCTGGCCGAGTAGCTCAGGTGGTTGGAGCATCATTCTGATAGGCCAAGTTTGCAGGTTCAATCCTGGTCAGGGCACCTACAAGAAGCAACCAAAGAATGCATAAATAAGTGGAAAAACAAATCGATGTTTCTCTCCCTCTCTCTCTCTGAAAAAAAAAAAAAAAGAATGGAGGAGGGTTCTATTTGTTTTGTCTAATCCTAGAACCCTTTTTCGTGAACAACTTATGGAGATGCAATCAGAGGATCTATGTAACTGGTTCGAAAGTTGTTTCAACAGATTTTTTCTAAAGATACATTATTGACAGTTTTTGGAGAATTACTACTCACTCTAAAAAGATTTCAGAGCAGAGATCTCCCTATGAGTATACTAGGGAGGAATTTTTTTCTCTCTTTTCTTCCTACAAATGAAGCTGCATCAGTTTCACAGATTAATGGTGCCCCATTTCACATGCCCACCTTTTCCTCCTCCCAGGAAAATGAGAGTCATAGTATTAAGTTTCTTGGATGCAAGTATATTATTGGAGTAAAATCTTATTGATTAAATAGCGATTGCATCAAAGTACTACCAAAAAACACTATGAACTTCTTAAGTTCATGTTCTGTATCTAAGGGAGTAAACCACACACCTCAGCTATGTTGTGCTGTTCTGTGATTTGTTCTTTCCAAGTTTTCATAGTAGTTCATATTGAAGTTTGAAGAGCCTACTTAAGTATGTTCCTTCTCTCTTCCCTCTCACAAGGCTGCTAGTTACCCGAACAAAAAAAAGGGGGAAAAAGATGGCAATACCAACAAGAAGTTGAACAAGTGAAGTATTTACAAGTTCTGCTACAAATTGAAAGAAAGCTTGTCCATTAACAATTCAGCAGGGGTGCTTACATGTACAGATTCCAGCCAAAGAGGAATAAGTTGAAACAGGCAGAAGTCACTGCATGGGGTTCCCAGGTAAGCTTTGTAAACGGGGTGAAGTGAGTTGGCAATACCCTTTGGGCTTTGCCCTTTTACCTCCTGTCTGCCTATCATATGTTACAAAATGCCTGACAGTTGTAACTAAGACAAAATCCTTATCAAGAAGAGAATGAGTTGGGGTACCTGAATGGTACTAGCTGTGGATTGTTATCTTCTGAATTTCTTAAGTGAGAAAAACAAATAAAAATCTTCTAGTGGACTTAAGCCTGTGTTGTTAGGTTCTTTGTTGTTTGCAGCAGAATTTACACCTCGCCCCCAATACAACTAGACTCAATTTATAGTACTGTCTGAGTTACTATTTTCACAGTACCTGTTTAAACCAGCCAATAAAACTCGTTTTCTAAGAGACACACACTTAGAAAACCAGTAGTGAGTAAATCTGAGAATAGATTTGTTTCCGGTAAGGTGAACTGTGGACTTGTTTCCCTCCTTCATGCACTCAGCCTACCTACGGGGCCTTTAGTCTAAGTTCATCAGCTAAAGCTCGGAGTTCCTACATAGTAGATGGGCCATTAACTCACTGCTTTATTCAAAGTATAATTGTATATAAGATTTAAAAATGTTTACGTTTTAGGTTTTGGTACAGCATAATACTAACTTTATAAATGACAGCATTTCATCTTTTTCTATGTGTTTTGAACCCTTCATATAGAATGGAAGTAATCTAGTTCTTAAAATAGGCAGAAGTCACTGCATGGGGTTCCTGTATAAATAGGAAACTCCTACATAAACATATATATCTGAAGCCTACCTTTTCCTTGGAGTGAATTCTTTGAGAAGTTTCTGTGGCAACCCCTTTCATGTCACGCGTGGTTCAGGGTTCCAGTTCAGGGTTCTGGTTCTGGAGAAGGCCGCACACAAATGAAAAAAGACCAGAAAAGCATTAATTTGGGAAATGAGGGCCAGGGGGAAGCCCAAGAGAGGACTACTACTTTCTCCGGCCTTGCCATCCCTTTTATTAAGATTAAGATTATGGGATACACCCATATCCCCTAGGCAGGAAACTCCAATAATAGCCAATCAGTGAATTTACTTAAGACTAACAGGTGGAGGCTGCTTCATCTACCAATGTCTAGTGATTAGCTCTGACCCTTCAGAGCAATTAAGGTTGGTCAGCCCCCCAGATTCCCTGTCCATACCTCTCCATTAATAAAACAATGATTGGCTTCTGGCAAATTTCCCCATTTTTTAATGTCTTTTTTTTTTTCTATTTAGTTTTCAACTTTTTCTTGAGACAATTTAGATATTTTAGATTTTACTTAAATTACTAGAGGCCCAATGCATGAATTTGTTCATGGAGGGGGGCAGTGACCCTTAGCCCAGCCTGCACCCTCTCCAATCTGGGACCCCTCGGGGATGTCCGACTGCCGGTTTAGGCCCCATCCCGCAGGGATCAAGCCTAAACTGGCAGTTGGACATCCCTCTTGCAATCCAGGACCACTGGCTCCTAACCACTCATCTGCCTGTCTGCCTAATTCCCCCAACTGCCCTCCCCTGCTGGCCTGGTCACCCCCAACTGCCCTCCCCTGCTGGCCTGATCTCAGCCCCAACTACCCTCCCCTGCTGGCCTGGTCACCCCCAACGGCCCTTTCCTGCCAGCATGTCCACTCCCAACTGCCCTCCCCTGTTTTCCTGGTCACCTCCAACTGCCCTCCTCTGCTGGCCTAATCACCCTTAACTGCCTCTGACTTGGTCCCCACCACCATGGCTTTGTTCGAAAGGAAGTTGGACGTCTGGAAGATGGCTGGTTGACCCAATCTAATTAGCATATTACCCTTTTATTAGTATAGATTTTTATTGTCTGCAAACTCATAATTTAATAAATATAATCCAGCTTCATCATTTGTAATAAAACGAAAAATGTACACAATTTATATAATTCTCATGTTGCCTTTTATCACTGTTGTGTTTGATTTTTGTAACTTGGTTGTCAGAGTTTTAAATATGTTAGATATTTTACTTGGTTGGCTTTTAGAGGTAGAGACCAGAGATAGTAATGGCTTAAACAAGATTTATAAGACTCTAACATAGAACAAATTGAGATATAGGTGGTTCAAGATTAATGAGGCAGGTTTATTCTCATCAGGGACTCTATCTCCTTCAAGGTTTCTTTTCTCTTATAGTTAGCACATAATTTTCAAACCAAGATTGTCATAGACCAAATAGTTTCTGGAAATCTAGTCATCACAATTGAGTTCAAGGGAGAGGGAAGATACAAAAGGGAGAGCAAAAAGTGAAACCCAGTTCCATAAATCCCCTTTACATTTCACTGGCCACTCCTACTTCCCAGGGCAGCTGGGAAATACAGTTTTTCAGTTAGGCACATTGCTCAAATTCTGTTTAGTAAAGAAGAAAGAGAAGATGATAACTGAGTAGGGAATTCTTTGTGTCTGTCACTCTAGATATGCAGAAATTTTGTTTTAGTATTGTCACAAAATCCAAGTTCTGAGAAAATTTACTAGGAAAATACTCAAAATAATTTGTTCCTTTTTCTTTAGTTTTAAGAAATAAAATTATGCCCTAGCTGGGTGGCTCAGCAGGTTAGAGCATTGTCCTGTACACCAAAAGGTTTCGGGTTCAGTTCCCAGTCAGAGCACTTACTGTACCTAGATTGTTGGTTCAATCCCTGGCCAGGGCATATACCAAAGTAACCCATTGATGTTTCTCTCTCTCTCCCTCTCTCTACCTCCCTCTCTCTTTCTTTCTCTCTCTAAAAAATAAAAACATATCCTCCAGTGAGGAATTAAAACAAATTAAAATTGTTCAAGAGTGATTAATAAAATTTCACTCTGCTCAGTACTATCAGAACACTTCAGTGCAAGCAAGTAGGGTGGCAATTATAGTTTGGAAACCCAAATGCTGTTGTTTTTTATTTAATTTTTGCTCTAAAGTAAGTATTAAGAAATTGACTTTTCTTCATTACACAGCTAACTATATCTTAGTCTTTGTTTTTTATTTCCAATTGCATCCTCTCTACTTGTTGATTTAGGGTTTTTTTTTTTTAATAAAAAATTTAAAAAGTTTAAATTCTGCTAACCCTCCCAATACAATATCTCAGGATAAGAAAGTAAAATATGGGTATTTTGTGCTGCTTGAAATAAATTATTATAAAATAGAAACTAAGTAATTAAAAACAACTATCCATATGTAGTTGATATACTGTATATACAAAGGACAAATTCTTAATACACTTTCACAAAAACAATCAACCTAGATTAGATGAAATGTTGTTAGAATTAAGCCCTACCCTAAGTATGTCTTCCTTAAAAGAATTCTTGTTTGAAGCATTTCATTCACAGTTGAGTCAAGGGCAAGCTGAAAAGTATCTTATATAGCCCCTTATATGAAGTAAATTAAGTTACCATAATGTTTCTTAGTAGTCTATTTAGACAATTGCCTAGTTCATTCATACTGAAAATTCTTTATATCTGGTAGCACCTCAAATCTACACTAGTAAAAGAGTAACATGCAAAATAACCATCATTCCGCTACACCCACAAACCATGCCCACCAGCCAATCATTAGTGAGTATGCAAATTAACCCAACCAAGATGGCAGCCAGCCACTGGTGAGCAGGAGGTTTGGGTTTCCCTGGCAATGGAGGAAGTCAAGCTTTCCACCTGCTCTGGCCAGCCCTGGGCTCCGCTCAAGGCTACAAAATTTCAAGTATAGAAGATAAATAAATCCTAGATCCCAGGGCCTCCACTTGGGTTGTGGGGGGGCATGGCCAGCCTGAAAACCACCACAGGCCCCTTTCCCAGGCCACCCCATGCCCCAAGGGAACCCCCACCCTGATCCAGGACACCCTTCAGGGCAAATCAGCCTGGCCCCCACCCGTGCACCAGGCCTCTATCCTATCTAATAAAAGAGTAATATGCAAATTGACAATCACTCCAACACACAAGATGGCTGCCCCTATATGGTCAAAGATCCTGCCCCCATGTGGACACAAGATGGCTGCCACAAGATGGCCAGCAGGGAAGGGCAGTTGGGAGGGACCAGGCCTGCAAGAGAGGGCAATTGTGGGCAATCAAGCCTGCAGAGGAAGGAAGTTAGGGGTAACCAGGCCGGCAGAGGAGGGAAGTTGGGGGTGACTGGGCCTGGAGGGAAGGAAGTTGGCGGGGAACCAGGCCTGCAGGGGAGGGCAATTAGGGGTAATCAGACTGGCAGGGGAGTGGTTCGGGATTGATCAGGCTGGCAGGCAGAAGCGGTTAGGGGCAATCAGGAAGGCAGGCAGGTGAGCAGTTGGGAGCCAGCAGTCCTGGATTGTGAGAGGGATGTCTAATTGCCCGTTTAGGCCCGATCCTACTGGGCAGTCGGACATCCCTCAAGGGTCCTAGATTGGAGAGGGTGCAGGCTGGGCAGAGGGACACCCCCCTCCCGTGCACAAATTTCATGCACCGGGCCTCTAGTGTATTATAAAAACATAATTTTTTAAACCTGTGATTAAAGTTTATTGATATAATGAATCTGTTATATTAGCTTTATAAAATAATTTATGAGATTACAGACACACAGACACACAGACACACACATGCTCATTTCATTTGTGTCACTTAATAACTTAATAGCAGTGCATCCTTTGGTAACCTCAATGGCACTGCTACCATGTTTCAAAAGTAAGTGTTAATATCAGTACTATGTTTTCTATTTTTTGTGTGTGTGAGAATTAGATAAACAATTATTAACATGATGATGATCATCATCACAACTCTTACCCACTCATTAACTCATGACAGTATACAGAACACTGAACGAGGATTGAATTCTTCTTTGGCTCTCCACTAAAAAGATATATAACATGGGCTAGTCATTAAATCTGTTTTATTTTCCTCATCTGTGAAGTTGGACTAACTGTAAGGGTCTGTAGCTCTGTCCCACAGAGCTTTCTGCAAGTGATGGGTATGTTCTACAACTGCACTGCCGGTATATATCCACTAGCCACAGAGGAAACCAAAGTTTCTATTTATTTTACATTAACTTCAATGTACGTATTCCTGTGTGTCTGGTGGTTACTATGTCAGGCAATACTGATCTGTAACAATTTTAGGATTCTAAATTTACCTATATTCATCAACAAAACAACAACATAAATATAAAAAATAGTTTGTAGGCTCATGATTGTTATTTATTTACAGAAGTGGTGTGTTTTTAGGAAAAATCTAAGATACTGAGTATTATTGGTCTGAGATATCTTACTTATTTTGCTTATGCACACACTAGTTTATTTTTCCCTTACACTTACATATTTTACTGATGGCAAAGTCTGTGTGCACATGGCTTTAATTTACATATGTAAAATTTCTTAATATCAGTGGGCACACAAATGTTGTCTCACAAAAACTCAGAGAAAGAAGAAACATATGTTAACAGTAAAAAATATGAACTGGAATAGTGTCACATAAGAATTATCTGGAGGAGGGAGATTAAAAAATCCTACTCCTTGAATTCTGTACCCAAAGATTTTTAGTTGGTCTAAGGTGAGGCCATGCATTGGTATGTTTCCAGGTAATTCAAATAGGCACTCAAGTTGGGAAAGCATAGCATGCCATTAATTCTCACAGCATCCAAGGAATTAGGCCATGTGTTTTTATTCTTATTTCAGAGTCACGTTTATCCAACCTCAGTATACATACAATTCCCTTAGGAGCTTAGAAAACACTTAAGAGGTGTACCATGGTAAATTTAAAATGGCTTCGTTCTGGCCCCTACTCTTTGTACACAGACATCCCTCTCACAATCCTGGACTGCTGGCTCCTAATCGCTCATCTGCCTGCCTGCCTGGTTGCCCCTAACTGCTCGCCCCCCCCCCCCCCCCCCCCGCCGCCCGCAGGCCTGATTGCGCCTCACTGCCCTCCCCTGCTGGGCATCTTGTGGCTGCCATCTTTGACCACATGGGGGCAGCCATCTTGTGTGTTGGAGTGATGGTCAATTTGCATATTACCTCTTAATTATATAGGATGAGTTTTATATAAAGGTAAGAGAAAAGATTCACATATTTTGGCACAAAACACCAATTACTATTTATAAAATAAGAAAATGTGCCATTTTATTCATTAAAATACATGAATCTTTATTATGAGGTAAAGTGTACTTCTTATTCTTTATTAAGCTTTATAAATTTTAAAGTAGCCAGGATCTGCATGAACATAAAATTGGTATATGTTCTATATTTCATAAATATTAAATTTTGAATCTAAAGTCAAATTCTGCATGTAATAATATTCAATGAATTCTTTATAAATCTGTTAAACTTTTAAAGGAGATAAATATTAATATCTTATATTTATTGCCATTTGAATTTTCTGAAATCACTTATTAATTATCCTTCCTACAGATTTAATTTTTATCCAGTATATCTTATAGAACATGTGTTATATTGGACAGAAAACTCCTTATTTATGTTTAAAGTTAGACAATCACAGATATTTGTAAGTTTGACATTTGCCATCATTATAAGACACTTATGGTAATTTCAGTATTGTATAGCATAGGGAGTAAGTGGAAATAATACATTCTGACTTAAACTTTACTGTATTTGTATTTTACAACACTACCTTTCATACATTCTCCACATCAATGCTTTGTGTTACCTTACTATGTTGGTGTAAATGTCAATGCATTAAATACTCAGATTGTAAATCAAAATCTAGTTTGTTGTACATCACATTATTGAGGAAATGGTGACATTGAAATAAATGATTTTTAAAAATAAAAACAAACAAGATGTTTTTTTCCACCTTAAAATGGAAAAAAAAAATCTTTGTCAATTACTTAGTCATGATTTCTCTTCTTTGTGGAAATTTAAAATGAACATCAAGCTTGTGACTTTGAAAGTTCCTTTTAGTATTTGTAATGTCTTACAAAATATTCTGCTACATAATAGTGTACTATTTTGTTTAAGAATAATCCGTTTTGCTCAGCCAGCATGGTTCAGTGGTTAAGTGTTGACCTAAGAACCAAGAGGCCACTGGTATGATTCCAGATCAGGGCACATGCCCAGGTTGTGGGCTTGATCCCCAGTAGGGGGCATGCAGGAGGCAGCTGATCAATGATTCTCTCTCATCATTGATGTTTCTATCTCCTTCTCCCTTTCACTCCCTCTCTGAAATCAATAAAAATACATTAAAAAAAGAATATCTATTCTTGTTCTTCACAATATCTACAAGATAAAATCTTTATGGTTACAGATGGGGATAACCTTGAACCACATACATTGTAACTTGCATTTTGCAGATAGGACAAGTGAAGCTAGAAAGTCTTCAGTGGCTTGATCAAAGTCACATTTTATAAACAGATGATCCAGGAAAGCACCCAGCACTACAAATCAAGGGCTCTTTCCCTTACCCCCAAAGCTTCAAAATCTTGAATACAAAACACTATTTATGACAAGCGTTTCTATAGGGGTTCATTTTCTATTGTAAGGTTGTTTTTATTTTTTTAAATACATTTTATTGATTTTTTTTTCCAAGAGGAAGGGAGAGGGAGAGAGTTAAAAATATCGAAGAAAGAAACATCGATCATCTGCTTCTGCACAACCCCTACTGGGGATGTGTCTGCAACCAAGGTACATGCCCTTGACTGGAATCGAACCTGGGGTCCTTCAGTCCGTAGGCCAATGCTCTATCCACAAAGCCAAACCGGCTATTGCTCTATTTTTAAAGAGGGCAATCTCAGGTTTAGTTGCACCATAGGACAGTAACTATTCAAAAACGGGAGACTGGTGTAAAGAAGGGGGAATATAGAGGTAAGTCTATACTTAGCCTCTTTCATGAGTGGGGGGAAATTTGAAATGCTAAAAGGCATCCTAGAAACCTTTTAAAGTAAAAAAAGTATTTGGGAGTTACCCAATCCTTTCTTTAAAATATCTTTGTGGAAAAAGAGTCTTTGTGCCTGGGAATTTAGATTATTATGACATTTTGATGATGTTGATTCTACCAATCCATGAACATGGTATGTTCTTCCATCTGTTTATGTCTTCCTCTATCTCTTTTTTTCAGAGTCGTGTAGTTTTCCACATATAGGTCTTTTACCTCCTTAGTTAAGTTTATTCCTAGGTATCTTAATTTTTTTGGTGCGATGGCAAATGGGATTGCTTTTTTAGTCTCTCTTTCTCTAAGCTCATTATTGGTGTATAGAAATGCCATAGATTTCTTGGCGTTAATTTTGTATCCTGCTACATTGCCAAATTCATTTATTAAGTCTGATAATTTTTTGATGCAATCTTTAGGGTTTTCTATGTACAGTATCATATCATCAGCAAATAAGGACAGTTTTACTTCTTCTTTTCCAATTTGGATGCCTTTTATTTCTTCTTCTTGTGTAATCGCAATGGCTAGTACTTCCAGTACTATGTCAAACAAGAGTGGTGAGAGTGGGCATCCCTGTTTTGTTCCTGTTCTTAGGGGAAATGGTTTTAGTTTTTTCCCATTGAGTATGATGTTAGCTGTGGGTTTATCATATGTAGCTTTTATTATGTTGAGGTATGATCCTTCTACTCCCACCTTGCTGAGAGGTTTTGTCAAGAAAGGGTGTTGGATTTTGTCAAATGCTTTTTCTGCATCAATTGATATGACTATGTGATTTTTATCTCTCAGTTTGTTTATGTGATGTATCACATTTATTGATTTGCAAATATTGTACCATTCTTGGATCCCCGGGATAAATCCTACTTGGTCACATGGTGTATGATATTTCTGATGTACTGCTGCATTCGATTTGCCAGAATTTTGTTGAGGATTTTGGCATCTATGTTCATGAGGGATATTGGCCTATAATTCTCTTTCATTGTGTTGTCTTTATCTGGTTTTGGTATTAGGGTGATGCTGGCCTCATAGAAGGAGCTTGGAAGTGTTCCTTCTTCTTGAATTTTCTGGAATAGTCTGAGGAGGATAGGTTTTAGTTCTTCCTTGAACTTTTGGTAAAACTCCCTTTCAAGCCGTCTGGCCTGGGCTTTTGTTTGCTGGAAG
The DNA here is from genome assembly GCA_026230045.1 of Corynorhinus townsendii. Lineage (NCBI taxonomy): Eukaryota > Metazoa > Chordata > Mammalia > Chiroptera > Vespertilionidae > Corynorhinus > Corynorhinus townsendii. Next base: position 74,132,206 of record JAPDVU010000004.1, read on the forward strand.
CTTTTTGATGACTGCTTCAATTTCCTCCATAGTTATCAGCCTATTGAGATTTTTAGAATCTTCCTGAGTAACTTTTGGAAGTTTGTATTTTTCTAGGAGTGTGTCCATTTCCTTCAGTTTGTCTAGTTTGTTAGAACAGAGTTGTTCATAGTATTTTTTAATAATCCTTTGTATTTCTGTGGGGTCTGTTGTTATTTTGCCTCTTTCATTTCTGATTTTGTTTATTTGGGTCCTCTCTCTTTGCTTCTTGGTGAGCCTGGCTAGAGGTTCATCAATCTTGTTTATCCTTTCAAAGAACCAGCTCTTGGTTTCATTGATCTTTTGTATTTTTTTTTGTTTTGTTTTGTTCTCTATGTCATTCATTTCTGCTCTGATCTTTATTATTTCCTTCCTTCTGCTCACTGTGGTCTTTCCTTGTTGCTCTCTTTCTAATTCTTTGAGTTGTTGAGTTAGATGATTTATTACCATTTTTTTCTTGTTTTTTTGAGGTATGCCTGTAGAGCTATGAACTTCCTTCTCACGACTGCTTTCTTTGTGTCCCATAGCATTTGCATTGTTGTGTCTTTATTGTCATTAGTCTCCAGGATGTTTTTAATTTCTTCTTTGATCTCATTGATAACCTAATCATTGTTTAATAGCATGTTATTCAGCTTCCAAGTGTTTGAATTTTTTGGAATGTTTTTATTGTAGTTTATTTCTAATATTGTGCCATTGTGGTCTGAGAAAATGCTTGATATGATTTCAATCTTTATGAATTTGGGGAGACTTTGTTTGTGACCCAATATGTGGTCTATTTTTGAATATGTCCCATGTGCATTTGAGAAGAACGTATATTCTGTGGCTTTGGGGTGAAATGCTCTGAAGATGTCAATTAGGTCCATCTGATCTAGTGAGTCATTTAGAATTGCTGTTTCTTTGCTGATTTTTTTTTTTTTGTCTAGAGGATTTATCCAGTGATGTCTGTGGTGTATTAAAGTCCCCTACTATGATTGTATTGTTGTCGATCTCTCCCTTGATATCTTTCAGGAGTTTTTTAAAATGTATTTGGGTGCTCCTGCATTGGGTGCATATATGTTTATCAGAGTTATATCCTCTTGTTGTAGTGATCCTTTTATTATTATGAAGTGGCCTTCGTTATCTCTTGTTATGGCCTTCACTTTGAGGTCTATTTTATCAGATATAAGTACTGCTACCCCAGCTTTTTTTCCATTTCCATTTGCCTAAAAGATGTTTTTCCATTCCTTCACTCTCAGTCTGTATAAGTCCCTTTTTCTGAGGTGGGTCTCTTATAGACAGCATATATATGGGTCGTGTTTTTTATCCAATCAGCTACTCGATGTCTTTTGAATGGAGCATTTAGACCATTTACATTTAAAATTATTATTGAAAGATACTTATTTGTAGCCATTTTTATTTTTTGTTTCTGTGTTCCTTCTTACCTTTTTATTTCTTCTTTTTACACCAGTACATTTAGCATTTCTTGCATTGCTGGCTTGGTAATGATAAACTCCCTTAGCATTTTTTTTTGTCTGTGAAGCTCCTGATTTCACCTTCAATTTTGATTGATAGTCTTGCTGGGTAGAGTATTCTTGGATTGAGTCCCTTGGTTTGCATCACTTTGTAAATTTCCTTGTATTCTTTTCTGGCCTGATGTGTTTCTGTTGAGAAATCATTTGATAATCTAATGGGAGCTCCCTTGTATGTAACTTTCTGTCTCTCTCTTGCAGCCTTTAAGATTCTCTCTTTGTCCTGAATATTTGCCATCATAATATATGATGTGTCTTGGTGTGGGTCTTTTCGGGTTCATCCTGTTTGGGACTCTCTGTGCTTGTGTGACTTTTTTCTTTGCCACATCAGGGAAGTTTTCTCACATTATTTCTTCAAATACTTCTTCTAATCCTTGTTCCTCTTCCTGTTGTTCTGGCACCCCTATTATTCATATGTTGCTTCGTTTCATGTTGTCCCATAGCTCCCTTAGGCTCTCCTCCTGTCTTTTATATTTTTTCTCCATTTGTAATTCAGTTTGGCTGTGTTTTGCTTTCCTTTCTTCTAATTCACTAAATCGGTCCTCCGCTTCTCCTAGTCTACTGTTGAAACTTTCCATGGTGTTTTTTATTGCAGCTATATCACTCTTCATTTCTTCTTGATTCTTATACAAGTTGTTGATTTTTTCATCCAATTCTTCTTGATTCTTACATAAGGTGTTGATTTTTTTTCTTCCATCCGGTTTATGAACTCTATGACCCTTATTCTGAATTCTTTTTCTGACATATTGCATGCCTCTGTTGCACTTAGCTGCTTTTCTGGCAAGCCTCCTTTTCTTTCCTTTGGGGGTATCTTTGTCTACCCATTTTTGGTCTCACCGACTGATCTAAATTATTAGTAAAAATATTTAATTTAACTGTATGATCTTCAATATGAAGGAATCCAAAAATCTCACCCACATTATGTCCAATATATATACACAATCTTCTCAAAGTTTTGTCTTAATAAAAGTGAAATACATAGATGAATGGATAATGCAGTTTTAATCATCTACATGCTTGATATATCCTTCACCTACCTGAAGCTCTCTTATTGAAAGTGTAAGTACTTATGGTTGTTAGGTATGGAGAGCGGCTACAGCATTCAGACAGGATCAAACCTGGGACTGACTTGTGGCAAAACCACATACAAGTCCCAGCTTGGAAGGCAAAGCCCTCCCAGCATTGTTATAGCCAAAGGGTATGGTTGTATGTAAGCTTGACCCTGCAGTCCTAGGTAGCTAAGGGATGTGGGCTGACCCTGCAGTCCTAGGTAGCTAAGGGATGTGGGCTGCAGGAGGTACAGCAAATACTGCCAAAATAAAGCTTGGTAGAGTTCAGAGAATGGTAACAACAGGAAAGAAGTATATTTGAAACTTGCAAGAACATTGTAAACATCTTGCCCTTCTTTTGCTTTGTGTGATCTGACTATAAAAATAAAGATTTAGCTTACAGGCTGTGTCACTGTTTCCTCATCCAAGCACAGTGATCCACCTGGCCCCAACTGTATGCTCTTGTCTTGTTTTCTTTAATCCTTCACCACCCCATCTCCCCCTCCTCAGGTTCACCACTGGTTGTGCTGGATGTGGTTCAGTTAGGTTATTTTAATTTATTAATATTTTATCATTATGAAATATACCTTTTTATTGAGATTATACTCTGTGTCTTGAAGACTACTTTATAGGACATTAATTTACCAGCACAACCTTTCTGTATGTATTGTTTGCATGGGGCATCTATTTTTCAACCATTTTCTTCCAAATGATTTGTTTCTTATGTTTAATGTAAGTTTTGTGGAAAGCTCAGAGTTGGGTGTCATTTGTTTGTCTTAAATGTATTCTTCAATGTTGAATTGACATGATAAAACTTACATGTAAAAGTTTTTATATATTCATTTAAAATGAGTTTAAAAATAATACTGCTTTTATTATTTCAGATATTCAGGTGTCTGCTTTTCAACAATACCAGTAAAAATGACAAAATTACAAAAAAAGGAATCAGTTATTCAAGTGAACAAATAATATGTTTAAAGAATAAATGACTCTTTAAAAACACCATGGAAATGAATCACTATGCTTTAAAAAAATATGTGCTATGACACCTGAAAAGACAGCAAAAATTATTTTCTTCAAGAGCCTAAAAGTTTTATAATCTTTATTCTAAAAGTTTTTTAATTGATATTATTTCTCCATATTTATAAAATTTGCAGTAATAAAGATATAATAGGTCAAATGTATAACTTTAAAAGGTTGAAATATTTAAAATGCTTTTTTTTAATGAGGATATTTTAAGTGGATTCCTTTTTTTTTTTGAGACATTTACATCATAATAGAGCTTCCTCTGGGACAGAAAAATATCCACTGGAATACTGGAATTTTGCATAATTAGCAGAGGGTCTTACCCTTTAAGTGCCCACTTATGACTAAAATATGTAAGATACTTAATCTAAATTGGCTCATCTGTCCAATTTTTGTGTGTATTACAAGTGAAAATTTGCACTCTGAGCCACTAGGTATAAATCTGACATAACATATTTAACCAGTCTTGGTACTCTTTTAGAAGTTGTTACTCATTTGCCTAAATCTTCCAGCAGTCCACAACCCATGGCCATGCTTCATTTCTCCCACTGTGCTCAAATCTGCCTACCAGCCATGAGGAAATACAGGCTCAGATGATCTTAGAAAAAGTGCAGGTAAAAAGAAATTTTCTTTGAAGTGAAAGTGGCCTGATTTGGTGCTTAATTCTTTCATAAAGTAAGAATTTTGCTTTCTCTCTAAATTCCAAACCAGAGTCTATGGTAATGACTTAGAGTCATTAGAAAGCTGGGGGCAGAAACCCAATCATAATAGGAAATAGGTACCTCATTTTATTATCTACCAAACATTCATCTGATTTTCTGCTTAGAAATTTAATATGCACTAAGTCTGTAGAAATGATTTTACCAAAATGTCAACTTCTTAATCTGACTCTACAACTGGTATAACTTCTACTACTCAAAGGAAAATGAGTCAAATAGAAATAGATAACACATAATAGGCAACTTGAAAAGTTATCTCTTTTTAGGATCACATAAGCCATTTAGAAAGGATGATCATAAAGTTTACCTATAAACATGCCAGAAAAAATTATTTAACTTGAATATCAAGGAACTTTGAAACTGAACTAGAGTAGTTAAAATTAAATAAAAGTCTATTGTTTCTTTTATAGGGTCTTAAATCATTAGGAATTAAAGTAGACAACTCTTTATTTGTACTAGGGAGCTCCATAGAATATATCCGATAAATACCAAATGAGTAGAAGAAGAACAAAGGAGGCCAGTTAAATTTACATGGCTTAATGTCAATGAAATATATTGTTCTCATTGCTACTAGTCAGATATTTTATAGCAATAAAAATAAGTACTATAAACTCTCAGTAGACCTATGTGATGCATTTAAACAAATTAAATCATTTTTAATCAAATGATTTGTTCTTTCATATTGTATAGTCATATAATTTATTAAATAAATATAATTAAATTAAATGAAATTCTGATAATTAGAGATAAAATTGTAAACATTTCAATTCTTTGGGCCAAAACATAACTAATTATATAACCATTAACTATTATATTAGTCTTTTTTGTTATTTCAAGGAAGAATTTATCAAATCCCCTACAAAGCTTTATTTCTTTGGTTTACAAATTAGGAAGACAAAGAATCTGAGTTTTTTCAAGTATAGCCGAAAGTTAATAGCTAAATCAAACCCAAGAACAAACAAATCCTTGTAGAATAATTTCTGAGTTTCTCTTATGGGATTTACTAGAAAAGTAGGTGACAGAGTCAACAGACTTTCCCCCATGTTACTATTTTAAGTGAGAGTGGCTATGTAGATATATATGTGTATATATATATGCATATGTAACATATAAATAATTTTAATATATTAAATGATATATTAATGTAGAGTTTTAGTAATATACTAAGTATATACTTAATATAGATTTTAAAACTTTTATTGAAAGTGGAAAATTATTATATTTATTTTCTCATACCATATTTTATAATTAGACTATAAAGTAAACAAACAAATCAATGATAATCCAAATGTAATTTGCAGAAACACAAATATTTTTTGAATGTACTAATTTGGAAGAGTCTGCTTCTAAATTTGTAACTGTTATTTCCTGTTATATAAAAGCAAATATGAATATTTATAATCTGTGCTTTCAAAACAGTTTTGTATTCAATATTGTTTCTGGTTGAAATTATACTTAGGATTACATTAGAAAATAACTATAAGTGTTTTTTAAATCAGTTTTTCCTTTAAAACAACTGCAATGCCAATTCTGTTTCAATGTATTAGGCATATAGAATTTAATGTACCTAGGTGAATAAGAATTTATTCATAGCTTCTGGGAATATTGATGAGTTTATACTAAAAGAAAAAAAAAGTCATGACTAATTCCCAAAAGAGCACATAAAGGAGGGTGAAGCATATTCATATCAGTAGACATTTAGCAAAATGAATGCTCTGTGTTCTTCAGCTGATCTTTGGAGTTCTTCAATGCTAGTCCTGGGCAGCATTTGTAATGTCTTTGTGAAGGGAATAGTGCTAGCTGAGTGGGTGAATCAATAACTCAGAGTGAATCTCTACACAGTAGAGCTAAAAAGACCCAAATAGTCTATTCTTTCATTCTTAGCTAGAATTGCCACTGGGATAAAGTAGGGATAAACATAGAAACACCAATCTCTACAACTATTAAGACATTGTTGCAAGTGTTTTTTCTACTTCCACACCAATGCAAAAAAACATAAATATAGTCCAAACAGCCTCAGAGTATCCAAGGTATGAGAGAATATAAGTAAACTCTAGGAGGACATAAAGGAATTGACTTCTAGCCAAAATGATAGAATGATTAATATATTTGTCAGGATTGGCTATCTGCCAATTCCATTAAACAGAGCACATTAGAAGGGAAAAACTGATTTAATTTAAAAATTGTTTTTTATTGGTAAAATTACATGATATAAATAATTTTGAAGCTAAAGTGATGATCACATTAAAAAGTATAAAAAGATCCTGTGGATGGCACTCTTCAAGGTAAATTGAACATGAGTATTATATCACTGGCGAGCCTAGACTTTCATAATTCCCTGAAAATCTTGCTGTGTTTTAGTTCTACCAAGTGCATCATCGCAAAAGTGATGAAAAGCCCCATTATAAGGTTTAGTTATTTATTTAATAAACATACCAGTAAGTGGATCTTATATATAGAGAGTGCCTGCATGGACTTGTGTTTATTGTGCAGAGTTTGTAATTTAATGGGGAACCATTCATACACAGCTAGTTCGAAGATTGTGACTTCTAAGGATAACATTAGGAATTGCTAAGAGGAAGTTTTCTTCTCCCATGAAAGCTTTCTTGTGGCTTCAAGATTTACCTCCCTGGTGAAAGCCAGGGTTGTAACCACACCCAGAGGAAGCCTATCCTCTGAGGCCTGTAGGTGAAGGCAGTGAGCACTTCCCAATTACCTGAGGCAACATCAACACCTTGCTCAGATTCCCTTCGTCTGTCCTTCCTTGATCAGCAAGGGCTTTTTATCCTCTTTGCCTGTACAAAGAAATTGAGTGTATGTTATATGCGACATTCTACCAAATTATTTTTCTTTTTCTCCACATTTGACCTCCAATTCTAAATTTAAGTCCTTCTTCACATCAAAACCCATAAAAAAACCACATTTTTTTTTCTCTCCACCATTAGAACATTGCAAGTATAAAAGGATTTGGTGTCAGACTTTTGTATATGCTCTGATTAAAGATATTCATTCAGCCTTTCAATATTCCAGGCTAAAATCATGTCATTCCTAGGATCAAAAATGAGGAAGAGCCTCTGGGTCATCAAGAAAACTGAAGATGGAAGAGAGGAATGTTTAAGTTAAAATCTTTAAATATGACCCCATTTCATAGAAATCACCATATTTCTTCAAATTTTGACCAAAATAGCTATACCTTGCCATATCATTAGAAGATTCTTCACACTTTGTGAGCTTATTATCTTATGGTTTATAGAAGAGAAACTTAAAAAGAAGAGCAAGTGAGAAGTCATTCAATAGATGGGAGGGGGCACTTTTTAAACTGCATTAGTTGCAATCTTTCATCACCTCTCATTAGCTTTTATAATGTTTTGCTTCAATTGTTTCCAATCTTTAACATGTTGGGGATATGGTGCTAAAGTCGGCATTGGAAGAATACTTAGATATGGACATAAATCAAAGAACATAGTAATAACATACATTAAAGTGAATGATTATTAAAAAGTAAGTATTTCCTAGAATTTTGGTTCTGGATGCAAATGCATTGCTTCTCTAGCTCAGACGTTTTACTTTAGAGCTGAGGAGGCTGATGCCCAGAGCGGCTGAGTGACCAATGCAGGAAAGCACACACAATGTGTGTCTATTAAACATGAAGTTAGGTCTTTCTTCTTTTTGACTTTCCTTCCTTTGGCAGGGAAACATCTAACCTCAGGTGAAGAAGCCGGGGAAATAAACAACAAACTGCTCACACTCTCTTCCTTTCCTCTGATCTGTTGTGGGGCTCTTTAGTGATCAAATGTAACCAGAAGCCAGAGGGTAAGGAAGACTTTTTCCTGCATGATGATATATTAGTATTTTCTACAGGTCAGAGAGAGGAAACGGTAGATAAGGTGGAGAATAAATCTGGAGAGGAAACTGAGATATCCCCCATGCCAGGTTTTTTTTTCTTTTTCTTTTTCTTTTTCCTTTAAGGTTTTGCCAGGAGTTTAACTTGATTAAAAATACTTTATTGATGTTACATTCTGGTCACTGTTCTCTTTTACACTAATATCACCTTTTAAGATACAGAGGAAACAAATACATTTTTCTTTAGAAAACTGGATCAACCTGTATTTTTCCTATCAGTCTTACCTGGTTTAAATGGAATAAAACAAAGTTATCCTATCTAATAAAAGAGCAATATGCAAATTGACCATACCTCTGCTACACCACAAGTCATGCCCACCAGCCAATCGGGAGCAAGTATGCAAATTAACCCAACCAAGATGGCTGCGGCCACAGAGAGACCAGGAGGCTTGAGTTGCTCCCCGTGATGGAGGAAGCCAACCTTTCCACTTGCTCTGGCCTGCCTTGGCCTCTGCTCAAGGCTACAAAGTTACAATTATAGAAGATAAATAAATCCCAACAAAACTGGCTGCAGCCTGGGAGCAAGCAGGAAGCTTGGCTCTGCTCAAGGCTACAAAGTTTCAATTATAGACGATAAGTAAATCCCAGATACCAGGACCTCTGCTTGGGTTGCCGGGGGGTGTGGCCAGCCTGAAAACCACCACAGGCCCCTTGCCCAGGCCACCCCATACCCCAAGGGAACCCTCACCCTGATCTAGGACACCCTTCAGGGCAAACCAGCCAGCCCCCACCCATGCACCAGGCCTCTATCCTATCTAAACCTATCTAATAAAGGAATAATATGCAAATTGACCACCACTCCAACACACAAGATAGCTGCCCCCATGTGGTCAAAGATGGCTGCCCCCATGTGGACACAAAATGGCCACCACAAGATGGCCAGCAGGGTAGGGCAGTTGGGAGGGACCAGGCCTGCAAGGGAGGGCAGTTAAGGGCAAACAGGCTGGCAGGGGAGCAGTTAGGCATCAATAGGTCTGTCGGGGGCATGGTTAGGGGGTGATCACGCTGGCAGGCAGAAGCGGTTAGGGGCAATCAGGAAGGCAGGCAGGTGAGCAGTTGGGAGCCAGCAGTCCTGGATTGTGAGAGGGATGTCCAACTGCCTGGTTAGGCCCAATCCTACCTAAATGGGCAGTCGGACATCCCTCGAGGGGTCTCAGATTGGAGAGGGTGCAGGCTGGGCTGAGGGACACCCCCACATGCATGAATTTCATGCACCAGGCCTCTAGTCACAAATAAGTGTGAGATAGAATGACATCAATGAAGTAGAGATCTGAGGGTTATATTGTATAGCTGAACCTTACCATGCTCATGAATGGCCTTAACAACTAATTTAGTTTATTTGCGGTTGTGTTTAAAAAAGTCATTCTAAATGTAAGAATTTTTTCCATATTCTATAATGTACACCTTGTGTTATCTATAAGTATCTTTTTGCTAATTTTTTTATGTTTGAAAAATAACTTTACCATAGCACACACACACAAATCAAATGCTGAATACACAGGTAGAAGGAAAATTATTTCTGACCCATGTAGGTGAATGGCTTGCATCCTGAATATAATGTTTTATTATCCATATCATTGTCCTAGCTTGAAAATATTTATGAGTGATCATAAAATTAGGTACCCCTTTTGGAATATGCAACCTGCAGCATGTATGTTGCTGACCTCCAGTGGAAGGTATTGCCTGGTTTGACTATTTTATTTAAAATGTAATTCTAAATATTGGTTTGAAATTTACCAAACTTTCATTTTACTAAGTTTTTCAGATATTCCACAATTTCATATCTTGAAACAATTCAAGTTGGTAGCTTTAACCAGTCTTTATTGTATTCTTCAAAATAGTTTCCAGCCAAACACATTTTCATGCTTAACTGTTTCAGACAACTAAATTTAAAAGGTGTACGCATTTTTACAAAGAAAAACAGAAAACCAGTCCATATGTATTGTCTTACTAGGAAACTAATTTCACCAGTTAACATACTTACCCTTTCTTTAGAAGGAAAAGTTATCTTCAATGAAGGTCTTAATACAGAATTTATGTAACAAAAATTGCGTCTTAAAAATATAGTAAAACAGTTCAAAATTCTGTTTTATTTCATGGAGGTTAAGAGTCTATTCAAAAGAAAGAAAAAGTATGAAACACTGTTGTGCTTAGAAGTACTGTATTTGGTCCTTCAGAAATCAAAGCCAGAGGCAAGGATTAAGGTGATGCCACTTCTTCTGGAAAATGCAAGTCCAGGTCTTAAGGATGAAAACAAAAAAGGGCATGATGCAAAGAAAAGTATGAAACTGGCCACTGCATCACAACCAGCAAAGGGAACTAGGCCATTGTTCAGCTGGCAGACATGTTCTTTTTACATGTGAGACTTCTCTGCAAGAATTACTTGGAGAAATCACACCTTGGAGAACACTATGAAAGAAAAAAAAAAGAGGAGGAATGCATTAACTTCTCTTCCATTTCTCATTGGTCAAGGATCATTCTATGGAATGAAATGGCTTGAATTGCTGGGTTGTGTCATCCTTTTTCTTGGCAACCTCTCAGGCAGCTATGTATATAGCCCAAGTTCAACAGAATGGCATTTCATGTAAGAAAAAGGCAGGTGGGTGAGAAGCTCAGAGATAATCAGGTTAGGCAAGTAATACTTGATGACCATATAGAGGTGGAGTTTAAACTTGGACACCAGCCAGTTAGGTGAATTTGTCAAAGGAGGTTTTTTATTATTTTTTTATTTTTGCAAGAGGGAAATAAGGGATTGAATTTGAGAACGCACACAGTTAGTGCACAGGAAAAGTAAGTAAACTGAAATGGTTTGAACTTAGTAATGGCTTCATTCAAGATTATGAAATATCTAACAAGTACCAATAATCATATTACATTAGAATTATATCCATGCCAGACTTTCCCATTGAATTGTGAATATTTGAACAGGAATTTTTTTAAATTTAATAAATCTTTATTGTTTACATTATTACAATTGTTTCTCCTTCCCCCCCCCCCCATAGCTCCCCTCTACCCAGTTCCCACCCCACCCTCTGCCCTTACCTCCCTCCCACTGTCCTCATCCATAGGTGTATGATTTTTGTCCAGTCTCTTCCTGCACTCCCCCATACCCCTTTCCTCCCGAGAATTATCAGTCCACTCCCATTCTATGCCCCTGATTCTATTATATTCACCAGTTTATTCTGTTCCTCAGATTTTTAATTCACTTGATTTTTAGATTCACTAGTTGATAGACATGTATTTGTTGTTCATAATTTTTATCTTTACTTTTTTCTTCTTCTTCCTCTTCTTAAAGAATACCTTTCAGCATTTCATATAATACTGGTTTGGCAGTGATGAACTCCTTTAGCTTTTTCTTGTCTGTGAAGCTCTTTATCTGACCTTCAACTCTGAATGGTAGCTTTGCTGGGTAGAGTAATCTTGGTTGTAGGTTCTTGCTGTTCATCACTTTGAATATTTCTTGCCACTCCCATCTGGCCTGCATAGTTTCTGTTGAGAAATCAGCTGACAGTCCTATGGGTGCTCCCTTGTAGGTAATTAACTGTTTTTCTCTTGCTGCTTTTAATATTCTCTCTTTGTCTTTTGACCTTGGCATTTTAATGATGATGTGTCTTGGTGTGGTCCTCTTTGGATTCCTTTTGTTTGGGGTTCTGTGTGCTTCCTGGACTTGTAAGTCTATTTCTTTCATCAGGTGGGGGAAGTTTTCATTCATTTTTTCTTCAAATAGGTTTTCAGTATCTTGCTCTCTCTCTTCTTCTGGGACCCCCATCATTCTGATGGTGGTATGCTTGAAGTTGTCCCAGAGGCTTCTTACACTATCTTCAAATTTTTGGATTCTTTTTTCTTTTTGCTTTCCCAGTTGAGTGTTTTTTGCTTCTTTGTATTTCAAATCTTTGACTTGATTCTTGGGATCCTCTAGTCTGCTGTTGGATCTGTGTATATTATTTTTTATTTCAGTCAGTGTATGCTCAATTTCTAGTTGGTTTCTTTTCATATCCTTGAGGGTCTCGTTGAATTTATCTGCCTTTTCTAGGAAATTCTTGAAAAACCGTATAACCATGGTTTTGAACTCTATATCCAGTCGTTTGTTTTCCTCCATTTCTATCATTTGTGATCTGTTTCTTTGTGTCTGCATTTTGGCTGCTTCCCTGAGTTGGTAGGGTGGCTTTGTGTGCTAAGTGTCCTATATGGGCCAGTGGGTCAGCCTCCGCAGTTACCTGAGGTGGACACTCTTGGTGCACCCCTTTGTGGACTGTGTGTACAGCCTCGTGGTAGTTAAATCTTGATTGTTGTTGGTATCACTGGGAGGAATTGACCTCCAGGCCAATTGGCTGTGAGGACCCGCTCTATGTATAATGGAAGAACTGCTGCATTGGAGACACACTTAGGGGGCGGGACTTGCTTCAGTGGGGCTTTGGTGCTCACTGAGTCTGCCTCTTGAATGTGTCACTTATGGATGTGAGTAGTTGAAATCTGGTGTCATCTCACACTGACCACTAGATGCACTAGCTTCTGCATCTCCAATGGGTTGCTGGTCAGCTACTGTCTGAAGCCACCCAGCAGGAGGTACAGGGAGATCTACAGTTTTCTCCTCTTTGCTTGGGATTTGGAGGTTTTGGAGCTGTCTGACCAGAGATACAGTTTGTTTGGTTAAACTGCGATAAGGCAGGCCATTTATTTGCAAAAGCCACTGGGCGGAGCTTGGGTGGGTTTGTAGATTGTGTGGGGTGGGGTTTCAGGGAGTCACTAGGCTAGGGCGTTGCTGCCAGTCAGCTGTCTCTGCGTCTCCACATTTTCAAGTCCCCATGTCCCACACCCCAGCGCAGTAAACAATGATTACTGGGCACACCTCTGCAAGAAAGTCATCCTCACTTTCTGACCTGATGGCAGACAGACCAGCTTCTCCCTGTAGGAGGTTGGGTCCCCAGCGTCTCCCCAGAAACTGGAGTTCAGCATAATTAGTAGCTTGTCTCCCTTCAGGTTGAAAAAAGCAGTGCTCCCAGTCTCGCGCCACCAGCCTGATTCGCGTGCCTCCATACCTCAGCTTTTCAGCACTTGTGCACATCTCAATGCTCTTTTCTCTTTCCTTCTAGTTGTAGAACTTCCACTCAGCCAGCTTTCCTGTGGTTCTGGGTAATAGACGTTTCGTCTTTTAGTTGTAGTTTTGAAATTGTTGTGCGAGGCAGCAGTTTAGGTGTTTACCTATGTCTCCATATTGGTTTCTCCCCAGGAATTTTTTTTCTTATTTAATTTCACTATCTCTATATGCTTAAGCTTCATAATTAGCAAACATAAATGTATATATCAAAATATATGTATGAATGCATGTATATATAAAGTTTTAAAAATGTTTGGATCTTGTATAAATGGATAATCTCTAAAATGGTAACATGGAGGAAATATTATGCTATTGTTTGGTTTAAGTAGTAGATAATATTTGTGGGGAAAATTTATTGGTGAGCAGAACACCCAGGAGATAGAAATTGGAAATTTGAAGCAATGAAAAAAAATGGTACCATACATCATCTCACTTTACAAGGTCTTGCATGGATATTAGTAAAAAGTATGATTTATTTTATTCATTAAAAATGTATTCAACAATATTCATGAAACACATACTGTTCTATATCCTGAACCAGCACTGAAGACCTCAAAATAAGTAAGACAATATTCCTTCAAGAAAATTAGAGTCTATGACAAAAACAGGCATACAAACAATTAATTATTCATTACAACAACTTTTAAGAGATTCTCTAATAGGCATGTAATGAACCAAGATTCCACAAGCCAACTTTTTACAGCTGCAAAATTACTCTGGACCAGTTCCACCTAAAATGATAGCAATGACAAATAGAAAATCAAAATGATCCTGAACATTTATAACACCTCTAACACATATAATGAAGTAAACAGAATGAGAATACTAGAATAAAATTGGTGCATAGGATTGCATAATTTAGCACACACAGGCTGCTATTGTTTTTATAAGCTAAAACAAAATTTTCCATCATCAGTAGAAAAACAAATGTCTGTATATACAAGAAGCCTATATGGTTTATTAAAGACAACAATCCAAGTTTTTATATTAAATATTGCACGGTCTGAAGTTCATTTGAAGGTATTTGTCCTACATTTTGCTTCTGTTGCCCAACAACAAGGGCATGTACTTGATCAAGAGGAAAGAGGAAGTGAAATTATATTTGCAATTACTCTGGGTTAAAAACATCACAGTATACTTACACTTCTTTCTTATTTCCCTTCCACCCCCAGAAAAGATTTAAGGTGACTTATAAAGATTAGTCAAATCAAAGACAAAGATAAGTCTAGAAAATGAAAAGTGGGAACATCAGGTAGAAAAATGTTGTAAACAATTTATTTAAGTTATTTGGGTTAGTAGATAATATGGTTGCCAGGAGTGGGGCACAAATGTGGCATATTTTGCCGTGTGTGTGTGTGTGTGTGTGTGTGTGTGTGTGTGTGTATGAGAGAGAAAGAGAGAGAAACATAGCACATCCTAAAATTTAAAGTTTATTATATAACACTGTTTTCTAAAGAGAAACATGATTACTCTTGATGCCAAAATTCAAGTTATTATCATAAACCTGATGAGATCTTTTATATTTCTTAATTTAAGTTGGTGGCATAATACCAAAGCACAAAAAACATAGATGGAGAGAAGAACAAAAGTAATGAGATTCAAGTATGTGACTCTCCGATGATCTAGCTTATTTCAGGGATAGATTTTAAATTATCCAATGAATGAATAAATTGTGTATCCTTCCTACTACATTGCTGGGATAGCAAATTGAATGTCCATTAACTTTGTTTCTCTCTACTGAGCTTTTGAAAGCTTTCTGTTTAGTGACAGAGCATTTGAAGTTATACTCCTTGACAGGTAGCTGCAGTACTTGTATTCTTTATAAAACAAGCACACAGAGAGATCAACCAAAGGACTTGTATGCATGCATATAAGCCTAACCAATGGAGACAGACAACAGGGGGTGAGGGCATGAGTAGGGGGATGGGTGGGCAATGAAGCAATAAGGACACATATGTAATACCTTAATCAATAAAAAAAAACATTGTAAAAAACAAGCACATTGTAGAAAACTGTATGTTTTTAATAGCTTAGTTGGAGATAAGGTAAAAATTGAAGAACCCAATAAAGAAAGGGGGAGAGAGTCTCTATATAATGACATTCTAATTCTTTGTGTAAGTGAGCAAAGAGATACCCAATTGGAGCTACATTTCTGTTTTGGATGACTTTTTGCTTAGTGAAGTTCCAAAGCAAATAATGAGATAGTTTTATTTTTATTTAAATTAATATATAATTCACACATAATACTGTGTGAATTTAAGGTGTACACATATTGATTATATATACTTATATATTGCACTGATTACTATCATCACGTTAGCTAACACCTTCATCATGTCACATTATTATTATTATTGTTTTGTGTCTGAGTGGTGAGAACAATTAAGATATAGTCCCTCAGCAACTTTGAGGTTTATAATACAGTATTGTTGACTGTAAGCACTATGCTGTGCATTAGGTCTCCAGGACCTATTTATCTACTGGTTGCAAGTTTGTTCTCAAACACCATCTCTCCATTTCTCCTATCTGTTATCTCCTGGTAACCACCATTCTACTCTGCTTCTACAAGTTTGGCACTTAAAAAGTCCACAGATAAGTGATAGCACGTGGAATTTGAATAAACAGTTATTTTAGTTGTAACAAAAGCCAAGACAAATCCACACATACACACACAACCACAAACACATATATGAATCACCTGAAGAACACTGAGCTTAGAACTATGTGAGTTATTTATGTTATAAGATAAACTAATGACAAAATGTACATGTGAATAATCAATTGAAGGGATTTGAATAACATAGTGGGGTATCTTTTCAGTTTTATTTGCTAATTTAAAAAAGTCAAATTATAAAAATGACTTTAGTACTAATTAAAGTATCTGGTTATATATACGATTAGTTCCTGATAGTAATTAGATGTCAAAGACATCTATCTACCACAGATACTCCTAATTCATGCTAATAACCTCACTTCATCTCTATAAAACATGTAAATTCATAACAGGCAAAGAGCTTTTATCAGACCAATCTAACATAAGATGAAATAATTAAGAAACAAGTTTAAAAATATAGGTCAGTTTCTATACCTTTTTCAGTGTAATAGTGGGATAGTACTTTGGAAATATTGTCTCAAAAACTCCCTGTAACTCACATAGCTTTTCATCTGTTTGCTTATTGAAATTGAAACATTCTTTGTTTGAGGAAAGGGAGAAGATACAGGCAGAGAAAGGGAACAGACAGCTTTGATGTTCAAAAATAATGTTTAATACAGAGGGAAAATACAGGAGTCTTGAAAGTGTGAATTTCTTTTGCGGAAACCAGAATTTTAAAAGAAGAAAAGATTTGTGGTCCCCTAAACCAGAGCAAAATGAGTGCAGGAATGACCTGAGGGAAGGTTCCTGGCATGCAGAGAAGGTGATGGCTCCTTTTTAGGATGCAGGAGAGGAACTGGGAGCCAGAGAGATAAATACACTTAGAAGTGACAGGTCTCAGAGATGACCAGAACCCACTGCATCCTGGACCTGCAAATCAGCCTCTGTTTCCTGAAGCCCCTGAAAAAGGGCCATGCACACTGGAGAATTACTGGCCTGAGTTCAGAGAGTGAAGGCATCATTCCCTGGCAAGGGGACCTGAACAGAGGAGCTTCTAAATTAGAGCCTCACCAGGTAGAGCTGCCATCACAGCTTGAGGGGGATAGAGCTGGGAGGTATGTGGCTGGGAGGGCTTGGGTTATGCCATGAAAGGGGGAGATGGGGCAGCAAGGGTGCCATCTTTGGGCCTTGATTGCTCTGAAGGAACAGAGCACATGTTACACTTATCACAATGACGAAGTAGCAGGTCACATGAGAACAGATGCTACTGTCTCTGTAAAGCACCATAGCAATTATAAACTATAAGCATTTGTCTGATTCATGTGGATCTATTCCTTATAACGTCGACTTTTTGAAATTTTATTGTTGGTTTAGTAGGGTCATGGGTAGCCACAGATTTGTGGTGAGCTCATGGAGTGTAGTTATAAATGATTTCTGTCCAAAATGTCTAAGAAAAAAAGAGGGTCATTAAGAGCTGTTAACAATTTTATATTATTCACAATAGAAATCTTTATAAGGCTATATGTAATGTAAGACTGATATTTAGCAGATTATTCATGCTTAAGGACCATCTTCTTTTTTCATTATCCATTGGCTTGAGAGATTTGTAGTTTAATGAAAGCAAACATTAATTTAAGTATATATTTCTACATTTTATCATTTACTATAACTCCTCATACTTTTATGAATAGACAAAAGATTTAGGGTACAAATTTCAAAAGGTACAAAAGTTATGCAGTGGAAAATAATATTCTCGTTTTCCTAATTTCCTAATTTTTCATCTGGTTTCTCTTTCCAAAGGCAGCTTCTACCGGGTATTACCAGATTCTTACTTTCTTTCTTTTTTTAAAAAAATATATCTTTATTGATTTCAGAGAGAAAGAGAGTGGGAGAGAGAGATAGAAATATCAATGTTGAGAATAACTGATAGGCTGCCTCCTGCATGCCTCCTACTGGGGATAGAGCTAGAAACCCAAGCATGTGCCCTGACCGTGAATCTAACCATTACCTCCTGGTTCATACCAGATTCTTATGTCTCTTTTTACTCATATGCCTTTCAAACCAACATAATTTAATCTGGATTTTGTATATATCACTCCATATAAAAAATATAATGAGTTAAGTCACCAAGTCACTAGCTCCAATACATGTTCAAAAATCTATCCCTCCCTAAATCTTTCAATAGCAATCAATATTGATTCTTGATCTCTTTGGCACACTAATCTTCTCTTATTTGGGGGAGGCTTGAAATACTGAAGGCTTAGTCTTGGGACTTCTTTAGGTAAAGTCATCCACATCTGCATATTCAATTACCATCTGACATAGATGACTACATTTTTAACTCATGCTCAGGGTCATATATCCAAATTTTCACTGGCTTCTTTCTCTTGAGTAGCCAAAAGCCATCTTAAAATCATCATGTACAAAACTAAACTAAGGGTTTCTTCTCCCAACTTAGTCTTCCAGTTTCCACATCTCAGTGTGAATCCATAGAGCAATCTTGATGCTTCTCTTTTTTTCTCTTTGTCTCATTATATCTAAATCCTCACTAAAACCTAGATCCTTGATATCTATAATAATGATCATCCTACTTTCTTTTTGACATTCAATAACAATTATACTATGCACACTGCCTTTCTTTTACACCTAGCTTACTGCAATAGCCTCCCTAGTATTCACTTATGCATATTTTGAACTCTGATATTTAATATACTTATCTCAAGGTGTTACTTTTCATATTATAAAACTGATGAAACATCCTGGAAATGAATGGCAATGAAAATACAACAATCCAAAATTTATGGGACACAGTGAAAGCAGTCCTGAGAGGGAAGTTCATAGCTCTACAGGCCTACCTCAGAAAACAAGAAAAAATGGTAGTAAATCATCTTAACTCTACAACTTAAATAATTAGAAAGAGAGCAACAAGAAAAGCCCAGCATGAGTAGAAGGAAGGAGATAATAAAGATCAGAGCAGAAATAAATGACATAGAGAACAAAAAAAGACAACAAAAAAAAACCAATACAAAAGATCAATGAAGCCAAGAGCTGGTTCTTTGAAAGGATAAACAAGATAGATGAACATCTAGCCAGGCTTACCAAGAAGCAAAGACAGAGGAACCAAATAAACAAAATCAGAAATGAAAGAGGCAAAATAACAACAGACCCCACAGAAATAAAAAGGATTGTTAAATATACTATGAACAACTCTATTCCAACAAACTGGACAACCTGGAGAAAATGGACATATTCCTAGAAAAATACAACCTTCCAAAACACAATCAGGAAGAATCTAAATATCTCAATAGGCTGATAACAATGGAGGAAATTGAAGCAGTCATCAAAAAGCTTCCAGTAAACAAAAGCCAGGGCCAGATGGCTTCACAGGGGACTTTTACCAAATATTCAAAGAAGAATTAAAACCTGTCCTCCTCAGATTATTCCAAAAAAATTCAAGAGGAAGGAACACTTCCAAGCTCATTCAATGAAGCCAGCATTATCCTAATACCAAAACTAGATAAAGACAACACAATAAAAGAGAACTACAAACCAATGTACCTCATGAACATAGATGCCAAAATCCTTAACAAAAATTCTAGCAAATCAGATCCAGCAGTGCATCAGAAATGTCATACACCGTGACCAAGCAGGATTTATCCCAGGGATGCAAGGATGGTACAATATTTGCAAATCAATAAACATGATACATCACATAAACAAATTGAGAGATAAAAATCACATAGTCCTATCAATTGATGCAGAAAAAGCATTTGACAAAATCCAATACCCTTTCTTGATAAAAATTCTCAGCAAGGTGGGAATAGAAGGATCATACCTCAACATAATAAAAGCGTTATATGACAGACCTTCAGCCAACATCAGACTCAATGGGCAAAAACTAAAACCATTTCACTTAAGAATAGGAACAAGACAGGGATGCCCACTCTCACCACTCCTGTTCTACATAGTACTGGAAGTGCTAGCCATTGCAATTAGACAAGAAGAAGAAATAAAAGGTATCCAAATTGGAAAAGAAGACATAAAACTGTCATTATTCGCAGATATGATACTGTACATAGAAAACCATAAATACTCCATCAACAATTATTAGAATTAATAAATGAATTCGGCAATGTAGCAGGAAACAAAATTAATGCCAAGAAGTCTATGGCATTCTTATATACCAGTAGTGAACTTACAGAAAGAGAGATTTTTAAAAAATCCCATTTACCATCGCACCAAAAAAAAAAAAAATAATAAGATACCTAGGAATAAACTTAACTAAAGAGGTAAAAGACTTCTACTCAGAAAACTACAGGATACAGAAAAAAGAGATAGAGGAAGACGTAAACAGATGGAAGAACTTACCATGTTCATGGATTGGTAGAATCAACATCATTAAAATGTCCATACTACCCAAAGCAATCTACAGATTCAATGCACTCCCCGTTAAAATACCAACAGCATATTTAACTGGCCTAGAAAGAACTCTCCAAAAATTCATCTGGAATAAAAAAAGACCCCGAATAGCTCCAGCGATCCTGAGAAAGAAGAACAAAGTAGGTGGGATCTCAATACCAGATATCAAGCTGTATTACAAAGTTACTGTTCTCAAAACTGCCTGGTACTGGCACAAGAACAGACATATAGACAAATGGAATAGAATAGAGAACCCAGATATCGACCCAAACCACGATGCTCAATTAATATTTGACAAAGGAGGTAAGAACATACAATGGAGTCAAGACAGTCTCTTCAATAAATGGTGTTGGGAAAATTGGACAGATACATGCAAAAAAAAATTAACTAGACCACCAACTTACACCACACACAAAAATAAACTCAAAATCGATACAGAATTTAAACATAAGATTGGAAACCATAAAAATATTAGAGGAATCAACTGGAAGCAAAATCTCAGACTTATGCCAAAGCAATATCTTTACTGATACAGCTCCTAGGGCAATGGAAACTAAAAAGAAAAATAAACAAATAGGACTATATCAAAAATAAAAAGCCTCTGTACAGCAAAAGAAACCATCAACAAAACAACAAGAAATCCCACTGCATGGGAGAAACATATTTGCCAATATTTTCACCGATAAGGGTTTCATCTCCAACATTTACAGGGAACTCATACAACTTAACAGAAGGAAGACAAACAACCCAATCAAAAATAGGCAACAGACTTATTTAGATACTTTTTGAAAGAGGACAGAAGGAAGGCCAAGAGACACATGAAAACATGCTCAAAGTCAATAAATCAAAATTGACAATGTGGTATAATCTCACACCTGTCAGAATGGCTCTCATCAAAAAATGACAAGTGCTGGCGAGTATGTGGAGAAAAAGGAAACCTCGTGCACTCCTGGTGAGAATGCAGACTGGTGCAGCCACTGTGGAGAACAGTATGGAGTTTCCTCAAAAATCTAAAAATGGAACTCACATTTGACCCAGTGATCCCACTTCTAGGAATATAACCCAAGAAACTAGAAACACCAATCAGAAAGGATATATCCACCCCTATGTTCAGAGCAGCACAATTTACCATAGCTAAGATTTGGAAACAGCCTGAGTGCCCATCAGCAGATGAGTGGATTAAAAAACTATGGTACATCTACACAATGGAATACTACACTGTGGTAAAAAAGAAGGAATTCTTACCATTTGCAATGGCATGGATGGAAATGGAGACCATTATGCTAAGCCAAATAAGCCAATCAGAGAAAGATAAATATCACATGATCTCACTCATTTATGGAATATAATGAACAACATAAACCAAATATCAAAAACAGATCTAGAGATAGAGAAGCATTGATCAGACTGTTAAACCTCAGAGGAAAGGTAGGGGAGGGTGTGGGTAAGGAGGAAGGATCAACCAAAGGACTTTTATGCATCCATAGAAGCCTAGCCAATGGACACAGACAACAGGGGAGTGAGGGCATGAGTGTGGGAGGGTTGGGGGCAACTGGGGGATTAGAACACATATGTAATACCTTAATAAAGAGAGAAAAAAATTAAAAACAAAAAAAAACAAAATAAACCTGATGATGTCAGCCTCCCTCTTATAAAAATTAATATCTTGCCTTTGTCCTTAAAATGAAGCCAGTGCTCCCTAAAATGACTTATGAAACTCTGTATGATCAAGACCTTACATATACAATTACTTCCAGCCAATATAGCAACTTTGTGCAAATGAGAACAAGGTTCCTCTTCTGGAAGATATACTCCTCTGGTAGTTTCTAACCATGGTTCAAAGTAGAATTTTTTATTTGTTTGTTTCCTGATAAGATAACACTTTATTGAACATCATCTGATGCAGGAAGACCTCTCCTATTACTGGCTTATGCATGAAGCCCTGTGGCTCCAATTCATCCCCTAGGAGAACGGAAAATCCTAGATCTCAAAGTACAAATATGGTTGCAATTTCATTATGATTACCAAGGATTAACTTCATTTACAACTTCAGTTTTAATTACCCTTTTTATTTTTGCCTTTTGGAAATTTTATGCCCTTTTCTTCCAGAAATCAGCTATATATTTTAAAATATCTTATAATATTTTACATAGTATTTGTATAATCAGTTGCAACCTATTGATGGAGATGTCTGGCATGGAATTTTCTTATCTTTCTGAATAAATCATGCTTGGACATGATGCATCATTTACTTTATGTATGTTTAGACTTTTTTGGAAATATTTCATTTCATGTGTCTCACCTAAATTGATAGGTGAGATTAACCTGCATATATATATATATACATATATATATGAATATATATGCTTTTGCATATATCTCTCTATATATATGAAAGCCTAAGCGACCATCACAACTGAATGGATGACCAAAGAGGCTGTGTGGGGCAACCAGGTTGGCAGGGGGGTTAGAGAGGGGCAACCATATGACCGAGCAGCAGGCTGCATGGGGTGACCAGGCCAGCAGGGGGGGCAGTAAGCAGCGACCAGTCTGGCGGGGGGGGGGGCAGTTAGGGGCAACCAGGCTGGTGGGGGCCGGGGCAGTTGTGAGTGACCAGATCAGCAGAGGGGGAAGTTAGGGGCAATCAGGCAGGCAGGCAGGTGAACAATTAGGAGCCAGTGGTTCTGGATTGTGAGAGGGATGTCTGACTGCTGGTTTAGGCCCGATGGGGATCGGGCCTAAACTGGCAATCGGACATCCCCTGAGGGGTCCCAGATGGGAGAGGGTGCAGGCTGTGCTGAGGGGATCCCCCCCATGCATGAATTTCGTGCACTGGACCTCTAGTGTGTGTGTGTGTGTGTGTGTGTGTGTGTGTATGAATAAACGTATTTGTGCTGTAGAGTTGGTTGGTTTGCTTCCTTCTCTTCCCCCGCTATGGTCTAGAACAGCTATTTTCAAGCTTTTCCATCTCATGGCACAGAAAAGCTAATCACTAAAATTCTGTGGATCACCAAAAATATATAGTTCTTGCTAATTTGACAAAAATAGGTATAATTTTGACTCATTCACACCAAAAGGCTATTGTAGTATTGGTTGTTGTTGTTTTTTTAATGTGGCAATCTAAGAGAGTAAAAGTCAGTATCCCTGACTAAATAGTCAGTTATTGCACGTTTAAAAAATTTTTGCAGCACACTAGTTAAAAAATCTCAGGTCTAGAATAATTTATATGAGTTAGAATATCAGTTTCTTGAGGTATAGGAGAGTATGCATCAGTAGGAATATCTTTCTGTCAAACTTTTGATAAAACTTTCTATGCTTTGTGTAACTTTTTGGCTATATTTTGGTATCTACTGAGGTTATGATTAATTAACGTTACATAACTGAGATTCTCCATCTATTAATTTACTTCTGCTTTCAGCCAAGATGGAGCAACAGGCACTGAATTTAGTCTCCTGCCTGAAAAACTAAAATACTGAACAAAATATGTGAAGCAAAGTTTTCCAGATAGTGATCATTAGGTGATAAAGGACAGTGATCCTGAGAGATGGGATTAAATTCGGGGAAACTTATAATTGTTACAAATTATTGCTGAAGAGAACTTCCTGAGCCTAGCACATGCAGGGAAACCCAGATAAACTAGGTGGTCAGTCTGATTTGAGGAGACAGAATTGAGAGAGAAGGGACAGGGATGGGTAGAGTTTAGTGGGAAGAGTACTGGAGAGAGGTGCAGACAGAGGTGACATTACTACCAATTCTATCGATATTAGAAGGACAGTAAGATAATATTATGAATTATTTTATACCAATCAAAAAGTTACATTAAAAGCTACAAAAAGATTGCTGAAGAATAGATAATCTGGTTGGTCCTATATCTTTAAATAAATTTAATTTATAGTTTTTAAAATATCCTGCAACGAAAACTCCAGCCCCATATGACTTTATTGATAAATCTATGAAATGCTGAAGGAAAAGCTACTAAATATACACAAAAGCTTCTGAAAAACTAAAGGGGGAAGAATGTAGTCCCACAATTTCATGAGATCAGGCTGAAAGTTATACGTTATTTTTCTTTGCTGTTTTAGAATGCATTTTGGCCTTTATTAATACCCTTATAATGATAACACTATAGACATTTCCTGGCACTGTTCTAGTTATAGCTGTGTTTGTTAGTTTGTTTTTATGATATAATGCTCTTAGGATTTTATTTTAAATAGACCAAATGGCTCTTTCATTTGAGAATTTGCAAAGGAGACTTGCATCATAATGGACCTGAGTTTAAAATATCTTCTATTGTACAAAGTGGTTTGCATTTTTAAAGGCTTAAAAAAGGTATTAAAATATTTTTTATTTGTGATAACCAAGGTGAAACCCTAAAGTGTGTGATATTGAAAAGAGTTAAACTTATTTTCTTATTTGTTTAAGTTAATTATATAACAGTTTAATATTTCTAATCTAGTTTCAAACTAGTATGATTTTTGTTTCTCACTTTCTTATAATCTTAAAATATCCCATAAATGTTAGTTAAAATACATAAAATAAGGCAATACTCTTTCAAATTATTGGCATTTTAAATTATAAATAAATGCTGTCACCTGAATAATAATAATAATACTAAAAGCAAGTAATTCTCTGATGATTTAGAAAGAGCATAGCTACATATGCTATTTTTTTTTATAAAAACAATCTAACAGCAAAAAGGTCAATACTTGTAGAAGTCTTTTTTGGATAATTCTAAGACACAGTGTTATAGAGAAAGTGAGAAAATTGACAGGCATACCAATACTCATCAGAAAAACACTATTATATATGACACAGTATTATGACAGATACTTATGTTGTTTCCATATCTTGGCTGCTGTGAATAATACTGTGATGAACATGGGCATACAGGTAATAATTATCTTCAAGATAAGACTTTTATTTCTTTTGGATATATACCCAGAGGTGGGATTGCTGGATCATATGGTAATTTTATTTTTAGTTTATTGAGGAACCTTCATGTTGTCTACCAGTTTACATTCCTAGTAATAGCATACAAGCATTTCCTTTTTTCTACATTTTTCTACATCCTAGCCAGCATTTATTATTATTACTTTTTAATAATAGCTATCCTAACAGGTGTGAGGTCACATCTCATTGTGGTTTTTAAATTTGTATTTCCCTGATGATTAGTGAGGTTGAGAACCTTTTTATATACCTGTTGGCCCCTTGTATGTCTTTGGAAAATGTCTATTCAGGTCTTTTGCTCATTTATTAACTGGGTTGTAGCATTTTATTTTTTCTATTGACTTATATGAGTTCCTCATATCTTTTGGATATCTACCCTTTACCAGATATTTGGCTTTCAAATATTCTTTTCCATTCCATAGGTTGCATTTTCATTTTGTTGGTGGTTTCCTTTGCTGTGCAGAAGATTTTCAGTTTAATATAGTTTCACTTTCTTATTTTTGCCTTTGCTTTAGATGTCAAATCCAAAAAACCATTGCCAGATTGATGTCATGAAGCTTATCCCCCAGGTTTTTTTCCAGGAGTTTTGTGGTTTCAGGTCTTATGTTCAAGTCTATAATCCATTTGAGTTACTTTTTGTGTATTGTGTAAGAGAAGGGTCCAGTTTCATTCTTTTGCATGTGGTTATCCTGTATTCACACATCATTTATTAAAGAGACTATTTTTCCCCATTTTATACTATTGGTTGCTTTGTCATAAATTAATTAACCATATATGTATGGCATATAACTTGAGATTTTAAGCACTACTTTGGGAAATTTTATTGGTATTTTATTCTTGATTTGAATTAACTAATAGAGATAAGTCAGATCTGAAGTGATATAGCTGAAAGTTTAGAAAAGAAAGTTGTATTTGAGAATGGTAACTGGAGAAAAATATTTTAAAATTCTTTTTGGCATGAAGTTTTTTAATATTTGCCAATGCAGACTTTGAGACCTAATGCATTAGTTTTTCCAATGTCATAGTGAGACAAGATTTGGGAAGCCTTTATATTGAGGTTTATATGCAAAAGTAATTGCTTTGTAGAGACTATCTTTTGACTCCAATTTTTCTCTAGAAGTATTTATATATGTTTAATTCTTTAATTATTTATTTTACCATCATGATATAATTTAAATAAATATTTGGAGATTAAAAGCTATTAAGCCCTTAAAAATGTAAGCAATTTTAAAAAGTTAAAAATTCTGCTTTAGAAGGAAATATTGTTTTTAGGTGTCATTTATTTATAACGTAGTTTTTGCTTGAAATATTTATTCAGAATCCCATTTAAGTTTTTAAGAAGCAAACAAGAAAAAGAAACAAAAACAAAATGCTATTTAGAATAGAAAAGCAATGCTATTTCAAACATTAAAGTACTTTTAAAACCACAAGTGGATTCTCTTCTCAAGAAAACCACTAAAGTAGAGATAAATTGCTGTGCTAAAATTATTTATCATTCAAATCCTCCTATATATCAGAAAAAATAATTCCTTACTATAATTTAGGTAAGTATATTTTCAATCCAAATAACAAATCTGTAACTATAATCCAGCACATACAACAGGTGACATTTTATGTGTGAAGGGAAAAATACAGCAAACAACAGAATCAGAATATTTGACTGTCATGATGGCATATGAATCAAATCAGACAAATCGTAATGTCGTGTCATAAAACTGTTTTTATAACTGCCTGTTGCCACAAATTTAAAAGTGTTCTGTTTTATGTTATCAACTATATATAGTTATATATATATATACATACACACACACATATATCAAAAACAAAACCAGTCATCCTTGCAGAAAATAATCTTCAATCAAGACTTTCCTTTTATTTATTTTAAAAAATTTAAGATTGATTACAGAGGGAGGAGGGACAGGGAGAGAGGAATAGAAACATCCATGATGAGAAAGAATCATTGATCAGCTGCCTCCTGCCTGTCCCCTACTGGGCATTAAGCCTGCAATCCAGTCATGTGCCTTGATGGGAATCAAACCCTGATCTCTTGATTCATGGGTTGACACTCAATCACTGAGTCACACTGGCCAGGCTGGACTTTCCCTTGATTTCTGTTTCAGTTTATCCAACTCTATTATCTGTGTTAAATTTCACAAAATATCTAATAAATATGGGTTGAAATATAATTTAATTAATTGTGTATTTTATGTGTTCACCAGTTTTACATTTGTATTATAGTTTAAAAATCTTTTAAAAATGTTGAATTTAACTGATGAGATATTTCTGATATTCTTTGGTACCAAGTTCATTCATACCATTTTGCCAATTAAAGTCTTTTGTGCATTTAATTTGTGAACACTTTCTAAAAATGAATAAGTAGTTAAATGACATATACTCTTCTCATTATACAGTAGGCATCTTTCAAAATGATGATAACACATCAATATCTCCCAAATAAGATTGTATATCTTACTTGAAAGTGCTTAATTTCATGTTTTCATAAATGGGAATTAAGAAAAATATTTAATGTTCTACTTAGCCATTGTGTATATTTGAAATAGTATTATTTTGTCAATTTTACTTGTATAGTCAGTTATAGATGTCAAAATTTAGAATTATCAAATTTTTATGGCCACATAGTTTTTGGGAGTGGTTCTGAGTATTTTTTCCTATTGAGCTACTACTCTACATTTTTCTTATTCAAGAAATATTTTCTTTATGTTTATTTGTCTGTAAGACTGTTACTTTAAAATTAAATGCACAGGAGTGTTTAGCGGGAAGCAGTCAATACAAGCTAGGTCATGGCAGCTCCCTAAAGAGGCCATTTTATATGTCAAGCAGATCAATACAGATTGATTATATTTTGAAAACTTAGATAAATTAAACAACAGATTTGCAAACATGAGTGCAATAGTTTTGGAAATGAAAAAAGTTATTTCAGTGACTGAGTCAAAAGAGTTCATTAACAAAATGCACATTTAGTTGTGCATTTTGAGCAATATTGTGCCCAAAATGGAAAAATAGTAAATCACATTACTAGTCTACAGATGTTTGGTATAATTTTAAAACTGTATACAAAAATTGATGGTGCTCCTTTGTCTATAAGCCATATGGTCATATTTTATTAAGACATCTGTCTGGTCTTTATAGAAAATATAGTGAAATCAGAATTCATTTAACTTAAATGAAAACTGTAGACATTTAGTTTGTAGTTATTGAAACAGAAACCAATAAAATAAAATATACACTTTTTCTCAATTGTCAGTGTACCTGAAAAGTTGACATAAAAATTTCAAGAACAGCCAAAGAAATATAAATTTTCTACCTGGAATACATTTCTTCTTTTTTTTTTTTAACCAAATCTTTTTTTTTGTGCTGATCCTATATTACTCTGCTTTTGCAGAACTGCAGGTACTGAATCATTCTGTTTTAAAATTTTAATATCACCCTGCCACTTGGCAACTCCTAGAAGCTTGAGTGATCTAGCTGAAGTGAAAAACTTTTGAAAAATATAGTGGTTTGTTGAGAGGAAGCATTAATTATATGCTATATGAAAAAAGAGCATTTAGCTGGTAGATCTTCTCTTCCATTTGTCTGTTTCTGATCTCAGATCTAGGATATAAATCACCCAACTCTTAGAAGGCATTTTATGCTAAAACCTGGGTTGGTGAAACTCCTGCTCTACCCTCTGTTGCCTCCGATGGTGCCTTTTCCCAGTCTCATCTATGACCTTGTTATAAACTGTGTCCCATCAAAATTCATATGTTAAAACATTACCCCCTAATGTGATGGTATCAGAAGGTGGGGCCTTTGGGAGATAATTAAAGTTCGATAAGATCATTAAAGTAGAGCTCTCATGAATGGGGTTAGTACTTTTATAAGAGTCATAGATGAGTTGTTTTCCTCCCTCTGTTCTCTACCAGGTGAGAATATAATGAGACGTCTGCATCCCAGTAGAGGGTTCATGCCAGAAACTGCTGTGCTGGCACCCTGATTTTGGTATTCCAGCCCCTAACACAGAGAAATAAATTATGTTATTATAAGCCACCCAGTCTATATACTTTGTTAAAGCAGCCAATACTGATTAAGACAGAAATTGGTAGTGATGAAATAAGTGTTAGGGACAAAATAGGCAGGTTTAGGGAGTTTTAGGAATGAAGAGGGTCCATAGGAGAGGAATACATAGATGGAGACTTGACGCCAGGGTGCTTATCTTACTTTTACGAGGATAGAGAAATGCCACAAGAAGAGGGGGTCCAGGCAGATGGAGACATTTCTGGCCTGAGCAATTAAAACAGCCATAAACTAAGGACAGAGATATCTCTGGCCTGAGCAACTGGGAGATCAAAGGCAATTCCAACCAGCAAGATAAGGGGGAGAGGAAATGGGGGGCACCAGGTGGGCTTTGAACTTTGAAACTAATACCATGTAGCAGAATGACCAAAGAGGAAAACATGGGGGCCCCAAATTAAGGAAAGGGACTGATAAGAAAGGGTCAGGTTCAGACAAAGAACTGCAGCATGTATAAACCAGAGACAAAGGACATGAGGGAGGTTTTTTATTTTTTTATTTTCCCACAAGAGAGATAGAGCAGGCTTTCCGCATTGAGGGTCCTTCCCCAGGGGGTTCCCTTTGGGGAACCCCTGCCCAGATGGAGTTTGTATCTGCTTCCAATAAACTTCTACATTTTTTATTAAAGAAGTTTTTGTCCACGAGTTTATTCTTCAAACTTTGTGAGGACAAGAACCCAGGGGAAGAACCCTGAACCTCATGTTTCAGTGAGAATAGGGTACTCCTGTAACAAATACCTGAAAATGGAAGTGGCTTTGGACCTAGATAATGCACAGAAGCTGGCAGAATTTTGAGGTGCATGTTAGAAATATGGATGTTAAGGGTGATTCTGGTGAAGGCTCTGAAGAAAAAGAAGAGAAGCGTAAAAAAAGCATCAGTCTTTTTAGACAATACACAATCAACAAACTGATGGTAAAGGCCATCCTGATAAAGTCTCAGGCAGAAATGAGGAACATGTTATTGGAAACTAGAGGAAAGGCAATCCTTGTTATAAAGTGGCAAAGAACTTGGATGAATTGTGTTTGTGTTCTAGTGTTGTGGAAGATAGAACTTACAAGCAATGAAATCAGATATTTAGCCTAAGAGATTTCTAAGCAAAGTGTTGAAACTGCAGCATGGTTCTTCCTCACTGCTTACAGTAAAATCCAAAAAGAGAGAAACGACTTAAAGGTGGAATTGTTAAGCAAAATGGAAGCAGAACTTAAATATTTGAAAAATTCTCAGCCTATCCATATTTCAAAAAATGAGAACACTGAGAATGTGGCTAAGCAACTGTTGGATAAGATTAGTCTGGATCAGCCATCTCAACAGAAGCCAGGTGCAATTATTCAAAACAATGGGAAGAATGACCCTGACGGCAATTCAGAGATCATCGGGGCTAACCTCCCATCACAGGTCCATATGCATGGGTCTGGGGAGAGGAGATGGCTGCCCCCTGGGACCACCAGCAAAGCCTTGTGTTCAGGACCCCAGCCCAGGAGAGTTACAGGGGCCTGGCAGAGAGCTGACATGAGGCTACTCTGCCAAACTATGGGAGTGACTTTATCACTCTTAGGGGTAGAATATGGAGTCAAAGAGGAGTATTCCCGAGCCTTAAAATCTCATGAACTTTGCCTTGCTAGGTTTTGGACTTGTTTGGAACCCATCACTTTTTTCTTCTTCACTTATTCTCCTTTTTGGTATGTGAGTGCCTGTCCTTTGCCTGATCTATCTTTGTATTTTCAAAGCATATAACTTGTCTGGTTCACAGGTTCACAGCTGGAGAGGAATTTTGCCTCTTTAAAAAATGTATACACACACACACACACACACACACACACACACACACACACATATATATATATATATATACACACACACACACACACACACATATATATTGATTGATTTCAGAGAGGAAGGGAAAAGGAAAGAAATATCAATGATGAGAGAGAATCATTGATTGGCTGCTTTCAGCATGCCCCACACTGGGGATCGAGCCTAAAACCTGGGCATGTGCCCTGACTAGGAATTGAACCATGACCTCCTGGTTCATAGGTTGATGCTCAGCCACTGAACATCAGCTGGGCAAATTTTGCCTCTTGATCTTGAATCTCAGCCATATTTGATTTAGATCTTTACATGAGACTTTAGACTTTAGAATTGTTGCTGGCATGAGTTAAGTCCTTTGGGGGTTTAGAGGGATAGAATAATGTGTTTTGCATGCAAGAACAATATAAATTTTAGGGATCCAGGGACAGAATGCTATGGACTGAATGTTTGTGTTTTCTTCAACTTCAGATGTTGAACCACCACAATTCAATGAGATGTTATTAGGGGGTGGGTCCTTGGGAGGTAATTAAAGTTAGATGAGATCATGAAGGTAAAGGTCTCATCAATGGGATTAGTGCCTTATAAGAATCAGAGAGAGCTTGCTTACCCTCTCTTTCTGTATCTTCACATGACAGAAAGAGAGGGTACTCAGCAGTCTGCAGCCCAGAAGAGGGCGCTCACCGTAACCAACCACGATGGCATTCTGATCTTTGACTGTCAGCCTTCAGAACTATGAGGAATACATTTTTGTTGTTTATAAGCCAGCTAGCCTATAGTGCTTTGTTATAGTAACCAGAACTGACTAAAATAGTATTTTTATTCAAGTGCTCTTGTTGGACACACCAGATGAAGGAGCTAACTTGTGTTTGTGAGTGTGATCAGAGGCAGTTCAGAAGTCTTTGGCAAATAATAAATAGAAGAGACACTTGTTAGAAAAATATGCAAACAAATTAAATTTCAAAGACACACAGCAACAGATATATCAATTGAATAATCTGTGATTAGGGGCAAAAAGCCTGTGCCATGAAAGGCAGGAAGTATCTTTGTGGTGTATACCTTCAAGGCATCTCAGAAGACCAGCTGAGGCCTAACTCTGCTATTTGATTTGTCCTCTGGAGGGAGGTCAGGCAATAGCCAGATCTGTCCAAGAATCTTATTTCACATAATCTCAGGAAGTTGCCTTCAGTAATTTGTATGGTAATGTTATTAAGAAGGTCTCTATCTCAACCTTCAACTGAGGGTAGTGGGAAGGAAACTGGTAGCTTACATGTTTTTTATTGGCTGACACATCCCTAGCAATACTCCTAAGCTTTAAGAGTTTCTGATTTAATATGTCCCTAGTCTGGGAAGGAAAATATAAATGATGATAGATACTGAGAAAAGTAATTTATCACTCTGAGAGTTCAAATTAATCTTGGAAAGAATTTACAGTTCCGTTTCCATTAGTAGCAAAGAGTGTTGGCCCTTCATCAGTGGGCCAGTCAGTAAGGGAACCAGATCATTGGTACTGGTTTCAATTTAATTGGAACTTGAAATAAGAATCTCCAAGTGTATATGGAGAATTAATTATCTTAAATTTGAGCTGGAGAGTGAAGATGGGAAATGGCTAATAAAAACCAGATAGTGTCTAAACCCAATCCAAGCAACTGGGATTCAGAATAGGGGTTAATCTCCCGCATCAGGAAACTGGACTGAAGTCAGGAAACCAATCCTACCTATATGACCAAGGCACATGACTAGAATTAAGAAGAAAGAGTGACCAAGTGGTCATGGGCTGCTGGAATAAATTTTATAGGAATAAATTTCACTCTAGAACCCACTGATTTTAGTGAGGATGATTCTACAAATATGTTATGATAACTGAAAAAACAGAGAAGGGAGACTTGACACCTGACACTTTTCATCTTATGACAAAAAAACTCCAAATTTTAAGTCCATTTATTTTAATTCATTTAAAACCCATTAGCCCAAATATGTTTGAGAATGAGAAATATTCTGCTGCTCCCAGAACATCATAACAACACAAATACATAGTTACTACATTACTTTAAGCTCTTTTATTGCTTAAGGATCTGACCAAGCCAAATAAATGCCTGAAGCTGTTATGATTTAGTTTCATAAGAAATTGATAAATTGCATTTCTAAATCTAACTCAGAAGTCACTTGAAGAGTCTTAATACTTGAGTTGGATCTGCATATACCAATTCTTTTAAAACATTTTAATAACATCCCCCCGCTCCCCCCAATAGATTGTTCTTATCCATGGGTATTCCTCATGTTTTAAAACTTGATTTTCACAGGTCTCACATACTAAATGGTCTCTGGCCAAAGACTGAAAGTCACTCCCATCTTATGCAATGGTGGACACAAGGCTGGCCAAATGTAGCGTTAGCTATGTCTAATTCCTATATTTAACAAATGCTTTTTCAGCATCTATTATATGCCAGAGACTATGTACAATGCTAGAAATATCCTATCTAATAAAAGGGTAATATGAAAATTAACAGTCATTTCATCACAAAGATGGTGACACCCAGTCCTCTCAGCCCTGCCAGAGTCCCCCAGTCCTGGGGCGGGGGTGGGGGGCGGGAGGGGCGGCCACTGAAAGCAGGCAGTGTGAGCGGCCTGGCGGAATGCTTGCTTCATCTCTGCGGTGACAAGGCAAGTGTTCCACCGCGGCCATGGAGGGCCTCTGGGCAGCAGGCATGAAGCAGCCAGGGGGGGAACGGTAGGAACACTTGTGTCATCACCCCGGTGCTGAGGAAAGCATTCTGCATCCAGCCGTGGATAGGCCTCTGGGCCATGGAGAGCCTCTGGGCAGCGGGCGCGGAGTGTCCAGGCCCTGCAGAGAGCTACTAGTGCACGGATTCGTGTACAGGGCTACTAGTAAGTAAATAAACAATAATATAAAATAGTGAAAGAGGTTGGCAAACATAAAAACCAATCAATGAGAGTAATAAGTACTAATTGAGGCAAAACCAGAGTGCAATAGGAATGCTCTCCGGCCTCCTTCCTCACCCCTAGATTAGACTAGGTATCCCAAGTAGGAAGTGCATGAGTTTTGAAAGGCTGGTCAAGTATAGGCTGTCTAAGCCAAAAGCTGAAACAAAACAGGACTTGGTCAGGTAAGGGAGAGGCAGTGGACTGGAAGATCATCTCAAGAGAAGGAATAACAAATGATAATTCCATCAGCATTAGCGAAACTGCTCTATTTAGAAATAGCTGCATATTTCAGTACTGTTGAAATATTGTGTAATAAGACAAGCACAGAATGGTATGTAGAAAGATGAGCTTTGCATTTAAGAACATATTCAAGCCAGAATATAATATAGTATTCGAGTTTCAAGTCCTTCTTTTATCTTAATAAGTGGGGCTTGGAAGAGTTCTGGTGGCTGCATAAACCTAAATCACAATGTATGTGGCCCATCTGCCTGAGAAGCTTTCTGCTCAAATCCTGGTTTCCATTCTTCTGCTCCTCTGGGACTTCTGGAAGCCCATTCTTGCTTCTATGTGACCTGACCCCTCACCTATCTGGCACTTTCCTCTGGTTTTCACATTTTTCTAAATTTGGTTGGTGTATTAGTCAGGGTTCTCCAGAGAAACAGAACTGATAGATATGTAGAAAGAGATTTGTTATGAGAGATTGGCTCACGTGATTATGAAGGTTGAGAAGTTCTGTGCTCTGCCATCTGCTAGCTGGAGCTCCAGGAAAGTCAATGATGTAATTCTAGTCCAAACTCGAAGGCCTGAGAACCATGGGAGCCTAGGGTATAAGTCCCAATCTGAGTCTGAAGGCCTGATTCAAATGCTAATCTTCCAGAAAGATCTTTACAAATATATCCAGAAATAATGCTTTACCAGCTTTCTAGGCATCCCTTAGCCTGGTCAAATTGACACATAATTTTTATTTTCTTCAATTGCAGTATTAATCTGTACTAGAGGCCTGGTGCACAAAATTTGTGCACGGGGGTGGCGAAGGGTCCCTCAGCCCAGCCCACACTCTCTCGCAATCTGGGACCCCTTGGGGGATGTCTGACTGTGGCATCTGGCCTAAACCAGCAGTCAGACATCCCTCTTATAAGCCAGGACCACTGGCTCCTAACTGCTGGCCTGCCTGC
The DNA here is from genome assembly GCA_026230045.1 of Corynorhinus townsendii. Lineage (NCBI taxonomy): Eukaryota > Metazoa > Chordata > Mammalia > Chiroptera > Vespertilionidae > Corynorhinus > Corynorhinus townsendii. The sequence goes on from JAPDVU010000004.1 coordinate 74,167,487, forward strand.
CTGCCTGATCATCTTGTAACCACTTGCCTGCCTGCCTGATTGCCCCTAACCACTCCCCTGCCTTACTGATCACCCCTAACTGCCTCTGTCTCGGCCCTGCCACCACGGCTTTGTCAGGAATGATGTCCAGAAGGTCATTGGGCTGTCTGGGCTAATTAGCATATTATACTTTTATTATTAAAGATCAGTTTCAGATATATAGTTAACCATCACAGATAGACACTATTTCTTTTTTTTCCATCTATTTTTATTTTTAAAAAATTTTTATTGTTTAAAGTATTACATATAGTATTACTTATGTCTCCTTTAAACACTATTTCTTAATGCTTTCTAGCATTACCTCTTTCAGACCTCTTCAATAATTAACCCCTCAAGACCATCCTGAATGTAGATATCAATCAGAGTCAGACTTTGCACATATGTTCTGAAGAATATTAATTTTTTATGAGAAGTAAGACTTCTATGACCAAATATGTCAGGAAAGTGCTGTGTAGGGGAACAGTTCTGCCATAGAGCCCTCCTGAACTTGCACATGTTGATGTAAGGCACATAGGGAAGGGCTTGAACCACAGTTAATCCAAGCCTTGACAGAATATCCTGTGATCCTTTGGGGCACGAAAAATGAGAGACCTATATGATGCTACCACAAGGCCCTCTCCCATTAGCTTCCCTTTCTTTTCTCCAGGGCTGTCACAATACAGTTTCTTATGACCTCCTGGGTTCTGGTGAGATGTAGAGCTTGAGCTGTACCCTTTCCCTCTTGGAATAGAGCTGCAGAATATAAGATCTTCAGAGCTGCAGTCTAGAATTTACTCTTTAGCAATAGAGTATATCATAACTCACTGTGTTTTTCCAGCCCCTTTTATTTCGGTGCCATACTTTTTCGTGTGTGGGACAAGGACTGTGGGGAGCTGGCACCTTTGGCCAATCTTCCTTTTCCTTGGTAAATAAAAAACAGTCTAAAAGTGCCGTCATATCTTTACCAGTCAAATTAGTCAGACCTTGCCTCACCTTGCCTTGTATGTGCGTTGACCTATTGTAGTCAATGGGCATCTCTTGGAGACTTGTAAGATAGGCTCTTCAAGGATCTGAGCAGTCCAGGAGAAAAGGCATCTGCTTAACTTTCTTCAACTCAGTGTGTCCTAATCTGTTTAAACACAAAGTTTTGTTTCTACCAAAAAATCCCTACTAAAACTACATGGAACTCATTCATAGACTCATTATTATTGTTTTGAGAGGTTTGTCTCTACAATTCCCATTTATCATTTATTTAAAAATTGATATTATTTTTTTAATTTTCAAAGACTATCTTTTCACATTCTAAGAGAGTGCCTCTAATTTCCTAAAGCAAATATATGTATTTAATTTATTTTCCTCAGAATTTTTGTAAACAACAAAATTATATCCTCTAGAGTAAACTGGTATGGATTTCATTATATCTATATTTCTAAGTCTCAGATTCACAAGACAAAACATGAATTTTGGATAGTTAATATTTGTTGAAATTGAAGCACTTGGTATTTCTACATAAACTAACCTTCTTGTGAAATAGCCTCACCAAAGTGTACTCGTGTTTAAAATATTAGGTTAGCTGAGGGAGGGTGGGGCTGTTGCTATATGTAGACATATCCTATACCTCCAGACTCCTAAAATTTGTCATCTAGTACAAGATTTAAAAGAGTTTCTATTCAACCTATACATTTGAAAACTAAATTATCTTCTTTTTTGACTAATTAGCAATTGAATGGATATTCAATTCTTTTGAGCAGCTCAATGGATAATTTTGGATGGCAAATGATGCCATAACTAGTGGTGGCTAAAGAAAAACCATCTGTCTTTTAGTTGTAGTTTTGAAATTGTTGTGCGAGGCAGCAGTTCAGGTGGAAATATTTCCATGAACTAATTTATAGATTACAAAATGTCAACTTTCAAAAGTTACTATTTTGAATCTGGAAAATGATAGGGGGAACATTTACTGCTTAATCTTATAATGGTAGGTTTATATCTTACTTTTCGGTGAAGAATAAAAAGTAGTAGGGATGAAGTGACTTTTCATAACTGGTAAGAGTAGTGATGGGTTTCAGAAAGGCACATTTCACTCACTGACCAGGTTAGTAAGGACTTTTTGGTTGGCAACTTAATGTTGCAGGACTATTAATCAATATAAAACTATGGATACAATAATGGCTTGTAATAAAATAAAAGCAGAGGCATAGATTTTAATTAGTTATTAAATGTTTAATTATTAAATCAGCATTTTATGGTTCAACTGATAATTAACAATAAAAGCATCAGGCCTTTAAAATGGATTTTATAATTATAATATATATCTATATCTATATCTTTACTTTAAAAAACTCAAAGTTCTTAGTAGTTAATCAAATTTGATTTCATAATATGATACTTATAGGGTACTTAGGTACTTCATAAGATATTTGTTAAATGAGTGGATTATTTTAATATTGGTATTTAATTCTAATAGGTCTATTGAGTAGAATAAAATCATTTTAAAAATTAAAGAATTTATAGTATTTCTGGCCTCTATGTCTCTCCCTTCCCTTTCTTCCTTCTGCACATCTCTCCACAACACAAACACATTTTCAAACACAAGCACATAAACTCTTGCACCTGAACAAATTTAAAGGATGCTTTAATGAGATGTACAGCTAATTGAAAATCTGAAAATCATTGTCTCTCCCACTAATCCTATTCCTATGGAGAGGATATATTGGTCACTGAGTTTTCCTTAAGTTTGGAGGAGATAGTGGTCAGATATGCAAGCAATAAAAAACTTTCAAATGTGGTGTTAGGAGAATTGTGGAGCTGCAAACAAGTGTGTATAAGTGAGCAAATCACATTACATTGATAAAAGTGAAAAAACTGTGTGGTTGAGGAGTTGTAAAATAGTTGTAATGGTGACTTAGTATAAAATACAATATTATCATTTTAAAGGTTTATTTTGTTATAGGAAGAAAAAAAAAGTTTCAAAAAAAGAAATAAAATATGTGCTTCATGTGCTTGAGGAAGACATTGGGGGTTACACATTGTTGAACATCTAGTGCCTAACAGTGTCTGATACAGTGAATGCTCAAGATCGATGATCTAATAATTTGTATTAATTTTTTAGAAGAGTATTGCAAAGTGGGTAAGAACAACGCTCTGGGAGCCTGGCTGCCTGGGTTAAAATTTGTGTTTCACCACTTACTATGTGACCTTGGAACATTCTCAAGGACAGACCATGTGTTAGGACACAAAACTAGCCTCAACAGATTTAAGAAGATTGAAATCATAACAAGCTCAGAAAGAAAATGAAAATACTATACTGTCAACATTAAACAAATTAATATATGCAAAGTGTTTTAAACTGTGCTGACATATTAAGTGCTAAATTAATATGTCATTACTGTTTTCTAAGTTAAGGACAGTTTCTATAAAACTCTAAGAACTTGACAAAGACAGTTGAAAATTGGTCTATTTTCTTTTTCTGGGAGTATTTTATTAAATGATGATTGAAATTGGAATTATCAAAGAAACTTGGTGATCAAATATGGGACCTAATTCACAGAAAAATGTGGTACATTATTCTCCAAACTTCTTGTACAAGAGATAAAAAAAATCATGTGCCAATGACTTAAAGATACTCTTAGAATTATATACATTATATATAGAAATATGTATAAAGTATGTAAGCAGTTTAACTTTATAATTAATTATGAACAGTAGTAATAGAATTTTGTAATTATAAGAAGCAAGATATTCAGTTACATTCTTTCATTTTCCAGATAAGAAAACAAAGACTCAAAACAGATACAAAGCCAAATAGTAAGATACATAGAAATTGGTTTATAGAAATACTAGAGGCCCAGTGCATGAAAACTCATGCACTGGAGGGGTGTCCCTCAGCCCGGCCTGCCCCCTCTCACAGTCTGGTAGCCCTCAGCGGTGGGAGGCGACCTGGTGATCAGGGGAAGGTGACACCCTCATCACCCCTCTGCTGCTGCCAATGCTGACAGTGCAAGCCTCAGCCGGCCCTGGTTACCTGCGCCTTGGGTGTCAGCTGGGCAGCCACCATCCGAGGCTTGCCTGCACCTCAGGCTGGCCCTGGGCAGCTGGGGGGTTGAGGGGACTGGGGGACTCTGGAGGCAGGCGTGCAGAGCAGCAGGAAATGCCTGGGGGGGGGGGTCCTGACTGTGCTGTGCGCCTGCCGCCCCGGTGTGGTTGAGGGGACTGGGCACTGCCATCTTGTGGCTGCGGGCACTGCCATCTTTGAGGACATGGCAGTCAATTAGCATATTTCCTCCTTATTGGCCGTGGGTGCCGCCATCTTTGTGAGGGCCTGATGGTCAGTTAGCATAGTCCTTCTTTATTAAATAGGACTACAGTATTTTGATATATTAGTATATAGTTAGTATATATATTTAAAATAAATTAACTATATTTAAACTTGAATTTAATTTGAAAAGCAACTAATTTGAAACTGAAAGAAGGTATAGCTAGTTTTTCAAAACTCAAGTTCTTAATTTTGATTCATTTTTCTGATTAACTGAACTTCATTATTGCATTATTGAGAGTGCTTCATTGTGAACAATAGAAACTGACTCGTAACATAAGGAGAGCATGAATTGATTCTAATGGTATTTAGTAGCTCAGAGAATTCATAGGATTCTTAGAGGAGTCAACTCAGGCAAGGATAAAGGGAAAGGCAATTAGAAGGAAAATTCAACTGACATAGGTGACGAAAATAATCATATTTCAAATAACCCATATAATATTTATAGTGATAGAGTCTAAGCATTACTTTTTTCAGAAAAAATATTGCCAATTAAAAATTGATATTTAAATTATAATTAATGCTGCACACATTTTTTACCCAACCTCAATATTTAATATTTTGGTTTCATAGTTAATGAAAGAGCAATGTATCTTGTTACTAGACCTAGTATTTCTACATAAAGAAAATTTTGAAAGGCATAGAGAATAGCAATTACTCATCAGAAACTTCCATTTTTATGGGCTAATGTTAGTAAGTAAAAATTTTAAACATCAAAATAAATAAGAATGGTGGTTTGTTGGTTATTCTTGATATAAAAATTGCTGGGTCTGTATTCTCTCAAAGTGTTTAGTAAAAGTATTCAAAATTGTGATATATAGCTCATATCTTAACTGTGTGTGCTGAGACTAGATACATAGATTATGCTTATTTGAAAATATGGCTCAACGTATGAACTATTTATCTCAATTTTCCACTTTTGCATTCTTGGACATTTTAAGCCATCTTGCTTTATCAAAAAGTACTACACACATTTGGTTATAGTAAGTTGTATCTCATAATTTCATGATAATGGAAGTTACATGTATAATGTATGAAATCAGCTATCTACAAAAACAATAAGCACCAACACCCTTATACTAGAACACAATTCATATCATGGAAAAATATTTACCTGAATGGAATCAAAGTGAGAAAGGCGTTGCTGAAATTTAGTCAAGGTACTTAGGGTATAAACTTCAGAAGGCATCACTGAAATACAATTGATGTACAAAGACAACATAATCTAATCTGTGTGATTTTAACATTTTGAAAGAGAAATAAGAATATGTTGTGAAAGTAGGAGTTCTATATGGAGTCTACAGAGTATATACTACAAGAGCTAGGATACATCAGAGTAATTTCAGGGCTGTCCAAAGAGAGGAACTTGTATTTCTGATGGCTGCCTCAGACAATCACAACCATTATGATTGTCTTCCTAATTGCCTTTGCTCACTAAGCAGTATTCTAATTATACCTGCTTTCCATAAAGGCTTTATTACTGTGGTCTGGAGGTACTGACCAGCTGATAAGAATACTCTCATCCTTTGAAAGTTCTATTTCACTTGAATTAATACATGAACAATCTGTTTTATAGGTCAGTCTTTCATGAGCTTGATTAATGTGAATTTGTCACAGAGCCTGATACATTGTGGGTGTATTGAAAAAAAATTAAATTTCTTTTCTATTTGGACTTGGAACATGGACTCTTTCCACAGTGCTTCTGGCTTTAGGAGTCTTTAACTAATGTAACCAGACAGCCACCCACTTAGACTTCTCTTTTCTCTAAAAAGTAATATTCTGTAGACACAAATTATCTCTCTCTCACTCTAATGATCTTAGCGAGCAATAAAAATGTCAGGATAAAGGGACAGTGAATGCATTCATCAAGAAAATAAATTATTGAGCTTTCAGTCTGGCACTATGCTAGGCATTGACAGAAGGTAGAAAAAAGAAACAACAGTTACTTTTTTGTCTTTAGGTCTTGGAACATCACCAATGTTTCAGGCGGAAGCTATGTTATTAAGTTCGAAACTGCTGATGAAGCTCTGGATTGATTCTATTGATTAAATGAAGCATCTTATGTAAAGAGCCCAGCATTGTCTTTGGTAGATAATGGATGCTCAGTGGTAGTTACATTTCTTTCTTTTCGTTCTTTGCATCTCTTCTCCTTATTTTGCAAATGATTTAATACTGGAACATTTAGATCTTATTTTGAAATTCAGTCATTTTTTTCATCTGAAAGAGAATGGAATAATATTTTACATGTCTACCAGATGATGTTTTAGGGAAACTATTGAATATACTAGCATCTTTTGGTGGTAATTTTAACTATCTATAGATTATTTAGATGTTCAATACCATCTTATTTATCTTCACCTAAATACATAATTATCAATTTTCTTCCTGTATTTTTGTGAAACTACATAAGGCTGATGATGTTAAATAAAATGTTGATCCTTTAGCTCAGAATCATATGTTCCTTTACATGTAAACTTCTTCTTTTCCCTGGATGCTTTTAAGATTCCCCCTTTATCATTGATTTTAAGCAATTGTATTTTGATGCATCTTGGTGCAATTTACTTCTTGTTTCTTGTGTTTGGAATGTGTTGGGCTTCTTGGTTGTGAGGATTTATAGTTTTTATCATATCGTATTTGGCCTCTTGAAGTTATTTCATAGTTCATTGATGTTCTTTTCATTATTTATTCAGTTTTTTTTCTGTCTATGTGTTTCTTTGGATAGTTTATTTAGCTATGTCTTCAGGTAAATTAATATTTTTATGCTGTGTCTAACAGGCTGCTAATAACATCATGCATATATATATATATTTTTTTTTTGTGGTAGAAAGGTTTATTCAAGTGAAATTATATCCCTGGGGTTGCAAAGGCCCGTTTCTCTTAAACCAGTCCTGGAAAATGTGCAGCTGGGGCTTCAGCAGAGCTAGAAGCAAAGCCAGGGTCCAAAGTTTCCATTCCATGAAGGAGGTGAGTTGGGCACAGCATCAGTCTAGTCAAGGTGCATCAGTCCATTGTATGGAGTCCACAGGGCTGTGAGTCACATGGGTGCATGCAGGGGAGCACGCCCCCTGTAACAGGGGAGCCAGGAGCACAAGAGGGCCAAGAGAGAAAAGCCCTTTGATCAGGAGCTTATCTATCTCCAATTCCACCCTTGTGGTGGCCATGTCTATTCTGGCCAATGCCCTGAACCCAGGTGTCTGACAGATAACTACTTTCCTTTACCTCACTTAGACCTTACCGGGCATACATCTATTATCTAGTCTCTTCCCCCTGTGGTGTGCAGGGAACAGACCTGGAGAGTGTTAAGTGGCAAATTACTGGAAGAGCTGTACAAATGGCATGCCTATATTATCTGGCCTTCTTTTTGCCACTTTTTTTTTTAAAAAATAAATCTTTATTGTTCAGATTATTACAGATGTTCCTCTTTTTTTTTCCCCCCATAGCTCCCCTCCACCTGATTTCCCACCCCACCCCATGCTCTTACCCCCTGCCACTGTCTTCATCCATAGGAGTAAGATTTTTGTCCAATCTCTTCCTGCACCCCTCACACCTGCTTCCCCTGAGAGTCGTCAGTCCACTCCCTTTCTATGTCCCTGATTCTATTATATTCACCAGTCCATTCTGTTCTTCAGATTTTTATTCACTTGATTTTTAGATTCACTTGTTGGTAGGTATGTATTTGATGTCATTTTGTTGTTCATAATTTTTATCTTTACCTTTTTCTTCTTCTTTCTCTTCTTAAAGAATACCCTTCAGCATTTCATGTAATCCTGGTTTGGTGGCGATGAACTCCTTTAGCTTTTTCTTGTCTGTGAAGCTCTTTATCTGACCTTCAACTCTGAATGATAGCTTTGCTGGGTAGAGTAATCTTGGTTGTAGGTTCTTGCTGTTCATCACTTTGAATATTTCTTGCCACTCCCTTCTGGCCTGCATAGTTTCTGCTGAGAAATCAGCTGACAGTCATATGGGTACTCCCTTGTAGGTAACTAACCGTTTTTCTCTTGCTGCTTTCAAGATTATCTCTTTGTCTTTTGCCCTTGGCATTTTAATTATGATGTGTCTTGGTGTGGTCCTCTTTGGATTACTTTTGTTTGGGGTTCTGTGTGCTTCCTGGACTTGTAAGTCTATTTCTTTCACCAGGTAGGGAAAGTTTTCTGTCATTATTTCTTCTAATAGGTTTTCAGTATTTTGCTCTCCCTCTTCTTCTGGCACCCCAAAAATTCGGATGTTGGTTCGCTTGAGGTTGTCCCAGAGGCTCCTTACACTATCTTCATATTTTTGAATTCTTTTTTATTTTTGTTTTTCTGGTTGGGTGTTTTTTGTTTCTTCATATTTCAGATCTTTGGTTTGATTCTTGGGGTATGCTGATCTACAGTTGAATTTCTGTATATTCTTTATTTTAGACAGTGTATGCTTCATTTCTGACTGGTCCTTTTCCATTTTTTTGGCATTTTCATTAAGGTCCTTGAAGGTCTCACTAAGCTCCTCAGAAGTGTCATCAAGTTTCTCGGCGGTTTTTAGAAGATTCTTGAGTAACCTTATAAATGTGGTTCTGAACTCTTTGTCATCCAGTAGTTTGCTTTCCTCCGTTTCTTTCATTCGTGACATGTTTCTTTGTTTCCACATTTTGGCTGCTTCCCTGAGTGGCTTTGTGTGGTAGGTGACCTATAGGGGGCAGTAGCTCAGCCTCCCCAATCACCTGATGTGGACGCTCTTGGTATACCCCTTTGTGGGCTGAGTGCAAAGTCTTGGTGTAGTTAAGCCTTAATTGCTGTTGGTACGCTTGGAGGAATTGACCTCCAGGCCAATCGGCTGTTGAGGACTCGCTGTGTCTATAAGAACTGCTGTGCTGGAGACACACGTATGGTGCAGGACTTGTTTCAGTGGGGCTTTGGTGCTCGCTGAGTCTGCCTCTTGAATGTGTCACTTATGGATGTGAGGAGTTGAAATCTGGTTTCTCACACTGACCACTAGGTATACTGGCTTCTGGATCTCCAATGGGGTGCAGGTCAGCTATTGTCTGAGTCCACCCAGCAGGAGCTACAGCGAGAGCTACAGTTTTCTCCTCTTTGCTTGGGGTTTGGAGGTTTTGGAGCTGTCTGATCCGGGCTGCAAGTTTGTTAGGTTAAGCTGTGGGGCAGTCCATTCATATGCAAAAGCCGCTGCTTGGAGCTTGGGTGGGTTTGTAGGTTGTGTGGGGCGGGGTCTCAGGGCGTCACTAGCCTAGGGCATGGCAAACAGCAATGGCTGCTAGTTAGCTGGCTCTGTGTCTCAGACTGCATACCGTCCCGTGCCCCAGCACAGATAAACAATTATTCCAGCGCGCAGCTCTGCAAGCAGGCCCCCCTCACTTTCCGACCTGGTAGCAGACAATCCAGCTTCTCCCCGTAGGAGTTTGGGTCCCCCGCGTCTCCCCAGAAACTGTATTTCAGAGTAATCGGGGGCTTGTCTCCCCTTTGGGTTGAAAAAAGCAACACCTGCCACCAGCCCAGATCCCGCACCTCCCTACCTCAGCCTTTCAGCGCTTGTGCACGTCTCAATGCTCTTTTCTATTTCCTTCTAGTTGTAGAACTTCCACTCAGCCAGCTTTCCCGTGGTTCTGGGTGATAGACGTTTTGTCTTTTAGTTGCAGTTTAAATTGTTGTGCGAGGCAGCAGTTTAGGTGTTTACCTACGCCACCATCTTGGATTCCTCTTTTTCACATCATGCATATTTTTAAGATAATTGTATTTTTTAATTTTAAAGATTCAATTTGGGCCCAGCTGGTGTGGCTCAATGGTTGAGCATTGACCTATGAACCAGGAGGTCATAGCTGATTCCTGGTCAGGGCACATGCCTGGGTTGCAAGCTCGGTTCCTGCAACCATGCAGGAGGCAGCCAATCAACAATTCTCTCTCATCATTGTTGTTTCTTTCTCTCTCTCTCTCTTTCTCCCTTCCTTTCTGAAATCAATAAAAATATATTAAAAAATTCAATTTGGATCATTTTATAGCTTCGGTATGTCTTCTTAAAATTCTCAGTCTTTTATTACCTTTAAAATGTGCACAATAGAATTATAACTCCTTTCATGCCCTTGACTAGTTTTTCTCTTATGTATGTCATTCCAGTACTTGTGTTATTGGTTGCTGTTTTCTTACCATCATGGAGGAAAAGTGGTGGCCTGCTTCTCTGAATGCTGGTAGCTGTTAGTTGGATGCCAGACTTTGTGAATTTTCATACTATTATTTACTGGATATTTTTGAATCCCTGTAAATAGTCTTGAGCTCTATTCTGTGATGCAGTTAAATAGTTTGGTAAAATTTAGTTCTCAAAGCTTTCTCAGGAGAGACCCAATCAGACTTTGCAGATCATTTCCCCCCAGTAGTGAGACAGTACTTTTCTGAGTATTTTACCTGATGTCCCTAGATTTATGAGGCTTTGTATTTCCGCTGGTAGGACCATGAACTATTTCCTTCCCTGTGAAAACTTCAAGGATAGCTTTCAGGTGGCTCTTTTCCGAGGCTTAGGTAGTTTTCTTGCATTCCTGTGCTGGTTATTAGGGTGAAGCTGATGGTTCAAGGTAGGTGGTTCCCAGGAGGTCTCCAACCATCACTCCCTCTACATAGCTCTCTCTTCTCTTATGTTCTGTTCCGTGAACTCTAGCCTGAACTCTCAGTTTTCTCTCCTCAAATTATTGAGACTGCTGGGCACCACCTGACTTTTTACAGTGTACCTTTACTATAGCCTGGAAACTCTCTCCAAGCAGTGAGCTGGGGGATCACAGGGCACTTCTCTGTTTTCCGATCTTAGGGAAGATTGTTGTGCTGCCAGATGTAAAGCAGAAAACCACTATTTGTACATTGTAGCCTGATTATAAGTTATTTCAGGAAAGAGCACTCGATCTTGGATAGGAGATGAAGTCCTTGTATGTTTTTCTATGTTTATTTTTTGCTTATAATGAATAAAAAAATAACTGTTATTTTAAAATTGAATGATTGCTTCTATTTTTATGCTAGCTTTTTTTTTAAAACCCTGAAGCTAGTGAGCAGTATTCTGTGCCAATTATTTATTTATTTTTTAAGATATATAAATTTTTATTGATTTCAGAGAGGGAGGGAGAGGGAGGGAGTGATAAAAACGTCAATGATGAGGATCATTGATTGGCTGCCTCCTACATGCCCCACACTGGGGATGGGGCCAACTCAGGTGTGTGCCCTGAACAGGGAATTAAACTGTGAGCTCCTGGTTCATAGGTCAACCCTCAAGCACTGAGCCACATAGGCTGGGCTGTGCCAATTATTTATAAGCAAACTTTCTTCCTACATCAAACCATCAGGAAACAAAACTAGACTATAACTTTTTTGTTTCAAAGCAGAAAAATATACTCAATAGGTCTAATTTTATGGGACTATCGTGAACTTAAGAGTAGCTTAAATACAATTTTAAGTAGTTTTCCCAATAAAAAATATGGTTATTAGTTTTCCAATCACTCATTCTCTACTTCTTGATATGGACAACTAATATACAGGAACAATAGACACTTCAGAAAGTGCTATACTTTTTCACAGCAAGCCAGAAGGGGTAAGGGAGGTGAGACTACATAAGCAATTGTCTACTTGAATATTCAAATGCAGTCCGTAAGCTCATACAAGTTTTATGCTTATGACTAAAGTAACAACCTTGAAAAGCCTGGGCTGATGTTCTTAAAAGAAATTCTATTTGTAAATTCTGGTCAAAGCTATAGCAATAATTACAGTTTTCAGTGGCTCTAACATGAATCATACACATAACCTAGCAAACTTTTCTTTTTCAATATATAGTAAGTGTTTGGATGCCAATGAAACATTTTTCTTTTGTTTGTGTCTAGGAAAACAAATTTTAATATTACATTTCATTAATTTGAAATGTGTATTTTTATGTGTATTAAGGTAATCAGATTATACCCAAGAAGACATCACTCATGCTCAGCCTCATGTCAGGAAACCAAAATTTAAGTTACTTTCTGCTTTGCTCTTCCAGAAAAGGAAGATCCAAGTCAACCAATCAGCACTTGGCTACCCAGCACCAGTTACCTACCCCAGCTCTATACAAGGAAAATAACCTTGCTTTAGCCAATCAGCAAATGTTCAGTATAACTTTCTTGTTACTGCCTAATTTATTCTATAAAAATCTCTCAGATTTTTTCTCTCTGCTAGACTGGATGCTGCCTGATTCATGAATTGTTGAATGAAAGCCTGCTAGATTAGTAAATCATCTGTGGAAAATTCTCTCTTAACAGTATCTACATTAAACCCTTCAGTTTAATTGAATCAGAAAACAATTTTTACTAAGCATAGTTATCGAACCTCAACAACTTGCATTCCTACTAGAAAGCCATATCTTTCCTAGATTTGTCTTTGCTTTTAATTTTAAAACTTATATCCAAACTTCTCCTTTCAATGTTTTGTAAAGTTTCTTAAAAAGGGGTGTTGAAGAAATTTTGGATTTCTTCTAGCAGCTACTTTCCTCTTTATTTTCTGAATAACAGTAAGGCAATGGAAACAGTGGCTGTTGAGTGCAGTGGCTGCTGAATGTCTTGTTCGAGGCGTAGACTAGATAAAGTGATTTCCAGAGTCCTGAGTAAGATTAGCTTCCGCATGTTGAAGTTTTAGTAAGGGAATTTCTCTGTTCTCTAGGCCAGTGGTCTTTCCTTCTTTTCCTTCCTCCCTCCCTTCCTCCCTCCCTCCCTCCATTCCTTCCTTCCTTCCCTCTTCCTCCCTTCCTTTCTGCCTCCCTTCCTTCCTTTCTTCCTCCCTCCCTTCCTTCCTTTCTAATATATTTTTATTGCTTTCAGAGAGGAAGGGAAAGGGAGAGAAAGAAACATCAATGATGAGAGAGAATCATTGATAGGCTGCTTCCTGCATGCCCCTCACCCGGGAACGAGCTCAGGATTCGGGCATGTGCACTTACCAGGAATGGAACCATAACCTCCTGGTTCATAGGTCAATGCTCAACCACTGAGACACAACAGCTGGGCTAGGCCAATGATTCCTAATCTTCAGCATGAAGTAGAATCCTGATCCCCTGGAAATCTTGTTAAGTAAAACCCAATTACTAGGCTCCACCTCCAGCTGGGGTGGAAATCAAGATACTACAGTTCTTATAAATTATAAGCTATTAATATCTATGCTAATGCTAAAAACCACATTTTGAGAGCAGTTGCTTGATCAATGGCTCTCAATTCTGTCAAAGCTTTGGAGACACCTGAGGAGTTTCTGAATGCAGGCAGGTCCTACTTTGCACAGTAGTGCCAGACTGTAGAGTTATCACACAATCTGAATTCATGCAAAGTGATCTCAGTAATCATTAGAAAACTTACTATTGCTCCATGATCTTTTAAGATTTGTGTCAAAATATTAAAAAAAACACACCTCTCTTAATGTCTCTTTAATGTCAAGTAAAATTTTTAAAAGTAAAACTAATATTTATGAAATGAATTTAAAAAGTTAAAAATATTGAGAATACTTTTTTTCTTTGCAGAAAATTTATTAGAAGTAATTTGAACAGTGCTTGCTTTCTTGCTGTGTAACATGATATAGAGTAAGCATTTTTTCTGCTTTGGCAAATTTTCATACTCCTTTCTGAGTTTAGATCAGCTTCCAACATTTTATCCCTTGGGCTTTCACTATTGTGAAATATCTTCAAGAGTTCCTTTAATGGGAAATTTTTGCCAATGTCATTTCCTCAGGGACATCTTCATCCTTTTTTTTTACCATGACTTTTCTCATTTATGCTGGTGAATTTGCCTTCACTAAATTCCTCTGGCATCCTATCTAGAGACTACTGAAGAGCAGCAATGTCAACATTCCCAAGGTCAGCTATTTCTTTTTGTTAATAAAAAATTTTATTGATTGATTTTTAGAGAGAGAGAGAGAGAAGAATCAATTTGTTGTGCCACCTACCCCTGTATTCATTGGTTGCCTCCTGCATGTATCCTGACTAGGGATCAATATGCAACCTTGGCTCTTGGGGGGAGGATGTTCCAACCAACCGAGCTACCTGGCCAGGGCAGCTATTTCTTTTTATAATTCCATTTACATGTTATTGCACTTTCAGTATAATCACCTTTCTTTTTTTTTGGCTGCTCTTTTATCTTTGTTGGACACTTCCCTTTTTGATTTATGTATTTTTATAATATACTAGAGGCCTGGTGCACAAAATTCATGCATAGGGGAGGGGGGTCCCTAGCCCAGCCTGCACCCACAATCTGGGACCCTTCAGGGGATGTCTGACTGCCAGTCATAAGGCCTAAACTGGCAGTTGGACATCACTCTCGCAATCCGGGACAGCTGGCTCCTAATCGCTCACCTGCCTGATCACCCCTAACCACTCATCTGCCTGCCTAATCATCCTTAAGCACTCTGCTTGCCTGCCTAATCACAACTAACCACTTGCCTGCCTGACTGATCACTCCAAACCACTCTGCCTGCCTGCCTCATTGCCCCTAACCACTTTGCCTGCTGGCCTGATTGCCCCTAAATGTTCGTCTGCTTGCCTGATCGCCCCTAACCACCGCTGCCTTCCTGCCTGATCACCCCTAACCATTCTGCCTGCCTGATTACCCCTAACGGCTTGCCTGCCTGCCTGATCACCCCCAACCACTCTGCCTGCCTGCCTGATCACCCCTAACCATTCTGCCTGCCTGATTACCCCTAACGGCTTGCCTGCCTGCCTGATCACCCCCAACCACTCTGCCTGCCTACCTATCACCCCAACCAATCTGCCTGCCTACCTATCACCCCTAACCACTCTGCCTGCCTGCCTGATCACCCCTAACCACTCTGCCTGCCTACCTATCACCCCAACCAATCTGCCTGCCTACCTATCACCCCTAACCACTCTGCCTGCCTGCCTCATCACCCCTAACCACTCTGCCTGCCTGCCTCATCACCCCTAACCACTCTGCCTGCCTGCCAGATTGCCCCTAATTGCTTGCCTGCCTGCCCGATTGCCCCTAACTGCCTCTGCCTTGGCCTCTGCTGTGGCAGCTTCCTCCAGAAGGACGTCTGGAATGACGTCTGGAAGGTCATTTGGCTGTTCGGTCTAATTAGTATATTATGCTTTTATTATTATAGATATCATGGGCCTATCACTGTGAGACACACTTGCTTTCTATGTGCGCACTGAATAACAGACACGGTGACTAATCACAGACATGCTTTAAAGAAAGTGATGTGATTGGTCACGGATCCCAAAAGCACATTTGTTATTTATGTAAGGATTTGCCAACTGAAGAAGTGAAGTTAGCACTTTATGCAATTACTGGCATTTAATATGCCATCACAACTGACATTTCTACAGTATTTTGGGGGACTTGTGCTATTTAACTAAACTGTGATAACTGAAATCTGCTCACAAAGCAAGGGAGGTCTGAAATAACACTGCTTGGTCTCTACATCATGCCAACAAAATTAGAATCTTTGAGATGGGATTCAGGCCAAGATATTATTTTAAAATCTCCTTCAGGTGATACTTACCTGCAAACAGGTTTGAAACTGCTGTTCTAGAACATTGCTTCTCAAAATTTAGTGTTTGTAAAATTATTTGGAGGGTTTGTTAAGATACAGATTTTTGGGCCCCATTCCAGAAATTCTTATTTAAAGATCTGACATATTACCTGTTCTAATTACCTGAGAAATTATCTAGAATTTGTATTTTTCACTAGCTCCTGGGTGATGCCAATCATGGTGGTCTGTGGAACAGCAGTTGCCTGAATGTAAAGACGGTGTATCATCTGAATTTGAAGCTGGAACTAATTTGGATTGCCCATCTGAGTGCAATACCAAGAGTGAAAACACCGTCAATAAATTTGTTCACTGATACCACCTGATTGATTTTGAATGATGGTAATTTTTTTACGATAAAGTTGATATCAAAACTTTTATTAATGAAAAATTATGATGAATATTTTAGTCTAATTAATCATAATTAGCAGTCTACTTAACTAAATGACTAGAAAGTTCAATTATTTTCTCTTTCCATTTCATTTAATTATGTACACCCAATAAATTTAGTGAAAGTTATCCGTTTAGTGTCTTCTTGTAATTAAACACATCTATTAAGTTGATACTCAATATTCTTTTTATTGCCCAGTGTATTAGTTTGATAGGGCTACCATAACAATGTGTCACAGACTGGATGTGGTTTAAACAAAAAAAATTTATTTTCTAAAATTTTTGAGGGTAGATGTCTGAGATCAAAGTATTGGCAGGTTTCATTTCTTCTGAGTTCTCTCTTCTTGGCTTTTAGATGGACTTCTCCATCTGACTCTACATGGTCTTCTCCCCTGTATATCTGTGTCCTAATATCTTTTTATAAATACACATTATATTGGACTGGTAGCCCTGTGTGCAAATCTGTGCACCAGTAGCTTGCTGCTGCCCTCCAGTAGCTCTCTGCCTGCTGCCCTGCCCTCCTGTAGCTCCCCCCACCCCTCTCCCCTCCGTCCACCTTCCCCCTGCCCCCCCTCATAACTTGCTGCCCTGCCCCCTCCTGTAGCTCTCTGCTGCCCACTGTAGATGGCTGCCCCACTCTCCTGCTGATCCGTGATCCTGTTGTCACGTGGTCGGTTGTTAACACTTCACCGTGTACCGACCATTTGCATATTACATCTTTATTACATAGGATTAGGGCCTACTCTAGTGACCTCATTTTAACTTAATTGTTGTTTTAAAGACCCTATATCCAAATAAAGTTACATATGTAGGTACTAGGGGTTAGACTATCAATACTGAATTCAAGGGGTGGGGGCACAATTCATTTCATAACACTCAGATAACTTTAAACTCCTAACTTACTATTTAGGATCTATTTTATAATTTCTCTCCTCCCTCCTTTTTTTCCTTCTTTTCTTCCTTTCATTGCATTATACATTGTTTTCAATTTCTATGCTTTCTTCTTATTAAGTAGAAATAGATGTTGGGCATCATAATGCCTGATGATGATAGTTGTGCTGTGCAAATACAGGAACATTTACTTCACAAATGGCACTGTGCTTGCTCACTGTCCTTGGTGAGGTCCTAGAAAGGGTTAAAATTGTACCACAGCATAGAACCAATCTCCAAAACCTATTTTCTTTTTTTCCCAAGAGGAATGACAAAGTACCTGGTCATAAAATAAAGGTAAATTTATACCAAGCCTTGCTACAGTTTCCAAAGGTGATGTGGGAATATGTGCTTTGACCTTGGCTGAATGTGAAACTTGTAATATAGCAAAGGTGTGGTGGACATAAAATGACTTATTTCTGTTCTTGACAAACAAGCATTTCCTGCACTTGGTGCTTTATTCCATCTTTGAAGTTCTTAAAAATATAGCTATATTATATCTCTAAATGATAACTTGGGCCAACTTTGCCAGCTGACACTATTAAAAGCTTAAAGTCAGTTAAGTCTATGTGATTGATCTGCAAGGAAATGCATATTAGATTAATGTATTGTTTATATAAATTGCAGTCCATCATATGAATGCTCCTGACAGTTATTCTTCCATTATGAAAAATTACAATTAAAACAATTGCAAGACATTGTAATTCACCTACTGTTGAAAAGTAATGGGAAAGATTTGATTGATATGTTTTGCATTTTAACAAATATCACACATTTGAATATTAACTTTGTAAAGGGGATTTCCAACTTGTCTTCCTAATCTATTCATTACTATACTTTTTCTTGTTTTTAATCACAAAAATTTGTATTTCTTTCCTCTAAGTGATTCTTACAATAATAAAACTATTTTGTTTTGTAGCTTCTCTGATATTGACTTTAGTAAAAACATAACATAGCAAAACAAAACAAACTAGGAGTATATTTGAAAATATAATATTTCAAAATAGTCTGTACATTTTTGTGAAGAAATAGAGTTTATTCAGTACCCTCTGACTCTAGGATTCAGTGCGTTTTGTTAAGTAACCGAACTCATATGCAACTCCAACTAGTAAAATAAAAAAAAAGACATTTGCTTTTTTACATACCATACCATTACCTATCACACCTAACAATCTTGCGAAGATGTTACTGGATGAAAATTCACAGGTGCACAGAAAAACACACACACCAAAGACCTGGGGTGGATGGATTGGTTGGGCTGCTCCGAGACCAGAGCCTGGATCCCAAAAGGCCTGTTTTCTACTAAGGCCTCTCTGGGCCAAATGCAACTCTGGTGGGTGGCATTGCTATTCATCCTTCTGTTATTGTTGCTTTGGATACTATTGTAACAGTACTTTCGGCAATATTAGTGACCTGTTTTCTTTGTAAATTTGTGTCTGTCTATGGACAGATCTTGCTGGCTCCACCTCCGCCACCGCGCCCTCCGCCCCTCTCCCCCCTCCCCCCTCCCCCAGGTAATTTCCTGGACAGCAGCTGGTACTGAACTTGTCTACTTGTTCTTTTATGGCAACTAACACAGATCTTCTACTTGGCAAAAATGAAGGGAATAATAAGCCAAGTTATAATTTATTCTGATCAACAGATATTTCCCTTAAAACATTATTGACTTTAAAATTACCAGATAATACAGCGGCTTTGTATTTTGTTTAAATCTCCCCATTTGGATGTCTTAAGCTATATTGAACTAAATAATAATTCATCTCTATAAGCTTATTCATAACAACAGTTGTGGCAGAATCTCTTAGGAAAACACAGGCAGCACTTACTCTGATGAACTTGGAGGATATCTTACTCTTCCAACCAATAATTCTCAGATTAAATGATTTTTTTCATACCATTTAGGCCATAAATTGTTTATTCAGTTGCCAGCTGAGTTGACATAAAAGATTATGGTATTCAAATGTAAAACTCTATATAGAGCTCGTAGCTAGGAATATAGCTAATTTTATAGAGCACTTATTTCTGAATACGCTGAGAGCCAGTGCTTAAAAATCTCTCTGTGAGGGGAATAAAAGATTATGGAACTAAATTCTGGCAACTTAGAAGTAAGTCATTTAATAATAATAATAATAGTTGCATAGTCAGAAAAAGAAAACACTTCATTTTAATAATGAGACCCAAAGAGAGAAAGTGACTCATTCAAGGGTAAATGGCCAGTTCATAGCAAAGTCAGAGTAGAAATTTTATCTTCACCTGTACTATAACAGTGCTCTTTCCACAGTAAAGAATTAAATATTTAATTAATTTAAAATTCTCCCAGTAAATATGGCAAAATTTATATAGGATAGATATCTGGCCTTCCTACAAAAATGTTATTGTTATCTCTGTTTTAATGTTGAAGAATCTGAGTCTTGGTGACATTTAACTTGCTCAAGGTCACCCAGATGGAAAGTGACTAAGCAGGGTTTTGGATCATGCCTGTGTGAATTCAAACCCTGTATTCTCTTTACAAAGCAATGTTGTTTTTAATCTCTGATATAAAAGAAATGCTGGCCACTGAGTTTGCATTCTAAACAGACTGTCAGACAATTATGGTAAGTTAGATTCATTTAAGGTCTGCTGCTACAACATATTCAGGGAAGTCAACCCTTAGTTTGGAGCACTGTGCAGAGGTCCTGTGGCCAGGGTCCTCAGGACCTGTCAGATCAGAAGACTAGATGCACAACTGGTTTAGATGAACTTTTGATTCTGTGTTTCTCCATCAATAAAATGTGGAATTAGGGGCAAGATAGAGTTCATATTCAGTGGTTGTCTATTTCTACTATGTGGTTCCTACTCAAAGCTGCTAACAGTTCAGATTAACTGTACTTTTGGGCTCAAATATCTGATTGGCCCTCACTTTAAATAGTTTAACTATGTCTACCATGTAATATTTACTTCATTTCTTTATATGTTCACTAAAGTTACATCGAGGAGTTAAACAGATTAGACCATGTTATTCTCAGTAACCACCTAGGGATGATATAGATACCAACCTGAGGCTGGATAAAGCAAGAAACTAGTAGGCTCTGAGTGAGAAGGCCTGAGTCTCAGAAACTAAGACTCAGACCTTCTAGGCAGTCATATGACCTTGGGTTAATCCATTCATAACTTTTTCACTTTTGTATGGTTGTAAAAGAAGGACAGTCAATTTGTCTGCCTCAGAACCTGCAAAAATAAATGCAATGGTGCATTTTATAACATGCTTTTAAATAGAAGGGATTATTGTTAATCAGCATATTTTACTGATGGATTTATAGTTTGTTATGATTTAATTTAGGCATTTGAAGTAGGAATTTACCAAATAGTTCCTCATATAGTATGCATAGCTTTCAGAGAGCAAAATTATAATTTACTATTAGGAAAATATGCCACTTTAACATGTCCAGAGGAATAAAGAGAATGAGCATCCATTTTTTGGATGTTTGAGAAGAGAAAACTAAGTGCCAAATTTCTGTGATACAACTGGTTCTTGATAAATTGTACAATAGAACAGTACACAATTAATTTAGAAAAGAGAAAAGAGGGAAACTAGTTCCCAAACTTATAAAAAGGCAAGTGCATTATAATGAAACAAATAAAAATAAATTTAGAGTATTTTTATTGATACTTACTATCTTAATCTTTAAAAATCTAGAAATATGGCTATTAACTTACATGAAGATTATAATTTCTCTGTGCCCCAGAGATTTAGAATATACCAATTTGCTAAACCCAAGGTTAGTCTCACTTAGAATCACTTATGGAAAATCAGAATTTTACTGGAGATAGGATGTAAGTTGGAAACTTTGGATAAAGAGAACAACAGTGCTCTTTTCCTGTGCCTCCGCCATTTGCTGCATTTTAAAGGGGACACTTGGGGATGAAAGACACTACAAACACTGATGTTGGAAATTGAATATAGTCTGATAGCTGTAATCTTACACTGTTAAAATGATGAAAAAGAAAACTGACACCTCACTGCAGTTGTTGCATTGCTTGAGCTGTGCAGAAAGCACTATGCCTTTTTATTTAATACACAATTTTAAGAACCTATTTTAGTCCTTTCCTCAAAATTCAAGGTTTGCCAGGTATTTCCTCTCCTCATTACTCAGCATGCACTATTTGTCTACCCAGTGGTATTTTCTACAATCAATCCTCATGTTCATTTTAAAAACTTCTGAAAATGTTTATTTTTTTGCTTTTTTCCTAGATAGAATTTGAACTATTTCAGTAGTCAAGTGTTATGGAAAGTCTAGTTTAATTGCTCTCAAGCATCAAGTGCATAAGTAGCACATGGCAGCTTGTTAAAATGCAGATTTCTGTCCCTATTCCCAAAGATACATTCCATAATTGGAGCTCACAACACCCCCCCGCCCCCAACACAGTCATTTTGGTGTAATCTCCTGATAAATCAAAAAACTATGAACTTGATATATGTGAACACAGGTGAGAGGAGTTGGGGATTTGAGATTTTAGAGAAATTTAAGAACTTTTCTCAGGGGAAAGAGGAAATAATTAATATTAATTGAGCAGGGGCAGTCATTGTACTAAGAGCCTTACACATGATGTTTCAATTAATGTTACTAACACCTTCTGAGGGACCACATCATCATAACAGTTTTTGTATCATAAATTGCTAAGTATCAGAGCTAGAAATTGAATGATTTTTTTCACATCAATGTCTACTGAGATTCTGTTTTTTTGCTATAATCTGTTAAAACTCTTCATACCTTATAAACTTATAAATATTATTAAATAAATCTGTGGATATTTCATGTGAGGGCAAGGAAAATATGCTTATAGGAAGTACTTTTTAGATATATTATGTTTAAACCCAAAGAATGAGTAAGTTGAAGAATGCAAGTTTGTAAGATGAAATTGCAAGTTTGTATAGACTACTCTCATGATTATTCAACTTGAAGATCTTCTCAATTATACACTCGGCTTTACCCTCCTTCCTTAATTCAGACTGAAATCAAAACTCATAAATAAAATAAAACTACGAAGGAAAAACAGTACATTGAATACAATCTGACATGTTTAGTTTTTCAGACAATTAAAGGTGTGAGTAGAACTAGTGACATGATTCATTGCTGTTACTAAGAGTTCAGAAGAAGTCAGTATTTTACTTTATAAGAATAATCAGCCATTACATATAAAATTTGCATCTCTGAACCAGTGTATTAATCACATGAGATTATTACATGTTTAAAACTATACAATTTTAAACAGTGTATAATGGTATATTTGTTCTTGAGTTAAATATATAAAGAGAAACTAATTCTTACTCAACCATTTTATTCTAATATACACTGAGTGGCCAGATTATTATGACGACCTGATGTTTGTAGGCAAATTAGCCATACACTTCATCCTATGGGATATGGAAGCCGAAGGTCTGTTTGAACACCTTTGCTGTCTGCAGTTACCAATATAAAACGTCTCCAATTCACACAGGAACACAAGGATTGGACAGTTGAGCATTGGAAAAAAGTCATGTGGTCTGATGAATCACGTTTCCAGTTGCATAATTCAGATGGCAAAATGAGAATTTCGTGGAAACAGCATGAAAGCATTCACCCCACATGCATAAGTACAACCCTTCAAGCTGGTGGGGCAGTGTTGTGGTTTGGGACATTTTCCTGGCAAGATTTGTGCCCTTTAATTTGTGTGGAACAACGTCTGAATAGCACAACATACCTAAGTATCCTTGCTGATCAAGTTCATCCTATCATGTTGATGGCGTATCCCAATGGAGATGGCTTCTTCCAACAAGACAATGCGCCAGGTCGTGGTGTTTGTATTGTGCAGGAGTGGTTTCAAGAACATGAGGGAGACTTTACCTTGCTTAGATGTTCCCCACAATCACCAGATCTCAATCCAATTGAGCATTTGTGGGACGAAGTTAAAAGCCATCAGGTAGCTGGTTCCACAACCACCAACTCCCACAGAACTGGACAGTGCTATTCATCAGGCATGGTGTCAGATTCCTCGCATCACCTTTCAACATCTTGTGGAGTCAATGCCAAGAAGAATCGCTGCAGTATTGAAGGCAAAAGGTGGCCCAATGAAGTACTGATGGGGTGGTAATAATAATCTGGCCACTCAGTTTATATACACTATAGGCCCAGTGCATAAGATTCATACATCGGGGGAGGGTCCCTCAGCCCAGCCTGCATCCTCTCGCAATCTGGGACCCCTTGGGGGATGTCCCACTGCCGGTTTATGCTTAAACCGGCAGTCGGACATCCCTCTCGCTATCTGGAACCACTGCCTGCCTGCCTGATTGCCCCTACCACTCGCCTGCCTGTCTGATCACCCCTAACTGCTTGCCTGCCTGCCTGATCACCCCTAACCACCTCTGCCTCGGCCCCAACCGCCGCAGCTTTGTCTGGAAGGTCGTTTGGCTGTCCAGTCTAATTAGCATTTTATGCTTTTATTATTATAGATAATATTTCAATAAATATGTATATACATACATTATCTATCTATCTATCCACTTACTTGCCCACCTACCTACTTATCTATAGATATCACAGTGTGTTTTGTAGAGTTCTAGTGATCTATCACCCATTCAGTTGTGGATTAGTCAGGAAAATGGAGATCACTGTGTACCTGAGTAGGAAGAGGTTTTAATACAGGAAATTTAAGACATAATACAGGGAATACGGCTGGAAGCTAGCTAGAAGTGGGGGATTCTCCAGAGGACATCTCTCTCATTTGGTAGGTGCAGGACGGGGCTGCCAATAACCTCAGCTACCTGCAATATAAGCACAGGTGAAATTCCATGCTCACTTACATCTGTTGTCAGAGACTAACCGAGTCTCCTCTTCTGCTTTCCACATCCAGCATGAACAAGTCTCAGCGCCATCATCTAATCAGAAACTGGCTGGAAAGGAGAGCTTTGAAAACTGAGTGTGAAGGATGGGGATTATATTGTGTAAACAAACTGCATCTGAAACAATAAAACAATGACCAGTAGTCATTCACATTTTGTGTGTGTGTGAAAATGTTTGCTAATGACCAATTCACAAACTTTCAAAGGAATGTGGTAACACCCATTGCTAGAACATTTACCTTATTTTGAACAAAATATTCATTTCTCTAATTTGCATTCTTTCTCTTGGTCTGTTGTTTGGCATAGAACATGGAATATCTTCTCTCTTATTCACATGAGGAGCCAAGTAGCCCAGTTCCTTTATAATTTTCTCACATAAATTAAATGTAAACTGCAATGTTTTCAATATTTTGAGTGCTCATTACCAAAAATTTACCTTAGTTTCTTGATTTTTATGTCAATGTGCTGATGTGCCTTGATCCATGTAGTCTATAGAAAAAATAGACTCTTTTTCTATTAATGTAACCTTAATGTTGCGATGTATATGTTTCTGACATTCACAATAATCTTGCAGATAAAAATTTTTTCATAAACAATTGTCCCTTACTCATAATTTCAAATGCTATTTTGAATCCAAGTGTAGGATGTTTGACCAATTTCTTTTAAATTTTATTTTGGTCATTTTTTACTGTTGTTCTAATCTAATAAGATTTTCTTGAATGTCAGTTTTTTTAGAGACTCTGAATTAAGTGAATTAAATGAATAGAAATAAATACATTTTTGTAAGAGTTAGGAAATATTCATTTTAACCCTATGTGCACATACATATATTTTAGTTTTCTTCAGTGCTATTGTCTGAATGTGTCCTCTCAGATTCATATGCTGATGCTAGCCCCAAAGGTGATGGTATTTGGAGATGAGGCTTTTGGGACGTGATTAGGTCATGAAGATAGAGATCTCATGATTGAGATTAGTTCCCTATTAAAGAGGCCCAGAGAGAGGCTTTGCCCCTTCCACCACGTGAGCATACAGTAGTAAGTTGACAGCCTGCAACCTGGAAGAGGGTCCTTAGTAGAATCTGACAAAACTGATACCCTGATCTTGTACATCCAGCCTCCAAAACTAGAAGCATTACATTCCTGCTGTTTACCAGCCATCTGGTCTATGGCATTTTGTTATAACAACCTGAACAGACAGAAATCCCTAGAAACCAGTCTTCTTAGGAAAATTCTTCCAGTTGTATCTTTCCTTATTTTTTCTTTTCCCCTTTCCCATTCCTTTTATTTATCCCTCACTGCCTCCACACACTTTTGAATCTCGCTCTTACAAACACTTGAGTTCCCAACCATTCAAGGTAACATGGAGAAGACAAAGATGCTAAAGAGCATCTCCTACTTATAAGTAAAGCGATTTAGGTTAAAATTCTGCAAAAATAAGCTCCATCCTTTTAAAAAATAAAGCATGATAAGACAAAACATAAAGAACAAATATGCAAACCTTGTTTTCTTCACTATATAATAAATACGTTTCCTTTATCCTTCAGAACTGACAGTCCTTAGATTATTATTGAAATGAACCTAGGGAGAAAAACACAATTTTATGAAAGTTGGCAATTTACTATAGAATGCCATCATTTTTTAAGTAACGTACTTAATTGCAATAAAAATATCCCTTTCTCTTATCCAAAGATTAAAATAGCTTTGAAATTGCTGAGACCAAAGAGCTATTCAGTTATCTTTATGGGATGTTCTATTATTGCTATAATGTTTGAAAGGTCAAATTTGTACATTATATATTGATGGTGTGGAGAACATGTAGAGAAATCAATTGAAAACATTTTTTCCTGTGTTGCTGTATTGCATTTCTAGTTACAATTGATATTTGCAACAAAAGCATATAAAGCACACATCTCATATGCTATGCAAATTATATGGTTAGAATGTGGTTCAGTTATTGGAACTGGGATGTAGAAAGGATTTGAATGACATGAAAGTGCCAAAGATGAGTTAATGTTGGAGGGAAAAGCTATAGCCTTTCGGGTAAGTGCTTTCAGCTTTAGCCAGAGGCCCTAGTGAGTAGAATCCTATTGGGTTTTCAGTTACAACTTTTTTTTTTATTTGTAAAAGTTTTTAACAAGAACAAATGAATACAATATATGCAAATATTTTGGTTCTCCTAATAGCTATATCTGATAACTAACTAAAATAACTAACAAGACAAGACTGACTTTCTCGAGTAGTTATGAGTGGTTGTCTTATGTGATGGTTTCATTTAGCCCTCACGAGATTCTAAGGGCTGGTATTGTTATACCACTTTTAAAGATAGATAAACTGAGACCCAGACTGATTAAGTAACTTTCTCAAGCTTAGACAACTAACGAGTGTCAGAGGCCCAAATTTAACCTGTTCTATATGTAACAAAGTCCCTGCTCTGGGACTTTGCAATGCTTCAGGGAGGGAGCAAAGTATCTTTTATTTGACTCTTATTATATCAGCTTCTGACCATCACAAAAGGGCCAATATCATCCAAATTGATAATAGTCCCTTTTTCCTGGAAATGTTTATATCCAAGACCTGGTATATCATGTACTTTTTTTCTCTTTGGAACAATTGTATTTTTAAACAATACAATTGCCAGGAGAAGGGTTTCTAATCTCTCTGCTGAGTTCCTGAAGAAGGGTTAGAGAGACAGAATAATGTTCATGGAGGCTAATCATGCTTCATGAATTTAACAGTAGAAAACGAATAGAGAAAGTAATTCAACATTTAATTTAATGTGTTAACAACAATATTAGGGGTTTTTACAGATTTTGTATCAGTTTTCCCCTTTCTAATCTCTAGAAAGGACTACTAAGGATTAGAAAAGTTATGTAACTTTCCAGCCTGTAATGGACCATGATTTAAACCCATCATTCCAATATCAAAATTAGTGCTCCTTGCTTTTTAGTTGTATGTATGCAACATTTTGTTCAATAGTTCAAAGTTATAATTATCTGTGATTGTATAAGATTGTTAAACTCAATAAACTCAATAAATATTTATTTATTGAGTACTTTTTATATGCCAGACCATGTTTAGGGTTTTACCAGAATTAACACTAATTCTCACAACAGTCTTTTTATATAGATTTTATGATTATCCTATTTTATAGATGCAGAAATTCAGAATCAGGGAGATAAACAATGATGTGGTAAGTAGAAGAGTTCTTGTTCAAATTCAAATCTATCTCCAAATTGATTTGTTCCTGAATATTAAACTACAGTGCATTATAGATTTCTCTAGAGTGGGTTTTAAGATAACAAAACAATTAGAAACCAGTGAAACATTGGGATTTTAGTGTAATTATTCAAATCACTATGCAAAACAAGCAGAGATTTAATGAGATATTTCATTGTATTATAAGTTTTATTTTAAAAAAGAACTTAATTTATTATGTACCTGATTGCAACTATATAAAAAATCATCATACCTGTGGATGAATACTAGACAATCAAAAATAAACATAAGTTACTTAAATGGTGGCATTATAGATTATTTTCTCCAAATTTTTACTCAGTATAAGGTTATATTGCCCTCTTAAACTTTTAAAATAATAGAAAAAAGGTAAGACTGATGTTTAAAATTTGTGTGAAGTTTAAATCAAATAAAAATACATAACTTAAGAGTTTTCTTTTGGTGCAAAGGTAAATAAATTTTATTTCTGAGCATAAGAGCTTAAAAATCCTTGTAATTTACATTAATTTCTTTATCTCTGATTTGTATGCAACTGAGTTTTAAAGTCTTTGCATAAACTTAATTTTATACCATTTTCTTTTTTAAAATCTGTCATATGCAGGTTGATGATGTATATAAGAAGAAAATGAAGCATTACAAGTCTACTCAATCATGGATATTTTCAATAGAATTTACTTTTCTAGTTTAGAATCTGTATGTAGAATTTTAAGGCTAAGTTTCTGAATCTGGAAAATATCTACCCAGTGTTGTTTTTTGTTTTGTTTTGTTTTGTTTTGTTTTCTCTCCAATCCCTATAGAAATTTTAATTAGAACTTACTTTCCCATGGCTTTAATAATAAACTTGGGGGTAGATTTATGCTTTCAGTCATGGCCAATTAGTAAATGTTTTCCAGCTTTCTCACTGAGAATAATGACAAAAGTTGTGGAATATTTACTTGAAGGGATGGAAACCAGTAAGGCGGTGAAGAATGAGAATCTAATTCTGGAAGACGAGAAGTGTACCCAGTATTCAGGGCTGCTTTTGCCCCCAAAATTTTTTATAGATTTTTGGTGATATAATTGAGTGGCTGAGAAACTGAAGGGGACCTTTGAAAACGTTACAAAGTTGGAGGACAAAATTCAAGTCTAGCCATTCAAAGCAGGGCACATTAAATTTCCCACTTTTGGTTGGGATTCTTAAGGGTTGTACTCTCGGAGTAAGGGTGCAATCAAAATAGTTCAGCTGTGTACAGGTCGAATTCCACCTTTCAATCATTGTAAATCCTTACATTGGATAAAGATGCTCCCAGTCTACCAGAGGCAAATGTAATATTCTCTTGAGCATTATGTTATCATCATTTGAAGCCTCATATTATTTCAGATTATAATGCTTGACACTCATTAAAACAGACACACAAGTAATTAGAGAATAAGGACAAAAATAAATGAAAAGCCATTGACAACAAAAACATATTCATGAAGCTCCTGATAAAGCAATTATCAAACACAGCCTTTAAAATAACCATGGTTAATATGTTGAAGAGGTAATGGATGAGTTTGGAGATTTTATTATATAAGTGGAAGACATAAAAAATAAAATGGAAGTTCTAGAACTGAAAAAAACCCCACAATATTTAAAACTCAGAAATCAATACTTGGGTTTAACAACAGGTTAAGCACAAAGAGAATCAATTAATTGAGATATAACTTTGCAACAGAATCAATGAAGGATAGAAGAAATAAAATTTTTATGATGCCAAAATAAAATAACTGGTAGTGAGACTGCTAGATCCATGAGATTTTTCCTTTGAGATTGAAGATGAAGACAATTTTTGGACAACAAACAATCCTGAATATATCACTGCAGATGAGATAAAGGAAATAAAAAAGGATTGTTTTATGATAAAAAAAAAATCCCAAATGGAATGTAAATGATGTCAAAGGAAATGAAAAACAGTAAAAGTAAAATTATCTGAAAAATAATTGCATAACAGGGCAATAACAGTTATTTCTGTTATTACAATTTAAAGTAGAATGAAAAAATGACAATAACCCAAAAGTCAGGAGGTGGGGCAAATGGGGTAAATTGTTCCAGCACCTTGTATTATCTGACTACAAGGTACATATACCAGTTAACCTCAGCCCCACCCAGATTACCTTATCTCTTTCCCATCTTCAATTTCTGCATAGTATTATCCCATCGGACTATGTGTGTTCATTACTAATATTTACTGTATCTCCAGCTCTTCTTGAATGTAAGCTCCATGAGAGAGAGAGCTATCTTATTCATTGTGTTGGTGCACAACAGACATCATGGTATATGTTCCATAAGTATTTGTTTAATCACTCAATAATAAATATAGTGGTAAAATATTTGTAAGTTTATTTTTTTATAAATTGGTAATATACATAATTGCTCATATGTAGGAAGTATTGCTAAAAATAAATCTTACAGGAATCATTTGGAAAAGACGTGTCCTTTTTGCTCTTTCAGCTTTGCTAATTAAAATCAGCTAGGTTGGTAGTGTTATATACTGATACAGTCCAAGTCAATATAGCAATTTAATAATAGGCAAAGCCTGAAAAATTGTGGTAAAACTGCATCATAATATGGCAAATATAATTATTGATTACCTTTATAAATGCTAACTTTTTTATGTTGCAGAATATCAGAGCTACTCATGTCACTTCCCAAATATATATTTGGAATTTAATCTATCTGTAGAAGTAGGCTATCATCTTACCTTTATGTGTAAAAATACCTTATTTGTATTTTAAAATAATGACAAAAATTTCTTGAAAATATGTGGAACATTACTTTTCACAACATAGACATGTGACCAAAAATATATTGAATTAAGATGTTTGATTATATTAAGTTCTCTATATTAACTATTTATTTTTCAATTAAAATATCTATGTCAGTGGGAATATATCTTTTTGGAAGAGAGAGTAAATAATAACGTTTCCAAAGGAATTATCTTGACTGGAATGGAACATGGAACCCTTCACCTCACAGGCCAATGCTCTATCTACTGAGCCAAACTGGCTAGGGCAGATGTCATGAATTTAAAGTGAATAAATAAAGTTATCAAACAAAGAAAACTATTTCAGAGAAAAACACATTCCAAAAGTTTGAAGTGAAAGTATTTTTCCCATAACCATATTAAAACCATGTAAATAAACCCTAGAATGCAACTATTAACTTGAGATTTTGGGGGAGTTAATGGGTGATAAAGAAAAGAAGACATTAAATGAAAATTGAGCATTGCAATAAAACAGCCTTTAACAAGATTAAAAAATTGTTCCTGGCCAGTGTGGCTCAGTGGTTGAGTGTCAGGAGGTCATGCTTTGATTCCCAATCCCAAGTCAGGGTACATGCCCAGATTGCAGGCTTGATCCCCAGTGGGGAAGCATGCAGGAGACAGCAGGTCAATGATTATCCTCATCATTGAAGTTTCTATCTCTTTCTCCCTCTCCCTTCCTTTCTGAAATCAATAAAAATACATTAAAAAAACAAATTATGACTCCAATCACTTCTAGATTAACTATTGCTTTGAAGGTATTTAAAGCAAAAAAAAATCATTCATTATGTAAGCATTTGTTTAGCACCTACTATGTCCCAGAGATTACATTAGTTCCTTAGGCTATAAATCAGTCAGAAATGAGCACAAATCTGTCAAAATGAATACTGTCCTACTTGAACACATATGCTTTGTAAAATATACTAGATATCTAAAATAATTGTTTATAGTTTTGAGTATTAGAAACATCACATATTGCTGAAGTTTGTTAAATATTAATACTGGAAGTGATTTCTTGAGAGGCACACATGAATCAATCAGAAAATATTACTGTACTCAATGGTATATTAACTGACTTGTTTCTTTTATAATAAACTAGTGGTCCAATGCACAAAATTCGTGCATGGGGGGGTTCCCTCAGACCAGCCTGCACCGTCTTCAATTGGGGACCACTTGGGGGATGTCTGACTACTGGATCGTGCCTAGATCCCTGTGGGTTGGATATACGTCTTGCAATCTGGGAATGCTGGGTCCTAACCACTCACCTGCCTGCCTGCCCGATTGCTCCTAACTGCCCATCCCTGCCGGCCTGATCTCACCCCCAACTGCTCCACCTCCTAGGCAGCCTTTGGCTCCTTGCACTTCACCCAGATTTGGTTCTGATTGGTCAGTTTCTATGCCAGTCATCATCTCTAAGTCAATCAATAGGCCTGATCAGAGAGGTGGGGCTGATCAGCAGAATCTGTGGAGGCCCGAGAGAAAGAGAGGCAGAGCTGCTGGCCAGGCCCTGAGAGAAAGAGAGAGGCAAGGACTGATCAACAGCTGCCACGGAGGCTGTGAATCAGACCCTGCTTCTCTCTCCAGGCCTCTCTTAGGGCCTGGTCCACAGTTACCTCGCAGTCAGTGCTAGGCCGCGGTGCCCAGAGCAGTCGGCAGTCAGTGCTGGGTCACCATGGCAACTCAGCACTGCCTTCTGGTCGGTCGGTCAAGCCTTCAGTTGTTTTGGATGTTATGGACCCTGTTTTTTTTTTTTTTAATATATTTTATGGATTTTTTACAGAGAGGAAGGGAAAGGGATAGAGAGTTAGAAACATCTATGAGAGAGAAACATCGATCAGCTGCCTCTTGCATACCTCCTAGTGGGGATGTGCCCACAACCAAGGTACGTGCCCTTGACTGGAATCGAACCTGGGACCTTTCAGTCTGTAGGCTGACATTCTATCCACTGAATCAAACCAGTTTTGGCCGGACCCTGGGTTTTTATATATTAGGATGATATTAAGAGATAATCCTTTAATAACAATGGTACACTAAAAAACATTTTTTCTCTAAATTTTATTGATTTTCAATCAATTTTGGAATCAACATTAAAATTACTATAAGTAATGCAATTTTAAGAGTATATTAAAATAGACTAGACAACTTCCATAAACTCTTGCACAGTTGTAGGTAGCAAATAATTATTTCTGAAATTACAATCATTCTAATACATTGATGCAAATTACTAAGAGTTTTATGATTATAATGTACATAAGTAAAAAGACTGACCTTATTTATTGAAAATTCAGGGGTGCATAATTTTTTTAATGTCCTGTTACCTCAAAATGAAATAAAAACTAACATGCTTTTAAATACTTATGCAATATCACCTGTAGGTCATGAGGCACTCATAGTGAAGAAAGGATGTTCTCCTTAAAGGTAAAAAGAATAGGATATTTTACCTCAAGAAAAACTTTACAGTAAGTACAATTCTTAATATGCTGAATTTATTCTTTTGTTTGTATTTATAATGTTCATGATTTCAAAAATAGACTCTGTGTAGTGACTCTTTATAAGGCAGTGTCTCAGTCAATTGAAAATGACTTCAATTTCAAAGTATCTTTGATTAACTGGTGAGAAGTACATTGAGGAGGCTTGAATAAAGAGGCTCTAATCATGGCATATGTCCCGTGAGAATAGGAAAGAATAAGGGATGTTGCAGCATCTGAAGACTAGCAACACTAGGAAACCATTATCACTGATGGAGAGAGATGAATATTATTACTGGAGCCAATGAGAGAGAAAGAGAGAGAGATGCTGCCAGAGGAAGAATATGATGAAGGGAGAAAAGCAGAAAGAAATATTCCAACTTCTATTTTCAGTCTCCTGCTGTTGCTTCTTGTCCAAAATCACTCTAAGCCAGAGGGCAAGGAACTCTAGGTAATATCTCCTATGACTTAAAAACAATTTATAGAGTAAATGAAGAATAACAAGCAGAATAAGTAAAAGGTTCATCACATCCACATCTACAAAACTACTAATTAAATTTATAGGGAATGTTTTTCTTTTTTGGCTGAAAATTCAAACATTACTTTGTTGTTTTTCTTATCGTTTTTGGCATATGTTAGGGGTGAAAAAACATATCTGTAAAAGCAAATTACATTAATTCATTTCTTTTAGAATATATTTCTAATTTTAAGAATAAATCTCAGAGCACTTCATTAGCATAAAAGCAAGAAAAGTTTATTAATGCCTTCAATTTCAAAGTATCTCTGATTAACTAGTGAGAAGTGCATTGAGAGGCAAACTGATTTTCATTATTCTTTTTATTGTTTCTATTATAAAAAGTCTCCAATTGATGCACATATTTTCCAAACAGTTTGTATTATTGGATTAGAAGCTTGACACTGTTCATATCTGAACACATGAACAAAAAAAAGCAAATTTAATAATAATGAAAAGAACCCCCAGTAATCCATCATGCCACTACTGTAGCACAAGCAGTGAAGTTGAATGGGTGCCAACTTACAAAAACGATTCTATAAAAGTATGCCAATTACTGTAACCATAATAAAATTCCTACCCCAATTAAAGTGAATTCGCATCATGATCATCATCTCCAGTCAACCCTCTACTGTTTCTAAATGTTAGTTGCTTTTCGAACACACATTTGGCACAAAAATTTTATGAAAGCTTAATGAGAAGATACATTTTTAAAAGAATGATGGCTCCATTGGGTTATATAACTCAATTGTTGAACTTTATTTCTATATCTAAATATTGATGAGTAATATAGCCATGATTTATTTGTAATTTCATATGATCTCTCTAAGCTTTTATTTGGACAAATCTGGGCATACCACCATAGGAAGTTGAGAGAATCATAAACAATTCACTGTAATTTTCATGATACTACTTTCCTATCCAGAAATAAGGTTATTGTCATTTAATGAAGTAAAATGTTGAAAATGAGCTTTAAGTTAAAAACTACCTTCACCATCAATCTCAGGCTTCTCCTCTTCCTAACCCCTGAGTTTTATGGATTTGCATTGTTATTCAAAATTCATCGAGAAGTTATTGTAAATATATTTCCTGTGCCTTTGTTGGTGTGGCATGAAAATGAACTTGTATTCAAATTCTATTTATGGGCAGGAACAGTGGAAAATGGCAAAGAGAAGAGAATCTAAAAGTGCACTGATTTTCAGAGGCCCCAATATTTGTAGCATGTGTTGCTGGCTTGTAAGTGCCTGTCCCTTCTTCTCAGAATTTTCCTTCAAAGCAAAGTACTAAATTAATCTTGTAGAATTCTCTGTTTAATGTCAAGTAAAATATATAGATGAAGGACTGAATTGGGACTCTTAAATATTTAATTTGTTAAGGGAGAAAAATATATCAGAGAATTTGTTACTGAAAAAGTTGTTGGTCTGAAATTAGAAACATGTTCATGTTCCTTAGAAAAGGACATTGATCAAAGCCTTGAGACTCCATAAATATTTGTTCAGCTCCAAATGGCATTTCCCTATTTACTGAGTTGTTTTCTAAGTATGCAGTAAATGTGTTAACATCTTTTCCAGAGTAGTTTTTAGCTAGAAAGTAGGAAACGCTAAGAAATTAGGCCTATCACTCTTAAAAGAAGAGGCATGTCACAGATTTATAAAAGGAGCACACCTGTTTCACAAGTTCTACCTGGTTCAGTACAGATATCCCAAATTTTTGGTAGCAAATGAATCACCAAATAAAATCATTCGAAAACAAGGGACATTCATGGGTGAATTGTGTTTCTATTTTTAAATAAATTCTGTCATCTTTTTTCTTATATATGAGAATTATTTCACAATTCTATTATGTATCTATTTCTTGCAAGTATCAAATCTATATATATAAAAGCCTAATATGCTAAGTGTCTGACCAATTGGTTGACCTTTTGATCTACGTTTGGCAGGTCACTATGATGTGCACTGACCACCAGGGGGCAGATGTTCCGACAGGTAGGTTAGCTTGCTGCAGGGGTCCAGTAGATTGGGACTGGGTGAGACAGGCTGGACATGCCCTGGAGTCCTCCCGTGGTCCCTCCCTGGCCTCGAAAATATTTTTTTTCTAATTAATTTTCTTTCACTGTGCATGAAAGAAGTGCAATATTCTATGACACGAGGTGGTTTTCTCTAACATTTATTACCTTTTTTTTTCTTACATTCATTCTGTTTCCCTTTCTGCTCAAGACAGCATATTTTCTACCTTATGTTTCTAAAACCCTTAGCCTCAGAGTCAGGACTTGATAGATAGAAACAGTAGAGCAAGCTAGATTGGACTACAGAACCTGGGGTTGGCTCCAAGTCTGGGGAGTATGATGACTCAGACTCATCCAGAGTTGCTTTGAGTTTGGTTTGCTATCAAAATTTGGTGCAAAGGACAAATGCAAGATTAGGATATAAGTGAGTGAATATCATTGTCTGAGGTTGCCTACTTTTACACAAAGGCGTTCCTGAATTCAGAGGTCTTAGTAACATGCATGAGGTAAGGAATCTATCAGACAAAATGAACTCAAAACTATTTACTCACCCCTCAATTTTATTTTACTTTATTAGAAGAGGCCTGGTGCATGAAAAATTTGTGCACTCGGGGGAGAGGGGGTGTTCCTCAGCCCGGCCTGTGCCCTCTTGCAGTCCATAAGCCTTCGGTCAGACATCCTTGGCACTGCCACGGAGGCAAGAGAGGCTCCACCACTGCTGAGCTCGTCAGTCTTGAGCCTGGCTTCTGGCTGAGTGGCGCTCCCCCTGTGGGAGTGCACTAATCACCAGGGG
This sequence comes from Corynorhinus townsendii, assembly GCA_026230045.1. Taxonomy (NCBI): domain Eukaryota; kingdom Metazoa; phylum Chordata; class Mammalia; order Chiroptera; family Vespertilionidae; genus Corynorhinus; species Corynorhinus townsendii. Next base: position 74,203,311 of record JAPDVU010000004.1, read on the forward strand.
ACAGCTCCTGCATTGAGCGTCTGTCCCCTGGTGGTCAGTGCCAGTCAGAGTGACCTATCATTCCATCAGTTGATTTATTTGCATATTAGCCTTTTTTTATATTGGATTATTTTTTTTATCCTCACCCAAGGACATTGTTCCATTGACTTTTAGAGAAAGTTGAAGAGAGAGGGAAAGACAGAGAGAAATATAGATGTGAGAGAAACACATCAATTGGTTGACTCCTGCATGAGCCCTGACCTGGGCCCAGGCTTGGGAGGAGCCTGCAACAGAGGTATATTCCCCTGACTGGGACCTTTTGGTCCTCAGGCTCATGCTCTATCCACTGAGCCAAACCGGCTAGGGCCTCACCTCTCAATTTTATTGCAGTCCATAGGATGTTAGGGAGCCATGTAAAGACTGGTGGCACTCTAGTCTTTACATGAGATTATCACATAAGGGGGTTCTTTCTTGACTACACTTGTATACTTACTTCCAAGTTCTTTTTTTTTACTACATCATCAGGCCTACTTGAAATTTTCATTGAGTAGTCCAAGCCATACAAGACTAACAAAAATATTTTTGTAGGCAAGGGAAGAGATGTGTGTGTGTGTGTGTGTGTGTGTGTGTGTGTGTGTGTGTGTGTGTGTGTGTGTGTGAGAGAGAGAGAGAGAGAGAGAGAGAGAGAGAGAGAGAGAGAGAGAGAGAGAGAAATCTGTGGGTTCTAGTAGTCATGGCAGTTCACCAAGAATGTAACAAGACTCAGAGAAAAATGCCTATGTCAATATTCTAAGTTGATAGACTAAAGAGCTCTGTATCTCAAAGAGCAGCTGGCATTGTCTACATTTGGGGAGGCCAAGCGTGTTTTTAGGTGGTGTGGAGGTACTCAGGAAACACAGCATAGCATGGAGTTAGATCTCAGAATCATGTCACAGAAGTCAAAAGCAAGGGAGAAAATATGCCTATGAGTGTTAGACCTTAATTTGTTTCTTATACCTAACTAACAAAATATAGACTTAGAACCCCAAGTTAAGTTATAAAAAATAAAATTATATGACTTTAATACTTGGATTTATGAATTGAGATTCATATGTCTTATGCCCACTAATATACCCATTAATTATTTTCTGTGTTGTATTTGTGGAGTTAATAGTTTTGTCCTTGAGAATTAGCCTGCCCTTGAACTTGATCCTCTTTCTTTTTTCCCCACTGACTTTTCAAGGTACATTTTTATTTGATTTTATTATCCACAGTCCATGCTGACATGCCTGATTTGTTGTTGCCAACCAGGTTAATTAAGCATAGCTTCTAGTCTATCATTTGGACATATGATACAAACACACACAGGATGGGCTCATTTCTTACAATAAATAAAACTGAAAGCATTGCAAGATATTTATTCTTTTGTTTATTTTGCAAAATCAAATTTTATCACCTAAATTTCCTTAAATAAACAGACATTTTAGTTGCTATACATACTGAATAACTTAAAAACTATTTCCATTAATACTGGCTTGTTCAGAGGAGGGGTAGGAAAAGTGTAGAAATTGAAACATTAGGCTTTGTCAGTCGTATTGCACCATGCAATAGAAAAACTTTCTTCTCTGTTACTTTTTACGGGCAAGGACAATATTGTATAAATGTCATCTTAAAAATACATTGCATACATCAATGTCAAGGCTCTATTATTGTTTTCCATATGAAAGAGAATAAGTCTCTTAAGAATTACCTCCATTATAGATTCTCCAAAATGACTTGCAGATGTCTTCATGGGCCCTTAAAATTCCATAGAATTGAAGATGAGTTATTTGAAATACTTTTATTAGCAATTATTCTGTGAAATGCTTGCTTTGACTGTAACAATTGCTATTTAAGCCACTTAGAAATATTTATTTCTGCCCAGCCAGTGTGGCTCAGTGGTTGAGCATCGACCTATGAACCAAGAGGTCACCAATTCAATTCCATCAGAGCACATGCCCAGGTTCCAGGCTCCATCCTCCGTAGGGGGCATGCAGGAGGCAGTTGATCGATGTTTTTATTTCTCTATCCCTCTCCCTTCCTCTCTCTCTAAAGTAAAAAAAAATATATATTTTTTTAAACAGAAATTTTTATTTCTTAAAGAAGTAAAAAAAACTTTAAAAATGTACAGTTTTAAAGATAAAAAGTGTATGTATATGCATGGTGTGTGTTGGTGTATGTGTGTGTGTGTGTGTACAGTATTTACAGAAAATATAATAGGATAATGTTAGGGACTGATTTTTTTACTTCAATATTTACGATGTTGTAAGATTATTACATTACTTGCCATGTTTAAACTACATTTTCTCTATTCTCTTCTGAACAAAATACAATACTATGGACTATACACATAGTTTGTTTGAAATCTTTTTTAGAAATGTGAAATTCCAATGGTGAAGGGCTTCAGACTTTTATCCTATATAATAAAAGCCTCATATGCAAATTTTCCCCTGGGGGCAGTTGTTCAACCGGGAGACTGGGAGTTTGACTGCTCGCTATGATGATGTGCGCTGACCACCAGGGGCTGGTGTGGAATATGGTGGGCATGGGTGATGCGACGCTGGCAGCAGGTGGCAGTGGAGGTGCTGCCAGCCCTGATGAGCCCCACTGAGAGAGAGACCATGGTGGGATGGTGGGGCAGGTGAGCGGGTGGTGCTTAGCCAAGGCGGGTGTGAGTGGGGGCCCGATCGTCCCTCTGATCACCTTGCAGACAGTGACCAGTGGTGGTGCTGGGGGGGGGAGGGCCCTGATCCTGATCAGTTGCCCTGCAGGAGGAATGGTAGAGCAGGTGAGGGGGCGGCACCAGGCCACGGTGGGGTGTCAGGCAGGGATGCGGGGCTGTGAGGTTGGGGGCGTGAACTGGGGCCCAATCCCAAGTGACCCCACAAGTGCACAAATTCATGCACTGGACCTCTAGCGCTATCTAATAAAAGAGCAATATGCAAATTGACCATCACTCCAACACACAAGATGGCTGCACCCATGCGGTCAAAGATGGCTGCTTCCATGTGGACACAAGATGGCCACCACAAGATGGCCAACAGGGGAGGGCAGTTGGGGGTGATCAAGCCTGCAGGGGAAGACAGTTAGGGGTGACCAGGCCAGCAGAGGAGGGAAGTTGGGGGCGACTGGGCCTGCAGGAAAGGGCAGTTGGGGGGGACCCAGGCCTGTAGGGGAGGGCAGTTAGGGGTGACCAGTCCTGCAGGGGAGGGAAGTTAGGCATCAGTCAGGCTGGCAGGGGAGTGGTTAGGGGGTGATCAGGCTGGCAGGCAGAAGCAGTTAGAGGTAATCAGGAAGGCAGGCAGGCACGCAGTTGGGAACCAGCAGTCCTGGATTGTGAGAGGGATGTCTGACTGCTGGTAGGATCGGGCCTAAACTGGCAGTCGTACATTCCTTGAGGGGTCCCAGATTGGAGAGGGTGCAGGCTGGACTGAGGGACGCACACACCCATGCACGAATTTCGTGCACTGGGCCTCTAGTTTATTATAAAATTAGTAAGCTGCTATATCTAAACATAAAATTAAAATATTTGGGCTCACTGAATCATTAAAAAAATTAAATATTTAACTGCATTCTCAAGATGAATCATAAAACCTGTGTAAAATAAACTAGCTGAGAGGGAAGATCCACACATTGTAGAGTTATCTCTATATCAAATAAACTTGGAAAATTACCACTGGTCAGTAGTCATTTCTGTTGAAGGGAAAGGGCTACCTCTGCTTTTAACCAAGGATGATGTGTGTGTGTGTGTGTGTGTGTGTACTAGTATACTGTATTTGTTGGTGTCTAGACTTAATATTATGGATTTTTCCAGGATTGCCCTATTTTAAAATATTACCTCCCTCTGTGCCCATGAGTTTATTCATATTCGTCAACCAATTTATCTCAATTTTTGATTTAGGAAAATGGTCACCACAGGCATACAACCTCCAGGTGAAATTTGAGCCATCCTCTCTCTGATTATTGCACATCTGGTTAACACCTCGCATACAAATTAGATAGACATTCCCAAAGTGAGGACTGTCACAGCATAGACACGGGAGGTTGAATAAACATTTGCTACTTGGGTCACGAACACATGCTGTGCACCAAAGAGCAGAGAATCAATCATTGTGTTGTGGACATGACTTTGGATGTAATCCAAGCCCGGGTGAACTAACAGGATGTCACATGGAGAGAGGTTTTAGGAAGATTTTAATCTAAGAACATTTATAAGTAAGCATACAATTTGTGTTTTGATTTTTACATAAAACATTTTCAGCAATAGATTTCAAAGTAGCACAATGGCAAGACAGAGTTTGTGTCACTTACATAGTCTTATTGAACAATGAACACAATTTTCTAGGTAAACAAAGCCCGCTTAAGATAAAGGTAATGAAGCATTTAGTGAAGAAGAGAATATGTGAAAATTATAAAGAGCTGGAGAGAAAAGCTCTCTTATTCTTAGAGTTTAGCACACACAGAGTAATCTGTTAGGCTGTAAGGATTCACTGCCTAACTGCCTTTCATTATCATCATCTGCTATTGTGTGTGTGTCTGAGACACATCGCAGAGTAAATTATCGGTGGAAGAGGAGAGACAAACAAGTAGGGCAGGATATTCTACCTTGGAAAATTGTATCCAGAATCTGCACCACAAATCTTAGAAAATAAGCTCCATTCAAATACAAAAGGTACTCTAAATTCTTACAAGAAATGCTCATTGTCATTAAGAAAATGTTTGGTTTTTGTGAAGGATCATCGCACATTCACAGAAGGTAAATCTTTGTCAGTGGATCTTTAATAATTATAGTGCTTTATTTTTTTAAAGCATTTCCCTAAAATGCAGAGCCATGCTATCAAGGCACCTATAAGACCTAAAAAAATAGTTGGAATCATCTTTATTTAAGCATTGTATGCAAGAAAAAGAAAAAAAAAAACTGCTTAGTGCATATGTCTTAAATGCTACCAAACAAAAATATTCTAAAAACTGGAGATGATAAAAATAAAGTTTTAAACACACCGTGTTCTTTATCCCACAGGCAAGCTCCAGTGCTGAGTTGGCTGCATAGATTAATGAAAATAAACTTATTAGAGGAAATGGCCTGAAATAATATAAAGTCACAATCCTTTCTCAGAGCTAGAATCACTCACACAGTGAAACTCTTAGTTGCTTAGCACATTGCACTAACTTTGGATTGGTTGCTTAAAACTAACTTGCAACATTTCTACAGATAGATAAATAAAACACTCACGTAGCTTTAGATACCAGTAGGACTCAAATGTTTCTTTAGATTTTAAATAAATGCACTGTGTAGATCTAAAGGCCAGATGTGTAAACGTTAATGTTCTTGCCAACTACATTGAAGAGAAAAGAGCAAAGGTGACTCTTCTGCTGTTTTTATGTGTATCCCTTTTATTTATATTTTTCACAAAACTGGTAGATAGTGTATTTTGATGCATATTCCAATATTATAAGCAAAAAAGGATGCCAGATCTTAATGTTTTGAGGTAGAGTCCATGTCCAAGATAGTCAAAGAGTGTTTGTATTAAGGTCTAGTTTATAGATGATGAATTGATTGTTCATCCTATATAATAAAAGCCTAATATGCAAATCTACTGAACAGTGGAATGACCAGCAGAACAACAGGTCACTATGATGCACACTGACCACCAGGGGGCAGATGCTCAACTCAGGAGCTGCTCCTAGCCCACAGGCCCCAGGCCAGCCAAGGCAGGTGCCAGCAGGGGCTCCTGGTTGCCCTGCTGGTTGGGGGTAGGGTTGGTGAGTGGGCAGCACCAGGCTGGCCAAGGTGGGTGCCAGCAGGGGCCCCCCCAATTGCCATGCTAGTCACCCCAGAGATCGGCCCTGATCACTGGCCAGGCCTAGGAACCTTACCCGAGCATGAATTTTGTGCACCGGGCCTCTAGTTACATATAAAAAAGTTTCCTTAAATAAACTCATTTAAATAGTGTATAGGAGAGCCCCTTTAATATCAATTCATTTTATAAAGAACATTTATACTGTAAAATTATGGAAGTGAATAAAATAAAATTAATGTGAATATAGCTTCCAACAATGATAGACTGGTATGAAAAGAACTCAGACAAATGTTATTTATAATGAAATAATCTTATGTGGCATAACCTTAGATCAGTGGTGGGCAAACCACGGCTCGTGAGGCACATGCAGCTCGCAAGCCACGGCTTGCCGCTCTGTTGACTAATGAGTTTGCCGACCACTGCCTTAGATGGAAAACTATAAATTGTTTGCTGAAAAATGGAATAACAAGTACCCTATTTTTGCATTTTTGGTGTAATATTCCTAATTTTTTTTAATAAAAATTATTTGAAGTATATATTAGAATTCATGTTTAACAGATTATAGGTAATATGTTTCTCAAAACCTGCAGAATCTCTTGTAGAATCAACAGGAAGAAATGAAATTCACTGAATGATAGAAAAAGACATCAGGTTTAGGATAATGACTGATTTAAGGAAGAGAATGGCTATTTACAGATGACTCAGTTAGTAGTAAATAGCATAAGTAGTCTACACACAGTTTAAGACTTAATAACATCTGTATGTGCCTATACTTATTCATTTTTGTTCATTGGGTCTGGTCTGTCGCACACAACAATTTTGTGTTTTAATATCTTAAATTGATCGTATGTCACATAGCTGTAGGCTCATTCCAAGCACATTATCCTAACAATTCCTTGAGCCTTGAAGTCTTAGTGCTTCTGCCCATGATATTTCTTCTGCCTAGGACACTGTCTCATCAGATATCCACAGAGATTCCTACATGAGTACCCCAAGTCTCTCTTCACTTCCCTGACCAGCCATATGTCAAAGAACCCAAGATAATCTGGTAGATTCTCCATTACTACAATATTGCCAATATTTGGTAATAACAGTACAGTATTTTTCATCTCATCTTTTGTGGAGGGGGTATGATGGTGGCTCATTGGTCTTTCCATAATGATTAATAAACTTGAGAATCTTTTCATGTTTATATTGGCATTTTAATATCTTCACCTTTGAAGTGCCTGTTCAAGATTCTTACTGGTTTTGATATTGAATTGTCTATTTTTCTAGTTATTTGAAAGCCTTAATATATTCTGGATATGTGTTCAATTTCAGGTATAAGTGTTCTGAACATTGTCTCTAACTCTGTGCCTTGCTTTCTCACTTTCTTAATAATGTCTATAGTGATATGAAGTTCTTAATTTTAAAATAGTAAAATATGCCAATCTTCTTTCAAATAGTTACAGCTTTTTGTATTTTGTTTAAGAAATATTTACCTACCCCAAGATAATATAAGAATTCTTCTATGTTATCTGAACGTTTATCCATATCATAGAAAACAATAAAAAAGAATGAACTGTTCCATGTACCCACATAAATCTCACAAAAAAATGCATGAAAGAAACTTAACTAAAGGAATACCATTGCATAAATGTTAAAAAGTTTAAAACCTGAGAGCCATTGTAAGACATTAGAAGTTTGGAGGTAAGTGAAATTTGAATCGGGAGGAAACAGGAAGGAGGGTGTTGTTTAGGGTTTCTAACGTCCTGTTTCTTGACCTGTGAGTTTCCTACATGGGTGATTTTACTCTGTGGCAACTTATTGAACTATTTGCTTATGGCTTGTTTATCTTCTGTAACTATGTTATAATTCAATGAATATTTAAAATAACTTTCAAGTACTAAAATGTAATTTAAATTATTTAAAAACAAGAAGGCAATCTGAAGATATACAGCAATTTGAGGAAAGAACCTTTAGAAATCACCCTTCAGGGGCTCTACTTTGCTATTAGAATATTTATTTGGATTTTTAAAAATGGCAGAAAGGTTAATTATTTAGATGAGTGATCCAGCAAAAATGTCAACATAAATATTATAATAACTAATTTCAGCCTGCTATTCTGGAAAATTAATTTTATAATAAAATTTTAAATGTTATTATAGAAATGGACTGCTAGAATTGATTTCAGTTGGGGAATCTTATTGAATACATTTTAATAAAGTAGAATACATTTTTCTAGAAAACTATCAGTTTTTAAAATTAACAGCCTCCTGTTTCACATGTTGTTAGTTATGAATTACCTGAAAAAATGTCTTCTCTTATCTAGTCTTTTCCAAATACTCTCAGTAATGAAATCCATATTAATGCAAATGCTTTTTAAATAATTACTTTCTAAAATAGCTTTGAGGTTTGAAGTTTGTTTACTATGAACAAAGAGAAAACAAACGATTGAAGTTGCCTCTGTAGAATGAAATTAGTGATAATACTTCTCTGTTTTGAACCCTATCCCAAGGTTTGTATGCTGAAGAATCAAATGAATCTAATTGTAAGGCTTCAAAATATTGATACCCTATTGATAAGGCATATAATCATTTTTCATCAAAATATTCTTTAAAATTGTCACATGCTGCCCAGCTGGTATTAGTCAGTGGTTGAGGTTTGACCTGTGAACCAGAAGGTCATAGTTTGATTCCTGGTCAGGCCACATGCCCAATTTTCAGGCTCATTCCCCAGTGTGGGGTGTGCAGGAAGCAGCCGATCAAAGATTCTGTCTCATCATTGATGTTTATATCTCTCCCCCTCTCCCTTCCTTTCTGAAAGCAACAATAAAAATATATTAAAATATAAAATAAATAAAATTGGGGAGACAAAATGGCGGCGGAATAGAAGGACGTGTCCTGAGTCTTCTCCCGGAGCAAATAGAGGAGGCAGCTGAGACGAGCGGAATCCAGCCCAAATTGGCGAAGGAGGCACAGCTGGTGAGACAGTTTGCAGCTGGGAAGAGCAGGGATCCCCCGGATAAAGGTAAAATCAAAGATCTAGGCAGTAGAATCTCTCGGACCTCTGTGCCCAGAAGGTCAGGGAGAAACTACACAGTGCCAGGCCGTGTCCCTGAGGACAGGCAAGGTCTGAAGGATTTTAGACCATAGAGTCTGGATTTGGGATCTGAGCTCAAAGGCAGCCTTTAAGAGCTGCGGGACCACGGAGTGCCGGCAAGAGAGGAACTGGCAGAGAAGCGGTCCCTCCTCGCGCTGGGGCCTGCACCTTTCCCCACTGAACCTAGTTCGTGGGACCTTTTGGAGACAGGCGCTTACCTGTGACAGAAGTGCGGGAGAAGGGGTAGAGTTGTGGAACCTGGGCAGAGTGGGCAGCGGATGGTCCAGGAGAGGTGGTAGCAAGTCTGGTGCTGAGTCATATCTAAGCCCACAGAATCCATTTTCTCCTGAGAGATAGCCCCTCCCCCCAGTCTCCAGGCAACCAATATAGCCACACCCAGATTCCACCCTGATTAACACCAAGGAATCTGAATACTCCCTGAGGCCATAGGATCTATTCTAAAGAGAAATCTTTAGAAGCTAAGCACCTCAATTACACTAGATAACCAAGCCCAGGAGAACAGAAAGATTTCACCAGTAGCACCATCACCAAAAGAACCTGGGTAGCAAAGCAATTGGATCTACAATTAAAACATTTCAGGAAAACATGGGGAGACAAAAAAGCAATACCCAAAGGAAAGAAAAAGAGGAATCACCAGAAAGGGAGTTAAATGAAATTGAGGCTAGCAGCTTAACAGAGAGAGAATTCAGAGTAATGGTTCTAAGGATGTTTAAACGGATGGATGACAAATACACACAACTCAATGAGAACTATAAGGAGCTGAATGAAAATGTCACCAACATGAAAAGAAACCAAGAGGAGATGAAGAACAACATAGCTGCAATAAAGAACACATTGGAAGGCTTAAACAGTAGACTAGAAGAGGCTGAGGACCGCATCAGTGAATTAGAAGACAAGGTAGGAAAACACACACAAACACAGCAGTAAATGGAAAGAAGACTTAAAAAGCAAGAGGAGAGCCTAAGGGAGCTTTGGGACAACACAAAGCGAAACAATATTAGAATAATAGGGATACCAGAAGGTGAGGAAGAGAAGCAAGGAATAGAAAACCTGTTTGAAGAAATAATGACAGAAAACTTCCCTGATATTGGCAAGAAAAAAACTATGCAAGTCCAAGAAGTACATAGAGTCCCAAACAAGTTGAACCCCAAAAGACCGACACCAAGACACATCATAATGAAATTGGCGAATACCAATGACAAAGTAAGAATCTTAAAGGCTGCCAGAGAGAGACAGAAAGTTACCTACAAGGGATCTCCTATTAGAATATCAACTGATTTCTCAACAGAAACACACCAGGCCAGAAGGGAATGGAATGAAATATACAAAGTGATGCAAAGCAAGGGACTGAATCCAAGAATACTATACCCAGCAAGGTTATCATTCAAAATTGATGGTGGAATCAGGAGCTTCACAGACAAAAAAGGGCTAAGAGAGTTTATCACTACCAAGCCAGCAATGCAAGAAATGCTAAAGGGACTGCTGTAAAAAGAAGAAAGAGAAAGGCAAAAAGGAACACAAACACTAAGGGGGAAAATATGACAACAAACATGTACTTGTCAATAATAACATTAAACGTAAACAGATTAAATGCACCAATCAAAAGACATAGGGTAGCTGAATGGATAAGAAAACATGACCCATATATTTGCTGTCTACAAGAGACCCACCTCAGAGCAAAAGATTCACACAGACTGAGAGTGAAGGGATGGAAAAATATTTTTCAAGCAAATGGAAATGAGAAAAAAGCTGGGGTAGCAATACTTATATCTGATAAAATAGACCTCAAAGTAAAGGGCATAACAAGAGATAAGGAAGGCCACTACATAATACTAAAGGGAGCAATTCAACAAGAAGATATAACTCTGGTAAACATATATGCACCCAACGCAGGAGCACCCAAATACATAAAAAAACTCCTGGAAGAGATCAAGGGAGAGATCGACAACAATACAATCATAGTAGGAGACTTTAATACACCACTGACATCACTGGATAAATCCTCCAGACAAAAAATCAGCAAAGAAATAGCAATTCTAAATGACACACTAGATCAGATGGACCTAATTGACATCTTCAGAGCAATTCACCCCAAAGCCTCGGAATATACGTTCTTTTCAAGTGCCCATGGGACATTTACAAAAATAGAGCATATATTGGGTCACAAACAAAGCCTCCCTAAATTCAAAAAGATTGAAATCTTATCAAGCATTTTCTCAGACCACAATGGCATAATATTAGAAATAAACTATAATAAAAACATTCCAAAAAATTCAAACACATGGAAACTGAATAGCATGCTATTAAACAATGATTGGGTGATCAACGAGATCAAAGAAGAAATTAAAAACATCCTGGAGAATAATGACAATAAAAACACAACAATGCAAATGCTATGGGACAAAATGAAAGCAGTCTTGAGAGGAAAGTTTATAGCTCTACAGGCCTACCTCAAAAAACAAGAAAAAATGGTAATAAATCTTCTAACTCAACAACTCAAAGAATTAGAAAGAGACCAACAAGAAAAGCCCACAGTGAGCAGTAGGAAGGACATAATAAAGATCAGAGCAGAAATGAATGACATAGAGACCAAAAAAACAATACACAGGATCAACAAAACCAAGAGCTGGTTCTTTGAAAGGATAAACAAGATTGATGAACCTCTAGCCAGGCTCACCAAGAAGCAAAGAGAGAGGACCCAAATAAACAAAATCAGAAATGAAAGAGGTGAAACAACAACAGACCCCACAGAAATACAAAGGATTGTTAAAAAATACTATGAACAACTCTATTCTAACAAACTACACAATCTGGAGGAAATGGACACATTCCTAGAAAAATACAACCTTCCAAAACTCACTCAGGAAGATTCTAAGAATCTCAATAGGCTGATAACTATGGAAGAAATTGAAGCAGTCATCAAAAAGCTTCCAGCAAACAAAAGCCCAGGGCCTGATGGCTTCACAGGGGAGTTTTACCAAACATTCAAGGAAGAACTAAAACCTGTCCTCTTCAGACTATTCCATAAAATTCAAGAAGAAGGAACACTTCCAAGCTCCTTCTATGAGGCCAGCATCACCCTAATACCAAAACCAGATAAAGATAACACAATGAAAGAGAATTACAGGCCAATATCCCTCATGAACATAGATGCCAAAATCCTCAACAAAATTCTAGCAAATCGAATCCAGCAGTACATCAGAAAGATTATACACCATGACCAAGTAGGATTTATCCCAGGGATGCAAGGATGGTACAATATTCGCAAATCAATAAACGTGATACATCACATAAACAAATGGAGAGATAAAAATCACATAGTCATATCAATTGATGCAGAAAAAGCATTTGATAAAATCCAACACCCTTTCTTGATAAAAACTCTCAGCAAGGTGGGAATAGAAGGATCATACCTGAACATAATAAAAGCCATATACGACAAGCCCACAGCCAACATCATACTCAATGGGCAAAAACTAAAACCATTTCCCCTAAGAACAGGAACAAGACAGGGATGCCCACTCTCACCACTCCTGTTTAATATAGTGCTGGAAGTACTAGCCATTGCGATCAGACAAGAAGAAGAAATAAAAGGCATCCAAATTGGAAAAGAAGAAGTAAAACTGTCCTTATTTGCAGATGATATGATACTGTACATAGAAAACCCTAAAGACTCCATAAAAAAATTATTAGACTTAATAACTGAATTCGGTAATGTAGCAGGATACAAAATTAATGCCAAGAAATCTATGGCATTTCTATACACCAATAATGAACTCACAGAAAGAGAGACTAAAAAAGCAATCCCATTTACCATCGCACCAAAAAAATTAAGATACTTAGGAATAAATTTAACTAAAGAGGTAAAAGACCTATACATAGAAAACTACATGACACTGAAAAAAGAGATAGAGGAAGACATAAACAGATGGAAGAACATACCATGTTCATGGATTGGTAGAATCAACATCATCAAAATGTCCATACTACCCAAAGCAATCTATAAATTTAATGCACTTCCCATTAAAATACCAACAACATATTTCACAGACCTAGAACGAAATTTCCAAAAATTTATCTGGAACAAAAAAAGAATCTGAATAGCTACAGCAATCCTGAGAAAGAAGAACAAAGTAGGTGGGATCTCAATACCAGATATCAAGTTGTATTACAAAGCCACTGTTCTCAAAACAGCCTGGTACTGGCACAAGAACAGACATATAGATCAATGGAATAGAATAGAGAACCCAGAAATTGACCCAAATCAATATGCTCAATTAATATTTGACAAAGGAGGCATGAACATTCAATGGAGTTAAGACAGTCTCTTCAACAAATGGTGTTGGGAAAATTGGACAGATACATGCAAAAGAATGAAGCTAGATCACCAACTTACACCATACACAAAAATAAATTCAAAATGGATAAAGGACTTAAACATAAGACGGGAATCCATGAAAATACTAGAGGAATCCACAGGCAGCAAAATCTCAGACATATGCCGAAAGAACTTCTTCACTGATACTACTCCTAGGGCAATGGAAGCTAAAGAGAAAATAAACAAATGGGACTACATCAAAATAAAAAGCTTTTGCACAGCAAAGAAAACCATCAATAAAACAACAAGAAAGCCCACTGCATGGGAGAACATATTTGCCAATGATATCAATGATAAGGGTTTAATCTCCAACATATACAGAGAACTCATACAACTTAACAAAAAGAAGATAAACAACCCAATCAAAAAATGGGCAACTGATCTAAGTAGACACTTTTCGAAAGAAGCCAGAAGGCAGGCCAAGAGACATATAAAAACCTGCTCACAGTCACTAATCATCAGAGAGATGCAAATCAAAACAACAATGAGGTACCATCTCACACCTGTCAGAATGGCTTTTATCAACAAATCAACAAACAACAAGTGTTGGCGAGGATGTGGAGAAAAAGGAACTCTTTTGCACTGCTGGTGGGAATGCAGACTGGTGCAGCCACTGTGGAGAACAGTATGGAGCTTCCTCAAAAAACTAAAAATGGAACTCCCATTTGACTCAGTGATCCCACTTCTAGGAATATATCCCAAGAATCTAGAAACACGCATCAGAAAGGAAATATGCACCCCTATGTTCATAGCAGCACAATTCACCATAGCCAAGATTTGGAAACAATCTAAATGCCCATCAGCAGATGAATGGATTAAAAAACTGTGGTATATCTATACAATGGAATACTACGCTGCGGTAAAAAAGAAGGAGTTCCTACCATTTGCTACAATATGGATGGAGATGGAGAATATTATGTTGAGTGAAATAAGCCAGGCAGAGAAAGATAAATATCACATGATCTCGCTCATTTGTGGAATATAATGAACATCATTGACGGATGAACAAGAACAGATCCAGAGGCTGAGAAACGTCGATCAGAACATCATACCTCAGGTAAGGTAGGGGAGGGTGGGGGTAAGGTGGAGACATCAACCAAGGGACTTGTATGCATGCATATGAACCTAATCAATGGACACAGACAACAAGGGGGCGGGACATTAAGAGAAATTGTTTCATGTGACAAAAATTTTTAAATGAAACTCTCTGTAGACTGAAAATTATTTTGGAAGGAAACAAAGAGAAGTTTCCTTCAAAAATCATAAGGATTGTAATTGAAAGTCAACATATTTGGCCTCTTGAACTAAAGTAAGTAATTTGTGTTTTTGCCTCCCTGACAAAGTTTATATAAAGCTACAAAAAGAAATTGACAGCCAGTTTGAAATGGAATTGCCAGGGCCTAGGGCAAAGAATATCCTTACATTATATTATTCTACAATGTCATTATAATTTTAGATATTTTACAACAGCATATTTTACAATGATCCCAAACAAACTTACAAACTAATTCTTTGAATGGTTGGCAGCAATTAAAAAAAAAAAAAAGGGACATGAAAGAATTTAATCCCTTGCAGAAGGAATTAAGGCACTGGGAAGGCACTTGAGCATCCTATATTGGCCCCTCTTGCCCTTTGTGCCAAGAGGGACCCTCTTCTCACAATCCAATTGCCCTCAGCTGTTACCTGAGCTTTCTGTTCATGCTGAGCTTGAAGCCTCGTGGGGGCTGGTACCATGGATCTGTCTCACATCCAAGTGTGTGAGCTGGGCCCTCACTGGAGAAGAAACCCGAGTTCCCCGAGATATGTGATCAGCACCGGGACCCTGCCAGCAGGCCAGGGGTTCCCAAGGCAGGTGCTGGGTGTGGAGGCCACGGGTTCATAGGCTACCAAGGAGACAGAACTGAACCTCACAGCAGCCTGCTTGGCCCCGGAGGATGACTGGTTAGCCAGAGACGGGTAAGATTCCTCAAGGAAGGAACAACCTAAGACAGGCACAGTCGCAGAGGGGCCATCAGGAGAGAACTTGGGGGGGCAACAGAAGTGGGGCACAGACCCTCACCCCCCCAACATTGCAGGGGCTTGAACCCTCACCCCCTTCTAAAGGAGGTCTCCTGCCCCCATGGCTGCTTCGCGCTTCCCACACCCAGCTCAGATCGGGACCCTGGCAATAGAAAGAGACCTGGCCCAGCTCACATCGAGATACAGGGGACAGACAGAGACTTGGCCCAGCTCAGATCGGGACCCAGGTAACAGACAAGAGACTTGGCAGACAGCAGTTGCCCTATATCTAAATTCAGCAAGCATTTGGAATGCTCAGGGCCCACTCAAGAATGCAAATAATCCTTCCCACTAATATTTACAGGGTAAACTAAGATTGTTGGTAGAGTATTAAATTTTACAGTAAAATAGTAACCGAGTTTTCAGATGAATTTAAATAGCCTAATTGAAATAAGTGAATATTCAAGTACTGGACAAAAAGCTGTTCTTAAAGTAATAACTAAAATTTCTATTGGCAGTTCATCTCATGGTAAAATTCCTGAATATGCAATGAACCTAAAGCAGTCATATGTGTGGGGGGAAAAAATTTTTAAATTTGAAGTTATCAAGACTGCATTATAAAATTTACAAAAACCTCCATTAATAAAAAAAAAAAAGGGGGGGGATAGTAGGGCAATATCATGTAAGGAAAAATATCCTATAAGTAAATTATATCTAGAAAATTTTTACTTTACCAAATTAAGTTTCATTTGCAATGCTAACAGCAAGACGGCCATTAAAAACACACATGGTGTCTAAATAAGACAAAGGAAAATCGTTTGAACAAAAATAAAAAGGATCCCAAATCAATTATATAGAAAAGATTCCTTTATTAACTTGTGGTCGAGAATATATTTGTATATTTTCAGAAAACAACCCCAAGACCAGATGGATTCCTTCAACAGAGAGGAATTGACAGGAGTGCTCCAACCACGAAGACAAGAGGAAAAAATAGTCCAGAGATGGAAGACGCTGACAACACCTTGCCATGGGAGCAGTCAGCAGCTGTGCACCGCTGCAGGTTGCCTAGGACCAAACCAGAGAGGGTCGGACCTGCATTGCCACCATGTGCCCACCATCCAGATATCACTGTTGACATGTACACATAAGGAACTGTTGGACATTGAAATTGGGACTCAAACATTTTTTTGTTTTGTCTTGTTTTGTTATTATATGTTTATTTCCAGTCTGCAAAGGCAAAGCTTTTTAAAGGAAAGAAATGGTGGGAAAAAGATACAGAGGCAAAGAAGCATTGAACAGACTGTCAAACTACATTGGGAAGACAGGGGAGGTTGGGCGAGGAGGGCTGTAAGAGACCAACCGAAGGACTTGTATGCTTGCATATAAGCACAACCAACGGATATAAGACACTGGGGCGGGGGGGCAGGGTGGGCAGGTGAAGGCATGTCCTGGGGGGTAGAGGAGGTCGGGGGGAGATCAAGGGGGAAAAAAAAGGAGACATATGTACTACTATTTGTAATACTTAAAACAATAAATATAAAATTAAATTAAAAAAAATAAAATTGTCACATGCTAAAATATAAAGGATCAAATGAACACTCAGCAGTTTATAATGTTTATTGTATTGAGCTACTTCACAAATTGGTTTACAACCATTTATCATAGAGTAATCCTATATAATAAAAGCCTAATATGCAAATTGTCTCTCGGGTGGTCATTTGACTGAGAGTTTGACCAGGAGTTCAACTCCTCACTATGACGTACACTGACCACCAGGGGGTGGCACGGAACATGGTGGGCATTGGCAATGTGGTGTTGGCAGGAGGCTGCAGTGGAGGCGCTGCTGGCCCCGATGGGCCCCTACGAGACTGGGACCCTGGTGGGATGGTGGAGCAGGTGAGCGAGTGGCGCCAGGTCAAGGCAGCCCTGCAGATAGCAACCAGCAGCAGAGGTGGGGCCGGGGCTGCTGCCTGGCTCCTAGGTGCTGAGGAAGCCAGGTGGGAGACCTGGCCCTGATAGATTGCCCTGCAGATGGGATGGTGGAGCAGGTGAGGGGGCAGCACCAAGCCAAGGTGGGGTGCCAGGCGGGTCTGTGGGGCTGTGAGGCTGGGGCCACGAACTGGGGCCTGATCTCCACAGGCCACCCCAAAGGACCCCACCCATGCAAGAATTCATGCACTGGGACTCTAGTGTAGTTAATAATTATGTCTGTATACATTTGATTATAATGATGAGCTTCATTTAGATAAATACTCACTAGATAATACTTATATCAAGGATATTAAAAGTTAGCAATCTTATGATCTTTTCTTATCCTAATCACTTTATACACACAGATTCCATTTCTTCATTCTTTAAAAATAATTTTTTATTTTTCAATTATAGTTGACATACATTTTTATATTAGTTTCAGGTGTACACACCAGTGATTTGCCATAACATAACTTACTAAGTGCTCATCTTGAGAAATCTCACATCCATCTGACACTATGCATAGTTATTAAAATGTTATTGACTATATTCCCTATCCTATACTTTACATCCCTATGACTATTCTATAACAACAATTTGTATTTCTTAATTCCTTCACCCACAGCCTCATCCCCACTCCCATCTATTCCCCATTTCTTTGTTTCTCTTCTGGGTTCCCAGTAGATCTTATGATGGAAATAAAGTACGGAGACAGGCAAAGAATGTGTGAAAGTATTACATCTGTAAAGGCAAAATAAGCAAGTAATGAACAGATCTTAATCTAGTTACTTTTTATGTATAAAACAACTACTCTAGGGTCAATATACATTTTTAGTCTTCACAGATTAAACAACAGACATTGCAAAGGAAAACCAGCATTCATAATAATAGCAAAGCCCTTAAAAAACAAACAAAAAAATCCCCCAATTTGCAGTGTGCAAAGTTTTTCCATATGCCTAATCTCACTGTATCTTTGCAACAAACTCTTGCAATTGGCAGGGCAGTTTTATAGATGAGCAAATGACACCTTCGAGAAGTTAAAAGGACACCTTTGTCATATAACTGGCAAATGTAAATTGTAGGTAGAATCTTTTGATGACCAAATAAAGGCTTTCTCAATATACTAGCCCCTTTCGGCATTTATCCCGTCATATTACACACACACACATGCACACACACGTACCAAAAACAATTATAATAAACAGGTTCTTTCTGCTCACAAGCATAAAATATAATGTCTTCAGTAAACAAGTGCTCAGAAGTCATTGGTTCTAAATTTTGTGTCACTTTCAAAACTCCTTCAGCATCTTCAGGGTTCTCAACTTCATATCTACCATTTAAAAACTGAGCCTTGGAAAACTTCCTAATGAATTAGAACTTAATATTAAACAAGTGATGAAAGTACTTGGAAATAATTTTTACAATATTTAAAAAAAATATATAGCTAGGGGAGAAAAATGAGAAATTCAGCGCCCTTAAAGATTGGCTGTTGAGAAATATCAATATACAAAAATAACCAGCCAGATGCATAGCAAGTTATTGCTCCCATGGGAAAATAATTTTTGTTGCAGAAAATAGATGTCTGCAGAACTTCAGTCAATGACAAATCTTTTTAAACATATAAAGTGATTACAGGCACAAAAATGTAGTTCATAAGTTGCTATTCAGAAGAGTGTCTATTTTGTAAAAGATGGTGGACCATACAACAGCCACTGAACCTTGGCGAATTAGTGATCCTATCCAAAGCCAAAGGAATACTTAAAACTAAAGTTGGAACTAAAGAGGAGGTGCAACTCTCCCTTTGTTATTGGTTTTTCTCCACATTACTCCAGGGAAGGTGGCCGCTACTGTCTTGCTGCCCAGTAAAGTCTAGAGAAACAGTTTAGGCATGTCAGCTCTGGAGATAGAAAATCCAATTTTCACAATTTATTAGCTACGTGGTCTTGGGCAAGTTTATTAAGCCTTCTGAGCTTCAGTTTCTCCATCTATAAAAAAGCAACAATAATAAAACCTGTCTTAAATGGATGTGAGAAAATCAAATGCCAGAAAAGCCTTTCTCACAGTATTTGTCACATATTAAGTACTCAATGTATAATAATTATTATTTTGTTAATATTATTTCTGACTTTACAGTATTTTAAGGTTTCCAGTGCAGAATCACAAACTCACATCCTCAGCTATGCAGATTTTGTATTGTAGGGTCTCTGATGAGTTCAATGATGTATGAGAAACTTAGCTGGTTTGTCCAATCTGACCCTTTCTTATATTTCTCATTGGTAAGGACAGATGAATCAACTAGGCTTTTCATACCTGGGAACATAAGTGTCTCATGACAAGAACTCGGCAGTTTTGCAAATCAGTTTTCAATAGGTTGTAATCTACTTAGTAAACTTTAGGGGAAGAAAAATTCTCAATCATACCTCACATTATTGTATTTTACGTGTTGGAAAAGGGTGAGAAAAACGTTCTGGTTCCAGAGAGTAATTTTTGAGAAGTCATAGGAAATGCAAATTAGAATTAAAAGTGTCAGACCAGATTTTAGGGAATATTTATTTAGGACATTAAGTTGAAAAAAATTACATCAGTGATAGCAAATTTATTTCATCTTTCTGGTCTACTCTGATGGATTATTAGAAGCTTTCAAATTTTGAGTTAAAAATGACTTGTAAGGACAAGTCTTGCCTCTTCAGAAAAGCTTGCTGTCATCAATTATCTATGTCTTTTTTGAAATATGAGAGAACACATGAGACATGTTTGCAATACTGAGCTAGACTATGTAGTCAGAAATAGGGACTAGAGCAATCTCAGAGTCTTCCTTAAAGACCAGAGTCTGGTTGGGGCAGATTGAAGAGGCAAGCCTAAGTCAAAGAGACTAAGTGGCTCTGAAAAGAAATCAGGCAGATGCTTCCCAACATCTTTTTTTGTTTTGTAGGGTGTGTATTTTGTGAGGATCTATCTAGAAGCCTTATAGCTACTTAGAAGTATCTAAAAGCAACCTGTAGTCCTGAAGGTTAGCACTGTAAGGTAGGTGTGTCTAGTAGTCAAGATGGACTTGGTTATGGTATATTAACAACCTACTAAAAAATCTGGGGCCTTAATGCAAGCAATGTTTATTTCTCACTCATGATATATATATTTTTACTGCATGCCAACAGGGAACCCCACCTCCATCTTCCACACTCAGGAACTCAAACTGATGAAATTCTACCATGTAAAAGAGCCACGCTGAAGAGAGAAGAGACAGATGCAGTCTTAAACTGACAAATGAATGTTCTTACCTAAAAGTGTCACTTTAGCCCAGCACCACTGGCCAGGAGGGTCACATGACTCTGCCTAACACAAGGTATTAGTAGCAGTGAGGTAAAATCCTTCCAAGTGCCTGGCACAAATATGAAGCAGATATGGCTGAGCAATAGCAAAATAGCTTTACTACAGTATCATAGAAAAATATATCTAACGTAAAAGGTAATGGAAAATGCCAGTATTTCTGGACTGGTTGAAAAAAGAGCTCCCCTGTTAGAAAAATGGATAATGATAACAGTAATTAATAACCTTATTAAAAGTTGTCAAATCCTTGCTCTAAGTCACTTGATCTTTATAAATATTCCATTTGGTTATCAGCACAGATGATGTGCTAATTATTTGACTGAAAGAACTTGAGACTCAGGTTAAGCGATTGATGCGAGTTGAGTGGATAGTTTAGCAGCAATTGAATTCCTGTATTCAAATACAGTAAAGTAATATTTTATGTTATTGTTTCTCCAGTTTTAATGCTCATACAATTCACTAGGGGATCTTAAAAGAAGATTCTGAATCAGTAGTTTTCGGTGGCCATAAGAGTAGCAAGACTTTTAGATGAACCACACGTCACTTTCTGTAACTTCTCAGATACCATTTTCTACATTTCCTCTGCCATTCTTTCATATCTGAAAGGCCTTTCGAGGTAGAACAGGAAGTACACGTGAAATTTCACAAATGTCCTTGAACTTTGTAAAGCTTTTAGTAAAACTTTTCAAAACATACAGGCGATGAGCAAATACCACGTTGTTTCTGAGACTATGATTTGCTTCACCTGTGAATTAGAGCAAGCGTCAGCTGATGTGTGTGATATGCAGGCTGCCTTCTCGGCGGCAAGGCTGTACCCAGGGAGGTGAGAGCTAAGGAGAGAAGGTAATTGAGTGGTACTGAGTACCAATTGTAAATTTCATTGTGTTCATAGCACACTGATAGCTATTAAAACTGGTGTTTTGCGAAAATTACATTTGTTACTTTCTTAGTTAAGTTTCCACAGAGAAATCACATTTTGCCACCTGACTACACATTTGACATTTTGAAAGGTAAGTGTAGCTCTCTATCATAAATAACATCTTGAGGCCATTGTGTGCTATTCAATTCAAAGCAGAGGGGCTAAACAAACAAAAAATCATTTAGCTTCAAGGACAAAACAAAAGACAATTGACTGAAAGCATATCTGTGGGTCTTATGAGTCAGAGGGTCATTGGGAAAAAGTCTGAGACTTTGGTGATCAAGTTGCCTGTCAGACTCTGAAGGGACACATTATTCAGTGTTGACACGCTGCTGATTGCACCATTAAATCACCATCATGGGCTTGATTTGTTTCATAAGATCAAGTGAAAAAATTTTGGATGGTAAGCTCTTTTCCAAATTTTCTTATTTAAGTTTCTCCAAATAAATCTCTTTTTGCACTGAGGTAGGCTAATGGACCATAAAGTTCTACCCTTAATAACAAGATATTTAGAGTAGTCACTATGCTTCCTTAAGCAGGGTCAAATTACTATTTTTAGCAAGATGGGGAAACATTCATGATGTTAACTCTCCAGAGAGATATCTGATGGACTGCAGGTCATGTTGACTTTATCTGTATAGGAAAAGGGAAGAAGGTAAAGGTTATCATAAAATTTTGGACAATGACTAAGTGTGCATAAAATCTACACTTAAATTCAGTTACAATTTAGCATGCACGGAGAATATCATAAGTTGTTTTGTGGTTTACATTCTATTCTAAGTGAAATTATTGAAGATGTCAAATATTTATGACTGATGTAATTAGAAAAATAGGCCTACACATATTCAATATGTGAAATGCTAGTATATTATAGAGATTCAGATACAATTATTCATTTATTAGGGAAAAACAAATCTGAGATCCTACTCAATTTCAAAACACTAGAATAGGTATTACGGGGATAACAAGATAATATACTGATAATAATCTCTGTTAATGATAGTGATAATTATCTTTCCCCTGAGCTCTAAAATATATTAAAAACTTATCAATAGCTATCCTATATAATAAAGAGGTAATATGCAAATTGACCACCACACCCTCACAAGATGGCTGCCTATGACCAGGGCAGCAGGAGGTTTAGTGAGCAACGGCCAAAAGACTGAATAGCAGGCTGCGTGGGGCCACCAGGCCAGTGGGGTGGGGTGCTGTGAGTGGCGACCAGGTCGGCAGGGGGAGCAGTTGGGGGTGACCAGGCCGGCAGGGGGGCAGTTAGGGGCAACCAGGCAGGCAGGCAGGTGAGCAATTAGGAGGCAGCAGTCCAGGATTGTGAGAGGGATGTCCGACTGCCGACATGCTCCAAGGGGTCTTGGATTAGAGAGGGTGCAGGCTGGGCTGAGGGGATTTATATTGACACCAGTTGTAAATGGAAGTGGTCACTTGACAGTACATAAATAAGCACTATTACCATTATTTAAACTTTTCTGAGAAAGAGGAACTCTCAATTTAGAAAGGTTTTGTCATATATATGCTTTTTGTGTGTATTTATTTTATTTTTATTTATCTATCTTTTAAAGTTTTATTTTTATTTATTTATTTATTTTTGTTAATCTTGACCAGAGGATATTTTCCATTGATTTTTAGGGAGGGTGGAAGAGGGAGGGAAAGACAGAGAGAAACACTGATGTGAGAAAAACACATTGGTTGCCTCCTGCATGAGCCCTGACCAGGGCCTGGGCCAGGGAGGAGCCTGCAACCAAGGTACGTGCCCTTGACTGGAATCAAACCCTGGACCCTTTGATCCATAGGCCAATGCTCTATCCACTGAGCCAAACCAGCTAGGGCTGTATTTATTTTTTTAAATTGCTTGCTCATTTTATTAGGTCTTAATTTTTTTCTTATTTACTTGGAAAATGTTTCAAAATTAAAAATCTAACATTTCACCATATTTACAAAATGTTATTTATCATGTCACCAGTACGACTCTTTTTAGAGCTGTATTAGGTTCAACTTGGCCATATTGGTATGATCTGTAATAATAAAAATAATACCTGCTTTTGTTTTAACCAGTGCATAGAGCATTGATAGGTTCTTTGTAATCTAGATTTTGATCAACACTGCAGTTTAAAGAAATACTGTCAATTATTTCTTTAATGAAATAAAAATTCTTAGAATGCATGAAAACAGGAGCTGGCAATATTGGGAAAGTTGATATTTTGATTGACTTTCATGCTGAATAAAAATGTTATAGCTGCCAAATGACCTGTCTCAAAAATGAGAAAATACTGTCAATTGAGCCCAGGGTAAATGCTATTTTAAAAAGGCATGTCATAATTGAATTTCTTTGCTTTAAGCCACAACTACAAGAACATTTTCAGGGCACATGGTTTTACCAAGGACTCCAATTGTGCATGATTTCTTTTACTTGGGAGTGCAGAAATGTAAATATTGAGAGTACTTCAAGACTTGGCTCTTTTGTAACAGACAATTGAGTTTGCTAAAGTCCTATTCATTTTGAATGCATCATTCTCATAGAAAAATCCACTCAGTCAAAACATTTTCCAGGTCATTTTAAAAGTAAAAGTATACATGAGTTCATTTTTCTTGATAATCTTTATTTTTTTAAAAACATTTTTTATTGATTAAGGTATCACATATTTGTCCTCATCCCCCCATTCCCATCCCAAACCCCTCCCCATGCATGCCCCCACCCCCCTGTTGTACGTGACCACTGGTTAGGCTTATATGCATGCATACAAGTCTTTTGGTTGATCTCTCCCCCTTACCCCCACTCTCCCCTACCTTCCCTCTGAGGTTTGACAGTCTGATCCATGCTTCCCTGTTAATAATCTGTAGTATATTTGAATTTTATTTGACTTCATGGAAACAAAGATATGTTATGATCATAATATTAAAATAAGTTTAATTCCTTTCAAAGGGAACTATTTTAGTAGTGAAGTTTTGTGATAGATATTTCTTTTTACAACTGTTAGCAGAACCTTTCACTGAAATATTTAGCCCTTATTGGAAAGAATTCACTGACAGATGTGTGTGTGTGTGTGTGTGTGTGTGTGTGTGTGTGTATGAGAGAGAGAGAGGGAGAGAGAGAGAAACAAGTCTCGTCTCTCTCACTATATATCTCACATCATTCTCTACTGTTATTTTTCATTACCATATAAATACTTATTTTAGAATATTATAAAAAAGTTATTTCTAAGTGTGAAAAGTGGAAAAGTGATGCATTCAAAGGTATTTCTTAAAGCATTTGAAGGTTTGTGAGTATTATAATTTTTACTTTGTTTTTAAATATTCACTTTGATATAATGTTATTCATATTTCCTTGCTTCTTGATCAACTCCAAGGAATTCAGCCCTCAAATCACTATATTATTTTTATGTTTGTTTAAGCAGAATATGAAATAAACACTTGAAAATACAGCAGCTGAATTTATCACTGATTTTCAAGTGTTTATAAGTTTAATCAGAATAGACGACTAAAATAAAGGTATTAAAGCTACACTGTAAAAACATTTCCATATATATATATATATATATATATATATATATATATATATATTTAAACCTCCACTTATGAAGAAACAAAAAATGTACTTAATAATACTTTTTTCTTGAATAAAGTGTGTGACTGATATTCTCACATAATGATTCCTCACAATATATACTTCACATCTTCTGCAATTTACTTGTTTCTATCTTAAATATTTTATAGTCAGAGTCCAACACCTTAGAGCATTTCTTTTTGCAATGTGTGGAAAATGTTTAAGGCTCTAGCTATTCTAATAAAAATTTAAATTTTAATGCAAATATATCATGGGGAATAGCAGACAAGATGATAAAAAACAGTGAACAATCCCAATATTCCATAGTAGCATTTTTTAAATCAAGTGTTCTGTACATGAGAGTGATATCTGATAATAAAAAATATAACTTCTAAAGGTTTTCAATTATTTCAGAATTTAAAAGCAAAAAAGAGTAATTGTAATTTAACATTAACAACCATGACTTCTCATTCATTCAGAGTGGTAACATTTCACATTTTTAGTACATATTTTTAATTTCTGGTGTTTAGTCATGCATGCCTTCCATAGCCATTGACAAATATAAATAATCCTTTGAAGTAATGAAATATTTTGCTATAGGGATAATTTAGTGATATGGCTTCAGAATAATTTAACTCCCTTGAACCAGAAGGTCAAACACTTTACCTTTAATCCTTTAAATTGAGTTTCATGCCGTTTGTTCATATTTTGACAAGATCTTATAGTGCAAGTTTCTATATACTTCATGTAGATATTGAATATTTTTGGATGTTGATGAAGACTACAGAATATTCACTAGTATTGGTTTATGTCCAACAAGTCATAATAGCAAATATCCCAATATTAGTAAGCTAATTAATCTGTAGAAGTATTAATGCCATATTTAATATACAGATTTTAGTTTGCAAGACAGATTTTGCACACAATGTATCATCAGTGCTACTTTCAAGAATCTTGGAAAAAAATCTGTTAAGTGAAGTACAATAAATTTCTACTGAGCAGTTGCCATATGCCAAACTCAGTACTGGACACTGAGTGTCAACAGTGGGCTTAGCATTGGAAATTTCTGCCTTCACAATGATGAAATATATAGAATGTTCAAATAATTGGAATATGATAGATGACAGCTATACAACTGGATGATTACTTTACAACTTTAATTTTAAAGTGTATAAAACAATGTAAATGAATTTAAACCAGTGGGCTTTTGAAACCTGGTTGCTTTCACACAAACATAGGGCACTACTTTGTAAAACCCATATAAAATACTAATTCATTAATTTTAATAATTGAAATAAGACTTATTGTTCTGGGAGTA
The DNA here is from genome assembly GCA_026230045.1 of Corynorhinus townsendii. NCBI lineage: Eukaryota > Metazoa > Chordata > Mammalia > Chiroptera > Vespertilionidae > Corynorhinus > Corynorhinus townsendii. The sequence goes on from JAPDVU010000004.1 coordinate 74,229,681, forward strand.
CTAACTCAAACCTTTGAGTCTGTGATTGTAAACCAAATAATTATACAGCATTAATTACCAAAGTTTTTGTTTTGACATATTTCCACGAGGGGGCTCTATATACAATTAATGTAAAAATTAAAGCCTTTTCTAAGTTTTTAATGTGTCTGACCAATATTTATCTCATATAATTTATTTACAAGTCTAAAATTTAAACTTTTGTGTAAAAATGCAATATTGCATTTCAAACATATTTACCTCTATAATTTATAAAAGCCGTTAGGTTAGAAAATGCCCTTTATGATAGCAGCAAATTTAGAATGCTTCATTTTATTTACATCAACAACTAAAATCCACATATTATGCCAGTGAAAATTGATAATTATTCTCTGAATATTAAAAGAGGGTTTACTTAATTGAAATTATTAAATTAATTATTACAGAAAAATCATAAATACTAGTTCAAATGGATAAAAATAATTAAAGGATTTTATTGAGATATATAACAAGAAGAAACTGTGTTTTTTTTCTGGTCTGTTCATGAGGCCCTAGATTCCTCTAGTTCTATTAGTATCTAAAATTCTGATACTTTTTATGTAAAATCATTTGTATGATTATAAGAATTAAATAATCTCTCATCATAGAGACATATATTGTTAATATCTATAACTGCTAGAATTCAAAATATTCCCTGTGTTTAAAAAGTTGGTTTTCAGTTTGCACTTGGTTTTCTATTTTTATATTTATAAGAAAGGAATGTGTGCAATTATATCTTTTGGGAACAACCTAAACAATAGTTTATTTATTTATTTATTTATTTATTTTTAAAACATTTTATTTATTTTATTTTTTTTAATTTTATTTTATTTTTATTGTTTTAAGTATTACAAATAGTAGTACATATGTCTCCTTTTTTTTCCCCCCTTTGATCTCCCCCCGACCTCCCCTACCCCCCAGGACATGCCTTCACCTGCCCACCCTCCCCCCCACCCCAGTGTCTTATATCCATTGGTTGTGCTTATATGCATGCGTACAAGTCCTTCGGTTGGTCTCTTACAGCCCTCCTCGCCCAACCACCCCTGTCTTCCCAATGTAGTTTGACAGTCTGTTCAATGCTTCTTTGCCTCTGTATCTTTTTCCCACCATTTCTTTCCTTTAAAAAGTTTTGCCTTTGCAGACTGGAAATAAACATATAATAACAAAACAAGACAAAACAAAAAAATGTTTGAGTCCCAATTTCAATGTCCAACAGTTCCTTATGTGTACATGTCAGCAGTGATATCTGGATGGTGGGCACATGGTGGCAATGCAGGTCCGACCCTCTCTGGTTTGGTCCTAGGCAACCTGCAGCGGTGCACAGCTGCTGACTGCTCCCATGGCAAGGCGTTGTCAGCGTCTTCCATCTCTGGACTGTTTTTTCCTCTTGTCTTCGTGGTTGAAGCACTCCTGTCAATTCCTCTCTGTTGCAGGAATCCATCTGGTCTTGGGGTTGTTTTCTGAAAATATACAAATATATTCTCGACCACAAGTTAATAAAGGAATCTTTTCTATATAATTGATTTGGGATCCTTTTTATTTTTGTTCAAACGATTTTCCTTTGTCTTATTTAGACACCATGTGTGTTTTTAATGGCCGTCTTGCTGTTAGCATTGCAAATGAACCTTAATTTGGTAAAGTAAAAATTTTCTAGATGTAATTTACTTATAGGATATTTTTCCTTACATGATATTGCTCTACTATCCCCCTCCCTTTTTTTTTAATGGAGGTTTTTGTAAATTTTATAATGCAGTCTTGATAACTTTAAATTAAAAAAAAAATTTTTTTTCCCCCACACATATGACTGCTTTAGGTTCATTGCATATTCAGGAATTTTACCATGAGATGAACTACCAATAGAAATTTTATTAGTGGTATTTAAAATAGAGGTTACTAATTCTGTAGTTTTGATAAAAGTTTATTGCAGTGTACTACAAAAGTAACATAAATAGCTGCAGATATTCACAGTCTAAAGTGCGAATAATTGCATTCCTTGAAAGATCCATCTTAAGGTAATAAGTAGGAAAACAAGTCTATGACAGGTCAAGAGAAAGTATCCATCACAGTGTTAATCTCTTAAACACTTAAAAGTCTCTACCTCTTTTAAATGACAAATTGGTTATAGGGTCCTCTGTAACTCACCAGGCTGATAAACATTTTGATGGCTTAATCTTTGTAATTTTGCTGTGATTGTAGGTATGGATTAACCTGACCTTGTCAATAAATAAAAAACAAACTACTAGTAAAAACAAACAACAAGGACTTATTGGGTATCTATAAAATAACCCTAAAATTCCTCTATTTAGAATTTGAACCTTAAAATGCCAGACAAACCTTGCTGTCCCATTCCTGTTTCATAGAAAACTATTGCTTTTCCTTTTAATAGGTATTTAAAAAAAGCCACTTGTCAATTCAAATGAGTATTTGTAATGATTTTGAGGGTATAAATGCATGTTCACTTCATATATTTTACATGAACAAGAGTAGGCTAGGAGAAAGAGGGTGGAATATGTCAATAAATTACTATAAGTGTAGGTTAGTGCTTTTAGATGTGTTTTCTATTCACATGTTGCACATTTTTGGAAGCCCACTGTGTGACATGCTGTATAGTAATCACTGGAGATAGAATGGAAACTAAGAAGCAGTACCTGTCTTCAAGGGGTACAGTGGCGACGGATTCAGGGGAGAAGACAGGCAGTGATGAGTTCACTTAAAAAGTAGGCATTCCAAAAACGAAATGAGTATATTGATGGTATACTGTACAATGTTTACAGAAAGCACACTTTTTAGGGTATATCAGTTTAGCCCTGTACATTGTCTTGAGCTATTTTGGGACTCTGAGTAGCAGGTAAATGACATGCAAATTCTGCCCTGTTAGAGGTGCAAATGACTTCCCACTCCCAACATCCATCCCTCTAACCCCATTCCCATGTTTTGCTTTGATTTGTACCATTTTGCTTCTATTTGCACATTTATTTAAATATATTTTTATGCTCTATTTTTTACCTTTTGTGAACTGAGTGGCCAGATTATTATGATCTCTGAATGCATAATAATCTGGCCACTCAGTATATATATATTTCAATATATTTTTATGCTCTATTTTTTACCTTTTGTGAACTGATATTACAATATCAGTTCACAAAAGGTAAAAAATAGAGCATAAAAATATAAAAATATAGTAAGAAAACAATAGCAGAGAAAAATATGAAGAATAATCTGGCCAAAATAAATATATATTTATTATATATATTTATTATATATATAAGTATATATATTTATATATATAATAAGTATATATATTACAATATCAGTTCACAAAAGGTAAAAAATAGAGCATAAAAATATATTGACATAAATGTGCAAATAGAGGCAAAATGGTACAAATTGAAGCAAAACATGGGAATTATTATGATCTCTGAACGCATAATAATCTGGACACTCAGTGTATATCCTATATAATAAAAGGCTAATATGCAAATTGTCCCCTCTATCAGGAGTTCAACCAGCAGGCAGGCCGGCCAACAGCCCATGTCCCCTCCCCCTGGCCAGGCTGGTCGGACCCTACCCATGCACTAATTCATGCACTGGGCCTCTAAAATACACACACACACACACATACACACTGAGTGTCCAGATTATTATGTGTTCAGAGATCATAATAATCTGGCCATTCAGTGTGTGTGTGTGTGTGTGTGTGTGTGTGTGTGTGTGTATCTCCTATTTAATAAAAGGTTAATATGCAAATCCATGAAATGGCAGAATGACTGGTCACTATGACATGCACTGACCACCAGGGTGCAGATGCTCAATGCAGTAGCTGCCCCTGGTGGTCAGTGTGCTCCCATAGGGGGAGCACTGCTCAGCCAGAAGCCGGGCTCATGGCTAGTGAGTGCAGTGGTGGTCACAGGAGCCTCTCCTGCCTCTGCGGCAGCACTAAGGATGTCCAACTGCTGGCTTAGGCCTGCTCCCCATGGGCAGCGGGCCTAAGCCATCAGTTGGACCTCTCCCGAGGGCTCCCAAACTGTGAGAGGGTGCAGGCCAGGCTGAGGGACCCCCCGCCCTCTGGAGTTCTAGAATTTTGTGCACCGGGTGTCTAATATATATATATTAGACACACAGACACAAACACACACACACACACACACACACACACACACACACACACACACATGTGGCCTGGTGCATGAATTCATGCACATTGAAAGGAAATTAATTAGAAGAAATATTTTAATATTGCTATTTGCCCTTTCTCTATAATAGAAATGTCAACCAAATTCATGATCAACAATAACAGATCGAAACACTCACGTGGGATTGGCACCAGTTAGAGCTTTATATGTATCGCACATGTGCGAGTCCATTTTGCCTTTTATAGATGTAGAATAAATTTGCTTAGTTAGACCTGCTTTCTGATTTAGCTAAACTTTTTCCAGTCCAGTGAAGCACCCCAACTTCTCTTTCAGGTAATTGTCAGCAACACAGCAGTAAATATCAACATGAAGCACGTTATTATTGTAGATCAGTCCAGGAGAACAAAGGGTAAAATATTTAACTTCATCAGGATTTGACTATATTCTGCACAGTAAGAAAACCTGAAGTCAATTTCAAGGTCCACCATTTCTTACTGCTTTCCAGTCAGGTCAAGTTTCTAAGCTTTCTAAATCTTGGTTTTCTGGCTAATGTAAAGAAAATAGGACTCCACCGAGTCTCCTATCTACCTACTCCAGGACTTCTGTGAGGATCAAATACTGTAAGATGAGGCATGGGAAAATGCTTCACAGACATTTGGTTACAGTATAAAGTGACTATAAAGCAAGTCATGTTCCTGGGCTGAAGAAACTGCAAAGAGGCTCGTTGTCATTAGGGAAAAAGAAGCCAGGTGTTGTTACTTGACGTCATTACCTGGATTGAGGGAAGGACACTTGGCATATAAGCCTTTCATATATATTGCCAATTCTGGTTCCCTCGTGAGAAAAATAAAATCTTTAATACGTATTCATTTTTATATCTGTATGAGAGTCACAATTTTATCATATTTTGGATATGATATGTTGGATGGATATGAGTTTAAATCTTAGAAGTGTGTTGGTAGAAGGCACCCGAATTTATGGGAGCAGATGACATCCCTCAGGAAAGTGGTTATAGAGGTAAAAGAGGATGAATAAAGAACCTTGAGGAAGGCTAAAATTTAAGAAGCAAGCTTTTGGAAGGATATATATATATATATATCAAACATTTTTCCCCCACTTGAATTCTAAGGAAAGTAAATTTCACTTTTCAGTTCAGTTTAAGGAGTAGAAACACAGAATAGATTGCTATAGCAATTTAGAATCCCAGATTTTGAAAGCAAAATTTGCAAACCAGAATGTGACTAGAAGAGTAGTTTTCAACCTTGTCTGTATTTTAGAATCATCTGTGAGATTTTCAAATGATGATGACTTGATTCCATCCCCAGAGATTTTGATTTAGCTGATTCAAGGTGGGGTCTGGGCTTGGAATTTTTTAAAAGGTCCCCAGGTATTTCTAATATATACAACCAAGGCTGAGTAACACTGGTCTAGGGAGGGATGGGAGGATGCTAAGGGCCATGGAAGGGAAATGAGGAGTCCTTTGTGTGTGGTATAGAGAAGAGGAATGGAAGGAATTAGTCTGCAGTAAAGAAGATTTCAAGGAAATGTAGCTGTATGTAGAGGCTGGAAGGGTTGCCAGGTAATGCTGTAATTTACTCCATATGTGTAGAACTAGGACCTCAATGAAGGTAGTTTAGGCAAAGGAAACTTCAAACAAATTAAAATGTATTCAAATAATATAGACTGCTTTGCAGGACAGCTAAGAAAACACTTTAAGCATTGGAGGATGTCTAACATAGTTCTTTCTTTGATACAATATTGTAAATTTGCCCAAATCAGTCATCTTCTTTGAAAATAAAGATTGACTACACTTAATGGCGCTGTGAAAGGAAATTAAAATGTCTACCTTATGTTTTCCATGCCAGCCATGACAAATCTAGTGCTATCTGTTTTCTCTTTCTCAAGGTCAAGATAAAGCCACTCCCATAACACACAGGTCTCTCAGTCAGACTCTTGTCACTGGCTTGAAGAGGACTTGCCCGATACCCATAAAAGGAACAGAGTAGAATGTCCCTGAGCAGGATATCCAGAAACATTTGAGAACACAGAGGTTATGTTGGGCTCACAATTTATGGAGTAGTGGTATCCACCCAGCTTTTTTTGTTGTGGTTGTTTTGTGGGAATCTATATTAAGAAAACAACAGCAGAGAAAACAAGTTAAGACTGGTCTGCAGCACATTAAACAAAATTAACTACTTTAAGCAGCCCTGACAGTGGGGGCAGGGAGGCATGCACTGGCATGAATCTTGAAACAAAGACTGTGGGGACAATGATAAGGATCTCTTCTGCTGCTGCAATGTTCATGAATGTACGGAGTGAAAAGGCCTGTTGGTTTATAAAATAATTTCTTCAGTCACACCTGCTATTCAAATCCTAACCACTCTCGGTAGTGCTTTATCCAAAATAAAAGAGCTACCTATGTATATGTTGCATTTTACTTTCTTATCTTTCTATTTATTGTAAGTTTTCAGTCATTAAGCACATGCTTTATTATAAAAGAAGTATTTCAGCAATGACATTTTTAACAGTAAATATTTAGTATATGATTAATGAATACTAACTGTAGTCACCACATAGTACATTCAATCTCCAGAATTTATAACTGAAAGTTTCTTCCTTTTGACCAGCAGCCCCCATTTTTCCCTTCCCACAGCTCTGGAAACCACGACTTTACTCTCATATTCTTTGAGTTTCACTTTTTTTGGAAGCCACATAAGTTAGATCATGCAGTATTTATCTGTCTGTGTCTGGCTTATTTCACTTATATAATGGTCTGGGTTCATCCATTTTGTTCCAAATGGCAGGATTAACTTCTTGGTAGAAAGCTGAATAATATTCCATTGTATATAGCCCATTTTCTTAGTCCATTCATTCGCCAGTGGACATCCAAGTTGTTAAGTGTTTGCCTATCTTGGCCATTGTGAATGATGCTGCAATGAACATGAAAGTGCATGTATCTCTTCGAGGAACTGATTTCATTTCTTTTGGATAAGTAACCCCAGAAGTGAGGTTGCTGGGTTTTGTGGTTATTTTTTTTAAAGAAACTAAAAATAAAATCACATTTATGAGTAAAAAACCTGTGATGAGAAGATGGAGAGTAAAGTAGAAAGAATGTAGAATGATGATTGTAAGAATTGGGAGTAGGGGAATGGGGAGTTATATTAATGGGTTTAGTTTTTTTTGCAAGAAGAAAAGAGTTGTGTGGATGCATTGTGTTGATGGTGATGCAACAACTCGAATGTACTTAATGCTATTAGACTATACACTTAAAAGTAGTTATACTGGAAATATTTATGTTGTATCACCATAATTAAAATAGGTAATAATAAACTAGAAAAATTTAAAAAGCACTTAAAATTTTTAGTCTCCATAATTTGTTTCTGAATTTATATTTGTATAAACATATTGAAGATTTTAAATTTTACTTGCCTGAGTGCTCCAACTGCTTTGGATTGTTTTTTACTTATTTCGATAGTGTACCTTTAATTGGATATTGAAGATTATTTTTTTAAATTAGTTTTTGTAGTTAAATGCTGTTGCTTATGAACTGTATTTAGTTGAGAGGGACTAATAAGATTTATGCTTCATCCAGCACTCTAATTTATTTTACTTTAGTTTTAGAAAATATAAAGTAAGCTTTTCTTACTCATTTGAACAAGAAAGACAAACCAATTGTATTTTTAAGATCTTCTTTTTGATTAGGTAAGGATGTGGTTAATAAAAAAAACTAAATTGTTGCTATAATAAAAATATTGTTAATTCAGATTCTATGGTGAATAGAATCACAATTTTACTATACTATCCATTGGTTGAAATATTACATGGTGCCCATGTTAATCTTTTAATGATATTTCTATACATAAAATATATGTTAACCTTTAATCAACAGTAATGTATATAAAACAGAAAAAGGAATATTTTTCCTCCCTTCCTACTCCTTATACAATCTTTCTCCCTTCTTCAATCCCTGCTTCCTATTCAGTCAACCTTCCTTCCTCCCTTCCTCCCTTTTTCTTCTTTTTGTCCTTCCTTCTTGCCTCTTTCCTTTTTTCCTTCCTTCCATGATTTTGTATATATACTACTGTCATCATTTTGCCTTATTTTTTCATTCTCTTTAGTGTCTACATTTCTTCTTTTATATCTTTGCTTTTACTTAGGACAACTTTATAAAAAGAGTCTAGTCATCTCAAAGGCAACTTTTTTTTTAAACAAAAATATATCTATCACTAAAAAGATTAAAAGAAAACACTTATGTTAGGAATAACTCCTTTCTGACTACTATTTCCTTATCTTTATCTTTCTTGACATTCTTATAAAATGGTATAGGGAATTACATCTATCATTTTAAAACTCTATTTTTTAATTTTCAATATATAACACATTTTTTTTGCCTTTTGTGAAAGCGTTTTTAATCTTATTTTTTGCTTCTTACCTTTTTCCTCATATTTTTCTGCCTACCCCATTCTCAAAACTCCTTTTATAACATTTTAATCACTAACCAAGTATTTCAAAATTTGGCATCTGCCTATAATTTGTGCCAATCTCAAGAATGTATTTCTAATGACCACAGACTGCTTTCTTTGTTGGGGGTGGATGACAATGAAACTATATTTATAAAAACTGGCAGTGTAACAGATTTGAATTATAGGCTACTGTTTTCCAACCCCCTCAAATCTAGCCACTGTCCTTTCAGACTGCCTTTTTTGTATGACCCTTATATTTCTCATCTGTGAAGTAGGGAATTTCTAATATTTCTAGGCCCGTTTCCACACTTGTAAAATGGGAAACATAATAGTACCTACCTCATAGTGTTGATGAAAAGCATATAAAATAAAGCATCCATAGCACTTTTAAAAGCACCTGGCATTTGGTAAATCTTTAAAAAGATCCCTGATGTTTTTGTGGTTGTTGAGATGTCCCTATCCTATTGTGAATTCTTCATTACCATATGCCAAGATTATGAAAATATTTTTATAATTGTATTTCTTGTTAAAGTTTGTCATCTGATTTATTGGGTACTGTATTTTAAATATAATCTTTCTAAAGTACAACTTCTATCATTTTACTCTACTTTGTAAAAAGCTTAGAAGTATTGATTTTTAATTTTTAATTTATTTATTGATCTTTAGAGAGAGAGTGAGAAGCATTGATTTGTTGTTCTATTTATTTGTTGTTTCTTATATGTGCCCTTACTCACTTAGCAACCTTCGCATATTGGGATGATGATCTAACCAAATGAACTACCCAGCCAGGGCAAAAAGTCTTGATTTTTTTATTTTCTCATTTATACTACTGACATCACATTCTTTTCTGACTGTTATGGGCTGAATGTTTGTGCTTCCCCAAAATTTATATGTTGAACTTCCCAGTCCCCAGAATTGTTAGAAAGCAAATTTCTGTTGTTTAACCACCTGGTCTGTGTATGTCAGTCCGAGCCAACTAAGACACTGACCATAATGATACTTCCAGAATTTTAAATTCCCATCATAAGAGGTTCTAAAATATACATATTTTATCTTTGTAGATTTTCTGAAATTGTATTTCAGATTATGTTACTCCTTAGTCACTTCTATTGAGAATAATTATTTAAAATAGGAACCATTTGTTGGGAAGAGAAAGATGGAGATAAAATGTGACACAGAGCACATTAAATAATGTGTTTGCAAAAAAACAAAAAACCTGAAAGCAATAAAGTTAGAATGGCTTAGGCTCTTGTACTACATTTTTTAATATTTTAGGAGACAACAGACTCACCTAAAAGTAACTAACTAAAATGTATTCTAGTAAATTTTCTCATTAGTTGACTTATAAGTAGGTAAAACTATATTATACAGTGTACTGGGATAGCAGAAGTAATGAAAACTAATAAATAGATAAATAATAACAAAACTATTATTAATATTGAGAACAAAATGAATACTGCATGTGTACTTTAAAACTTAAGGGTGATTATATTGTAAGAAGCACCATTTTTTAAAGAACATACACCCTATAGTTGAATTATATAACATGCTTTCTTTTCCTTTTCAAATTTCATATTCATTAAAAGAGATCTCTTAGCTCAATTTGACATAAATTTCATTGCATACTTTTGTGCATACATGTAAAAATGACAAGTAAGTTGTTTAAAGTATTACTACGTTTTTTGCTTTCAGAGTCTACCTAAATCATTTTTCAATCATTGAACAATGTTTATGATTTTTCACACTATAAGGTTTGCTCTGTCATCAAATGCATTGGTGATACAGTAGTTTTTTTAAAATTCCATAAATGAATCAAAGTTACTAGTAGTGTGAGGTTCTAACCAAGACTTTCCATTATGCGGTTAGCCTGCTCTTGACTCCTGCTTAAGCAGTCTTAATAAACATTTCTAATCATCACATCCCTCATCCTTTCCTCACCACAGATTGTTTTGTAATGGTTGAAATATTATTACTATCATTTCTTGGATATTTTTGTAAGTTAAAACCCAATAGGCAAGATTTGATGCTGGAATACCTGGTACTTGACTGTGCTCTAATAATGAAAAATTAATGAGATTGTTGCCTTTCCTACAGTGATGGTAAAACATCATTAATTGTAAGAGTCCACTGATTAAAAGATATAGCCTAATTTCAACAAGTTAGAAATTCAAAAAATGTGTGTCTTGGTGTCTATGATATTTGGTAGATATCATTGAAAACTTTCTGCCATCTCAAGCATTTACATCTTTTTTCATCTCTGGTTGTTAGAATTCTAGAGGTGGAAACAATTCCAAATTGAGAAATCAAAGTGTATTAAGTATTTGAATGGGAGATCAGAGAATAAGAAAGACAGAAAATAAAAAATAACTTTCAGGTAAGTGTATCATCTATAACAAAGCAAATAGGCACATCATTGAAACTGTTAGAACCTGAAGTGTTGCAAGAAAACTAAGGTTAAAGGTGAAAACTATTGGAGGAAAGTTATGTAAGAGATACAAAAAGAAAATTACATTCCTTCACTAGCTATTACATTCTAGGTATTAGATAAATGTTTTACTATTTTGCTAATTTAATCCTCACAAAAAACTTACATGCTCTTTACTTTATAAACATTAACTCGTTTAATCCTCACAACAAACTTAAAGTAATAGTGAATAATCAAGTCTAATGGAAAGACTTATCTAATTAAAAAATCACTGTAAGACCAAATTCACAACTCAGATATAATAAATGAAATGTATTATTGCTCTCAAAACATATAGTACTGATTACAATACATGCCCCTCTGATTTAAATGGCTTTTGTAATGGTTTTGTGAATTCTAAATATTTGATTATCAGGTAAAATATCTAGGAGGAAAATGCTATAGATTTTGTTCCATTTCATTGAAATTACATGTGTTGTTCTCCAATGATTTGGAGAATGAGAATGCTGAAAGAGAATGTTCTTTTAAATCGTCTCTCATGGGACAGGGATCAACGACCTCCATGTAGGATTTTCTGAAGCAAGGGGAGGTTCATGGAGTGCTGTGCTAATAATGAAAAGCCTCTCTCTTCAATTGTGCACATTTTATGTATTTCACACATTTTGTGGCTACGGACTGAAAAAAATCAGGCAATCTATAAACATATAATATACCTAAATCTTTGGAAATCCGATTAATGATTTCTCCAAGCTATGCTTTGCACTAAGTAAGGTATTAGGCACTGGGTCAAATTTGAATATACAAATCACTCCACTTATGCCTTCAGGGAACTTGCAGTCCAACACTGGTCCCTGGGGCAGGAGAAGATAACTTGAGTCTATGAAAGGCTGTGAGAATTCTACAATCGGTTTATATTATTAGAAGTTTACTTTGGTTCCACTGGCTTAAAATGACTCAGTCCAATTCCGATTTTAATGGTGTGTGTCTAGATCCAGCCATCAATTGTTCTTACTAATCTGCAGCTTGATAGTGAACATTGATATATATGTTGGCAAAGTAAAAAAGATTTAATGAATGTTTAAGTTGAACCATGACCTTGCTGGGTCTGCAAAATATTGATAATTTGTCATTTCCAAGTTGAATAGTATCTTAATATAAATAAGAGAATCTATACATGGAGATACCCATTCTTAAAATACATCATTTGATAGTACAATGTTTAATTGACACCTATACCAAGTTAATAACAATCATTTGTTTCCTTAAAGATGAAAAGGCTTCTTGGCAGGAAAGATTGTTAGTATGCTATTAGGTTTTTCTAAATTATTTTCACTCACTTTTTAATTAGTAGTTGACTCATTTATTTCATGATAATTTACTATTTCATGGATTATATGCTATATTTGATTCCTTTTTTTTAGCTTTTATTTTTTTTACTAGAAACCCTGTGCACAAATCCATGCACCAGTAGCTCGCCAGTAGCTCACTGCCTGCTGCCCTGCCCTCCTGTAGCTCCCCCTGCACCCTCCCTCATAGCTTGCTGCCCTGCCCCCTCCTGTAGCTCTCTGCCACCTGCTTATAGCCAGTAGCTCACTGCTGCCCTCCTGTAGCTCTCCACCCATTGCCCCGCCCTCCTGTAGCTCCCTCTGTGCCCCCCCCCACTGCTCCCCCTTATAGTTTCCTGCCCTGCCCCCTGCTGTAGCTCTCCACCACTCACTTGTAGTTAGCTGCCCCACCCTCCTGCTGATCCGTGATCCGGTTGTTACCTGGGAGGTCGTTATGCTTCAAGGCATAAAGACCATTTGCATATTACATCTTTATTATATAGGATTATTATTTTTAATTCTTTATTGTTTAAAGTATTACATAAGTCTCATTTTTTCCCCATTGACATCTCCCCAGCCGCCCCACCCCCCAGCACATGCCCTCACCCTCTGCTCTCTGTGTTCATTGGTTATGCTCAAATGCATGCATACAAGTCCTTTGGTTGATCTCTAAGATTGTTGTATTAACAGCCTTGAATGCAGTTTCTATTTAATGCCCCAATGTCCTTTTTCACTGCATGCACTAAATATTTTAAATTATTCTAAAAGCAAAATTCATGCATAGTATACTTCATGTGATAAGGCTTTAAACAAAAACCAATTAAACTCAACAAGTTATTATTGAAAATTGACTTTGAATTGAGGAATATATCAAATAAGAGAGCTTGAGGGAGGTCAAAAGAAATGACTTATCAGTTTTAATTTGGTCTTTCATTGGAGAAATACAATATATGTCATATATATTTATATGTTTATGAATTCTTATATAATAAAAGGCTAATATGCAAATCAACTGAACGGAAGAACAACGTTTCACTATGATGCTGACTGACCACCAGGGGACAGATGCTCAATGCAGGAGCTGCCCCCAATGGTCAGTGCGCTCCCACAGAGGAAGGGCTACTCAACCAAAAGCCGGGCTCATGGCTGGTAAGCACAGCAACGATGGTGGGAGCCTCTCCCGCCTCTGAGGCAGTCTGACATCCCCCAAGGGTTCCCAGACTGCATGAGGGTGCAGGCTAGGCTGAGGGATGCCCCCCTCCAGAGCAAGAATTTTGTGCACCAGGCCTCTAGTTTATACAGTATATAAAAGTATATGGATTTCACATATAATGAATATACACATGTGTGATATGTACATATATATTGAACAGTTAAAAGTACTAAATATATTTTATTCTAAAGTTAACTGAGATAGGATGTTTTTGTTTTTTTTAAATCCTCACCTGAGGATATGCTGAGAGAGAGAGAGAGAGAGAGAGAGAGAGATCAATGGGAGAGAAACATCACACGTGCCCTGACCATGCCTCAACCAGGGATTGAACCCACAACCCAGGTATTTGCCATTACCAGGGATTGAACCAGTAACCTTTGGTGCACAGGACCACACTGAGCTTGGCTGGGATTCTTATTTTTGTTTTTATGTACTATGCTTTGAAAGGAGTATCAAGGTTATGATAATACAACTAATAACTGCTAATATAGTATTCAAATTTTTATATATTTTATTTCTCTACTAAAAATATGAGTGAAATACTTCAATTAAAAATTTCATGGAAATAGCTTTTTTTAACCAAAAATACACAGAAAACTATTTCTATCATTGTAGTATTTTCTCTTTTGCTAAATTTTCTCCAAAATAGTTTTGTCCTGTAAATTTTATACTTTACATGTTGAGTGCTAACATTTCTTATACAAAACTTCCCATCAGACTCAGAATGCATTAATCATTCCTAGCAACACTAGCTTTCCTTGTAAAAGCCATATATGCAAAGTGGCTCCCAAAGGCCAAAGGAGCTGAGATACCAAAGGAAGAGGCAGTCAAGTCCAGGCTGTCCATGGATGAGTTTAATAGGGAATTTTGTACTGAAAAGAGGTCTTAGACAGCAACAGGGTAGTCAGTCTCCTCAACTGTCATCCCCTAGACCACTGCTTATATCCTCCTTAGAAATGACCTACCTGCTAGGAAAGGAATGTGTGGTGATCAGAGGGAATTAAGGGGCCAGATGCCAGGAGGCTCTGGCACCAATGTGAGCTAAGAGAAAGATAACATTCAGGGCACCTCCACACAAGGAAGGATTGATAGGAATTCCATGATTAGTCTGGAGCCTCTGTACACATTCCAGAGTCCACCCAGGGGAAGAGAGGGGTCAGAGTTCTGGGTTAAGATGGAACCTTAGCTTCCATATGGAGCCAGCTTTTCAAGACAGACTCAGATCTGTCCACACAATCATTTGCTCCCCCAAATCCAAGATATGGCACTGGAAACATAAATTAAATGATATACTTGCAATTATCCCATCAATCATAATATTTCCACATGTAGAAGAGGCTTTAGATCTAGTCCTAGTTCCCATCCAAAGCAAGAATCCTTTTCAGAACAGTCCATATACAGTATATTGTCATTTACCTTTTGCTTGAACTAACAGATTCATAAGACAATCCTTTCCAATAACAGATATTTCTAATGGTTGGGGATTCTTTAAGATCTCTCCTAACATTTATGCCTGCTTGACCTAATCCCACCTTTTACACATTTTCTTCAAATGTTGAGAGTCAATTATGGTTCATTCCACGTCTCTTGTTCCAGGTAAATCTATCCTGTAGCATTAACTATTCATTGTGTGATTCGCTTTACAGATCCCCTCAATGTCGTTCTTAGTTTCCTTCCTGAGGATTTATTGCAATTGGTTAATATCTCTTTGACATGAAATTTATAACTCAACCCAATGCCTTGGTTTTGACAAATTATGGCTTCAGATTACAAAGAAACTGTTATTTCCCCTTTTTGGTACTTGTGCAATATAAACTTGTATTGGGTTTTTCATGAACATTTCATATTGCTGATTCTTAGTGTGCTTTGTGTTAAATAAAATCCTTTCATATACATGTATGCTAAGCCAAGATTCTACTGTTTTGTCGTTAAGAAATGAGCACTGAACAAAGGAGAAAGAACAATGTGATAGAGTTTAAAAAGGGAGAATGGCTCACAGTATTAAATACAGCAGGAAGGTTGAGGGAGATGAGGACTGGAGAGAAAGAGATTTGATCCCAGGAGGTCAGTGCTCACTCGACCTTAAGATAAAAGCTTCAGTACAAATGAGGTGATATAATACAGATATTAGAGTTTAAGGAGTGAATAGAGTCAGCATGAGAAATTCCTTCAAGGATTTGGAATTGAAAAGCAGAAAAGGAAGCAGTTTTGAGAGAGAAAAAATATAGCTCCTGTGGTTTGTTTTTGTTTTGTTTTGCTTTTTCTTAGTTCAGAGGAGACAGGGAACAAGTTTATAGCTAAGGAAAAAGGAGCTAGGGATTAGTTTGCCTTCCTTTATAGTTAACAGTATTTGTGTGCTGACATTCTCTGTGCACTGTTATAAGTATCTTGAGAGTGAGACTGATTCCCATTCAGCTTCTTAGCACTATGTCATTCACATAATAGGTGCGACATAGATATTTGTTGAATTGAATTGTGTCATTTCTCCCAATGGGCATGTTTCTTCAAAGATTGCTGTAATTCTGCAATCACAGCAGCAACTTTATTTCATTTTCTTGTTTGTTGCTAGTCTGGTCTGTAAGAAAAACAAAATAAATAACAAGTAGAAGAAAAAGAAAATGATAGAAAGAAAAATTATGGAAACATATCAGTGTGTGTGTCCTTCAGCATCTGGACAATATGTTAAGTCAAGAGAGTAGATCATCAAGGGAATGAATGTAACTAGAAAGAGAAATGAGGACTGAGCCCTGGGAAACTCCAATATAAAAAAGTGAAAAAGAAGAGGACAAAGTAGTTTTGAAATAAACAGCCTATGAGAGAGGAAGAAAAGAAGAAAGTGTGATACCCTAAAAGACAAAAGAAGAAAGTATATAAAGAGGAGGATATGATCACAGTATCAAATACTGTTCACAATTCAAGTAACTAAGAACTAACCATTAGATTTAGCAACCTAGAAGTCATTGGTGACTTCAAAATAAAATTTCAGAATATTCAGATGTTACATAGCATTGTGATAAAGACTTGGGTGCTCTATTCTTATAGTTGCTGTGGCATTAGATTACATTCTTCCTATTATGCCTTTCAAAGACTCTACATTAGTATTCTAATCAATACTAGTATTTGCCTTATTCATACATTTATTTCATAAATACTTGATAAGCAACTACTGTATACCACCAGCCTGTTAAACCTACTTGATGAGCAACTACTGTTTAGCTTTGAGATACTGCATTGAATAAGGAATGCATGATATTTGCTTTCACAGAGCTTACCATCTAAGGCAGGAGTTACTCATCTGTTGCCAAACCAAATGCCATTCTGCTCATATTTATTGCATAGAGAATCCTCTTTTTTTTGTTCCAGGTGTTGAGCAGGTTTGTGCTGTACTCCTTTCAATTTACAGCAAAAGATTGTGAATTGTCATAGCCCATTATTTTTCTAGCCAGTGACTGGTTAAAGAATAGTTATGTCAACCAAACATGGCCATGAGACCTGAGGGAAGTCTACGGAGGGAACTCTGGGAAGGATGCCCAGGTTTTAAAAAAGGGAATTATGAGAGTTAAGGAATCTCTTTCTGCTTCTGGACTGATGTCAATTAGAGGGTTCAGGATATGGAATCCAAAAATATGGCACCTTGACATGTATATTTTAAGCTAAAGGAGTTTGAGATAAGGGAAGAAACAGGACCTCTTCCTGCCCTCACCTTTCTTTTCTGAAACGTCACAAAACACTCATGTGAATGGTGCCCTCCCTATGCCTGGAGGAAAGGAGCATCCTTATCTCCAAAAACAAAGGGAGGCCAAGAAGAATCCGAATAACAGGCTTTCTGGCAGTTTATTACTATTACCTCATACTTCTTAACCTATCATATTTCTGCATGACTTGTCCACACTTCATCAAACTTAGCATAACATTCTCCTGTCTAATTCTTTGGATCTTCACTTCCTTATTAGGACCCCATATCATTCAAAACTTATATTTAAAAATATGTATGCTTTTCTCCTGTTAATCTGAGAACTATGAGACTTTAAATCATTGTAGGAAGGAAGAATACAAATGGCTACTAGGTGGAAATAAGAAAATGAATGTGGAATCATCCTGAGTATTCATAACCTTTTTGTTACTTGAGCTGCTAAACTATTGTGTGGGTCCTATTCGGCTGTGTCTGGCAGCCAAATGCATCTGATACCAATTTTGTAGCATAAATCAAACATTCTCTTAATTGGAGGATACCTAGGAAAAGTGATGAGGTAAAAGAAAAGTAAATGAACTGAGTATTAGTCTAAAACTAAAATCATAAAAAATAAAATTAAATATAATATACTTAACATATTACAGGAAAGACGCATGAAGCAAAGCAAGAGAAAATAGGGAAACCATTCTGAAAACAAATTACAAGCACAAGTAATTTATGGCAGCAAATATATATAAGCCACCTGCTGGTCACCTTTTCTCAAAGAAGGATTGTGTAGAAGTTACCTGCCAGGCTCCATTTGAATAATGAATTCTAGTATTAACTTGGGAATATAAAGGTTGGATAAAAGTGTTTGTTAAATAACAAAGGCAGTGCTTCTAGTGACCAAGAGCCACCAACACATTCATTTGGAATGAAGTTCTTCTGAAGCAAGTCTGACATAACGTAAGTTCAAAACCTAGTTGAAATAATAAGCGTGAGCAATCACCTTTGGCCTAGTTAAGTTAGAGCATAGAGGCATATTTGTTCATCCAATATTAACCTCAGAAAAATCTATCTTGGAATTACAAGGCAGAGTGAAGACCCTGGGAAAAACACATGCCAAAAGTAAATACACATAGAGAGGTAGAGGTATATGAGCATGCTGAATACAAATAACTACATAAGGACTGATAAGGGCATGCTGAATACAAATAACTACAAATTTAACTACATCATTTTTTTAGGTCCTTATAATCAGTCTGTAATTATAAAGTATCCCAGATTGAGATCTTTTTCAAGGGAACCAATTTTAATTTTTAAAAAATGCCATTCAAGTTCTGGTTTAAGTTTTGCATTTCAACAGGAAAGCTTGTTCACTCGTAAAATACCACATCACCTCTAGGAATTCTACAAAAGTCATCTGATGATCTGTTCTCAGTATAAAATCAATTTAGGATAGAGAAGGTCAAAACATTTGTCACTTAGTTTTACTGTTCAGAGATTTCCATCTTGATTGTGTTAAGGAGACAATGAAAATATACTTTTAGACTTTAAGATAAATATTTTTACTTTTCTAAATGGCTAGTAATAAACATAAAGTTTATAGCAGTGGAACAGTGTATGAATTCACCATCAGGAGATGTGGAATGTGATGGAAAGAGCTGAACAATTCAGAAGTGATGCATCTAAAAATCACAGTGTTCAAGATTAGGGGGGAAAAGAGATTTTAGAATGCTTTCTTTATGATTCAGCAAGAACACTTTAAAGAGGAAAAGGATAGGCTTACATTTAATCTCTGTCCTTTTAAAATAATTCCATAGTTCTTATTCTCTCAGAATTTTGTTGATACTAGAAGATTATATAGAAACTAGAGGCCCAGTGCACGAAAATTCACGCACTTGGGAGGGGGACCCTCAGCCCAGCCTGTGCCCTCTCGCAGTCTAGGAGCCCTCAGGGGATGTCCAACTCATGGTTTAAGCCTCAGTCTGGTCTCCCTCTGCGGGAGGTGACCAGCGGGCCAATCAGGGGACAGTGGCGGAGGTGATGGGGTGGACCAATCAGGGAATACCACTGTCCAGTGAGCAGCCAGCTCCACCCCAAATCACCCCGCCATCACCAGTGGCTTCCCTCTGCAGGAGGTAACCCTGCAGGCCGATCTGGGGATGGTGAGTGGCTGTCCCCACCCTCTGATCACCCCTCTGCCACGGCTGGTTGCCCCCCCCCATTGCTGTCCCCTCCCTCTGCCTGCTGGCACACACCTTGGCAGGCCTGGCGCCAACTGCTTGCTAGCCCCATTCCCTGCTGACTGGTCATGCTGCTGTTCAGTCAATTTGCATGTTACCCTTTTATTATACAGGATTTGAATGAGAGCAGAAACATTCTAGAGCATGCCCTACTGAAATACCACCAAACTCATTTCCATCCTGCTTTGCAACTGACCTCAACTTCTTGACTGCTCAAATTAATCTTCATAGTATTCAGAAAATAGAGGATAGAATAGGAGAAATGATCATATCTAGTTCTTTCTCAAAAACAATGTAGGCAACATTTAGTATGTTATTTTCTTTCTATGTATTTAAAAGTAATCATTTTTATTTAAAACACATTTTTATTTAAATTTATGTTAAATTGAGTATTGAAAATTGCACAGTTGTCATGAAAATTTGAAGGAAAAGATTATTCTGTGTAGAGAGAACGATGCCTCTTAGCTAGATTATTCTATTTAAATATTTTTTACTCTTTCTACAAAGGGCATCCACACTGAATGCGAGTCAAATTAATGTGGTCAGTTCTCCCACATGCAGAAGCCATACTTCTTACAGAGAAACTGATCTGTTCAATTTAAGTGTAGGGTCTGAATGAATCTGGATTAATGGGCACCTAGAGGCTGAAAAGTCTAACCAACACAGGGGGCACTTGATTACAACTGCAATTTGATTGATAAGTTAAGGAATGGGTTATTGTTTCAGTCAAAACGTTGAACCAATCACATCAGTTTCTATTTCATTTTCCACCTATGCAAATTAGCACTAAACATTAATTTTAAGTGGAAATGCATTAGCAACACTTAGGAAAATAATACTCAACCTCCCTTAGTGCACCTAGGGAATTGCTTGATCTTCTTGACAGGTGAACTGTAATTTAGAATTTAAAAGATGAACAATAAACATGTGATTACAGTATGTATATTTGCAAATAGAAAAAGAGTCTTTCCTTAGTGTCTACTGAAATATGAACACTAGCAATTGAAGTTTTGTGAGAAATTTAGGGCTTGAAACAGACAGCATAGGTACAATAAAGATTTAACAACTGCAAAAAGAACCAGTATTTTAGAAGACATGGGGAAAGTAAACTAGCTTCTTTCATTGTGCTGCTGCACATAGGCTAATAAAATATAACAGCAAAAGCACTCTAAGAACATGATTCTAATGCAGCATTCATATACAACTCATTTTATTGAACAATTTAAGTGGGATGCCCAGAAGGCAGAGTGAAAATATCTATTTAAATGGTCATTCCTAAAGGCTAGGTGTAAAAGGAAAACAGGGAGAACAATTCAAAGTTAGGGCAGGGGACAGATGTTTAGGACTTCAATCTTTTACTTGCAAAACCTCTACACACATCAATTTTATTTGATTGTTTAATCTCCAATGTCTCTAAGAATCTTAATCACAATACAGAGTGATTAAATACTTAAAAATTAACTGAAATTTTTGATTTATTCATTTGGATCCAGTGAGGAAAACAATTTATTCACACCATTTATTTTATCAAACAAGACATTAAATAGTCCAATTTAATACTCCATATCTGTGGATCTTCACTATTTTATGGTCAGTATGCTGTAAACCTGTAACTAACATAATATTGTAGGTCAACTATAATTTTTAAAAATTCCAGTTATTTTTACATGGACTAGTAACTAATTCTGTGTATATTTAATTACCTGTCTTTAAATTTCCTTAGTTGATTTCAGAGATATGTAATTCTATATACTATGCTTGCTCTTTCCCTAGATTTGTTAAGTTTGTACTCTGCATCTCACAGAGTGGAGCATGATTATTTGATATAAGTTGGTTAGCTGGATCTACCCATAAACATTATTATGAACTCAAGTCCTTACAGTACTTTTAATCAAAACTCCTTGATAATTCTTTAAGTGAACAGTGAATAGCATGTGTAAAAGTTTGCATAGAAGGGATTATGAAAGAGTAATGAAAGTTTAAGTGGGGCCAATGATTAACCTTGTTGATATAGTAACCTGCTGTTGCTATCCTCTCTCCCTCCACTGCTCTCTCCTCCAGGTACCGTTCTTCCATACTCTTTCAGTATGAAGACATATGAAGGCTTTTTTTTTTGTCCTATGAACTAATGTATCTTTCCTTTTCATATTCAAGTATCACGTTATTTACATAATTTCAGATATAATGTTAGGACATTTTGCCCATTTATTTGTTCAATAAACAATTATTAAGTACCTGCTTGGTAACAGGTACTTCGCTAGGTTCAGGGATAGAGAGGTGAATAAAGAAGATTCATAGCAACGGAGAAATTTACAGGTCAGTCATCTCTTCTGTTTGTGCATATATGAACATATTTATTTTACCACTATAAGGCATATATAATAAGATAAATATAACAAATTTTATATGAACATTATTTGAATGTACTTGTGTTTTTGTTACAGATAAATATTCCAAGTTAATACAGTCATTTATTTAAACTTAAATCTAATATTTGAACATTTTTAAAAATGAGAAATATTTCAATAATAGACCAATGGATACTTGTGAAGCAGAAATAATTTTTAGTTCTTGTCAAGTTTTTATGTAGCAAAAGAGAAACTATGTATATTTTTATGTAATATATTCAGATGAGATGTGACATCTAGCTATCAGCAAAATTCTAATTTTTTATCTAATTCTCCAGTTGAACTGAGGTATGAGGAGGAAAATTGACTTTCCAAGGTCAAATGATGAGTCAGGGATTGGTCAGGAAATGGAAAAGAAGGCAATTTTGATTTGTAAATCCTGTACTGTAATCATCTGACAAGCCAACTGTGCTTGGCAAGAGTACTAGTACAGTACTGCAGTCATTGGATTTCTACATTTTGCAGCCAAATAAAATAATAGTAAATAACAGTTGTTATATTTCTGTGAAATCCTGCAAACAGGATTATCCTCAAGTCCTCTTTCTGAAAACCTCAAACAATATAAAGTTTCAGAAAGGAGCAATTTCAATTTGGTGAAATATATGTTTTGTGTTGTTTTTTTTTTAAAGAAAAAAATACGAAAGGAATGTTCCCAATATACACAAGTTAAGGCAGTTTGTGAAGAATAATGTGACTGTATGGAACCATATTGCATTCTGTGGATGGAACAAAAAATATAAAAAATGCAATTTGACTACATGAATAGGACATAAAATTTCAATAGTATTTTTCCTAATTAAAATAACTTAATCTAGCTCTGACCGGTTTGGCTCAGTGGATAGGGCATCGACCTGCAGACTGAAGGGTCCTAGGTTTGATTCCGGTCAAGGGCATGTACCTTGGTTGTGGGCACATCCCTGGTGGGGCGTGTGCAGGAGGCAGCTGAGCGATGTTTCTGACTCTCTCTCCCTCTCCCTTCCTCTCTGTAAAAAAAATCAATAAAAATATATTTAAAAAAATAAAATAACCTAATCTAGTAGTCTAGGTAATAGCCATCATATTTTATCCTATTTAATAGATATCAATAACATCTCCCTGCAGTAATGTTTTATTATGTCCAATTCTTTAGTTGCGTCTAATAGTCATAATGTTTTACATAAGAGAAGGGAGGTGTCAAACTAGAATCATCCTGCCTTTTGAGTATGATGGTCTATACACAATATAAAAGGGAATTTAATTATTTAGTTTCAATGAACTATTGAAATATTTAGAACACTACAGAGAAAGAAAGAGAAGTAATTAGTTTAGCCCAGGAGAGCTGGATTAGGGAGACTCTGAAAGCTTTTTGGATGAGGTGATGATGGCCTGACATTTTATTTCCTTTCTTCCTCTTCTTTTTTTTTTTTAATATATGTAGAAAGTAGCATCCTACCATCCAATAATCCTTATACCATTTATTTTTTTCTCCTTTTCTTTATCCTTTTTTTCCTCTTCCTTTACATCTGGTCTATTTTCCATCTATTCAAACTCTACCTCCATCTATCAAAATTTTGAGACAGTTTAGATAAAACCATATGGAATTAAAATGACTACGTCCTAATTTTTTTTGTATAGTGTCCGGTGAATCCAATTAAGAAATATCTCCACAATACTCTTGGGTGTTGATGTGCTTTCAAGAACACACACACACACACACACACACACACTGGAGTGCACCTAAGGAAGCAACTTTCAAACTGTACTTTGAGTAGCTCTAGGAGCACTCCCATCAGGAGCTCACATAAAGTATGCATGAAGAAAATTAGTGGTGAAGTATTGTAAAACTACTGTTCTGTTTTTTTTTCAGGTGATTACTGAGTTCTTGTGTTCATGACACTGCTAAATTATGCGATGGAAACTAAGATGATCAAAAAGAGACTTTGCTTTCATAGGTCAACAATCTCCTAGGGGAGATAAACCTTTAACATACAATGAGTAAAAGATGTTTGCACTAAAGGAAGGGTAGGTTTTGGACAGACAAAAGGGAAAATGGTAGTCAAAGGCACAGAGATAGGATATTTTGCAGCATTTTCAGGAAACTTTATAAAGGTATCAGTTTGTTTGATAGAGGACTGTTGCTCAACTGGACATCACAGCACATTGAACACCTAAATGATCTTAGCCAATCCTCCTTTAACTCTTAGGGACCCAGACTCTAAACATGTCATGATTCACAACCAGGACCTCACATTCTCCTCAGCAGATGGTATGATGCATCCATTTCAATTTTACTTCACACATCCTCAGGAATTTGTAGACTGAACTGACTTTCTGTATCATGCCAAACCAAAAAGCTCTGTGACACCAGAACAATGAGCCTGCATGAACTTCATTTCTAACCTTAAGGACTTTCTGGCCACATGAACTATTTACACTATGCTACAAGAGAATGGGTTTACTTGTTTTTTAAATTTTTTAAAACTTCTTTATTTATTAAGGTATTACATATGTGTCCTTACTTTAATTGCATTTACAAGATTCACATCTTATCTGATGCTGGAATTGTGTAAGATAAAGCATCATT
Organism: Corynorhinus townsendii; assembly: GCA_026230045.1. Classification (NCBI taxonomy): domain Eukaryota; kingdom Metazoa; phylum Chordata; class Mammalia; order Chiroptera; family Vespertilionidae; genus Corynorhinus; species Corynorhinus townsendii. Next base: position 74,254,145 of record JAPDVU010000004.1, read on the forward strand.
GCAAATTATTTCATACAAAACTGTTCTCATTGTGTAAAGATAGTATGAAATATTTAACACTAGAGGCCCAGTGCACGAATTCATGCACCAGTGGGGTCCTTTGGCCTGGTCTTTGGGATCAGGCTGAAACCGGCTCTCTGACATCCCCTGAGGTGTCCCAGATTGCGAGAGGGGACAGGCCAGGCTGAGGGACCCCACCAGTGCACAATCATGGCCAGGGAGGGATGTGGGAGGTTGGCCAGCCAGGGAGGGAACCGAGAGGGCTCCAGGGTGTGTCCGGCCCATCTCACTCAGTTCCGATTGGCCAGACCTCAGTAGCAAGCTAACCTATTGGTCAGAATGTCTGCCCCCTGGTGGTCACTGCATGTCATAGCAAGCAGTTGAGTGGCTTTAACATATCGTTAGCATATTATGCTTTGATTGGTTGAATGGCTGACTGGACAACCGGACACTTAGTATATTAGGCTTTATAGGATTATATAGGATAGGTTTTTATTTATAATTTTTAAATTAAAATATAAATTACAACATCATTTTTTGGCTGGTATGAAACTGAGTTATATAATATTCTGTTGAAAGCATGAAGAAAATGCTTAAAACAAGACTAAAAAGAGTAGAATAGGGTATGATCCTTGGTTTAAGATTGTACTTCAGAAAAATTGTATAATAATCATAGTGTCAGTGATGGTTCTCAATTGTATAGTTATATTTGTTGATACTGTCTCTTATTCTATAGCTGTGATGTTGAACTGAGATCCTTACAATCATTTTTAATTTTGTATTTTTCTTGTAAAGCAATAGGCCATGTTAATTAAACTAAAGAAGAGTACATTCTATTGGGCATTTCAAGTGTCAGCTTAAAATTGACATTTGAATGAAAGCAAAATTACAAGAAAAGGAAACCAACATCTTCCACTGTATACTAGTATACTGTAAGGAGAAAGAGACATGGTGACCTCTTCAAATGAAAAACATTCTTTAGAATGGGCAATGTGGGTGTTTATAAATTCTGGAAATTTATTTCTATTCATAATAAACTAGAGGCTGTTATTCTTTTTTTAAAAATATATATTTTATTAATTTTTTACAGAGAGAAAGGAAGAAGAATAGAGAGTTAGAAACACATCCATCAGCTGCCTCTTGCACACCTCCTATGGGGGATGTGCCCACAACCAAGGTACATGCCCTTGACTGGAATCGAATGCGGGACCTTTCAGTCCTCAGGCTAATGCACTATCCACTGAGCCAAACCAGTTAGGGCGAGACTGTTATTCTTTTTTTTTCTTATTTATTTATTTTTTTATTGTTTCAAGTATTACAAATAGTAATACATATGTCTCCTCCCCCCCCCATGGACCACCCCCGGCCTCCCCTACCCCCCAATACATGCCTTCACCTGCCCGCCCTCTCACCGCCCCCCCCCCACACACACACACAGTGTCTTGTATCCATTGGTTGTGCTTATATGCATGTGTACAAGTCCTTTGGTTGGTCTCTTACAGCCCCCCTCGCCAACCTCTCCTGTCTTCCCAATGTAGTTTGACAGTCTGTTCAATGCTTCTTTGCCTCTGTATCTTTTTCCCACCATTTCTTTCCTTTAAAAAAATTTGCCTCTACAGACTAGAAATAAACATATAATAACAAAACAACAACAACAACAAAAATGTTTGAGTCCCAATTTCAATGTCCAACAGTTCTGAGTCCCCGTTTCAATGTCTAACAGTTCCTTATGTGTTCATGTCAGCAATGATATCTGGATGGTGGGCACATGGTGGCAGTTCAGGTCTGACCCTCTCCGGTTTGGTCCTAGGCAACCTGCAGTGGTGCACAGCTGCTGACTGCTTGCGTGGCAAGGCGTTGTCAGCGTCTTCCATCTCTGGACTGTTTTTCCTCTTGTCTTCGTGGTTGGAGCAGACCTGTCAATTCCTCTCTGTTGCAGGAAGCCACATGGCCTTGGAGTTGTTTTCTGAAAACATACAAACATATTCTCGACCACAAGTTAATAAAGGAATATTTACTATATAATTGATTTGGGATCCTTTTTATTTTTGCCCAAACTATTTTCCTTTGTCTTATTTAGACACCATGTGTGTTCTTCATGGCCTTCTTGCTGTTATCATTACAAATGAAAATTAATTTTGTAAAGTAAAAATTTTCTAGGTGTAAATTACTTATAGGATATTTTTCCTTACATGATATTACCCTACTATCCCTCCTTTGTTTTTGATTAATGGAGGTTTTTGTAAATTTTATAATGCAGTCTTGATAACTTTAAATTAAAATTTTTTTGCCCAAAATATGACTGCTTTAGGTTCATTGCATGTTCAGGAATTTTACCATGAGATGAACTACCAATAGAAATTTTAGTTATTACTTTAAGAACAGCTTTTTGTCCAATACAATAAAAAATTTATAAAATAAAAATAAAATACTAAATCTAATCAATACTAGTGGTCACCATAACCTTAAGAGAAATTGTTTCATGTGACAAAAATTTTTAAATGGAAACTCTCTGTAGCCTGAAAATTATTTTGGAAGGAAACAAAGAGAAGTTTCCTTCAAAAGTCATAAGGATTGTAATTGAAAGTCAATATATTTGACCTCTTGAACTAAAGTAAGTAATTTGTGTTTTTGCCTCCCTGACAAAGTTTATATAAAACTACAAAAATAAATTGACAGCCAGTTTGAAATGAAATTGCCAGGGCCTAGAGCAAAGAATATACTTACATGATATTATTCTACAATGTCATTATAATTTTAGATATTTTACAACAGCATATTGTACAATTATCACAAACAAACTTATAAACTAATTCTTTGAATGGTTGGCAGCAATTAAAAAAAATACATTAAAGGATTTAATCCCTTTCAGAAGGAATTAAGGCACAGGGAAAGCACTTGAGCATCCTATATTGGCCCCTCTTGCCTTTTGTGCCAAGAGGGACCCTCTTCTCACAACCCAATTGCCCTCAGCTGTTGCCTGAGCTTTCTGTTCATGCTGAGCTTGAAGCCTCGTGGGGGCTGGTACCATGGATCTGTCTCACACCCAATTGTGTGAGCTGGGCCCTCACTGGAGAAGAAACCCGAGTTCCCTGAGATATGTGATCAGCACCGGGAACCCGCCAGCAGGCCAGGGGTTCCCAAGGCAGGTGCTGGGTGTGGAGGCCATGGGGGCATAGGCTACCAAGGAGACAGAACTGAACCTCACATCACCCTGCTTGGCCCGGAGGATGGCTGGTTAGCCAGAGATGGGTAAGATTCCTCAAGGAAGGAACAACCTAAGACAGGCACAGTTGCAGAGGGGCCATCAGGAGAGAACTTGGGGGGGCAACAGAAGTGGGGCACAGACCCTCACCCACCAACATTGCAGGGGCTTGAACCCTCGCCCATTCTGAAGGTGGTCTCCTGCCCCCATGGCTGCTTCACGCTTCCCACACCCAGCTCAGATCGGGACCCAGGCAACAGAAAGAGACTTGGCCCAGCTCACATCGAGATACAGGTGACAGACAGAGACTTGGCCCAGCTCAGATTGGGACCCAGGTAACAGACAAGAGACTTGGCCAACAGCAGCTGCCCTATATCTAAATTTAGCCTAGCATCAGGAATGCTCAGGGCCCACTCAAGAATGCAAATAATCCTTCCCACTAATATTTAGAGGGTAAACTAAGATTGTTGGTAGAGTATTAAATTTGACAGTAAAATAGTAATCAAGTTTTCAGATTAATTTAAAACAGGCTAATTGAAATAAGTGAATATTCAAGTAAATTTAATTTTACTGGAGACTGTTATTCTTTAAAAAGGTGTTATATAAAGGTACACTGGGTGAGAGATAATGTTGGAAATATCAGTTGAGGTAAGATCACAGAGGGTCTTGAAGATCAGACTTGGGAGCTTGGATTATGTGGTATAGGAGGTGAATTGGATCTCCGTATTTACAACAACCTTTTTCTGTTGTGGTGGTAGAAAGAAAATACAGAGCAAATCTGTGCTTGTAAGCATTCTAGATTTTAATTGCCTTGTCTGGCTGAGAAATCATAATAGCAATGGGGAGAAACAATAATGAATGGGTTGAAATTACTTTTTAACTATTTTAGACCATTGAGAAGAGCATTATGTCTGAAAGAAACAATCAATTGTGGATTATGGAGTTTAACTATTATTAGTTCTTAAAGAGAAAATGGTAATAAAGAAAGAAGTCAGTGAGATTTTCAATCCATCAGCTGATGAGTAACTTAGACCCTAGGTCAGGTGAAAAAGAGTCAAATATATTCTGTGGTAATTGTATAAAATAAAGGCATTAGATTATTGATGCCATTGAGTCATAAACAGAGAATTAAAGACAGCCAGCATTAGCTTGAAGGGACTTATTCCAGTTGTCCCCAATTAACCTGTTTTATGTCAGCAAAATCTGGCAATGGCCATAAAGATGGTGGGAGACAGAGTACAGTTACCTGGACACTGTGACTAAAAGCTGATTATGTACTCAGTCTCCTGTGCAACCTGGATCAAAGGACATTCTTCAGCAGAGCCAAGTGTTTATGGGTTCGAATCCACCCATCACATTCCCTCCCCACAGGGGTCATAAGGCCTAGAACATTCATGTAGTGTCTTAGTTCTCATTTTTGGAATAGGAAGAAATCCTCATTTATACAATGAAAGGCTTGCAGGGACATTAAATCATAACACTGTGTTTTCAGAGTGGGCGCTGAGCCCAGGAGACTAAGACTCATTATGTTCTATGTTCTTATTAAAAAGTTATATTCTCTAGACCAGAAAATGGAAACCTTCAAACTTCAAGATAAATACTTTATAAGAACTAAAATTACTTCAGACTAAGAAGATGAAGTTATACATTAGTTATGATGGTTTTCACTATTAAAAACAACCAGCCAAGATGAAATGAGTTGGATGAGGATAAAGGTAACACAAAATCCACAAAAGTGTAAGAATTCACTCTTTGGTTGAAGGACATTCTTAGTAAAGTATTTGGAAAGTAAATGAGTATCATTGTTGTTATATTTTAAAAAATATAAAAACATCAAAGCTATTTGTCAAAACATACACTTTGGAACTAAAGTACACAATAACAAACTGGCTGCATCTCTCTCTCTCTCCTTCCCCGCTGTGTGTGTGTGTGTGTGTGTGTGTGTGTCCATTTCAGACCTGCTTTTTAGGACTAAAAAATTAACTGCCATTTTAGTTAGTAAAAAAATCCATCTATTCCTGTATATTTTGAACATAATTATTGGTAAAAGTGTATTTTTTTGTGTGCAATTGACTTTTTAAATAATTACTTAAAGGACTTAACTAACATAAGCCCAAACTTTTAAAATGTGATTATTTGACAAATTTTACACAGAATGGTTAATTGACTTCTTTAAGGACACATATATAGGATGTCCCCTCCAAAATGCATACACATACTTTGAATAATTATAAAGGCAGTATTTGTTAAAATACATTTCATTTTTAAAATTGAGCTATCAGCTGTTACAGTGTGTATACATTTTGGGAGGAACACCCTATAGTTGGTAACAAACACAAAATTCTTAACTTTGGGAATGAATAAGCTTTGGGGTCAACAGTATCATTGACATTTATTAGCTGCATGTCTTCTTGCATGTTTTGTTACCTATTTTCCTCAATTTTTACCTGTAGTTTATGTTTCCCAGTGTTTTCTCTCCTCCAGTGATTAGCACATAGGATACAAAAGAATATCTATTATTAGTTGGCAAATTCAAACTCATTTATTTCCAATTTTGTGCTTTCCTAAAATATATAATTTAATGATGATATTTTAAAATTAAGTTATCAGATGTTTGTTTTAAATAGTGAAAAGTTCTTTCTTACAGTTTTTAGATAATTTTTAATAAGCAAGGGAATAATCAGCCAAGTCTAACTATGAAACATGAAAAAAAAACAACCACCAATATTAATGTAAGTCTATTTTTATTGTTTCTACTCTGGAATTAGTTTAAATCATATTTTTAAAAATTGTTAATGATAAACTAATATACATTCCTCATAAAAGTCAAACAATAAAAAATAAAATATTTTTGAATAATATGGTAAAGATTCTACAGCTTTTTGCTGTTAATTTTTATATTTGCTGAGGTTTCTATTCTGCACCATTTATCAAGATAGAGAAGTTTCCTTAGCTAGTTTTTAGTGAATGTTTTAATTTTTTTTAAACTGTAAGTTTAGTTTTCAGTCTTTTTGAAATTTTTTTCTGCTAGTATTGGTAAATTTAATAAATTACATTAACATTGTTTTTGCTGTTCAATATTTTTTTTATGGGTTAAAACCCCCAGTCAAAAAATATATCCGTCCTTCAATATACACAGTACAGCCAGATCAGCTATGCTGATGTTTTAATCACATTTCAATAAGAATATTCGGTGCTCTCAAGTAAGATTAGCCTCTAGCCTGTGCTTTTGCGTCATTCTTGGAACCATAGTTATGCTGACCTTAAACAGTGAACTGCAGACATTTTCACTTTTTTTTACTCTGAAGTGGGTTATATTTGTGCGTGATTGATTTGTGGAACTCACTGTTAAATTCCTCAGGCTGAGGAATTTTATTTTAGGGCAATGCAGCAACATTTTTACTCTAAAAAAATATATATTTATATTGATTTCAGAGAGGAAAGGAGAGGGAGAGAGAATAGAAACATCAATGATGAGAGAGAATCATTGATTGGCTGCCTCCTGCATATCTCCCATTGGGGGTTGAGGTCACAATCTGGGCATGTGCCCTGACCAGGAATCAAACTGTGACCTCCTGGTTCATAAATCGACACTCAACTACTGAGCCACGTCAGCTGGGCCATTTTTACTTTGGTTAATGTTTTGCTTGGGGTTGTCCATTTTCCTCTAGTCAGTTTTTAAATAGATATTTTAATACAATTATCCATTTTATTTAAATGCTCAAATTTACTGGCATCAAGTTTCATATTACACCTGTTATAATTAAACATAAAAACAAAACTTCTCTCTAGAAACATTTATGCTCTCCCAATTTCTAATAATGTATACTTGGCTCTCTTTTTTTGATCAGCTTTGCCAACTAATTATTTATGTGTTATTTAAGATCAGCTTTCAATTTGCTATCAACTCTAATCAATTATTCATTTTGATTCATCAATTCCTGCATTTATTTTTCTACTACTTTTATTTTAGTATCTTTGTGTTCATTTTCTTGATATTTTCCTAGTTTATTGATTGAGAAAATGTTCAATTATTTTAAATCTTTCTTGCTTCCTCACATACATAAGGGTGCTCTAACTTTTTGAGTACTTTTTCTTTCCTGTCTATTGGTGTTGATAAGTAAGACAGTCATAAAATGTCTTTCAAACACTTTAACTTTAATTTTGCTGTCTTTAATACAAGAGTTATTTAGAGTTTTTAACTTTTCAAGTGGATAAAGTTTTTAAAATCTATTTTCCTTTTATTGTGTTTCTAATTTTACTGTTTGTGGGAAATATGACTTCTGTGACTATTGCATTTTGGAAATTATAGAAATTTTCTTGTGGCTTACAAAGTGGTCACTTTTAGTAAAATAATATATACAAATAAATGTGTATGTTATGTTTATGGAATATAAAGTATATAGAAAAATGTATCTGCATATCTCCAACTCTCCTCTATTTCTATAACTTAATTTTTGTCTCATAATCTACCAATTTCTGGAAACATTCTTTTAAAAAAGTTCTACTGTCATTTTGAATTTTAAAATAAATTTTACCATGATCTATTTTGGATTTCTTTTATAACTGAAAATTTGTTTTTTTAAAAAATATATTTTTATTCATTTCAGAGAGAAAGGGAGAGGGAGAGAGAGATAGAAATATCAATGAAGTGAGAGAATCATTGATTGGCTGCCTCCTGAATGCCCCACACTAAAGATTGAGCCCACAACCTGGCATGTGCCCTGATGGGGAACTGAACTGCTGAGTCACACTGGCCGAGCAATGGCTGAATATTTGTATTCCCCACCCCCCACCCCCCTTTAAATCATTTTGTTGAAACCTATGTCATAGAGTTTGGAGGTGGGGCCTCATAATTAGATTATGAGGATGACGTCTTCATGAATGGGATTAGTGCCCTTGTAGAAGAGACCACAGAGAACCTCCCTCACCCCTTCCACCATGTGAGGAAACAAGGATAAGACAGTCATCTTGAACTAGAAAACCAGTTCTTGCAGACACTGAATCTGCCAATGCCTTCCTCCAGGACTTTCCAGACTTTAAAGCTGTGAGAAATACATTTCTGTATTTATAAATCACCCAGTCTATAGTGTCCTGTTATAGCAGCCAGAATGGATTGAATTTCCATCCTTTATCCTCTTTTCTTTCCTTCTTTCCTTCCTTCCTCCCTCCCTTCCTTCGTTTTTTCTCAGAGTTTTCCCTAGCTAATAACTTTATAATTACATAATTCCAATTTTATATTATTAAAGTTTATGAAATCTATAATCTTTCCTTTGGCTATAGTTCTCACTTATATAATTGTAGTTCTACTTCAAGTATATTTTATATTTTGTTTTAGTTCTTTATCATAGATGCTTTTCTCTTCCTTAAATTCTTTATTTTAATTCATCTTTGATTAGTTACATTTTGCAATTAATAATTTTTAACCAACAGTCTATAGGTCCTTTAATTATTGGGTTGAGATATATTTCAGTTGTCTTTATCCATAATTCTGAAATTCAAAAGCTTAGGAAAATAAAAGGTGTGTGTGTGCATGTACACAATTTCAAGTCAATATTATTTGACAGCAGATTCTGATATGAACTGATGAAAGTCTAGTTATAGTTTATATTTATTTTTTAAGGTGAATATTGGTAAATTATTCTGAGAAAATATTGATGCATGTGATGTGAATTATGTTAACCCATGGCCAGTTTTATATAAGAATCTTATATCCTATATAATAAAAGTCCAGCAACCATAATGGCAGCACAATTAGAATGATTGCTCGACCAGTCACGATGAGATGCACTGATCACCTCTTGGTCCCTTTCCCCGGCCGGCAGGCTCTGATCACTGATGGTGAACAGGGAACCAGGGGATACGGGCAGTGCCAGACCAGGGCTCTGCCCCGCCAGTCAACCCACACACAGAGGGTGACCTGTGGTGGGGGTAGAGCCGGCGAGCCGGCAGGAATGTCCAACCTCTCGGTCCCTCCCCTGGCCGTCAGGCTCCCATCGCCAGATGGCGAATGGGGAACTGGGGTGGGTGGCGGTGGGGGGGTGGGGCTGGCTGCCAGCAGCAGGGGAAGATGGCCCTGATCACAGGCTAGGCCCAGGGACCGTGCCCCACATGATTTTGCCCACCAGGCCTCTAGTTATATAATATTTCTAAAACCAACAAATTCTGAATTGCAAAACACATCTGCTTTTAAAGGTTTTAGAAAAGGTATTGTGGACCTATATTCAAGGGATCATGTTCTGGGCTTTAAAAAACTTGAATTATAATTGTTTTCTCTCTGAATTTTGTGGCTATCGTTTTGTAACTTTTGTTATTAAATTTGCCCTTAAGCCACTCTGATTATTTCTATCTTTTACATGTCTTATTATTTTTTTACTGCCTGAGTATACAAAGACATTATATATATTTTAAATTCACTGAAACTCAATAACTTAAAGAGTCCAGACATGTCTAAGTTTTTGTCTCTCTATATTATCATTATGGCAGTTAGCATTAGCTAACTATATTAGTAGCTATTTATATATTAGCAATGGACTTTTTTGATACATGCCTTCATTCATTTTTTTTCTCCATTTTAGAGAAATTTTCATCATCTCAGTGTAATTATAAAATTTAAATTATATTTTTTGTGTTCTCTAATTTAAGGAGATAATAATCCTTATACTGGATCATTTTTTGCCTCTTTGTAAAATCCATTTTAATTATCTCATATTTTTTTTTATTCCAGTAATTCTCTACTTGACTTTGTCTAAAATCAATATGTGTTTTCAATTTAAATTTACTTGTTATTTTTTGTAGGAGTGCACCAATTAGCTCAATAGTTTCTATTTTCATTGACTTCTACTTTTTGGTAGCCCAACAGAAAAAAATAGTGGATCAAGAAATCTAGCAGTCTTTTGGAATTTTTTTTATTGGAAAATCTGCTGTCTTAAGATTAAAAAAAAAAAATCATTCCACTTTCTTGTTTAAGTCATCTACCTCTGAGGAACTCCCCTTAAATTTCATGTTGCTGTCCCATTTGAGAGATAGCTCTGAAGTCTGGTCAGGTTTTTTTTGTTTGTTTTTGTTTTCTTTTTAATCTTCTGAGATGTTATGGTAGCAGTGATCTATTTGGTTTTAATATATAACCCTACATTCCTTAACTGCATGACTTGGGGCAATTGGTTTTACCTTTTCCTTACTCAGTTTTTTTCCTGTAAAATTGAAATAATAATAGTATTTACTCATTTTTCATAAGAAAAATTAGTGTGTTGGTCCTGCATGGGTGGCTCAGAGGTTGGGGTGTCATCTTGCATACCAAAGAGTTTCTGGTTTGATTCCTGATCAGGGCACATATACCTACGTTGTGGGTTTGATGGGTACCAGAGGCAGCTGATCCATGTTTGTCCCTCACATCGATGTTTCGGTGTTTCTCTCTCTCTATTTTCCTTCCCTTCTCTCTAAAATCAATAAATGTATCCACACACACACACAAAAAGAATGTGTCAATATAGTAGGTTATTATCTACTCCTGTACTGCTTCTGGGATATTTGGGTAAGATTAGGAGTCAGGCCAAAATGTATCATAGTTTATGTATAAGATTCTCTGCCATTACTAGTTAGTTATTAATAAATCATTTTTTAGTTATTAAAATTTTTGTTTCTTTCTTGCCTTTTGATTTTGGCAGTGGGGATAGAAAGCTCTGTGGTCTATCTTCATTCTGCAATTTATCCAAATATGTAAGGTTTAATTTTTTTACTACTCTTGCATGCCATATACACTGAATGGCCAGATTATCATGATCTCTGAACGCATAATAATCTGGCCACTCATTGTGTATCCTATATAATAAAAGGCTAATATGCAAATTGTCCCCTTGACCAGGAGTTCAACCAGCAGGCAGGCTGGCCAACTGCCCATGTCCCCTCCCCCTGGCCAGGCTGGCCAGAACCCACCCATGCACAAATTCATGCACCGGGCCTCTAACATATACACACACACACATACATACACACACACACACTGAGTGGCCAGATTATTATGTGTTCAGAGATCATAATAATCTGGCCACTCAGTGTATATGTTTAACATTTTTAATTGTCCCTCATATTCAGACTTATATTCATAACCTCTCCTCAAATAGGAAAAAAAATTAATCCTTAGATTATCATTTAAGAGTTTCAAAGGGCTGAATAGTCTGTTCAAGAGAAATCAAATAAAGACAATGAATATAGATTCTGACATTTATATGCAAACAATTGTTTTAAAGGAAATTGATGCTGAGAATACTTTGTTGCTGTTGACAGCATGTGACCCCTCACTGTCTTCACGTCTGTGTGCTGTCATCCAACTGTTATTAAAAATGACCAGGGCTGGTGCATCCCTGCTGAAGGCCAAGAGATGATCAGCCCAGGATAATGCAGGGGGTAATTGAGTGTCTAGGATCCTGTATTCAGCCACCTACAGCTTCTTACACTAACACATTTCTCTTAGTGGTGTCATCACTAATGAAATTTAGGAAGGATGAAAGTCTACAAATTAGCAAAGATCGCTTAAGTCTTCTAGCCTACTTTTTTTTTTTTTTTAGCTTCCCTCCAGAAGCTCATCTTGTTTCTATCATCATTACCAGAATGAATCACTTGCTCCTTGTTAAACTTTTATCTCCACGAAGTGAAGGTGACAATGAAACACTTTTCTGTGAGACCTTGGCAGCTATCCCACACACCTGCTGGCCTGTATTGATCTCATTCCATATGTCCACAACTTAAGTGGCAATACAACTCTCTCTGAATTGTATCGTACAGCACCACAGGGCACAATCCTGTATTATTTGCTTCTGGAAATAATATTTTCAGCCTATTTCAATTTTCACATTAAAAAACTGGCTGCCTGAAACTTGATGATTGCAGCCTTGTAAGGACAAGATCAAACAGAAGAAGATGCTAGCAGGAAATCAAATGTGAGAGCATTATTCTGCATGCATAATAGACTGTTCTTTTTTGCTAAATTTGAAGCCATTGGTAGTATTATTGATTCAGGTATGGCCCTGCTGTTACCTAGTCTTAAAAACTCATTCTAATGAAATGCTGAAGTGCAATATCTTATAGAAAAGTAATTTCTAAGGTGTATTGACAAAATTAATTAAATTGCTGGGGAGTTTAAAGAGTTAATACATAAATGGGTTTCAATTTAGAAAACTTCCCATTTAATGAAACTCAAAGGGAAAAAATCAATTATTTGTCTCTTGATTAAAGGTGGTGAGCATTGCTTTTCTCATAGGAAGAATTTCATTTTCTTTAAATGAAATTAGTGATAATGAACAGACATAGTTGTCCCTTTGCTTAATCTGTCAAGTGTGTATATTTATTTTTATCAGAAATTATCTAGCACTGTTTGTTAATTTAGTAATTCTTTGGTGATACAGCATTTTTCTGTCAGTATATCTATAAATGAGGAAGTAAAGATTCATTGCTATTGTTAAGGATTGAATTTTCTGTTCAGCGAAAATAATTTACTTGAAAGCAAGTCTATTCTGAGTCACTACTAGGGTAATAAACATGAATTTTGACATTCAAACCTAGTATATTGAAAGATTTGTTAGCTTAACCTTTAAAACAATTTTACAGTGTATTTTCCTGTTTATACTTTGAATATGGTTAGTGTGCTAGTGATTTGAAGAATAAAATCAATTAATGATTATAAAGTTTTCTGCAACCACAGCAGCAATTCACTTTTAAATTTAGTCACAGAGATATTTTAGTTCATTTCTATTGTTACCTCTTTTTCTTGGTTAATATGAAACTGCATTTGAAAATTGCTCTAACTTCAAACTTTACCATAACAATGGTTCTGCCACTTGTTATCTCTTTATAAATAGATTTCAATATCCTTTTAGAACTTATGGGTCCACATAAGTGAGACAAAACGGCTTGTTTATTGATACTAATTTAGCTATGGCAAACCCATCTTGTCTGTACTCAAAACTTAAATCAAGTTAAATGTTATGAATGCAAGGGACAATTTTTTACTACTCTCTCTAATCTCCAGACCTAACCAGTTTTTGATAAATGGTAGAGAGTCAATAAGTTCTGATTAAGTTATTGACTAGAATAAATGTGACAAAATTGTCAAAGAGGCACTGAGTATAAATTCATTGAATGATGTTAAAAAAATCCATAACTAAGTTAAGGTGTATTATTTTAACATCACCTAGTTTTTGCTCTCACCTCCTTATGCTCAGCTGTCTTATCTTTCCTAATTTTCATTGCATGCTTATTCTCGGATCTAACAAATGGTAGCATAGGTGTCTTCCATGAAAACTTTGATTTGGTCATTCTAAATTGTCCATTGTCTTCAGTGTGTCATCTTCTTTAATGGCATATGCAAGTAAAATACTTAATTCTGAATTTAACTTATATTGTATATTTGCACATGCCTTTTCATTATTTTTTTAAAATTATTTGTCCGAAATTATTATATCTCTGCTATACAGTGGGATTGTGAATAAAACAATCTTTCCAGTCTCATGAAGTTCATTGTCTGTCCCTATGTTGCTATAAATGAAAAATATTAAGTAAAATATATAACATATGAATGAAAAGAGAAAAATAATGAACACCTTTGTATTGGTACATTAAAATGTTACAGAAATCAAGAAATAATAATAAAAACAATAATAAGGTCATTTATTGACAGTTAGGCATTTATACATATTTATTGCATGTACAATAAACTGAACCTAACTATTGCTATTGCCATTTAATAGATAAAAAAATCTGGGACCCAAGGGGAAGTATGTTTAAGACTCCTGTATATTGAAAACTATGATTACTAAGTAAATAAACCACTATTAGTAGGTAAGTAAGGCTTTGATATAAAACTCTAAATCCTTGGCCTGACATTCAAATCCTTTCACAATGTGCCTTTTGAATTACAGCTATTATTAATTTTCTACTTGCTATCTCACACTGTGATCCTTCTCTCCACCATACTGAGCTGGTATGAGATGGAGAGAGGAACACTAATTTGGAGTCTAGTTCCTATGTGACCTGGGACAAACCTCTAGTCCTCTAAATACTCCTTTGAAAAATGAAAAGACTGTACTAGACATTCTCTGAGGCTACTTCAAAATCTTACTATCTATACATTTTCTTGCCTTTTATTTTTTTGTTTTTAATTTTGCTCTTGTTCTTCCCTTGGTCTGAAATGTCTTCTAAGTTCTACTTATTACTTCAAGTTTATCTCAGTTTATCTAATCTTTCCAAATCACCATAACACATGATAGCAGCTCTACTTTGTAGTGCTAGAAACTCATATGCTTTATTGTCGGTTCAAGTTCTCCTCATTGTGTGGTGACCTGTGGCAGAAGAAAAGAAGCGGAGTGAGAAGTTAAATTGAAGTCAATGCTTTTGTGTTTGGAGTGGGAAGTGAAGCATAAACTGTCAGATGAAAAAGATAGTGTGTATAAAGTAGCAATAAAAGCAAGTCAGGACTGTGGAATGGGAAGCAGAGAATAATGAGATATGATTTTGGAGAGCCTAAAGGACAGGGTGGTGTTGGTGAAGGTGAATGTATTGTTGGAGGCTAGGGTCATGCTGATTATGAGATGCCTATTATGGTCTTCAGTAAAAACTGAAAGTTAACATTGGCAAGGGAGGTTTGTGTTACAGACAGTTTAACTTGTGAGTTTGCAACTTCCTACAGGTCCGAGCCACTGAGAAATTTTTAGAAGTCTAAATTTAAATGGTTTCATTAAATGTTATTTTTGCATACTTTGAAGTCTTACAGAAGTTTTCATTACTTTTATTCAGTGAGTCCTTTAAACTTTTCATATTGAAATAATTTTAGGCTTATGGAGCAATTGCAAAGATTTGATGGAGGGTTGCTCTATACCCCAGGTTCCCCCAATGTTAACATCCTGCATCACTATGGCAACATCATTTTAACAAAAAATTAACCTTGGTGCAATATTGCTAACTAAACTACAGACCTCCCAGATTTCAGCAGTCTTTGCGCCATGTCCCTTTCTGTTCCAGACTCAGGCCCGGGATTGCACATTGCCTTTAGTTGTTGTGTCTACAAGACTTCTCCAGCCTGCGAAAGTTTCTCATCTTTTCTTGCTTTTCATGCTTTTAAAGAGTACTGGCCAATTATTTTGTAGAATGTCCTTCAGTGTAGTTTTGTCTGATGTCTTCTCACAATTGGATTGAGGTTACACATTGTTGACATGAATACCAAAAAAATAGTATACCATTCTCCATGTATTATATTAGGAATTCATGGTGGTAATATTTAATACTGGCATTATTTCTTAATAACTTTGGTTTGTTGGTTAAGATAATGTGTACTGTGTTTCTTCACTGTAAAACTACTAGCTTTCCCTTTGAAATACTGCAAATATCTCACTTCTCTTCAAATTTTTACACACTAATTTTAGCTATTGTTAGTAGATCTTGCCTGCAACATTTAATATGGTGGTTTTCTAGTGGTGGTTCTTATTGATCTAATTCATTTCAAATTTAACAATTGGAATTCTTCTTTAAGGATGAAGTGCCAATTTTTAAAATGTAACTATTTATTCAAAAATTTTATCACTATGGTCTTATTGTATGAATTACAATCCAATAGTATTGTTATTGTTTTTTGAAATTATTTCAGATTCCGCTAATAAGATCTCTTTCAGGACAACTTCTGTGCCTTTTCTATATGTTCCCATCCTTTTTTGTGTGCATGTCCTTACATTCTGACACCACAAGAATTTCCAAGTTCATCTGGTGTTTTCCGTGACTCAGCCTTGGATTCAAGCAGTTCTAAGGTTCCTTTATATTATAGAATAGTATTTGGAAACCATGATCTGGGTGTTGGATGTGCTCATAATTACTGGGATATTATTCTTACAGTTCCCTATCAGTGAAGAGAGATTATAAATATATACATGTATACTAACTCATGCATGTATACACAGAGCTATGTAGTCTCAGTAATGCATGTGTCTCTGTGTGTATGTCTGTTTTAATCTATCATCTGTCTATCTATCTATCTATCTATCTATCTATCTATCTATCTATCTATCTATCATCTATCTATCTATCTATCTATCTATTATCTATCTATCTATCATCCACTTACCTATCATCTATTCATTTATGTGTTTGGATTGTTCACATTAAAAAAGTATATATGTTTTAATTGATTTCAGAGAGGAAGGGAGAGTGAGAGAGATAGAAACATCAATGATGAGAGAGAATCATTGATCAGCTGCCTCCTGCCTGATCCCTACTAGGGACTTGGGCATGTGCACCAGGAATGAAACTGTGACCTCCTGATTCATAGGTTGATACTCAACCACTGAACCAAACTGGCTAGGGCTACTTTTATATTTGTTGGAAGTATACTTCCATAAGGAAGAATTCTCTGTTATTATTTGAGAAATTCTTTATTTCTCCTTAATTTTGAGGAAAACTTTTTTTTTTTTACTAGGTACAGAATTCCGGTTTGACATGACTTTCTCTAAATATCTTAAAGATTTTACTCCATTGTCTTCTGGTATGTATGATTCTGACAAGTCTGTTCTACTGTTATCTTCCTTCTTCTACCTGTAATATGTATTTTACTCTGGATAAATTAAGGATTTTATCTTTGTTTTTTGTTTTTAATAGTTTAAATATGATATATTGGTATCTAAGTGTGTCTTTTTGCACATTTGTATTTCTGTCTGGTGTTCTCTGAACATCTTAGATCTTAACTTGTTTGCTGCCATTGTTTTTGAAAAATTCTAAAGCCAGTACTTTACCTTCTTCCACATTTTCTGTTCTTTTTCTCCTATCTCCTGGTATCGTAATAAGTTACCTGTCCCACCGATCCTGGATGATCTATTCTGTTTATGTTTTTTCACTCTTTTTTTCTCTTTCTTGATGTTTCAGTGTGGGTAATTATTATTGATCTTTTTTTTATTTTTTATTTTTTGCTAATTTATTACTCAGCTGTGTTATCTATGTGTAAGAATGAAAAAGGTATTTTTCGTTTTTCTTTCTGCTTTTTTCATCTCTACCATTTCTTTTTTATTATCTTATATTTTACTTTATTTTTGCTAACATTGCTAATGTTTTTGCATGCTATACACCTTTTTCATTAGCAATTTTAAAATTGAAACCAAATCAACAATTATATTTATTTTAAATTATCAGTCAAATTATTCCCTTGTTTACGCTATATCTGAGTATGTTTCTGTAATTGTTTTGTCTTAGGGTTGTGTTAACTTTTCTAGCCATTGACATGCATTTTTTTAAAATATACATAACATGGAAGACTATGGAGACTAAAATAAACAGTGTTTATGAGTGGACATGGACACGACCTTCCTTCTTCTAGTTTTCTATTAATCTACTGAGGACTTGGGCTTGTTTGAGGTTTTTACTATTGCTACAGTTACCCACAGTATACACTGGTTTAGTATGAGGGCTGTTTGCCAGAGGATTTCTCTCAACGTCTGTTCTACCCACAGTTTTAGATCTTATTTTATTGCATGTCAGAGAGCACGTTTCTTATAGCTCTTCAACTAATATTCATCTATTCCTTTTGCTCAATGTTTATTTTTGTCTGCTGGGACATTACCAGGAGTTGTGCTCTGATGTTCCGGTTGAGCCTCAAGCCTGAGATGGGCACTGCATTCTTGAGTCTCATGTGCAAGGTCTTCACAGGTACTCTTGCAGTTTCTCCCACTCTAGTGGGGGACCCAGCATGTACTCAACCCTTCACCAGAGGTGGAGTTTTTTTTCTTTTCTTTTCCTAATTTATCTTTATTGTTGAAAGTAGTATAGATGTCCCTTTTTATTCCCCCACTAACTCCCCACCCTGCTCCATACCCCTCCCTAGGCTTTCATGGAACTATTGTCTGTCCATGGTTGTGCATATATGCATATAAGTTCTTTGGTTAATCTCTTCCTGCCCCCTCTTACACCCTTCCCTCTGATATTTGTTGGTCTCTTGCATGCTTCAGTGTCTCTGGATCTATTTTGTTTGTGTATTTTGTTCATTAGATTCCACACGTAAGTGAGATCATGTGATACCTGTCTTTATCTGACTGGCTTATTTTGCTTAGCATAAAACTTTCCAGGTCCTTACATGATGTCTCAAAGGGTAAGAGATCCTTCTTTATTACAGCTGCATAGTATTCCATGGTTTAAGTATGTACCACAGCTTTTTATCCATTCATCTGCTAATAGGTCCTTGGGCTGTTTTCAAATCTTAGCTAAATAGCGCTGTGCCGGGGCTGACCAGCAACCCCTGAAGGAGGGATAAAGAGATTACTCAGACACAGTTTGACTGTGAAAGAGATGGCTAAGGGGCCCATGGCTCTAGTGGCCAGGGCAGCCTCTATTGCCTGCCTCATTAGGCCTTTATTGGAATTTTTATCATTAGATACAATCAGTAGGGTGAGTAATCTTGGGAGGACATATGTGTTTACATTGTACTCTAGGCAAGGGCACCCATGCATTAAGCATAAGGATGCCAGTAAACACCTGGGGGTCTGCACACACACAGACTTGTTTGGAAAGGTCAAGGAATAATTAGGGGCACCACCTTCAGCACTCCCCTAAGTCTCCCCTAAGTCAGAATTCCGATTAACAGGGCAGGCAGCCTTCCACAGACTTCCCTTTTATCAGAATGTCCTCCTTACGACTTTCCAACCAAGTCTCTTGTGCTCCTCAGCAGTGCTGCTATGAACATAGGGGTGCATATTTTCTTCCTAATTGGTGTTTCAGGATTCTTAGAATATATTCCTAGAAGTGGGATTATTCGGTCAAATGGCAGTTCCATTTTTAATTTTTGGGGAAACTCCATACTGTTTTCCACAGTGGCTGCACCAATCTGCATTCCCACCAATAGTATATCAGGGTTCCCTTTTCTTTTCTTTTCTTTTCTTTTCTTTTTTTTAACATTTTTTTCTGTAGTTAATCCTCACCTGAGGATATTTTTCCATTGACTTTTAGAGAGAGAGGAAGAGAGAGGGAAAGACAGAGAGAAACATTGATGTGAGAGGGGAGGAGCCTGCAACCAAGGTATGTGCTCTTGATCGGAATCGAACTGGGATCCTAGTCCGCAGGCCGGCACTATATCCTTTGAGCCAAACCAGCTAGGGCATTCCAGTGTTCCCTTTTCTACACATCCTTACTGGTATTTGTCATTTATTGATTTGTTGATAGCAGTCATTCTGGCAGGCATGAGGTGATACCTCACTGTTATTGTAATGCTGTCTTTGAGCATTCTTTTCATATATCTCTTGGCCACCTACATGTCCTCTTTGGAGAAGTGTCTACTCCAAAAATTTATATGGAACCAAAAAAGACCCTGAATAGTCACAGCAAACTTGGGAAAGAAGAACAAAGTAGGAGGGATCACAATACTGGATATCTACACTAAAAAAAGAGAAACATGCAAATTGACTGTACCTCTGTTATGCCCACAAGCAATGCCCACAAGCCAATCAGGAGCAAGTATGCAAATTAACCTAACAAAGATGGTGGCAGCCATGGAGCTGGAGCCAGCAGGAGGAAACCAAACTTCCCACACGCCTTGGCTGGCCTTGGCCTCCACTCAAGGTACAAAGTTTCAATTATAGAAGATAAATAAATCCCAGATACCTGCTTCCAGCCGGCCCTGGCCTCCACTCAAGGAGGCGCTGAAAAATAAAAGAAAAAGAAATAAAGAAGGGGCTTGGAGCCATCATCCCCTCACCAAGGCTGGCCAGGCACCTCAGTGGGGACCCCCACCCTGAAATGAGTGTGGCCAGTCTGAAACAGCTCTCAGCCCCTCACCCAAGCTGGCCACACACCCATGGGGTGAGGGTCCCCACTGGGGGGCTTGGCCAGCCTGCAAACAGCCCTCAGCCCCTCACCCAGGCTGGACAGGCACCTCAGTGGGGACCCCCACCCTGAAAGGAGTGTGGCCAGTCTGAAACAGCTCTCAGCCCCTCACCCAAGCTGGCCACACACCCATGGGGTGAGGGTCCCCACTGGGGGGCTTGGCCAGCCTGCAAACAGCCCTCAGCCCCTCACCCAGGCTGGCCATGACCACCCAGCTGAGAACCTCACCCCATGGGGGTGTGGCCAGCCTGCAAACCACCACAGGCCCCTCGCCCAGGCCAGCCCACACCCCAAGGGAACCCCACCCTGATCTAGGACACCCTTCAGGGCAAACCAGCCGCCCCCCACCCATGCACCAGGCCTCCATCTATACTAATAAAAGGGTAGTATGCTAATTAGATTGGGAGACCTTCTAGGAGACCTTCCAGACATTCTTCTGGACAAAGCCATGGTGGCAGGGCTAAGGTAGAGGAGGTTAGAGGCCAAGAGGGGAGGGCAGTTGTGGGTGATCAGGCTGGTGGGGGCAGGGCTGTTGGGGGTAAGCAGACCAGCAAGGGGGCCAGTTGGGGGCAAGCAGGACATCAGTGGGGGTCAGTTGGAGGTGATCAGGACAGTGGGGGGGCAGTTTGAAGTGAGCAGGCCAGCAGGGGGGCAGCTGGGGATGAGCAGGCCAGTGGGGAGGGAAGGTAGAGGCAAACAGGCCAGCAGGGGAGACAACTGGGGGTGAGCAGGCTGGAGGGGGGGCAGTTGGGGGCGAGCACACTGGCACGGGGGGCAGTTGGGGGTGATCAGGCTGGCAGGGAGGCAGTTGGGGGTGAGCAGGCTGGCAGGCAGAGCAGTTAGGGGCAATCAGGCAGGCAGGCAGGCAGGTTAGCAATTAGGAGCCAGCAGTCCTGGATTGGGAGAGGGATGTCTAACTGCCAGTTTAGGCCCGATCCCTGTAAACCGGTAGTAGGAAATCCTTTGAGGGGTCCCAGATTGGAGAGGGTGCAGGCCTGGCTGAGGGACATGGCCCCCCTCCCCTGCCCCCCCCCCCGTGCACGAATTTCATGCACCGGGCCACTATTCATATTATAATACAAAACTATGGTAATCAAGACAGCATGGTACTGGCATAAGAATAGGCATATAGATCAATGAAACAAAACAGAGAACCAGAACATTGACACAAACCATTATGCTCAATTAATATTTGACGATGGAGGCAAGAGCACATAATGGAGTCAAGACAGTCTCTTCAATAAATGGTCTTGGAAATATTGGATAATTACATGCAAAAAAAATAAAATAAAACTAGACCACTCCCTTACACCATAAACAATAATAAACTCAGAATGGATAAAAGTCTTAAATGTAAATTGTAAAACTATAATAATCCTAGAAGAAACCATAGGCAGCAACATCTTATACATTTCTCCTAGTAATATGTTTGCTAATACATCTCCTAGGGCAAAAAAATAAACAAATAGCACTGCATCAAAATAAAAAGCTTCTGCACAGCAAAAGAAATCATCAACAAAATGAAAAGGGAGCCCATTGCATGGGGGAACATATTTGCCAATGATACATCTGATAAGGGGTAATTTCCAAAATATATAAAGAACTCATACAACTTAAAAGGAAGACAAACAATCCAATTAAAACAATGGGCAAATGACCTAAAACAACAATTCTCCAAAGAGGTGATATAGTGGTGGAGTGTAAGATTTCTGTGTGTGTGTGTGTGTGTGTGTGTGTGTGTGAATGGGTGTGCTATTTCCCACTATGGGTGAAGGAGTTTGACCCATATGAGAGATAAAGCAGAAAGATCTGGGTAGAGTTTCATGCCCAGGTCACACTGGCTGCTGTTCCCCTCCAGGAGGCCTGTACTATGAGGCAATCTTTCTCAGTGTAATCTATGGGCTCCCTTTAAGTACCTGGTGTGGTTTTTATGGAAAGGGTGTGACTTGCTCTAGGACAGTGGTCGGCAAACTAATTAGTCAACAGAGCCAAATATCAACAGTACAATGACTGAAATTCCTCTTGAGAGCCAAATTTTTTAAACTTAAACTTCTTCTAAAGCCACTTCTTCAAAATAGACTCGCCCAGGCTGTGGTATTTTGTGGAAGAGCCACACTCAAGGGGCCAAAAAGCCGCATGTGGCTCACGAGCCGCAGTTTGCCAACCACTGCTCTAGGAGGAAAGCAATCTCTCCTACCAGCCTGCACTCAGCTTCTTTCAATGTTAACTTCTCTTATTTTTGTTCAGAGGCATCTCTTTCACACAAGGAAGTGTTGGCATTTTAGCTCTCCCCGCAGGTGTCTCCCAAGGTTTTGGGTTAGTTGCTTGTCCTGCTATTTCTTTTCTTTAAAAAGTCATGAACTGGCTTCTTACACAGCCTTTTTCCTGTGGTAAAGGTGGGACTAATGATCCTTCCCGCTCTCATCTTCCCTGAGCAGAAATCATAAGTCTTCACTGTTGTTCAAATCTAGTATTTCTCCTGTACTCTGAAACTCATTTCTAATAACCACCTTTGGGACACCTATTTTTGTTAACTATACTTCTTCGCATTGTCAGCTCCACACCTTCTGTCTTTAAAGACTCTTTCTGTACAGTTTTAAGATGTTCCTAGAGCTCCCTTTTCCTAAAAACAAACAAGTTTTAAAACTACCTGTTTTCCTCTCTAGGTATCATTCAATCACTTCTTCCATTTTTAATTCTTGACCTCTGGTTACTACCCTGTGCATAACTGTGTGGACACTAACTGTTAGTTCATTACCTTTGTTGGCCACTAGTCTTAAAAGTATTCTTTCTGTATTTGTAGACATGCTACCTACCAGGCCCTGCTCTTACTTTTTCTGATTTCCTTCTGCTTTACTCCAAACTCTTCCTTTATTTTTCTCTCAGTAAAATTCTTATTTCTATGGTTTAATTTTTTACTGCTATTTGGATATGATATATTGGATTCCCTGGAAAAGAGATTTTGAGATTGAAATATGCTTTTAGGCATTGTGTCTGGAAGGGTTGTCCCTGTGGGGAAAAGCAGAAGGAGAGTTTGGATAAGGTGAGAAGTTGGGCTGCAGAAAGTTGCTGGAAGCCTTCAACATTTTATGTGGAACTTTCAAATTAGGATAGACCTTTAACCTTGTCTCTCATTCAGAAAAGAGAGGTCTAGCCTTGACTACTATCCATGTGCATGCAGATGCAAAGGGGCGACATGTGGGGACACAATGAGAGGGGGACCATCTGCAAGCCACAGAGGGAGGCCTCAGGAGAAACCAAGCCTGCCAACCCCTTGATCTTATACTTGTAGTCTCCAGCATTGTTAGAAAATAAATTTTGTTTAAGCTACTCAGCCTGTTTTTTTTTTTTGTTTTTTTTTTTTTTTTGTGTGTGTGTGTGTGTGTGTGTGTGTGTGTGTGTGTTTATTGTAGCAGCCCTAGAAAACTACTACAGAGGGTCTGGCTGAATGTATTACTGATGTGGCACAAGAGAAAATGCACTGGCATAAATCATCTAGCATTGGCCAAGGTGAGGCAAAATGTGTAATATACTTATGATCATGCCTGTGCATTAAAAGCACTCAATAAAATGACCTATCACTTCAATTAATATTACCTTCATTTCAAAGGTGGTTAGTGGACAGGGTCGCTAATATGGACCAGGAAGGTAGTAGTGTTGAGTGACCCAGCAGTGTCTGAAGGACTATAAAGGACTACTTAAAACAATGACCCTGAAAAAGATAAAATCAACAATGACACTGTTGATTTCCTTTGTCTATAACAAAAATCAGAATAATTTTCCTTCTCTCTGTGCAACCACACTCCCCCAGGGTTCTTAAGAAGTATATTTATGGAGCAGAAAAGTGGAGAAGAGATTGGACTTCTTGTTCAGTCATATGGATCCTGAGATGGTTTTAAATAATTATGAGAAATAAGACATGACTGAGGGTACCTCTGCATTTCAAGGGTAATTTCATGTTACTTAGATTGAGGTCTATTGGGAGCCATTTTAATTTTTTCCTATTGATATTTTATTAATAAAAAATTCCTTGGTGGGCCAACAACTAATAAAATGAATTAATTATAACTAATATTGAGAACTGAAAAAATATTTGGTGAATATTTAAATAATATATTAAGCTTGGATAGCAAAGTATAAGAGATTCCTTATAGCTTCTAGTTGTCTCATTACAAACCCAAAGTGCTGATGTCAGAAAGCTTCTTTATATTATATATCACTTAGAATTAAACTTCTACTAAATACATACTAGAAAAATGAAGGCATGCTATACTGAAACTTATTTTGGTTATTTTCCTATAAACTATTACATTAAAAATGGATATTACTAAACTAGTACTATCTGATCCCATACATTCAGGAAAAGTGGGTTTTTCATTCCTTTCCTTAGCAGAAAGAGGCCAGACGTGCCAGGTTTAACCCAATATAATGAACTTTTATTATTAAATGAGTTTAAACTTCAATAAAATAAAACTATTAAATAAATTAAGAAACAATATGACTTGAATCTCATTTGAGATTACACAATTGCTTCAGATTACATATTTCAGCTATTTCATTTATTCCTTACTGAAGCTGGGCATACCTATTCATTTCCTCTCGCAACTACCGAAGAAGTCATACTAAACAATAAATTGTAGTTTAATGTCTCTTCATTGCTATCTATTCCATCATTTTAAGCAAAGCACTATAAAAAATTGGAAATATTCCAGTGCCCAAGAAAATTTTAGAATCAGTTTGTGTTTTATCTCATGTGACAAAAGTAATTGAGTAAAATACCTCAGCTAAAGGAATTATTAAATTTCCCCCTTAATAATTCTTTAATTTCAACATGTATCATTTAGTTATTTGTCATGGAAGTTCTGTTATAAAGCTACTAGAGGCCTGGTGCATGAAAATTCATGCACTGGAGGGAGAGTCCCTCAGCCCAGCCTGCCCCCTCTCACAGTCCGGGAGCCCTCAGGGGCAGGAGGTGACCTGGTGATCAGGGGAAGGCATCATCCCATCACACCCCTGCTGCTGCCACTGCTGGCAGTGCAAGCCTCGGCTGGCCCTGGTTACCTGAGCCTCAGGTGGCCCTGGGCGGCTGGGCAGCTGCCATTTGAAGCTTGTCTGTGCCTTGGGCCAGACCTGGGCAGCTGGGGGGCTGAGGGGACTGGGGGACTCTGGAGGCAGGTGCATGGAGCAGCCAGGCCTGCCACATGCCTGCTGCCCCAGTGGGGCTGAGGGGAATGGGCGCCGCCATCTTGTGGCTGTGGGCACTGCCATCTTTGAGAGTGTGGCAGTCAATTAGCATATTCTCTCCTTATTGCCTGTGGGGGCCACCATCTTTGAGGGCGGGGAAGTCAATAAGCATATTCCCTCCTTATTGGCTGTGGGCACCGACATCTTTGTGATGGCGTGAGGGCCAATTAGCATATTCCCTCTTTATTAGATTGTTAGATAGGATATAAGTAAGCTCTAAAGGTTTTTGTCCCTGGCTCTAATTCACTTGTTAATAATAGGTAAAATGTGAGAGAAGAAACATCTATGGCAGCCCCTGTTATTCTAAGGGGGTTACACTCACTCCTGAGTAGGATGTGGCATATATATAATGGATAGGATATCTATAGTAATAAAAACATAATATACTAATTAGACCAGACATCCAAACGACCTTCTGGACAAAGCCGGGGCTGTGAGGGCTGAGGCAAACCACAGCGGCTGTGAGAGCCAAGTCCATTGCACCAATTTTGTGCATTGGGCCTCTAGTATCATACATAAGATAATATCTATAAGATAGTCTTGACAGTTCTCCAGCACATGGTTTAATCTCTTTAGGAGTTTTATGATATCATAGAGCTACAGTATTACAAAAATAATAAGCAAAAATAAGATTTTTAATCATCATCTCCAACCAGTTCCATTTTGAAAAATTGAGGTCATGATAAAGATTAAAATACTTTCTAAATAACAGATGTCTCCGTACAGGTAAATATATATCTACAGATATATACTGGACAACTACCACTAGTTTTAGGATCATCAATTTAAACTTTCTATGCACACTCAGTGAACATTAGACAAGAAAGATGAAAAATTTAACATTCAATTTCTGGTAATATTTTCACTTTGCTGCTAAGTCTATTTGTTTTTATTCATTTTTTTTTACTCTTGTTCTAAGCAAAAGACAAAACTTTTCATATAGAAACTTTTATATACATAAAAATGCATTTAACATCCTATTTTTATTTCTGGAAGGAAATTGTACAAATTATATAGCGTAAACCATTAAATTAGTTTCCCTCTGGTGCCAGAAGGATGAGTTGTTTGCTATCAAAGTATCACAAAGCACCATTTAATTTTCTATTTTTTAAAAAAGCAAGCCATTTACTCTCAAATACTAAATTAATTTAATGTAGAATTTTCTATTTGAAACATAAAGATTTAAAAGTTAGAGTAAATTATTCCATCAACTTAGAATTATAAGATTTTTCCCTAATTCAAGTTTATAAAATGATTCTTGACATATACATAATGACAAAATATGGTTAGAAAAGTGAAGAATTTGTTACTTGGAAAAAACAGTGTCAATCTGGAGACATCAAGCATTGTGAGCCTTGTGTATTTTTACATTTGTTTTCTATGTTTTTACCTTATTAACCTTCAAGCTTTGTCTCCTCATTTCTTTAAGAAAATATTTTGAGAGTCTTGAACTAAGGTAACACTGTTGGAAAGAGATATAAAACCATGATGTATTAGCTATTCCATAATGCTCTGTAATCCATTATCCCAAAACCTACCAGGTTACATTTATCATCTTACTAGAGGCCCAGTGCATGAAATTCGTGCACTCAGGAGGGGTCACTCACCCCGGCCTGCTCCCTCTCACAGTCCAGGCGCCCTCGGGGATGTCTGACTGCCACGGAGGTGAGAGATGCTCCTGCCACCACTGTTGCACTCACCAGCCGTGAGCCTGGCTTCTGGCTGAGTGGCATTCCCCTTGTGGGAGCACACTGACCATCAGGGGGCAGCTCCTGCATTGAGTGTCTGCCCCCTGGTGGTCAGTGTCTGTCTGTCGTTCGGTCAGTTTGCATATTAGTCTTTTATTATATAGGATTGTTTCTATGGGTCAGGAGTCGAGGCATGACTTAGTTGAGTGCTTGTTGATTCTCATATGGTTGCAGTCAAGCTGTGGGCTGAGACTATGGTTTCTTCTGAAGGTTCAGCTTCAGAGAGGATCTACTTCCAAGCTCACCATGTGGTTGTTGTCAGCTCTTTGTCCCTGGCCTAGTGGGTCTCTCTATGGGGCTGCCTCATGACAAGTCAGTTAGAGTCCCACAGGGTAAGTGGCCCAAGAGAGAGTAAGAGTGTAACCAAGACAGAGTCAAAGTCTTCTTATAACCTAGTCTGTTAAAGACATCTTATCACATCTGCTGTATTCTTTTCATTAGAAACAAATTAGTAAATCCAGCCCACAGTAAGGGCAGGGGGTTATACAAAGGGATGACTACAAACATGTGGGGATCATTCAGGATCCTTCATTTTAGAGGTTGCCTTCATTTAAGGAGCTTATCCTACAGATCTCAACATTAGATATCTTGGTACTTAATTAATCATGCTATAGAATAATGTTTACTTAATGAATTAATTAAAGAATAAATAGATACTTTATACTGCAATATTTTGTATGATAAGCATCACATATAAAGAGATTTTGTCCTTGCAATATCATATGCACAATTCCTTGTGATATTTTCATTTCCAGGGACTTGCCTGGCTTTCAAAAGTCATACCACACAAGCTACATAAGAAAGAAGAGAAGCGCTACACAGATGCTTTAAAAACAGTTTTGTCCTCTTTCATTTGTGTCTAAACCTTCCACACCATTCTACTATGGTTGAATGACTTAAAGAAATATTAGTTTTTCCTGATATTTTCCCTCCTCCCGTAAGGCAATAATCACATAACGTCATCTTGGTATTTTGAGGAGAATGGACATTGTAAATGGAAGGAAGCTGAGTAGGTGTGTTGAGAGTACATGCTAGGAATAATGACTGATACTAATTTCTCAGTCTGTGTAGAAGGTCATGAAATGGAGTATGATATGCATTGACTAAAAAGTAAAATGAAATGTGGTATTTCTTGCACATCTGAGATTGTAGTTTCTGTTCAGACCCACATGAAATTTTAAACCTGGAACTTGCTTAGCATTTTAATCTAAACAAGAGGGAATTATAGACATTGGTTCTGTAACAAAAGCTACTTTGAGAAAATGAAAAGTTTTAGCTAAAGAATAATTAAAAAACATGAAGTTGCCCTCTCTAGTTCCTCTTCCTCTTCTTTCTTTATATAAAAAAACTGTCCCTTTTTTTATAAAACTTATTTCTTTAATATAGGGTGTGACTTGAGGAATGATATTTTATCTGAAAACATAACGTAATTTTACTCTTGGGGAAATTATGGAGTGTGAAAGTTTTGAAACTGACCTGGGAATTAGAGTGGATATAACAATAATGTGTTTTGAGGTTTTCATTTCAATAACAAATAGTTTCCATACAATTACAGCAATTATAATATTTTATGGTTGCATGATTATCCAACCATTTCAGATGCTGGATTTACATAAAATCTCTCCCCTGTGGAATTTTTAGATTGTGCAATTTATTTTGAAAGTGTTGACTGACACATCAGAAAGGATAAGTGTGAGTCTGCATGATGGTCAGGTATCAATCTTCAATGTTTCTGAGAAAAATTCAAATATAATGTGTTTCTGTAAGTGGGTGTGTGTTTTTTTTAACGTCAAGTAGATTTTCTATGATTATGTAGATTTAATTTACCTGATCTATTCCTTTGGTGAACCACCTAGTATAAATAAAGAAAATGAGGCATTAAATCTCAAATAAAATGAAAATAAAAATGTTGTAGGATTCTTCTTTATATCAAATCTAACTTTACATGAAATTTGTAAATGTGACGTAAAAAAGAGAAAAAATTATTATAGTAAATACAGATACATGTCAGAGACAAATCTGAACAACTTTTCCACCTTATATTCCAAAAAAAGGCTACCCAAAATTGGTTAATATGAAACCAATACCTTCCAAGGAAGGAATGATATCAGCTTTCATAAGACTTGCTCTGACTAAGGATCTCTAGAATGAGGGTTCTATTTTGAAAGTATGTATAAGTGTACTCAAAGGGGTGATGTTATGAATTCTGTTGACTTTTCCTTATTGTTAATAATGTCAATGTCTAATTCAAAATACTATGAAAAATACCATTTAATGAAAATCAATAAAATGAAATCAAATTGTAAACCCAACTTACAATACAGTTAACAGTTGTTCACTACCTAGCCTTCAAGAATGAGGCACATATCTCTTTCTCTTTGTTTTCCCAGGCCAGGTTAAATACAGGGCATGTAACAGGCACCATATATATGTTTAGTGAAATCAAGAAGTAAAACTGGCACCACAGGAGGTCTAGAATTGTGTAAATAGGTCTAGACTTGTGTAAATATTGAGTCGCAACTGCCATTTGTGAGATCTTTCTGGTTACAGATAGGGGATTCCACATTTTAGAGGTTTTATCCTATTTCATTGTCATCCTGTATAAAATAGGCATTATTATCCCCATTTTAATGATGAGGAAGCTTAGATCAAATTTACTAACTATTCTCAAACATGCAGTAAATGTAGTAAAGTATCTATTCACAAAAAGAAAGTAACAGCATAGTTGCACACTAAGTTTAAGAAGAGAGATTCAAATGTTCTCTCTTAGTCTGTTCATGCTGCTATAACAAAATACCATAGATTTGGGGACATAAAAACAACAGAAATATATTTCTCCTGTTTCTGGAGGCTGGGAAGTTCAAGATTAAGGTGGTGGAAGACTGGATATCTGGTGAGAACTTGTTTCCTAATTCATAGACAGCTCTCTTTTCCCCATGTCCTCACATGTCAGAGAGGGTAGGCAGCTTCTTTTACAAGGACTCTGCCTCATGATTCACTCACCTCCAGAAGGTTACATTTATAAATAACATCACACTGAGATTTAAATTCCAATATAAGAGTTTGGTGAGCACATGAACATTCAGTTTATGGCAAAGTCTATTAAGGTCTAAGCCAGAATACACCATGTCACCCAATATGTAGGGTTCTTTTTTTCTGTAGGCATTACAGTCCCATAAATAACCGGTTTTCTCCTCTGATTTTTTAAAATAAATCTTTGTTGTTCAGATTATTACAATTGTTTGTCTTTTGTACCCCATAGCTCCCCTCAACCTGGTTCCCACCCCACCCTCTGCCCTTATCCCCCCACCACTGTCCTCATCCATAGGTGTACAATTTTTGTCCAGTCTATTCCCGTACCCCCCACCCCCTTTTCCCCCTGAGAATTGTCAATCCACTCCCTTTCTATGCCCCTGATTCTATTATATTCACCAGTTTATTCTGTTCCTCAGATTTTTTTATTCACTTGATTTTTAGATTCACTTGTTGTTCATAATTTTTATCTTTACCTTTTACTTCTTCTTCCTCTTCTTAAAGAATACCTTTCAGTATTTCATATAATACTGGTTTGGCGGTGATAAACTCCTTTAGCTTTTTCTTATCTGTGAAGCACTTTATCTGACCTTCAATTCTGAATGATAGCTTTGCTGGGCAGAGTAATCTTGGTTGTAGGTTCTTGCTATTCATCACTTTGAATATTTCTTGCCACACCCATCTGGCCTGCATAGTTTCTGTTGACAAATCAGCTGACAATTGTATGGGTGCTCTCTTGTAGGTAATTAACTGTTTTTCTCTTGCTGCTTTTAATATTCTCTCTTTGTCTTTTGCTCTTGGTATTTTAATATTCTCTCTTTGTCTTTTGCTCTTGGTATTTTAATTATGATGTATCTTGGTGTGGTCCTCTTTGGATTCCTCTTGTTTGGGGTTCTCTGCACTTCCTGGACTTGTACGTCTATTTCTTTCATCAGGTGGGGGAAGTTTTCAGTCATTATTTCTTCAAATAGGTTTTTAGTATCTTGCTCTCTCTCTTCTTCTGGGACCCCTATAATTCTGATGTTTGCACGCTTGAAGTTGTCCCAGAGGCTCCTTACACTATCTTCATATTTTTGGATTCTTTTTTCTTTTTGCTTTTCTGGTTGGGTGTTTTTTGCTTCTTTGTATTCCAAATCTATGACTTGATTCTTGGGATCCTCTAGTCTGCTGTTGGATCTCTGTATATTATTTTTTATTTCAGTCAGTGTATGCTTAATTTCTAGTTAGTCCTTTTTCATATCCTTGAGGGTCTCACTAAATTTATCAGCCTTTTCTAGAAAATTCTTGAAAAACCTTATAAGCATGATTTTGAACTCTATATCCAGTAGTTTGATTTCCTCCATTTCTTTCATTTGTGACCTGTTTCTTTGTCTCTGCATTTTGGCTGCTACTCTGAGTTGAGGTTTTCATTTCAATAACAAAATGTCCTATTTGTTAGAATGGCTTTATGTGCTAGGTGTCCTATAGGGCCCAGTGGCTGGGCTTCCCCAGTTTCCTGAGGTGGACACTCTTGGTGCACCCCTTTGTGGGCTGTGTGCACAGTCTTGTTGTAGTTAAGTCTTGATTGTTGTTGGTATCACTGGGAGGAATTAACCTCCAGGCCAATTGGCTGTGAGAATCAGCTATGTCTACTATGGGAGAACTTCTGTGCTGGAGACACCCTTATGGGGCAAGACTTGCTTCAGTGGGGCTTTGGTGCTCACTGAGTCTGCCCCCTGAGTGTATCCCTTATGGATCTGAGGAGTTGTAATCTGGATGATCCTACTCTGACCCCTGGCTCTTGGGTCTCCAAGGAGGTGCTAATTTAGCCTCTGCCCGAGGCCACCCAGCAGGAGCTAAGAAGAGATCTGCAGATTCCTCTTCTTTGTTTGGGTTTTGGAGTTGCCCAGATGAGGCCCAGCTGTGAAGCAATGCAAGCTGCTGCAGGGCCTTGGGCCTTCTTTTGGTTGTTTTGGGTCTCACTGACCCAGCTGCAGTTTGTTAGGTAAGTTTAGAATTCAAGGGACCAGGCCATTCATATGCAAAAGCCTCTGTGCTCAGCTTGGATGGGCAGAGTCTCGGGGCAGAACAAACAGCAATGACTTTGTGGGGCAGGGTGGAATCTCAGGGTGGAGCAAATAGCAATGGCTTCCTGTCAGCCCTGCCCTAAGAGGCCCCTGGGGTCTCAGTGTCCCCAGGTAATTGCTACAAGCACCTCTGAGAGAAAGCTGCCCTCTAGTTTCGCCCTCTGCCAGACAGTCCAGTTTCTCCCCGTATGAGTCTGGGTCCCCAGAGTCTCACCTGGAACTGGAGTTCAGAGCAGTCAGGAGCTTTTATCTCCCTCCTGACTGAAAAAGCCAGCCCTGTCCGTGTGCATACCTCAGTACCTCTGCCTTTACTTCTGCAGCTCCTCTGAGTCTCAGTGTGCTTTTCTCTTTCCTTCTAGTTGTAAAATTTCCACTCAGCCAGCCTTCCTGTGGTTCTGGATGATGTCCGTTTAGTCTTTTAGTTGTAGTTTTGAAGTTGTTGTGCCAGGCAGCAGTTCAGGTGTTTACCTATGCCGCCATCTTGGTTTCTCCTGTTTCCTCTGATTTTTTTATGCTATAAAATATTTGCTCTATGTATCATGTAGTAAGTCTTTAGAAGTTTACTAGGAGGCTGAGGGTTGGAACATAAAATAATGCCATCTACATACATAAATCAAACATGGACAAGTTCAGAGTAAATAATACTGGGTAGGTGGCAGAACTAAATTACTTATTTAATCTTGTACGAGAGCCTTTCACTGTTTAGAAATTACTTCCCTTCTCCTATATTTGATTAAACCAAATTAGAACTAAACTCTTTTAGAATTACAAATTTTCTTGGCCCTGAAGAGCAGATATGCATGTGGGTAGCTGGGCCTTGACAAAAGGTCAAGAACTAAGCTTTGCGGTACCTATTCTAAACACTAAATCCATTAACCCGAAGATGTCAGAAAGAATGTGTGCTTCTTGTTTCCCTGTCTCAAATAAAAAATAAAATGTGAATTGGGAAAAAGATATGAGAGGACACCTCGATGCAAAGCCATTTGTAATATCAGGGTTTACCATTCTCTTTTATTTTGAAATATTTAGTTTTTAAAACATGGGCCTAATACAGAAGTCCTAGAACTATATTATTAACATTATATTACAAAAAGTGATGCTTAATATGACAGTATTATTTGTGTACACAGAACTAGTGAAAATGCTTCCATTAGTTGATCATATCTTTAAACAACTATGGAGAAAGCTAAAAAAACACATATTTCTTCTTCAATATAACTGTGGATATTCCTACTTCTTTACATCATATTTAACTGAATTAGTTATGTGTGTTGATGAACTCTCATTTAACTCTCTGTGGGTTGATTAATGAATTAGATATCTATCAGGAAACATTTAATTAAAAAATGATTATAACCATTCCAACACTATTACAAAGACACTAAGGAAGTCTTACAAATCTGCTTCTTGAATTGTTTCTGGGATCCTAAAATAAGAATCCTTCTTAAACATTTGCATTCCAGGTGCAGATTATGTAAATTTAAACTCCCCTTAATACAGCATCAACAAGAGATGGTAGTCCTACATCATCTTTTCTCACCACATTTATTGTCCTCTATGTTAAAGACAGAGCAGACAGGGTAGATAGGGTTCTTCCACATCATCTTTTAAAACCTCTTCTTCAAAGAAAATAGCAGAGAAACAGAGTCTGGTCTATATTGTTTCTTGTGCACTGGGACAAATCTATTCTACATAATTACAAAAATTTCTTTTCTGAAATCCTTATACCTCTCAAAAACATACTGAAGACTGACTTTGGGGAACAAAAATGGGCCTATCATACAGTATTGTTTAAAGACTATAAAACTTAAAATCTGCCTTGAGGTTCTTATGTGCCTCCACTTGGCAAATATTCAGCAATTCCCTATTGATGAGATATTGGAAAGAGGGTAATGAAGATTAACTTTCTAATAATGACCTGGAGACTAATACATGTAGAAAGAGGCTTTTTAAATTTTTTTTCAGACATAAATATACTGGCATCTCCTGTTTACTAGATAAAAAATAAAAAACAAGTATTAAGTAATTATCAGGATTTTCCTTCTCTCCTTTGCATTTCTAAATTCAGGTAGCTACTGGCTTATTAGGGGTTAGTCTAAGTATGGCTAGAGATGTTAAAAATCAGTGTGGACATTTGTTAAAAACTTGTTGCTCTTCTGAAACACTTCCAGAATCTGCTTTTTGATAAAGAATTGTTCTGAATGTGTCTTAAAAGACTAGCTAAACCTTAATCATTCATTTTCTTTCAACCATTTACTATTTGTATGAGTGGGTAGGGAAATTGTTCAAAGAGTTCAACTATTGAGAAGCATGGAACATCCCCAGTGACCTTGAAATATCTGTAGCTTCAATTTAGATTTACCATATGTTAGCCCTTCTGAAAATGAGTGAACTTCTTCAGTGAAATAAAATAATACAATAAAAATTGGTTCCATTTAATGAAGGCAGAGAGACTCTGCAATGATCATTGGTTCTGCTAAGAAGTACCATTGAGCAATAATTCAGCTGCATGTGCTAGATCCAGAATCCTTTTGTTCAAATACTAGCTTTGCTTTCTATTGGTTCTATGCCCTTGATAACATATTTTATTACTATATCTCAATTTCTCATATGAATACTTAATGTGAATTTCTCACATTTTATGCTATTGTTTTAAGCAATCTTTTTTGCTTAAAACAAAATCTTTTTTGTTTTATATTCCGTATATAAGTTATATCATATGGATATTGTCCTTTTCCATCTGACTTAGTTCACTTAGCATAATATCCTCCAGTTCATCCATGCTATCACAAATAACAATATTTCACCTTTTTAATGACTAAGTGGTACTCCTCTGGGTGTATATGCCACATATTCCTTATCAGAGATGCAAACAACAGAATGATAATTACCAGAAGGGAAGAGGTGAAGGGAGGGTGAAATGGGTAAAAGGGGTCAAGTAACAGAAGGACACTAGACTTTTGGTGATAAACATGCAATAGAGATTATAGATATCAAATTATAATATTGTACACTTGAAATGTATATGTTATTAGCCAATATTATATTAATAAATAAAAAAATAGAAAAAATAAAAAAGCCAGCTAATATTTATATAAAAAAATAATTCCTACTTGGCCTTCTACAAGGCAGTTTTCTTTCTTTTTTAAAAATTTTTATTCAATTATACAATAAATAAATTGGAAATGTTATGAGCTATTCTAGTCTATACTGTTACAAGTTGAAACAGTTTACACATTAACAGAATGAAA
Organism: Corynorhinus townsendii; assembly: GCA_026230045.1. NCBI lineage: Eukaryota > Metazoa > Chordata > Mammalia > Chiroptera > Vespertilionidae > Corynorhinus > Corynorhinus townsendii. The sequence continues at coordinate 74,289,537 of JAPDVU010000004.1, forward strand.
AAGTATAATAAAATATCTAAAATAACAATAAAAAGTTAGCCATTTTCTCATTGACTGTACTTGATGTTGAAAATAAATAAGGGAGTCATACTAATAAAAACCCCTAGTGACCCTGCCATAATTGTTAAGAAATATTCATGTATAAATGAGACTTGAAAGAGAAAGGCTTATATAATGAAAATAAGATGGACTCTGGAATCAAACTGATTTAGGCTCCAATTTTTTTTTTTTTAAGTTTGAAAGGCACCAATTTATTCATTTATTTTTAATATGTTTATTGACTTTAGAGAGGAGGGGAGAGGGAGAGAAATATAAACATCATTGATGAGAGAGAATCATTGATTATCTGCATCCTGCACACCCCATACTGGGGATTGCGCCCACAACCCAGGCATGTGCCCTGACCAGGAACTGAACCATGACTTCCTGGTTCCTAGGTTGACATTCAACCACTGAGCCACACTGGCTGGCCTAGGTTTCAATCTTAATTTACTAGTTGTGTAACCTGGGAAATTATATAACCTAACTGAGACTTGGTTTCCTCATCTGTAAAACTGGATTAACCTTTAACTGATAAATAAAACTGATAGATAGATTAAATGAACTAAGGTTTAGTATAGAACATAAAGAGTATAGAATTCATGTTAAATATATACTACAGTCACACACAAAAACATACTGACAATGCCATACATTTAAATAAACACAAAATGAATGATATGATCCATGTGGCAATAGTTAATTTGTAATAGACAAATGAAAAGCAAAAAAAAAAGAAAAAAAAAGAAAAGAAAGAAACTGGTACAGTGAAGCCCTACATATCTCTTCTTAAAATTCTTTCTGGAGTTTTCTTTGTTCTCTCTTTTCTTCCATAATTTTTTACCTTTCCAATGCCTTAATCTTTTGTTTAAATGTAGTGGGCAATCACAGACATGGATTAAGCTTTATAACTAAAAACATTAAACTGTGGAGTTCATGTTGATTGCAGATCACATTGGCTGACTGAATAGTTTGTTTACTCTTTGCAGCACTGACTGGTAAGAAAATGCCCAGTGCAAGCTAAGAGCCTCTTAGTTGTTTCTAGGAAATAATATCCTCCTTAATATGCCCAGTTATGAAGGCATTTGAAGGAAAAACAATCCCAGGTAATCTGTTCTCCGTTCTGTGGCACCCACAGACAACTTTACTTTCTTGCCTAATTTGTCTTTGACCAAATTAATACATTTTCAGGTGTTAAATTAACCACTAGAGGGAACTATACAATGTCATCAATATATTTTTTCAAAGGATGCTGATAGTGAAAATGAAATCAATTAAATGTTTTATCTATAGTACTTAGGATCCAAAATGAAGGCACTGATAGTTTATATCAAATACTAAATGCACACAAAATTAAACAATTACGATTTTTTTTATTGCTCTGTGTTTCCCAGTTCATCCAAAAGAGAGTCTCCCAAAGTACTATTTTATAGTTGCATAAATGAGAGATTTCAGGAAAGCGGAACTATACAAGAGAATATTACTTTTAATTTGGATATTCAGTGAAAAAAATATACATCTGTAAAAGAACAAGTGCTAATGAAAGAGATCCTACAATGACTGTTAGAGTGAAATGGATATCTACATTTCCTACTAGAGCAAACTCCTTTATGTGGTGTTACAAAAAATAAAAATAAAAGAATTATTTGCTATCATTATGTACAACGTCTGTGAAAGAGGGGAGAGTTGGCAGAGAGAAAGACCCTTAGGGATGCATTCTACATGATTCCACTCCCTGCCTCCATTCATACCTTTTACACTCTATCATCTAACCTTTCCCTTCCTCCCACCATACAAAAAAACACTGCAGGGATGTTGTAGACATAGGTTTGGTGTGTTCTTTGCTACCAAGTAGCACCATAAGGTATGTGATCAGGCAGCCACATCCCTGAACAGTTGGTTTCTGTCATTCATAGAATGCTCCTCTCCCTTTTCTCAGCTGAAGGCTAGGCTCAATACTTATAAAACCTGTGAAGAGGACCTACCTGTCACCCCACAGGCTCCTGCAGCAATGCATCTGTCCAGTTCTTTAAGCCAGCACGAAAGAAGAAATGGATACAGAGTTCTATCTCTTGTCTGCTCGGCGACCCTGATTATGAAAAACAGGAAAGAACAGGAAATAATTTCACACATGAATATAAATCCTTATTTTATTAAAAGAGATACCATGTATTAACCAAAAATAGATTTGTAAGTCACCCTTAAAAATGATCTCTACTGAAATTGTATTCTTATAATTAAGAATATAAAATAGCCCAGCCCATGCCAGGCATTCCTTATCTCACTAAAAAGAAATATATAATTTTAAATTTATTTTTTTGAGTTTTAAAACAATATAGAAGAAAAATAACTGTAGTAATACCATTTGAAAGGGGGATAAATGTTGTTTAATTGCAATATCTTTTGTTAGATTAAATGTAGAAGTTTGATGACTTATTAAAATTACAAGCTATACTGATTACATAAATCTCTAGTTACATGTAAATCACAAAATTATATCTTATAAAGGCTCCCAAGCAGAAGATCATCTTTCAGTATAATTCATAAATAATTAGCTGGGACTCAAGGGTAAAAGTAAAATGTCATTAACATTCATAACAACAAAACCATTTTTTTTCTTAAAATAAGTAAAACAGTATGTTAGTTTCTGCACAAGTTAAGTGAAAACTGAAGTGAATGTGTAACGGAGTGAAATTTTTTTATTAAATAAATTAGTTTATCTAACTACATTGCCCAGATTTACATACTGTTATTACAAGTTTCATTGTACTCTTTTTACTTCCAGCTTTAAGTATGACTGACAAATAAAAATTACCTACATTTAAATGTAAAATGTGATATTTTGATATTCTTATACATTGTATAAGGATTATAGCACAACCTCATATAGTTGTCAATTTGTGTGTGCCTTTGAAGATTTTAGATCTACCTTGTTAGTAAGTTTCAAATATACAATAGTGTACTATTAACTGTAATCACTATGTTGTATATTAAAATCTAGATTATATTCATCCTGCATACATGAAACTGTACCCTTTGACCAAAATGTCCCCATTCCTCTACCCTGCCCCCACCAAACACTCTGCTTGTATGCATTTGAATTTTGAAGACTCCACATATAAGTGAGATTATGCATTTTTTGTCTCTCTGTGACCAGCTTGTTCCAATTAGAATAATGTCCTCCAGTTTAATCCATGTTCTTGCTAATGGTAGAATTTCCTTTTAAAAAGTTAAATAATATCCATCATCTAAATAGCATTTTGTTTTGTCCATTCATACATTGACAAATAAGTAGGTTATTCCCATATCATAGTTCTTGTGAATAATACTACAATAAGCAAGGGTGTACAGGTATGTTTCAGAAGAATTCCCAGGTGTAGCCATCTGGTCTGGGGATTTTCTTGGTTGGGAGGATTTTGATTACTGATTCAATTTCTTTACTTGTTATTGTTTTTTTTTCAGGTTCTTCATTTCTTCATAGTTCAGTCTTGGAAGGTTGTATATTTCTAGGAACTTATCCATGTGATGTCTCCTCTTTAAGTTTAATCTTATCTTTTTATTTTTATTTTTTGGTCTTGGTTAGACTAGTTGAAGGTTAGTCAATTTTGTTCCTCTTTAAAAAAAAACCTAGTTGCATTGACCTTTTCTATTGTTTTTCTAGTCTCTATTTCACTTATTTTTGCTCTAATATTTTTTTTCCTCCTGCTAATTTCATGCTTAGTTTGTTCTTTTTCTAGTTCCTTGAAGTGTTAAGTTAGGTAGAATATTTCAGATAATTTTTTTCCTTAACATAAATATTTATCATTGTAAACTTTCTTCTTGGAATTGCTTTTGCTGCACTCCATAAGTTTTGGTAGGTTATATTTCCATTTTTAAAAAAAGTCTCTATCTCTGAATTTCATCAGCTACGCTATTTCTGGGTCACATTTGTCTGTTTCATCACACTTAATATGAAGTTAATTATCCAAATTTTATTGTTTTTCTTATTGGGATGTCAAATTTTCTCATAATTTAACATTGCTCCATTAGTTCAACTAACTTGGTTAGTATGTTTTATTTCCATTTTTGTTTGTCTCAAGATATATTTTTATTTCGCTTTTGATTTCTTCTCTGACCAACTGTTTGTTCAGGAGTGTATTTAATTTTCACATACTTATGAATTTTCTATTTTTCTTCCTATTATTGATTTCTAGTTTTATGTCATGTGATCAGAAAATATATTTGGTATGATATGAATTTTCATAAATTTAAGACTTATTTTAGTACATAACATAATAAATATAACATAACATATAATTTATCTTGAAGAATGTTCTGTGTATGCTTGAAAAGACTATATTCTGCTACTGATTGATAGAATGTTCTGTATATATAAGTTAAGTCTATTTGAACTATGGTGTTATTCAAGTCCATTGCTTCTTTATTGGTTTTCTCTCTGGACAATCAATCCATTGTTGATAGTAGGGTATTAATGTGTTATTCTATTATTGTATTACTGTCTATCCTCTCTTCAGTTCTGTTTGTATTTTTTTTATATATTTTGGTGCTCCAGTAATAGGTGCCTATGTATTTACAGTTGTTAAAATATTCTCTTGATGTATTGACTTCTTTATCGTTATAAAATTACCTTATTTGTCTCTGTGACAGATTTTGAATTTTGTCTGATGCAAGTATGGCCACCTTTTTGGTTTCCATTTGTATGGAATACATTTTCTATTTCCTCACTTTCAACCTATATGTATCCTTAAAGTTAGAGTGAGTCTCTTGTAGAAAGCTTATTGTTGAGACTGCTTTTGTTTTTTTTAATGCATTCAGCCACTGCTGTCTTTTGTGAGAAATTAATCCATTTACATTTAAAGTAATTGTTGAGTTCTGACAGGTGGCTAGGTTGGTTGGAGCATTGTCTCATACATCATAAGGTTGCAGATATTCCCAGTCCAGGCACACCTGGTTTGATCCAGTCAGGGCATGTGCAGAAGGAAAACAATCCATGTTTTCCTCTCACATCTCTGTCTCTGTCTCTGTATTTCTCTCTCTTCTTCTCTCTCTGAAATCAATGGACATATCCTCAGGTAAGAATAAAAAAGAAAATAAAGTAATTATTGTAAATAAGGACTTACTATTGTGATTTTATTGGTTTCTGACTGTTTTGTAGTTCCTTGTTCTTTTCTTCTTCTCTTGAGTGTCTTTGTGATATGTTAATTTTTTTATAGCAGTATACTTGAATTCTTTATGTTTTTTATCTATTTACTAGTTTCTTCTTTTTTGTCACCATGAGATTTACCTATAACATCTTATGGTTAAAACAGTCTATTTAAAACTGTTAGCAACTTGTACCACATAAAAACCCTACACTGTACTTCTCCTCACATGTTAGGCTATTTAAGTAAAAATTTACATGTTTTCATATTATGCAAACTTAAAAAAAATTGTAACTATAGTTATTTTAATATTTTTATTTTTTAACTTTTTTTGCCTTTTTATTTTTAGTTTTTAAAAATTATTGTTGAAAGCATTACATATGTCTCCTCCTCCCCCCATTGACATCTCCCCACCCACTCCTGCCCCCCAGCACATGCCCCTACCCCCCTAATTGTCTGTGTCCATTGGTCATGCTCATATGCATGGATACAGGTCATTTGGTTGATCTCTAACCCCACCCCACCCTCCCCTGCCTTCCCTCTGAGGTTTGAAGGTCTGTTCAATGCTTCTATGTCTCTGGATCTACTTTTTGTTCATCATTTTATGCTGTTCATTATATTTCATAAATGAGTGAGATCATATGATATTTATCTTTCTCTGATGGGTTTATTTCACTTAGCGTAATGTTCTCCAGCTTCATCTGTGCTGTTGCAAATGGTAAGAGTTCTTTCTTTTTTATAGCAGCATAATATTCCATTGTGTAGATGTACCACAGTTTTTTAATCCACTCATCTGCTGATGGGCATTTAGGCTGTTTCCAAATCTTGGCTATTGTAAATTGTGCTGCTATGAACATAGGGGTTCATATATTCTTTCTGATTGGTGTTTCTGATTTCTTGGGATATATTCTTAGAAGTGGAATTACTGGTTCGAATGGGAGGCCCATTTTTAATTTTTTGAGGAAACACCATACTGTTTTCCACAGTCCAACTTTTGTATTACAATTAAAAGTTATTTACGCACCATCATTATAGTATTAGACTATACTAGATTTTACTGTATATTACCTTTACCAGTGAGTTTTTTATACTTTCATATGTTTTTATGTTGGTGTTTTAGAGACCTTTTGTTTCAACTTGAAGAACTCCTATTGGTATTCTTGTAAGGCAGGTCTAATGATGATGAAACTCCTCAGCTTTTGTGTATCTGGGAAAGCCTTTTTCTTTCCTTCATTTGTGAAGTGTATGCTGGGTAGAATATTATTGGAGGCATTTTTTTTCTTCATTACTTTGATCTTTCATCCTATAAAAGACAGTGCTCACTACCACGTATCTAATAGAAAAGAAGAAAATGGCAGTGAACTAAAAAAGTAGGTTTTAAATTAGGAATATCAAGGAGGAATGAAGGGGAAAGTATTACTGTTAGAAATCCTGATGGAGATAAATAATGCAGGCAATCCTATATAATAAAAGCCCAATATGCTAAGTGTCTGACTGTTGGGCTGGTCAACCAGTCACTATGACATACACTGACCACCAGGGGGCAGATGCTCTGACTGGTAGGTTAGCTTGCTGCTGGGGTCCAGCTGATGGGCACTGGGCGAGATTGGCTGTACACACCCTGGAGCCCTCTTGCAGTCCCTTCCCGGCCCTGATGGTGCATCGGTGGGGTTCCACTGCCTAGCTTGCACCCTCTTGCAGTCTGGGACCCCTTGGGGGATGTCAGAGAACCACTTTTGGCCCAATCCCCGCAGGCCAGGCCGAGGGACTCCACTGGTGCACAAATCCGTGCACCAGGCCTCTAGTCATTAATAAGAGGTCAGTTCTTTACAAAACATTACAATGTCACTTCCATCAGAAGAATCCCTGCTTCTTTTGTTGCCTATCATTTTTTTCCAGATTAGGTTATGAAAATACACATACTGCAAAAGGAAATGTAACTATGAAATTATTTAGCCTTATTAAGACTTGTATTGCCATATATGTAGGAGAAGAAAGGATTAAAAATAGACATGACTCTGATTATACTGTTAACCATACTTTCCAGATTATCAGATAGGGATTATAGTGCTTAAACTGATGAATTTATAGAAATATGGTACCTTTGTGTAGTTATAAAGAGTATAATTTAGACAGAGTGTTAGTAAGTATTATACATTTTTACATATGATATGGCATTTGGTTCTCACATTAAGCTTAAAAGTTCAATATTGTTATTTATATTTCACAAATGAAAAAAATTAGTCCAGAGAATTTAAAAAAATTAATAGCAATCATATATTTAGTATGTTTCAACTTTGGTATTTAAACCTGAATTTCACCTCTTTACTTCCTAGAACTTAAAAAGTTAATGATGTATGTATTCTTCTCTAAGGAGGAAAATACTTTTGTCTTCTATATCATGTTTAATTTATCACTTAAATAATGCTCATGATAAATAGTATTATTACTTGTAAATAAATTATTATTATATATTTTTATGTATTACACTTTCTGCTAGGTCTTTTATACTTATACATGTGTACACACTCCATGAAGTAAATACTGTAGTCCACCTAGACTCATTGTCAGCTACACCCCCAAAGAAATTCTCATGTTCCCTAATATTCCTATCCTAGATGACATTAAACTAGTTCTAGGATATTTTAAGTTATCTGAATCTATTTTACAAATGTAATAAGATAGCAATCAGTACACACTCCCTGCAAATAAAAATACCACTAATATTTTACATGCCCCAATTATTTATGGTTTCTTTTAGCCTACATATTACATGTAGCCTGGTTCTTTAAGAAGATGTGGACCACGTAAAGAAAATAATGAGAGACATGACCGATAGATAAGGGCATTTCTTCATTTACATATTTCAAGTAACTCTAGCTTCCCATGTAAATTACATATCTCAGTGTCTTTCATTAATCTAACAATGAGGGAAAACTATAACCTTATGTGACTTTCTATCATAGCCAAAATGATTAAACTGAAAATATCAAGGAGTGAGAAGAGACTTCAGGTTTTGAAAACCTAATCTAATCTGACACTCCATAAACTTCTATTTCCTGATTTTATAAAAATGAGGATATATATATATATATATATATACTCTCCATTTGAAAATCTTGTCTAGGTTTTCTCTGGTATCCATTTATCCCCAAAGTAATCTTTTTGCATGCTTCCGTTTATAACAAATATGTGACAATCTGTCCCACAGAGAATATAATTTAAAAAATGTTATATGCCTTTATTCAAAATAAATATAAAAAATAAAAGAAATACAGTATAATAAATTTTAAAGAAATATATATATATATTTTTCTAACTGACCAGAATGAACCATCTATTATATGACTGTGTTTTACTTATTAGCATCTTATCTCAAATAAAAAGTATCAGTATAAGTCAACACAACCATAAATTAGTGTTTTAACAAAACACAATGGCTATTTTTTAAAAAACTATGGATAACTAAGCTGACTCCTATGGCTAACAGGCAGGTTGGAAAAATGATCTTTTACTTATATGTATACAAAAAGAATTTTTGTGGAAAGAAAAAATTCACAAGTTTGGAGCTAAATCTATATGTGTACTTCTAAATAGACATAGAGGATTCAGGTGACATATTAGGCAGATAGTTCAATTAAAAATTCCACATATATGATATCAAGAAATGTAAGAATGGATGTTTTCAGCTCTCATCTTCCCTCCATAAATGCACTGATATTTGCAACCACTCACAGACAGGAACACCTTTGTGGGAGCTTGGGAATCTAGTATGCCATTAGAGAAAAGAAAAAAATCAAGAATAGATGCATTGAGGAGAGTAGTAGGAATAGTTTCACTTCCCAGCATCATCCCTTCCCCAGGGTGACACATTTCAGTATCAAGAAAGATGCTCTTAGCCCATCATTTCTTCCATAACAGCAAATGAGAATGCAGGGAGCATCCAGATTTCCCATCCATGTGAGATGCTGCCCAAGAAACCCAAATCTTTCTAGTCCCACCCTGAACTCTGAAGAGATTAGCATGGCTCAACAGTCTGAATGAAGCTAGTAGCGGGAAAGAGAAATGGGAATCACAGCAAGTGGCGTGAGGAATTCAACAAAGGGTCTCAGTTTCATTGACCATCTCATGGATTCCATCAAGAGGCCCTAACGCACAGGACCCATCACCTGCAGATCCCACATCTAGCATTTACACACCCCCAGTTCTCCCTGCATCTCTGTCTTCCAGCACTGGGCCTGCACCTACACTCCCCCACACATGGCTAGCACTTAGCTCCCACTGAAAGTGTCCTCAAGCTTCTGCAGGCTTCTGCACAACAAATGGTTGAGAGAAGAAATAGAAAGGTATCATTCGTCAAACAAAAATGAGAATATAACATAAAAATTATGAGCCTAAGTAATTATAAGAAGGAAGTTCATAGTGGTAAATGTTTATTAAGAAAAAGAAAGAGCTAAAGTACATAACCTAACTTTACAACTTAAGGAACTAGAAAAGGAAAAACAAATTAAGCTCAAATTTAGCAGAGGGAAATAAATATGAGAACAAAAATAAATAGAATAGAGACTACAAAAAACAATAAAAAAAATAAACAAAACTGACTTAATTTTTTTAAGATAGATAAAATTTAGCAACCTTTAACTAGACTAACCAAGAGGAAAAGAAATAAGATTAAAGTGAGTGGAATAAGAAATGAAAGAAGAGACATCACAATTTATACCGCAGAAATACAAAGGATCTTAAGAGGTCGTGATTAACTATTATATGACAACAAACTGGATAATCTAGAAGACATAGATATATTCTCGGAAATATAAAATCTTTCAAGACTGAATTATGAAAGAATAGAATATTTGAATAGACCAATAATGAATAAGGATACTGAATCAGAAATAAAAATCTGACCAACAAAGAAAAGCCCAATACCAGATAATTTGTGAATGAATTTTACAAACCATTTAAAGAACAATTAATGCCAATTTTTATATTCTTTCATAGAATTGAAGAGGTGAGGAAATGTCCAAACTTATTTTATGAAGCAAACATTACCCTTATATCAAAGGCAGATAAGGACAATATAGAAATAGAAAAATTACAAGCCAATATCGCTAATGAATATAGGTTTAAAAATTCTCAACAAAATAGTAGCAAATAAAATCAATAATACATGCAAAGGTTCTTACACTATGATCAGGTGGAATTTATTTCTGTGATATAAGGATAGCTGAACATACACAATCAATAAATGACATATACCACATTTACAGAATGAAATATAAAAATCATATGATCATCTCAAAACATTCAGAAAAAAGTATTTGACATTTTAAACTATCCATACTATCCCAAACTATCTATAGATTAAATGCAGTCTGTTGGGGAGCACAGGAGACTTGGTTGGAAAGTTTGTAAGGAGGACATTCAGAGATAAGAGTGCTAAAGGTGGCCCACTCTGTTTATCGGAATTCTGAATTAGGGGGGTGCTAAAGGTGACTCTCCTAATTATTCCTTGACCTTCCCAAACAAGTCTGTGCAAGTGCAGACCGCTGGGTGTTTACTGGAATCCTTATGCTTAATCTTTGGGTGTTCTTGCTTAAAGGACACTGCAAACACACGTGCGCTCCCAAGATTACTTACCCTATTGATTATATTTAAATATAAACTTTTTCTCAATCTGCTGTTACAATAAAAGCCTAATGAGGCAGACAATGGAGGCTGACTGGTTCCTTTAGCCAGGCATACCCTTAGCCTTCTCTTTCACAGCAAACGTGTCAGAGTAATCATTCATCCATCACTCAGGGACTACTGGTGAGTCCCAGCAGCAGTATACATTTTAAAATAGAAAAAAAACTATTTTAAAATGTATATTAAGCCAAAAAAACCCCCAAAAGGCAAAGTAATTTTGAGGAGGAAGATCAAAGCTGCTAGTTAACAGTAATCTGTAGTATATATGAAAGTTGTTAAGAGAGTGATAAGAAGTTATGGAAAACACTTCCCATACAGAGTCAGTCATTCATTTCCTGATTTCTTTACCCATCATTTATTCATTAATCTATTTACCTCTCCTTTATATTATGAAACACCCATACTTTTATTTATTTATTTATTTATTTATTTTTATTTATTGTTAATCTTCACTTGAGGATCTTTTTCCATTGATTTTTAGGAAGAGTAGAAGAGAGAAGGAAGGAAAGGCCGGGAAACATCGATGTGATGTGAGAGAAATACATCAATTGGTTGCCTCCTGCATGAGCCCTGACCATGCTGGGGCAAAGCCTGAAACTGAGGTACGTGCCCCTGACTGGGATCAAACTCAGGACCCTTTGGTCTGCAGTCCAATGCTCTATCCACTGAGCTAAATTGGCTAGTATTTCAATCAGTTTTCTATTGAGGTATAATTGACACAACATTATAACAGTTTCAGGTATATAACATAATTCTTTGATATCTGTATACTCTGCAAAATGCTCACCACAATAAGTCTAGTTAACATTTTAATCATACATAATTACAGAATTTTTTTTGTGTGTGTGTGAAGAGAACTTCTAAGATTTACTTAGTTTTTTTAATTCTAAGCTTATGCCTTATTATTACTAAGAGGGAGAATGTTTTTTATAATTTGCCAGTTGATATTATCTTGCTTGTTTCAAATTTGAAGCAATGAATATTCCTTTTACTATAAATAATATGCATATATGGGGATAATTGGATTTCATGGTACAGAGATTTCTTTTCTGCTGAAGCCAGAAAACATCCTCCAACTAAAGAGCTCCCTGTGGTTCTCAATCCCTTCTACTTTCTTTGATTTCTCTAAGGTCACTGTAACCTTAACCAGCTGACAGAACCACTGAGTTACATCCATCACGCATCACAGAACCATCTGATTATCGCCTAGTCCTCTTCCTGCTGGGGTAGAATAGTACTAGCTTTTCCAGTTTTCTATTTATCCCCTATTAAAACTTTCTCACTAATAAAAGCAATTCCTAGAGATTTCTATATTTTCAATAATACTCAAAATTTATACTTATTATTTAATACAGGAATCATAGGCCCTCACTTCACTATGTGCAAATGTGTTGGTCCAACCATCATTTCAAAGTTACATTTGGGGAAAAATAAGTATTTTGGCAATATGCTTTCAGTGGTGATTCCGTTATAAAGTTAATTTTGTCACGATGTCAGTAGAGTTGTAAGAAAAATGGGAAAGAGATGGAAATAAAAGAGAGGGGGAGAAGGAGAGGAATGAAGAAGAGAAAGAAGTGATGAGGGAAGGAGGAAGAGTGACAAAAAGAAAGAAAATCCTCTCTCTGCTGCTTTGTGAGTAAATGAAGGTAAAATCTCAATATTTTAAATCTAGAGGGGATTCTCTTCTGGGGGTTTATAATCGTCAAAGATTTTGTTCATTTTTTAAAAAATGACTTCAGCTAGAGAAATGTAAAATCTTAAGTTTATATAATTAGAACTTCTATAATAACAATGTTTTAGAAAAATATGTTTATGATAAATACAACATTAGTAATTTGTAACCTGCCAGACTGAACACTGGTTCCTGATTTAAAAGTACTATTTTATTGTTTAACTTCAAAACTGTTAGAAAAAAAAAAGAACGTAGTACATTCAGAAGTACAGTCTGAATGCTGTATTATTGATTCAGTTCATAGGCACTCTTGTATCTAACTGGCTTTCATCTCCTTTAATAATTCTGGAGCATCCTAGTCACGTTTTATCAAAGCTATATTGAAGGAATGCTAACTTATCCATTAAGATAAAAGGCACCAAATGTCAATCTTAACACAAAGGGATTAGGGACTTCTTATGTAGCATCACACCCCTTCTAGGCTAAGCAAGTAGGCTGACACTGAAGTGATAAATGACCCCAAAGTCTATTATACATTGTAACAGACTCTATACCCTCTGACTTACAGCTTGAAATAACTTTCAATTATGCGTGTGAATTTTCTTAATGAGACTACTTCTCAGGTTGTTAGTTTAAAAACAGGTTCTTGCACTCTTATTTCAGTACTCAGTCTCCCATTTGTGCATAATGCAGTACTTTGATTTCATTAAAGGGTAAATTCAGTTTCAAGAAGTGAGAGGAGGTCAATCAAAAGTGAGTGTGAAAATGAAAGGCTTACTTGAGAAGTACTTCAATAATACTGGAGCTTTTTTATTTAATTTGTTCATATTTTAAATAGCATAAAATCGCATGGCCTGTCCTCTTAACACACATACATATATGCACACAGATGACAAAAACAAACAAAACAAAAATCAAAGGTGTGTAATAAAACTTTTGGAGGTGATAGATATTTTGATCTTCTTGATTGTGGTAATTATTTCATGGGTGTGTATATATATATATATATATATATACATATATGTCCAAACTTACCAAATTGTATGCATGAAATATGTACAGTTTTGTGTTTAGTAATTATACATCAATAAAACTGTTAAAACATGCTAGTCTATAAATTAAAATATTTAAGCCAGATTACTTTTTTAAAGGCTCACTAATTTTGTTATTAGTCTCCCTTCCCCTAACATAAGCAATGTGAAACTTTTATTACTAAACTAGAAGTCCTGTGCATGAATTCGTGCATGGGTGGGGTCCCTTTGCCTGGCTGGCAATCAGGGCCAATCAGGGCCATCTCTCCCAGTCCTGATTGAGACCAATCAGGGCTGGTGGCAGGGAGGGACTGCGGGAGGGACCGCAGGTTGGCTCCAGGGAGTGTCTGGCCCCATCTCACCCAGTCTCGATCAGCTGGACCCTAGCAGCAAGCTAACCTACCAGTTGGAGCATCTGCCTCCTGGTGGTCAGTGCACATCATAGTGACCAGTTGGTCAATTTAGCATATTAGGCTTTTATATATATAGATCATAACTCACGGTGCAGAATGTTCAGCACACACTTTCCCTCCAGCCCCTGGTCTTGGAGACCTCATGTCCTTCCAAGGCTCTGCTCACCCTCATCAGCTGCCACATGAAGTAAATTGCATTGTGTGTGTGGAAACCCTTTGCAGGCTCCATGGGTGTGTCTTTACTTAGCTGCAGTTCCGATTACCCCAACATAAGGAGAGAAACCCTCATTATCAGGTAAAACCATCACGGTAAGACCCCTGCTCAGCCTGCTGGAGTGGTTTTAAATAGGCCATGGGTTACCCTAGATGGTTTGGCTCAGTTGATAGAGCCACAGCCTACGGACTGAAGGGTCCTGGATTCGATTCTGGTCAAGGGCACATTCCTGGGTTGCGGGTTCAATCCCTAGTAGGGGTTGTGCAGGAGCAGCAGATCGATTCTCATCATTGATGTTTCTCTCTCTCTCTCCCCCTCTGCCTTCCTCTCTGAAATCAATAAAAATATATTAACAACAACAACAAAAAAATAGGCCATGAATCAAACGTTGCTGCTCTCCATCTAGCCAGTCCCCTCACACCCTCTTTCTTTGTGGCACCCCCCCTCCCCCCACCCCCCCCACACACACTCTGCTGGGATCTGTAAAATGGGGTCAGAATTTCTACTTCAACCAAGGGTGAGGCTTCTGCAGGGCCCTCTTTCCCTGTCCATCTCTGTCCCCAGTCCTGTGGGGTCTCTCCCTCCCTCCCCTCTATCTAACTTGGTGGGCCCTGCTCCGCCCCCTCTTCCAGTGACCTCCTGTCTGCAGCCTCCCCCTTTCTCCCCTGGGGGTGGAGCTCCCCAAAGGCTCTGTAGGGCAGGGGTGTATGGGAAGGGGCTGTGTGAGGCCATGGGGAACTGTGCAGGGGTGGGAGTGGGGTGGTCCCAGGTGGGGTCTCGGTGGAGAGCTGGGGTGACAGGTCATGGGGAGGAGGAGGGAGGCACATGGAGCCTGTCCTGTGGGAGAGGCATCAGGCTCCTCAGCTGCCCCCACTCAGCAGCTTTTCTAGGCCCCTGCGCAACTGTCGCCCTCCCCCCCTCACTGCCTGCCGCTTCCTTTTAAGTTTTGGACTCAGTTTCTCTGACTTAGCCCCACCCTCCTCTCTGCTGAGTCCTCGGGAGCCCAAGGCCACCTCATGGCCTGGAGCAAGCATGCCTGGCCCAGCACCCTGTAATGGTACTACCCATTCTCCTGGAGTAGTTAGTGAAACTTAACAAATAAAAAGAAGCAGCTCTGAAGATTATAAATTGCGCACTGAAAATGCCACAGACTGTGGAGGGCTGCACAGCTCTCAGATCCTGTGTAGCAGCCTCCCTGCCATGTCCCTCCTGCCTCTGCCCAGGGCTCATGCCAAACCCTGGGAGCTTCCTGAGGGCTCTCACCTCACACCTCACTTTCCAGTCCAGCCCACCAGTGCCCTCAGCAATCTAACCTACTGGTCCAGCGTCTGCTCCCTGGTAGTCAATGTGCATCATAGCGACTGGTCCAGCCGCGGAACTCCCAGTGGAACTACTAGTCGAGGGGACCATTTGCATATTAGGCTTTTATTATATAGGATATTATATAGGATTGTGTTCAGGAATGTTTAAACAAACTTACCAAAAAAAACCCAAAAAAAACCCCACAAACCCAAGGAAGGTTATTCTGAACCAATTCCTCTACAGCTGAGAAGTCAATTGATCCCGACAGCTTGAGCTTTGACCAGTTGGTGCCCGGGGACCAAAATAATTGATAAAATTTTTAAAATATGAAGAGACTAGTCAAATAAATCAAAAGAGTTAAAAATTTTAAAGAAAATACCGTCCTAAGATGATTTTAGTAATAATCTGAAAGAGTATTTTGAAAGGACTGTCATTTTCCAATTTGGTTAAGGGACTGACAATCTGCTGTAATGAATTTCTGTTCATTTATATGCCTGGACCTAGGACAGAAGAATAAAACACTTAAAGGCTTAAAAAATAGAGATAATAACCCAGAAAACTATTTGGAAACATAGTTTGTTTTAGCAATCAACATAGAATTATGTTGATTGCAGACTGTTTGAATTATAAATTCACCTATATGCACTGAAACTATGTATTTAAGATGAAAACATTATATATAAAATATTCATAATTTATACTTGCAAAGTATCATAAGCTATTAAAATGAACATAATTTTAATATGTATGTAATTTGTAGGCTATATTTCAAAGAAATCAAATAATGTGATACTGTTAAAGACAGGCATTATTTTGATAATATGTGAAAATCATTAATGTAATTACATTCATGCATCATTCTGATCCATAAAAATAATATACTTCCAGGATGAGGCAATTAGATCAAACTTCATGAATAAGAAATTTGGTAATGCAATAAATTGATCTTCTGGGAGATGCTGATTTTTCTTTGTATGCTTTATGGCCTTGGTCTATGTCTCAGGAATATTTTCATTTCCCTCCTGGGATAGAGTAGAATGACAATGATAAAAAGCAAAAAGAAAACAGGACCTGTTACATTGGCACTCTGTGTTGTATTTGTTGCTTGGACATATTTGGACACCGTTATATGGTTTTGACATTTTTTTCTGTATGCATATATTTATTTTATGCTGCAGGATACATACATCGAGACCAACTTGTGCATCCTGTAATTTAATACTGAAATTATCAATTATGAAAGTGATTAACAGATGTTTTTCTTAATCATTTTTTTAGGTTTGCTAATCATGCAATTATAATCATCAATATATTCATGAAGTGTTGACAGCACAACAATTGCATCATTATCCTACAAAGCCCTCAGAAAAGATACCAAGCACAAAATACCAATTAAAGTGTAAATCCTTTGGTTTCTAATTTAAATTTATAATTTATTTGTGTTTAAAACAAAACACAAATTCTGAATACATATATAAGTATGACTATGAGTATGCAAGACTGATCGTTTTTAATGCATCACTGGTAGGTTTGATGGAAGAGTAGAAATGATATTTTGTGAGTGTTTATCTGTAACACTCACAAAATAGTATTTTGGGTCTGATGATTGCTCATAAGACATTTCACTCCTTGTAAAGGCCTTGGACTGCTAAACACCAAGCCTAACCTTCTGTTGGTCTCCTGCTTCTGCAGACTTATTGTTACAAATTAAAAGTAATTTAATTACTTCATCAGTTAGATTGGGTTTGACACCTGGATGATATAATAAGTTATTTTAAAGAATAATGTATAATATAGTTCTAAAAATAATCAAAATTTATTTAATATAGTCACTCCACATTATTTATACTGTTTAAAGTTAAAAACGCCACAGAAGTAAATATGGGATATTACCCAATAACATGAAGTTACATTTTAATTAGATATAAAGGAGAACACTTTAATTTCAGCAATCTGGAGATGAGTTATGAGCTTAAAAATGTATAGTGCTTTTATGTCTTGAAAAATTCCATTTCCACAGCTCTGGCCTTTTCTTTTGTTGTTTATATCATTTCAATAATATTTTAATTGCTTTATCTGCATATGAGATCTTAGCTCTCTAACTTTAGGCTGCTGTTAGAGTTATTGTGCTAAAATTCAAGTCATGTCTCACTTCTATTCTTCACAAAAATTTCAGTGGCTTTAAAGTGCCTATAATCATAAAAGTTGTTTCTTAGCTTGGCTTCAGGGGCTTCCACAAACTAGTCCAAATCTTTCTGTTCTGCTGCTGAGGCTCTAATTAAAGCATCAGCCAGATCAGACTCTTTGCCTTCCTTAACTGGTCATCATGCTTGTAAGCCTCCGTGCTCCTATTTGGGCAATTGCCTCTGTGCGGAATGTCCTTGCTCAACCTTTGCAAGCTCTAACTCAAATCATCTTCCTAGGTCTGATTCAAATGCACCTTCACCATGAGATTTCCCTCTTCTCTCCAAGGTGGGATAATTCTTTCCATGTGGAATAATTCTGGGAGCATGTGTCATGGGCTTCAGTTATTGTATTTAATTTAGTGATAGAGAGCAATAAAGGGGAGTTCCTAGAAGCATGTACTCTGACATCTGAGAGAGTTAGGATTAAATTCATGCCTGTTCTTAAAACGGTGACCTTGGAAATTTTAATATCTAGATTTAATCATCTATCTATATAAAAGGCTAATATGCCAATTGTCCCCTCAGGAGTTGGACCGGGAGATCAGAAACTCGATTGCTCGCTATGATGTGCGCTGACCACCAGGGGGTGGTGTGGAATGAAGGAGGGCCCTGGCAGGCAGCCAGAAGCCCTGATTGGCTCTGATCTCTGGCCAGGCCTAGGGACCCTACCCATGCTCAAATTTTGTGCACCCAGCCTCTAGTTTTTAAAATAATGAGATTAACAACATAATGACTGTTATGCTTTTGTCTCTTTGACAAATGAGACACTAGTTGACATTGAGAAATCATTTTAATTTTAATTTTTTAGGTGTCATATGGCATGACAAGCATTAAAACAAGACTAACTATGAGTTGATTATTGTTGAATATGATTGATAGGTATATGGGGGTTTATTATTCTGCTTTCTGCTTGTAAAAAAAGTAGATATTTGAAAATTTCTAGCAAAGGTATGGCAGGGGACAGGAGGAAACAAGAGTAACATTTATAGATAATATAATTAACAGCATAAACAAGACTTTAAGTAATTCCAAGAGAATTAGTTAGACATAAAGAACACAGTAGGTTAGTTTGTATATAAGATCGATGTACAGAATATCGATTGCATTTCAACACGAGGCTAAAATATACTGCAAAATTTAGAGGGACATTTTAGATGTAATATTTTGACTCAAATGAAAAAAAATTTAAAAGACAGGTGTAAGTGGGGATGGGAAAAGACTTTGGGGGATGAGCACACAATGAAGTATACAAATTATCTTTCTATTGAGTTGTACAATTGAAATCTGTATAGTTTTATTAACCAATGTCACCCCAATAAATTCAATAAAAAAATTAAAAAATAAATTTAATGCAAAAAAAAAAGAGAGAGAGAGACAGGTAGCCTTTCGGTTTGATCACAAAGCTGCAATAGGTCTTTAATGCACAGAGTTGACCAGTAACTGATGTACTAATCACATTTTGCCATAAATTTCACAATAAGAACTGAAAAGTTGTCTACAACAATGCCACCTTTTGTGAGGACGTTGGCAAGGATGGATGTCAAATAAAGCATAAGATTTTATTCCCAGAACTATTTACCAAATCAGATATTCAGGCATGTATGGTTCTAAACCAAAACCCAAACAAAGAGAAAAATCTCAAATAAGAATATTTACTTTTCTCATATAACATCAGTTGTCTCTTATAACTTAATTAGCACTTTACCTACTTTATGACTGTAGTTCTAGTCAAAAAAATGCTTTCTGTAAATCTACTCTGCATTTCACTTAGAAATGAGGTTTTGGTTTTACTTAAGGATAAAAGCCAGAAGGGAAAAAATGTAAAATATCTCTTAAGGAACATTGAGTAAAACTAAATTATTTTTCTTACTCTACACATGGCATTTTATATCTTAACAAATTCATGCATGGGTGGGGTCTGGCTGGCCTGGCCCCAATTGGGGCAGAGCCTTTAGGGAGGAGGAGATGGCGGGAGGTTGGCCAGCCAGGCTTCCCTTATTGGAGGCTGATCAGGGCTGGGCTGGCTGGGGGAAGGGGCCGAGGGCAATTGGCTGGTGGGCCCCACCCCTGATTGGGGTTTGGGGCCGATTGGGGGTGGGTGCTGGCCATGGGGAGGGGCTGTGGGTGGTGGGCCGCTGGCCCCGCCCCCTATTGGGGTGGGGGTGCTATCAGGGGAGGGCCAGCCGGGGGAGGGGCTGCAGGCCTACAGTGGTAGGGTGGGCTGATCGGGGCTGGGCTGGCCAAGGGAAAGGAAGCGGGTGTTTGGCTAATGCCCGCTCTTGATCGGAGAGGGAGAATCTGATTGGGGCAGGCTGGCAGCGGGGAGGGGCTGTGAGGTTGGCAGGCCAGCCCCACCCCCTGATCGGCTGGTTCGTTGGCCACAGTGGGCATCATAGCAACTGTTTGTTATGGTTGTTATGGCCCTTATGGTTGCTGGCCTTTTATATATATATAGACTCTGTAAAAAAAAAAGAACTGTTGAGGTTTAATGACTTAGAATACATATTATCAGAACACATTCAGTAAAATAATCTTTCCATCATAACTTAGGGAACAAATACTAGCTTAATAGGACACATAACATCTAACTAAAAATAGCAACTAGATGCTGGCATTTCTATTCCCAAGTAATGTCTATAAATTCTAGATTTTAATAGAGAATTTTAATGACTTTTTTATGTGAGAGACTCTTGAATGATTATATCAATGTTTCAATTCAAACCAGTCACTATATAGCCTTTGAATAAATTAATTATGAGTTCTGCCACTAAAAAAATATGAATGTTTAACAAGATTGAGTTATCTCTTTGAGTGACTAAAATATTTCGATTTCTTATTTGGTGAATTAAATGGGATGTTTACTTTCAATGGAAAAGATAACTGTTTGTTAATAGAGAATTTTCCTTCCTTGGAGTAAAATATCAAAGATAGTAAAGTATTATTTATATAACTTATAAACATAAATTAATTAAAAGCTTACATGAACCATAGAGAATATTAAGTAATCCATAAATATAATTACATAAGCCATGGTGAATATGATGTTCATCTGTATTTTGGGAATACTCAAAATAATGGAAATCTTCAAGTCAGTGATACAATTTATAATGCATTCTTGATACACTTCTTACTATTAACAAGTCTATTCCTGACATGTGAAGCCTAAACATCCTAATTTTCATTTAATAAGGATAGAAAAGGCAGTATAGCCAGTAATTATTATTCAACATGTACTGCATTGTAAAGAGCAGTATACAAGCCACCTGCATCAGAACACTGGGCTTTGCGACTCAAAGTACTTGGGCATAATATCCAGGAAAATTGCATTTTAGACAAACTTCCTGGGTAAGTGCTATATCCATGTGAGGATGGATAATGGGCATAAGTGGAATGTTTTGAAATATCTCCATTGCTTTAAGAAATCATCAATCCATGGAAGTCAGTGTCTTGTAATACAAAGAAAATGCAATGGAAGTTTTGTGTTTTGCTTTTAATTCTAACTTGGTCATTAACTTATTGTATGATTTGGGTAAATGACTTACTTTCTCTAGGCTTTATTTTCCTTAACTACAGAATGAGGAATTAAGCTAGATGACTTGTAATGAGTGTATGGTTTTATAATTCTTTCAAAATCTAGTGGGAAGACTCATGTGAACATATCCCTATGTTAGGTTCCAAGGATGCCAAGATGCCACTGTCACCCATAAGAGCATATTAAATTCCTATTCTTATTTCAAATTAAAATTTACTGTCCTGTGAAATACTAAATAGAAATTAGAATGATGACATATGTAAAGACATATTAAAGGAAATAGACCTGTTATTAATAAGTACAGAGCTTTCACTTCTGCTGTCTCAAGAATAAGTTTGAAATACAGTTCTGGAGTCTGTTTGCTTCCCTACAAATATAGTACCCAAACTTTGGAGGAGTCAATAAGAAATAAAAAATAACCTGCACATGTTATTTGTTAAGGAGAGCAGCTTGCCATGAGCTCTTTATATCTTGAGAAAGTGGAGAGCAACTAAAAACACTGGATCTGAGAATATTGGGTTAATTTTTAGTCCGAATCTATAAAAAAGACATTTATGTTAAAACTAGAGGCCCGGTGCACGAAATTCGTGCACTGGAGGAATGGGGTGTCCCTCAGCCCACCTGTGCCCTCTCACAATCTGGGACCCCTTGGGGGATATCCAACTACCAGGTTAGGCCCCCAAGGGGTCCGGGATTGCGAGAGGAATGTCCAACTGCCAGTTTAGGCCCAATCCCGAGGGATGTAGCAGTGCGCCAAGCAGCAGGCAGTCAGGGAGGAGCCAGAACTGAGCCCGGATGCTGCGCCACTTGCACTCATCCTGGCCTGCTGCGCCTGCTGCCACTGCTCTGTAGTGCTGCAGCAGAGGCGGGAGAGGCTCCCGCTGCCACAGCTGCTCTCACCAGATGTGAGCCCGGCTTCTGGCTGAGTGGTGATCCCCCTGTGGGAGCACACTGACCACCAGGCGGCAGCTCCTACGTTGAGCATCTGCCCCCTGGTGGTGAGTGCACATCACAGCCACTGGTTGACTGTTCGTCCCAGTTGTTCTGGTTGTTCCGTAGCAATGGTCACTTAGGCTTTTATATATATATAGATAGTCACTTCAAAGCTATTGCATGCTATAAACAGGATGATTTGGAAATGATAGCACAGAGATATTTTAAAAGAAAAAGTTCCTGCCTGCTTTACATCACAATGCCATCTCAGAACCTTACATTTCACCTTGTATCATAAATAAAGAAAATAACAATCCATGGAGTTACCACAGGGAACCTCTCAAAAACATTAAACAACTGGTGTGGCCCACACACTAAACGATCAGTGTGGCACTTACATTATCACATAGTTTATAATCAAATGCGGTTCTACACCTATTTTAAAAGAGTTCCTCAATAGTTAAGATCTGAAATAACTCAGATCTCTCCTTTGGTTCCAGAGGCCTTTACACACATAGGAACAGGGCTCTAATGAAATAACCTCCTTGGCTCATGTAAAGGATGCTGGATCACTCACTCTTTGCATTTTCCTGCTTTTCTAAAAAGAGACCTCTGGAAGTGTTCCTTGCCATTCACTGGAGACCAGCAGCGCTTCCTGCTATTTCAGCTGTTTTCCTTTACACGATGAAATTACATTTCCACCTCTAGCCTTGTAGTGCATCTTCCGAATTCCAATGCGTTAATCCAGGTGTACTATTTCCCAAATACTTTTTGTAGAGCTTTAGCAATATTCCACACATCTCTGAGCCCTGTATTTCTACATTTCTTTTATTGGTTTTCAAACTTACTCTGGTGTGCCAAGAAAAAAAAAAATTGTGCCTAATATCTATTTGTTTTTTGACAGCTTTTCTTAGATATCAACTGGGTGTATTCCCCCGCTCCTCTGGTTATGGATTTGTAAATTTCCATTTTAAAAGTGTTAAATTGATTGGTGTGGAGTCATTTAGAAGTCTCTGATCTTTTTCTTTCTATGCGTTACTGACTCATTGGGATGACTATCAAATTCCTAACTTTATTTTTATAATTACTTCTTATTTTTCTAACATTATTTATTCTTTTATTCTTCCCTTCTGTTGAATAATTCTAAGTTACTGTTAGTTCAACTCCAAACAATAAGAACCAATAAAAATAAACTCATACGTCACTCACCTATGTTGAAGGTCAAAAATAACAGCAAGGTTTGCTGAGGAAGCAATGTATGTTAAGGAAGCCAATAATAGCTCCTGTAACTAAGACATTTGAAAATGTCACTTTTTCCAAAAATAAAAATTTATGTCATGTTTATACAACGTAGATAAAAATGTTCTTCATTAAGGTGGAGGGAAGTATTTTTGTTTAAAGATATTACTTAGGGATTGACCCAGGAGACACCGTTATTTTCTGCCAGTCAGCACACAGAAGAGTTGGTGGATAAAGCATATCTGCTACTTACTTATTTTATTCGAAAGTGATATGTGTCCCATCTTTTATTCCAATAATGAAGACTAGTCACATGGTAACATCTAGCTGCAAAGGAGTCTGGGCATTGTAGCTCCTGTCTGTACAGATGACTCTTAGCAGCAATTAATGACACAATGGAAAGGAGCCTAAATCTTTGGTAGACTGCTAGCTGTTTCTTCTACTTAGCAGAAACAAATGAGCACATCAAATGCATGAATTCACACTTAGTGTCCATCATTCTTAGCTATATGTTCTTTAAGGATAGCCACATTTTGAAGTCAAATACTTATTCTTTGTTTTAAAAAGGAATGTGCTATCCAAAATGCATATAGATCAGAGTATTACTTATATTTTGAACCCTTTGTTTATCAAAATTTGGGTATATTGCAATATATATTTAGACATTTAGGAAAAACTGAGTAGTGCGGACATCTATTATTTTTCCAGCAAAAATTTATTAATTGCCTAACCTTGTATTATACTGGGTAGTCCTTTCATCAAAGTGTGGTGAAAGTGATAAATTATTCTATTTGCCTTGTGAGGATTTTATAAATTACTTATCTCTTTGGGTCTCACTCACACAATTATAAAATGAAACAAAGACCATCTCTTCCAGCACACTTGTATTTAGACCACCATAGAAAACAGCTTTAAATTTTATATTTTCTTGCACCAAAAAAAAAAAAAATGCTTCATTCATTTCTGTCCACTTAAAAGATACATTTTTGTTCTCTTCAAGGACAGAATTTCGTCCTTTTAAATTTAAAGGCTTATATTTTCAACAAAAAGAGAGTGAGTGTGAGAGAGAGACAGAGAATTAATGGAAGGGGAAGGAAAAGGGAGAGAAAGAGAAGGGAAAGGAAGGGAAGGGAAGGGAAGGGAAGGGAAGGGAAGGGAAGGGAAGGGAAGGGAAGGGAAGGGAAGGGAAGGGAAGGGAAAGGAAAAGAGGAAAGGAAAGGGGCGGAGGGAAGGAAAGAGAAGCAAATAAGCTGATGCAATCTGTACCAGTGAGCTTTTATTGTGCATTGTCCTTGAGATCAGGAGTTCTGTCATACATACCTTAGTTTTACTGCAGAGCCTTCTACTTACTAGGGAAATATCAAATGCTTATTTGAATTGATTTACTGATATCACATTTAAAATAGGAAAATGTGTATTAAGGATGTTGGGCAAGTATATAATTTGGGTGTGTTACATACTCACATCGCATGTAGAAAGAGGTAGCTCTCTTCTGACAGAAGTCTTCTGAGAGAAGATTGTACTTCAGAACTTAGTTTCTGAAATTATGCAAAAAATTATATAAATTATTTTTTAAATTAAAAAAATAAACATTGCCATGAATAAAATATAGCAGAGAAAAGAAGCAATTAATTAAGTTGTAAATCAAATTGATTTTTCCACTCCCTGAGCATTTCAGGAAAATTTGATCTTTTAAGTTAAATGCCTCAAATATAAAGTTCACTTTGTATTGGAGGAACAATCCAATCATTCTCATAGGCCCTTTTAGCTATATAAATAAATATTGCAATCTTATAAGTAATTGAATACCTAAAAATTGAATATCTTAAATATTTTTAAAAACTTATAACTTAAAAAAAGTTGTTAATATGTGAGTTCTACTCAGTTGTTGAAATTACAAAGATAGTCTTGTGTGATTATTGCTGTGTTCAACCCTGAAAAGAGGAAGATGCTTTTTACACAGAGTAAAATTGTCATAATTTACAACATAGCTCTTTGATTTTATAAATATTGACAGAAAATTTAGTTATTTTGCATCATAGATTATTTTAGAAATATATTTGAAGACAGGTTTGTATACTATTCAAAGTAATTCAGTTTTTTGAGGTAACCAATGTTCTCACAAACTTTTCTTTTAAATATTAGAAATATTATTATAGGATTCTTTTAATTGTAAAAAAAATGATTGTTTCTATTTTAGAAATGCTGTTTTATTTTAAGAAAACCTAAATGAATGCATCTTCCCCCAGTTAATTTACAACTCTCCCCTAATATCATACTTTCTCTTCTACCTTTGTCCCACAGACAGACACAAGCACAATTATCATTTAATGAAAAATAATTGCATTATAAGATTACATATAAGATTTTTGAAATGAATGAAAGTTTACTATACTTCTCTGCTTCACACTTAAATTACTCAAACTATTGCTTTATACAGAAACACAGAAGCTTTTTAACGTATTCCTAAGCTGAGCATGAATGTGTTAACATCCTTATTACTGTTTCTCTTCAGATTTCCCATATATGATTCCCTAACTATAGATTTCAGGACAATTGACATTGCCTTAATGTTTTTTTGGAAAGAATATTTAGTCTCCAAATAAATTTAGATGCAAACAACACAACATTTGAAGAATTAACCTAAAAAGTTAATCCATTTAAATGAATTACCTTGATTTTTATAAGATCCTGATATATTCTTATTATAATCAACTTTAAGGCTCAAAATAGCATTAGATAAGTAATTTAATAATCATGAAATATTCAATGAAAAGGAAGTTATCTTTTTACTATTATTCTCAATTATAGCTCTATCAATTTAACTGACAGTTACTAATATGTCATTTAAAATGAACAGCCTAACCAGTGTTTCTCAATTATTCTGAGATTAATATTTCCCAAGGTACTAGTAGCAGGAGAAAAATATATTTTGAGACATTTTATGAGTAGAATTAAAAGCAAATCATGTCAAAATAGATTTGGATAGACATTTAGTATCTCCTTTCTATGTTAAGAATATAATGCCTCCAATTTTTCAGTATTGAGATAAATTAATAAAAATTTACATGCATTTTTAGAGAAAAAATTCCCAAATTAGAACAAATAGTCTGCAATTGAAGTTGGCAGTTGAAACAAGAGATGTGACAGTTGCAAATTAAATTCTTTTAAATATATGTGCTATGTATATTTTATTTTGTGTTCACACAAGAAAAACTGCATAGCACAAAATTGATGAGCTTTAAAATAAATGCTTGGAGAGCTCTTGTTAGGAGAAGATGGCAGAACAGGAAATGCTTATGACTTCTTTCACTGAGTACAATCTGAAAATGCAATAGAATCAGGAGGTATTTTATGTATTTCAATAAGTAAAACAAAACTATGAGATTGGCTTGTAGACACAAAAATGATTGGGGGAAGGGGAAAGAAAGAAAATGGCAAACAGAAGACCTGAGTGTCATTGTTGGAGGATAGGCATTGATGGAAATCTACTTCTGTCATTCTGGGGATCACAGCCTTCATTATCACCACTTTAGAGCAAGAAGATGGAATAGCACGTCAATGAAGTCTGCCAAAAAATTAGAAATAGATGAAGAAATGTAAAGAATGAGAAATATTTTCAGGAATATGGGTGACAAAGTAGAAGTAATATTTATATATATAAAAGCCTAAGCAACTGCTACTAGCGAATGACCAGTTGACCAGTTGCTATGACGAGCACTGACCACCAGGGGCAGACGCCCAACGCAGGAGCTACCTGCTTGTGGTCAGTGCGCTCTCACAGCCAACCTCCTGCAGCTTCTCCCCCCAGCTGGCTGGCCCCCCATTGGCCCTGATGGGGGCTGGCTGGCCAATCTCATGTGGCTCCTCCCCCTGGCTGGCAAACCTCCCACAGCCCCTCCCCTGGCTGGCAAACCTCCTACCATCCCTCCCCCTGGCTGGCTGGCCCCACATCGGCCCCAATTGGGGGACTGGCTAGCCAACTTCCTGCAGCCCCTCTGGCCAACCTCGCACAGCCCCTCCCCCCTGCCAGTCAGCCCCCCAATAGGCCTCGATCGGGAGGCCAGCCAGCTGGCCAACCTCCCGGGGTCCCTTCCCCCAGTTGGCCAGTCCCCCCCCGATAGGCCTTTATCTCCAGCCAGGCCAAGAGACCCCACCTGTGCACGAATTCATGCACCAGGCCTCTAGTTTCTATATAATAATGGCACCTGAAGAGAAGAAAGTGATGAGAAGGAAATAATAGTAGAAGAAAAATAATGATGAAGAATACTTTAAGTTAAGGACAAACTGAATAGGGCCAAACTGAATAGTGCAGAACAACAACAACAACAACAAATAAAACCACACTGAACAAATAAACAAACAACTCCAGACACATTTTAGTGCATCAAAATAAAAGGAAAACTCTTGGTATCCAAGTAGAAAAAAACAGATCATTTGAACAGGAAAAGAGCTTAAATATAATATCAGACTTTTCAACAGCAACACTAGATGTCAGAAGACAGTAGACTTTTTTTATTATAGAGTTGAAGAAAGAGAATTTCAACCTTAAACTTGGAATTTTATTTGTAGCTAAACATTATTTAAATTAGTGTTTATAAGATTTCAGGCACATGAAAACCTCAGAAAGATTATCACACAAAAATCTACTTTGCAAAAAAAAAAATCATGAAAGAGATATTCTGTGAAGGAGATAAAACCAAGGAGTACTAAAATATAGAAAGGAATGGATAATGAAAAAAAGTTAGTCAATTTTTCTGTTAAGTAAGCAAACATATTAAAAATATCTATATATATAAAAGGCTAAGTGACCAGCTGACTGCTGGTCGATAGCTATGATGAGCACTGACCACCAGGGGGCAGATGCTCAATGCAGGAGCTGCCGAGCGACAGCAACTTTGCCGAGTGCCCTCTCGCACTCCGGGACCCCTTGGGGGATGTCAGACTGCTGATTTTGGCTGGATCCCCACAGGTCAGGCTGAGAGACCCCACTTGTTTTACAGGCATGGATGAAGGTACTGAGAAAGACACCTCCCTTGGACATCTGCTCCTGCCTGCTCACTCTGCAGATGCCCTGCAAGCCCCGGTGCTGCCCCAGGTGCAGCCAGCCAGGGAGGGACCACGGGAGGTTGGGTCCAGGGTGTATCTGGCCTGTCTCACCCAGTCCTGCCTCCCCAGCCACCTTCTCATTAATTTCCTTTCAATGTGCACGAATCCTTGCACTGGGCCTCTAGAATGATTTATAATACTCTACAAATAGCATGCTATGTAATAGCAATGTGGCAGGCATAAGTGGTGTGAATATGAATGATGGTGGAGACTAGAGATGAGAGGGAGATGATCTCATAGTAAGGTATTTATCCTGATTGCAAATGGGGACAGGGAAGATGAAAGTGGGATAAAATGGTTAAACTTAAGACATTGTTCACCAGTGTAAGCACAGAAAAATAGGCCTTTCTTTTTCTTTGCTGTGCTTTCCATAATTTTTGGGAAGCACCTGATAATTAAATCTCAATATTATTAGCTCCTCTGATTCAAACAGCCCCTCTATTCAAACTGAGGGACAAGATAAGCTACTTTCAAGGCTACATTCTTGCATACTCCTCCTCCTTGGTTTTAATGATTCTGGGGAAATCTGGGCCAGAAAGTTTCCAGTTAGTAGAAGGGCTCTACTCCCTCCTTTCAAACCCAAACTGGCCCCCTTTTGAACTCTTTGTAACTTTTGCTCTAAGAATGTTTTACAGGCATGGATGAAGATACTGACAAAGACACCTCCCTAGGACATCTGCTCCTGCCTGGACAGTCTCATGAAGAACTAACAAAGACAACGCCACTGATGACTACTCATTTTCAGCCCCCAAATCCTTCTCCCTTCCTTGTCACCTAGCAACAGCAGCTATTAAAAGAGCAGGCCACTGTTTATTTCTTTGCCCTTGCATTGATTGGCAATGCATTGGCCCTTTCCCTACAGGGAAAATAAAAATAAACTTTCTCTCTGTATGTATCTCATCCCTCAGTTGTGAATTTTTTCACAGCCTGCATCACCACACCCCTCCTTCCCCCTGCCCCTCAAAACCCTAACAACCAGAAAGACCAAGGCATGATTAGAAGCTCTATCCCTCATCTCCCAGAGAATGGAGTGGGGCTACAAACATTGCTCAATAATTGATCATGCCTACATGAGGAAGCCTCATTAAATCCCAGAGTACAGGGTTTGGAGCGCTTCTACATTGGCAAACACATTTGTGACTCACCACAACGCCTGCACTTGGGAACCTTTCAGACCTTGTCCTATGTTTCTTTTCATCTGGCTGTTCATTTGTATTCTTTATTATATACTTTGAAAACTAGTAAGTGTAAGTAAGTGTTTTCCAGAGTTCTCTGAGTCGCTCTAGCAAATTAAAAAAACTGGAGTTGGGTGTATTGGGAACCTCTGAAGCACAAGAGACAACCTGGATTTGAGACTGACATCTGAAGGTGAAGGCAGTCTGGTGGAATCTAATCCTAAATCATTGGGATCTGATACTATTTCTAAGTAGATAGTGTCAGGATTAGGTTAAATTGTAGGACATCGAGCTGGTATCACAGGGAATTGCTTGGTGGTGTGGGTTGCGGGGAGGAGGGGGGAGGAATCCACACATTTGGTAACCAAAGGTGTCAATAGGAAAGTGTTCTGTGTGAGAAGTAAAGGAGATGCACAGACAGGAATTTGAGTTTTTC
Organism: Corynorhinus townsendii; assembly: GCA_026230045.1. Taxonomy (NCBI): domain Eukaryota; kingdom Metazoa; phylum Chordata; class Mammalia; order Chiroptera; family Vespertilionidae; genus Corynorhinus; species Corynorhinus townsendii. The sequence continues at coordinate 74,319,644 of JAPDVU010000004.1, forward strand.
TAATACAACATATAATCGGATATTATTCAACCTTAAAAGAACAAAATCCTGCTATTTGTGACAACAGGGATGGACCTGGAGGACATTACGCTAAGTACAATAAACCAGACATAGAAGTACAAATACTACAGGATCCCCTTGTATGAAGAATCTAAAACAGTCAAACTCATAGACACTGAGTGTAAAATTGTGGTTCTCAGGGGCTAGGGGCAGAGGGAAACAGGGAGGTACTAGTCAATGGGTAAGAAGTTTCAGTTATACAAATTAAATTAATCCTAGAGATCTGTTTAGCATAGAGTTTATAGTTAACAACATTATATTCAGATGCAGATAGGATAAAATCATAATCTACTTTAAGACAGGCAACTGTGCAATTAGAATGGGATTTGGCAGCATTTGGAATTGAATGGCTTGAAATAAATTCTGTTGCTATAAAATACAGCTAAAGAACAGTACAATCCCTCACTTGTCTAACTACATAACAATAGTTATTCAACAACTAAAAGACATATTTACTAGTACTAAATTAGTGAGGATTTTTATAGGAACAATTAGGCATTGTTCATGGTGAGATTTAAGCAGGTATAAAACAGTTGTTCATATTATAGATAGAAAAGCTGAAATTTGGCATTTGCATATTAAAACTACTATAAAGCAAATCAATATTGCCTAAAGGTTATAAGTTTTCTTCTATGCTGATTGGGAACAAATATGTTAGATGCGTGCCTCTCATTCAAGGAGATTTAATTAATTTCAATTCAACTATCACTGTTGATATTGCAAAATTTGAAACTGATCAATTGGATGGGTTGCCCTCTAAGATCTGGGACAAACTAAATCCTAGTCCTTAAAATTTAATAATTCTACATATACCTTGCAATGAACACTCCATGATTAAACTTTATTAATGGATAGTGTTCTTGGTGGAGTATGTGTGTCTTAAATGAGAAACAATATGTGAGAAGATAGTACTACTTCTGTTGGCCCTGGTTTAACCTGTAAAAATAATATAATATACAAAAAATGTATATTCACAAGAGATATATTGAGTTATGAAGAAAACATCCAAGTCAAAGCTTTAAGATATCAAATAGGAAAAACTAAAAAAGTTGAAGAATAACTATCAAATTGTAGAGCACTTGGAAAAAATAAGCCACTAAAACTTATTAATAACTAGAGGCCCGATGCATGAAATTCATGCAAGGGGCTTAGCCCTCGCAGCCACAGCTGCCTTGGCCCTCACAGGCCCAGCTGCCTCATGGCCCCATGGCCTTGCCCACTGGTCATTCCGGAAGATCCTTCTGGAAGGTCATTCCGCTGTCCCGTCTAATTAGCGTATTAGCTCTTTATTATATAAGATTTGTAAAGCTTTTATATAATGATAGAGAATTCTTACACATAGCTAGCAAAGAATCTGCTTTAAATATCTATTACTGCCTTTTTTCAAAGCTAATATGATTCTTAATTTTGTAATACACCTGATTGTAACATTAACCGTTACTTTATCATGTATAATGCTTTGAACTTGATGGAAAAATCGAATATTAAGAATAGCTCAAAAAGAAATCAACACTGAAATGCAAGTTGTACAGAGAATTTGATATTATAAATAATATCAAAAGTTGGAATGCTCATGGAAAATTGAACTTAATGTTATTGAGAAATGTTGAAAAATGTGACTAACCATTTGTACTGCCAAGTAGATGCACTTTCAGAGGGAACTGTAGGAGGTAATGATAAAGAATTATGAAAATCAGAATGTCAGAGTAAACCTAATGCAACTACTGATACAAATTGAGTAAGCACTGACTGTTTACTAGTAGGAGGAGGATGCATAAGAACTGTAGCTTTAATTTCATAAAATAGAATTGGAAATTTACTATAGCTTTGTAGCCATTGTGACCTACCCTTATACATTCAGTTTTTCTTTTTCTCCTCTATAATATAATTAGCTTATTAATTTATTTTTTAAATTAGCATGTTCTTTGTGTCAAAACTTTTTATTTCCTCATATTTGCAAAGGAGACCCACCACTGAGTGTTTTTTAAATGTCAATTCCCCTTCAACAGCATGATATAGTATAGATACCATGATTCCAAGGTGCTTGTGTGGATCCCTAAAATATTCAAAACGGGGTGGAGGGTTAAGAATGGGTTTGTTATTGAGCTGGTCCGGCATCTTGAACAATTGAAGTTCACTCCTGCTGGAGAGAGTCAGAAGAGTTGTGTAGAATTTCCATTAGAATTTCCTTTCTCAGAGACAGAAGAGGGGACTATTTAGCCACTGGTTCTTGTCGTTTTGCTCTATGGACAATGAACTCCTTCTCACTTCCATCTCCTTACATGGGTCACAGTGGGCCTCCCATCCTGGCAGCAGAGCAGCCCTGGGCAGAAAGCCAGAGATAGATGGTGTAGCTGAGGCAGGATCTGTCAAGTGTCATTCACGCACAGCTAGTGGCCCGATTTGGAGTAAAAAGGTAAGCAGAGAGGAAAGTCACAAAAGTTTCTGGCACTGTGCCTTTTTACTATCCATAAAATTGTCATATATATTATCACCTTTATTGAATTAATGGGATGAAGTCCATTAATAAATTATCTCACATACAATCATAATTACACTTCTCAACTACACTTTTTGGGGCTATGTACTCATAATACATAGCTGGATACAACTAATAATTTACTTAAGATATTAATATCTATAATTAATAACATACATTTGTCTTTATTTTTACTTGGCTGTAGATCTTGGAATTAATGTCAGTTTCTTTAAAAAAGAGCATGCATGCATTTTCATTTTTACTCTCGGACACAGTAAATAGCAGAGCCTTTACCTATTTGACCCTCATCTCTTAAAACATAAAAAAACCCACATATTTAAAAATGAAGGGAATTTAGTTCTTTGAGAAACTTTTAATTTTGACCCATAATTATTCATTTATGCATATTTGTTATCTCCACTTGAATAAACCTCCATGATTTGTATTAATTTTGAATATGTTCATTTATTGAAATGTTAAAATTTAAACCTAGAGTTACTTAGAGCATTTTAATTTTAAAAATCTCTTTTGAATCAGTAATTTTGATCTCTTAATAATTTCTTATGCATACATTTTCCCTTTCATCCATTTTTCCCCACTTGATTAGAAATGGCAGAGTTTTGTTTATTAGGACTTTCAAAACATAACTCATGGTGTGTTTTTATAATTCTCACCCTAGGCTATGCTTCCAATGATTCTAGATAGAAAGGATGAGAGAGGAGAGAGAGAGAAACATCGATGTGAGAGAGAAACATGGATCAGTTGCTTCCTGTATGTGCCCCAACCAGGGATGTAACTCACAACCTGAGTATTGCCCTGACCGGGAATCGAACCCACAATCTGTGGGTCCATGGGGTGTTGCTCTTACCACTGAGCACATGGGCCAGGGCATGATTTTTATTTATGAACTTCACTGTTATTTTTAGTGTCTAATACATAGCTGATTTTATTAATAAACTCTCTATATTTTCTTGAAAATCAATATGCTTTGCCATCAACTCACAAAGCGACATAAAATCAATCTTTTAATTTAATAAATATAAACATTATATTAAGATAAATTTCCAAAAATACAGCTTAGGCCACATTCTAAAAGTTTTGATATATAACAGAGTTTTATTTACAAATCACTTATATTAGCAGTTTTCACCATCTTTTTGAAACATTGTTTACTGGAAAAGGTAATGTTTGTGTATGTATAGGAATTATTGTCATTGAACTTATAAAAGTCACTGACCCTTTTCTCAAAAAAATGCACACACAAATACACATTCAATATATTACAAATGATGTCAGTATACCTATCAATTATGTGAAATTTGAACCACCAATTAGAAACCCTTAATTAAAACAGCTTTCAATAATTTCTACTTAATTGCATGTATCTGATTTTTGTTAGCAGAGTTGGATTTTAAATCTTTTCTTGGGGGTAATATTAGTCAGTGGTTGTTTGAAAAGAGATATGGACTTTTTAATTTATGTAAGTATAAATATTAAATATATAGTGCATAGGTATATTTTAAGAAGTTAATCATTAAAATTTATCAATTATATTAGATTTTCTACATAATTTTTGTTATTGTTGTATACTTAAAAATATCTTATTCTAAAAAGTACATGTTAAAATCCACTACATGAATTATACAGCCAATTTCTTGTGTTTTTGAGAGTTTCTGTTCTATATATTTTGCTATGTAAATTTATAATTTTATACTTTCATTTGTTCTCAATTTTAAACAGCTGTTTTAGCAAAAGAAACTATCAACAAAATGAAAAGAGAGTCCATTGCGTGGGAGAACATATTTGCCAATGATATATCCAATAAGGGGTTAATTTCCAAAATATATAAGGAACTCACAACTTAGCAAAAGGAAGACAATCCAATTAAAAATTGGGCAAAAAACCTAAATAGACACCTCTCTAAAGTGATACTGATGGCCAAAAGACATATGAAGAAATGCTCAAAACCACTGATCATAAGAGAGATGTAAATTAAAATGACAATGAGTTATCACCTCACACCTGTCTGAATGGCTATCATTAACAAATCAACAAATGACAAGTGCTGGCAAGGATGTGTAGAAATGAGAACCCTCGCGCACTGCTGGTGGGAATGCAAACTAGTGCACTAGTGGAAACAGTATGGAGTTCCCTCAAAAAAATTAAAAATGGAACTGCCATTTGATCCAGTAATCCCACTTCTAGGAATATATCCTAAGTAACCCTAAACACCAATCAGAAAGCATATATGCATCCCTATGTTCATAGCAGCACAATTTACAATAAATAGCTAAGAATTGGAAACAGTCCAAGTGCCCATCAGATGAATGGATAAAAAAGCTGTGGTACATTTACAGAATGGAAAACTATGAGGCAATCAAAAAAAGGAACTCTTACCATTTGCAACAGCATGGATGGACCTGGAGTGTATTATGCTCAGCAAAATAAGCTAGTCAGAGAAAGGTAAGTATCACATGATCTCACTCACATGTGGAATCTACTGAACAAAATAAACTGATGAACAAAATAGATCCAGAGACATAGAACCATGGAACATACTAATAAATTTTAGAGGGAAGGCAGGGTTAAGGGGGGAGGTGGGGAAAGATTAAGTAGGGAACTTGTATGGATATATGCATAGCGCATGGACACAGACAATAGTGTGGTGAAGGCTTAGGAATGGCGGGTGTGGGGTGGACAGGATCATTGAGAAAAAAACAAAAACACAAAGGGGGCATCTGTAATATTTTCAACACTAAGATAAACTTTAAAAAATAAAACAGCTATTTTATATCCTGTAATTTTTTTACTATTTACTATTTACTAGAGGCCCAGTGCATGAATTTGTGTACCAGTTGGGGTCCCTTGACGTGGCCTGCGGTATTGGGTCAAAACTGGCTCTTCGACATCCCCCGAGGGGTCCCGGATTGCCAGAGGGTGCAGGCCAGGCCGAGGGATCCCACTGATGCATGATTGGGGCCAGGGAGGGACCAGCAGGGGAGGGACCACAGGAGGGCTCCAGGGCATGTCTGGCCCATCTCATTCAGTCCCGATTGTCTGGACCCCAGCAGCAAGCTAACCTACCAGTCAGAGCGTCTGCCCCCTGGTGGTTAGTGCACATCATAGCAAGTGGTTGAGTGGCCTTAGCATATCATTAGCATATTATGCTTTGATTGGTTGAACAGCTGACCAGTTGACCAGACATTTAGCATATTAGGCTTTAATTATATAGGACTAGAGGCCCAGTGCACAAATTTGTGCACCTTGAAAGGAACTGTGGGACGTGAAGCTGTGGTGGGCATAAGGGCGGGTCTCGGCCCATCCTCTACATCCTTGCCTGGCCCCTCCCACTGCGTCTCCTGTTCCCTCTCTGCCAGCAGCCCTGCTCCCACAGCCACTGCTCCCATGTGCTGATGGTGCTGGCTCTGCTTGCACATGCTGATGGCGTGGAGCGATTGGGGCAGGCACCAGGAGTGGGTGCGAGCGGGGCTGGTGCTGTCAGCAGATGCAAGCGGTGGCTGCTGCCCCGATCACCCCTTAGGAGCAGTGGGAGGTGGAGAAGCCCTCAGGGGTGATCAGGGCCGGCAGCTGGCACTCACACACCCTGATGGCACTGAGTGTTCGGGACTGGCGTCGGGCACTGGCAGTAGTTGCGAGTGGCAGCTCTGATGCCGGCTGTGGGTGTGATTGAGGCCAGTGCTGGCAGTGAGTGCAAGCAGTGGCTTTGGCACTGGCAGCAGGTGCGAGTGCAGGGTGGGACTGCAGTGCGAGAGAGAGAGAGAGAGAGAGAGAGAGAGAGAGAGAGAGAGAGAGCAAAGAATTTTCAGTAACCACCGGAGGCTTGCCCCAATGACAACAACTGGTGCACTCCCCTGGTCTGGTGCCCCTGCTCACCGGCTCCATCATCCTGCCACGGCCAATGCCTGCCATGTTCCTCACACACCTCCTGGTGGTCAGCGCACATCATAGCGACCAGTTGGTCGGTTGTTCTGGTTGTTCCGCCGTTTGGTCTATTTGTATATTAGTCTTTTATTATATAGGATTATTATCACAATAAATAAACTTCTTTTAATTTGAATTTGTTTAATTTTTTATTTTGGGGTTTTATGAGCCATTTTGTTTTAATGGCTGTCCCTCATGTCATTATACCTGGTAATTAAGGAAATTTAACCCATTCTTATCAGGATAACCAAAAGTTTTGGTTTCTTTATTGTGGCTATAAGGTTTTATAATTTGTGTGTTTATATTTATCCTCAAGCTATATTTGTGCTTTATATTACTTGAAACTTTAATTAACTTGTTTACATTTCCATTTATCTGTCCTTTTGGAATTGATTTGTAATTTTGTTCCAATAGTGAATACCTCAATAAAAACAGAAAACTAGAAAAAAATTAAACTGATATGCCTATGTAACATTAAAATTAAAGGTGAAATAACATAAGATTTTTAAATGTCTTGGTAACATGATTTTCTAGTTTTATTGCCTTGCTTACCTCTCCATTTCCCAGATTTTATTAAAACAATATACTTTTATTATGTTTTTTAATTTTTTAGGCTTTCCAAAAAGTTATTTCTTGCCTTATTTTTTAAAGGTTAGAATTTAAATCTGTGTTACATTTGAAGATCTTTTTCCATAGTATAAAATTATCAGGATTTTAATTCTCTAAAATAAAAAGCAGTTTAATTCTGATGAATTATTTTATACACTATAGGCCTGGTGCATGCATTCGTGCACTGGTGGGGTCCCTCAGCCTGGCCTGCATCCTCTTGCAATCGGGGACCCCTTGGGGGATGTAGCAGTATGTGAAGTGGCAGGCAGCTGGCCCAAGCTGGGGCCAGGCACCGCTCCCACTCATCTTGGCCCCGCTGCACTTGCCACTGCCACCACTCAGTAGCGCTGCCGTGGAGGCGGGAGAGGCTTGCACCGCAGCAGCAGCAGCAACAGTGCTTTCCAGCCATGAGCCTGGCTTCTGGCTGAGCTGTGCTCCTGCTATGGGAGCACATTGACCACCAGGGAGCAACTCCTACATTGAGCGTCTGCCCCCTGGTGGTCAGTGCACAACATAGTGACTGGTCATTCGGTCACTAAGGCTTTTATATACAGAGATTATTACTGTTTTTAAAAGCAACAGAATTCACAATTTATAATATACATAAACATATTATATGTTATTAGATATGAGAATATAAAATCCCCCAGGATATATGACAGATAACTAAATATTTTTTTAAATTTATATTTATTGTTGAAAGTATTACAGATGTCCCTCTTTTCCCCCATTAACTCCCTTCACCCCACATCTGTCCACCCCAGGCCTAATCCAGATTGTTGTCCAACATGATTTATTTTTAAAAAATACTTCTTTGTTAATATTTATATTAACCCTCACATGCACATAATAATCACTTAGATTTAATTTTTAAATAAAGACTTCATTGATCACAATTTTAAAGGAAGTTAATTTGTTGTCATTTTTGTAAATTTTTTGGTATTAAAAGGTGTTTTTTGATCTTACATTTGGAAAATAATTTGTGCTCAGAAATGTTGTTTCCTACTGTTGTTTCTTTAAAACTCTGGTACCATGTTTAATTATAGAATATCATTTTTGTTCTGGAAAAGAAGTCTGAAGCAAGAATTATTTTATTTTTCTTGAATGTTTAGATTCTTACCTATTTACCAGATGCTTATAAAATTATCTCTTTATCTTTCAAATTCAGACTTTTTTCTACAATAAATTCATTGTTGCTATGAGAAAATAAAATTTTCTGTAATAAAGCTAGACACGGATTATTTGATACTTCTTTCATTAATTAATAATTGTTGTCTAATTATCATTGAATCTAGCTTGGCCTAGTGAGTTATTTGATTAATAGAATATACAAAAATGATAGAACTTCTGAGATTAGGTCATAAGAAGCCTTTTAGTTTCTATTAAGGTTTCTTTTAAAGGTCATTCTAGGTAAGGTCAGCTGCCATGTGAAAAGTCCAACTACCCTGAGAGCAGCATTCTGTGAGGAAGCCAAGTTAGTTACAAGGGAAGGTCATGCTAAAGCAACCTCACCCCACCTATTATAGCCATCCCCCTGCAAGACTATGCATGAATGAAGAAGCTACTTTGTACACACCAGTCCCAGCAGATGCAATGTTGAAGAAATGAAGAACCCTTACAATTTCCAGATTGCAGGCCTCAGACATATGACTCTAGTCAATCCTTTAAAATCATCCTCTATGCCTGGTGCATGAAATTCATGCACTCGGGTGGGGGGGTCCCTCAGCCTGGCCTGCACCCTCTCGCAGTCCAGGAGCCCCCAGGGGATGTCCGACTGATGGCTTAGGCCTGTTCCCCACATGAGTCCGGCTTCTGGCTGAGTGGTGTTCCCCCTGTGGGAGCACACTGACTACTAGGGAGCAGCTCCTGCATTGAGCATCTGCGCCCTGGTATTCAGTGTGCATCATAGTGACTGCTCATTCCATCATCGGGCTGAAACTGGCTCTCCAACATCCCCCGAGGGGTCCTGGATTGAGAGAGGGCACAGGCCAGGCTGAGGGACCCCCTGGTGCACGCTCGGGGCTGGGGAGAGATGCAGGAGGTTGGCCAGCCAGAGAGGGACCACAGGAGGGCTCCAGGGCATGACTAGGCTCTCTCTCAGTCCCAATCGGCTGGACCCCAACAGCGAGCTAACCTACAGGTCGGAGCGTCTGTCCCCTGGTGGTCAGTGCACGTCATAGTGAGCAGTTGAGCAGCCTTAGCATATCATTAGCATATTACACTTTGATTGGTTGAACAGAAGACCAGATGACCGGACACTTAGCATATCAAGCTTTTATTATATAGGATTTGTTTAATTACTTATTTATTTAGTAATGCTACCCTTTACAGATTGGATTGCTTATATTTGTTCTCCATGTCTATTTCTATGTCTGCCTATTTCATGTATCTTTTCATCTATCTTTTTATCTTTTGTTCCCCTGGGAAAGTTATTCTGTCTTTTAATTTTGAAGTCTGCCTTTTTGCCCTATCCAATTGGCTCTTTACTGCACTGCATTGAGGTTATCAGTTAATAATTATGTTTTACATCCCCAACAACTCTTTCCTTTCCCAAATTGTTTCTTTGCTTTAAAAGCATGGTCATCATATATGGGATGCAATATACTATTAAGTTTTAGGGTAAGTAATGTTTGTATTATTTGTAATGCATTCTCATTTTACAAATTTTGTTTCAAGTTATCTGAACATGTAAATTAATTCTTGTGGAAGAAAATTGCTACAGGCTCTTTATTAAGTAAACTCTTCATTAAATAAAATTCTTAAAATCTTATTCAGCCTTATTCATATTTCCTCCAGTAAAACTGAGGTCCATAGAGAGATTTTTTTCTTATAATGCCAAATAATGAAATTCCAGACCTTTCTGTTAAAAATTCAAGTTTGCCGAACTAACAAAAGGAGTATAAGAAATAATGAAGGAGATGTATTCTCTCCCTGCAGATTTTGGAGAAAGATACACTATTGTATTATTAAATTTGCTTAAATGATCTCATAAAATAAGTTATTAAAGTGAAAACTTTCCCAAGAATATTAATTTTATTATTTTGTGTAAAATGGATACATGTGAATATTCATAACTATTATCAACTTGCCTGGTTCTCTGTAAAATACATATGTCCATGATAATTCACTTTGAACAGAGGGGCATTCAGGTCTTGTAGGTCTCCCAAGACTTTAGAAATGTGTGCTACAATCTGTGAAAAATTGTTGGGGAGGCTGATTCTTATTTGGCTGGTTTCTGACTTATAAACAACATTAAAATTGATATCTCAAATGGCTAAATTGCTGAAATACTTAGTTTTGCCTGTCGAATGAGAGGGGGCTCATTGGAACTTTTATCTTTTCCCACAGGCATACTAGAAAAATAAGAGCCTCTGAGACTTTAGAATTATTGTTTAACAAATAATGACAATATATATGCTGCATTTAAGTTTCTCTCTTTTAACCTGATGACTCTTCTTGTATTTCTTATGATTTTCTTCTGTTTTCACACATTTACAGAAGGTATTTCTTGATAATTGAGAAATACTATACCAGAGATTGTAGAACTTAATATAATTCTTTACCCAGAAATACCCTCCCTTTCATGTCTTTTGGACACATTTGGAGCCCATTCTTCAACTGGATCACTTCAATAAAAACTAATCTTTGTGTTCTTGTTTCTCTCCATGGGCTATCCACCAACAGTACTGGCAGTGTGTATGGATTGCAAGCAGTTTGCTTACGCACCATTGACTCTAAACCCAGTCAGATGTTAAGTAGGACCACCTTCAGCATTTATCCTGAATAGAGAGTGCTAATTGAGTTCTGCAAGGTTGGGGAAAGAAAAAATAGAAATAGATTTTGTGTTGTTCACTCTCTTCAAGGATTTTAGGCAAAGTGATGAATGAAAACGATTTGATTCTACATCCGTTTCCTGTCACTTCCCACACATTTCTTACCAGAGTTGCAAGTGGATTCCCTCCCTAATATCCACATGATGTAGAAAATTCCCATTGTACTGGTAGGTCATTTGGGCAGAAAAATTATAGACTTCACTAGGTATGTAAGCTTTAAATGGTAGCTTCAATTTTGATATTGTTCTTAAAAGTAACACTTTGTGTGTGTATTGTTTGCATTTCTTTTTTGTTAAATAATTTTTTAAAAATTTCAATTACACTTGACATTTAGTATTATATTACTTTCAGGTATACATCATAATAGTTAGACATTTATATGACTTATGAAATGATCACCCCGGTAAATCTAGTACCCATCTGACACCAACAGAGTTGTTACAATATTATCGACTATAGTACCTATGCTATACTGTATATCACCATGACTATTTTGTAACTACCAATTTGTACTTCTTTGTCCCCTCCTCTTTTTCACCCAGTCCCCCAATCTTCCTCTCATCTAGTAACCATCAATATGTCCTCAATATCTCTGAGTTTATTTGTTTTTTGTTGTTTTATTTTTAAATTCCATACATAAGTGACATTATATGGTATTTACCTTATTCTGTCTGACTTATTTAGTATGATACCCTTTAGGTCCACCCATGCTGTTGCATATAGCAATATTTTATTCATTTTTATGGCTACGTAATTTTCCATTGTATATGTGTACCACTTCTTCTTCATCCATTCATCTATTGATGGGCACTTCGATTGCTTTCATATCTTGGCTATTGGAAAAATTGCTGCAGCAAACATATGGGTGCATATATTCTTTAGAATTAATGTTTCAAGCTTCATCAGATACATATCCAGAAGTGGAATTGATGGGTTCTTTTTTTTATCTCTTGTTATAGCTTTTGTTTTAAAGTCTATTTTGTCTGGTGAAAGCATTGCTGATGCAGGCTTTTTATTTGTTTCCACTTTCATCAAATAGCCTTTTATATTACTTTACTTTCAGTCTATGTGTCTTTCCATCTGAAGTGAGCCTCTTGTGGGTAGCATGTGTAAGGGTCTTGTTTTCTTATCCAATCAGCCAACCTATGTCTTTCGATTGGGGCACTTAATCCATTTACATTTAAGGTAATTGGTAATAGGTGCTAGTATGTAGCTATTGCCATTTTATTATTAATATTCCTTCTTCTTCTTCTTCTTCTTCTTCTTCTTCTTCTTCTTCTTCTTCTTCTTCTTCTTCTTCTTCTTCTTCTTCTTCTTCTTCTTCAAGAATACCCTCTCTAACATATTTTGTAATAGTGTTAATTGGTGACCTATTTTTCTTGTATGGAAAACTCTTTATCTATACTCCTATTCTAAATGAAAGATTTACTGGGTAGAGCAATCTTGGTTACAGGTCCTTGTTTTTCATCACGTTGAATATTTCATTCCATTCTCTTCTGGCCTGCAAAGTTTTCTTTCAGTTTTTCTTTCAGCCTTCCTTCCTTACTTCCTTCCTTCCTTTCCTCCCTCCCTCCCTCCCTCCCTCCCTCCCTCCCTCCCTCCCTCCCTCCCTCCCTCCCTCCCTCTCTCCCTTCCCTCCTTTCCCTCCCTCCCTCCCTCCCTCCCTCCCTCCCTCCCTTCCTTCCTTCCTTCCTTCCTTCTTTCCGACAGTTTACAGATGCCCCCCTTTTCCCTTCCTTTACCCACTTTACCCAGCCTTCTCCACACTGTTGTCTTTGTCCATGGGTTATGGCCTGCAAAGTTTCTGTTGAGAAATCAGCTGACAGTCTTATGGGAGCTCTCTTATATGTAACTAATTGCTTTTATCTTGCTGCTTTTAAGATTCTGTCTTTGTCTTTAACCTTTGACATTTTAATTATGATGTATCTTGGTGTGAGTATCTTTGAGTTCATCTTGTTTGTGACTCTTTGTGCATCCTAGGCTTGTATGTCTATTTCCTTCACCAGGTTAGGGACATTTTCTATCATTTGTTCTTCAAACAGGTTTTCAAATCCTTCCGCTCTTTCTTCTCCTTCTGGTACCCTTATGTTGCATATTAGTATGTTTGATATTGTCCCAGAGGCCCTTTAAACTATTCTTATTTTTTTAAATTCTTTTCTTCTCTTTGATTGCATGTTTTCTGCTAGTTTATCTTTCAAATTGCTGTTTCATCTCTCTGCTTTATTTAATCTATTGTTGATTATCTCTAATGTATTATTCATTTCAGTTATTATATTCTTTATTTCTGACTGGTTCTTTTTTATGTTTTCTATCTTCATTTTAATGTTGAATTTCTCATCGAGATCATTGAGCATCCTTATAACCAGTGTTTTAGACTCTGAATGTAATAGATTACTTGTCTTCATTTTGTTTCCTTTATTCAGGAGTTTTATTGTATTCTTTCATTTGGGACATGTTTCTTTGTCTTCTCATTTTGGCAGCCATCTTATGGTTTCTACATGTCAAGTAGAGCTGCCACATCTCCTGGCCTTGGTATAGTGTCCTTGGGTAGTAGGTGTCCTGTGTGGCCCAGTGGCATAGCCTCTCTGGTCACATAAGCGAGGTGCTCCAGGTATGTCCCTCGTGTAGGTTGCGTGTGTCTTTCTATTGTAGTTGAGCCTAAGATGAAATGAAACTTCTGTTTGATCCAGTGATCCCACCCTTGGGAATATATCCTATGACCCCAAAACACCAATCAGAAAGAATATATGCACCCCTATATTCATAGCAGTGTTATTTACAATAGCTAAGATTTGGCAATAGTCCAAGTGCTAATCAGTAGATGAATGGATAAAAAAGCTGTGGGACATTTATACTATGTAATACTATGCAGCTATAGAAAAGGGGGATCTCTTAAAATGTTGGAGCAGCATGATGGACCTGGAAAATATTATTCTAAGAGAAATAAGCCAATCTGAGAAAGAAAAAAAAATCACATGGTCTCACTTATTTGTGGAGTCTAATGAACAAAAGGAGTTGACCAACAAAATAAGACCCAAAGCATGGAGGCATGGAACAGACTGACATACCTCGATGTGGGATTGGGGGAGGAGAAGAGATAAACCAAAGAACGTATATACTTATATGTATAGCCCATTGACATGGGCAATAGGGTAGTGAAGACATGGGGAGGGTCTGGGGGGATGGGGGGAAAGTGGGGAAATGGGATATATATATATGGTCCTGGCTGGTGTTACTCAGTGGTTACAGTGTCAGGCTGCACCCCAAAGGATCATGGGTTTGATTTCTAGTTAAGGGCACATACCTTGGTTGCAGGTTCGATCCCTGGCCCTGGTTGGGGCACATGTGGAAGGAAACCAATCAATGTGTCTCTCTCACAGCAATGTTTCTCTCTCTCTCTCCCCCCCTCCTTCCCTTCCACTCGCTCTAAAAAATTCAATGGGAAAATATCCTCAGGTGAGGATTAATAACAAAAATAATTTTTAAAAATATACATGTATACATACAGTATATATATATGTATATATATGTGTGTGTGTGTATATATATATATATACATATATATATACACACACACATGAAGATCTTCATGGACATGTTACTTACAAAATGAAGTTCAAATCATTAAAACCTTTTCCTATAGAAATTAATTTAGTGAATTTTGCTGCCAAATTTGATGAAATATCTGTAAAACAATATTTAATAGTTTCAAACTAAAACTGAGTATTATAAATGTTGATTATGTGAGAACACACTTTTTATGATGTTGAGAGAAAACAGCAATTTCAAAAGTCTATTTATGCTATGTTTACACTCAAGTAAACTAAGTTTTATATAGTATAAAATCTTGAAAGACATATAGAACAAAGAAAATTTTGTTTGTAAGGACATTGGATTCCTTCCAATTTTTTTTCATATAATAAGAGAAAAATCTACGAAAGTTAATAATGAGAGCAGAATCTACAATAAATCTGACATTTTTCTGATTATTAAACTTACAAATTACAGAGTGCTTTGTGAAAAAATTATAATTTTGAATTTATTTGCTTAAATAAAATATCTGTGAATTGTACAAATATGTTGAAGTACTATGAAATGAAGAATTTCCAGAGTGTAATATGGAATGAAATGTCTAACCTATACAAGGCAAAAGGAACACATAATGTGTGAAGTAAATATGTTTGAGCTGACTTCAGACAAAGACTAAAAAGATGACAGATTGATTTTAAAAATTATGTTAAAAAAACTATGTTTACCGTAAAAAAAAAAACCACTATTTGATTCTTAAAGCTATAAGGCACAGTTTTAATTTCTGTCAATATTATGACATTCGAGGGAAATAACATTTTATAAAGGTTGAATCATTTTATCTCAGAAAATAATTGTCAGCTCAAAACACCAGGGGAACAGTGAAACTTTAAAATATCAAATATTAATGTTATCTACTTCACCTATGCAAGGTAGCTTGAATTAACTTGAGTAAGGAAAAATGAGTAATAGCTAAATAACTTATGAAAAGCTTATGAACATTTTATGATAGGGTGACAAACAAATCAGTCATGGTACTGTTATTCCAAGCCTGGGGAGTGGCTAACTTGGTCAGTATAATGATGCCTTTCCCTTATAATACTGAGTGCATATACTCCACATATACACATCAATAAAATTCTGTTCTCCTCTAATTCTCAGACAATGAAATAACAGGAAAGGGTTTTTAATTTTATGCTCAATGACTTATTAGGTTGTTGTTGTTTTTTAACTCCAATACTCAAATATATTGTTGGGATCACTACATGGTTCAATTTGAGGATTTAATATTTCACTGTTGAAATAGTATGATAATTAAATACTGTTTGAGGAACATGATGCTTGGACAAACTACAAATATGTAACATAATATAGTGATTTAAGATTATAAATAAAATACAATCTGTTTATTTTAAGATTAATAAATTTCCCCCCAATGACAACCTATACAATATTGTATGTGTTGTTGACACTATCAACTGTAATCTGACTAAATCATATATTGAAACTCCCCTTTAAGAAAATATTGCTTTAAAAACTAACTTTACTATTTCCTTGACTTATTTGGTATGATATACATAGCTATTTATCTTCATTTGTCAGGATGTTTTGTTATAAATTTTAACTACTGTGGGTAATATATCTTCCTTGCCCTATGTATTGCTTTCAAACAATAACTCTTGTACTGTTGCATTCTCTCTGAGAACAATGCCTTACAGAGTTATGAGAAATTTCAGATTTCTAATAGCCTTTTAAAAAATCATGTTCCTATTGTTTTCTAATTACACACACACACACACACACACACACACACACACACACACACACACACTGAAGAACTGTATCACTGAAAATAATGTACCACATTATTTTCCCAAAGCTAGAAGACTAAGAATGCTCATTTTACAGTTTTCTGACAAGATTTATTAACCTTAAGTTTAAATACTGAGCAAAAGAAACATATGCCCATGTTGTATTTTCTTTATCCATTTAACAATAGCCAAGTGAAAAGTGTGTCATTAATCCTCTCTTTTTAAAAATCAGGTGGTTTAGAGAGAGGAACAAAATTAAAGCATGTTTTGCAGTTGAGTAAAAACTTCTTTATGATCTGAATTAGTTAGGTTGTCCAGAAAAATAGAACCAACAGGATATATATATATATATATATATATATATATATAGAGAGAGAGAGAGAGAGAGAGAGAGAGAGAGAGAGAGAACCAACAGGATATATATATATATATATATATATATATATATATATATAGAGAGAGAGAGAGAGAGAGAGAGAGAGAGAACCAACAGGATATATATATATATATATATATATATATATATATAGAGAGAGAGAGAGAGAGAGAGAGAGAGAGAACCAACAGGATATATATATATATATATATATATATATAGAGAGAGAGAGAGAGAGAGAGAGAGAGAGAGAGAGAGAACCAACAGGATATATATATATATATATATATATATATAGAGAGAGAGAGAGAGAGAGAGAGAGAGAGAACCAACAGGATATATATATATATATATATATATATATAGAGAGAGAGAGAGAGAGAGAGAGAGAGAGAGAACCAACAGGAGATATATATATATATATATATATATATATATATATATATATATATAGAGAGAGAGAGAGAGAGAGAGAGAGAGAGAGAGAGAGAGAATATCAGGAATTGGCTTATACAGTTATGAGGCTGAGAAGGCTGAGAAGTCTCAGGATCTGAGTCAGCAAGCCAGAGACCCAGGAGACTGATGGTGTAGTTCCTCTCCGAAAACTGGCAGGCTTAAGACCCAAGAAGCAACATTTCAGTCTGAGTTTGAAGGTAGGAAAAAAAGTAATGTCTTTGCTCAAGCAGTTGTGTAGGAGTTCCCCCTTACCAGTATTTGTGGGAGGCTTTCCAAGTCACCTTCCACTGATTGAAGGGGGGCATTCACATTAGAAAGGGCAATTTGCTTTACTTAGTTTACCAATTCAAATGTTAATTTCATCCCAAAAGGCAGTCACCAACTCCCAGAATAATGTTTGACCCAATATCTGGGCACTCCAGTGCCCCAGTAAAATGGACATACTAAATTATGTATTTGACTACATGAAACATGATTGTGAAAAAATGCCATAACACTAACTTGAAAAATGCCTGCTTTCTAGTCCTACACACTTGTATTTTGAGATTAAAAATCTATAGTTAGTGTAATTTCATGGAGAGTAAAGTTGGCCTTAAATTAAGGCTATTGTAGGCTATCATAGAGCACTGCAATCTTGCTTCAATGAACAGTTTGCCTAGTTTTAATTTTATTAAGTTCAGAGAACTCTGAGGATTTCTGGAACTGACTATGCTTTTGTGTAGTCCTGCCTTCATTTTCTTGATCTTTAACCATAATGGCACAGCATTTTAAGATTTTGGCCCTAACACAAAAGGAAAACTATAGCATAGAACAAGCTAAATAACATTTGGGGATTAAGTAAAAAAACACTACAGGATTATTTTTTCATACAGTGCAATTATGGTGGTGATTTCTTATGGAGGGTGAAAAAGTTATTTAGTAGTATCAAGGGTACCTCTGGTGATTCCAGTGGTCAGTTTATTTACCCAATTTAATTGCATCATAGGACTTTTGGCTTTAAGGCTTATTGATGTTGAAGCTCTCCCTTTATCTTATATAATAAAGAGATAATATGCAAATTGACCCTCATGCCCTTGCACAAGATGGCCACCCCCATGTGGTCAAAGATGGCTAACACAAGATGACCGGCAAGGGAGGGTAGTTGTGGGTGATCAGGCCAGTAGGGGAGGGCAATTGGGGGCGATAGGGACTGCAGGGGAGGGAGAGCAGTTGGGGGGGACCAGGCCTGCAGGGGAGGGCAGTTAGTGGTGACCAGGCTTGCAGGCTTGCAGGGGGACCAGGCCTGCATGGGAGGGCAGTTAGGGGTTACCAGGCCAACGGGGGGGGGGCAATTGGGGTTGATCAGGCTGGCAGGTGAGTGGTTAGGGGTTGATCAGGCTGGCAGGCAGGTGAGCGGTTGGGAGCCAGCAGACCTGGTTGTGAGAGGGATGTGCAACTGCCGGTTTAGGTCCGATCCTGTAGGACATCCCCTGAGGGGTCCCAGATTGGAGAGCGTGCAGGCTGGGCTTAGAGACCACCCCCCCAGCACACAAATTTTGTGCACTGGGCCTCTAGTATATTGAGAAAATCCCAAGACGTCTCTATGGGCAGTTGAACTTTCTCTACAGAAAGTTTAGTTTTGTGGTTTAGATGAAAAATTTGAGGATGAAGGTTTTTAGTCTGAATCCAAAATTTATCAATAGATAGTGACTTAATCTTCTAAGTATATATGACTTGATCTTTTAAGGTAAAACTTTTGTTTTTTTTCCCAAGGGTGTACTAGTATAGAGGACTACTTTCCTTGATTCTAAAATCTCATCAAAATAAAAACCTCAGTAAGTGATTTAGAGGAACCTCTCTGATCTGTTCATAAATTCATTACTTCTTACCTTGAAATTTGCATATCTGCTTTCAAACATGTGGCATGTCTTGTTTCTTAGAAAACAGTGATATTCTCGCCATAGACTGATCCCTTACAGTTCTTTACATAGCCCATGCTGATTCTCATTCCCTTCATTTTCTCATTCTGACATCTCTGCCTTTCTCAGTTCTGCCCCCTATAGTGCCTATTAAACCTTTAAAATTTCTCAGGTGTCAATCTTTCCCATAGGAAACCTCATAATCATTACCCACATAGCCAGGTATGTTAGGTGATGTCCTTCTTGCCTCTGTGTTCCTATATGAGCTCTTCAAATTTTCTTACCTTAATAGTATGGTGGGAAACAATGATTGGGATCATCTTCTAATCCAAGTAATTACTAACTGGGGCAGGGATTACTATAGACATGAATTATGGTGAGAAAATATAGTGTCCAGGAACAATTTCACAGATACAACAGTTTTAGCACGAAATCACCATGCTCTTGGAAGTAGTAAGAGAGGCTAACCTATTCATGTTACATTATTTTAAGAGATAAAAGAATGGGGTGGGAAGAATAAGGAGAGATTAGTGTTAAAGGTGAGGGAAATGATTTGGATCTCCTTGCTAAAGCTAAAAAAAGGAGCACTTCTGCCCAAACCAGAGACTGATATGCCTCTGAGTTGGCATCTGGTTAACAACTGAGCTTATTGACCTACTTATTCAATGTTATTGGTATCAAAGGAAGGGAGATTGTGGGCGAGAGGTGCATATGCTGTGATAGGCAGACAGTGTGAAAGAATGATCCAATGACTCCCCAGTTCTAAATGAATACAAGTGGATCCTTCCCATTTCTATATGCCTTAATTTAGAAACTTCGAGCTGGACTGGGAGTCCAGATGTGTGGATCAGAGGTAAACAGTTCATTGTGGCCACAGAGGACAACAGGAAAATAAAATTGTTCTCCAAAAGGTCATCAATGCTTTGAAGATGTTTTGAGAGTCTCTCTTGGGCAGGGCCTGTGGGGCTTTCACAATGCACCCTAGATCAGAGACAATGAGCCAGAAAAGTGGTGAAGACCAACAGGAAAAGGGTAGCGTCCTTGATCAAGTAAGCCGTGGAAGAGGTGTTTTCTGCTCTGCCTTCTAGTGGTCTCAACCATAGAGGGTAAACACAAGAAATAGAGGACATTAAATGTAGCACTGATGAGTACAGCACACCCCTCTCTCTATTCCATGACCAAGGAAAGCTGGAGCAAGAAAGACAAGAGCATTTTGAATGAAAGATGATGACTGTTATTACTCTCTTGAATACCCACCTTCTTTTGTTTTAATTCAATAATATAAATTATCTACATAGCTGGGATTAACACATTAAAGGTAAGATTAAAAAGAATAAAATCAGGAAGGAGACAATGGATTATTTTAGCCATGGCTACTGCTGCATAGAGAAGATTATTTGGTCATTCCTTTTTTTATGGTAGATAGCTGTAGGCCAACTTTTAAAAGCAGTGTCTCCTTCAGAACTTTGTTTTTCCTCAACTGAAAGTGGAGACTTTGATATCACTACATCCATTAGAGCCAGAGCAAAAATAAACTTTTCAGTCAATGCTACAGTGGCAGGTGACTTAAAGGCAAATATTAGAGACTTCAGTATAAATCTGTTGATTTCTCAAATGTCTACATAGTTTTGCACTGACAGTAGAAATAGAAATTATTAGAACTATAAAAATAACTTAAAACATAACTGTAAGGTGACCTTAAATGCTTAACTTACAGTAATTACATACAAAAAAAGCTGAAAGTGTTTCTTGGCAGTTGACCTGTCTACTCAGATCCCAGGAGGAAATGAGTGGGTGTGAACTGGCACTGTGCTCAGCAAAGGATGGGAGGCCGATATATAATAAGAAAACCAAAAAAGAGCTAAAATCTGGACTGAAATGGTTCTATTTGAGGTTCCTAGATTAAGGTCTTCTCCTATCAGTAGAGACCAAAACATGTAGAAATTGGTATATATTTGTTATATTTGTAGTGTATGTATGTTTAAACTGACTTTTGGGAAAACATTATAGCTTACTTTCCTGCTTTTTATTCAAGAAATTCTTTGGGTTACTCATTTCGAAATAAAATAGTTGCTTCAATAATTGTAAAAGAGAAATATCTGTATAAAAGGAATATTTACTTCTGTTACAGCATCACTGTGAGCAAGCAATACATTGTAATTCAAGTACTGTGGTAACAACACCAGAAACAGATCTGCTTCTCATAAAGAATAAGACAATTTTTGGAAGTATTTTAAAGCAACCTTCCCCCTTCATATAAAGAAAGATATAAAGTCTAAAATTTTAGAAGGTAAGTTTTTGGTGCAGCTACAGCGAACTAAGAGGCATGAATTGAATTGTATTCCCACCCCAACTGGAAACTCCTAATAGAATTGTATCACTTGAAGAGCACCTTGAAGAAGACTAGGGTTTTGACAGATAGCAATAAAATAAAATGTAAGGGAAGGACTCTAGTAATATATTTCTCCTAGGTTTTAGTATTTTGTCCTACACACACACACACACACACACACACACACACATGATCACACACACACATGACATATTTTTTAAATCCCTGAAATATCAGTAAACATATCAATAATTCAAAGTTTCTAATCATTTCCCAGTCAGATCTTCATTCACTAATTTGACAGTATTTTTTTAGTTTCATTCAATTTAGACAGCATATAGTTGGGACTTAGTTTTTCATCTAATCTAGTGCTATGAACCTCTTCATGCACTATTTGTAACACATTGTTGTCCAATCACTAGGGATGGTAACCGTGTTCTTGTCATGTTGATATCTGCTAGGTTTTCCCATCATATTTTCACTATTTTTCCCCTTTTGGTTGATTAGTAATTTGTTAGAAGTATTTTATTATTACTCATCAAACTTTTTATCCATCAGCTTTACTAATTGTTTAATCTCAACTAAAATAACCCTTTATATGACATTTGACTGGGAAAGGAAGATAAGAGAAAAGAAGATGAGAGGGAAAGGATGATGAATTGAGAAGAGCAGAGAGTCAGGGAAAAGAAGATGGAAAGTTATGAGAAGATGGGGGGAGTGAAGATAAAGAAAGAAAGGAGGATGGGAAGATAAGGCAGAAGTATTATTTTGACTTGTTGCTATCTTATCTTAAAGTAAAATCATCCTATATAATAAAAGCCTAATATTCAAATTGACTGTCACTCCAACACACAAGATGGCTGTCCCCATATGGTCAAAGATGGCTGCCCCCATGTGGACACAAGATGGTTGCCACAAGATGGCCAGCAGGGGAGGGCATTTGGGGGTGACTAGGCCAGCAGGGGAGGGCAGTTAGGGGTGACCAGGCCTGCAGGAAAGGGTAGTTAGGGGTGATCAGACCTGCAGTGGAGGGCAGTTGGGGGGGACCACGCCTGCAGGGGAGGGAAGTTGGGGGTGACCAGGCTGGCAAGAGAGGAAAGTTAGTGGTGACTGGGCCAGCAGGGGAAGGCAATTGGGGACGACCAGGCCTGCAGGGGAGGACAGTTAGGAGTGACCAGGCCAGCAGTGGAGGGCAGGTAGGGACAACCATGTTGGCAAGAGAGGGCAGTTAGGTATGACTGGGCCAGCAGGTGAGGGCTGTTGGGGGAGACCAGGCCTGCAGGGGAGGGAGTTAGGGGTGACCAGGCTGGCAAGGGAGGGCAGTTAGGGGCAATCGAGTCGGCAGGGGAGCAATTAGGTGTCAATCAGGCTGGCAGGGGAGTGATTAGGTGATCAGGCTGGCAGGCAGAAGCTTTTAGGGGCAATCAGGCAGGCAGGTAGGCGAGTGGTTGTGAGCTAGCAGTCCTGGATTGTGAGAGGGATGTCCAAGATTGGGGAGGGTGCAGGCTGGGCTGAGGGACACTCCCCACCCCCAGTGCATGAATTTTGTGCACAGGGCTTCTAGTCTAACTATAAAATACCTCTCTTGGGTTTATATCTGACTGAATTTCAGATTAGGTATTTATTATTTATTAAAATAGCATCTAAATAATTACTGTGTAGAATTAGAGACAAAAATGCTCAGGACAATTTGCTTATTAATTATGACCAAAATCTAGTTATCATTTTGAGAGATACTGGCATGTGAAAGGGCTGAGGGTTCGTTGAAAAACAGTTCAGCATGCTCTTTGTGTTCATTGTTCCGTATGAGTCCTCAGCTAATGTGGCCAACTAAGGTTTTATATCTTAGGGTTTGGGTCATAAATTTTAGGCACTAGGGGAAAAGTAATGTATGACCAGGTGATGCCAAGAAAAAGTGTAAAGGTGAAAAAATAGGCAATCTTTTGTTCTTCCATAGTAATATGTAGAAGCTTCAATCATAGCTACTAATGGATGTCTAAACTTTTCATTTGCATGTCTATTCTGTTTTTTGTTTGTGGGCAAAAATCTTGTCTGAGTCATCTTTGTATGCCTTACACTTAGCACAATACCTAGCCCATAGTAGGAATTCAATACATAATTTTTGAAGAGATAAAGAATGACTAAAAATATGTGGTAAAAGCTTAATGAATTAATAAGACAATTTGGAGCTAAGGTCAAAGAGTAATTGTAGAGAGCTCCTCAGATTTGTAGTATGGCAGACAGGAGAGGTTCCTGGAAGTAATTATTCTAACAACTCCCAGAGTAATATTGCTACCTTTTAAATATTGAGAAGTTTGGTCTACCTTGGCTGGATCCCCAGGATTTGAATGGCTTTTGGTGGCCTGTGATCAGGTTTCCTGGACAGCAGTGTCTTCAATGTCAGGGGCACCTTTTTCTAGATGAAGAATAGATCCTGAAAAAGAATGCAAATGTCCTTAGGGGCTGAGACACAATTCATTCTTTTCCCTGTGGTGATTAATCTGTGAGGCAGATTAACACAGTGGTTGATGGTGTTGGCATTGAACAACCCTGAGTTGAACTCCAGCTCTGCCAAATCCTAATCAAGTAACCCTGAGGCAATTTACTTAACCTTTTAATGGCAGACCAAGTCCCAGCAGTCAACGATAGGAATATTATAAAGGGTGTAATTGAAGAAAGCAAAACAAGGCTGTGCAGTTAAAGAAGGAACAAAGGCTAACGAAGAGCCAGAATTAGCACCAACAGGATACTGTTTCCACCAGGCCTGAAAAGGAAAGAAGGAAAGGTGCTACCACACTGCAGATAGCTGGAGATACAGGGGTGGGACCACTGGTTTGAGCTGTGGTCATGAAGAAAGGCAGTCCCTGACAGAAAGTTGCCACGTGAGTAAATCCTGAACTCTTCTCTCACACTCCATCGCCTCCTAGTTCTTCCAACTTCAAAACCTGACCACTAGCCAAACACCACAGAGCCCTGGGAAAGAAGTCCTTATGATGCAGGTGTTCTGGGGGTCTGGCACCCAAGGTTCAGAGATGCACTGTAGATTCTTGGCTTCGTGCAGG
This sequence comes from Corynorhinus townsendii, assembly GCA_026230045.1. Taxonomy (NCBI): domain Eukaryota; kingdom Metazoa; phylum Chordata; class Mammalia; order Chiroptera; family Vespertilionidae; genus Corynorhinus; species Corynorhinus townsendii. Next base: position 74,344,030 of record JAPDVU010000004.1, read on the forward strand.
AAATAATTCAAAGCTATGCTAGCATAGAGTTTAACGTGCAAGTGAGTTTTTTAGTGAAGCTCTGAGACAGAGAATGGGCTACACCATAGACAGAGCAGCTCCCCCTTAGAGAAATTTAATTCCTTTGGTGCTATTGAGGTTCATTGTGGGGGTGGGGTAGGAGCAGGGTATTCAATAATGAAAGGAATTTTAGAGATAAAACAGACAGGTCTGGAGAATCATAGGAATAAAGAGGGTCCATGGGGGAGGAATGCATGCATTCACAGAAAATAGAAAAGTGACCCAGGATAAGGGGAGAGGAAGGCATGCATTCACAGAGGATAAAGAAAAGTCACAGAGTATGGGGAAGAAAGAAACATACTTTCATTGAGGAGAGAGAAATGTCCACAGATGCCAGAAAGAGGGAAACATACTTTCACCAGAGATAGAGGAATGTTGCAAGATAAGGGGGAAAGTATGAAGGGGGCACCACGTGGGCTTTGGACTTTGAAGCTGATATTCTGCAAAAGACTGACTGATTAGAAAAGGCACAGGATCATAAAATGGGGAAGGGGTCCAATTAGAAGGGGACATGAAGAGACAAAGAACTATAGTATTTATAAGCCTTAGAAAAAGGGGCTTAGTGGGTTACCACTTGGGAACCCCTCCCTAAATGGGAGCTTGTATTTGCTTCCAAATAAATTTCCACCCTTTGACTAACAAGTCCTTTCAGTCTGAGAATTTTATTCTTCAAACTTCGTGAGGCAAGAACCCTCCAAGTGGAGATCTGTTCCCTGAGCACCATGTTTCCATAAGGAGGAGGAATATTCAGGATCTTCTTGGGAAAGCGGTGGAAATTTCTTGGAGGAGCTCTGAAACCGTTTGTTTCCTTTTATGGGCTTTCTGTTTCCAAACATGGCAAACTCTGAGGTGTGTTACTTAGCATGCACTGTAATCTAAATATATAAAAGGCTAAGTGACCATCGCATCCAAAACAACCAAATGGACAACTGAACAGGCTGTGTGGGGTGACCAGGCCAGCAGGGGGTTAGTGAGGGAAGACCAAACGACTGAGCAGCAGGCTGCATGGGGCTACCAGGCTGGCTGAGGGGGCAGTGAGTGGTGACCAGGTTGGTGAGGGGGGGCAGTTGGGGGTGGCCACACTGGCAGAGGCTGCAGTAAGGGGCAACCAAGCCAATGGGGGGGGGCAGTTGGGGGTGACCAGGCCAGCAGGAGGGGCAGTTAGGTGCGATCAGGCAGGCAGGTGAACAGTTAGGAGGCAGTAGTCCCAGATTGGAGAGGATGCAGGCTGGGCTGAGGGGGGACCCCCCCCGCCCCGTGCATGAATTTTGTGCATCGGGCCCCTAGTCTATATATATAAAAAGCCAGAGACCATAATGCCGTCACAACCATAACAACCTAATGACTGGTTGCTATGACACCCACTGCAGCCAGTGAACTGGCCTGATCCAGGCCGGATTGCCCCCAACACCCCAATCAGGGAGGCCAGGCTCTGATCAATTGCTGGCAGTGGCGACTGGTCCCTCCCCCTGGCCCTCAGGTTCTGATCAATCAGTGGCAGCGGTGGGGCAGATCTGAGGACTGGTGAGTGGGAGGAAGGCAGACTGCTTGGTTCCTCTCTCTGGACTGCAGGCTCCAATTGATTAGGGGAAGGCTCATGGGGGAACCGGGTTGAGTGGCGCGGCAGGGACTGGCGAGCGGGTGGAAGGCAGACCTCTTGGTCCCTCCTCTCAGCCCGCAGGCTCCAATTGATTGGTGGTGGTGGTAGGGCGGAACTGGGGACAGGCGAATGGGCAAAACATGGCCCTGATCGCAGGCTAGGCCTAGGGACCCTAACCACACACGATTTCCTGCACTGGCCCTCTAGTGAGAGAATAATGAGGCTAGGATCACCATACAGTGAAATTAGTTGCTATATTGGATCAAGTTGGCCTGCTGGTTTTAAGCTATAAACCCGATATGTGTGTGTGTGTGGGGGGGGGGGGGGGGGCGGGGGGCAGGGGGGAGATCTTACTATCTTCTTCACAATTCCTGTAGCTTTTATCAATTATATCTATTTCTTGTATCTATTTTGCCACATATTCTATCTCACTTAGAGATCGGACCCCCAGGGTGCAGAACAGGGGAGAAAAATCCAGAAGATAAATCTGGAAGGAAATAGAGAACAAAGATATTCCCTAATCATCAATTTCCCTTTCTGTAAATTGGGGATTATAATCACATCCTCCTCAAGTAGGAGAGTTGAATGAGGTAGTGAATGTAAAGCTTTAGCATAAAGCATAGGACATTGTTTATACTTGTTAAGTATTAAAGTAACCTCTGAAAACTGTCCTAGACTCTAATAAGAGGGATCCCAGTTTGCTAAAACGATTCTTTTCTAATTAATCTCTAATTTCAAAACAGATGAAATAGAATATCCAAGAACGCATCTTCCATTTTCAGAGTGTACATACATGCACAGTTTATAAAATAACAAACATTCCTGGCATGAGATTTAGATTCAAAAAGACCCAGGTACCAATCTGGTTTTCAGTTTCTTTATTTACCATTTCATGTGTCTTGGGCAACAGTGTATTTTATATAAGCTGAAGGTTTTTTTAAGTATAAAAATAAAGGAATAACAACAACTACCTTACAGATGTGTATCAAAAATAAAACAAGGTCTAACACATAATAGGCACTCACAAGTTAGCAATATTATGCTTTAATATCACTAAAAAGGTTATATTAGATACAATATATTATAGAGCATAAATAGATTAAGATAGACCTTAATTGTATCACTTAGAGTATTTTCTTTTTAAGGGTTAAAATAATTATATAGATAATCTTAAAACTGTCCACTGATCATCTTATATTAATATTTCAATGTCTGTATATTTGAAGCTATAAGGCAAATATCCAGAGTGAGGTTAATGCTAATATACAGTCTACAAAAAGGCAGAAAATCTCAATAACCCTCAAGTATATTTTTATGTTCTCCATTACCAAATAGCAAAGAAAATAACAGGCTGACTCCAGATGTTCTCAGGAAAATGAGTTGTTCAACCTGACTTTATTTTCCTTTGACTAAGCTATATGGAGTCATTTTGGACAATTACACAATTTTCCTTGCTCTGCTTGGTCAAGAGACACTAGAGAAAAATGTTTGGGGGAAAATAGAATCACTGTACCTTTTCTTGGAGGGAACCAGCAAATGTCACTGAATGAGAAATGTTCTTGACGCAGAATACGCCAGTGATGAGCATATTTGCCATTCTTGATGGCTGCATCAAGCCCACACCACCATCAGCATTCAGTGTAGCACCAGATCTGCAGGAAACCATTCCATTTGTAAAAGGTCAAACTTTGGTAGCCCTAAGCTTTTGAAACGAAGCAGAGAAAACAATTTCAGAGCTATTTGCTACTCTGTCCTCTGACAGCTTTTGTCCAGGCTTCCAGTAAGAGAGATTTGCTTTTATAGTCACAATCCTTTAAGTAAATACGATGCTTGTGGCTACAAAAATGCATTTGATTGCTTTCTTTGAGTCATAAGGCTTTTATCTTGTTTCCGAAATCATAAAGCCCACTAGACATTGCATTTTTTCCAGGAGTATTGACTGATGTCTATCCTATACATTTAGGTAATCAGATAAGGGTATAGATGTGGATAGAGTAACTTTGTAGGAAGGAATTTATAATACATGAAGATTCTTTCACAATGAAAATAATGTGCCTTCTGGAGGGTACTAAAATGGTATTATTGTTCAGTTGTAACATTTTACATTTCTAATATACTTCCTAGCTTTGTTGTATATTAACAAGAATACTAATTTGGAGGTCCTTCAGCATTATTTAACAGAAAGAAACACACATACACATTATCAAACTCAAATAATCTTAAAATAAAAAAATTAGTAAATATATAAAGCTGATATAAGCTTATACAAAATCCAGTATAGTTCCTATCAGGAACTGATGGTTAGAATAAATTCTATGTGTACTTTTAATAAAATAAAGGCTCAAAGGAGAAAAAATGTACAAAAATGACATCTGTTTGATTTAAAAATTATTTATACTTAAAGTATAATAGTACATTTATTTCACAATGTTTTTAGAAATTTAAGCAATTCATAGAGCCATTGCTTTAAAAGAGCATTGTTATTGCTCTCATAGAGAGGAATTTTAATGATCATGTGACTTTCCTAATAACATATAGGGTAGAAAAAAAACATTTGTTCTCACATAATGTGAAACAAGAAAGGAAAAGAAAAACAGAATGGTGTATTCTCAAACTTTTTCTCTAGGTCTGTTTACATTTTTATCCTGCTGTAAATATGATATACAGCTTTTTTGAAATTCACTCATCTGTTATGAGCCATCTTAGCCCAACCATTATGATCTGTTACCAATAGTCAAGATGTATTTCTCAATGTGTTATGTAACAAGCTTTATGAAGCTATGGAGGAAAAAATGGGGATTAAAAAAGACAAGGTTCTTTTCTTCATAGAGTTCAAAATCTTAAAGGTAGTCAGTGCTGCTGCAGAAGCAGTAACAGAAGCTATCCTAATGATCAATATACAGGAGCCAGAAAGTCATCACTAAGGAAATTGTATTGAACTGAAAACTAGGGGTTAATAGACAAAGGAAGTAAATGACTATGGTTGCTGAAGAGAAAAATGGGGCAGAAATGATGAGGAGAACAGCATTTTTGGTAAGGGAACAGCTTACCAAAGTGAGATGAACAGAAACATGTACTCAGGAACCAAAATAAGTCCAGGAAGTGCAGTAAGGCTGGAGTGTCGAATTTATGATAGAGAAGATCTGAGGCTCAAGGACTTCAAAAGACTAACTCACATTAATACTTATTGAATTAACTCAAAGGATTATATTGTCAAATCAGACTTGTAAGAATCAGAAATCTTATCTGGTATCAAGCTTTACTATAATAATAAGGATATAAGTAATCTCAAGAACTAGGAAAAATTGAAAGAAGTTTGGGACAATCAATACAACTCCACAGGTACTTCTTAACATGAAGATGTGTTCTTTGGGCCACATTTAAAGATGAACTATCTAAGTGATGCATGGGGGTCATCATTTATACAAAAAGGAATGACTTTTGTTATTATATAGCTCTGTAATATTTTCCCTGGTCCATGGCTCATAAATCCAGAGTTCATTTTTATTTGCACCCTGCTATAAGCATTCTATATGTAATGACTCTCCCATTAGCAAATATCAATAATGCACTTGACAGCGGATCTGTCAATAACATGTTTTCAAGTGGATTTGACCAGATTATCTTTCTTTCTATTTCTAGGACATTCCCTGGTAAATTGAGAATGTATCACAGGCCTCCTTTTAATTCTCTTCTTTTAATCTGCAAGATATATTGTAGATTTTGGACATTATCATGATAATAGATAAAAGATATTAGGCTTGATGTGTAAAATAAGGAGACTAGATTGAAAAGGAAGATTATAGGCAGTGAGACCACCATTTGCAAGCTTTGAAACAGTGAGTGTGGCTTAGGTTAGAATATCCCACCAAGGTGTTGCAAAAGCAGAAGGCAGATGCAAGAGCTGTTTATTAGTCAGAGTCCATGGGACTTGGTGATTAATTAAATATAGGTGGTGAAAGAAAGTAAGGAGTTAAGGACCACCTATATTTGCACAGTGAGGTAAATAGGGTCATCAGCTGAGGTAAGTACATATTAGAAGGGTTTAATATGGTCAATTTTAGATACATTAATTTGAGGTGATTGGGAAACATAAAAGAGAAGAATTCTAGTAGGCAGTTGGATAAATGGCTTAGAAATTCAGGAGAAAGCTCTAGGCTGCAGAGTTGGGAGTTACTGGCAAAAAAAAAAAAAAAAAAAGCATTGATGTGATAGGAATGGATTACTCTGTCTAAAGGGATTAATTAGGAAGAGGGCCAGAAGAAAGCTAGCCAATTTTAAAGAACACAAAATGGGTAAGGAGAACAAAACAATCATGGTATGGAATTAGGAAGCCAGGGAATGGCTCTTAGATAAATAAAGAGAATATTTGTATAAAAAGTTTCTGAGCACCCAAGAAATGACTGTGCAGTTGACTTAATAATGTGGAAGGGATATTGAAATAAAGCCCTAATAAAGAGATGGAGACAAAGTAGGTAAATTCTCACAGAAGCTGGTTTGTCAAGCTAAGAGCAAGATAAAGCTGTAGGTAAAAGAGGTATAGTGTCAAGGAAGGATTTGTCATTAATAGTAGGAGTCAATATGTTTGAACGCTGATGGTAGAGCTTCAGTAGAGAGACCTGTAAGATGGAAAGATAGCTTAGCTCCTTAACTAGGCTATGTTTCATTTTCAGACTTGTATCTCTTTCAGTATGCTCCCAAAGCAGCAGCAGAGGGCTATGTATGGGAGCTTAAAAAATCTTTTGAAAAGGAATAATTTTGAAAAGTATTGTTTGAAGAAACGCTGCATCTAGATTAATTCTTTGTTGGATGTGTGCAAGGTAAAACTTCCAAGCCAGGACTTGAGTACAACTGTCCAGTGTGCCTTCATAGCATTTTTTTCTAGTTTTGCTTTTTAATTTGCCAAATCTGGTTAGCATGTTTGTGCTTGAGGAATAAAGTAATCCATTTATTTTAGCTTGATCAAAAGAGCTGGAAAAGAAAATCTGCTACACAAGTTATTATAAAATACAAGTCTAATACAGAGAGAAGTTTTATTGAGTTGCTATTGAATTATCCATACAAGTCCACTCTTCTACTTTCATATATAATAAATAGTTATATTTCAAAGGAAAAAGAACTGACTTGCATTGATATATTGATATACTTGTATAGATCCATATGATTTAATATAAAAATGTTGACAGAGTAAAGATATTTGTTTTTAGCTTGAAATAATAACAATAATAAGAGCATAATAATAAACTCTTGTTCTTAAGTGATTATATCACTGATTCATCATCAGTAAGATATTTTTTCTTATAGGAGGGTATGTATGTATACCAATTTACCCTTTAGTAATCAATGGCACTCAGTTGAGTGATTACTTATTAAATTTAGGAATCAATATTTAAGCAGAAAAGAGATGAGAGATATTTGAATGCTAAGAAGATCACTACTTAGTTTTTATTTTTATCAGTTGAACATATAAATCATTGTAAGACTTTCAAGAATCAGTCCTAAGTTTTAAAAAAATGCTATTTTACCTTTAGACTGAGAGGCAGTTCAAGATCTTTGAGATCATCTAATCATCAAGGGCTACTTAGTACTTAAGTGCAGAATATCCATGATAATCCTGCCTTTTAGTGAATTCACTGAGAAAAAATATCCCCCAACTGATAAAAACATAACACAATTTCCAGGCAAGATAACATTATCATTTGTTACCATTACACTATTGCCTTTGTTGTGAACATCCCTAAATGCCGTCATGTTTATGACTCTATAAATCTAGAAAATGCCTTGCAGTGAAATATGGTCATCTGTTTCCAAATTGAAATGTTGCAAAACACTGAGGACTGATATGCATAAGTTGTTAATTCCTCTAAGTAAAACATTAAACAAAGGGAAAATACCTCTCAGATTTGATATTTCTAAAATGGGTATACACTTAATTTCAGAGGCAAAGATAATTTTATTCTTTTTACATTTTATAACAAGATATAGCAGACCTCTTGATCCAGTCTTGTATGTTTGGAAAGGAAGGCAATGAGAAGTACAAACAATTCAGTCATTACTTTAGAATTACTAAAGGAGTAATTTTCAATGAGGCATACATAAAATAAATTATGTAGAGTATACCTAAAATAAATTAATATGTATAAGATAGATTGGTGCTCTGACCAAGGCCTTGTCAGATGAAAAATGTATTATACCAATTGGAACAGTGTCCTGATATTGGGTCCTTGTTTTCTGCAGAAAAGACTAGGAGCCAACAGAAAAATTCCCCCACAAACTGTTTAGTACAGACAAATTCAATATAAATAAGATAAGTGGTTAATATCCAAAATTTATAAAGAATTTATTCAACCCAACACCATAAAAGGAAATAATCCATTAAAAAAATGGCAAAAGAACCTGAATAAACACTTCTCCAAACAGGACATAGAGATGGCCAATAGACATATGAAAAGATGCTAGCTTTAAAGTTATGTGTAAATAAATACCTTAAGTTCACCTAAAGTATCAACTTAGTGCTTATAACACATATTGATATGCATCTCACTTTATGATCTTAATCTGCAGAAACACAATTTTTTACTTAAAAATAATTTTATCCTTTATTATTTTATAATTGCTTTATTACATTTTTTCAGAGTATAGAAAATGTTGGCACCAAGAAGTCTATAAGCTGTGTCCTAAATTGAGGAGGTTGAATCAGTTCTTCCAGATAGGTCCTCAACTACAGATGCAATTCACCTCCCTAACTGGTCGTATTCCTCAGAAAAGTTGACAGCTTTCAGATTCCTAGTGATTCAAGTTCAAATTAAATTTGAGGAGTTAAATACATTTAGGTAAATTGCTGGATAAAGGCTTTTCTTCGCATCATAAAAAATGCTTAGTGTGGAGGTTGAGAGTAATCAGGTCAGTGCCCCACAATGGCTCTGGAAAAATTATGCATATATAGAATCATGTGTCAAAAGCAGTCATTAGATATGAAAGACAAATACAGGTACTCCGATGCTTTTAAGATAAAAAATAAATAGAGACCAACCTTGAAAATACCCAGAGCAGACAAAACCAGATTAATCATACAAGCAAAGTTTAATTTAGCTTATTTTGCAAGGCTAACCTGACCTGGGTCATTTCTGGCTTATGCCTCTGGAAATGATAAGCAAAACTTGAATGGTTTCCCAAGGTTGAGGTGAGGTAACCACTGTGGAAAATTCTAATATTATAACCAATCACTGTGAAGAACAAGCAGTCACTGCTTTCTCACTATATAAGCCTCTTTATAACAATGTATCCTGCAACTGCTTCTGGTTTGCAAACTCTGTATGTGTGTATAAGTTAACATATGTTTATTTTTTTAAAGGCATGGACATATGTGATTTATTTTTATTTAAATAATTGTTTATTTTTCAAACATTTGTCATACAATATTATATTAGTTTCAGGTGTACATCCCGGTGATTAGACATTACATAACTTACTAAGTGATCATCCTGATAAATTTCATACCCATCTGATACCATACGTAGTTATTACAATATTATGCCTCTATTCCCTAAGCTCTACTTTATTTATTTATTTATTTTTTCTTGGATAGGATGACTTAATAGTTCTTTTTTTAAATTTTTTAATTTTTTATTGTTTTAAGTATTACAAATAGTAGTACATATGTCTCCTTTTTTTCCCCCATTGATCTCCCCCCTACCACCCCTACCCCCCAGTACATGCCTTCACCTGCCCGCCCTCCCCCCCGCCCCAGTGTCTTATATCCATTGGTTGTGCTTATATGCATGCGTACAAGTCCTTCGGTTGGTCTCTTACAGCCCCCCTCGCCCAACCTCCCCTGTCTTCCCAATGTAGTTTGGCAGTCTGTTCAATGCTTCTTTGCCTCTGTATCTTTTTCACACCATTTCTTTCCTTTAAAAAGTTTTGCCTTTGCAGACTAGAAATAAACATATAATAACAAAACAAAACAAAACAAAAAAAATGTTTGAATCCCAGTTTCAATGTCTAACAGTTCCTTATGTGTACATGTCAACAGTGATACCTGGATGGTGGGCACATGGTGGCAATGCAGGTCCTAAGCTCTACTTTAAATCCTCATGACTATTTTGTAACAACCAATTTGTACTTCTTAATCCCTTCATCTTTTTCACCCATCCTCCCAACCCCTCACCCATGTGGCAACTGTCAAAGTGTTCTTTCTATCTGTTCTGTTCTGCTTATTTTGTTTTATATATTCAATTGTTGATAGATATGTATTTACTGACATTTTATTGTTCATATTTTTTATCTTTTATTTTTCTTCTTCTTCTTAAAGAAGACCCTTCAACATTTTATGTAATACTGGTTTGGTGATTCTATTTCAAAAATACTATTAATAATTAAAATTTTTCTGGGACTTACCAGTACTTAAGCTTTCTCTAATTAAAAAAAAAAAAGGATTATAGATACAAGAAAGCATACTGGTATCTTTTCTCACTCTAAAATACAAAATTATCATATTTTATTTAGAGCAGGTATATAAAAATCACTTTGTTGACATTTTATATCAATATATATAAGATATTTGAATTATTCAAAACAGAATGGGTTAAATAAAATTAGGCTATAAATTAGAAGAAACTAAAACAGTTATTTTTAGTATATACAGTACCAAAGTTATGGTTAAATTCCTAAGAAAAAGGGTATTGGCACCCCCCCCCCCATTCAAACTTTAGCCCATAAAATATTTTCCTCTATTATTTCCTTATAGCATTCTTAAATTTAAACCACACAGATTTAGGAGAAGTACAGCAATGATATCTGCCATGGAGTCTAGGCTCACTTTTATTTTATTTCATTATTTTATTTAATTTTAATTTTTTTTTATTGATTTCAGAGAGGAAGGGTATGAGGGAGAGAGAGATAGAAACATCAATTATGAGAGAGAATCATTGATTGGCTGACTTCTACACGACCCCCACCAGGAATAGAGTCCGCAACTCAGGCATGTGCCCTGATAGTAGGTCGACACTCATCACTGAGCCACACCAGCCGGGGTAGGCTCACTTTTAAATTCTTACTAATTTCTGTCTATTTATTCTATCAGTTACTGAGAGGGAAAGATGTTGAAATCTTCAACTATAATTGTGAATTTGTCTAACTTTTTTTCAATTCTATCAGTTGCTATTTCATATATCCTAAAGTTCTTTTATTAGAGACAAACATTTAATGTTATTGTAACTTCTTTTTGAATTGGGCCCTTTATCATTATAAAATGACCTTTTTCATCCCAAGTAAAAATCTTGGTCTAAAACATAATTTGTCTGATATTAATAATAGGCCCTGAAGTTTTCTTTTGAATAGTGTTAACATCATTTGTTTTTTTTCCTCTTCTTTTTTTTTTCTGCTTTTTTTAAAAAAAATTGGATAATACGTTACGGTTTTTAAATTTTATTTGTTGGCTTATTGGTGTAAGTTTTATTTGTTGGCAACTTTTTTCTTAATGTAAAGGTTGATTTATGTTTTATAATATATTCCTTTGATTTATCACTGCCCACCATTCAGTGATATTACGTATTATTTTATGTATGGCATAAGTGTCTTATAAGAGTATACTTACATTTTCCCCCTTCTGGTCTTTGTGCTAGTATCATATATTTTATTTTGATATATGTTATAAACCTGACATATTTTTCTTATTTTTGTTTTAAATGATACTTAACTTCTAAAGGCTTTTTAAAATGAAATAAAGCAAAATAAAATGTATTTATCCACATAGTGACTATTTTTAGTGTCCCCTTAATAAGTTTCTATTTCACTCTGTTATTAATTTTCTTCATTCTGGAAATTTTCCTCTGATATATCTTGTATTCAGATCTATTGATAATTATTTCAGATCTAGTATGGCAAAATAATCTTTATTTCAACTTCTATTTTGAAAGATGTTTTTCCTATATAAAGAATTGTAGGTTGAGAGATTTATTTATTTGATATTTTAAAATTATTGGTCCATTAGTTGAACTTGTTGATGGCAATAAATTAGCTATCTTTGGATTGTATGTTTTGTGTCTTTTTTTTCTCTGGCTGCTTTTATAATTTTCTCATTATCATTTGGCTTAAGCAATTTGATTGTGAGTTGTTTTGGAGTTTTCTTCTTTTTGTGTTCAGCTTCTTTGACTTGCAAGTTTTTTATTTTCATCAAATTTGGGAAAATTTGGCCTTTAATTCTTCAAATACTTTTGGTGTCCCCTGCCTCTCTCCTTTTCTTCTAATACTCTTATTTTACATATATTGGGAAGCTTGAAGTTTTTTCACAGCTCTTTAATGTTCTGTTCAAATTTTTTTTTTGCTCATTTATCTCTCTATGTTTATTTTGGGTGGTTTCCATTACTATGTCTTCAACAATGTTTTCTTCTATGTCTAACTTTTAATTTATCTTATCTAGGTGTGTCTTTGATCTCAGACACAGTAGTTTTCATCTCTAGAATTACAACTTATATCTCCTTTATATGGTCATTATCACTACTTAACATGTTCTAATATCCTCTGGCTCCTTGAGCATAGGAAATACAATTGCAATTAGTTTTGGTGACCTTATCTGATAAATCTATCAATGTGTCATTTCTGGCATGGTTTGACGGCAGAAACCAATTCCAGCATGTAATAATTACAAGAGTTCCATCAAAAGGTTGATGGGACTTGGATGGCTCAACAAGGGTGAGCCACATATGTAGTTTACCTATTAGAAACGGCTAAACGGCACTTCCCCCAAACCTGAATAGGATTGTTAACTGCCAGACAGCTCAGGGCATTTTATTGCCTCCTGTTGGCCAAACATCTGAACAGCTGTAGGCGATTCCCCAAACTGACAATGCTTCTGTAAATTCTACCCTTTGATAGCTTATCCTTTGAAGTGTATATCTCCACCTTGTCTAAGGACAAGTTGTGTTATAATAAAAGCACGGGGTCCTAGACAAGGAAAGAGTTTTCTAGCTACTTCAGCTGAAGATCCTCTGACCCCCAATGCCTTTCAAAATTATCTTTTGTTTTTGGACTTCTTCTTAATCATCTACGTGTAGCCTCTTTCTCCAGAATGCTGAACACTTTGTAAGGTTGGGAAAAGAACCGCAGCAGTTCAATTGACTTTTTCTCTTAATTTTGGATAGTATTTTTTCTTTTTCTTTGAAAGTCTTATAAATTTTAATTGGTTGTCAAGGATTGTGACTTTACTGTGTTGGTGCTGGATAATTTGTATTTCAATAAGTATTTTTGAGTTTTATTCTAAGACATGTTTAAATTTCTTTTAAATAATTTGCTCCTTATATCTAACGTCTTTTTTATGCTCTATTTTCTTGTCAAACGCTGAATACTTTGGCTTTCCTGGATTCCTAGCTCAGTCTACTTAATTCAGGAAGACCACATAGTTCTGCATTATGGCCTCCTCTTCCTACACTGCTACTTGGAAACTTTATCCAGTCAGTACTCTGGTCAATGTTAAGGTTCACTTCATTTATTTCCCATCTGTCAGGACGCAGTGCCCTATGATGCCTGCTGCCCAATGTCTTGAGACAATGTTTCATGGTATTTTGTTGTTTTTGTTTTGTTTGTTTGTTTTATTCAGTCAGAAGTGTGAATCCAGTTTTTCTGTATTCATTTTTATATTTGGACTCAATAAGACTCATTTAATTATCTTGACTTCATTACTTCTCCTGAATTCATTTTCTCCTTAAAATACGGCATCATTTTCCTCTTATCTACTTCTTTTTAGCTAGAATGGAAACTATTTTATATGTTTCTTTATAGTGTAGCTCTAGAAATATGATTATTCTTTCAGCAGAATAATTTTTTTGAAAATTTTATGAACTAGTGAGACATGGAATTTGTTGAGTTCTGACTCTCATTGTGGGTTCTTGTCCTATGAAGTTTGAATAAAATTTGTGAACTAAAATATTTTAAGTAACTGTGCAGAAGTTTATTGCAAGCATATACAAACTCCCCTTGGGTAGGGGTCCCCAAAGGGAAAAACCTGCTGTCTCTCTAAAATGGGAAAAATCTAGTCCAGCTAAGTTTCTTTGTCTACTGGTTTATATATGCTGGTAACTTCTTTGTCTGAACATGATCCTTTCTAATTGGACTTTTCCTTAATTTATGTCCCCTATGCTTTCCTAATTGGCTATTTTCCTGCAGTTTCAAAGCCTCAGAGCTCACCCAGTGCCCCCACTCTTCTTCTTCCCTTTATCTTGTAACATTCCTCCATCCTCTATGAATGTAAGAAAATCAATCTTAATGTCTCCGCCAACTATATTTGCATTCCTCTCCCATGGACTCCCTTTCCCTAAAACTGCCTTTCCTGTCTCTAAACTCCTTTCACTGGGATAATAATAAAAATTTACAACAACTCAAATCCTCAGTTTGGCTATGCTAGCTGTTATTTCATTTAATGCAATCTTAAGAGCAGACTGAATTATGTGAACCTCATGGTTCTTTGCACACCATACATACTACCCAGGTAACTTGTTTTGAACTTTTCAAGTGATATTTAAGAAAAAAAGCTAGTGTATACCTAAATATTTTTCTACCTGTTTCTTTTGTCAGGATTTCTCAAATACTTGAATATGTAATTTTTCAAGTGATAATTGGTATACAGCACTTCAAAAATCTATTTAACTGTGATGTTTGTTTTGTTTTGAGTATATTAAAGTAATATATGTTGAAAAATATGTCCTTAGCAAATATTTTTTTAAAATCACAAAGAAGTATTCTTCAGTGACACTCTTTTTAAAAGAATTGCCTTAGAGAACATAACATTGTCAGATACTTAGGCTGTAACATTTCTTTTCTTTTATTAACCCAGAAACCTCATCTAAATAAAAATGCTGAAGGAATGTAAATAATATATTTACAATCTTGCTGCTTTGTCAAGTATGCTCTCATTAAATGCTTTTCAAATTAATGTGTATAACACAATTATACTAATAAAATTAGAAAGGTTAGTATGAATAGTACAGATATGAAGGAATGAGAGTTTCTTTTGTTAGACAGGAAACTGTTTTTCTATTTGAGTGTTTTTCATGGTAGTGCCAGGTATAAAAAATTATACTACTTGACTTTAAATACAAATGCATAATTTAGAATTCAAATCATGTTCCTTTGGTGGCTTTTACTTCATACTAGTTAATATTTGCAATTTTTTATACACCCAGAATTAACAATTAATTTTCTTTGGTTCCTTTTGTAAGTTTCTTTGAATATTTTTTATTAGTGTTGATGTTAGAGACCCTAAATTTTTAAGAATCACAGTCTATTCATTGGTTTGATTCATCAACTGAATGCAGAGAATATCCTACTGTTGTTACATTTAGTAGTAAAGAATTATTAAACTAGACTACTGAATCAGTGGGTGTTCTGATTAATACTGTCAATAAAATTTAAACATAATTTTTAGTTAGGAAATGGGATTATATTTTGTAGAAAATACAGTGTACTTGGGGCTGGATGTGGGCAAAATGGGTGAAGGAAGTTAAGAGGTAAAAACTTCCAGTTATAAAATAAATAAGGCATGGGGATGTGATGTACAACATGATGATTACAGTTAACACTATTGTATTATGCATAGGACAGTTGTTAAAGAGAGTTGATTCTAATCACAAGGAGACATTTTTTTCTTGGTTTTTATTATATCTATGTGAGATGATGGATGTTAACTAAACCTATTATAATAATTTCACAATATATATAAATCAAAGCATCATGTTGTACACCTTAAACTTATACAGTGTCCCATATGTCAATTTTTTCTCAGTAACATTGAAAAAAAAGAGTGGAACCTTTGTAAAAGAAAATTTAAAAAAGAACAGATATGCAAAAGAAGTAAAGGAAAGAAAAAAAAAGCTAAGGAAAATATTGGGGTGTGTTCTCAATTGAAAAATGGAGCCTTTCTCTAGCAACTGCTTTGTAATTATTTATTTAAATTTGTTATATAATGATAATGATTTGATATTACGGAATGCATTATACTATATTCCACTAAAGAACATAGTAATGAAGCGGAATTTTTGGACTGGAAAATGCAGTACTCTCCTGGGCAGATTGGTTCCTGGGCTCGTGTCCGGTGGAGTCCAAGAATGAAACCACGGACGGAAGGTGGTAGAGCAAAGGTAGAAATTTTATTGAAGAATAAGTACAGACTCCCATGTGGGGAAAGGGAAAGAATCTCACAGGGGGAAAGGGTCCCACTGAGTCCCTGTTTCCATGGTTTAAAAAGCTTGCAGATTTTTGTGCCTTGATATCCCTTTGAAACTGTCAGTATTTCCTTGGACTGGTTACTACAGTAACTTCTGAGCTCAAAGGTCAAACCTCACATGGGACATATGAAGTTCTACCCCACCTCCTTCCTTATTGTTTTCCTATTCCTTTTGGGGTTTCTTCTCCTTCTGGATGAAGGGTTTCCTTCCCTTTATTTTGTAAATACAGACCTTTTGCTGTTCCCAGCTCCCCCATTCTATGGAAATGTACCTGTTGCAGCTTTTCAGTTTCCCTTTTCTATGGAAATGTACTTTCTGTAGTTCTGCAGCCCTGTGGTTCTTCCATAGTCCTCTTAATTTCTAAAATTTCCTAAACCTGTATTTTTTCACCCCTAAAAAATTCCTGTTTTAGTAACATTTAGAAAGTTGTCTTCCTTTCTGGAATCATTATGAATAATGCTACTATTAGAAATAAGTACTTGTGCACGTCTTAAAAATTAGTTAAATCTTTTGTTGATGATTAAGGGGCCTGCCTATTCTCAGGACCATCATTCACTGACCATCAGTGAGCTATGGATAGTACTTGTATGAAGGAATGGAGCAGTATATGTTATCTATTAAAATTATAGGACAAAACCTATAAATGTATTTGGTTTTTGGTCTTGTGATTAAAATATGAATGCAGAGGAAAAATGAGGTAGTGATTCTGGTTAATTAATTCTTTTCTATCATGTTTTGTTCATGGCACTGTCATTGTATTTCCTTATTATGGTAAACTAGAGGTGCGGTGCACAAAATTCATGCATGGGTACGGTCCCTAGGCCTGGCTAGCCAACAGGACTGATCTGTGGGGCAACCACCGGGTGATCAGGGTCCCCACTTGCACCCATCTTGGCTGGCCTGGTGCTGCCTGCTCACCGACCTTACCCTCTGCCGCTGCTGCTGGTTGGGGCCTGTGGGCTGGGGGCAGCTCCTACATTGAGTGTCTGCCCCCTGGTGGTCAGTGCATGTCATAGTGACTGGTCATTACACTGTTCAATTGAGTTGCATAGTAGGGTTTTATATAGATAGATTTCTTTTTTTAAAAAGTATTGTATGAAGGAAAAAATGAATGATACTTGTTAGTATCAAATCTTAGCATAAAATGAAGGCTGGATAATTTTCCAGCTGCTACTGATGAACATTTTGACTCTGTTACTTTAATATATATGATATAATGGGAGAAAAGACTGGAGAGTAAGAAATCTTTGCACAGAAAATTAAAAAAACACATTGCACAAAACAGGTTTAAAGCTCTTCCTTTTTCATAGAAGAAAATCAGTTGAAGAGTTGATATTTAAGCATGGAAACCATTTCCCTTTTGTTCTTTGTTGCACCTTCCTCATCTGCTTCAAAGAAGACACAGTCACAAAGGCTCAAAAATAGGGATCTATATTAAATGGGTCCTTTCTTTCAGTAGTAAATGTTCATGGAATAGTACAAATTATAAAAATCTACTTCACTGAGTATATTAATCTTAAATATTTTCCTTACATAGATAGGCATAAAATTATGCTTATGCAATTTTAGTCTATATCATAAAATATTTAGTTTTTAAAAAATATTTTAAAGGTAATGATTACTTAAGCAAATTGGAAAATTAGTAGTCACATTTTCTTATTTTATTCTGCAGCCCCACAAAAAATTGTAAAGAATAATCAGTTTTCTACTTCTCCTCAGGTTGTTCTTTTAAATTCCCACAAATCAGGTTTGCTACTCTGCTTCACTGCTCCATGTGGTCTCAGATTAATCTACCGAGAGTCCATAAATCAAAAACTCCTTTATTCATGGACAAAGTACATTTAATCAATTTGCCCACTGCTGAGTTTCTAGTATCATCAAATCTCTGATCTATCTTTATGAATTTAATACATAATCTAAGAATATGATATTGGATATTGACTGATTATTCATTATTTTGAAGCACTTTATAGACTATTGCAATATTAGAATGTTTCAAATAGACAAAAATATCACCTCTAGTTTCAAGAGCACAATGGCTTAGAACTCATTGCTGTTCTGTGGTACAAAGTTATTTTTTATCTTCTAAAGATATTATTTGTTTAAATTATTTTTTTTTGGCATTGAATCTGGTATATAAAATTGCATTTGATTTATCTGCTTTATTATCCAAAATAGTGACTTGTTTTATCAACTGTATTCTTATCCAATTACTTTTTTTTAATTCTCTTTTTGGTTAATTTTTTATTTTGAAATAATTAAAATGTATAGAAAACATTGAAAGAATATTTGAAAACATTCCCATAAGCTTTTGCCCATTTTATTTCTTTGCTTTATCACTCTTTCTCAATATGTAAATATGATATATGTACATATATTTAGATGTATATTTACTTTATATAATTATTATTATTTTCTCTTTATTTTTATTGTTGAAAGTAATACACATGTACCCTTTTTTCCCCATTGACCCATTCTAGCCTGTCCCCTCTCTCGGCCCCAGGCCTTCACCACACTATTGTGTGTGTCCCTGGGTTATGCATACATGCATATAAATTCTTTGGTTAATCTCTTCCTGCCCACCTAATTATTTTTGGAACCCACTGAGAAATAAGTTGCAAACATGATGCCCGTTGTAACTGAAAGCCAAGTATACCTCCGTGCCTAACCTTAGTCCATTACTGGAGTGCCACAACTAGTTTGCATTGGCCCTCAAGAGCCAAATGTGCACAACTCTTCTCAAGTCCTCTCAGTGATTTCACATTAGTGTTTGAAAGCAGCCATTGTGGGAGTAGTTATATCACAATGGTTACAAGTCCCAGAAAGCAGTAAATGTTACAAACCTGAGCTTCCTGACCACCCTCTCAGGAGCGCCAGTTTATCAGTATACCACTGAAATAATCACCGCCTCTAGGAGATCAACAGTACTACAATACTACCATAACTCAGATATTCCACTCAAATACTGAAATTTAATAACGTTCTTTATGGCAACAAAGCAAAATAAGACAAAAAGTAACACTTTCTCGTTTCCATGTCCCTTTATATTCTTCAATCTAGAATAGTTTCACAGGGCGAAGTTTTCTTTTGTGACTGACACTTTTGGTGAGTACATGCCAACTAATTGGTAGATCTTTGCACAATTGGGGTATGTATGATGTTTCTTCCTGTTTGTATCTGGGTTATACATTCATTCAGGTAAACAAAGAAGTAATCCTGTGCTTTCATGATGTATCTCACTAAGAGGCTATGCAATGTTAATTTTGTCCTGTAATTGCTGATATTAACTTTAATTACCTGGTTAAGGTATTGTACACCAGGTTTCTAATTCTGCCAAAGAAGCTTGAGCATGAGTGACGTGCAGCTTCTAGGCTGGAACATTTAACTGCTTATCTAAGGCCCTCCAGTGCTCAGTCTTTTCATCTGGCCCAGTCACTAGCAGAGTCATCCTTTAAAAAAGTGTAAGTCAAAGTATTTTATATTTTTCATTCTAAACTGTTCAGTGGTATT
The DNA here is from genome assembly GCA_026230045.1 of Corynorhinus townsendii. Lineage (NCBI taxonomy): Eukaryota > Metazoa > Chordata > Mammalia > Chiroptera > Vespertilionidae > Corynorhinus > Corynorhinus townsendii. Next base: position 74,363,419 of record JAPDVU010000004.1, read on the forward strand.
TCTTTCCTTTCACAGTAAAAGCCAAAACTCTACATGATTTGTCCTTTCACTACTCTCTCCATTATACTCTGTCCAGGCTCACTGTATCTTATTCTTTTAAGGTGACAAACATAAACATACTTCAGGGATTAAGTGAAAAACAAACAAACAAAACAAAAACAACTCACAGACTCAAGACAATAGTATGGTGATTACCAGAGGGAAAGGGGAGTCAGGAGAGGTAGAAGAGGCTACAGAGGAGATAAGTAGTGATAGAAATGGACTTGACTTGGGGTGGTGAGCACACAGTACACTATACGAATGATGTAGTATAGAATTGTACATTTGAAACCTATATAATTTTATCAACCAACTAGAGGCCTGGTGCATGAAAATTCGTGCACTGGGGTGGGGGTCCCTCAGCCCGGCCTGCCCCCTCTCACAGTCCAGGAGCCCTCAGGGGATGTCCTCCTCTGTGGGAGGCGACTGGGCTGATCAGGGGAAGGCGCTGCCCCCATCACCCTGCTGCTGCTGCCACTGTTGGCCACTGCAGCTGCTGGCTCTCAGCCCTCGCTTCTTAGAGCTGGCCCCACCCCCCACCCACTGGTGGACGGGGGTGGGGGAGGCGATCTGCAGCCAGGCTGGCTGGGGGAGGGGCTGGGGAGGTTGAGGCACAATGGATTGCACTGCAGAGGCATGGGGCCTGGACCGGCCGGTACTACTCCTCTTTGGCTGCCTCTGCAGAAGGGGCAGCACTGGGACCAGGCCGCGCTGCGGCCTGTCCCGGGCCACTTTTGTGGAAGGGGGCGTGGTGGCGCCTTCTCATCGCCTCTGCAAAAGGGTCTGCGGCACTGGACCTGTGGCACTGGATCAGCCCACCCCTCCTGCATGAGCGCCTTTCCTACGTGGTACTGGCCCTATGCCCTTCCAGCTGCTGTGCTTTGTCTGGATAGGCTTCCGGGAGACGTCCACCCTAATTAGTATATTACCCTTTTATTAGTATAGATGTTATCCCAATAAATCCAATTAAAAAATTAAAAAGCTATTGGAATTGCCATTCTTAATTTTTAGAAGACTTTTCTTCTAGACCTTTATCCCAAAATGCTGATTACTCATTTCTTTCAGCCTCAGGTGTTCTATTAATTGTAAGGCCTTCCCTGACCCCTTACATAAAATAATCACCTTCACTCAACCCTGATTCTTCTCTTTTCTTATCCATTCTGCCTCTGCATTTATCACCAAAATGATTTACTTTATGCTATCTTTATATACTTTAGTTCTGTCTCTCATGGGAAACAGTACATAAGCATGCTTGGAGTATAATGAACATTGGTCTAACTCAGGGATTTTCAACTGATACACCACAAAAAGCACAATTGTTGCAAGAATTATTAAAATATGCAATACCTGACTATTTAGTCAGGGACACTGACCTCTTTTCCTTTAGATTGGCAAATAAAAAAATGACAAGACAACAATACCTGTCTGGTGTGAATAAATTAAAATGATAACCTATTTTTTTGACTGATTGGCAAAAAATATATTTGTGTATGTGCTGCAGAATTTTAGTAATTAGATTGTGTTCCTTGAGATGAAAAAGGTTGAAAATCACTCATCTAATGGATAAATTCCCTTTGGATACACTGTTAAAGCATTCTAATAAGTAAATAAAAATTTCATTCCATATTACCTTAAAATTCTGATACATAATTTAGTATTTTCACAAAAATATAGAAATTATACTCAGAATTTATCATCAAATCTAATTTACTTTGTAAGTTATTTAATTTTCCAAAAATTTAACTTAAATTAAAGCCTAAAATATCTAACATTACTTGTTTCAATATGATGTTTTTTCTAATTTCACTAGAACTGTCCAATATTGACTTGCCTTCTTAATTAATTTCTCTACTCATCTATAGTGTATACTAACACATCAAAATTGTATATGTAGAGTCTGGCAAAGTAATCAATTTTGCTTGTTTAAGTTTTCCTAGTTTCCAGTCTCTCTAGATTCCCCTTCTCCTAATGAGTTTACACATTAAAAAGAAAATCATTATGGTAAAGCTTTTCAGGGTTACTTAAATCACAAGGCTTTGACTTTGGAACATGATATCAGAGCTCTATAACACCAACTTTCTGCTCATTAAAGGACATTACTGAATAGCAAATATCGACTACGGTTATGTGCATATTTATTTTTATCTAGAGCATGAGTAAATAGAATTAATTCTTCCTCAGCTCTCATTTTGTTCATTATATTACATCTTTAGTAGCTTCTAAAAGATGTAAAACTTTTAAAAGTCTTTCAATAAAGTTATCTTCCTTTTATTGACTTATGTTTAACCTTATATTTATGGGAACTTTACAATTTAAAAAATTCGATTTATTATCTCTCCAGCCCCTTTTCTTTTCTGGTAATACAATATATTACTACAAAAGTCTTTTTTGTTATTCCTGAAGGTAATCATTGGATGCCAATCACATTTATATTTTTTCTGGATGTACCAATATCACATTCAATAAAACTAATGCTTTGAGTTGTGCCCCATGACTCAATTCTTGGATCTCTCCTCTATCTTTTGGTGATCTTACCCAGGCTCATAATAAATTTTTATCTACACATTCCTGAATCCCAGTTATGGATTTAGCCCCAGCCTCTCTCCTGAACCATCCAAACTTGTTTATCTAACTCGCAGTTGGATGCCTGCACTTTGATAAATCAGAGACAGCACACATTTAACATCTCCAAAACTGAACTACTGGATTTTTTCTCCAAAACTTACTCTATAATCTTCCTCATTTCAATTGATGATGTTAGCCTTTTATTAGTTGGAATTTATCTACTTATTCACTCTCTCTAAACCCCACATCCAAACTTGTACAAATGATCACAAACTGGATTTAAAATAGTACAGTTCTGGAGATCAGAAGTCTGAAAAGGCTTTCTCTGGACAAAAACCCAAAATGTTGATAAATTTTCTGGGAAATCTAGGAGTTAACCTGTTTCCTTCCCTTTTTTAGCTTCTAGAGATTGCCTACATTGTTTGGCTCATGGCCCATCCCTCCATCATTGAAGCCAACAGGTGGGATCTTCATCTCTCTCTCTTTCTAACCTCTGCTTCCATTGTCACATCTCTGACACTGACCTTGCTCCCTCCCATTAATAAGAATATGTGTGATTGCATTAGGTCAACTAGTATAATCCAGATAATCTCTTCATCTCAAACTCCTCAATTAAACATATTGGGAAAGTCCTTTGTATCATGTACCTTTTGTATGTGTTCCTATTTTTTTTAATTGAGATAAAATTTTAAATGTACAGAATTGTGAAGTTTTAACAAACATAAAGACCCACTTAATATTCATTCCTATCTCAGTATAGAATATTTCCATCACTCCAGAAAGTTTCTTTGCGTACTTTCCAAGTTAGTGTCCCTCGCCCAGAGATAATTTTTCCTATTTCTATCTCTATAGTTTACAGATGTTTGCTGAATGACTGTGTTTTCACTTGCAATTTTTTGACTGTGATGATGAGAAAGTGATAGGTATTCAGTAGAGGCTGTACTTTGAATTTTACATTTTGATCTTTTCCCAGGCTAGTGATAATTTGAACTCTACTTTGTCATCATACTGGGCAGCAGCAGCAAGAGGGTTTTACCCAACTCTAAGCTCATGTAAGTGTTTAATGTGGGCTTGGCTAAGTTGTGAAGCTCAGTAGGTTAGGTGTATTAACTGCATTTTTGACTTACAATATTTTCAATTTATGATGGCTTAATCAGGCCATAACTGCATCGTAAGTTAAAAAGAATTGGTAATTTTTTGTTGATGAAATTCATATGAATGGATTCACACAGTATATAATCTTTTTACGAATGGTTTTCTTTCATCCATATGTGCTTTATCTATGTAGTTGTGTACATCAATAGTTTGTTTTGTTTTATTGCTGAGCAGTATTCCATTGTACGAATATGCCACAATTTCATCATTCTTTCTCTCTCCTTTTTTTATGGACATTTAATTTTTTCAGTCTTTGATCAATATGAACAAAACTTTGATAAACATTATTGTCTCATGAACACATGTTTGTTTTCATTTCTCTTAAATAAATAGGAGTAAATTGCTGGATCAGAGCAAAAACTAGTAACCTTTTTCCTGTCAAAATGGTTGAAACAGTTTACATTAAGAGGCACATATTTTTACTTGTATGCATTTCCATTTTAGCATTCTAATTGAGGTGAAGGATAGTTTAAATTTCGACTTGTGATGATTAATTATGTTGAACACTTTTTCATGTGCTCATTGCCCTTAAAGCTTTTAGTTTATTTTTTAATTCGGTTGTTTCTTTATTTTTAATTATTGAGTTAAAAGTTCTTATATATTCTGGATATTAGCAGTTTGCTAGATATATGTATTGCAAATATTTCTCCCAGTCTGTGACTTTGTTTACCTTGTCAATAATGTATTTTAACAGGTGTTTTTTCCTATTCATTTGTTTTTCCATATGGATTTTCTTTAAAGAAAAGTTTGAGTATGAAACTAAATTTATTATTATTATTATTAAAATATTTTGAGGGTAGCAGTTTAAGGTTACAGAAATATAGAGAAAGGTACAGAAATTTTCTGTATGCCCCTACCTCACACATGTACAGCCTCCCCTATTATCAGTCTCCCCCAACAGAGTGGTACATTTGTTGCAATGGGTGAATCTACATTGACATATTGTAATAATCCGAAGTCAAATTTATCAATTTTTTTCAAACCCTAGTGTTGTATATTCAAAAGTTACTATTTCAGTATTTGGGAATTAGAAATTTAAAAAGAGTATGTAACATGCCATTCTACTACTTCAAACAATAGTGTTTGAAAGATGTTTAATGTTAATTACATTTTTAAAATGTATAGTTGTTTTATAAAAATATAACATATGCCAAAAATGAAATTGGATTTTTAGTGATATTGACAATCTTTTTATATGTCTATTGGCCATCTGTATGTCCTCTTTGTCTATTCAGAGTCTTTGTCCAATTTTAAAATAGATTTTTTTATAGTGTTGAGTTGCATAAGTTTTTACAAAATTTGGGTATTAATCCCTTATCAGATCTATCATTGGTGAATGTGTTCTCCCATTTAGTGGGCTGTCTTTTCATTTTGCTAATGGTTACTTTTGCTCTGCAAAAACTTTTTAGTTTGATGTAGTCCCACTTGTTTATTGTTTCTTTTGTTTCCCTTGCCTGAGGAGATATATCAGAAAAACTATTACTAGGAGAAATGTCAGAGCTTTTACTGCCTGTGTTTTCTTCTAGGATTTTTATGATTTTGAGTCTTACATTTGTCTTTAATCCATTTTGATTTGATTCTTTTGTATGGTGTAAAAAGGTGCTCTGGTTTTGTTTTTTTGTGCACAGATCTGTCCAGTTTTCCTGACACCATTTACTTATTATTATTTATTTAAAAAATATTTACTGTTGAAACTATTACATATGTTTCCCCTTTTCTCCCCATGGAACACTTCTAGCCCGCCCCACCACCTGCCCCAGGCTTTCCCCACTCTATTGTCTGTGTTCATGGGCTATGCAAACACGAATACAAGTTTTTTGGTTGATCTCTTCCCACCCACCCACCCACCACTCTTGCCTTCCCTCTGAAATTTGACAGTCTTTACCCCATTGTATGTTCTTGCCTACTTTGTCAACTATTAAATGAACAAAGTAAATAAATGGGAACAAAATAGAAACAGACACACCCTGGCTGGTTTTGCTCAGTGGATAGAGCATTGGGTTCCGTTCTGGTGAAGGGAACATACCTTGGTTGCAGGCTCTATCTCTGGCCCTGATTGGGGTGCTTGTGGGAGGCAACCAATTGATGTGTCTCTCTCACATCCATGTTTCTCTCCCCTCTCCCCCTTCCATGCTTTCTAAAAAAATCAATGGAGAAATACCTTTGGGTGAGGATTAACAAAAAATTAAATAAATAAAGTAAATTTAAAAAAGAAAGAAATAAAAGAAACAGACTCATAGATACAGAGAACAGAGGAGAGGGGCATTAAGGGACTGGGTATAAAAGGTGAAGGGGTTAAGCAAAAAAAAAAAAAAAAAAAAAAAACCAAACAAACACAAAAACTCAGACACAGATAACAGTCTGGTGACTACCAGGGGACAATGGGGTGGGGGCAGGTAGCAGAAGGTAAAAGGGGGATAATGGTGATGGAAGGAGACCTAACTTTGGGTAGTGAACACACAATACAACATACAGATGATGATTATAGAATCTTATTAACCATGGTCAGCCCAATACATTCAATAAAAATAAACAAATATGCTCAATATCACTAATCAGGGAAATGCAAATCAAAACATGATGATTATATTGCCTCATACAATGGCTATTATCATAAAGATAAGAGTTAACAAATATTTACAAGGATGTTGAAGAAAGGAAACTCTTATGCACTGTTGATGTAAATAGCCACTATTTAAAGCAGTATTGAGGTTTCTCAAAAATTAAATATAGAACTACCAAATAATACAGCAATTCTACTTCTGGGTATGTAACCAAAGGAAATGAAATCATGATCTTGAAGAGCTATCTGCATTCCCACATCCACTGCAGCGTTATTCACAATAGCCAATATATGGAAATAATGTGTGTATCTATGAATGAATAAGTAAATAAGATGTGATATATATGAAATGAAATATTATTAATCCCTGAGAAAGAAGAACTTTCTGCCATTTGCAACAATGTAGATGGACCTTGGTGGCATCGTACTAAGTGAAATAAGTCAGGCAGAGAAAGATAAGCACTGCATGGTCTCACTTACAAGCAGAATCTTAAAAAGGCAAACTCATAAAAGGAGACTACAATGGGGTTACCAGAGACTGTGGGTTGGTAAGAGAACAGAGGAGATGTTGGTCAAAGAGTATAAACAATTATGAATAAGTTTCGGGGAGTCAATATGCAGCATTAAGATTGTATGTAGTTAATAATAGTATATTATATGCTTGAAAGTTGCAAAGAAAATAAATCTTAAATGTCCTCACTCCAAAAAAGAAGTGGTAATTATGTGACATGATGCAAGTGTTAGCTAATGGTAATAATTTTGCAGTATATAAATATATCAAAGCAACATGTACATCTTAAACTTACACAATGTTATATGTGAATTTCATCTTAAAATTAGAAAAAATCATCATCCTAACACTTTATGATGGCGATCCCTATCATTCACAAAGGACTTTTGCTTACTTTGGTCTATCTTGGTGGTTCACAAGTGTGTGTGTGTGTGTGTGTGTGTGTGTGTGTGTGTGAGCGTATGAGCTTGTGAGTGTATGTAAGTGCACGCTCACAGCTGCTAGGTCTTTTATTTCATTTCTAAAGTTTGGGTGGGTGAAAAGGGAAATGTGGGCCAATGCTGTAGTGGAAATAATTTTTCTTTCTTTAAATAAAATTAATTTTGCTACCTTTCCCATAAATAGTCAAATTCATTAAGCGATTACATATTATTTGTAGAAGAGATATTAAAAAGGGCTATGATGGAATGTATCAATGTTATGTTTAGAAACTTTGATAAAATGTATCCTTACTCTATGAATAAAAATGGCCTGGGGGGCCTTGTGACTACTCAACAAATCTTCATTCATCTTCCGACTCTTAATTCAATGACAATAAAAATTCTATTTATTTTATTTTCTGATGTCGGTATTAGAAATTGCAACAACTACACAAGGAAAGAAGGTAGAAGAGAAAGACAAAGAAAGGCCAGGTCTTAATTTTCTGTTAGTAGGTTTTCTCCTACTTTAAGTTCCAAACTGATTCAGCAACATCTAATTTAGTTTATAATAACCATAAATAATTATTTAAAATACAATTTTGCTTTTCTTTTCAACTCCCCCCCCCAAAAAAAAAAACACCCCAAAACAATAAAACCCTAACTGCTGTTGAAGTTTGCAGTGCATAGCCTATTGCATCCCACTGCTCCTGTGATAAACCACACAGTGTGAATTATTCTTTGGTTTGAAAGTCCTCTATCTAAAAAAAAAAGTGCATCTACTTATCTAATAGTGGTGCCTTTGGAAAATTACTCTATTTAAAATTTTAAAAAAATGTTTAAATTTTGGAAGATATAGTTAGCTCACTACATATAGTGTATCCATAATATTAAAAAACATTAATTCAAAATGCTCCATTTTGTGGTGATAATGTCTATGTTTTCTAATTGTGGTAAATACACATAACCTAAAACTACCACTTTAACCATTAAGTGTATTAACTAAATGTAGTTAACATTATTAACTACAATAAATTTACAATTGAGTTGTATTAAATACATTTTCTGGGTTGTGCAAACATTTCCCAAAATTTATCATTTTGCAAAACTGAAACTCTATGCTCCTTGCACAGTTCCCCATTTCCACTTCCTGCAATTCCTATAAATCATTATTCTACTTTCTGTCTTTATAGCTTGGACTGCTATAGATTTCTTATACAGGTGAAACCATATAATATATGTCCTTTTGTGACTCATTTATTTCATAATGAGTAATGTCCTAAAGTTTCATCTGTGTTCTTGCATGTGTCTGAATTTCCTTTCTTTTTTATTCCTAAATAATATTCTACTGTATGTATAAAACCCATTTTGCTTATCCATTCACCTGTTAATGGACACTTGGGTTGCTTCAAGTGTCTATGTTTGCTATTGTGAATAGTGTTGCTAGGAACAGGAGCGTACTTATATTATGTTTTTAAATTAGCCTAAGAGATGAGACTTACTAGCAATTTCACAAGCTCCAAATTCTTAAGCTTAAATAAAATTTTAAGTTGAAACAGTAGAACTGACATTTCTCTTTTACTGCTCTCGCTTCTCTTATCAGGGGCATTTCAATCATCTTGACCTAAAACATCCAGAAAAGTCCTGCAATTCCAAAGATAACATGAATTTCAGGGCCATCTGAAAGCTTTACAATGTAAAATAAGCCAGGATCCCTTTTTTTTCCTTATCTAAGACTAAAACTTCAGCTTTTTATTTAGATTTATCCACACTTATCCCATCAGAATTTTCTACTGTCTTAAAATAATTTGTACACTAGGTAGAGATTTTTATTTATTTATTCTGGAATCTCGGTTTTTCTGAAAGCTGAACTCCATTGCATTACATATATATATATTTTTTATTATATATATGTGTGTGTGTGTATATATATATATATATATATTACTGTAAGTAAAACTCTACTTGGTTTTTAAAAGATTTTCTAAGATGTATATAGAATTTGTACGTTTTATTATTTTTATTTTTTGACAATTTACTTAGCGGGTCCCAGTGCAATATCCACAGAAAACACTCAACATAGTTAAGTAAATTTTGCTGCCTAAGAAGTATATTTCACAGATCCCCTGTGGCAACCTTGCTTTCCTCGGTTCTAAGTGTATTAAGGGTTATCACCAGGCAACAATAGAATTTTACTCCCTGGGAGCCTGATTCATGGTCATCTTGTTGTCTGGGATAAATCTACTTTAAAACCAATCTGGATTATTTCTGTCTTAATGGCTTCCCGAACCGCCCCAGTAACGGCAGGTGCAGAGAATTTGGTACCTGCCTTTGCTCTGTGCTGGGTATTTATAAGCTTCATGGTCATCCCCTATAACAAACACACACCTCCTCAAACTGCTGCATTATAAAAGCAGCCATTTTATAGAAATCATGGGCCAATCTCAACTACATGTGTGAAAAAGCTGCCCCATGTCATGTCCAACATCATTGATGTCATTTTTATTTGGCTTAACATGGCTGTCTGCCTTCCGTGCAGAAGTTGTTTGCACATGTGTTTGCAATTGTATTAATTTTTGACCCCTTGCTGAATTGCTGAATGATACCAGATCTCTGCTTGCCATTCTGTCAGAAAAGCCTCTCTCTGTGCTTTGTAAAAGGACTATCATTAACTACTATGCATTACTTATTTGCAACTATGTCCCTTTGAGTCTATAGACAATGCTCCTGTAGAGTCTTTCTTACAGATTTATCAGGCATAAAGATCTGTCTATAGTATAGGGGCATGTAATTCAAAATATATAATTAAAAAAGAGACAGCTGCACTATCAAAAAGGAAAAATACCTGCGAATATTTAAAGATTCAAAACTGGATTTGGAAGACTTGAAGATGAGAGATTTCTGATATTAAAACAAGCAATGCCGCCCTAACTGGTTTGGCTCAGTGGGTAGAGCATTGGCCTGCAGACTGAAGGGTCCCAGGTTCGATTCTGGTCAAGAGCAGTACCTTGGTTGCAGGCACATCCCTAGTAGGGGGTGTGCAGGAGGCAGCTGATCGATGTGTCTCTCTCATCGATGTTTCTAACTCTCTCTCTCTCTCCCTTCCTCTCTGTAAAAAAAATCAATAAAATATATTAAAAAAACAATAATAACATAAAAAAAAGCAATGCCTAGCTTGTATAGCAATTGCATGAATGAACCTTAACTCATAAATCTTGAACACTCAAGGTGCCAGAACAGTACATGTCCTTTTGTATCTGCCTTCTCCAGTAAATTCATGGCCTTCCATTATGGTTGCTAAGATACATCTAACATTCTGAGTGGGTGCTTTTTACTTTCATACAAAGTAGATAAATTCCATAATGGTAGACAAATTACTGAAGTCAAGATGTGAGAAAAAGCTTTATGCTTTGATAACATGTTAAATTTTATATTCAAGCCCCTAGCTTGATCCACAATATGACTGGATAAGGGCTACAGAAAAGGGCATGTATGAAACATCAAAAGACATATGCTTTGACCATGAACTCTTTCTTCTAGACATTTAGGGGAACTGAAATTCGTTCCCAGTACTCAGCCCTTGGAGAAAGGACTTATCTTCTTCAGAGAAAGACTATCTAACCTGCCAAAGAGTTTGAGAATATTCCTCTGTTGTATAATATGAAGTATTTTCTGAGCAAAACAAAGGTTTATGCAAAATTGCCTATTTCTAGAATAAAGGAACTTATTAAATAATGTAATTGTCATATTTAAAAGAGATGTTTTGAAACTGGTGTTCATGCATATCTAAGATAAGGGAAATCAAGAATTACTTAGTGACAGAAGAAAAATATCTGCTTTTCAAAGAAAAAATTCTGACACAGAAACTTCCAGCTTAGGAAAATTAAGCTGTGATAATGATGACTGATTGCTAGTTAAGAAACAAGGAGAAAAAAAAGAATCAGTGATAATTAATAGAAAATGACACTAACAAAAATTAATAAACATTTTTAATATATTGTGAAATAAGTACTGAAAGAATAAGAATTCAAATTCATATATTATAGCTAATTAAGGTAAATCCTGGAACAGCATATACCAGCTTAATAATTTCCTCTAAAATAGCTGTATGTTTTCTCTGTGATTTTGATCCTGCCATAGTGTGAAATATGCAAATGCAACATTTTCTTTTCTTCTTATTGTTTTAAGTATTACAAATAGTAATACATATGTCTCCTTCCCCCCCCCCCCATTGACCTCCCCCCGGCCTCCCCTACCCCCCAGTACATGCAACATTTTCTTTTTGAAGTTCCTAAATTTCCCTCACTGCTTTTATGGCTCAGACAAATGATTACACTACTTAAATTCATGGAATGTAAGCCTTTGTTTGAATATATTGATTTATAATAACTGTTTTTTAAAAAGACTTGTTCTTATAAACCTCAAATATTGTTCACCTTGGGTGTTTCTCTGTTTTAACTGTCTGAATAAAATTTTAATGTCACTTCTTTGAACAATATTAGATATAAATTATAATTTTCTTATTTGATAGGTTCATCTTAAACTGTAGTTTCAATATAACTAATTGACTTTAAGACCTTGGACTAATCTGAAATTGAGTTAATGAATAAGGATTAAGAAGATTAAGATTATAAAGAAAGAGAATGCAAATAATCTGAGTCACCAAGCATGGTTTTAACTTACATATTTATGTTTATAGAAAGTGTTTGTGATAATTGTAATACTTTAATTAAGATCATAGCAGCTTTAATGTGGTAAATATATTATGATGACAAGATTTGTATATTTGTGTTTGTGTGTGACTGTGTGTATGTTTAAATCAAACATATAAATGTAGACTGTTATTATTCAACAAAGTTTATGAAAGACAAAAAGAAAAATTCAATAGCTGGGAAGAAAACTGTCCTCATTCAGGTGTTAATGGGAAGCAGCATCCTCGGCCTGCTTGAGTGCCCAGAGCACACACAGCCTACTTATCATGAAGACTCTTATTTCCCAGTGGCCTGTTGACTTTTTGGGTTTTGTTGTTTTTAACAGATGCTCTCCACTTCTGGAAAGAGCTAGAATTCTTAGCAATTATTACTTGTTGCTTTGCTTATTTGGAATATTCTTACGTTAAACCAGGACCGGAGCTATTTGTTTTTTGCAGGTGGGTACTAGTATCTGTGACTTATATTGAGAGTTTACATAACAATGACTTTCAGGCCCCAAATGCAGAATTATAAAACTACTAGAGGCCCGATGCACGAAATTCATGCAAGGGTAGGCCTTCGCAGCTGCGGCTGTCTGGATCCCTCCCTGGCAGCTGTGGTGGCTGCCTGGATTCTGTGGCCGCAGCCCTGGCTTCATCCCGTAAGGATGTCTGGAAGGACATCTGGTCTAATTAGCATATTACATTCGTATTATTATAGATGGGATTTTTTTACACTTTCACACTTCAAAAGGGGAGGAGACTATATATAGCTAGATAGGTTTAATATCCCCATATTTTAATTAGTTTACTATTTTATGAGCTATCTTTTTATTAAGCTACCATATAGGAAAGTCATTCAAATCAAATGGAGGAGCTAAGTTTTACCCATGTCTAATATGTAAAATATTCTTCAGATGAATACATTTAAATAATGATATACTTTTCAGAATGCATAGGTGCATAGTTATGTTTATGTGCAAAAACTGGTTTAAGGACTATCCCTAAGTTAATGTTATAAAATATATTGTTTCATGTTTTTAAAATACCTTTGTTTTTTGAAGGTACTTATGACACACAGTTTATTGGATAAGTTGGAAGTCTCTAGAAATGGGTCCATGTCCTCATGATCTACAATAAGTCCTTACCTCAGGGTAATCAGTAACTAAAGTTTACATCAATACTTTAGTACAGCGATTTTCGACCTTTTTCATCTCATGGCACACATGAACTACTAAGATTTTATGGTATACCGAAAAATATGTTATTTATTTTGCTGATCGGACAAAAAGGTATAATTTTGATTCATTCACACTAGATGACTATTGATGTGTTGGCTGTTGTCATTTTTTTTCTTATTTGACAATCTAAGGGAAAAGAGGTCAGTGTCCCTGACTAAATAGTCAGGTATTGCATGTTTAAAAATTGTTGAAAATATCTGGTTTGGTATTATAATACCCCAAACGAGGATTCTATAATTTTCCATTTTTATCTTTGTTTATCACTATAATAAACCTACTGAAACTCTTAGTCTTAAGACATGATAGCCTCAACAGCAACTGTGCTGGTTGCTCTTGACAGTCTGTGGATAACTGTGTAGCAGGCTCAGGAGTCCAGGTGGGAGCTGCCACCACCTTTAGCACTTACTTGTCAGTCTAGTTTGAGTCTGGTTTTCCAGCCCTTTCCATTCATAGGCAGATGCCTTTACAACTAACTCAAGATGAACTGAAAAAGTACTGATTACATGGAAAAAATGAAATTAGTGATAGAGTTTGTGAGATTATTTGTTTGTAATATTATTGGTTTCATTTGTAAAATTCTATTTTCTGATGAATGTATAAGAAAATCTTTGTCTTTATTTACCTAAATTCTCAATATAGTTGGCTCTGTTTGTGTAAAGTGAAATGCAACATTTTTTGAGTGGTATCTGAATTTAAATGACCCTTTAGAATTGAGGGAAAATATCCTAGAGTTGGCATACTAAAGATTTTAAGAAACTATTTAACTAAACAGTGTCCACAACCTATTATTCAGAATCTATAGTTTTTAACACCTATTTATATCTTTTTGAATTCTAGGATTCTTAAAACGTTATTTAAAAAAATACTACAATAGTGTTCACCTATTACCCAGGTTTTCAGAAATGTTCCCTTTTACAGGGATTAGCCCTTAAAAATCTCCCTATTATTTTAACTTAAAAAAAGTGGGGGAGGGGCAGTTTGGGGAGAAATTTCAGCTTTGACTCTCTTCATATTAGCAGACAATTGCTATAAAATGTGATTAGGAATTATCAGTGGGCTAGAATTGGTGTTTAGCCAATTACAACCTGCAGACATGTTATAGTCTGGCTTAAGCAGCTTAAATGAAACACAAAATCAGCATTTAAAAAAATCAAGAGATTCGAATGAAAATACTAAATTCTGGCATTGCCTGATAAAATGGAACATCTATCAATGTTAGGGATGCCTTCCCTCATAACAAAAATCAGCTACTGCTAAAGTAGTGCTACCTCATACAGAAGATTCCCTGGATGGAACCCCCTGCCGGGCCACTTTACTTAAGTTACTTGGCCTGGCCACTGCAGTCATTTGAGTTTACAGTCCCTGATTTCATGGTAATTGACCTTAGGTGTGTTCCTAAACATTTATTGAATCTCTTCTCAATAAATGGGAAAGATTGAGAACAGAAAACTTAAACTAAAGCTCATAGCCTCTGTAGAGATAGTAAGTCAATAAGAGCACAGAAAGTTTCATCTTTCTAGAGGATGAACAGTATTAGAAATGTGTCATACTAAGATGAAGAAGCCCACTTCAATCAATCAAACATTTGATAGGTAGGAAAGAATATTACGGCATTGTAAGGGAAAAATTAGCAGCACTACAAAGTAAAAAATGTATTCTCTTTATGTCAGCATAAATTTTTCAGGCAGTAGCATGAAATTTACACTAGGCTTTTGATTAACCCCATATACATTAACTTCATATATAATTTTTTTCTCCATTTAGCAGGCATGTTTGCACAAATCTAATGACAAAGTTACTGTGTGTTGGAAAACAAGTGATGACACTCTCCTAAAAGTACTTGATTAGGTATTTGGAACTGGATGAGAAGGGACTGTGAAGAGCACATAATTTATCAGCATAATCTGAATTGTAATCAATCACTTTCAAGTTACAAGTAATAAAATAACTCACCTATCAAAAATTTCTGAGTCCAAAGTTGAAAAGAAATCATAAAATTATGTGAATGAGTATAGCACTAAAATATTCACAGCCTAGAATTAATTTGTGTTCACTGAAATAGAATTAGTTTAACCATTTGACTAAGAATATCTTTTCTCAAATAAATTGTAGAAAAGTTGCATAAAATATTTTAATGATTTCTTTTTGCAGAATAAGCTCTGAGAATCTCAGCTATGATTTGATTTATTAATTGGATTAGAGTCCAGTTTTTTTTTATTAAAAATCACCAAATATTTAATTTGATAGTTTATTTTTAATACAAAGTTCAGTAACTAGACATTAAGACTATGAGGGAATCCTCTAGAAGAGTGGTCAGCAAACTCATTAGTCAACAGAGCGGCAAACTGGCTCACGAGCCGCATGTGCCCTATAATAAAAGCCTAATATACAATTTGACAGAATGGCAGAATGACCAGTGGAACGACCAGTCACTATGATGCATACTGACCACCAGGGGGCAGATGCTCAATGCACGAGCTGCCCGCAGGCCCCAGGCCAGCCAAGGCAGGTGCCAGTGGGGGCCCCCCCAATCATCCTACTGGTCACCCCACAGATTGGCCCTGATTGCTGGCCAGGCCTAGGGACCCTACCCATGCACAAATTTCATGCGCTGGGCCTCTAGTCTATTATAAAAATACTAGAGGCCCATTGCATGAAGAGATTCGTGCAATAGGCCTTCCTTCCTTTGGCTTCCAGCACCAGTTTTTCTCCAGCACCTGGTTCCCAGGCCTTTGCTCCGGCTGGAGTCTGCCACCTTTGCTGCAGACTCTGGAGTGTGCCATCTTCATCTTTGCTGTGGCCAGAGTGCCGCTCCTGTAGATCCCTTCACCCCTGCCCTCTCTCTCATAGCAGGAACAGCTGGGCAGCCGCCATCTTTCTCCTTCTAATTTGCATATTCCCTCCTAATTGGCTGGTGGGTGTAGTGGAGTGATGGTTAATTTGCATGTTTCTCTTTTATTAGTGTAGATGAAAAGATGAATAAGATAATAATTATGGTACAGAGGTAGAATTGTTTCTAAATATTTTTTCAAAGTGTTCCATGAAGAGTCAGCTACTTTAATGCATTTGAATACTTACAGACCATTTTAAACCTTTGAGACTCTTAGCAACTGGATGAATAGCTAGTCCTTTTTTTAAAAATACTTTAATCAAACATTTCAGCATGAATTCATTCACTCAATACTAAGGGTCATTTCCTCTGAAATTATCCATAAATCTTCAAAGTCCTGTGTTAGAGAAATGTAAAATTTAACAACATTTTTTAAAGTTCTGAAATTAAACTAAGCTTTAATGAAACCCTAAATTGAATACAACATCCACAATCCTTTGGGAAGCTACTAAAACACTTGCAAAGAAGTTTAGAAGAGATTTTCTGAAATGTTGCTCTATATGCATTATTAGCCACTTGAGCTCTTGATTTCAAAGGAAATATTATGTACTCTTTTAGAAATAGGCCTTTAATCTTTGGTAAAATTTTTCCTCTACTGTTAATGGGTTCTATGACCTTGAACAAGTTATTCATTTGGTGAGGCTTTTGATTAACCCCATATATCACTAAGGTTGAACTTTGTAAAGAATCTGAAATTAGTTATATGTCAACATTTCGGTGCTATGCATTTTTTTTTTTTTAGTTTAAATTTTGAAATAATTCTAAATCTATAGAAGACTGACAAAAATAGAGTTTCTATATAATCTTCATTCAACTTCTTTTAATGTTAATATCTTATAGTGCTATGATATATTTGTCAAAACTAAGAAATTACACATTAGTATTATTAATTAAAACTTTGGCTTTGATTGAATTTCACCAATATTTCCACTGCTTTGTTTTCTGTTTCTGCATTTAATCCCAGATCCCACATTGTATTTAGTCGTCATGTTTTTTATGCCTCTTTCAAATTGTGATAATTTCTCAGTCTTTCCTTGTGTTTATGATTGATACATTTTTGAAGATACTACTTAGGTACTTTGTTAAATGTCCCATAGTTTGGAAATGTCTGATGTTTTCTCATGAATATATGGAAGTTTGGGACTTAGGGGAAGACTGCCACAGATATTACATATTCTTTTTATTGCATTATATTAGGATTAACATGATAACAATATTACTTTTCACTGGTGAGGTTCATATTGATCATTGATTATGTCAGTCAGGCTTCTCTGCTCTAAAACTTCTGTTTTTCCTTTTCCATACTCCATTTGTTAGAAGCAAGTCACTAAGTTCAACCCACACTAAAGTCAAGGGGAATAAAGCTATATTTCTTAAAGAGAAGGGCATCAAAGAATCTGTGACCATATATTAAAACTATTTAATATATAAAACACACAATTAATGCACTGAACTATAACATTACAGCAGCTATACATTAGTATTATTAATTAAACCTTTGACTGTGATTGGATTTCACCAATTTTTATTAAAACTATCCCATATTTAGCAGGTTTTGTAAAGGAACTTCAAGGCTATTCAAAGATCCTGTTTCACCTATTAATTTTAGCACTCCACTCATCAATGGATCAGGATGCTGCAGTTTAGTCTACATTGATTAATTAAAATTCTTCTGTAAGAAAGATTTTATCCCATATCTCCCATTATTTTATTTAATCATTTACTCATATCAGTATAGCCTTATGGAGATTTACATGATTTTTAAGATTTTAAAATTGGTTTTTAGAGAGGGATGGGGGAGAGGAAAGTAGAGAGAAATAACGAGAGAGAGAGAGAGAGAGAGAAACATTGATGTGAGAGCATAACATCAATTAGCTGCCTCCTGCACCCTCCCTACTAGGGATCCATCTTGCAGCCTGGTCATGTGATCTGACCAGGAATTGAACTGGTAACCTTTTGGTGCATGGGATGATGCCAACCAACTGCGTCACATTAGCCAGGACTACATTATTTTTTGTGTTATGATATTTTGCATTATTATTATATTGTTTAAATTGTTCAGACTTTTGCCATTGGGAACTCTCTTGGCTTGGCTTGTGAGTCTCTTTGATAGGACCCAACATGGTGTTTTGCTCCTCTGTGTGTGTTTAATTCTTTACTTTTTGTCACCAGAAGTTAGTGTTTCAGGCTCGTCTTGTGTTTTCCCTGCCTCAGTCCTAAAATCAGCTGTTTCTCCATGGAGTCCTGATTGCTTTTATTGGACAACTAGAGGTCTGATACATGAAGATTCATGCAAGAATGGGCCTTCCTTCCCCTAGCTGCCGGCATCGCATTCGCTCTGGCCGGAGCCGCCTTTTGCTCCAGCCTGGAGCTGCCTTTCTGCCTTCCCACACTGCCCAGAGGCCCAGAGCAGCTGGGGCAGTGTGAAACACCTGTGTCATCGCCATGGCAATGACACAAGCATCCCACCCACTCCAGCCACTCGGTGCCTGCATATGCAAATTAACCCATCTTTGTTGGGTTAATTTGCATACTCACTCCTGATTGGCTGGTGGGCATCACTAAGGTATAGTCAATTTGCATCTTACTCTTTTATTAGTGTAGATGATATCTGCATTCTTTTCCTAGGACTTCCATAATAAGTTACCATGAACTAGGTGGCTTAAAAACAATAGAAATTTATTGTTCCATAGTTTAGAAAGCCAGAGTTCTGCCATCAGTAGGGTTGATTCTTTTAGGGGACTCTGAAGGATAATTTGTTTCATATCTCTCTCCTAGTTTTTGGTGCTTTCTGGTAATTTTTGGCATTCCTTGGTTTACAGCTTCATTGCTCCAATCTCTGCTTGTGTTATCACATGGGCCTTCTTCCTTTTGTACCACTTGGTGTCCTCTCCTGTTCTTACAAGGACACTGGCCAATGGATTTAAGGCCCACCCTAAAGTAATATGACCTCATATTAAATAATGATATCTGCGAAGACCCTTTTCCAAATAAGGTAATAGTCTGAGGTTCCAAGTAGACATGAATTGAATTTTGGAGGGATACTACTCAGCTCACTAAAGTATTTAGAAACCAAGATCAGGGCACTACATTTTAAAAAGGAAAATTATTGTGTGTGTATGTACTTTGCTCAATGACAGGCTGCATACACATAGTGGTCCCAAATATTATAATGGAGCTACAAAATGCTCTTGCCTACTGATGTTGTAGCTGCTGTAATGTTGTAGTGCAGTGCATTAATTGTTTGTGCTTGTGGTGATGCTGGTGTAAACAAACCTACCATGCTGCCAGTAGTATCCTATCTAATAAAAGTGTAATATGCAAATTGACCTTATCTCTGCTACACCCACAAGCCATGCCCACCAGCCAATCAGAAGTGAGTATGCAAATTAACCCAACCAAGATGGCTGTGGCCACGGAGCCAGCAGGAGGCTTGGGTTTCCCCAGCAATGGAGGAAGCCAAGCTTTCTGCACACTCAAGGCTACAAAGTTTCAATTATACAAGATAAATAAATCCCAACAAAAATGGCGGCAGCCACAGAGCTGGAGAGAGCAGGAGGCTTGAGTTGCTCCCAGTGATGGAGGAAGCCAAGTTTCCACAGCCCTGGCCTGCCTTGGCCTCCGCTTAAGGCTACAAAGTTTCAATTGTAGAAGATAAATAAATCCCAGATACCAGGGCCTCTGCTTGGGTCCCTGGGGGGGGGGGTGTGTGGCCGGCCTGCAAACCACCACACGCCCCTCACCTAGGCTGCCCCACGCCACAAGGGAAGCTCCACCCTGATCCGGGACACTGTTCAGGGCAAACCAGCAGGCCCCCACCCATGCACCAGGCCTCTATCCTATCTAATAAAAGAGTAATATGCAAATGGACTGTCACTCCAACACACAAGATGGCTTCCCCATATGGTCAAAGATGACTGACCCCATGTGGACACAAGATGGCCACCACAAGATGGCCAGCAGGGAAGGGCAGCTAGGAGGGACCAGGTCTGCAAGGGAGGGCAGTTGTAGGCCATCAGGCCAGCAGAGGAGGGAAGTTGGGGCAACCGGGCCTGCAGGGAAAGGCAGTTGGTGGGGACCCAGGCCTGCAGGGGAGAGCAGTTAGGGGTGACCAGGCCTGCAGGGGAGGGCAGTTAGGGGCAAACATGCTGGCAGAGGAGCAGTTAGGCATCAATCAGGCTGGCAGGGGAGTGGTTAGGAGGTTATCAGGCTGGCAGGCAGAAGTGGTTAGGGGCAATTAGGAAGGCAGGCAGGTGAGCAGTTGGGAGCCAGCAGTCCTGGATTGTGAGAGGAATGTCCGACTGCCCGTTTAGGCCCAATCCTACCTGGATCGGGCCTAAACAGGCAGTCGTAAAAGTATAACACATAATTATGTATAGTACATCACACTTGATAATACAATTAACAACTACTACTAGTTTATGTATTTACTATACTTTTTTATTTTAGAGTTTATTCTTTTCAACTTATATATAAATAAGTTTGCCGTAAAACACTATGTTATGTACACTGGCAGTAGCCTCATAGATCTGTTTGCTATGTGTCTTGATTGCATTATTTTCTCTCGTGCTTGATTTAATCTTGTATTGATACATACAGTAACATGCTGTGTAGGATTTTATAGGAGCAATCCTATACAATAAAAGGCTAATATACAAATTAACTGAATGGTGGAACAATGGGTCGCTATGATGCACGCTGATCACCAGGGGGCAGACACTCAACACAGGAGCTGCTCCCTGTTGGTCAGTGAATTCCCACAGGGGAAGTGTCACTCAGCCTGAAGCTGGGCTCACCACTGGCAAGTGCAACAGAGGTGGCGGAAACACCAAGCTGAGTGGTAAGGAGTAGCAAGCAGGTGGGCGGTAAGGAGCGAAGGGTCCTGGACTGCAAAAGGGAGTGGGCCTAATCTGTCAGTCAGACATCCCCCAAGGGCTCCCGGACTGTGAGATGGTGCACGCCAGGCTGAGGAACCCCCTCAAGTGCAGAATTTCATGCACCAGGCCTCTCGTTGTCTATTATATATATAAATACAAATGTGCTGTTTTGTAAAATGTTACAACCTATCTGACAAGTACATTTCTGTACCCCTTTACTTCACATTACATTTCTAAGTCAAGAAAATTCTTTAAATATACAATGCTTCAACTTACAATTTTTTTATTTTATAATGGTATGAAAGCCATATGCATAATAAATTACATGAGACATTTGACACTATATATAAAATAGTCTTTGCATTAGATCATTTTGCTCAATTGTAGGCTAATGTAAGTGTTGTGAGCACCTTAAGGTAGGCCAAACTAAACTATGATACTGATAGGATAGGTGCATTAAATACATTTTTCCTTACAATACATTCAACTGAACACTGGGTTTATAGGGACATTTCCCCATTGGAAGTTGAGGTGCATCTGTACTATTGAAGATACATTTAATCTATGAATTTCCAATATGTAAATTTCAAAATATCTTTGTAGAAATCAAATCTTATATTCTAGGTCATAATGATACTATTAAGAAAATTTATTTTCAAATGACCTGAGAAAAACTAAAACCATAAAATTCATATTGCTTTCATTTAGCTTAATTTAAATTGAGAAATATAAAGATAGAGCAAAGATATACCATAGCAAGTACAATGTATCCACTACCCACATTTAACACATGATTTGGTTGTTTTTGCAAAATAAAATTTAAAAAAATTATTATAAAAAGAATATATTAGTATAAAATTGAAGACCCTCATTTTATCATGTATATTCAAACTCATATTCATAATAATAACCATATATCCACAAGCATAGCATTATGTGTTGTTATATTTATGTAAATATAATATTTATATAAATGACATTTTCAATTTTTAAAATTTACTTTTTAAGATTTATTTATGTTAATACATGTAGATATAGGTTTTTAAATAACTACATATTATACAATTATCTGGATATTAAAAAATATAGAATACTGACTATTAATTCATTTCTTTATTAGTAATGATTTAGATTGTTTCATTTTTCAATTTAAAAATAACTCAATATAATAATTCAAAAATAACTCATCCATGTATGACTGCTGATTTTTAGTGTATGTGGATGCTTAGCTCTATTGAATAATGCTAAATTGTACTCCATAGTGGTTTCTCTTATATATATGCCTATTAGCTGTGTAGACAAGGCTCTGCTTTTACAAGTCTATACTCATTAGTTACTAGAGGCATGCTGCACGAATTCATGCATGCGTGGGGTCTGGCCAGCCCACCCCAATGGGAGCCAATTGGGGCTGGGTTGGGAATGGGGGGAGAAAGTGGGAGTTTGGCCAGCTGGGGGGAGGGACCGTGGGCGGTTGGCCGGCCTGCCCGGCCCCCAATCAGGGTGGGGGGACTGATTGGGGCTGGGCAAGCCAGCAGGAGGGGCTGTGGGAGGTTGGGGGTCCAATCAGGGCTCTGATCGGGCCAGTTGGCTACCACAGTGTGCATCATAGTGACTGGTTGTTCCGTCATTCCAGTCACTTGGCTTTTATACATGTAGATTATCACATATATATGTATATATGTTATATATGTTATTTCTTCCATTTGGTAGATATAAAATAGTATTTCATTGCTTTAATACATTTTAATTTCTAGCAATATTGATCTTATAAAATATGATTATTGGCAACCAGATTTTCCACTTGTGATTTGCTTGTTTACATCCTTGGCTCATTTAACTTACTTTTTGTTTATTTTTAGAAACATTTAGTATATTCAGAAACTGAATCTTGATTATTTATAGGCAATACAAATATAATTTGCAGTATACAGCTTATGTTTTAACTATCTTTTTGTCATACAGAAATTTAAATTTCAATGTACTGAAATGAATCATACATTTCATTTGTTTTTGTGTGTATGTACATGTGTATTACCTTAATTTTTTTTCTTAGCCTGAAGTCATATAACTATTTTTTAAAAATACATGTTTATTTTATCTGGATTATATTTTTGCGTAATGTAAGGTAAATATTCTTTTACATTTTGTTTTTCAATTTGGACAGCCAATGTTTCCAACATCATGTATTAAAAATCCATTATTGGGCCCTAACTGATTTGGCTCAGTGGATAGAGCATCAGCCCGAGGACTGAAGGGTGCTGGTTTCTATTGCAGGCTTGATCCCAGGCCCAGTCAGAGCATGTGCAGAAGGCAACAATCTCTCACATAGATGTTTCTCTCTCTCTGCCTCTCAGCCTCCCTTTCCCACTCCCTAAAAATCAATGGAAACATATCCTCAGGTGAGGATTAATAAAAAATTTAATGAATAAAAATCCATCATCAGCATAGAGGGGATAAATGTTGGAAAAATATGTAAATAAATTAAATATACATTACAATTTTAAATATACATTAAAATCCATTATAGCTTGTAATGGTGTGGTTGTATAACCACTATCCCTGGAATATTCTGATTTGACATATTTGTGTGGATCTACTTCAGTTCCATTTCTCTGTTTGTCCATCCCTGTGCCAAAATTATAATATGCTAATTTCAACCTATGTTGCTATTTATTAAGTCAAGTCTTCCCATTTCACTTTTCTATATAGACAGTAAAATGTACTGGTTTATAATGTAAAATTTGGAGCCAGTGTAAGGGTTCAAAACTCAGTTCTATTGTCTTTTAGTAATATAACGTTGGCAAATGACTTATACTTTGTCTCAATTCCTTCACCTGTCAGGGAAATAATGGTTCCTACATCACAGTCTTCTCGCAAAAATTAAATGTGCTTATTCATGTCAAGCATTAGAATTATTCTTAAGAAATAATGTGTTAGACAGACCTCCAGAGCAAGGACAATATGCCAGGAACAGATACTTACCAGGCAGAAAGCCCCGGATGCCTAGCAAGGGGCAAAAACTGGGAAAACAAGAACCTGGCCCCCAGGGTAACCTTTCCTCCCCTAGCCTATGGCTAGTCATTTGGTTTACATCCCCTTACTTTTTCCTCCCTTAAGATAACATCTAGGCCTCAGTTGTATTTCAGCTCCAGGCTCAGAAAAGCAGCAAAACCAGAGAAGTGATACAATGGCTGCCTCAGGACCAGCTGCATTGACTAATGAGCCCCTGCACTGGCACAGACCAATCCGCGGAGACCAGGACCCTGAAACAGCACAGCTGGAAAGCTGATGAATATTCTATTAAGACCCTCCCCTGTGACCTCCCCTAAGATTTCCACCTGCAAGAGAGAGAAATATATGCTCGTGATGAAGGACCCATCATGCACTCTCCCTCCAAGGAGCACATCCATGCCATTCCCCCAAAGGCAAGGATCCCCCAGCCTCTAAGGGACCCCACCAGACTTGCAACCAGGGGGACATTGGGTAGTGGCAGTTCGTTCCAGGATTATCCCCTGAACCTGTCTTCAAGGCCCCCTTTTCTCTGACTTCTCAGTGAGCCAGTGCAGCCCAGCCTAGGCTTTCCTGTTGCTTCTTTTGTGACTTTCCTTGTTTCATTGTCCTAGATATATTTTGGCTGCCCAGTAAGTATCCCCTTGGCTCAGTGTTATTCAGCTCTTCCCTTTGGCTATCCCATCCCTAGGCAGGCCCTTCCCTTAAATAAATTAAATTTTATTTAATCACCATCTGAGATGGCTATTTAGCCTAAACACATGCACCATCCACTATGTTAAGCTTTCACTAAGTACTCAATAATTATTCAAAACTGTCTTGCATTTTCTTAGTCTTTTATTCTTCCTTGTGAATTTTAGGGCCAGAATTTCAAATAGTTTAATAAACCCTACCCAGATTTTTTTTTTCTGAAATGTCACTGAATTTATAGAGTAACATGTTCTCTAACTGATTTGGTGAATGTTTTATTTGAGCACCATTAACTCCTAATACTAAGCTGTGATAGAAACTAGTGTGTAACTAGTCTTGATACACAATATATTATGGAATAAATTTACAAAATGTTTGACTATAAAGCAATTGTAGAAACTTGTGAGTTATTTTTTTAAGATACAAGAGTGACTTAACAATCATGTAAAATTAGCTGCTTATGGAAAAATGAGGAACTTGAGGCTCAGGAAACGGATTGGCTCAGTGTGTCACAGTGGAGTGGTCCTAAGACTCACAGCTGGAGCGTGGCTCTCTTTCTTTGTACAGCAGAGGATCTTTGACCAAAAATAGATTTGTTGTTATTAAAAGAACTTAAAAATAATTAGATATATTAAATTTTAATATTCTCCTTAATATCTTTTTGATAACTGACTACACTTAAGTATTTTAAAGTGCCCCCAGGTCAATAGGAACATAAATGGCTGATTTGGAGGACATTTAATAGGGAATCTCAGCTGAGAAAATTGGCACATAAAATCTTTTACTACTATTTTGTTTTAATATTTACCTCAAAAGAACTCTAGATTCTTCTGTCATATTCTCCTTTCTATTTTTTTATTCTCTCTCAAACCTTTTAGTCACTGATGTACTCAGTAAATTACTAGAGGTTTGAAGCATTTCTATCCGTTCTGCTTTAGGTTGATGCAGCATTAGCATGCATAGTGCTCAGCAAACTTTTTGGGTGATTGTTTGGGGAGGATTATGAGGGTGCTGACATGGTTATTGATGAAAACACCTATTTAAGGGTCACACCCTCATGGTAGTAAAAACTGTTTTTGACTGCAGTTCATCTTTTAAAATCCTGCTTTGCTGTCATCACTTCCACAAAGTTGTTTCTGACATCCTCCAGAGGAAAAGGAGAACATGTTTTGTAAATAAGTTTATCCTTAAAGAGAAAATTGAATATAACTGTATCATCCTATGTAATAAAGAGGGAATATGCTAATTGGCCATCACTCTGTCACAAAGATGGCTGCACCCACAGCTGAGGCCAAGTTCCCATAAGGAGCCTTAACGAGCAATCAGCAGGGACCTGAGGCTATGCCCTCCCCCGCCCCGTGAGGCTTGATAGGGGACCTCAGGCTGCTCCTTCCACCCCAGCGCCAGGCCAGGGGACCTCAGGCCGAGCCCCCCACCTGGTGGGGCTTGACAGGGGACTTCAGGCCACAACCCCCACCCAGCAGGGCTTGACAGGGGACCTCAAGGTGCACCCCCAGTGCTGGGTCAGGGGAACTCAGGCTGTACTCCTGCCCAGTGGGGCTTGACGGGGGACCTGAGGCTGTGCCCCCCTGCCGGTGTGGCTTCACAGGGTCCCTGAGGCTGGGTCCCCTCCCAGTGCTGCACCAGGGGACCTGAGGCTGCGTGCCCTCTCACCCCCCCACCTGGTGGGGCTTGATAGAGGACCTCAGGCCACGCCCCCTGTCCTGGTGCCGGGCCAGGGGACCCGAGGCTATGCCCTCTTCCTGGCAGGGCTTGACAAGGGTGGGACTGGCCAGGTCTGGATCTAGCCCAATGGGGGGTGTGTGGCCAGGTCTGGGTCTCATGCGATTTTGAGGTGCATGTGGGTGGGCGGGGACTTGACTCTGGGTCCCATGGTGAGCCTCAGACTCTGACAGGAGGAAGGTTTTCATATACATTTTACTAATTTTCTTTCATCTCTGACACTTCTATTATCGAGCAAGGGCAAATAGCAATATTAAATTATTTCCTCTAATAAATCCCCTTTTAATGTACACGAGTTTTGTGCACCCGGTCACTAGTAATTGGATAAAAGGTTACCAGATGGCATTTTTAAAATGTACTACAAAAACCATGCATTTGGCACTATTGCTTGCGAAACACAAATAAAAATCCTAGTGAGCCCTAGCTGGTTTGGCTCAGTGGATAAAGTGTCAGCCTCTGGACTTAAGGGTTCCAGGTTCAATTCCAGTTAAGGGCACATGCCCTGGGTTGCCAGCTCAATCACCAGTAGGGGGTGTGCAGGAGGCAGCCGATCAATGATTCTCTTTCATCATTGATGTTTCTATCTCTCTCTCCCCCTCCCTTCCTCTCTGAAATCAATAAAAAGATATATTTTTTAAAAAATCCTAGTAATTGGGTTAATGGAGGACATTTTTTACTTTTTACTCAGGTAGTTTTGCTGAATTTTTAAGCCGGCAGATTCTTGATTCACTTTCTTATTGAAAAGAATTCAAGGAGGAAAAAAGAATCCAGCTTTGTTGTTTACTCATTGGTCCATTTTACAGCAGTTCACGCCGGGATTTGTGATTTCCCGTTCTTTTTAGAATGCATCTACTCAGACAGATATGATTGAAAGGCACTTCTGCTTCAAAGCCTCTATTTTTCAATAACTTGTAACCAAGCTAATTAACTGGTGAAATGAAATGATTCATGCTTATTGTCAGTTGAAAAGCGAATTTAGCTATATAGGGGAAAAATCCTTGAATTTATTTTAGAAGATCAGTTAAAATCTTTTAGATAGTTTGACAAAAATTCTTTAGTGAATCAACCTTGCCTCAAAATCTTTAATATCCAAACAAAGAAACAACTGTTCAAGGAACAGTACATTGTGCCCGTTTGTTGTTTTCCTTAACTGTATTTTTCTTGTTGACACTGTTATAGATGTCTATGCCTGTTTTTGATTCTCCTAATCAAGACCACAGTGTGGCCTATAATCATGCTAAATAATTAAATTTCTTATGTTAAAAATAAGACATGATTTATAAACACACAGAGCATTTAGATATAAAAGCAATAATGAACAACATAAACTGATGAACAAAAATAGAACCAGAGACACAGAAGCATCGAACAAACTGTCCAACCTATCAGGGAAGGTGGATGGTAAGGGGGAAAGAGATCAACCAAAGGACTTGTATGCATGCAAATGAGCATAACCAATGGACACAGACAGAAGTGGGGTGAGAGCATATGCTGGGGGGTGGGAGCAGCCGGGGAGAGGTCAATGGGGGGAAAAGGAGACTCATATAATCCTTTAAACATTAAAGAATTTAAATAAAAAAATATATATATAAAAGCAATTTTATTTTATTTTTCCTCCTTCTCCTTGCTACTCAGAAAGAATAAAACACAATCCTAAGAGGGCAATTTAAATTCTTTTTGCCCTTCCATAATGGGGGTGTATCTCTGAGTATAGGAAAAAATTAGATGTCACCTAAGGATGACTATGGAGATGAGAAACCAGCAAATCTTAAGGAAGTTGGACAATGGTGGAGAAAACTCCACTCCTCTTATAATACCTGGGTGAGCAGGTACAGTGAAGGATCATCAGAGTGACTTGGAAGTCTTGGTAGTGGTCATATTAATTCAACCACTCAACCATTTTTAGAAGCAAAATTGGTCTATTGCTTTTGCCCAAGGTGCTATAATGTTGATGTCCGATTTAGACCAGATTTTACCTTGTCAGCCTCCAGCACCTCATCTGTTAATTAACAGCAAGAATGTCATGTGCTCCCAATCTAACCCTTAGGTCGCATCTGTTCTATATACAAACACAATATGCCAGACCACAATTACTCAGTTCTCTGACTGTAACCATAACATGGAGAATGATATTTAAGATAAACTTGAATTAAATATTCAAATTTCACTTAAAGGATGGAAAACAAAGAAGTAAGAATTTAAAAAGATATAAGAATTAGGAAAGCAAAGTGTCATATGAACCACAAAATATCAGTTTTCTATAACGTTATTTAAAATATTAAATGCTGCCCTGATTGGTTTGGCTCAGTGGATAGAACGTTGGCCTGCAGACTGAAAGGTCCCAGGTTCGATTCCGATCGAGGGCATGTTACCTTGGTTGCAGGCACATCCCCAGTGGGAGGTGTGCAGGAGGCAGCTGATCGATGTTTCTCTCCCATCGATGTTTCTGACTCTTTATCCCTATCCCTTCCTCTCTGTAAAAAAATCAATAAAGTATATTAAAAATAACATATTAAAATGCATTAAAATTAATTAATTAATTAAATATTAAATGCTGTTGAAAAAAAGGTTTAATTTTTTTAAATGGGCAGAGGACCTAGATAGACACTTCTCCAAAGAGGACATACAGATGGCCAACAGACATTAAAAGATGCTCAACATCACTAATTATCAGGGAAATGCAAATTAAAACCACAATGAGTTATCACCTCACACCTATCAGAATGACTATCGGAAAGGCAAAATATAAGTGTTGGCAAGGTTGTGAAGAAAAGCTTGTACACTGTTGGTGGGATTATCAATTGGAGCAGCCACTATGGAAAACAGTATGGAGATTCCTCAAGAAATTAAAAATAGAACTACCCTATGACACAGCAATGCCACTTCCAGGTATTTATTCAAAGAAATTCAAAACACTAATTTGAAAAAGATATATGCATCCCTATGTTAATTGCAGTGTTTGCAATAGCCAAGATAAGGAAGCAACCTAAGTGTCCATCTGTAGACAAATGAATAAAGAAGAGGTGGTACATATATTTGATGGAATACTACTCAGCCATAAAAAAATAAAAATCATGCCATTTGGGATAACATGGATGGACCTATAAGGTATTATGCTAAATGAAATAAGTCAGACAAAGGGTAAATAGCATATGGTTTCACTTATATGTGAAATCTAAAAAATGAGTGAACAAACAAAACATAAACTCATTATTACAAAGAACAAATGAGTGGTCACACTGTGGGAATGAGTGTAGGGGAATGGGTGAAAAAGGTCAAAGGAATTAAGAAGGAAAAATTGCCAGTTATAAAAATAGTAACAGGGATGTAAAGTACAGCATAGGGTATGTAGTCAATAATATTGCAATAACTCTGTATGGTGTCAGATGGATACTAGACTTAACAGAGTTGTCGCTTCATAAAGTACAGAAATGTCTAACCACTATACTGAAATTAATATAATATTGTATGTCAACTTAAATTGAATAAATAAATTTTTAAAAATCTATACTTTTAATGTACTTTGTTAGAAGAATCAGACCACTCTAAATGTGCTCTTAAGTAACCTGAATAATTGTGTAAGGCCCTGAAAAAATGAATAAAGGAATATACTGCAGATCCAATAGGCATTAAAAGTAGTATGGTCTGTACTTGTGATAAGATCTGCAGGAGATAACAGCATTACAGCAGAGTTTCCTAAACTATTAAAGATGAATTAGAGCCTCTTCGGCATAATAGTTATATTTCTCAATTGAATACAAATAGAATAGCAGTTCAGTTTTATACAACCATTTATGTGAACTCTCTGCCAACTCATAAGAGAGGAACACACTCATTGAATTATCAAATTAAAAGACCAAATATTTAGACTCTGGTGAATTTACCAAGAAAATATCATGTGCAACTGGTCCAGAGGCCCAGTAAGCTCTTTCTTTGAAATGCTACTATAGATTATATTGTGCTCAAATTTTTCTTTAACTCCTACTATATAAGACTCTTTTGGGAAATTTAAATTTAACTTAAACATATATGCATCTGCAAAAAAAAAAAAAAAGACCAAATAAACAAAGTAGTTAGTCCATTTATTTCCTAAGTAACTAACATTATTTCTAGTAACTAAGTTTGTTATAAGTAACTATCTTCTTTCACAAAATTTAAGTCAATGTTGACAATTTATTTTATACTACTTAAAGGAAGCCAATGATACCTCATTTTTATTTTGAGTTATATCAGTTATTTTATGACATATACTAGCTATGTGTTGGCCCCTTATACAGGTTTTTAAAATAAAAATTCTTAGGCTGAGCCATAGAAATTAGCAGAAATTAGGCCTAAACGGGCAGTTGGACATCCCCTGAGGGGTCCTGGATTGTGAGAGGGTGTAGGCCAGGCTGAGGGACAACACCCCCCCGTGCATGAATTTTGTGCACTGGGCTCTCTAGTCCTAGCTAATAAAAAGGTAATATGCAAATTAACGTCACTCTGTCACAAAGATGGCAGCGCCCACAACCACAAGATGGTGGTGCCCAGTCCTCTCAGCCCTACTGTAGTCCCTCAGTCCTGGGGGGTGGCCGCTGAGAGCTGGCAGTGTGAGTAGCCTGGTGGAATGCTTGCGTCGCCGCCCCGGTGATGAGGCAAGCATTCTGCGTCCAGCCATGATGGGCCATTGGCCAGGCCGGGACATGGATGGGCCTCTGGGCAGCAGGCGTGGAGTGGCCAGGCCCCGCAGAGAGCTACTGGCGCATGGATTTGTGTGCAGGGCTACTAGGATATATATAATATAATAATTTTTGTTATGGGATGTTTGGAAAAGATCCTCATTTTGTGATAAATGGTGACAATTTACATTCTTTGTTTGTTTCTCTTAGAGCAACTGTTAGAACTTCAATTTTAACCATATAATATTGATATATTTATTAACTATATAATTATTATTATAACTATATCAACAGTGAACTCTTCCTATAAATGGCCAGATAGTGAACATTTTCAGTTTTACAGGCCATTTGGTCTTTGATGCAACCACCTGATTCTGTTTTAGTGAAACATCCACAGACTGTATATAAAAGTGATAGCTATGGCTGTGTTCCAGCAAAACTTATAAAACAGGCAGCAGACTGGATATGACCATGGATCATAGACTGCTGACCTGAACTTAAGCACTGAAAGATGTATGCTTAAATTGTGACTGAAATGTCACTGAGGTAGCAGTGCTTAAAGCTTTAGCATCTCAAACTGGGTTTGATTCTTAGACTAAGCTTTTCCCAGGTCTATGACTTTTGGCAAGTTACTTGATCTCTCTGTGCTTCAAATCCTTAAGCACAAATGGAAATAATAACTATTATTGTAAAAATATTTGAGATAATTATCCTAGGTAATTCATGTGAAGTACCTAACAGTGTAGCTTGGCTCACAAAAAAAGTCAATAAACCTTAGCTACATTATCCTTTTTCTTTTACTAAGATTATCCTATATAATAAAGAGGTAATATGCCAATTGACTGCCCCCATATGGTCAAAGATAGCCACCCCCATGTGGACACAAGATGACTGCCACAAGGTGGCCAGCAGGGGAGGGCAGTTGTAGGCAATCAGGCCAGCAGGGGAGGGCAGTTGGGAGGGACCAGGCCTGCAGGGGAGGACAGTTGGGGGGGGGCAGGCCTGTAGGGAAGGGCAGTTGGGGGGGACCAAGCCTGCAGGGGAGGGCAGTTAGGGGCAATCGGGCTGGCAGGGGAACAGTTAGGTGTCAATCAGGCTGGCAGGGGAGTGTTTAGGGGGTGATCAGGCTGTCAGGCAGAAGCAGTTAGGGTCAATCAGACAGGCAGGCAGGTGAGCAATTGGGAACCTGCAGTCCTGGATTGTAAGAGGGATCCCAGATTGAAGAGGGTGCAGGCTGGGCTGAGGGATACACACCCCCATGCACGAATTTTATGCACTGGGCTCTAATATATTATATAATGTCATATAATCTAATATACACAATATATGTTGTCATTTTGCTCTCACTAAGATTATATATTTCATATTCATAAGATATGACATTTATACAACCTAACACAGATATTATTTTTAAAAAATTTAATTTTAAAAGTTTTGTTTCCCAATAATTTTTGGTGGTTCCCCCCCCCCCCCCCCCCGTTTTGTATGTTTGCTACTAAAAGTGTTTAAAATAGCATTGTTCTAATTTAATTAAATATACTTTTCTTAAGTTATTCAAGACTATGTATAAGTTTGGGACTAGGCATACCAGGAAATGCTAAAGTCCAGACATTCAGATTAAAGGAAGTCTAGACACAGTAGAATTAATGAAAATCTAGACACATAAGGATTAAAGAAAGCTAGACAATCTGTTGCATTTAGTCAAGATGCAGATTCACTTCAAAACAAGTGATTCAAAAGGTTTTCACATGTTAACCACCAGTTATGTGAAACAACAGTATTATAAAAGAACTAGAGGCCCGCTGCATGAAATTCATGCATGGGTTGGGTCCCTAGACCTGGCACGTGATCAGAGCTGATTGGGGCTTTCTGGCTGCCAGCTGGGGCCTTCCTTCATTCTGCATTGCCCCCTAGTGGTCAGCGCACATTATAGCGAGCGATCAAACTCCCAGTCTCCTGGTTGAGGTCCTCAGGGGACACTTTGCGTATTAGCAATATAGATAGATAGATGATAGATAGATAGATAGATAGATAGATAGATAGATAGATAGATAATTTTGGTCTTGATAGCAAGGCAAGTAAAATATATGGCCTTGTTATTTCAAGTGGTGCAAATTGGAAAAATCTAGACTTCACAAAAATAAAAATATGATTGACATTTATCATGACTTATAAAAATAGATTTTATGAATTTTTCCCTTATACCATTTATATATACACTAGAGGCCCAATGCACGAAGATTCATGCAAGAATGGGCCTTCCTTCCCCTGGCTGCCAGCTCTGACTTCGTTCAGGCCGGAGCCGCCTTTTTGCCCTGGCCTGGAGCCACCTTTACACCTTCCAACGCTGCCCAGAGGCCTGGAGTGGCTGGTGCGGTGTGGAACGCCTGCATTGCCGCTATGGCGATGATGCAAGCATCCCACCCTGCCCCCAGCCACTGGGTGCCTGTGTATGCAAATTAACCGACCATATTGGTTGAGTTAATTTGCATATTTGCTCCTGATTGGCTGGTGGGCGTCACAAAGGCATAGTCAATTTGCATCTTACCTTTTTATTAGTGTAGATATTTGTATAAATGCATATGTGGGTATATATTTGCTTAAATATATTACACAACTTTCCACCTTAATAAGATTTAATAAACAGGTGTGTTGATCATAATTAACCTTCTCCTGATGACTCATCATTCTACAAAAGTGAGCATGGATGTTGAGCTTGCATTTAAAGGCCCCAGGATATTCTAATTACCAGTTTCATTTTATCCGATATTGACAACTTTTTATCTTGTATAATCTGGTACAAGTCAAGTAAAATCATACTGCTTCATTTTTAATTTACATACAATTTGAATGCAATAGCAGCCTATCTTTGGAATTAGAGCTTTGTGATATCCCATGCTCAAGATGTTTAACTGTTTATTCATTTTTTAGAGAGATAATGATTCCAAACTTCACATGTGCCCAGAATTCAATTAATATACAGTTTCTCCTAAAAATATAACACATTTGCACTCTTAAGAGAAAATGATGCTGTTCACTGAACTCCAAAGGTTAGTTGTAGACAACAAAATTAGAAACACATTGCCACCACTGTGATTAATTTTGACTATTGAAAATTTTACACATTTGTAAGTTTTACAGAATAATTTCAAATAAATTTTGACAGTATGAGTAGTGAAGACAAATGTCTATTTGAACTATCTTTTATCCCTTGTATGTATGTGTGTATATATATGTGTGTATATATATGCATATATGTGTATATATGTATATATATATGTACATGTATATAATTTTATTAAATGTATTGGGGTGGTAGTTAATAAAAATGATATGGGTTTTAAGAGTACAGTTCTAATAAATCATTGTATATTGCATTGTGTTTACTACCCAAGGTCAAATCTTCTGTCACCAAACATTTGACCCCCTTTACCTTTTACTATCCCACCCTCATATCCACACTCTGGTAACCATAATACTGTTGTCTGTGTCTATGAGTTTTTGTTTATTTGTTTTTCTTGTTCAGTTGTTGCTTTCAGTTTTATATCTCACATATGAATGAAATCTATGGCCACATGATATCCCATGTATATTAATCACAATTGTG
Source organism: Corynorhinus townsendii (assembly GCA_026230045.1). Taxonomy (NCBI): domain Eukaryota; kingdom Metazoa; phylum Chordata; class Mammalia; order Chiroptera; family Vespertilionidae; genus Corynorhinus; species Corynorhinus townsendii. The sequence goes on from JAPDVU010000004.1 coordinate 74,398,073, forward strand.
ATTTAAAATAATCACAGGACTTTATGATTAATAAAGTGTTGTATAAATTTTTTCATTTATCCCAGAAAATTAAAATAAAATCTATGAATCATCCAAAGTCAGGTTATGGATTAAATATTTCTCAATACTCTTGATTTCTTTCAAAGCCTCAGTTGATACAATGTTTATAGAGTTGCTGAGCTGGTCTTTCCTCATTTGATTCTAGTAAGTTTAAGATAGAAACTAGTATAACTAAAATGCATAAATATGAGAAACGTGGTTTACCATAAATGTTTAATGTTCTTGAGTTTTATAGCAGGTACAATCTAAGTTTAAATTAATTGAAAAATTAACTCAATTAATTGAAAAAGAAGGAAGGAGTTAACATAAAACAATGTATTTTAGAGATGAAACTCTACTTTCCCCCCCAAAACGATAAAATTATTAACCATAATACAGTCTTCCCCAACACAATTTCAAAATTACACCTTGTATTTTTATGCTGCTTTTTTATGAGTTTTAAAATATGTTTCCTGAAAAAGAGTAGATTTTCCTTGTGGTTTATTGGTGATCTTAAAGAATATATTTAAAGATAACAATTTTAAGGATCCTGGCAGCCTACAGATGTAACATCATTGATTTACTATCTCCATGCTCAGAAGTCAGTCCTTGAAAGTAGCAACTGAAATTCTATAGTAGAAGGCAATTCAGCAAAGCTAGTGCAAATGAATAACAACAGTGTGTAGAACAGTCAGTGATGCCCTGGAGTCTGCTTTCACCAACACGGGAGAGCCAGCTGTGCATATCCCATCGCCATTCTGTGTCAGTGACATTATGTTGGTAACTTGCAATGGCCATGTGGGGTGTTATGCCACAGAAATCCGAAAATGCTACAAATCAAGCCTTTTTTCTTTCTTTTTATTTCCTTCTTGAGAGCCAATGCTTAAAGATTTATGAGCACAACACTGTACTTTCTAATAAAGATTCAAACATTTTCTTTTGGTTTAAAAATAATACAGTGATATTCTCACTTAGAATTGTTGTAATTAGAATAAATAAGACAATAAAAAGAATGGTCAAAATTAACTCCAGCCCAGGTCAGTGTGGCTCCGTTAGTTGGGCATCATCCCCTGCACTGAGAGGTTGCTGGTTCTATTCCTGGTCAAGGCACGTGCAGGGTTGCAGGGTGGATCCCTGCGTAGAGGGTGTGCAGGAGGCAGCAGATCTGTATTACACTCTCACATCAATGTTTCTCTCTTTTCCCTTCCTCTTTCTCTAAAAAATATCAATAAACTATTCTTAAAAAAATAACTGTAATAATGACACTTCTATTTTTCATGGTAGACTATGGAATATTTATTAATTTATTCACTTAATCATTCTTTGTTTCGCTGTTTATATTGTGTGTGACAAACACTAAAGATAAATAAGAAATTAATTTCACTCAAAAACTCATATTTATAGGAAAGAGCACATTCACAGAGAGTATGTATTAAATGCAAATGAAGAAATGTGCAAATATGGTAGGGACACCACAGAACAGAACCCGTTATAAGATAATGAGTTCGTAGCAGACTCCTAGGTTCTGAATATAATGTCTTAGAATGTGGGTACTAGAATATATATTGTTTATTAAATCAGTGACAAAGAAATGGATCCTGTCAATGAAAATTCTAAATTTAATGGTTATATTTAAAATTCCTAAATCTATCACAAGTAAAGCATCTTTCCCTCTACTCTAAAACAGGCATCTATTCTCTTTGGATCTAGCTTTGCATCCATCATGATATGTTCAAATTGTCAGAAAGAATTTGGGTTGTTCTCAGACTATGCAGTGGTAGGTACATGTACTGGAAAGAAAACCAACATTTTAAGCAAGTGATTTTATTTATAGATGTAAAACTTCCTTCTCTTTCAGTGTGCTGGGTAATTTCTGAGTGTAGGAGGAGGAAGGTAACATTTCTGTGAGAAGGAAAATTTACTCCTTGGTAACGGCAGGGGAATTTCCATGAGGGTATCCAAGAATATCAATGTTATAAAATATAATTACTTTGTTTCTGGTAGTTTTAAGTTGAGGTCTGGTTTTTGAAAGATACAGGCTCAGCTATGAGGAGTGAAAGCAATTTATACTTAGTTTAATTTATTGAGCACTGTTTATGCCTAGAGTGTTATAGGGTAAAAAGAGATGGACACAACGTGGTGTCTGCCCTCTAAGTATTTACAATTTATTTGGCGAAGAGAGATGCAAAGATCTTCAACATAACATTGCAGTAACTACCACAGAAGAGGTAACAATAAAGGGAGAGACCAAGAGGAAGCAAGAATAATTGCACTGGGAAGGAGATATGAAAGAGGTAGTATAGAATTAAGATAGGAAATGGCAATTGGCCATTGCAATGGAGGAGTAACCTGAGCAAAGACATGCTTTCAGAGAGGTCTGGGGTGCGTTGATGAGACCAGCATAGAAGGATCCTGTTGAAGACAGAGATCTGGAGATCTAAACGACAGTGGCAACATAGAAGCCAAAGGAGATGAGAGAGAAATAGTCTCTAAATGGATTCAGGTCTTTAAAATGTCTGTTGGCTTTGGCACATAGTGATCAGCTCATTTCCAGATCAGTTCCCAGGGATAGAGTGTGATGGGAGAAGAAGGTAACCTCAGTGGATTGAAAAATGAATGGATGATAGAGGAGTGAAGATGGGAGCTGGGATGGAATTGATGAACGTTAGCCTCATGGGATGGAGATACTTTGGTGAGTGGTAAAGAATCTCCAAAGAGCAAGTTTATAGGCTGAGGAAAAGGAGACGGTAGGGAGGGCCAGAAAAGAAGAAGAAATGGGCATTGCCTTGGAGAAGATTGGATCTCTCTGACCCAGTGAAAGTGGGTAAACGAGCTCTAAGTAGAAGGAGACTAGAAGAAGGAAGGGAAATATGGATTAGGATATATAAATAAGTAAGAGAGGCAGGAAATTGAAAGTATCTAATTATGTCAGTTTTCTACTTGTCAGTGAGAAGAATGAAAGATGGAACTAAGAAGACACAACCATATTACCAAGTAGATTTGAGAGTCTAGCCCTCTCTGAAAACATTATTTTTGGATGTCATTTGTCTGCCTGGGTGCTTGGATTTAGTTATGAGAGCTTAGGAAACTGCCTAGGTATGAAGAAAGGGACTACTATAGGATTGAGTTGTAATTGCAATTTTGCCAGGCAGATGCCATGAAAAGGCAGGAATACAAAGATGTTGAAATTATTTGTAATCAAGATTTTGGAAGAGTATGCTGGGCACAAAAAGAGGTGAGATAAAAACCACTTTACACAGTAGCTGAAAATGGAGGGGAGGGAGTACAGTTATTAAATGGAAAAGGAATTACCTTGGAAGTGATATCCAAGAGGTGAAAGGACTGGAGATTGTAGTTAGATAATGAAGTGAAACTGAGGTATCTTATTTGGAGCAATTCAAAGTGATTAAAAAAGGGGGCAGTTGTGTGTGTGTTGGGAAGGGGGTTATATGTGTCTGCACGTACATGCTACCTTCTCTTCTCAGGGTTCCTTTTTCTCAGTCTGCTTTTTACGTCTTTGTGTAATAATTCTAATTGTGGTCAAAATACATGTTGTATCACTTTGTATTCAACTTACAGATTTAGGAATTTCCTCTTAAAAATAATATCACAGCAGCGGGACCCCCATTGCAGAACTGATTTTGGGAGGTCTGTTTGGCAACAGCAGTTTCCTGGGATAGCTGATTCAGCTCAGGTGATAAGTTTTGGCTCTCACACAGATGCAGCTACATGAAGACAAAATGAGCTTAACAGCTAAATTGTAGACAATTCAACATGCTCAGCAGGTGAGCTTTCTAAGTTTGGACCCACAGATTTCTAACTTCTGGAGGCTGCTTGGTAGTCACTACGGCACTAATTGGGTTTGATTTATTATTGCACCAGCTACTGTTCATGCTTTAAATCATAGATTCTTCTAACTGCTAGATTGAAATCACTGTGTACAATTTAAGGGCTTTTGTTAGGTAATAATGCTCCTAGGTGGAGCAAAATATTTAACAAAAACAAAATGTAAGCTTATGTACAATTAAAGTGTAACACCCAGGGGCTCTGAAACTGGTACGAGGCTATTTTAATTTAATATTGCATAAAGTTCTTTTCATTCTGGATAGACTGATGTTGACACAGATTTTGTTAAAGAGCGTGGAAAGCTCCCCCCAGCCATCCCTCAGTTTTCTGTTGGCCTGCTTTCCTTTTGTCTTCCTTGCATTCTCAGATTTCCTCAGTTACCCAGATTCAGTGTTTAATTATGGATAGAGCATTACTGAGGAGAGAGGGTAGTATATAGAACGTGGTTTTAAATTCTTAATTCTAACCAGACATATGTTTCCCAGAAACTCTCATAACCAAACAGTGAGTTTACACTATTTTTAGTAAATTCACATGCTCTTTCATTTCAATTCATTTTCAATTGTAAGAACTTAAATATATCTTTCAAATATCTACATTTATATATCTACTAGAGGCCCCGTGCACGAATTCGTGCACGAGCAGGATACCTAGGTCTGGCCAGCGATCAGGGCCGATCTGTGGGGTGACCAGTGGGGCGATTGGGGCCCCCGCTTGCACCCGCCTTTGCTGGCCTAGTGCTGCCTGCTCACCAGCCCTGCCACCCCACCAGTTGGCACTTGTGGATTGGGGGCAACTCCTGTGTTGAGCGCCTGCCCCCTGGTGGTCAGTGCATGTCATAGTGACTGGTCGTTCCACCATTCGGTCAATTTGCATATTAGGCTTTTATTATATAGGATACCTATATAGATCTTTTCCTATTATTAGCAGTGTTCTAGATATTTTAGGAACACAAAAAGATGAAACCTATGCCAGTACCTCAATTTCTGACAACCTAATTGTGGTAGATTACTATCATGCAGGGGATAAAGCCAGGAAAACAAAGTGAAATATGAAGTGTTAAACCACACTCCCAATATTCATTCAGCAAACATCTATGGAACACTGTTTTAGGCACCCTTCTTGGGCATACAGTGTTGAACAAAACGGATAGAAATACCTGCTCTCACATGGTTTACGGTGAGCAGACAGTAAGCAACATTAAACAGTAAGTACATTGAAGAGTAAAGAATGCTAAATAAAAACAATGAGGAGGAAATGGGTATATGAAATATCAGCAGGATGGTGTGAGGAATTTTGATAAGATATCTGGTGAATGGGTCATTAGATAGAAATCTAAGTAAAGTAGCTGCATTGGCTGTGCAGATATCTGGGAAAGGGTTATTCCAGGCAGAGAAGTCAGGTGCAAAGGCTCCATTGGCAGGAGTATGCTCAAGAGGGCAGAATGGTGGGAATGGCCTCAATGAGGAGGGGATTTTGGGGGAGAGAGTTGAAATGAGAAGGGACAGATATCAAGAAGTTTGTAAAGAGGATATCTCCAGAATTTGAAATTTGAACTGGGTTTTGATGAATAGATGGACATTGAATTGTCATATAACTATTGATAAATAGCTCAATCTGAGCTAAGACATAGTAGAAGTTACCTTAGAGTCCTTGAGGATGAGGCACCTAGTATGCCTTGAGTAAAGGAAACATTCCAGGACTAAGTAATTTTGCTGGAACTAAATTACTAATGCCATTTAGAGACATGAAAGGAATCTCTTACTTGAGAAAAGTAGAGAATCTTGGAAGTTTTTGACCCTCAGAGCTTAAATAAATTGAACCAGAAGAGTTAAAAGGAAAACAGAAAGAGAAAAAATAAAATTGACTTCTAAATAGCAGTTTAAACAATCAAACTCTATTTCTCATTTTCTGTGGACTTGTGGTTTGTAAACATGTGTGGCTTTGCATGAACTTGTGAACAGATCTGTAGCTAATCTATATATATATAAAAAGCCAGTGACCATAACACCATAACAACCAGAACTACTGGTCACTTTGACATCCACTGCGGCCAGCCAACTGGCCGATCAGGGAGCAGGACCAGCGGCCAACTTCCCACGGCCCCTTCCCCCAGCTGGCCCCACCCCAGATTGCCATCCCCTACACCAATAGGGGTCAGGGCCAGCTGGCCAACCGCCTGCAGCCCCTCCACCTGGCTGGTCCTGCCCCCGATGAGCCCCCACCACCCTGATCAGTCCACAACCCCTCCCCCTCACAAGCTCTGCCCCCAATTGGCACCCCCACTCTGATCACGGGCAGGTCTAGCCTGCAAACCACCCATGGCTGCTCCTCCAGGACGCTGGCCCTTGATTAGCCCCTCCACTCCAATCGGGGCAGGGCCTGCCGGCCAATCACCCATGGCCCCTCCCCTTAGCCAGCTCGGCCCTGATTGGGGCCCAGTTGGGATGGGTTGACCTGCCAACCTCCCACAGGCCCAGCCCTGATCAGTCCCAATTGGGGCCAGGCCGGCCAGACCCCACCTGTGCACTAATTCTCGCATTGGGCCTCTAGTGATATTATAAGGAACTTGAAAGGAACTGTGGATCCATGAGGCTGTGATGGGCACAGGGGCAGTTTATGGCTCATCCTCTGTGCCCCCGGTCATCTGTCTGCCAGCAGCCCTGCTCCCACTGCCACTGCTCCCACATGCTGACGGCGTCAGCCACCCACTTGCACCAGTGGCCTTTGAGGGGAGATGGAGGCTGGCAGCCACTGCTCGCACCCACTGCTGGCGCCGAGCGATCAGGGCCAGTGCTGAATGCCAGCGGCGAGTGCAAGTGGCCGCTCCAGCACCAGCAGCAGGTGCAAGCAGAGCGGTGCTGGCAGAAGATGCGAGAGCTGGGTAGGACTGCAGCGCATGGGAGCAAAGAATTTTCAGTAACAACCAGAGGCTCAGCCCAATGACAGCAATCAGCGCCCTCCCTTGGTCTGGCACCCCTGCTCACCTGCTCCACCATCCCACCATGGCCGACGCCCACCATGTTCTGTGCGACCCCTGGTGGTCAGTGCACGTCATACTGACTGGTTGTTCAGTTGTTTGGTTCAGTTGTTCCCCTGTTAGGTCTATTTGCATATTAGGGTTTTATATATATACTAGTAGATGTGGTTTGAGATTGTAGAAGATAATAGGAAGTGAAGAAGATTAAAGGAAGATATGAGATGTAGAAATAAGAACATAAATAAAAAATTAACAATTCAAAAAGCTGGACTTTCCTTAAAATTTCTTTTAATTTGATATTAGGAATGTTTTAATGTGTCAACATTTATTGCAGTACAGTCACCTGCTCTTTAGGTTATCTCCAACTGGTTTTTCAGCTGTCTACATTTTGAGATAGACTGTGTTTTGAAGCCTATTTTTCTAACAGTAAAATATAAATGTACTTTAATGTTTGCCTCCTACTGCATCTCTGACATGGAAAGATTTTCACACAGGTTGATACAGGAGGTAAAAATAAAAATTTCTTTTACTGAGCCATTGGACTGCGAAATGCAGTAAATTTATAAATGGCAACACTAGAACAGTGTTTATGACTGTGGGGGATTTGCTTACTACAGAACATGTTTTTAGGTGGGTTGGGAATTTGTGAAATTCTATTTTCTATATGTGACCTTTAGCAAGTGTAGAATATGGGAGAAAAACTCTTTTCAACCTTGACTGGTTTACAAAGTTATATCCATTAATTGGGTTGTGACTGTCAGTGCATGGTTAGGCTAACCAAAAAAATCCAAATCAGCTTAAATATGTGAACTGGAAAGGTTCAAGTTTCTGGGCTCAAATCAGAAAGGAATAGGGTAGAGTTTTGTGAATAATGATAAAAAGCAACAGAATTTCAAATATGTTTAACAAATTTCTAGTGATCTATTCTTGAAATAGTTGTTTGTTGTCCTTATGGTCTTAAAAGAGACAACTCTGGCATGGAAACATGCAATGGCCTAATTAGCTCACACACTGAATTACTGATGGGGAGGAAAGGAAGCAATGTTCTAAGACAAGGATTCTCAAACTATGGCCCCTGGGCCAAATCTGTTCCCCCTCAACTCTCTTTGTAAATAAAATTTTATTGAAATTCATCCATACTTATTCATTTATGCATTGCCTATGGCTGTTTTTCCAATACAATTACAGTTGAGTAGTTGCTGTAGAGATTGCTTGGCCTCCAAAGCTGACTGTATTTACTATGTGGCCTTTTATAGAAAATGTTTGTCATTCCTGTACTAAGAGAAGCACCGCCTCTGAGATTCACACTGCTGGAAGATACCATAAACATTGTAAAGGGAGGGCAAAGGGAACTGGGGAAGGAGAGATGAGTGGCAGAGATAAAGCAGTAAAAGAACTCATTAAGTTTTGGGAAACAGTGTTTGAGGGCTGCTATTTATGTACAGCTTATTTGAATACCCGCCTCATTCAATGTTTTATTTTTAAAAATAAAAAGAGATTTTTGCCAAATTCTATAATGTTATTCTGTTGTTGCTTTAGGGAGAGATAGGCATTTTTATGTACAAAAAAAAAACTACAAAGGCAACTAGTACCTGTTAACCTTAAACAAATATACCACCAGATATTTATTTAGCAAAATGGGTTTAATTCTGCAACAACAAAAATATTGCAATTTGGAAAATATAGTCCAATGGCCATCTATGGGTAAGTCTAGAGAAAAGAGACAAATGTTCCTTTTATGGAGGAAAGGGAGACTTCAGCTGGGTTGTTATAAACAAAGAGTTTATTGGAGGAAACTGGGAATTGGAAGAGTAGTGGTTTTTCATAGGCTGAGTGATTGCTAGGGGAGAAGATCCTTCTTACTACTAGATCAGTAAAGTAGAAAATGTCTTTCTGTTGGAGATGGAAAACACATCTCTTCCTCTTTGGGGTATTTGACAATGAATAGTAGGGTATGAATGCTTTCCTTACAGGTCCTTTCAATTCCAATTTAAATGAACTTTCTGTTTATTAATCACCACATATGCAATATAATAAACAATTATTAACAATTAGTTTTATTTACCAAACGAGTGAAACATAACCTGTTGCTATTTTCTCATTCTCAGCTTCTTTTATTATAATAGCAATAGTGTGTTTTGAAGCTACATGAAAGAAAACTGCCACCTGCTGAGATCACCATATAAAGGCGAGAGAGATGAGAATTTCAGGTGTGTTACATGCCACATGTACTTCTATTTATTTAAAGGCTCAAATTTGTTGCTTCTATTTAGGGGATCATCTATTTTCTCTTTTTTGAAGGAGAGCTTTGCATCTCTTCTGTCTCATCCATGAAAACTCATGAACAGTGTGCTCTACAGACATATGAGAAAAACTTGAATGGTGCAAAGAGATGATGGAAACACTGATTCTAGTTGCTGATCATGCCAGATATTTTTGTTGCTGCTGTCACAGATGTTGCAGTCTTTGTTTATAAAACTGAATTGATAAATAATACAAAAGTCAATATGTATTTGTTTCAAGAAAATTATTGTTAAACTAGAGGCCCTCTCACAGTCCGGAAGCCTTTGAGGGATGTCCGACTGATGGCTTAGGCCCGCTCCCTGCAGGCCTTAGCACTGCCACAGAGGCAGGAGAGGCTCCCACAGCCACTGCTGCCCTCACCAGCCTTGAGCCCGGCTTCTGGCTGAGCAGCACTCCCCCTGTGGGAGCACACTGACCACCATGGGGCAGCTCCTGCATTGAGTGTCTGCCCCTGGTGGTCAGTGTGCATCATAGCAACCGGTCATCCTGCTATTCGGTCAATTTGCATATTAGCCTTTTATTATATAGGACTAGGGGCCCAGTGCACAAAATTCGTGCATGGGGGGGTGTCCCTCAGCCCAGCCTGCGCCCTCTCCAATCTGGGACCCCTCGAGGGATGTCCGACTGCCTGTTTAGGCCCAATCCAGGCAGTCGGACATCCCTTTCACAATCTAGGACTGCTGGCTCCCAACTGCTCGCCTGCTTGCCTTCCTGATTGCCCCTAACCGCTTCTTTCTGTCAGCCTTATCAGCCCTTAACCACTGCCTTGCCAGCCTGATTGACGCCTAACTGCTCCCCTGCAAGCCTTGTCACCCCTAACAGCCCTTCCCTGCAGGCCTGGGTCCCTCCCAACTGCCCTTCCCTGCAGACCCAGTCACCCCCAACTTCCCTCCTCTGCCGGCCGGGTCACACCTAACTGCCCTTCCCTGCTGCCCTTATCACCCACAACTGTCCTCCCTTTCAGGCCTGGTTCCTCCCAACTGCCCTCCCCTGCTGGCCATCTTGTGGTGGCCATCTTGTGTCCACATGGGGGCAGGATCTTTCACCACATGGGGACAGCCATCTTGTGTGTTGGAGTGATGGTCAATCTGCATATTACTCTTTTATTAGATAGGATAGAAGCCTGGTGCACGGGTGGGGGCCAGCTGGTTTGCCCTGAAGAGTGTCCCGGATCAGGGTGGGGGTTCCCTTGGGACGTGGGACAGCCTGGGTGAGGGGCCTGTGGTGGTTTGCAGGCTGGCCATGCCCCCTGGCAACCCAAGCGGAGGCCCTGGTATCTGGGATTTATTTATCTTCTACAAGTGAAACTTTGTAGCCTGGAGTGGAGCCAAGCCTTCTGCTCACTCCATTGAGGCAACCATTTCTGTTGGGATTTACGTATCTTCTATAACTGAAACTTTGTAGCCTTAAGCAGAGGCCAAAGCAGGCCAGGGCTGCAGAAGCTTGGCTTCCTCCATCGCCACGGGCAACCCTAGCCTCCTGCCCTCTCCAGCTCCCTGGCTGCTGCCATTACTATTGGGCTTTATTTATCTTCTATAATTGAAACTTTGTAGCCTGGAGTGGAGGCCTGGGCTGGCAAGGGCAGGCGGAAAGCTTGGCTTCCTCCATCGCCAGGGAAACCGAAGCCTCCCTCCTGCTCTCTGTGGCTGCAGCCATCTTGGTTGGGTTTATTTGCCTATTCCCTCCTGATTGGCTGGTGGGTGTGGCTGGTGGGCATGGCTTGTGGTTGTAGCAGAGGTATGGTCAATTTGAATATTACTCTTTTATTAGATAGGATGTTTCTGGAGAAATGGTCCCTCTTTACATTTTTGCAATGGATTTTAATTCTAATTAAGTAATAGGCTAAGATAGCAATGATGTTTAGAGAAGGACTTTCACACTTAAAAATTAGTAAGGATTTTAGGAGTTTTATGTTTATGTGGATTATATCTATTATTATTTATAACATTCAACATTAAAACTAAGTTTAAAAATTACTAATTCATTTTAATTGCTAATTGTAAAATATACATAACAAAATTTACAATCTTAACCATTTTTAATCTATTGTTATTGTTAAGTATATCCACATTGTTTGTGTCATAATAAATTTGAAATGACAATAAAACACTATCTATGGTGACATAAGTAATATATTTTAATGCAAAATAATATTATTTAGTTTTAAAAATAAAAATAGATTTTTTCCTCAAATACTAAAAGAATAGATTTTCCTCCCAAATTCTATAAAGGTAAAAATGGCATTGTTTTACATTATTGTAAAATTCTTTAATGTCTGACTTAATAGTAAATGTCAGATTTTCATATAAGCTTTGCATTCTTTACAGTATGTACAAATTTTTTTTTGGTGGAAATATATTAAGAAATTCTGGCTTTGTATGAATTTTTAGTTGATAAAAAATATTTCTTTTTTTATTGAATTTATTACAGTGACACTGGTTAACAAAATTATGCAGGTTTTAGGTGCACAATGGTACAACACATCATTTGTACCCTGTATTGTGTATTCACCACTCTAAGTTAAGTCTCCATCATCATCTATCTCCCATACCTTCCTTCACATCCTCCAAACCTCTCCTTCCCTCAGCAATCACTTGCAGCATGGTGAAAAACAAAGAATATTTTAATAGCCTTTCCAGATAATTGTGGATTTGTCATATAGCCTGCACTGTGCATGTGAAACACAGTAAGATTAAAAGTTAGCAAATAACATCTTAGCATACTTAAAAATATGTTGACCTCACAGATCCCTTGAAATTAACTCCCACAGGACCTCTGACAATTTTAGAATCTCTGGCCTAGAGTACAGCATTGTACAAATTATGATATGACTTCTTAGAGGCCAAGGTTAACATCAAACATTGTAATTATTAGAAAATTACATTTAAATAATTTTTAATTGTGGTAAAAATACATATAACAACATTTGCCATCTTAACCATTTTTTAAAAATATGTTTTCATTGATTTTTAGAGAGAGGAAGGGAAAGGGAAAGAAACATCAATGAGAGAAACACTGATTGGCTGCCTCCTGCATGCCTCCTACTGGGGATAGAGCTTGCAACCTGGTCATGTGCCCTGACCCAGAACCTCTTGGTTCATGGGTCGATACTCAACCACTGAGCCACACTAGCCTGGCCATCTTAACCATTTTTAAGTGTACAGTTCAATAGTATTAACCATATTCACATTGTTTTACAAAATATTTCAACTTGCAAAACTAGTTCTGGAAAAGCTGGATATCCACCTGCAAAAGAATGAAGTTGAGCCCTTATACAACATTAAAAAAAACCACACATACCCAAAAATATATATAAAGACTGTATTTTGCTGTTGAATTGACCCTTTATCCTTATGTAAAGTCTTTCTCTTCTACTGGTATATAGCTGTATTAATTTACATATCCACCAACAGGATACTAGTAATGAACAAGTAGAATTGGAAATTACAAACATGCTACCATCTACATTAGCATCCAAAAAATGAAATATTTCATCCAAAAAAGGAATCTAACAAAATATGTACAAGATCTTTATATAGAACACTATAAAACACTGATGAAAGAAGTCAAAGACTTAAGTGAATGAAAAATCAGTCCATATTCATTTATCTAGGAAACCTCAATATTGTCAAGATGTCAGTTTTTCCTCTCAGCATTAGTTTGTGGATATATACAACCTGATTCTAGTTTGTATGGAGAGGCCAAAGTCCCAGAATAGCCAACAGAATGTTGAAGTAGAGGAACAAAGTTAGAAGACCAATGTTACCTGACTTCAAGACTTCCTATAAACCTGAAGGCAGGGTTTTACTGGCAAATAATAGACAAATAGATCAATGGAATGCAATAGAGAAGCCAGAAATAGAGCACATAAATATAGTCAATTGATCTTCAATATAGGACCAAAAGTAAAACAAAAAAGGAAGAAGGTAGTGTTTTCAACAAATGGTCCTGGAAAATCTGAACATCTACATTTAAAAAATAAATAGACTAGACACAGGCCTTATAGCCTTTACAAAAATTAACTCAAAATTTATCTCATACCTAAATTTAAAATGCAAAACTACAAAACTATTAAAAAAAGAACATAGAAGAAAACCTAGATGACCTTGAACACGGCAAGGACAATATCCAAGACATGATCCATGAAAGAAATAATTGCTAAGCTTTTCTTAAAATTAAAAACTTTTGCTCTATGAGAGATAGTGTCAAGAGGATGAGACGTTAAGCCACAGACGGAGAAAATACTTGCAAAAGACACATTTGATAAAAAAAACAGTTATCCAAAATTGTCAAATAACTCTTAAAACTCAATAATAAGAACACAAACAATACAATTTTAAAAATAGGCTAAGGACCTTAATAGATACTTTAACAAGGGAGATAGCAAATAAGCCTATAAAAAGATGTTCCACACCGTATTTCAACAGGGAAATGCAAATTAAAACAATAAATTATCACTACACACCTTATTAGAATGGCCAAAATCCAGAACACTGACAATACCAAATGCTGGTGTGTATATAGCACAACAGGAACTCTGTATTGGTGGACATGCTAAATGGTACAGCAACTTTGGAATACAATTTGTCAGTTTCCTAAAAAAGTAAAATTTCTCTTACCATATGATCCTGCAATTACACTCCTTGAGATTTACTCAGAGTTGATACTTATGTCCACACAAAAACCTGTACACAGATGTTTATAGCATAAATTCCAAAACTTGGAAGCAACCAAGATGTCCTTCAGTGGTTGAATGAATAAAAAAATTGTAGCACATATAGACAGTGAAATATTATTATTAAAAATAAATGATGTATAACGTAATGAAAAGACACAAAGAAACTTTAAAACTCACATTACTATGTTTTTTTTTTTTAAATCCTACATGAAAAGATTATATATTACAATATTTCAACTATATTCTGGAAAAGGCAAACAATGAAGACAGTGAAAAGACTATTGGTTGCCAGGTATTGGGCGTAAGGAGAAGAGTAGCTGGAACACACAGGATTTTTAGGGCAATAAAACTTCTCTATATAAGAATAACCACCCCCCTAAAATTGTTGGCTTAACTCTTGAAGTTTTCCCTGTTTGATTTTCTCTTTTCCTGCCCATATCTACTTCTCTGATCTCCACCAATCCCCTTCATCCTTTGTCCTCTTGGCTCACCCTAGGCTAAGTGAAATATCAAAGACCACCATCATCAGGATGAAACATCACAACAGTTACACTGAAAAATGACATCCTTCAGTGACTGAGGTGGATGTCAAAGCAATGGAAACTTTGACTAGGATTGCTAATGTATTCAAGGTCTGGAGAATATCTTGCTGGGTTATACTCCTCTAGCTTCTTGTGAAATATTACCTAACTCACAGTAATTTTCTCAGGCAGCACAACAAGCTATGCACTGTAGTATACCTATAGTTGTTTCTTAAATTTCTTTTCTTTCAAAACATAGACATAATTTCCATAGTAGCCTTGAGTTTATGCCCATTTATTATAAAATAAAACTAGACACATGCTGTGGAAATTGGTAAGTCTCTGAACTGCCTTACAAAAATAAACCTTTTTATTAAGAAAAAAATTTTTGGCTCCTCATATGTATAGGAGCTTGCTTTGATGATGAAATACTCTTTACCTGTCTAGAGAAATTAAAATCTTTAGATTAAATCTTTAGTCTTTTGGTGATCTGCTTCTGATGAATGACTAATCCCTTTCATTAACTGTCTCAGCCATAAATACTGAGGCAGATGCAGTGAGAAGGTAACTTGCAAGAAATTATTATAACCGAAAGAATAGGTCAGCAGCCTCTGTGTTCTTTGGGCTATAACATACAGTTATTTCCACTCCTTAGTTTATAAAATTTTGTTATGTAGGTAAGAGATTCTTTGATCAATGCTACAAAGAAAACAAAAACAAGACTATTAAAATCACCTTACTTTCTCAAATAGTGGTAAAAAGTTAATACATACAAAACTGTTTTTGCTAATAAATAATCACAATGATGATTTTTTAAATATGTTTTTATGATTTCAGGGAGATGAAGGGATAGGGAGCAAGAGATAGAAACATCAATGATGAGAGAGAATCAACCTTCGGCTGCCTCACACCCCCCCACCCCCACCTCAATGGGTACCGAGCCTGAAACACGGGCTTCCTGAGGGGGAATTGAACTGTGACTCTCTGATTCATAGGTAGACACTCAACCACTGAGTAACACTGGCCAGGAGATGATTTTTTAAAAAATTTCAAGATACTTTATGGCCTGTAGAGTACTTTCACCTGCGTCATCCCATTTTAAAAATATAATTTCCCACTATTTCAATAAAGAGTAAACTAAGCTGTATAAATGAAATAACTTTCCTAACCCTGAGTAAATGTCAGATTCAAGATTTGATCCATGGTCTTTAGACCCTAGGTCCCATGTTCTTTTCACACTATGATATTATCCTTCATAATCAGCAAAATTAACATTTTGAAAGAAAGTTGATATTTCAAGTTCTGCATTCACTGGCAATTAAACAACCTAAAATGTCATTAAAAGTAAAATGAGAAATGATACTTAGATTAAGTAGAGTGAACTAATTAAACCAACTTAAATCTAGTGCAGCATGCTAGTCATTAATGAATAAGTTTGACTAGTATCACATCAATTTAAATCATATTTATACATGAAAACGATGACAATTTTTCTTTTTGCTGACTCCTTTTTCTTTTCTATTTCTTCAGCAAGTTAATCGAAAATATTTGCATAAGATATAACAGTATGGTAAGTCATACTTTCTTAATCTGAGTAAGTACTTAAGGCTGAAAATATGTATCTCTCCATCCATCCATCCATCCATCCATTTGTGTGACTTAATATGAAGTTTCCAGTGGCTCATTGTATGAATATGGCACAGACTTGGATTTATAGAACATTATATCTTTTTTATGGCTTTGCCTAATTAGAAGTCTTAAATTCAAAATATTTGGGGCCCCAGAGTTACAGATAGGAATAGTTAGCATGATATTGTAAAAAGAGTCTTTAGCATCAGACTAACTTAAATATGAATCCTAGATCTGCAACCAACGGGATGATGGTCTTTGGCAAATCACGTAACTTTCCTGAGTCCCATCTTTCCCATGTGTAAAGTGAGAGAATTGTTAATATACCACAAATTGCAGATATGTGCAGCAAGGGTGTATGCATAGAATCATTTACATAATTTAGGCACTTTATGCATGTTGCTCTGACTTTTTATTTAAATTGAATTATATTATTTACTGAATTCAAGGACTATTTACTGAATTAGGCATAAGATATATTTTCCCATGAGAAGGTATATAAAACAATATTTTTGAGTACTGAACTGTGTGTCAGGCATTATGCCAAGAGCTCCATGCTTACTATACCATTTAAGAGTAATGTCGCTGCAAAATTATACTATAGCTAATGCAATTTTTAATATACTAAAACTTGTGTTAATTTATTGAAGATTTTAAATCTAATAAAAGATATATCCAGTTCTCATATTCAAGGTTGATTGACTTCTTCATTATTTTCTGACCATACTTTATACTTAAGCATCTATGAGTTGGTATCTATATGAAATATAAACACAGACAAAAGTAAAATATGTAATAAAGATCTAAAATTATTTTAAATAATTTGTTCATTATAGAGCATCAAAAACAATAATGAAAAGCATTACTTTGAAATTCATTTATACTACGAATGAAAATTAATTCATAGAAATAACTGTTATCCACAGGGGGGAAAAAGATTGCCATCTTAATCTATGTAAAATCAATGTAAAGGAATACTGAGCTGTAGATCCCATAAGGACTTTAGAAAAGAGGGAATATCTCAGGAGAAGAAATTCATGACCTAAAGGCAGATGTAGAAGGACTATGATCCAAGTGTCATACAAGTTTTATGAAAAAAAGTCTCCAAATGTGACTATGTAATTCTGAATAATCTCAGTGAGAAAGGAAGTGGAAAGTGGGAAATACCAAAGAAATGGCACATTTGAACAATTAACTCTATGAGGATCTCAGATTGTAAAAAAGGTATTAAACCATAAATTTGAAATGAGCATCAAATAATAAAGTCAAAGCGAGCAAACAAATGTCATGATGACATATTGAAAATTTCAGTAATGTTAAACCTTAAATTATTGCAAGATTATTATTTTAGGAGCTAAAGATAAGACTACAGGGTCTTCTCTTTGTTGCTTTTTCCTTCAGGGGAAATGAAGGAATAAAGCCTTTCGTGAATAGGCTCTGTGGGTGTTGAGGTTTTCTTTAATATACAAACTGGAGAAATCTTTGTACAACCCTTTAAAAATACTGTCATTCTTAGCTCATGAGTTGTAAATGTTCTTGTGTAATGATAAGAGATGACAAAGATGAAACCTTTCTATGCTTCCAGTTTGCAACTTACTAATTGTGCTACCTCTGAGGAGTTATTTACCTTTTTTATACCTTAGTGTTTTTTTTCATCTTTATAATGAAATTAAAAATAGTTTCTACAACATGGTGTTATTGTGAGATTCAAATGAGTTAATATATTTAAAGCAGGAGGGCCAAATGGTACATAATAGCATTTAGTACTTTCTATTTCTATTACTCTACCCATTGGTATGTTAATAAACTATTTTTAACAAGGTGGGTGAGAAAGAGGCTTGATTTGTAGTATTTGCCAATGTGTATAGTATAAATATTCCCATGATATCTGATCCTATCTATTATGAAGTCACTAAGGTCACTGGGCAGATATGCACAATAGCATATAACTACAAAGTATTTTCCTCATACAGAAACTGATTACCTTAAGGACATAGATGATAGTAATATCTATAATAATAAAAGCATAACATGCTAATTAGACCGGATGTCCTTCCGGACGAACTTCTGGACGAAGCTGGAGCTGAGAGGGCCAAGGCAGAAGTGGCCGCCATGGCGGGTAGGGGCCAAGGTGGTGGAGGCCAAGCCCCTTGCACAAATTTTGTGCATCGGGCCTCTAGAGTAGTAAAATAATTAGGAAATGGTGAGTTTTGAGTTTTGGGCTTTTCTTATTTTTTATTTTTTAGAAAAAAAAAGGAGGAGAGGGATTACTTGAGTAATGGATTACAAAATATATGCATTCTTGGTGTGCTGTGGTAAAAGCTTCCCTAGAATTTTAAGTTCTAGGAGAGCAGAACTACACCACTGACAGTGTCTGCTACATCTGACATCCGTTTGACTCTCCATAGAGCAGGGGTAATGAATAAAACATACTGTACATGTAGAGCCTGTTGGGATTAGAAATAATATTTTGAAGACACCTCTATCTATAATATGGTAATACATGTCTATATATATGTGTTGCTTTTCCATACTCTGTAGTTTTCCTATAATAAAAATATATTGCTCTTTATTAACAATGAGAAGTAAAGCTATATAGCATCTAACTCAATAATTTATATATAAAAAAGAATTAACCAGCTAACATTACAAGGATAAGGTATGACTGTGACTTAGTTATGGTTGGATCCAAAGGTTAAAACAAGTTTTCAAAGCTCTCTTTCTCCCTCCAGCCACCTATAACTATGAATCAGTTGAATGCTATCCTAATCCCAACAGATTTCCCTCTTTATGCTAAATAGGATGACTACATTCTCCCAGTTTTTGTGATGTGACCTTGATGGCAAAGAAGTGTATTTTACATATGATTTTTGTAAACTTTTGCAGAAGTTTCTGATTGGCCCAGTATGGGCCATATGTCCATTCATGAATCACTGCAGCCTTGAAAAGAGAGTATTCAAATTGACCAGTAAAGATCATCTTTTCCCTAACGGAGGAAGAGTAGTTTGCAAAAAATTCCAGTTCTGTGGAAGAGAAGAAATGATTTCTTAAAGAAAGGAACTTGGACAGTAAATAATGCGTGTACTGTAATTGCAAAATGAAGGTGAAAGGTAAATTGGTAGCTAGAGGGGAATAGGCTGAAGGAGAGCACATGAAATAAAATGTTATGTGTGAGATTTGTGAATTACCTGAAGCTAGGAGAAACTATAAATATAGTTTATGGAAAGATTGGATTCAAAATGATCTCAATAGTCAGAAATGAGAAGCATAAGACAAGATGTAATTTCACAGCAGCAAATATAAATTTCTACATTTAGGTTCCAATACTTGGTTTTATATAAATAAAAAGTTAGAAAACAGGATTTATAGCAGTTCTACTGAAAAAATAAAAATGTGAAGTTTTATTTAGCTTCAGGTTCAATAGGAACTGACACATGACACTTGCTAAGAAAGGTAATCCAATTTTAGGCTGTTGTTTGGCTCAGAACAAAGGAAATTATAGTCTCCTAGTGCTCTGTGTTGATCATGTTAAATCCAGATTATTGCTTCCAGTTTTGGATTATACACTTTGAGAGTGACACTAACAAACTCAAGGAAATCCTGAGTGAGATGAATGAGGTAGAATAATATCATCTCAAAAAAATGACAGAATAAACTGGATATATTTTATCATGGAAAGGCTGGTTTCAGCGGCATATAATAGCCTTCGTCAACTATTTTCAGAGGTATTTATGGAAAAGGAAGATAATTAATTCTCAGGTGTAGAAGGACAGAACTATATTAATAGAAGTCGAAATGAATTCTGGCTCACTAGGAGGATGACTGTTCTAACAGTGAAATGACTATCTCAAAGTAATGTGTATCTTTCATTGGAAATAAGCTATAAAACAGCATGGTGGAGAAAGGAGAAAAACCATTAGTAAAAGTACTAGTAAGAGTAGGAAGGTCTAGATACTGGCCCCTACTAAAACACTGCAAAAATATTTAAAATACATGTATCAACTATATTCTAAATTTTAGTGTCTTCTGCAATTTTATGTCATGCTGCCTTGATATCTGATTTTTTAAAATATATTTTATTGATTTTTTACAGAAAGGAAGAGAGAAGGACAGAAAGCCAGAAACATCAATGAGAGAGAGACATCGATCAGCTGCCTCCTGCACGCCCTCTACTGGGGATGTGCCTGCAACCCAGGTACATGCCCTTGACTGGAATCAAACCTAGGACCCTTCAGTCCGCAGGCTGACGCTCTATCCACTGAGCCAAACCGGTTAGGGCGATATCTGATTTTTTGATGTGATTCTTAACAGCTTTATTGAGGTGTAATTGGCATATAATGAAACACAAATAAAGTGTATAATTGGATGTTTTGACATATATATGTAGCTGTGAAACCATTATTACAGTCAATAAAGTGAACATATCAATCACTCCTAAAAGTTTTCTTATGCACCTTTGGAATTCTTCCTTCCCAAATACTTCTTCCCTCACTCTAACTGCCTGCATCCCTTGGCAAACACTGATCATTTTTTGTCACAACTAATTTGTTGCATTTTTTAAAAAGAATTTCATATGAATGTAATCATTCAGTCTATGCTATTATTTTTTTTTCTTGGCTTCTTTCACTCAGCATAATTATTCTGTGGTTTATTCATGTTAATATAGGTATCAATAGTTGAATCATTTTATAGCTGAATAGTATTCCACCATATAGATATCACATAATTTGTTCATTCATTCATCTATTGACAGCCTTTTGGGTTGCTTTTAGTTTTGACCTATTACAAATTTTGGTATAGACATATACTTTTGTGTATTTTGTGTAAAGTTGAGGAATAAAATAATCTGGACTGTATGTTAGGTCTATGTTCAATGTTTTCAGAAATTGCAAAACTTTTTTTTCAAAACTGTAGCACCATTTTAAATTGTTTTCAGAAGTACAAAGTTCCAGTAACTCCACATTCTGATCAATTAGCTTTAGACATTCTAGTGGGTATAGTGGTATTGCACTGTGGTTTTATCTTGCATTTTCATAATTACTAATATTGTTAAGCATCTTCTCATGGACTAATTTACCACCCATTTGAATTCTTTAAATTGTCCAACTAAATATTTTCCCATTCTTTAAAAATTAGTGTGTTTATTTCCTATTATTTCACATTTCAGACACCAGTTCTCTGTCAGATATATGATGTGCAAATATTTTCTCCCCATCTGTGATTTGTCTTTTTACCCTTTTAGTAGTATTTTTCAAAGAGCAGAGTTTTTAATTTTAATGAAACCAACTTATCAATTTGTTCCATGAATTATACATTTTTATAGATTGTGCTAATAATTCTTTAACTAAATATTCATAAGCTTTTCTCAACAGTTTTATTTAAGAAAACTTAATAGTTTTAGGTTTAGGCTGTGATCCATTTTTTTATTATTTTATTTTTATTGTTTTAAGTATTACAAATAGTAATACATATGTCTCTTTTTTTCCCCCCATTGACCTCCCCCCGGCCACCCCTACCCCCCAGTACATGCCTTCACCTGCCCACCCCTCCTCCCCCGCAGTGTCTTGTATCCATTGGTTGTGCTTATATGCATGCGTACAAGTCCTTCGGTTGGTCTCTTACAGCCCCCCTCGCCCAACCTCCCCTGCCTTCCCACTGTAGTTTGACAGTCTGTTCAATTCTTCTTTGCCTCTGTATCTTTTTCCCACTATTTCTTTCCTTTAAAAAATTTTGCCTCTGCAGACTAGAAATAAACATATAATAACAAAACAACAACAACAAAAAAATGTTTGAGTCCCAATTTCAATGTCCAACAGTTCTGAGTCCCCATTTCAATGTCATATTCCAAGTTCTATTCATTTGCCATATAACTTATTTCAGGCTCAAAATACTCATATGTAAAATAAGAAGACTGGATCGGATAGTCCTTTAACTATGTCACTTTGCAGATTCTACAAAAGGAAAATGAAAGCCCTAGTTTTAAAGCATTGTTTATGTGACATTAGCAAAATGAATACAACACTAAAACAGATCGTCCATCTGTCTCTTCCTAGAATCTCCAACATCAAACATTTTATCTGCACAGGTTTACTCATTTGAGTAAAAACAAATTTTGTAAACATTTATTATAGCTTGAACATAATTACAACATTCATTTCTAATTCTTAAAAAAAAAATGACACTGGTATACTCTTCCGCTAAACCAGAAAATATACCTTCCTTTCTCACTAGCCTAACTCATATTTCTTTTATTAATTCAATATGGTGCTCATAGAACAATGCATTTTATGTCTGCTAATTCACAATCTGTCTTCTCTGTTTTCAAGTGGAATTCCTCTAACTGTGAAAAGAGTTTCATATTAAAATCTATAGTAGGATACGACCCATGGTTTTGTACCTTGAGATTTCACTACAATTCATGGTTAACTGTTTGCAACATCCATACTTGAATAGTGTGTATTTAAAGTATATTTATAAAGCATGGAGAGGCAAACATTTCTCAATTAATTTTTATGTTGGTAATATAGAATCTTTTCTTGGAGGTGGTATTATTTTATTCCAATATAATGAATTAAAATGAAGCAAATTGGGAAATGAAATGATGGGAAATTCAAGTGCAATTCCTTTGGATACTTTTGTAGAGATGCTTAGAAGGAGTAGCTTACAGGTATTACTTGAGGCAGGAGCAAGACCAAATCTTACCCCCATCTGATGAAGGGTGCCTAAATACCTCTTAATAATATTTTTAATAAGCTTCACTTTTTAAGTTTAGAATTTAACAATAGATTAGAAGTGTTTCTTTAATCAATTGAAGTGTTTCTTTAATCAACTGTTATACTTCAGTGTGAACACATTCTTATTATCTGACAGCTCTCATTTAACAAATATCTTTATTGAATCAATTAACCATGCAGATGCCAGACACCAACCTAAGCGAATGGAAGGGCATGGAGTGACTGTGGCTACCATAGGTAGGAGGTGAAATTGATTGAAAATTGAAACCAGAGATGTCTGACTAAGAGAATTCCGGGTGGAAAGAACGGTAAGTGCAAAAACACTAAAATAGAAATAAGCTTAGCACATTCAAGGAACAGAAAGAAAGCCAGTGTGGCTGAAAGATGGGGAGGTTTAAAAGACAATATTAAATAGATATTCATGAACTAGGTATGCAGGACATTGTGAGCCATGGTAAAGAGTCCTCTTTACCAAGAGTCGATTTTATTCTAAATATAAGAGGATGTTTTAAAGCAACAGAGCTATTTAATTAAGTGTAAAAAAATTGTTCGGTCTGTTCTTTGAAGAATGGATTAAAGGGGGCAAGTATGGAGAGGTGAAAGTTTCAGATCTACTTATTTATCTATTTGTTTATGATGGAACAGGGGTTGAAAGTGGAGGTGAAGAAAAACATGTAAACAATATATATTTTGGAATTCAAGTCAACAGGGTTTATTGGTTAATTGAACACAGGGAAAGAGGAAGAATAATAAAAAGTCCACACTTGGATTTTTTACCTACTTTTTCAGATAGTCTCATTTACCATGATGGGGAAGACCAGCAACAGGGCATTCATATAAGTTTGGGATATAGAATGGGCTGAATCAAGTGTTCTCTGGCCCATATGTTAAATTTGAGGTGACTTATTTAGATAAATGAGACATGTAGAAGACAGCTGGTAGGGGACATGCAGGAGGCAGCCAGTTGATGTCTTGCTGTCACATCAATGTTTCTATCTCTCTACCTCTCCCTCCCTTCTTCCCATTCTGAACATTAATAAATAAAAAACAATAAACTTGTGTAAAAAGATAAATTTGAGCTACGGATCCTAAAAAATAATAATTATTTAAAAATTTATCATAAAATATACTATAGATCACTTTTTTCCCTCCAGGTTGGCACACTATCGATGACAAATGTTTCATTTGTAGGCAAAAAATATAACTCTAGAAGTACAAGGATTCAATTTAACTAAGAATTAGATGTATTTAATGTAATGATAGTCTTTTAAAGATTTAATTAAGTTAGTGCCTTAAAGACAGTTTTAAAAGAGGAAACTAACAGTTGGCATAATGCTTACACCTACCTAGGATAATAATACCAATGTGTCATTAATAAAAGAAACAATGAAAATGACAGTTTCATAATTGATGTACAAATACAGGTTTTTCATACTGTTATACTTTTTTGGCAATTTTGTGATATTTTTTCTGGTGTTCAGGCACTATTCTATTTATTTATGAGTATTTTATAATATTTTATAATTAAACATATGTACCTCAATAGCAGCCTGCTCTGATCATCACTCCACAAAAATGGTTGTGGACACATTGCCGAAAATGGCACTATCAGTAGATATTTTCTCTTACATTTGGAAATAAGCATAGAGTAAGTTATTGATATTATTACTTATAACTAAGCAATTTTGGTAGATAATCTAGAGGCTACTTTTCCAAGATACTTTCAAGGACATTAAGTTTTATTTGTCGAAGTTTTATTTGCAGTAGAAAATATTTTTTTGATCTTTAGGCATCAATATTTGGGGTGCATCAAGCTACTGCTTCCCATGCTGAATGTTCAAAGTAGTATCAACTCAGGACACCTAATTTTGAGGACCCCAAATTAGAACGCCAGCTTGATAATGATTTTCTCAAGAAAAGGATTTCCTAGGAAACTAGATAGGATTGTCCTAACTTCAGTTGGAAATGCCAATGTCAGGATGAGTCTTTCTAGAAGGTCATGGTTTCCTTTTATGGAAAACTTTATTTTCATCCCTTTTGAAAAATATCAGAGTGTATTGATGTACTTAATTTCATCACACAAATTAGAAAGCAGTATCAGCAGAATTTCTACTTTGAAATGTTCATCTCTACTGGAAGAAATCGATGTGTCCAAGTTCATGAGGCAAGAAGCTAATGACCCAGCTTCAATCAGAACCAGGGTTTGCAGACCACTTATCCAGAGCCAGTCATTTTGTAACATCCAACTGCTCCTGACGTGGAGCACAACAAAATAAATCCTATGAAAGGTATTTGTCTCTGGACCAGAAATATCTGCAATTATAAAAACCCCTTGCTTTCCAACCACAGTGGCCTTGAGATTTATGAGATTCATTGGGAAAGGGGTTGCACTTTAGAATATTGCAATACTCTGTTGGCACTAAAAAATTAATGATACAAAAAACTGTCTGCAAGACAAAAAGTAATGGAAACACTCCATCGTTCAATAATCACTCTGGTATTTAGTACTTTAAGATGGGTAAGATTGTTTCCAATGTATCATTCTGCTAAAATGAAACAGTGTTTTTAAAGAAAAGAACCTCAGGTGTTTCTTAACAAGAAATTGAAAAAATATTTTAATAATTTCTAAGCAGATGAATAACAGTAGCCAGAGTTTCCCCTTAAACTGATATGCTGGGAGATGTATTAAAAGCAACTATAATTATGCTATTCAAAAGGCTAATTATTAATATATATGTAACTCTTTTAAGAGGCTTGGAAAAATAGCATTCAAATTAATACCTAATCTCCTTAAATCCTAAGGTTTCCAAGTATTGTTAAAAATAGTACTGCATGGATTTTGTAAAATGCTACCATGCTATTAACTGTCTCATTTATGTTTCATACACAGTTCTTAGAAATAGAGACTGATTTACTACTGAGTGTTTCTGAATTAAGGAACTAGGAGGGAGAACATAAAAGAACCCTCAAAAGCTTAGGAAATTACAAAATACCTTTTCTTACAATATGAGAGAGAAAGGTGCTTTTTCTGTGGACAAGAGATCTAAATGGAAGTAAAGCAAGTAAACATCTTGCCTGAACTCTGAGATACAGCTAATTAATTGCAAGATATCCATTCACCATGAAAGATAAGATATGGACAATGTACTTTACATAATTGCCAGTGAATATGCCCATAAATGACTCTCATAAAATAATGAAAAAAATTCCATGAATAATCAAATTTTTGATTTGACTGTGTAATGAGTGAAAAACTCAACTTCAGTAACTTGAGGAAAGGCCATGATTTCATTAGAAAATTTAGCGTAAACATCATTTTATTTCTTGTAAATATTTTATTCATTACCTACTATTCCAGCTAGTGGAGATCCAGATAAACAATAAAGAAAAGGTCCTTCATGGAGCACACATTTAGTGGGAGTGTGATGAGGAGATGATGGCTGAGTGAACACACACATAGATAACTTCAGGCAATTATCAGCGCAGTGCTATAGGGTAAAGAATGATACAGGGTGGACATGCGGCTTTTTTATTCAGGTAGATCAGCGGAGACCTCTGGCTGATGATGTGGGAGCTGAGTTCTGAATGCGAAGCTGGAACCTATCGGCTCGGCTGTGCAAGAGCAGTGTTCCCAGCTGAGGATAAGGAATTAAAGGTCCTGGGATAGAAAACAGTGAAGGTTCCATAAATGTCACTTGACATTTGGTTGCAAAGTGTGACTATTATTGGATCTCATACTAAAGAAAATGCAGAAAATTAATATTATAGGTGTGTGAAAAGTCACAAATTCTATCATCTACTGAACTTACAGTCATTGATTTTTCTACCCTTAGTTCACTGCAATTCATTTAAAGAAACAACAAACAATATTATCCAAACATATTTCACTTGCAAATATTTTCATTTCAACAAAATCAAGTGATGCTGTTGTCTTCACAGAAACATTAGTGACAAAACAGACTTAACTTGTATCTTTTTTGTTTAAATTCACCTAATCTAATATAACTTCCTAATGCCAATAGTGCAGAGAAATACCAGGGCTACTGCTAGCATTAAACTTGATTTTTAAATTAATTTTTCCACTTAAAAAATTCATAAACATGTTGTTTTATTTAAAAAAGACTAGACACTATCAACAGAGTGAAAAGGCAATCCATAGAATGTGGGAAAATTTTGCCAATTATGCATAGAATAAGGTTAATATCTAGGATATGTAAGAAAACTAAAACAAAAAACTCTTATTTGAAAATGGACAAAAGACTTAACATTTTCAAAATAAGTATATATATTCTGTAATATATATAATACATACACACAAATGGCCAATAAGCACATGAAAAGCTGCTTAAACGATCAACCACTAATTAGGAAAATGCAAGTCAAAACTACAATGAGATACCTTTTCATACTCATTAGGATGGCTATTATTAAACACACACACACACACACATCCACACACAGGGAAAATACCAAGTGTTGGTGAAGTTGTAGAGAAATTGAAATTCTATGCATTGCTGGTGAGAATGTGAACTAGTATAGCTACTATAAAAATTGCATGGCAGCTCCTCATAAAATTAAACCGAATTGCCATATGATGCAACAATTCTAATTTTGGGTATATACTTCAAAGAATTTAAAGCAGGATCTTGAGCAGATATTTATACACTCACATTCGAAGCCGCATTAGTCACAATAGCCAAAAGCTGGAAGCCATCAGGTGTCTATCAACAGATGAATGGACAAACAAAAAGTGGTGTATACATAACAGGGGAATATGATTCAGCCATAAAAAGAAAGACATGTTTACACATGCTACCACACAGAGGACACTTGAAGACATTATACTAAGTGAAATAAGCCAGGCACAAAAGGATAAATACAGTATAATTCCACTTATATGAGGTACCCAAGCAGTCAAATTCATGGAGATAGCAGAATGGTGCTTTCCAGGTGCTGGGGGAGAGGGATGGGAAAATGAGGAGTTATTGTTTAATTGGTACAAAGTTTCAGTTTTGGATGATGAAAAATGTCCTGGAGATGGATGGTGGTAGTGATTACACAAAAATGTGGATGTATTTAATGGCACTGCACTGTACACTTACAATAGTTAACATGTTAAGTGTTGTTATATGTATATTTACCTCAATTTTAAAAAAGAAATACAGTGTTATTAACTTTGGTGACATGTTCTCTCTATGTAATCAAAAGAGACCCCTTACTTAATATGGAATTCTCAAATAAAGAAATTTAAAATGTACTTTTGGTTGCTTTGATCATGTTAAATATTGTAAAACCTCCTATCTTATTAAATCAAAAAACCTTGCTCTTTGAAACTTGTTAACAAAAAGTCTACATACAAATATTTTCTCAAATTTCTTTTACAGTAAATGATTCTAAGTAGCATAATAAAATGTGAGAAATAAAAAATTTTTGTTTAAATTTTATGTGTTTTAAATATATACTTAGTATATACAATTACTAAGTCATATATATAGATAAAAACAAACTACTATGAACATATACTTCAAATAAGTCTAATTTATTGGGTATAACATGTTACACATTTCATCACAATTTAAGATTATTGCAAAATTCTAACAGTTTTGTAGAGCCTTATCCTTCTGGTTATTAAGAAAGTGCTTTTTATCTGGAGTGAAACAATTTATAAGAATGCTTGCACATTGTACATGTTGTCATTTGTACATTTGTTTGTACTAATGCCATGATTCATTGTCAAGGCATTGCTTTAATTAAATGTTTTATTAATTAATGTAAACCATATATAGTGAGGATAAAATAAACTGCTTTCTTACTTTTCACTGAGAAGCTTAAAGACAAAAGACGCCTCTGCATGAAAAAGTATATGATGAGGGACCGAAAAAACACACAAAAAAAACCACAACACACACATACAGTGGGGTTCTTGCATTACAAAGTTGCCTTCCAGGCAGCCCTTAGCCTCAAAACCATTTATCTTGAGTTCAAATCTACAAAAGACCATGATCTGAGACATCCCTAGCATCACTGAATGCATTCTTGGGGAAAGGAAACTCAGACACTTAGGAGCTATTACACTAGGAAATGGCACCTCTTATTGTTTCTGCTACATGTAGATTATTATAGTAGAAAGTAGAGGGACTTAGCAATAACAAGACAATAGAAATGTGGTTACTGAACTCCACAAAAGTCTATATTTAACTCATTTTTCATTGTATTGCACAACCTAGCCCTACCTCTTTGCCTAGACCCGTGGTCGGCAAACTGCGGCTCGTGAACCACATGCGGCTCTCTGGCCCCTTGAGTGTGTCTCTTCCACAAAATACCACGGCCTGGGCGAGTCTATTTTGAAGAAGTGGCATTAGAAGAAGTTTAAGTTTAAAAAATTTGGCTCTCAAAAGAAATTTCAATTGTTGTACTGTTGATATTTGGCTCTGTTGACTAATGAGTTTGCCGACCACTGGGTCCTAGACCCACGTAGATGGCTATGGCTGGAAAAATAAATCTATATTGATTCTAAAGACTCATATTAAAAATTATAATATAGAGACTTCAAGTTGAACACTGCTCAGCAATTTTTTCTTATTCCCACAGTCAATTTATTCTCTTCCAGATTCTCTATTTCCTTGTCTCTCCTCAAAATTCCATCTGCTTTTCTACTGATGCTCTAAGGAATCTTAAAATGATGAATGCTCCTTGGACTAAAAGAAAAATCAGGTGGTATTATAGTTCTGGGGCATTGCAGTGAACACATCCCACTGTCCTTGCATTGTAATTCAAGACTGCACTTGAGATCACATTTGCTAACTCTATGGCCACCCATTGAGAGACAGAGGTTGTATCAATCTGCTCCAGTAAAGATATTCCATACAGCTCAGCAGCTGTGGGTATCAGGCTGCCACTGAGTTAAATTTATGGTAGTGCACTCTCATCCATTATGACACACTCTTTTTTGCAAAGGCAAGACAGATGCATTGGCTAGAGATAGTATGAAGACCACCAACCCTGAAGCCTTTACTTATTGTTGCTGGTTTGGAAATAGTTTTAGTAAAAGAAAGTGTAATCCCTGGAGTTTAATTTCAGACAAGCAGTCCATTGACTAAAAATTAAAGACAAATAATAGTGAACATGTATGAAAGCTGTAAGGTTTGAGACGAAGCAGGATACAACACACAGAGAGTCCAGGTGATTAGAAAGGGGGGGGGGGTTAATCTTGCGCTCCCGGGTGAAACTTGCTGGTCCGAGGGTGGGCCAGGGAAGTTCGCGCCAAAAAGGGGCGCAGGCACTTCTTTTATACAGCTGTTTAGTGAGGGGAGGGCGGAGGGCATGAGAGATGTGGAATTCCGCCTGGGGCCAGGGGTCTAGGAAGTTGCCAGTTATCTGCGCCACCATCTACCTTGCATATGCATGCATAGGCTCTGGACTTCCCCCCTGCCTCGACCTAACAAAAGCAAGAAGTATTATTTATATGAGCTCTTCTTGTAGACTATATCAGTAGCCACTAGCCACATGGAGCTATAAAATTTTAAATTAGTTAACATTAAATAAAATTAAAAATTCAGTATCTCAGTCACAGTAACAGATATCAATACATTCACTAGTACCTACCATGTTCAACAGCATGCAGATACAGTCTTTCTATACTGGAAGATGGAATGCTCTGTACTAGAGGATGAATGAACTGCATCGAAAAGATTAGGAAACCTGGGCAACGCTGGTAAACTTTGAATATATTTTAAAATAGAATACTTTGTAATCAACATTAAAAATATTAATTATATTTAGATATAAAATTAAACAAAGGAAGAAATTAAAATGAACTATAGCTATGTATGTAGCTTGTACTTTGACAAAAAAAGAAATAATATAACTATTTCTTTTTAATAGGAAGAAAAACAGAAAAATGATAGAAAATAGAATATTTCAAACTCTTGCCTTTTAAGTAATAGTTGGGAGAATAAAATATATAATTTAAATCAGATAAATCTGATAATCTATAGACATACTTGGTTTTATTGGGCTTTGATCTATTGTACTTCTCAGATAATACAATTTTTACAAATTGAATGTTTGAGGGAACCCTGCACTGAACAAGTCTATCTATGCCATTTTCCAGCAGTATTTGCTCACTTCATGTCTCGGTGTCATGTTTTGGTAATTCTTGCAATATTTTAAGCTTTGTCATTATTATTATATTTGTTATGGTTATCATGAAAGATATCTGTATTTAGTGTTTAAAAATAAACCATGTGAACACAGCATTATTTTGCTCTCTCTCACAACTAGGCATGCAAAGTTGATTCAAAATTAGTTTTGTGTAGGAAGTGTGTATCTGGAGTTGACTGCCAGGTTATATTTCTGCCTGATGCTAAATGACTTAATTAAGAATTATAAAACAGCCGAAACCGGTTTGGCTCAGTGGATAGAGCATCGGCCTGTGGACTGAAGGGTCCTGGGTTCGATTCCGGTCAAGGGCATGTACTTGGTTGCGGGCACATTCCCAGTAGGGGGTGTGCAGGAGGCAGTTGATCGATGTTTCTCTCTCATCGCTGTTCCTAGCTCTCTATCCCTCTTCCTTCCTCTCTGTAAAAAAATCAATAAAGTATATTTTAAAAAGAAAAGAATTACAAAACAGCTTGGCTGGTGTGGCCCAGTGGTTGAGCATCAACCCATGAACCAAGAGGACACTGGTTTGATTCCTGGTTGGAGCACATGGCAGGGTTGCGGGCTTCATACCCAGTAAGGGGCGTGTGGGAGGAGGCAGCCCACTGATGCTCTTCTCTCTCTATCCCTCTCCCTCTCTCTAAAATCAATAAAAATACTTATAAAAATTGTAAAACCCAGGCTGTGCCCAGTGATCCAGATATTCAAGTTGTGTAAACTCGAGATAATCAAATGTATTATGTTCAATAGTTGACCAGGAACTAATAACAGCATTTTTTTTTGTAGAGGTAAAGGCTACGTGTAATGATTATTGTTAAAGTAAAAAGTAAAAAATGACTGTCAGTTATTAAATTAAGATGGAGATTGATTTAACATATTCACACAGAAACTCATTTGAATTTAGAAGATTAGTAATAAAATTCATGTTTAAATATGATAAAAAATTTATTTTTCTGTGACCATTCCTCATTTCCCATTTTAGCTTATTGAACTGAGATTCCTTGGTTCATCCTTTCCTATCCAGCTATCACTTAATTTTCTTTTATTATTATCCAATTGACAACCAGAATCTCACCTTCCCTATTGGGTTCCTCTTGTTTAAATAAGTGATTTGATAGTCCACGCTGAAAAGCTTCTTCTTCACCATGTTTTCATTAAAGAAGTATTTCCTGTTTGTCAATTGCAATAAGGAATATGGGAAGACATTAAAAAAAAAGCCCCACATACTGGGAAGAGAAATATACATCAGTGAAACACTAGAGACCAATTAAAAGGCAACACATCAGTAAAGCCATGATTATGTGGTATAATCAATATGCATGAGTATCAGGAGAATGAAAAATTAGGAAAAATAGGTCTGGGATGTAATTAGGTCTAATTATATTCCTTGATAATAAGCCTGATGGTCCAGTGGTGATTTTACGTTTATTATTTGAGTCATGAGGATATGGTTTACCTGTTATTCATTCCATGCAGTAAGGACATTGCTGCAAACGATTACCTTATTTGACTAGAGAGTGTTCTTAGTATTATTTATCTCCCTGTGACTAATAATAGATACAATTTTGAGTAAATGGTTTAGTATGTCCATGTTATCATTTTTTTAAAATGTCAAAATAGAAATCATGTAGACATGAGGTGATTATGGGTACTACAGATGAAAAAGCTAACCTATTTCTTACTTTTCACTTTAACTTTGAACTAGAATAACACAGATTAAAATGTATTTTCATTATTAAATACAAATGGTATTAAAAGAAGCAATACAATAACTAATCATCAGATAAGGTGACAATTTTCATTACATTAGTACCTTTTTTATTTTCATCAAATAAGTGACATATTTAGATTGTAATAATAAAAGAAAGTGTTTAAACTAAAATTCCGACTCTTGTCTTCCACTTCTAAAGTATAATTCCACATGAATCCAAGTCTTCAGAGTGGGCCACTATTAACATGTAGTGACATTTCACACATGAAAACATATACAAATCATAAATGTACATTCATAGTACAAGTATTACATGTACATATTGCAACTTTAAAAATTGCATATAGGGATATACACAGAAAGATCTGATTTAAAAGCTCCATCCTATCTTATTTAATGAAACTATAGCAAGTTACTGAACAATTTTGCTACTGATGAACATTTGTTATTCCTAGGCCTTTTCAGTAATAGCAAAGAGCTATTGGTAATGTGTTTATACTATAGCCTTGCACATTAGTTTAGGCATATTTATTCAGGGAAAGAAAATAGGAATATGTCTGCTTCTCTGTATGCCCTGAAGTAAACTTGCTTACTTAATAAGAAAGCATTTTTAGGTGTTGTTTGATTTGTATTTCCCCAAATATTTCTCATTTTAAAAGAATGCATGTTTTTATACTTCTATTAACAACGTTCCGTGGCCTGTTTCTTCTTTCTTACCAAATATGAGTATATTTTAAGATTTCACTTAGGCGAATAATAGTACATTGTTATTTTATTTTACATTATTAATTACTAGTATAATGAGATTTAACACCTTTTCAAGTTATCTATTTGTATTTTGCTTTTTATTTGCCCATTTATATATTGAGTTGTCAATAGGTTAGCCACTTAGCTTTCATATTTTTTTCTCATGTTATTATTTGTTTTTGACTTTTAATTATTTTATTTAGAAAATATTGACTTTATATAATCCAATTTAGAAAATAGTAATTCACTTTTAGAAATAATTTGTTTTCCCTTAAAAGCTATACTATAACTTTACTATAACTTTAAGCTGTACTATAAATATTGCCTCTGCTAATGCATTGTCATGTCAAAGATAAAAGACTATTTAATAAATTAATAATTACCTTATATTTACACTTTAAATATTGAAAATAGCTACAAAACTATAGTCTTGCTGATTTATTAAAGTTACAGAAGGCCAGCTAAATTTACACAAATAACAGAAACTTGCTGCTGATAACCAAGTTCTATGAATTAGTGAACAAGCCAGCAAACATGATTAAAAATGAAGAAGACCATATCACAAAATTTACTTTGTTCATTTATCTTGACAAATGTAGTTCAGTACCAATTCCATGATAGTGCTTCAGGGTAGACTAGCAAATTTCTTCTAACACATTTTGTGAAAATAGTTTAATGTGAGTGATAATGAGGTCTCACTCCAGTTCCTAGCTAATGATTTGCTGCTGAGAAATGAAGGAAGACTGCTGGATATGCAATGAGAATTATGGAGTTTGCCAGCTATGGAAATGACACTTAACAAGTTTCACTTAATAGGAGAACTATTTTATCTTTTTAGAGTAAGATGCAGTTTCATGACTGTAATTTTAAAAGCCTGTGGTGAAACTTGAGTGTCACTGTAACTGAATATGAAATAATGAATGAGACACACTTAGTTGGAATAACTAAATATATCTGTGACTACACAGAAAAGGTAACTCAATAAAGTACCTGCATTTACAAGGCTATCTTACAAGACTTTATATTCAACAACTAGTGAGTTTTTCTATGAAATGAACCCTTGTCTCTATTTCCATCTGTGTGATATAAGAGTACTTGTATATGTTTTGATACATTATGTAAGAAAATAATTAAGCATATTTAATTTTGATCCACATTAGGCTTTTAGGAAAAGCAGTTTATAAGGTACTTCAGAACGGGCATTACTATATGATTATGCATGTGATTTTGCAACACCATAGTTTGGTCATAAAGAATTTTTGATGAGAGCAGAATTAGGATGGACGTGAACAACAAACAGATGTACCAGCAAATTACACGTTCTGGGAGCTGTGGTTTTCATCTGTTCCCTGCCTCTCATTACACACACATTTAAAATATATCAACCTGTTTTTTAATGAGAATGGGTCATGTAGAGATAAAAATGCCTTTAAATCTCCTTTCCTTCTTCTTCAAATACAAATATCCTAGATTTCATCTTTTGAGTAAATGCATTCTATTAAACTTTCTATTTTTCTTTCTCCTCTCCTCTCTTTTTCTTTCTCTTTGCTCAGACTTGTTTTACTATTTTACTTATATTTTAGTTATTTAAAATGTACTAAATACTTGTAAGGGACGAGTAGTCAAAAATTCGTATGAAACAAAGATAAATGAATGCATGATCCCTGCCCATTACCCATGAGAGCTCTCTAGCTAGAGGAGGGATCTTCTATTCAGGTTTGCCAGGACAGTACTAGTTAATTCTGACTTTCCAAATGTACGTAAAATAGCATTAGCTTTGACTTAACAAAAGTTTCCCAGTGGGAAAGATAAAGTATACGTGCACTCTGGATACTGGAAATATGGTGGTCAGAAACTTGCTTTAGCTGATACAGTTTCAACCAGTGCTTTTACTTCTCTCCATCACTTCAACTTCAAAAGATTTGTCCAA
Source organism: Corynorhinus townsendii (assembly GCA_026230045.1). NCBI lineage: Eukaryota > Metazoa > Chordata > Mammalia > Chiroptera > Vespertilionidae > Corynorhinus > Corynorhinus townsendii. Next base: position 74,433,352 of record JAPDVU010000004.1, read on the forward strand.
AATTTAGTTTAAGCAAGAGAATTCAGAAATATTAAAATTTTAGTGACAAATGGGGAATTTCCAACTCAGTAAGAGTTAAAAATTTATCTTTAAAGCAGTCCCTAAATATAAAAAAAATCTGTTTGGAATGTTGTGGTTTAATAAGGCTTATTTCAGAAAAAAAATCCATAAATAATGAATGTAAAACATTTTCTTCATTGTTACAGTTTTGGTTGTTTTCTAATTTTCTTAAACATATCAATTGCTTGTGGAAACATAAAAGTTTTGGTTATGATTTGCTTTCAATGTTTTCCAAGTTGAAGGAAACCAGATGACAGAAGATCAGAAAGGATGACTGAAACCATTTTTATTAGTTTTATTATCTCACAATTTCATAGTGGTATATTTAAAAAGTAAAGATAGGTAATATAGGAATATATATATATATATATATATATATATATATATATATATATATATATATATATTGAAGGGAGGGATAGGGAGAGAGAGAAACTTTAATGATAAGAGAGAATCATCATCATCGATTGGCTGCCTCCTGCACACCCACCACTGGGGACCAAGCCAGCAACCTGGGCATTTGTCCTTGAAGGGAATCAAACTCAGGACCCTTCAGTCCTCAAGCTGACACTATCTACTGAGCCAAACCAGCTGGGCAGTAATACAGGGTTTTGAAGAAGTTTCTATCTTCTACTTAAACAGGTTAATTTCTTTTATTTGAATAAATTAGATATTTGAAATACTTGCAACACATTTCTGATTATTTAGACAACTGCTTAAAAATGCATACTTTGAAGAAGTTACAATGAAAAAGACATCAACTGATATTAGCTAGTAGCAAGGGAGCAACACTTACTGTCAAAAGTATTTCTGCTTGCTAATTATCCATAAACACTGAAGACAGAGTTTACCTCAGTGGTGCATATTTAAGCAGAATGCTTCTTATTTAATGTGAAATGCTATCTCTGCACAACTGTCTAATGTTCAAAAAGAAATCAAGTATAATTTACATCTCCCTTAGAAGGATGATTCCATCCACCATAGTGTTGTGGTTTCCTGGATTTATGTTTCATTACTTTCCATTTGTCTGATTTTATTGGTTAAATATTGTCATCTATAATTTTTAAAGTGGGATGCATAAGGACAATAAAAATCACAATAATGGTTTCTTATTTTTAGAGGAACAAGAAATGCATATTAATCACTAAAGCAAAAACGTAGTGTTAAAATAAAAACATACAGATCACTATTGACTTATATAATTAACTAGAGGCCCAGTGCACAAAATTCGTGCCTGGGGGTGTGTGTCCCTCAGCCCAGCCTGCACCCTCTCCAATCTGGGACACCTCTCACAATTCAGGACTGCTGGCTCCCAACTGCTTGCCTGCCTGCCTTCCTGATTGCCCCTAACCACTTCTGCCTGCCAGCTTGATCATCTCATAACCACTCCCCTGCCAGCCTGATTGATGCCTAACTGCTCCCCTGCCAGCCTGTTTGCCCCTAACTGCTCGCCCCTGCAGGCCTGGTTACCTCCAACTTCCCTCCTCTGCCGGTCTGGTCACCCCTAACTGCCCTCCCCTGAAGGTCTGGTCCCTCCCAACTGACCTCCCCTGCTGGCCTGATCACCCACAACTGCCCTCCCTTGCAGATCTAGTCCCTCCCCTGATGGCCATCTTGTGGTGGCCATCTTGTGTCCACATGGAGTCAGTCATCTTTGACCATATGGGGGCAGCTATCTTGTGTGGTGGAGTGACAGTCAATTTACACATTATTCTTTTATTAAATAGGAGGATTAGATAGGATAGAGGCCTGGTGCATGGGTGGGGGCTGGCTGGTTAGCCCTGAGGAGTGTCCCGGATCAGGGTGAGGGTTCCCTTGGGATGTGGGGCAGCCTGGGCGAGAGGCCTGTGGTGGTTTGCAGACTGGCCACGCCCCTCCATCGACCCAAGCAGAGGCCCTGGTATCTGGGATTTATTTATCTTCTATAATTGAAACTTTGTAGCCTTGAGCAGAGCCAAGCCTCCTGCTTGCTCCACAGCTGCAGCCATTTATGCTGGGATTTATTTATCTTCTATAATTGAAACTTTGTAGCCTTAAGCGGAGGCCAAGGCAGGCCAGGGCTGGGGAAACTTGGCTTCCTCCATCACTGGGGGCAACTCAAGCCTCCTGCTCTCTCCAGCTCTGTGGCTGCTGCCATTTTTGTTGGGATTTATTTAACTTCTATAATTGAAACTTTGTAGCCTTAAACAGAGGCGAAGGCAGGCCTAGGCAGGCGGAAAGCTTGGCTTCCTCCATTGCCTTGGAAACCCAAGCCTTCTGCTCTCTCTGTGGCTGCATCCATCTTGGTTGAGTTAATTTGCATATTCTCTCCTGATTGGCTGGTGGGCGTGGCTGGTGGGTGTGGTGGAGGTATGGTCAATTTGCATATTACTCTTTTATTTAGATGGGATTAAAGAGAAGAATCATAAAAGCTTTACTGAACTTGCAGGAATCACAAATGGGGTCACAGATACAAATGGTTTTTCTCTGACCTTATGTGCCAGAAAACGCCTCAGAAGGAAACAATATCGAAAGAAGAGTTGTTTTACCAACATTCCAAGGTATAAAGAAAACACATGTACATGTCTTCTATTTTTCTCTTGAGAACATTTGAAAGAAAAAAAATTAATCTCCCCATGTCTAAGTTTCATAACATGAATGCAATTATATATTTTATGAGTCTATATTTTAATATACAAATAAAAGATTATATTTCCTATTTTTAGTAAATGCAGCATTTATATTGAATGTATCATATATATTAGGAGTATTTTTCTTCCTTTTCATTCATTCATTCATTCATTCAAAGTATCTACCCACAGGTACAATTAAGTCCTCGTGGAATTAGCTGAGTGACTTGTGATTACTGTCCACAGGAACTCACTGTTAATTGCTTAGAAACTATTTGTCATTTCAGTATTCTTTGGAAAATAAGCTTTGATACTTAGAAAGTGATTTAATTTTAGAAACAGTGGGTAACATTCAAAAACAATGGCCCTGCCAAAGCTGGCGTGGCTCAGTTGGTTGAGTGTGGACCCATGAACCAGGAGGTCGGGGTTCAATTCCAGGTCAGGGCACATGCCTGGGTTGCAGGCTGGATCCCCAGTAGGGGACCTGCAGAAGGCAGGCAATCAGTGATTATCTCTTACCTTGATGTTTTTATCTATCTTTCCCCCTCCCTTCCTCTCTCTGAAATCAATAAAAATAGATTAAAAACAAACAAAAAACAATGGCCTTTACTTGGCATGGAATAGTATGCATGTTTCAATTAATACCATTTAGTTAAATAACACTTGGTCCCTAAACAACATAAAATTAAAATTTCAATTACCACAGCACATTATTGTGAGTGATTATGTAAAGTATAAACTTTGCTTCTAGCTCTTCAGTATACAAATCACTACACAGATAATAAAGTGTGCTATGGTCAGTGACCAATCCCATGATTTTGTTTATAGGTGAACATATTTTGCACCCCAAATGTGTCTCTTTGGCATGAGGATTATTTTAGTCTGATTATTTATTTATTTATTTTTATATATTTTTATTGATTTCAGAGAGGAAGGAAGAGGAAGAGAAAGAAACATCAATGATGAGAGAGAATCCTTGGTTGGCTGCCTCCTGCACACCCCCTACTAGAGATCAAGCCCACAACCCAGGCATGTACCCTTGACAGGAATCGAATCTGGGACCCTTTAGTGACCAGCCGACACTCTATCCACTCAGCCAAACTGGCTAGGTCTAAGCTGATTATTTTTAAGAAGCAGAAGACTCAGGATGTTTTCCCTTTTATCTAACCTTCAACTGACTTAAAGAATTTAGATAGGGAGCCTGTACTTTTTTTTATTATTATTACAAAGGTAACCTATTTATTATTAACATCTCCTCTTCCCATCTCTCTGTAAATTGTCTTAATTCTCTTTCAAGTCGCACATCCACATGCACGTCTCTTTAGCTGGGGATAGCATGTAAGTCTCAATTGCCTGTCTGTCTGGGACCCTCATATCTGTGGGATTCCTGTGTGTATGAAATTATTATTTTTCCCTGTTAACCACTTTTATTTAATTTTATTGTCAGACCAGCCAAAGATCCTAGAAGGGGAAAAGAAAAATTTTCCTTTCCTTAGCCTTTCAAAGTCTTTTGCTGAGAGACCACTGCACATCTGTTATTCAGCTCATACACAAAAAGCCAAACATATAGTTATGTTGTCCCATATCTCAGAGATGGAGAGGTATTATAGGCAAAATAATTTAACTCCTCAAGTACTGCTTCTATTGGATAATGCTTCAGGTCACCTTGATTCTCTATGGGATTGGAGAAAAATGTGAACATTTCAATTTTACCATCAAATTTAAGTTCATCAATCGAGCTAATGGACTAAAAAGTTATTTCAACTTTTAAGCCTATTATTGTAGACAGATGTTTGGACAGGTTATTGATGATACAACAATTCATGCAATTTCTCTAGGTGAACTTTGGGGAAAAATATGACAGAGCATGCAATGGAAGTAACAGAGTAACATGCCTACATTACAACAGAACCTTTTGTTCCATTGTTCAAATAACTTTGCACAAGTTGAATCAAACACATATGGATTTTTAGGTCAGAGGAATGTAGACACTGTGGCTATTTGGGAGACACTAGAAATACATCCAGATGAACTTAGAGAAGGTGAACTTATTGACATAAATGATGAAAGAAAATGGTTGTGATGAAAAAGATGATGATACCCCAGGAATAATGTGGACAAAAAAATTTAACATTAAAGAAATTCTTGGAGATATTTCATGACATTGAAAGAATAAAGGATAAAATATTAAAAGTGGATCCAGACTTACAAAGGTATAGAAAAGATGCTTACTCTATATTGTAAGTTACACAACATTAAGGAGTCAAACACTTGAACTATTGTTGACATGTATTTTGTACCAAGATATAAAACATCATTCTTAATGTTCTTAACATTTCAAATTACAGCATATAAAATAAAATGTAATTTCACTATTTTTATTTCTGTATACATTTCTAACTGACATATTTTAACTTTTTGGCAAAAATATTAAATGTAATAAAATCATATATTTCCCATTTGCTATTAAAATTACTTTGTACTCTTTTAGCTTGCACAGTCATTTTTATTTGATACATTACTGTGCAAAGCAAGGACTTCCTACACTTATTTAAAATAACATAGTTGTGACTCAATACAACATTTTAGTTTTTAGTTATATATATTTTAAATATCTTTTTTCCTCATTCTTCAAAATTATATATTTTTTACAAAGGACAGGCTACACATATAATCTTAACCACATAAAGCATATAATTATGATAGAAATTAAGTTTTAAAAATTCTAAACAATGAGAAATAAAATGTTTTTTTGAGAAACTAAAAGCAAGTGATCTGAAGTGTTTGTGTGTTTTTGTTGTGTTTTTTTTTTGAGAACCAAAGAAGTAAAAAAAAAAAAATCACACAAAAAAATAATCATAGTCATTAGCAGCTATTGCTCTAACCTTTTATTACAGTGGAATCTGGCAGAAGGTTTTTACATCTTTGTAAAGATAAGCCCCCTCAAATGAAGGGAAAGTCTAGACTAAATAGTATAACAAGGGCCCAAAATGAAAGTACTTAGAAATACAATTTTTATTTAAAATATTTAACATCTATCTTTATGATGGTAATATGCATATTAAATTGTGGTTTTTACTTGTTAGGCACAAATTTACACTGAATTTATTTATTTAATTCACACACATATTAGTATATAAATTATATATATATATGTGTATATATATATGTATATATACACACACACATACACACACACACACACACACGGTAAAACTTTTTATTTCCAACCTCTTCAGACTAAGTACATCTAGTTTTAATTATGATTACACTTTATTCCACAACTTGCACAATTGAGCAATGGAAATGGAGTTTATGGGGTTTAAGGGAGAATAGTTGATAATCATAAGGGTAATGCATTCTATGTTTGTAAATAGTGAGTGTAAACTCCAGTGCTCCCAATACCTGTAATTACAGATTCCACATACATATTAAGGGATAAACTGATCACATTGCAACACTTAAGCACTTAGACCAGAGCTTCAAGTAAAGGAAGGAATAGTCTTGAAGAAAGAGAACTGATTTCAGTAAATGTTCATCACAACTGAAGTCTAATCAGGAATGTGGGAATGTTATTCATTCAACTATTCACTGTATTAGATGTCAGTGAATTTTTAAAAATATTTTTTTTATTGATTTCAGAGAGGAAGAGAGAGAGAGAGAGAAATATCAATGATGAGAGAGAATCATTGATGGCTATCTCCTGCATGCCCCACACTGGGGATTGAGCCCACAACCTGTGCATGTGCCCTTGACCGGAGTAGAACCTAGGACCTTTCACTCTGCAGGCTGACGCTCTATCCACTAAGCAAAACCGGCTAGGGCAGTGGTCGGCAAACTGCGGCTCGCAAGCCACAGTTTGCCGCTCTGTTGACTAATGAGTTTGCCGACCACTGGGCTAGGGCAAATGTCAGTTATTTTTATGTCTCATGTTTTTCTAGACATAATCTTTCCATTTATTTCTTATAAATTTTTTGCATTCCATACTTTCTCACTTCCTCTGACTTTTTTCCTTCTTTATTTTCTCCCACCACTGCCATTTTCCTGACTTAGTATTTGGTTTCTCTTTTGAGTACATCATAGCACAACCTTTTAAAAGTAAACAGAACCTTGAGGAGACAATGGTTTTATAGTATTTTGCAAAGTCTAGTTTTATAATCATCACATAATATAAAGTGTTAATGTAGATGAGGTCCTGATAGGCAAAGAAATCTGAAATCCAAAATAACCAGAAGTCAACACAACAAAGGAAACCATACTTTACAAATAACTGCCCTCTATCTTCTACCCCTTGTTCTACACTTCTTATCTCTTTGGTCTCCCTCTTCCTATGAACACACATAACACATTGCAGGTGAGCAGTGTTTTTTATCATTGGTTCTCAAAATGTTTACATGATCTAGAATTTCTGGGAGCAGAGGTTAAATTCTGCAATGTCTTTGGCACTTAAAAAGTCAGGTATTATTTTATTTTATTTTTTCCAGTTTCCTTGCATTACAGTGTTTCTGTTACTGGTTTTTAAGAACTTGTTTATGACTAAAGATGTGAACCATTTCTCATGCATTACTCTGGTGTTTTACTTTATGGTTGTACCAAAGTTGTGTATTAAATATATAATCATGCTCTGTTTTTAAAAAAATGTCAGGAATCTTATGGAATGCTTTTGAAAGAGCTAACAGGGCTCCTAGTGTTCACAGGAAATGGTTAATTAATTTTATCATTCGGTAAAGTGCTTACAATCATGAATGTTTATAAAGCCCTGTGTAGACAGTTTTGATATATAAAATTTTGTATAATATACTTCTATATTTCAATTTTAATTTTGCACATGTGTTCTAGCCCCTTGGAATTCTAAAGAAAAATTAGTCACAAAATTCAGGTAGTTCAGAGAAAATTTATTTCTGTTGGGTGAAAACATCTAAGTAAAAAAAAAAAAGATGGCAATCAGAAGCTGAATTCAAGATGTTTTTATTTTGTGTCAGTTACTGGAAAAAACAACAACAGCAAAAGAAAACAACAAAAAAAACAAAAAACATATGCAGCCAAGTTACACCAGAGACTCAGTGCAAATGAAATGCCACAGCTGATGGAAATGCCAGGGAATAGGTGACTCCCAAAGGCAAGAGCAGAACTGGTACTTAAGGCAAGTTGACAAAGATCTGCAAGCTAAACCTCTAATCATGGTCAAGTGGAATCCCGACTTTTATTATGAGGTAGAGAAAAAAACAACAAAGATGGATTTAAACTGCCTGAATATAATTATGTTGAGTGAAGCATAAAAAATATAATCACCGAATACAGTTTAATCAGATTATACTAGATACAGATGGGTGAAAAATCTCAGTGATAATTCTAAGTACAGTATAATAAAGTAGATCAGGAATATATACATGTGTGTTTCCCCTAGAGATATCATAATGTGGAAATCTTTCTTGCCTATTTAAATTTGTTTTTATTAGTTATGTTTTGTCCTATTTGGCACTCAAAACTTTGTATAGAAAGCCAAAAACAGTGGAATTTAGGTGGGATGGATTTATATTAATTAATTCATTCACAAAACAGCTTACCATCTGAATAGCACTTTTCATAATATTATAAATCATCTTTCTCTACTGTGTTTTCGTCACACTAAATATGACAAATGTTTATTGCTGGCTAACCCAACTATCCATTTTTCCTATACCTGCATAGCAAAAGTCAAGCACTGCTGGTAAAAGTCAGATAAGTTCCTTACAAATTCAAGGTCAATAAATGAATCAAATGGAATCAAATTGATTATTTAATTCTATCCTTTTTCCTTAGCTCATTCTCATAATTGGCATATGTGGGCATACACACATACTCAATAATTCTACACTGTCCTTAAATCTCAAGTCTTTTTTCTCCCCCAATCAAATCCTCAAGTCTTGATTTATAAAATATGTACAATAAATAGCCCAGCAAATTTCCAAATGCAATCATACAAAATTATCTATTATCCATAAACACCCTGTCCTCCTTCCTTCCTGTTACTAGAGAGGAAAAGTCCTTACTATTGGATGCACTGTAAATTAAATGTACTCCTTTTTATTTAATAGTCTTGTAATGGGGAATGATTATACTATACTTATATAAAGCTTCCCATTTTAATTTTAGTATATGTTAAACCAAGCTTGGTACTCTAACCTGATTTCTCTCTCAAAACTAGAGCTTGCATGTTAAACGTTTTTTTTTTTAGTATATTTTACAATTCAAGAGTTTCATTTCCTGTGTGAACCTAAGAAGCAGCCTGACCTTCAAGGCTCTGGCTAATGCCGAGAGCTCTGACACAGGAATTCAACCAGATGGCCAACTCAAGGACACTGACCATGAGAATCCATATGGGAACCAGCAAGTACACTGCCTGCATGTCCACAGCCCCTCCCCCTAATCTCTTTGTTCTGCTTTCCCTCTCCATCCTCCTAAAAACCTCTGCCTGCACTGAAATCTTAAGATGGGTTTTTGAGGACTGGGAAAAGTCCCCCATCTTCTCAAGATGCCAGCACTCACATAAACCTCTTTCCTTCTTCACCAGCACCTGCCCACGAGTTTGGTTTTGGTTGCAGCAGGAAGCAGAACCTGTGTTCATTCGGGTACAATATGACAGTATTGAATATCCCCTTCCCTATCCCTTTTCCTTTTAGTATTCAACCTCTACCTGTCACCTAGAATTCTTCCTATTGGATTTTAGACATATTCACTTTTTTTTTTTTAACCATTGGAAATAAACACACTTCACAATGTTCATTGTCTTTCTCATATTTTCCAGCTACTTTGGGTTGCTTTCTCTTTCCCTTCTTAGCCATGATTATAGGACAAAATAATTTTCTATACATGCTGTATCCATTTTTTTGCAACTTAACTCTTATTTCATTCATTGCATATTAATATGGATGTAAGTCCAGCTGCTACAACTGAGATCCAAAATTAACAAAATACTAAACAAACTGATTTATCTTTCTCATATACAAGTTGGAGCTTTTTGTGGCAGCACCCTTCTGTTAAATTTTTAAAACCCACATTCCTTCTGTTTTATTGCCCTAATATTTATAAATTGTTGCCTTTATCTGCATGGCCAAATTCTAATCACTGGGCAAAGAAGAAAAAGGCTGTGATTTACCAGGAAGTTGTGCTGTATTATCTATAAATTAACTACATGACTACATTTGTTTGCAATGTTAATTGAGAAATGTTGGCTTGATTTTTAGAAGCCATGTACACAGCTAAAAATTGGAATATATTTTACTCTGCAGGAGGAGCAGAGAATGAATACTGGAACACAAAGCAGAATCTGCCAAATACACCAACTTTATATTTTCTCCTCCAAAATAATTTTAACTAAAATAAATGATCATGTCTATGAATCAAAATCCAATGTGCCTTTTTCCATATTTCTCTTGTGGCACCTCTCAGCAAAAATTGACAGGTTTTTCCCCCCCGCTTCTTGAAATGTTCTCTTAGCTTGACTTCTATGACATAATGGCCTCCTTCTTTTCTCTGCCATCCACTTTGCAGATTAACTTTTTTCTAGATATGAAATTCTGGAGTTTATTTTGAGTAATGCTACACTGTTCTTTTTTCCTATTGTATTCTCCCTTCCATAGGCAAATGACTTATATAATTATACTAGAGGCCTGGTTCATGAAATTTGTGCGGGGGGGGGGGCGGGGGGAAAGTGTGTGTGTCCCTCAGCCCAGCCTGCACCCTCTCCAATCTGGGACCCTTCCACCGGGATCGGGCCTGAAAGGGCAGTCGGACATCCTTCTCACAATCCAGGATTGCTGGCTCCCAACTGCTCGCCTGCCTGCCTGCCTGCCTGCCTGATTGCCCCTAACCACTTCTGCCTACCAGCCTGATCACACCCTAAACACTCCCCTGCCAGCCTGATCAACGCCTAACTGTACCCCTACCGGCCCAATTGCCCCTAACTGCCCTCCCCTGCTGGCCTGGTCTCCCCAAACTGCCCTCACCTGCCAGCCTGGTCACCCCTAACGGCCCTCCCCTGCTGGCCTGGTTGCCCCTAACTGTCCTCCCTTGCCAGCTTGATTGCCCCCAACTGCCCTCCTCTCCTGGCCTGGTCACCCCTAACTTCCCTCCCTTGCCAGCCTGGTCACCCCTAACTGCACTCCCCTGCCGGCCTGGTCACCCCTAACTTCCCTCCCCTGCCAACCTGGTCCCTCCCAACTGCCCTCCCCTGCCGTCCATCTTGTGGCGGCCATCTTGTGTCCACATGGGGGCGGCCACCTTGTGTGTGGGAGTGGTGATCAATTTGCATATTACCTCTTTATTATATAGGATTCTCTTCTTTGTTCCTTTGATTTATATCACCAATCTAGGCATCTTCCAAAGTTTCCTTCCCAGTTAATGACACATAGACTCCCAGGGGAAACAATTCCACAGCCTAACATAGTTCCTAGTTTACAGTAGGCACTAGACACGTATTTTTTAAAGAATAAATCAATTAACCATAGTTTCTAGTTCACAGTAGGCACTAGGCACGTATTTTTAAAAGAATAAACAAATGAACAAAATGATGAGAATCCTTTCTTTCATACTATGCTGGCCTTTGTACTTATTAATGAAGATAAATTGAGCGCTGGAGAAATGAAATTATTTTACAGAATCATAGAAAGAAAGGAATGGATTCAAAACAGAGTTTGTTTGCAAACCTATGGTTTTTCCACAACATGTTTTCTTTTCTTGATGGAATCTGAAAGGAGAGGTAAGAGGTACAGAGAGAAAAGAGTGAAAATTAATTTTTGCAATGTATTACACTGTCGGAAAAAAGGAGAAAATCTGAAAGTTTGAATTTGAGTTATTGGGAAAAGAGTAGTGCTATGAAAAGAAAGGGAGATAATGAATTGAGTTTTTGACAAAATGAACTTAAAGTGCTAAAAATTGATGTGAGATTTCCAAACATTATTTGGAAGAGTTATTTTAGATGTAAATCCTAAAAGTGAGAATGGGAACCTCAATAAAGGGTAAAATGGCAACAAAGGGAGTATTAAAAGAAAAAAATTATCTTTCTGAGAAATTTTCTTTATTATGTGAATGCCTTCTTTGGATACACTGCCTGGTTACACATAAAGTTTAGTACTGCCTTTTTATGAAAAACTCCTTTTATCACCTCTGATGTCAATGGTCTCACAAATCTCCTTTGTGGGTTTCAGGATATTAATTATTCTGTTCCCTTCATTGTCTATTTGGGATGAGAATTCCTTCACTGTGGCATCAGATTATTCTCTCTTTATAGTTCAGCTATGATTATTATGCATAGATATGTTCACTTTATATAATTCTTCTGAGTTTTTGAAATGAATGCTATCATCATTTGGAGGTATACAGTAGTCATTTTTGCACTTTTCTCCACTTTGATCTATATTCAAATGCATAAACTGTCCTGGGATGTATGAGCTTTTCAGCCTCTCTGGCATAGAAATAAATATAACAGAAACTTTTAGAGCAGAGGGTAGAAAAAATTGACAAAGTCTGGATTCATTCATGAGCATTGCCATTGAAAGTCTAAGAAAGTCATGTGACCATGTTTAATTCACAGAAAGACTCCCAGATTTGAGATTCCTTGATGACTACGAACATGTGTCAGACTCATTTTTGTTTCTTCAACAATTAGGCTATTAATGGGGAACATAGGAAGCACTTGGCATTTTGGTGTCTGAAATTAATGGAGATAGTCAAACATATCTCACTATAAAATAGATGTAATTTGAAGTTTAAAGGCTACTGAATGTTCATTATCAGCATTTAATTAAATCCCGGTGCCAGTATTTTCTTAGGATAACATAACTGAAATACTAAAGAAAACATACAAACAAAAACCCAGCATGGACAAGCTGCTTCACTGTTGCTAAATAGGAGGGAATCTCTTGTTGTTGAACAGAGTGCCACACAATTAATCATGATTGCTGTAGTAATGGTGTCTGCCCTTGGGGAAAATCCGAGGCAGGACTCGGTATTACACTACCTCTGCATGATCTCTGCAGGCACATGGATCACCATGTGGCAGAGTGCCATGCTGAAACAAACTGCCCTGCGCAAGTCTGAAAAATGATCACTTTTAATCTCGTAAGATGTATGGTGGTATAACTTCTTAGCTGTTTTCCATTCCCTGGTTTTTAAAGCCATTAGACTGTAGGCTGCAGGGCATATTGTTAGATGCTTTTTCCAGTCCTCAAAACTTTTCTTTCCCTATTGCATATTTTCCCAACATGAACATTTCCTGAATTGCTATGGAAACTGAGTGTGAAGCACAAAAGCTGTAAAAACACCTAGAAAGTCCAGGTTTTGAAACAAAGCGAGAAGTAGTAGATTAGTTAGGGATTCAGTTGTGAAGCAATAACCCTTTCCCATGCACATATGTGCTCCCCTAATGATATTTACTTGCATGTTATCTCAGCATATCTTGACAAACTTGAACTTTGAACTTCTTCAGTAGATTACTTACATTTATAAAGAATATGCATTGCCCGGCTGGTGTGGCTCTGTGGTTGAGCGTCAACCTATGAACCAGGAGGTCATGGTTTGATTCCTCGTCAAGGCACATGCCCAGGTTGCAGGCTTGATGTGTGGGGCATGCAGGAGGCAGCCGATCAATGATTCTCTCTCATCATTGTTGTTTCTCTCTCTCTCTCCCTCTCCCTTCCTCTCTGATATCAATAAAAATATATTTTTTAAAAAGAGTATGTATTAATTGGGAATTCTCATATTCTTTAATACCAATATTATAATTGGTACAATATAATTGAGAAGTATTTATGGATTCCCATCCATCCTATATAATAAGAGAGGAATATGCTAATTATCTGTTACGCCCTGAGATGTAACGACCAACCTCATAACGACCAGATCACGGATCTGCAGGAGTGTGGGGCAGCGAACTACAAGCGGGTGGCAGAGAGCTACAGGAGGGAGCAGGGCAGCAAGCTATGAGGGAGGAGGGAGAGGGAGTGGGGGGAGCTACAGGAGGGCAGGGCAGCAAGCTATGGGAGGGGGCGGGAGGAGCTACAGGCGGGCAGCAGCAACCTACTGGGGCACGTATTTGTGCGCAGGGTTACTAGTCTATACACATAAAAGCCTAAGTGACTGGAGCTACCAGAACAACTGGTTGCTATGATGCTCACTGACTACCAGGGGGCAGATGTTCAATGCAGGAGCTGCCCCCTGGTGGTCAGTGAGCTCCCACAGCCAACCTGCTCTGGCCAGCCAATCTCCTGCGTTATCTCCCCCACAGCTGGCAGGCTCCGATAGCCTGATTAGGGCTGGTCCCTGGGCTGGGTCGGGAACTGGGGGTGGGTGGCGGGAAACATGGCCCTTTTCACAGGGGAGCCAAGGGCCAGCTCTCTCCTCAGGGCTGGTGGCCAACCTCCCATGCCTGTCCCTCTCCCTGGCTGGCAGGCCCCGATTAGCCCGCTGCCTGCCCACCACAGTGGTGGTGCGGCGGTGAGGGAAGGAGGAAGGGGGTAGGTGGGGAACCGCGTGGCGGTGGGGCACCATTGATGGCGGTGTCAGTGTCCGGCGTCTGTTCTTTCAGTGCCTGGCCCAGGGACCATTGCCTCCTCTCTGGCCTGGCCCTCATTGGCCTGGCCCTGATTGGCCCTGATCGCCGGCCAGGCCTAGGGACCCCACCTGTGCATGAATTCTGTGCACTGGGCCTCTAGTTAAATAAAATTCTATACACTTATGAACATATTTAAACACATTTCACTTAAATCATATCCCTACAGAGCTCTGTTTTCCTTGTGCTTATCTTTGTAAAATGGACAAAAATAGTATGAATGCTAAAGTGTTTCTACCAATGAGTAAAGAAAAGCAAACCTTTATTGTAATGCAGACAGTAGGAGCTGCCTAGCCTACTGGGAAAGTTAAAAGAAAATCTTGTTCCTTCTCTTCAGCCCATCGATGTGTGTCTCAAATACATTGTGACAAGGCAGAAGTGAAAGTTAATTACATGTCATGAAACTTCAAGTCTATTGTAATAAACTGACAGGGAAAAACTGCTGCAGAGGAAAGCTTGAGTTAAATGAGGTCATCAATTTGAAAGTAGGAAAGTAGGTGAATATATTAACCATTGATCTTTATTGGTAGGTCCATTTATAAACCCATCTATACCTTCTCCAGTCTCCTTCACAGCTTCTGCAGTTCTAGAGCTCTTAATAGCCCCTTCTCATTATTCATTATCTATTCATTCACTCAAAAAAATTATTAAGCACAACTAAATGTTCTGTACTGGGTGAACCAAAGAGGCATTGAATACCTAAGTCCAAAAAAATACATACTGAAAATTGTGATACGTTCTTTGAATGACAACCCAGGGCGATAGGACAAATAATAAGCAAAGGGGTAATATTTAGACTGAATGATTTGAAAACGTTTCTATCTGACAAAGGTCTGGCAATGTCCATGTTAATAGCTTAGAGTAGCTATTTCATCTGAATATAAACATGTTTCCTCTAAATGCAAAGCCATTTCCTTTTCAAAGACTGCCCACCTGCTAATCTAGATGCCATGTTGTTTCCTTAAAAAAAATCAAAAACAAAAACAAAAAAACCCTCTCAGAGCCAAAGAGAATCCTTCAAGGAAAACACTTTCTGATTGCCATTAGACTGAAATTTTCATCTTAGCTAGAGATTCATCTTTCCCATCCCTACCTCTATACTCACACAGAGTTACCTTTGCCTCAACTCAGCCAACGTGTTCTTATACTTCTAAAAAAGGAGCAAAGACTATATCTCCAAATGGACATTCTCCAAAAATTTAAGATGATCAATATGTCAATTGTCACCCTGCTCAACAGAAAAAAAACATAGACTACATGCATGCTAAAACCATAAATCTCTCTCCTCCCCCCACAACAGCTGTCTAAAATCCAAGACCAACATCATGAGCATATTTCCCATAAGATTTCAGAGATAAGACAGATATTATCTTCCCAATTTGGGGTTGTCAAACTGTGAAGGACAGTCTGGCAGGACTGAGGGCTCCTTCTGTATCTATTGAAAAGGACTTCAGAGCTGATTAATATCTGTAGTGATAAGTGTAAGAATTTGTTGGAAAAGTAAGTTCTGGGCTCTATAAAAGTATGCAATCACTAAATGATTTCACTATATCAGTTTGTTTAAACTAATTAAGGTAATAATACTAAGACTGAACTATAGCATCAGGGGTTGCTCTGTCTTCTGACCCATTAGTTTTTCTCTTGCCCAAAATAAGTTATATCTTATAGTCAGTGCCTTCAAAAAGTGAAACCTACAAAAAATGATACAAGCAGGAAATAGAAAATTTGTGTTCAAAATCAGTATTTCGCCAAGGTTCACATTTGTAATCTCATACTGTCTTTCGGAATTATTGCAGAATAAAATGCTTCCAATAAGGTACAATCTCAATGGATGTACAAAGAAGATATATTTATTAAAAAGCAGCAAGAGCTCAAATGTATTTCTATTGCCAGCCAAAAGACAGAACTAGGAAAGCAAAATTGAAACTTAGCTAAATGCAGCCATTAACTTATTTTATTGTGCTTTCATTCTTTCCAAAGACTCACACCAATTAAGAATGTTCAGCACCTGTCAGAGACTTAAAAAAAGAGTTAAAAGTCTAGTTTGAATGTTGGAGCCTGGGAATCTTAAGCTAATCCTTCAGACTGACACCAGAAATACTGCTGGGCAATTCAAGAAAAGACTGCCTATTGACCAAAGTGGCTAAAATTGCCAAGCTTGCGACAGTTTTGTGAAGGTGATGAATTTACCCTTGATAACCCCTCGCACCTATTTGTTCTGTTACAATCCAGAACTGATAATAGATGGAGACATGGTCACTGCAATCAGACCTCAGAGCATAGGAGACTTTGAATCTGTTTCTGGTTAGCGGTTTGTTACAGGAAGGGGGAAGTGAAATATCAATTAATGAGATTGATTTTTTAATAAGCCTATTAGAATATTTACATTGAATTGAATATAGTATTCAAACCAGCTTGAATTAATATGTTTTTTGTAATGACCCTTTTCTTTCTAAAGTTATATTTCAATACATTTCATGTTTATTTTCATTGCTCACTTATTAGAAAAATTGATCTCTGCTATTATAAAAGCAAAATAAAATTTCCTTTATTCCTCTTTTTAGTGATAGTCTGGTTAGTTTGTTTACTGCCATTGTTAAGCTACATGAAAATCAATTTCTGAGATGCAAGGCTTCTTCAACATATCTTCATTTTACTGTGACTACCTCTTGTAAATATAATGGTCTTGTCTTCAGTTTTATTCTTTAACTTTTATACAGCATTTTATTAATTTTCCTGTCTTGAAGTTGTTTGCCTCTTGCCATTTATTCCATGGCTCTAGAATGTTCTTTTTACCTCTTTGGTCTGTTTCACCAGTTCCACAGCATCTTCTAATCTTCATATACAGGTATTCCAAAACAATCATTTCTGCTCACCGCTATAATTCTAAAGTCTCAGATAAATTCCATCAACCATGATATCCACCATCTCTTTGAACCCCAGAGTTTTTCACAGTGGAATAAGTATAATCATAATAGCTGGATTTAGTCACAGAATTGTTGGAATTAAATGGGATAATATGTGCAAAATTAAATAATATATTTTAATCATTTATAAAGATACTAGAGGCCTGGTGCATGAAATTCGTGCATGGGTAGGGTCCCTAGGCCTGGCTGGCAATCAGGGTCAATTGGGGCTTGCCAGATATTGGTTGGGGCCTTCCTTCTGGCTGCTGGCCAAGGCCTAACCTCATTCTATGTCACCTCCTGGTGGTCAGCACACATCATAGCAAGCATTCGAATTCCCGGTCTCCTGGTCAAACTCCCAAGGGGACATATTAGCCTTGCATATTAGCCTTTATATATATATTTTGATCTATGGCTAACCAATTAGAAGCACATTGGCAAAGATATGCTCGTGATGCAAACTTCCAAGTCAGAGACTTTTGTGGGAGCTTTTATTCTGAGTTCCTGGGGGATTCTCTTTTTTTGTGATTGTTAAGCTGGGGAACATGGCCTAATTAAGGCCACCATACAAAGACTGTTTAGGAATCCAGCTACACTGCTGGATGTTTCAATGATCTGAGCTAATCAATTTATTTTTTTCTTTAAATCTGTTTAATTTTTATGTTAAGCTACCAAATGATAGCTGATTAATACTACCTTTTCCCTCTTGTTCAATTCATAGTGGATATATGACCATTCTTGTCAGAATAGGAGTGGTTATTTATTTTACCCAGAAGGCTATAAAGAAATACAATAATAAGGCCTCCTCTAATTAAACTGATCTTCAGAGATTCAACATCCCAAGTCCTCACCTTCTTTTGGCTTATACTTTTATATCCATCTTGAATGCCATCCCTCTTCCTAACACTGTTACTCTCTGCTGATATATTGATAAATGTAACACACACACACCAAGCCATTTTACTTTTTAAAATCTTGTCTTATCACTGTCACACTGGACATGCTTTCTTCCTGGTATTCTATTCATACATCATTTATGGCAGTCTTCTGTTTTCCTTATCTAGATGCCTTTAAATATCTTCCTAAAGCGTAAACTGTGAAGGCAGGTATTTTGTATTCACTTTTGTGGCTCTTGTAATGCCCACAAAATAATTGGTAGATTTCTGCTAGTCTGTCATATTGGCTTCATTGGATTAAGCTGCATTAAGAAAATGGAAAAATCATTTTTATCTTCAATACATTTAAAATTTCCTATCACTATTCCCCCCAAAACAATGAGGACAATGATAGAATTAGTGTGCCAGGAGGTGAGTATCAGAACCCTTTCTGCTTTCTAAATTGTTAATTGGTTTAAATTGAATACTCAATGAATTGAGATAATCTCTTAAAAAATCTGCCCACTCACCTCAAATGTCACGTTAACTTTTTTGAGATATCCCCTCTTTGGTATAATTATCTAAACCTTCTGCATAACCTTTAGGTTGTGTTTTTTTCTTTTCTTCCAAATTTGGTATTGACATTAGAAGAACATTTGTAGTCCAAACCCCTTTCAACGTACTTCCAGCATTCCTGAAATTATTAAATAGATATAAGGGTTCTCCCTAAAGTTAAAGCATTCAGTGGTATCCCCTCAATAATTCATTCTTAGATTGGCATAATCTACACTAATAAAAGAGAAACATGCAAATTGACCATCACTCCATTATGCCCACCAGCCAATTAGAGTATGCAAATTAACCCAACAAAGATGATGGTTAATTTGCATACACATGCAGAGTGAAGACTGAAGACAGCATAGAAGGAAGAAGGAGGGAAAGTGTTAAGTAGGGCAGCAGTGGCAGTGGAAGGGAAAGCTCGAGGTGGGGGGAGGGGGGGTGGCGGCCGCGTTCAGGCCACAGGAAGCCTTGTTCTTGCAGGAATCTTCCTGCAACAGGCCTCTAGTTTAATAAGAAAATTCCAGTTGAACCAGATGAGAGGCCTTCTTTCTTATCCAATTCATGTGATTTCCGAAATGCCTTTCCTCTACCCAAAATAACATTATGCTATAATAGAGTAAAGCCTATTGCAATGATGCTTTATGCTCCTCTCTTACATAGTGTATGTTTTATTCTTTATTGCTCCCAGGAATGCAACGCAAAAGCATCATTTTTATTTCTTTTTTCTATACATTTTTAACTACTGTTACAATTTATTCTATTGTTAACATAATACAGTCATTAAAAGAATTAATTTTAAGGCTCAAACAAACTTGGTATCAAATGAGACTAGTCCCACTAGTTTTCTGATACACTGCACAGTAGTTTACTTAGCCATGTTTAGCTTCAATTTTACCTGTAAAATGGGTTAATCTGAGAATACTTAGATTCTCATTACATAGAAATATTAAATTATATCATCAATAACAAGATTAGTAAATCTTACAATGAATTCTTCATGATGCTATGCATAAATACTCAATTTTAAAATATTGGAGCAAACTTAAGTAACATGAACAGCTATGTTGAAAATGCTGTTTTGTCCTTTATAAAAGAAAAAGAAACCCTACTAAGGAAATATCTCTGGCTTGAATTTATGCACAGTTTTTTTTTTCTTCAGTTTACTGTGCTATCATTTACAAGTAAAATTTTATTTTTTTAAATGTGTCAAAGTGTTTTGATATATGTATATATTGTGAAAAGATTCACACCATTGAGTTAACATCTTTCATTCCACATATTTATCTTTTTTTTTTGTTCCACTCTCTTAGCAAATTTCTACTACACAATACAGTGTTTTCCATAGTGACTGTACCAGCCGACAGTGTAAAAGCATACCCTTTTCTGCACATTCTGCCCAACATTTCTATCCCTTACCTTTTGATAAAAGACATTCTAGCAGGTATGAGGTGATATCTCATTGTAGTTTTGATTTGTATTTCCCTGAAATTAGTGATGTTGAGCACATTTATATATACTTTGTGGTCATTCATATCTCCTCCTTGGGAAACTGTCTATTCAAGACCTTTGTCCATTTTTAAGTAGTTTCTGTTGTTGTCATTGTTGTATGAGTTTTACATAAGCTCCTTCCAGGGAGATATTGGTGATTTGGAGCAGGTTGGTTTGAGAAGCCCATGGATTCTCTTGGCTTCCTGGATCTCTGAGGAGGACCACAGTCAGGCCCTACATAGGTGCTAAATAAGAATCCTGCAGAAGCTTTTAAAGTATCAGATAGGCCTCTTCCAGGGAAAGAGTGGGAAACAGTTTCCTTTTCTGCTCCTTCTTCTGCCTTGAGCCCTAAAGAAGCAGCCATGGTGAGTCCTGGAAAGCCCATTAAGAACTGTTTCATGGTTTGCTCTGTTCTTGTGGTTCACAGGTGCAAGCTCCCTTGGCTGTCAGAGCTGGGTGCTTTGTGCACTCTCCCTCAGGTGGGACTCTTAAAAGTTTGGGCACTAGATGTACAGTCCCAATCTTTTGCTTGTGAGGAAGAAGCTGGGAGTTGGGAGTTCTCTCTGCTTGTATGGTGATATGCTGGTGGTGTGGGTTGTGGGGGAGTGTGTCTCAGCCTTTCTTAAATATTTTGATGTGGGTATTTTCTCATTCGCTAATGTAGAGGAGTGGCTTAACTAGTATTTGGATTTTTTTCAGAGGAAATAGCTCCGTGTATAGATGTAGATTAACTGTGTCCATGGGAGGACGTAAATTCTGTAGGCTTCTATGTCCATACTTGGTCCAGACACATAGGAAGGTTTTATAGGATTAATTCCATTAAGATGATAAGGTGACATGTGAAGATACCAAATAGTCAATAACTGTGCCCATAAGTGTCCCAGAAAGTATTGGTTGGAATTAGAATTATTTTTTTTATTTAGTAATTTAAATTATCATTAGTTATAGACCATTTCAAAAAATTATTTCTAAATTTATATTGGAGAATATCACAGGGCCATCCTCAGTCAAAGTGCCAACAATTGTGGTTCTAGTTGGAGAAAAAGGATGAATAATGACTGGGATGAACCCAGTATTCAAAAAAGGGGAAAAAGAATTCCATATTGAGAATATGGTAATTATACATGACATTTAGGTCACACACATTAGTGAAAGAACAAAGTGAGATGACTCAAAGATTAACTGAAAGATAAAGATACAAATAAAACTGCTTACCAGGTTCATGGGATTAAGAGCAGAAGCAACTCTGGGAGGGGTTAAGTTGGCTTTGCTATAATAAGCAGAAAATGTGTACAGTGTGTCAAGAGGGCTTATGTAAGCATTTATTGGTAGTTAAAAGAAGCTGGTAAATGCAGTGATGTTTGATTTACAGCAAATTAGATTTATAAAAAAGACAGGTCATTATTTTCAGATTAAACAAAGGATATACTACATCAATAAAATATCTTTACCAATAGCTAAGGTCCTGGGGTCTCTGCCCTACAGTATCTTATCTAATAAAAGAGTAATATGCAAATTAACCATCACTCTGCTATACCAATAAGCAACGCCCACCAGCTAATCAGGAGAAAGTATGCAAATTACACCAACCAAGATAGCTGTGGCCATGGAGCCAGCAGGAGGCTTGGGTTTTCCCAGCAATGGAGGAAGCCAAGTTTTCCACACACCCTGGTGGGCCCAGGCCTCCACTCAAGACTACAAAGTTTCAATTATAGAAGATAAATAAATCCCAACAGAAATGGCTGCCACCACAGAATGAGCAGAAGGTTTGGTTCCGCTCCAGCTACAAAGTTTCAATTATAGAAAATAAATAAATCCCAGATCCCAGGGCCTCCGCTTGGCTCACCAAGGGGTGTGACTGGGATGCAAACCACCATAGGCCCCACACCCCAATGGAACCCCCACCCTGATCCAGGACACCCTTCAGGGCAAACCAGCCGGCCCCCACCCATGCACCAAGCCTCTATCCTATCTAATCTACATTAATAAAAGAGAAACATGCAAATTAACCATCAATACGCTATGCCAAGCCACATCCACCAGCCAATCAGAGTGAGTATGCAAATTAACTCATCAAAGATGGCAGCTAAATTTGCATAGGCAGGCGGGGCAGGCAGCGCCATGGCCCGCCCCTGGGGTTCCAGGTCCACTGGGGGCAGGGGAGGCTTGGCAGGCAGCACCAGACACCGCTGGCAAGGTATCAGTCCATCGGGGCTCTGGGAGGCAGGTTGGGCAGCACCAGATGCCACCCACAGGTCTGGGTCCATCACAGGCCCTGGGAAGGGTAGTGGCCTGCCTAGCTACTCCCGTGGGGCTCTAGGAACATCTCCGCCCAGGGAAGAGTAGCTGGGCCTGCTTAGCCACTCCTGTGGGGCCCCAGGAACATCACTGCCCAGGGGAGGCATGGCTGGGCCTGCTTAGCCACTCCCATGGGGTTCTGGGAACATTGCAGGCATGGGGTTGCTGAGACCCAGACAGGGCCTCTGGCCACAGATTCACAGCCTCATGGAGACCGACTCTACCAGGCTGCCCAGTGGCCAGGCTGGGCCACAGGGTGCCCATTCAAGATGTGACACAGAGAGGAGGTGTGGGAGGAAATCCAGAGAATGGGATGTGGTGGTTCAAGATTCACTTCCTTTGGGCTTTGTCCTCCTTGGTCTTGGCTCTTTTCTTTTGGGCCTGGGGCCCAAGCACTGCAGGAGAGATAGATGGATGAAGGCCGAATGTGGGAAAAGAGCCTTGAGGCCCGACTGCGGGGCTGCCTGAGGAGCGGCTCCAGGGCGAATGCCACAGCTTTGGCAAAGCGCCTGGCCAGGAGACAGGTGTTCCAAGGGGTGCCAAGCAGCGCCTCACCATCCCTCTATGAGGACACCCCACACAGGCTCTGCCTTCTTCCAGTAGGCTCTGGGCGACATCTACAAATGCTGCTGCAACCTCTAACATTCTGGGCAAAGAACTGACTCTGTGCCCCTGTGGGTACCAGGCTTGCTAGGAGTGTGCTGTCACCAATGCCATAGATCAAAGGCAAAAGCCTGGTGAGGCGGGTGCACCAGAGGGGGCTCGGGCTGGGTCAGGGATCTGCCTCGCCTGCAGAGAGAGAGGTTCTGCAGCGGCCCCAAGACAGAGGGGCAAGGACCCACAGCCCTGAGGTGGGGGCTGAGGGGCGATGCCACCTCAGTGGAGGGGGGCCGCACTGCAGGGTACTGGACTGACTGACTTGATTCAGAGAAGCTCCCAGTGCTAACCGGTATGTCCCAGTGCCTTCACTGAGCTTTGATGGCCAATTGAGATACTATATAAGGAAAATGAGGGAAGAAGTGAGAAAGAAAAGGAAAGGTGAACAACACAAAAGAAAGATTGGAAGGAACCTGTAAACCTATTGTCACAGAAATAGGGAATATAGTCAATAGTGTTGAAATGATGGTATAATGCCAGGTGGGTACTGGAAATATCAGGGAACACTTTGTAAAGTATATGATTGTCTAACCACTATTCTGTAACTAATATAAAACCTGAAACCAATACAAAATAATACTGAATGTAAAGAAATGAAAATTGGAGTGAAATTTTTATAAATTTCAACGTTTAAATGAAGGCTGTAAAGGAAGGAAGAGGGAGAATAAAAATAGTGTTTTTCATTTTACCACTTTATTGTCTTTTCAGTACATGAAAAAGACAATTGTCTTTACATGGTGCTTTTATACTTTTCTAAGTCATTATCTCATTTTAATTTCAGGGCAACTTAAAAACAAGATAATTATTCCCTCCACTTTTCAAAGAAAGGAAATCTTGGTGTCTGGCCCCAATGATTCAATCATCAAGCCCTTATTTGTAAAGCAGGGTTAGTGAAATTTTCTGTGAAGGGTCATATCTATACTAATAAAAGCCTTGGGGGTGATCAGGCCAGCAGGGAAGTGTAGTTGGGGGCAATCAGGCCAGCAGAGGAACAGTTAGGGGGCAATCAGGCAGGCAGGTGAGTGGTTAGGAGCCAGCGGTCCCAGATTGTGAGGGGGATGTCTGACTGCAGGTTTAGGCCTGATCCCTGAGGGGTCCCAGATTGGAGAGGGTGCAGGCTGGGCTGAGGGACACCCTCCCCAGTGCACAAATTTTGTGCACCAGGCCTCTAGTAAAAGAGTAATATGCAAATTGACCATCACTCTAACACACAAGATGGCTGCCCCCATGTGGTCAAAGATCCTGTCCCCATGTGGACACAAAATGGCCACCACAAGATGGCCAGCAGGGGAGGGCAGTTGGGAGGGACCAGGCCTGCAAGGGAGGGCAGTTGTGGGTGATCATGCCAGCAGGGGAGGGCAGTTAGGGGCAATCAGGCTGACAGGGGAGCAGCTAGGCATCAATCAGACTGTCAGGGGAGTGGTTAGGGGGTGATCAGAATGGCAGGCAGAAGCGGTTAGGGGCAATCAGGAAGGCAGGCAGGTGAGCAGTTGGGAGCCAGCAGTCCTGGCTTGTGAGAGGGATGTCCGACTGCCCCTTTAGGCCCAATCCCGGTAGGACTGGGCCAAAACGGGCAGTCAGACATCCCTCGAGGGGTCCCATATTGGAGAGGGTGCAGGCTGGGCTGAGGGACACACCCCTGTGCACAAATTTGGTGCACAGGGGTGTGTCCCTAGTACAAAATATAGGGAGATATAGTTTTAGAGGTCCAACAATTTATTATGTGGTCATTATTTGCATTAATGCACACATATTATTAACCCCCCAAAATCAAATGCTGCTATGTCTTGTTTATGCATAGTTTTTAGTTGCTGAAATACAGAAAGACAAAATATTATCCTAGCATGTTAGTATAGGGAAGCCTGACTGAATTAGGCTGCTGGGAATGGAAATGGAAGGAAAGGAAAAGGAAGAAAAGAGAGGAAGCTGGCAGCAATATAGCTACTTGCAGTAGGATCAGGTACTCATTACCTGGCCATTAATATCACTGACTATGGCATATAAAAATGATTGGCCTCCTAATGAATGCTGAGAAGTCTCCTCTTATATCTTATTTATATATAATATTTTTGAACAGTTAATTAATCTTGACATATTTTAACTAAGGTTTCTTGCAAATGATTTTAAGGGATATTAAATAGGAAAGCCATAATTAATGCTTCAGCAAACTGGACTAAAAATGTTTCCCAGCTGCAATGCTTATATAGGGCCTGCCTCAGTTTCATGTTTTCATGGGGTTTATTAGTGGTTCAGTGTTGGAATCTAACAAGGCCCACATTTTTCTTCAAGTATATTTTGTGCCAGTTAAGGTTGAACGAAGTAGATTTGAGACAGCATTCTACACAACCAGATAAGCAGAAATGCTTATATTGATTATTGATTATATGGTGATTAAGTTGAATGTTCCTAATTGCTTCATATTTAAGTAGTGAGGGAAAATCATTCTTAAACTGACTTGTTTTGAAACATCTGGCAATATTAGCAGAAATTAAAAGTTCAATTATTAGCAGAAAAACACAGATAAGAAATCTCAATTTTCCCCTAATACAGTTTTAGATATGTGAAAAATCTTGAGTTCTTGAGATAAGATTGACCATTATTAGCTCACTTAGCTTTATTGTGTCTAAACTTAGATTATCCAAGTGCCTTCTAACTCTGATTAATGCAGCTTTATATTGAAATATATACGAATGTACCAAGGTTTTTCTCATATTTCTTCAGTCTTATAACAGAGAGGCTCTTCTACAACAGCTTCGTATATATTCTCCATTCTCATTCTCTCTCTCTCTCTCTCTCTCTCTCTCATTGTAAACCATTTATAAACCATGCTCTCATTCCCCCATGCATGAACTTATCCTTTCTTCTCTCTCTTTTTAGATTCTAATATATTCCTTTTCTAATCTGACCAAATAAATTACTTTTTTTAAAAAAAATCTTGGATAACATTTTTGCCTAGTCTCTCACAAATGTAATTTGGACTAATTTTTTAAAAATTATTTTTAATATACTATAATTCTTTAGAGGAGACTTAAATTCACTGCAAAATTGAAGAAAGGGTATAGAGATTTCCTATCTGCATCTGCCCTCACACATGCATAGCCTCTTCGATTATAAACATTCCCCACGAGAGTTGTACATTTATTGCAATTGATGAACCTACACTGGCACATCATTATCACCCAAATTGCATAGTTTACATTACTGTTCACTCTTCATTTTGTACATGCTATGGGTTTCAACAGATATATAGTGACATGTATCCACTGTGTAAGTACCATACAGAGTATTTTCACTGCCCTAAAGAGCCTATTTATCATTCTCCCTACTACCTCGAGCCTTGGCAACCACTGATCTTCTTACTATTTCCATATCTTTGCCTTCTCCAGAATGTCATCTAGTTGGCATCATGTAGTATATAGTCTTTTCAGATTAGCTTCTTTCACGTAGTAATATGCATTTAAAATTCCTCCACGTATTTTCATGGCTTGATAGCTCGTTTATTTTTAGTGATGAATAATATCCAATTGTCTGAATGTACCACAGCTTATCCATTCACCTACTGAAGAACATCTGGGTTGCTTCCAAGTTTTGGCAATTATAAATAAAGCTGGTATAAACATCTGTAAGTTTTTTGGTGAACATGTGTTCAACTCCTTTGATTAAATACTAAGGAGTGTGATTGCTTGATTGTATGGTTAGAGTATATTTAGTTTTGTAACAAACTGCCAAACTGTCTTCTTACATGTCTATACCATTTTACATTCCCACCAGCAATGAATTAGATTTCCTAATTGCTCCAAATCTTGGTCAGCATTTAGTGGTGTTATTGTTAAAGATTTTGGCCATCCTAATAGCTGTGTAGTGCTATTTCATTGTTGTCTTAATTTGTAGTTCCCTGATGACATATGATGTGGAACAATTTTTCCTGGTGGATTACCTGAAATTTTTATTTAGAATGTCATAAGGAAAATAAGGAATTGTGGGTTTCTCATAAGCTATAACATTTCAGTTAATGATTAAACACTATATTTAGGAGGTTTTTTACTAGTATCTTTATTTTTTACTATATGCAGTATTGTATCTTTTATTGCAATAGGTCCTGAAAAATAAGAAAATAAGACAGAAAACACAACTCACTACATGCAGATTGTGGTGAACACTAGATGAGCTTGTGATGTGATGTGATGTGATGTGATGTGATGTGATGTGATGTGATGTGATGAAAATCATTACAAGTTTTACAAGTACCCAGAAAATCTGCACAAATCAGATGTGGACTTACTCTAAGATAACTTCAGACTTTTAAGTTAGCAGATCAGCATGAATTGCTATTCACATCTTTTTACATATGATAAATGGCACATAAATTATGAACAAAATAAAATTTCAAATATCTACATTGGACTCTCCAATGATTCTGAGAGCAAAAATTAACATGACAAGATTTGGTATCCAGTTATTGTACATATCATAATAGTCTTGCCCTTGTATAACCACTAGTCTACTCATATGTTACTTTTGTGTATTACTAAAAAAGATAAATATAATAAATCTTTTTATAATAAAATTATTTATTTTAAATTTTACAAATGATTGCTATGTTATTCTATATTATATAATTATATCATTAAAATTTACTATAGGCTGGGTTCATCATAAAACAGCATTTTATATTCAGGGTCCTAGAATACATGAGGTTTGGCAACAAATACTAATGTGGATTTTTAACAATCTTTAGGTGGACAATAAATACATTTGTAACTTCTGAGAAATATTTTTTTAGGATATCTGAAAAAAAAACTGTTAAAATTATCAAATATATATATGTATGTATATATGTATATATGCATGTATATGTATGTATATACATGTATATATGTATGTGTATGTATGTATGTACATATATGTATGGATGTATGTATATGGTCGCATGCATATGTACGTATGCATATGGATGCATGTACATGTACACATGTATCTATATGTATGTATCTATATGCATGTATACATATACCTATGTATACATATATGCATGTATATATGGATATGTGTATATATGTACGTATACATGTATATATGCATGCATATATGTATAAATACATATGTATAAATGTATGTATATATGCATGTGTGTATGTATATATGTATGCATGCATGCATATATATGTATATATGTATGTATATGTGTATGTATATATGTATTTATGTGTAGATATGTATATATAAATATGCATGTATAAATGTATGTATATATGTATATATGCATGCGTGTATGTATGTACATATGTATGCATGCACACATATGTATGTATATATGTGTATGTATATATGTATATATGTTTATATATGTATGTGCATATGCATGTATATGTATGTATATATGTATGTGCATGTATGCATGTGCATATATGCATGCATATGTATATGTGTGTATATGTATATTTGTATATATGTATATGTATGTATACATGCATGTATATGCATGTATATATGTATATACGCACGTGTATATGTGCATGTATATATGTATATACATGTATGTATACGTGTATGTGTGTATACATGTGTGTATACATGTATGTATGTATGTACATACATACTAGAGAGTTCATAGTTGCATTTAAAAGATATTTTATTGCACTGGCCAGTGTTTCAGTTGGTTGGATCATCCCCTAAACCCAAAGGCTGTGTTTTCGATTCCCTCATTGATGTTGTTTTTTCTCCCTTTCTTTCTCTCTAAAATCAATAAAAACATATCCTCAGGTGAGGATTAAAAAATGTTTTATTGATGTTTAACCTACATAAAGTGTACAAAACTTAAGTATACGACTAAATGCAGTGCTACATGTATACACATATATACCATCTAAAGTACACTTAATAAAATATTGAATTTTTATCCAATTATTATATAACAAAAAAATCTAGCTATTTTCTTTAGTAAGCAGGAAAAATGGGTTTACATAAGCAAATCTATTGCTCTGGGCAGTGGTTGGCAAATTCATTAGTCAACAGAGCCAAATATCAACAGTACGAGGATTGAAATTTCTTTTGAGAGCCAAATTTTTTAAACTTAAACTTCTTCTAACACCACTTCTTCAAAATAGACTTGCCCAGGCTGTGGTATTTTGTGGAAGAGCCACCTCAAGGGTCCAAAGAGCCGCATGTGGCTCACGAGCCACAGTTTGCCGACCACGGCTCTGGGGTATGGCTAGAGGTCACATGTGATGGTCAGTTTTTTGTTCAACTAGGCTGGGCTCAAGTATCCAGTTATTCATTCAAATACTAATCTACATGTTGCTGTGAAGGTATTTTGTAGATATGATTAACACCTACAATCAGTTGACTTAAAGGAGAATACTCTCAATAATCTGGGGGGGCCTTGTCCCATCAGTAACTAGGCTTTGAGAGAACTGAAGTTTCCCTGAGGAAGAAATTTGGCCTGAAGACTACAGCACCAGGGAATGAAATCAAGGATTTTGTGGAAGACAGGTTTATATCAGATTACAAAGTTGATGCCTCAGCTCCACAGCAAATTTAGTTTCAGATGTCCTTGATGTAGCAGTGAGCTCTTTTTGGACCCCAAGTTCTCCTGATTTCTTCCATTTTTTTCTGATTACTATCACTCAGATTCCACTGCATGTTTAGTCTCCTCTATTCGCACTTAAATGATGGGTTTCACAAGAGTGGATCTTAAGCCATTTTATGTCTTAGTGCTCTCTTTTCAGGTAAGGTACCCATGATTGTAGGAGCAATTATAATTATACTAGAGGCCCGGTGCATGAAAATTTGTGCACTCAGGGGTGTCCCGCAGCCCAGCCTGCACCCTCTCATAATCCGGGACCCCTCAGGTAGGGTCCTGAGGCCTGTCCTGAGAATAGGGACTATCGGGGCTTTCCTTCCCCTGGCTGCAGGCATCTGGCCCCACCTCTGCCACTGCCACTTCTTGCCATCTGTGCAACACTGTCCCCCCTCCACTGCCACTGGTGGTCTCTCTGCAGGCAACAGGCTGGGCCTCCCGCTTCTTTGCTGGGGAGGTGGCCAGCCCTACAAGGGGCCATCTGCCTAACTGATCTCCCCTAACCTCTGGTCTGCCTATCTGATCACCCCTAACCATTCTCCCTGTCTGCCTGATTACCCTTAACCACTTGCTTGGAGGCGGGACTAGCCCATGAAGGGCTGCAGTGGTCTGGTCTCTGGTGGTTTCAATCGTTCTGGCCTTTTATTATATAGGATGTTAATGATTTCCAAATTAACTCATCAGCCTAAGTCACTTTTCTGAGAGGTGGATGTACATACTTAAATCTCTATCTGACAGCTTGGCTTTAATGTCTCCCCGTTGCCTGCAAATCAACATGTTCAAAACCCAGTTCTCTCCTAACAGTGGCTGCCTCAAGCACAGCTGCAGGTCATGCAGTGTCCTGGCGCCTTTGGAAATCAGAGCAAACTCACTGGTGCCAATGAATGAGAAGTGTTAAGGAATAAAATTTAGTCAGAAAAGGAGAAATATCCATATTTAGCTCTCCTTCCTCAGCATGTCTGGGTTTTAAGGCTAATCTTTTCACTCTAAAAATCAGCTTCATCAGCTTCATAGTAAACATTGCAATGCTT
Source organism: Corynorhinus townsendii (assembly GCA_026230045.1). Classification (NCBI taxonomy): domain Eukaryota; kingdom Metazoa; phylum Chordata; class Mammalia; order Chiroptera; family Vespertilionidae; genus Corynorhinus; species Corynorhinus townsendii. The sequence continues at coordinate 74,464,007 of JAPDVU010000004.1, forward strand.
TTTTTCATTTGAATATGCTCTTAAAATCACAATAATTTAATTTTGTGTATGGTTATACATAATACTAGAGGCCCAGTGCATGAATTCATGCACCGGTGGAGTCCCTTGGCCTGGCCTGTGGGGATTGTGCTAAAACTGGCAGTCTGACATCCCCTGAGGGGTCCCAGAGTAGAGAGCGCACTCTGCAAAGTTGCTGTCACGAACTGCATTGAGTGTCTGCCCCGTGGTGGTCAGTGCGCATCAGAGGTACCGGGCAGCTGGACGGTTGGCCAGTCCCTTAGGCTTTTATGTATATAGACAAGAGGTATCAAATCTGAATAAACATTATTTTACTTAATTCTCCTAACAGTTCTTGAAATAAGTAATTTTGCCCCTATTTTGTGGTCAAGAAAATGCAGGAACAGGGAGATAAAGTATTTTCTCCAAGATCATACAAGGTAGCAGTAGCATTAAGATTTAAATATAAATGTATCAGATTTAAAAGTCCATTAGCTTTCAACTTCATGAATCCAGGAATTGACATCCTCTTTTCTAAACTGTGGCTTAAAAGATTATACAGTTTTTAAAATGGCTTAGCTAATAGAAGTTTTTAAAAAATTAAATCTAATGTTCACTTTATACATTTTAGAAATTTTAACTTTATATATCTTCTTATGTAACATAAAATTGCATTGAGATGCAGATTTATTTTAGCAAAAATATTGTATTCTAATGTAGCAATTTTCTCAGGCTGTCTTTTGAACTCAGAATAATGTGTGTTTCCACACAGTTGAGTGTGTTTAGCATGTTACAATTTCTTTCTGTTTGACTATTTTTCTGTTATTCCATCTTATATTCCACAACCAATTTATACTTTTACCCATACTGTATTAGCTCATGTGAAAAAGTTATTAATTCACTATTAACTTGTTCTTCCAGATCATGAACCAATAAAATATCCTGTGGAGTAGAAATGAGAACAATGCATTTTTTTTTCCCTTACATGCAATTGAAACTTATTCAATAAGGTTTCTAATAAAAAAAGAGACCTTTCCCTTTCACAGTTTGAATATTACAAACACCTCAATTCTTACTGTAAAATAAAAACTGTCATTATCTTTCACTATAGTGCTATTTGCAATAAATGAGATTGAAATACTTTTGATTTTGAAAATAGGAGGGTTCCCCCCCCCCACACACACACACACTTCATATGGTTTAGGTATTTCCAGATAGCTATTTATATCTTCTCTATAGAATTAGATTGCTTATTCCAACCACTTTATAGACTCCACTTTCAGTTGCCAATTGTCTTTGGCCTCTTCTCTCAATTCTGGAAAGCTATAAGCAGCAGCCCCATGTACAACTGTGAACCAGCCAGATGGCCCCCACCCAAAACCCATCACCTAGTATCTGCTGTCAATTCCATTTTTTTGGTGTCTTACTGATACATTATACTTAATTCTTCAAAAAGGGTTTTAATAAGATGAAAATAAAATACAGTACAAGTAAATAGAATAAATCAGGAAAGCCAAAGAGATCTCAGGAATATGTATATACAGATGAAAACATAATCTTGATCAAAATGTTTGTCTGTTTATAAAATAAAGTTTCTAGTACCTCTATATATGTTATAAAGAGGAAATACTTTTATTTTATTTTCTGGCTGCTAAAATTTCAATATGAAATTGTAAAATATAGTAAAATTATATTCATTTTGACAGTTGAGTTTAGATTATGGCCACAAAATCAGGACATAAAAAAGTATTTTTATAATAATGTTTTGCACTCATATAAGAATGGCCAGTATTAGAAAGACAATACACAATTTTCTCAACTAAAATTAGGTTATCTATACTATGCTTTATTTGTACTTCCCTTATTCTGTTAACTCTATTATTGAAAAAAAATTTTATCCACTATATTAAAAACTCTCTAAGTTGAATTTCTACATAGGTTCTATTTTCTATTAAAAAACTTTCCACCTGTGTTGCATATTCTAATGTCTTTTAAATTTGAAAATATATAGAGTCAACCAGTCACAATACGTTGCTACAACACAAACTCTTCAAATGTTGTCAAAATGCCCCTCTAGAATATGGCACGCTCAGGATGCCAGATCATTTGGCCCTATTGAAAATAATTTTCAACACATGGTATAAACAATGAAAAAGTGTTGGAAGTCAGTATAACATGTAATTTTTAGAATATTCCACATGTAGGAGGTCTTCTGGCCTCCTCATTTAACTTCACAAATAATTGATTTAGCTTGAATTATTCAGAGTCTACATCTCTTTCGTCATGGGCAATTTAGAAGGTTTTATCATTTTAATAATTGAGTGTCTGTCAATTCAATTAGCCCTGTGGGACTCTAGATCAACCATTAAGACCACACTCAAGTTGAACTTGCTAAAATCCTTTTGTGTGTGCAATTCTTAGAGCTTTCAGGGCCCCATCTCTTACTGGGCTTGATGGCCTGAAGAATAGCAGCACTGCTCACTTCTTCAGGGAAGAGGTGTTTTAGTGGCTGTGAAATGCTGCCTTGTTTTTAAATGCATAATTATAGGTTTTGCATTTGCCTGAATATTTTAATAATTTAAAAGATACTTTTCTAGTAATCAAAATGAAATAATTTCCCCTGATAATTGCCTCAGTAACTTTTAAAGAGTCTATGATGAACATATTCATGCTGTGAGATATAAAGAGGTGACTAAACAGAATTTAGCATTGAATATGTTTTTTTGCACTGCCATCTATTAAAATCACTACTTATATTTAGTACTTGTGAGAAATTAGTGTTTTCTTAATGAAATATAATTAATATCATCTTTTTCATTTCAGGTAAAATGCATTTTATTCAACTTTTTTTTCATTATTTGTGATTATAATGTGAGGGAGCAAGTACATGTGGAGATATAAGGTCTAGGAAATGGACTCAATTCAAAGACTACCTTCAGGGTAGCTTCATAGGCTGGACACCTTCTCTAGAGAGAGAGCTCTCTCACCCTTACTTTAAGGATAGTTCAAGATAAGGGAAATTTAATATTATGAGCAGAGCACAGTACTAGGGAATTTCTATAATAGTTAATACACAGGAATTCATGAGTAGAACTAGATCTTATTCTTAATGTTTAGCCTTGAATTAAGGCACAGGTAAAGGCTGCATTCCCTGAAAGATGATAAAATCAAGGCGTACAGAAAGATTCTTAACCTACAGATTAGTATTTGTTTATATCAAGGTAAGAAGAGGGGGAGAATAGAAAAGGGCAGTAGAAAAATATGTAGTCCTTTTGTTCTTTAGTCCAAGCCAATAAGAAGGTATGTATTTGGAAATAGAACTGGGTAAAGGGAGATTTAAGGGATTGGGGGTGGTGGTAGGTAAATATGACTATCAAATAACACTAAGATGTTTTCCTTGAGCAGTTGGGCCTAGGTTCTTAACAGTAAAAAAGGCACAGACATTACTCCAGAGCTCAGTGGTCATGACTAAATAGCCAGATCTCAAACACTTAGGTCTGGGTTAATTCTGAGTTTGATTTGGAAACAGGGAAAGCCTGGGCATCATGGGATATTGTCATGGGAATATGGAGAAAAATATTAGGGGTCCAGGACAAGTGGGAGTTCTTTCCACATCGCTATAAAAATGTTGAATGAAGCCCAGGCCTACTCTGTCTCTCAAACATACTTAGAATTAAATAGCTTTCCAAGATTATTTTTTCCATATGATGAGGTTTCGCTAATATCTCATTTTTCTGGGAATAATTCTAGTTCACCTACAGACCTGCTTAATTTATATAAGTGGGATTATCATGTATTATTTTGTATCTGCTTCCCTTCACTCAATATTATGTTTGTGATTTATCCATGTCTTTGCTTGTTACAAGAGTTTGCTCATTTTCATTATTGTTATTCCATTGTGTAGATATTTATTGATTTATTGATTCTGCTCTTGATGAAAATTTGTGCTGTTTTTATCCACTTACTTTTAAGCATAGAGAACAATGATTCAGGTCATTATTTTAGTGTAGTAGGTTTATTTACAAACTTTTTTTTTTTTTTTTACAATTTAAACCACAATACATAAATACAATGAATAATTAACAACATAATTTAAGAACAGAGTCATAATATTCTAAGAACACTGGAGAAAATTGGAGAATTTCCTATTGATGAAAGAATTTGAAATATGAGTGAAAACAGAATGTATAGGTTTGGAGGTAGGCGTGTAATTAACAACATGATGACCATGCATGGCCTTGGTGAAAGGTATGGACTCTGGGCCCTCCTACGGGGCATACTCCTCTACCGAGTCTTGCGGCCTCACATAAACTGCTCATTCTAGCATGCAGTTTCCCTCACCTCTTTATTTTTTCCTCTGTTGTCTATCAGAGCAACCCAGACTTTTCCACTTCAGCACTGGCTCTTGATTTCTCCAGGCTTCTAAGAGCCACTATCAGCCAATTTGCCCTCATTTCTTGGGATATTTTCTAGGGTATTAAGTCCTATGTCCTGAGAATGTGCCCCCAATTTAACAAATTCTCACATATCCAATCTCATGTCCCGGCTCTCAAGATCAAGCATCCTCTGTATTCCCCTGGTTTTTGGTTAGGCTGGGTAGTTCTTATAGTCCCTTTGGCATATACTCCTTTTCCTTTCTTACTAGGCATAGCAACTCCTTGGCAAGGTTATGTGGGGATTTTACAGTTGGTACAGGCCTGTCAGCAAGGGGAAAAGGTAGGGACACTCCTAAATGGAGATACCTGTTAGCTTGCAGGGAGGAGGACTCTTACAGCATGGGGGAAGTGCTAGCTCTTAGTGGGGAAGAAGCCAATTCTGCTAGCACAGGCATCAAGATCTGCAGAGCCAATGGGCTCAGGGACATCTGCATCCATGACTCCATCCTATGTTTTACAGTCCCAGGTTTTCCTAACGAGGATCCTGATCAGAGCACATGACATTTGCCTTGGACCAGCTTTTAAATGTCTCTGAATTTCTGTGACTAATTATCAGAACTTCAGTCCTGCTTAGTTGCATCAGCTATTCCATTGCAGGAGATGGAGGCCTTGTTGCAAGTTACTAAAGACACATGGAAGAGATTTATTGGGGGTGTTGCGAAGGACAAAAAGGAAGAAGCAAGAGAAGGTGGGGAGTGCCTTCAGAATGTTAATGCACATTTGACCCCCTTTAAGCAGAGAAATGTAAAAAACTCAGTGCAGTGTTAGAAAAGTTTTCCTTGTCAGATGGGGATATTCTTAAGCTGCAGTCATGCTTTTAAAAAGTCCCCATTGCCTAGCTGGTATGGCTCAGTAATTGACCATCAACCTATGAACCAAGAGGTCCCCAGTTCGATTCCTGGTCAGGGCACATGCCCAGAATTCAGGCTCAATCCCTAGTGGGGGGTGTGGGGGAAGCAGCTGATTGATGTATCTCTCTCATCAATCTTTCTATCTCTCTATCTCTCTCCCTTCTTCTCTCTCTAAAATCAATGAAAACCTATTTTAAAAAAAGATAATGTCCTTTAAAGTAAAAATAAAAGAAAAGGAAAAGAAATAAAAAGTCCCCCATCTTGGAGGAAGGGGCCCCTCCTGCTGTGAGTCTGTGCTGTGAGTCGTTTGGGTGCAGCCCTCCAGGAATGTGGTGTGAACACAGGCTGGAACTAGAGAAGAAGCAACTGAAGCCATCCGTCTGATTTTCCCTCCATCAGCAAATCCAGATGCATATTTGCAAGGGCACCACAAACACATTTTCCAAGCTCCCTTTTCAACCGGCTCCCTACTTAGCCCATGGAAAGCACTGGTAGGATATGGGTAGGAGACAGGAGAATGCCAGGGAATTATTCTCCCTCTTGTCTTTTGGCTGATTGTCCAACAGCATGCAGCTCTGCTGGGGTTTCATCTCCAGTCAGACAGCCCCTCTGTCTATGGTCCCGGTAATTTCTGGGTGGCCCCTGCGATGGTCCCAGGCTGCCAAGGGGCCTCTGGTTTCTGTGCTCTCAGCGGGCTTCTCTCACTTCCCTTTAGCCCCAGGGTGATTACAGTTTCCTACTGAATTAATCTCTGGATTCAGTCACTGCTCTCTTTTTGGCTTCACAGTTTTCCCATCATTTAAATAATCAATTTCTTTTATTCAATTTCTTTTGAAGAGTGAAAGTGGTTCTATTTGCCTGTCTGGACTCTAAATGATAGAATTAGAATAAATAACATAAAAACCCACACCACTTTCATGAAATCGTATCTTTTTTATATATATATAGCTTTTAGAAAATGCAAATATTACAGTTTTCTAATAATACCTTCTGAAATTAATATACTAAAATTATCATCCATTCTAGGGATAGTCTTTTCTCTGTACCTTATGTTTCTAACTATGTTCTTAAAATCACAGCAAAAATAAGTTAAGAAAAATAAGAAACTACATTCCATAAAACATGTTTACATGTTAAAGACACACAGTATTTATTGTTATAGACCTATAATTCTAATTCTATACTTTTGATCCTGACATTTAAAAAATATTAATCAGCTTAAAACTAAAGCAATATACATACATTTCAAAACAGAAATGTACATTAATTTGGATATTTTTCTTTCCCATTATTGAGTTTTTAAGCCAACAGGTATCAGTAATAAAATGTTCAATGGTGCATTTAAAATTGTTAAAGTCTTTTTAAATGGACTGTCCAAAGACAGATTTATCTACCAGGTAGATTTATTTTTACCATTTATACTGAACTGTAATGAACACATATACCTGTATCTTGATCTCTACTGATAACATTTGACTAGTTAAGTAACCTTTCTCAGTGTTTCTGATCAGTCTGCATTTCAAGCATTATTAGTCAGCAAGACTTGCACATTCTAACATCACTATGATAAAGAATTATTTAAACATATACACACAAAAAGGAGGGGGGAGGGGAAAATAGGTCAGTAGAAATGGAGAATTAGTTTTTTACTCTATAAACTTATGTATTTGATACATAAGGAAAAAACTATATAAATTATTGACTTCGCTAATTACCTTAACTGTGGTCTTCTTTTGTGAACATTGGTATTCATTGGAGGAGCACCCTTCCCATCATTTTTTACCATGTCGGAACCCATACCAACATTTAAACATTGAAGTCTCCCAGTGAATTTTAGAGAGTATATATCCCAGTGGCAGTCTGATTGGGATGCTTTTACCACTCATATTTTTTATAATCCCTACTGTAATTGACCCTATACAGGCCTGGCCAGGGAGTTCAGTTGGTTAGAGCATCATCCCCATACTCCAAGGTTGCAGGTTCCATACCCAGTCAAGCCACATACAAACATCAACCAATAAATGCATAAATAAGTGGAACAACAAATTGTTGTATTTCTCTCTCTCTCTCTCTCTCTCTCTCTCTGTCTCTCTCTTTCTCCGTCTCTCTCCCACTCAACAATAAATTACTTTTAAGAAGTGCTTTATATACTCAGTGAACTGATTGGCTGTCACCTGATGCTGGAGTAAGAGAATAAGCATAAAATCAAGTTGTCTTTGAAGATCTCAGAGCATCTATATATATAAAAATCCAGTGACCGGAACACCGTAATAACTGGAACGACCAGTTGCTATGATGCCCATTGCAGCCAGTGAACCAGCCTGATTGGCGTCTCCCACCCTGATTGAGGGTGGGGTGGCTGGCCAACCACCCCCCCATGGGAACCCTCCCCCAGCCGGCCCTGCCCCTGACCACTCCCCCCCCCCCAAAAGGGTGCAGGGTACCACAAACACATTGTAGTACCCCTCCCCCAGGCTGTCTCTGCCCCTGATGGGCCCCCACCACCCTGATCGGCCCACAGCCCCTCCCCCTGGCCAGACCGGCCCTGATAGGGCCCAGATAGGGTCAGGCTGGCTGGACCCCACCTGTGCATGAATTTGTGCACTGGGCCTTTAGTTTCTACATAAAGCATTAATGAATATACATGAATGCATACTTGCAATACACATTAAAATTACAAATACATAAATAACATGCAAGAAAGAAAATGTGCATGGATGCCACTATTCTTTTCTCTACAAATGGTTACCTAGCCATTCTTGATAGTAATAACTATATAGATAGGTAGCTGTAGAGCGTGAAAGAGACAGACAGAAATGAAAATTGATACAAAGATGAAGCCGAGAAAGCACACATACTAAAACACAAAGAGATATTTACTCATCATTGACTTGGGAACCAGTGAAACTTTTTTTTTTTTTTCCTTCCACAGAAGCTGTTTGAAAATCTTTGAAACAAAAGAACATGAGCAGATACACTGTTTCAGAAGGTTCACTGACCCTCTGAAGTCCACCAACCCACTATACATTTTCTACGATGATCATTTATTATTTTTCTAACAGGGGAAATCTGTTAGATGCTCTTAAGAAGAAAAGAATAGGCAGCTTACCTGGTAAGGTGAAAATTTTCTATACATCTAGGAAATTAAGACAACAAAATCTTTCTAAAATGAACATGGCAACATAATATAAAAGTAAGACTATTTTTTAAATGTGAATGTAGTTGTTTTGAGCAGGGTGGGAGGACAAAAGAATCCTGTTTATGAATACTACATCATCTTTGGAACATTTTACTACTTAGGTAATATAAAACTAAACTCAAAATATTCCCTCAAAATCATTTATAACGGCTCAAAATCTTCCATAAAGACATTGTATTTTATTTAATTTATTTTCAAACTGTCTCATTTGAGAAACCCTTTTGCATTACAAACCAGAAAATACATGGTGCCTCTGGTGTAGGAAGAATGAAAATAGTATTTCCTATGTATAATAACATTTTAGTGATTAATATCTAATATATGTAGAGGGGTAGTTTCAATTTTCTTTGAAAATGCAGATCAAGCATATTTGCCAAGGGAGTTTCTATCCAATATTTTCACGTTTTAGATTCTGTGGCTGGCTTTAGAGCTATGCATCTTCCCGGTGTTTCTTCAACTGTGCTCCTTTAATTATCAAATAAGGATTGGATTTGTTCATACTCATAAATACTGTATGTAATTCAAGTGATTGGTGATGATATTGATGCTACTTAAGAATGGTGTATGTTAGCAAATTAACAGAGCAAAGTAACTACCTGAAACCAAGTACCCGAGGAAAAAAATAATTGCAGATTATGTATTTCATTTAATAAGCAATCTTGAATAAGGTAATTGCATTTGTGTTTTTTTAATACTGTGTTCAAGTTATTTCAGGAGGCAGAAAGGAAGATGGAACAAAAACAAATGAGTAAAATTTAGCTTACATATATTTATAATAATTTTAACTTTATTCAAGCACCAAAAATTGAAATAAGACAAAAATCTAATTTATGTAATGAAATTAATTTCTTATAAATCCAGTTTGATAATTTTGTTATTATTAATTTTAAGTCTTTTCCTACTCTGAGTCCTACCTCATGTTTTGTAGCCTGTTATTCACTTTTTAGGGATGTGCTTTTAACCAGGGACTAATATATGCTGGGTGGCAGGACAGGACTTGCTTGTGTTGGTAATATTCTTCAGGATAATACTCAGACACAATACATAATTCATGAGACTGAGCTTTACTAAAACAAGCACTGCAGCTGTATCTCAGGGCCCCCACATTTCCAATTTTATGTCCTACCATTATCCCTGAGAATTCTAGGAGGTTAGCTTCTATAAGCTGAGAACCATTGTTTCTACATTTTGGCATTATTGATAGAATAAAAAATGACACCTTCCCCCGCGGGTGCCCAACAAGTATTTACTGATGTATACATTGGAGAGATCTCCAGTCAGATCAGTAACCTCAGTTTGACCTCTCCATTCAGAAATAATTTTGTCATTTATCTGCAGACATATCTATTACCTTCTCTCCTTTCTTTAAATTATCCTAATTTCTATGCTAAGGCTCTAGATCTATCACATAGACTAGATTGTACACCATTGTTAGTATCTTATATACATTTATTTTTTATGTGTTAGCTTTTTTTTCTCCCACACAATTACAGGCAAGAATGCTATCTATATTGTTCAATAACCTCCTATAGCACCTAAAACATATTTTTGTGTTGAATGAAACATAAGAAGGTGAATTGAAAAAGTCAGCTAAAGGCATAAGCAATTGTAGATATTTATTCAACTCCTATTTACTGAGTACCTACTCAATGTGAGAAACTATACTTTCAATGTTGGAGATTCTAAGAAAAACAGACATTAATCTCTTGGAGCACATTCTATTGATGTAGACTGGGAATATCAACAGAAGTTAAAAATCAAGGAAATTAGTACTATAAGTAGAGGAGAACACAAGATGCAATAGAAATAAGGGGCGGATTGTGTGATGGGCAGAATTAGCAAGCACTTGACAGAGGGCGTGAGTCTAGAGTCCTAACTTCACTTAAATAGAAATTTTATATGATTACCTTTATTTGTGTAAAATAACCCCTTGTTAATTGGTAATGTCTTACTTAGTACATTGTTTTTCTAATGTGAAAGAATTATTTATTCATTGTTAAAGCTATGTCTATTCTAAATGAAACAACACAGCCGAGGACATTAGAGAGCTCTTAGGTATTAATTTTCTCATGAAAAGAAAAAACTAATAGCATAGCTGCAATAGAAGTACACTCTTATTTCAAGAGCAGATTTATTTATCAATTTGTTTTTAATCCTACCCACGAAGTAGCACAATCTGTAGGTTCATATTTCCAGTTGTAGATGTGATTTATATAAGCAATACTAGTGAGATCCACCTCAGTGCAGCTTTATCACCCATATTCACTTACTCCAAGTGCTAAACTTAAAAGGTAATCCAACGTTGTCTAACTTAAAAATTACATGTTGCATGCGCTCATAAACTAGCAAAATTGTGCATTTAGTTTCAATACTGGCTTGATATAAAAATTTCTTTATATAAAAACACAAAATAGTTTATAATCCTTACAATAAATATAGGGTACACACACTTTAAATAATTACAAAGTCACTATTTATTAAAATATATTTCATTTTAAAAATTAAGCTATCAGGCATTAAAGTGTATATACATATTTTTGGGACACTCTGTATATATAATTTCCTTAATATTTGGAAATGAGTTTTAAAATACTTCTGAACTTTCACTTTAGGGCCCAGGGCTTTAGAGTTCTAGAATGGATTCTACTACCATTTTATTTGGGAGATATTGAAGTCTTGGGTTCAATGTTTGCCTTTGGATTTTTTTCATAATTATTGGAACTACTCTGTAACCCATCCATTCCTCACCTTATCAATCTAGAACAACAAAAGAAAATTGTATTTATTTCATATAAACAAGTTATTAGAATAAAAGTCATACACTAGCTTAAAGAAAATTATCCCAGACATGATCTCCAGTTACATTTGAGGACAATTATTTTAGTCCTTCTTCTCTCCAACATTTAAATTGTTGATCTTAAGCAAAAAGTCAACCAGATATTTCTACAGCAAAATAGATTTATTCAGGAACAACCAAGAGTTGCAATACAGAACATGCAACCAAGGCAAGTAAAGTAGAAGTCCCTTAAACAAAGGAGAGGAAACTCTTGTAGAGGGGAAGAGGAAGTTGACAGGGCTATTAGAGTTCTTGTGCTTAGAAATCAGCCATCACTACCTGGCCCAGTGAGGAAAGCTGTCTTCTTGTGGGATGGATGCTGGTAGTCCCATTGCAGCCCTGGGGAGAGGACAGTGCCATTCTTCCATTTCAAAGAATCATTTCTGGCTGCTCTTATTGCTCACTGGGACAGGAACCTAGGAGCACCATGTGGTGGGTGAGTTTAAGTGGCAAACTCCAGCCATTTCTATCTCCTTCGAATTGCCTTTCTCAACTGCAAGGCACTGGAAAGCTAAAAACTATTTGTTTACAGACTTCTTTTGTAGCCATCGTGGATGCAAATGAGTGTCTGCCAAATACAGGCACTCCTGAGAGATTTGGCAAGCAGGAGTGAGGCTGCAGACAACTGCAGTTGCTGTTGGCAAGAGGGTTGGAGGTGTGGGTCCTTTCTGCAGCAGTGTTCCAGCCACTGGCTTTGGGGTTGCTAAATTGTAGGTACAAGGGATCACTACTTCAGAGAGTACCTGAGTCTGACAGTGTAAGAAACAGCCTCCAGAGGCCCCTTCCATCCTTACTGTAGCTCCTCTGGTCAGCCAATTAAGTAGTGTTATTTGAGAAATCACCTTGAACATTCAACCTGTGGTTTTTATGACAACTTCCTGTTTTAAATATCTTTATCCTTAAAAAATAATTAGAATGGTTTGGGTGGTGAGCACACAATGCAATGTTCAGACACTATATTATAGAATTGTACACTTGAAACTCACATGATCTTATTAACCAACTAGAGGCCCAGTGCACAAAATTCGTACACTCAGGAGAGGTCCCTCAGCTTGGCCTGCACCCTCTCGCAGTCTGGGAGCCCTCAGGGGATGCCAGCTGACAGCTTAGGCCTGCTCCCTGCTGTTGCGCTTGCCAGCTGTGAGCCTGGCTTCTGGCTGAGCAGTGCTCCCCCTGTGGGAACGCATTGACCACCAGGGGGCAGCTCCTGCATTGAGCGCCTGCCCCCTGGTGGTCAGTGCACGTCATAGTGATCAGTTGTTCCATCATTGGGCCAAAACCAGCTCTCCGACATCCTCCAAGGGGTCCTGTATTGCAAGAGGGTGCAGGCCAGGCTGAGGGACCCCACCAGTGCATGATTGGGGTCAGAGAGGGATGCGGGAGGTTGGCCAGCCAGGGAAGGACAGCAGGAGGGTCCCATCTCACTCAGTCCCGATCAGCCAGACCTCAGTAGCAAGCTAACCTACCAGTTGAAGCATCTGCCCCCTGGTGGTCAGTGCATGTCATACAACTGATCAACCTGTTGACTGTCTGCCCCCTGGTGGTCAGTGCACATCATAGCGAGCAGTTGAGCAGCCTTAACATATCATTAGCATATTAGGCTTTGATTGCTTAAATGGCCAACCAGATGACCAGACACTTAGCATATTAGGCTTTTATTACATATAATGTCTCCTCAATAAATTTTATTTAAAAAATAACAACTAGAATGGTTGCTATTTCCTAAAACTGAACTATGACAGATATTTATTGGGAGTCTCACTCACAGCTGCCCAAACTTGGCTGTTTTCCATTTTACTGCATTTGCAGCTGTTGCTATCATTGATGAACGGTGCACTCATTTTAGTAACCTTATTTCCAAGCTGCTTTCATATGGATGAGGAATAGCTGAATATCATTCCTGAAATAGTCCTGGGACATGTAATGTCTTATAATCAGAGACCTGTTAGCTCCAGATCATGTTCCAAAACCTACTTCATTGATTATCTGAGAAATAATCTCCCCCTGGGTACTTTTCTGTAATAGCACCAATTCCCTTCCGTTGAAACCCAACTCCCTGCTCACAAGTTTTTCTGTGTCCTCAAGAGAGTCTGACATGTACACACTTCCTAGATAAAAAGTATTCATTCTATTTTGTCTCCTCTTGCTTTATAATATTCATCATTCTCCTATCGGAACAAACTATAATTGTACCTTATACCTAAGCCAGACACAAGTTCTCACTAAATATAGAATAAAATAGCTCTAACCGGTTTGGCTCAGTGGATAGAGCGTCAACCTGTGGACTGAAGGGTCCCAGGTTTGATTCCGGTCAAGGGCATGTACCTGGGTTGCGGGCACATCCCCAGTAGGGGGCGTGCAGGAGGCAGCTGATGGATGTCTCTCTCATCGATGTTTCTAGCTTTCTATCCCTCCCTCTTCCTATCCATAAAAAAATCAATAAAATATGTTAAAAATAAATAAATAAAAATAGAATAAAATAAATGCTTAGAGAAAAAAATAAAATAAAAGTGAGCACTTGTTTTATACTCACTTATTCTTATGTGTTTTCCATGATTTAAAAAGCTACTTATTTTTCAAAGAATCAAATGCACCAGCTAATATTAAAATCAATTTTTATTTCTATGAATAGTCTCACTTTTGTATTTTATGGAGTTTATTTCAGGTAAAATAATGTATTCTCTTTGTACATTGAATGGAACTATAATTCATTTACATATCCACTTTCATATTTTGATTCCACAACCCACATCATTTTATTTTCCTAAATTAATGTGGTACCTGTTACACTTGAGCATTTAATATTTTAACTTTAAAATGAAATAGTTTTGATATTTTATTTTTATTGTGGATATATTCACTACTCAAATATTAATGCTTTAGCTGAAGTATACCTAGCATATCCATTTATTTATTGTGGTAAATTAAAAATGCTACTCCTCCCATTGATAGATGGACTCTAATTCCCTTTCCCTGAAAACCAGGCTTGCCTTATGATTTACTTGTCTAACAAAATGCAGAAAAAGGTAGGGAGTTAGACATGAGCAGCTGGGCCCTGCCCTGGGGTCTTGAACAGGGATGGGACCAGCATTGCCTTCAGACTGCCTCTCTATGGGTAGCCTAGCAGCCAGCAGACCACCAGCAGGCAGGTTCAGAACCAGCCAGTTCTTGGCGCAAGCTCAGAGGAAAATGACATGACCTCAATGCGACCTTACTAGGGTCCTGGACTAATTATAATAAAATTTGCATTTCAGTTTTTATCCTGCCCCTCTGTGGGTTTTTCTGTGTGCATTATGGGTAAGGGAATGCCTACAAAAAATATAGTTATGTAACCCTTTTCTGTCAATCATCCCTGAATGCAAATGAAAATCTCCATCCAGAAAATCCCTCTTTTAAAACCAGGAGTTTGGGGCCATTCTCTCTCTCTCTCTTTCTCTCTCTCAGCCCACTCTAAGTTTGGAGTGTATCTTCAATAAACTTCTTTTTTTTTTTTTTTACTTTAAAATCTTTTCTGTGTCTATGAAAAGAATTGAGGTCCCAGCCAGTAACCCCAATCGGTAACACTTGAACTCTGTAGCAAAATTTTAACCAGTCTTTACAGAGTCTACCCTGACTATTGGAACACTTGTTTTTGTGTATGTCCATGCAAAAGTGCAACAAACATGGAATTACCATGATGTGAGAAGCATAGCCTTGTGAAAATTCTCTGAAAGATGAGACACCATGGGGACAGAGTGTAAAAGAGCAAGGGAGAGAGAGAGAGAGAGAGAGAGAGAGAGAGAGAGAGAGAGAGAAGCTCAGAAGCCCAGAGATACCAATGAAGCAGCCATGTTGTACGACAATCCTGAAGCAATTGAATACTGAAGCCCCAGCTGAATCCTCAAGGATCAAAACAACAACAAAATCTGTGCAAGCAATCTCTCTATATAAAAGCCTAATATGCTAAGCATTCGACCGTTCAACCATTCAACCATTCTACCATTTGACTGGTAGCTATAATGCACATTGACTATCAGGGGGCAGATGCTCAATGCACAGGCATGGAAACATGGAACAGACTGATGAATCTTAGAGGGAAGGGTGGAGGGTGGAGGGTGGAGGGTGGGAAGAGATTAACCAAAGATCTTATATGCATACTAGAGGCCCGGTACATGGATTCATGCACCAGTGGGGTCCCTTGGCCTGGCCTGCACCCCCTCACAATCTGGAACCCCCTCGGGGGATGTCAGACTGCTGGTTTCTGCCCGATCCCTGCAGCCCAGGCCAAAGATCCCAACGGTGCATGAATCCATGCACCAGGCCTCTAGTCTCTTCATAAACTTCTGGCATCTGATATTGGAAACCAAATAAAATGGTTGTTTTAAGCCACTAAATATTGGGAATGTTTGGTATGTAACAGTAGAGGAACAAAATATTTATTCATTCAATAAATATCTTCAAAAACTTACTGCATGCTGGGTAATACAAAAATGACCATGTCAAATAACAGCAAAACCCTTGGTTTAAAATGAAAACACTCTAATATAACAGGCAAAAAAATGTTTACACCAAAATTTGCCAAGAACATTATTAGAGAAATGTACTGAATATTACAGGAGAAGAGATGAAAATGCATTTCATTGTAAATGGGAGATGAATATGAGGTAAGGAATAGACAAAGAGATATCCGAGTTGAGCCCACGTAGTTATGGGACTCCTTTATGTAGGCAAAGGAGTTAGAGACATTTAAGGGACAGGGAACAACTTATGAAGGGAAAATGAGATGTGTTCATTGTTGTATCAGTGAGATGGTTTCATATAGATGTACACAAGAGGAATGGTTTAAAAGAAGATTTTCAAACCATTTTGATAATTATTGGCCTTGTGGACTATATATAGTATACCATAGGTAACAAGTTTCTAAAGGATTTTAAAAGTAGTTAAACCATTATAACAAATAGATCCTCAAATACTTGACTGTTCAGACACAAGAATATTTCTTGCTCAACCAAAAAGTCCAATACCTCCAAGACGGTTTTAAATTAACTAGTGTTGGAAAGATGGCAGTGGAACAGTGCTCTGCTCCACACAGTCATTCACAGACCCAGAGTGATGAAAGCTTGAGGTCTTCAACACATGATCTACAAGGTCACTTTTGAGATCTAAACCCAGAGGCAGAAGGGAAAGAAGTATCAAGTATCAAATCTTCAATTCTTTATGCAATTATGCAATTCTTTATGAGCCATGCCTGGAAAGTGGTTCATATCACTTTCACCCACATTTCCTGGGTGAAAGATCAGTCATAGGACAAGCCCTCACCATAAGAGGTCTGGAAAATGTAGTCTATCATCAGATGCTCAGAAAGAGGAGAAATCAGGTGTTTTTTGTTTGTTTGTTTAACAGCCAGCAGTCTCTGTCACAAAGGTGAAATTAATAGATCTTGACAACTAACTCAATTTAGAGAAGTTTAACAGAGAAGCTGTTCAGGATGACAATCTGATTTCTTTCTTGAGCAGTTCAGTTTATACTCATGTCTTTTAGTTAGAATAAGGAATACAGAAAGAAAATATCAGCTACTGGTTTTATTATGATTGGATGATATTAACAACAACAAGCCATTACATTTCAATTTTTATTAGATAAGAAAGAAACCTCAAACTTTGAGGGGGTTGAGTAAATTTCCGGAGGTTATATAATTATTAAATGACAAATCAAGAATCTAAGACATTTTTCATTTCATAATCACATCTTTAACTACTTATACAACTTCTAAGTTAGAATATTCAGAAAACAACTGTAAATAGTCTTACAAGTTCGTGAAACTCTAGATATAAATTTGCATGTCATGAGAGCACAGATTATCTTTGAAACTGGCCCCATTTCTCAGCTTGCCAAGGGAGGGTGTATAGATAAATAAGAGAAACACAGAAAATCTGCTAAGATGAGTTTCTTGGTCCTGGACCCTAGACCACAGCTCCACTGTGGCAGGGCTGAAGAAGAGGCGGACAAGACATGTAAGAACCCCTTGTCTTTGAAAGCTGAGAAATGAGTCATAGGAGCACTCTAAATCTGGAAAATTGAATACTGTGATTTCTAAACCAAGGGGGTCATGTGTGGTGGGAGGCTAACAGTTTTCACAAATTTAGCCCTCAAATCCCCAAATCATAGTGTACATTAATGACCAACTGGGCAATACTAAAAAGAAAAATACACCCAACTCTTTCTATCAAGGTCATTTATGTCCTAGCAAAGAGTTTCCCTGAGCACTGAAACACTGCTTCTTCTTACATCAGCTTAACTACCAAATGGTATCATGTTTGCCTTGTAGGCTTCCACCATCTTTCCACAAAGGGTATGACAGAGACTGCTGTCCATTCACAAAGCCCATGGCCTCTCCTTTCTGAGCTCACAATTAGGCAGCATTTCTCAGACTTCCTGCAGTTGAGTTTGGTCATGTGACTGAGTGCTATTGGACAATGCCATATGAACAGGCATGATGCAAGAGGCTCACAGGCTTGGCCCATAAATTCTCCCCTTGTAAGTGATCTTTATCTCTATTCATGCTCTCTTCCATCCATTAACTATACATAAATGATTAAAAGATCCTAGAGGATGTCAGAGCTCCAGCATAACAAGAATTATTTAAAGAGGTAAAGTAATCCCTTGAATAATGTAACTTTGTTCAATGTTTTTTATAACATGGACAAGTGAAAAAAGCATTAGCATAAACTCTTCTAACTTCATTTTAAAGCTTGCTAGTATTTTTATTGAGATTATATTGGCTTTTTAAATTACCTTAGGGAGAATTGACGTGATATGATGTTGACTCATTTTATGAAAGAACAAATTGCATCCCATTTGTTCAAAGTCTACTTTAGTACCTTTCAGGGGGTGTTTTAAAGTTTTCTTTATGTAGGTCTTGCATAATTCTAATTCTTTTAAAATATATTTAATCTTTGTTGTTATTACAAATGGATTTTCTTTAATATTATGTTCTCTAACTGGTTACTTTCTATATAAATGAAGGCTATTGATTTACATGTGTTAATTTTATAGCCTGCTACCTTACCAAATTATTTTATTGTTTTATTTTTTATTCTTTTATTATTAGTGTTCATTAGTTTTATAAAAAATTATCTCTGGTTTCAAAAGTTCCCTTTCAGAGTATCTATAAATAGAGCATTCTTATTGTTTACCAAATATTTTGCCTATAATTGATTGATCTTATCTAATTTTGGCAAATATATATATATATATATATATATATATACATATATATATATATATGTTAAATAGTAATGGAGATAGTGGGCATTCTTGCCTTGTTCCTCATCTCAGTAAAATGCCCTTAGTGCTTTCTCATTCTTTAAGATACTGGCCTTGAACAAAAAAAAAAGTAGCAACTTCAAACACTTTGTTCTACCATTGAAAAGATACCTACAAGCTGCAGGTTTGAACATAAAAGAGAAGATAATTTTTTAAAAAACTGTAAAAGTCACTTATATAGTGGGCATTGATTTTTAGCCGTTCACAATGAGTATACCTCTTAATTTTAGAATGTTTCATGAAAATCAATGCACCAATGTCTACAAAGACACTATAAGACCAACAAGTTTTTATTTATTACTAGAGGCCCAGTGCACTGGATGTGTGCACTGGTTGGGGGCGTGGGCTGCAAGGATCAGCCCACTGTGGGAGCACTCCTCATCCCAGTCTGCCAAGCAGCTGTGGACCCACCCTCTGAGCTGTGCTCCCTGGTCTGGCATCTTCCGTGGAGCCAGAGCACCCGCCTCTCCAGGGAACACATTTGGGGCCGGGCCCAGGAACAATAGCACTGAGAGGCAGCAGAGTAGGCCTCAGTCCCACAGTGGCCACAAACCCACCTCCCAGCCTCCAGGCTGCCACGCTGCGTGGCCTGTGGGCATCCAGAGGAGGGGGCAGGGAGCAAAGATGAGGAGCCTGGGACGAGGAAGCTACGATCACAGCCTAAGTTCCCGCCCATCAGCCCGGGGTTTGCAGCAGGAGCAGCCACTCATCCCAATCAGCTGAGCCGGTGTTCCACTGTGATAGCACACTGACCACCATGGGGCAGCTCCTTTGTTGAGCGTCTGCCCCCTGATGGTCAGTGCACATCATAGCGAATGGTCAACCAATCATTCTGATTGTTCTGCCATTTGGTTGCTGGGCTTTTATTATATAGGATTATTTACTGTGTGTTTGTGTTCTTTCCATGCATTCTCAACTGCTTGGCCAGTCCTAGGAAGTTTCCAGTATAAAACCTGTGTAATCTTGGGTTACTTATGTAAAAGTGAAGCCTAATTATTCAGAACAGGTTAAAGAAAGCAGGTTCTGAAGAACTCATGGGTTGTTCAAGAAAACTCTCTGTGAGCAGATGCTACTTGTTGCCTTAAATTTTATGTAGGACAAAAACATGAACCAAACAACAAAAAACAAGGAACCTTCATATAGGGATGGCAAATATGTGACAGCGTGCCCTCAGCTCTCCTCTGCCGGTGACACCCATCACCGACACACCACAGCTCCTCTCCGTGCTCAATAGACTTGTGATCTCAGAATCATTCTTGACAAAACTACCTCTATTACCCTCTTCCACGAACAACTGGATTGAGTACGCATTAAAATGAAAGTGGATCTGCCAGTTGTGATTGACATCAGTGGTTCTCAACCTTGTCTGTATGCTGGAAGCACCTGACAGAGACCTGAAAACCATTCCTGCCTGCACCCCACACAGAGAGATTCTGCTTTCTTTGTTCTGGCCTGGCATCACTGTATGCAGAACTTCTGGGTGATTTTAATACGCAGCCCGGAAAAGCCTGAGATGGACTTCTGCAGTAAACACAGACTGACGTTCAGCCTGTGATGACCTTCATTCTGGGAACGATATAATTTTCCACTGTAGCTGCTCCTGTAATGCAAAAGGTGTGCTCCTCCCACACGACATGGTTCCAGTCAGCAACCAGGATACTGCCTGGGCTGGCATGAAAAAGCCCATTATCTGAGCCTTCATGGTAGTGGGGAAGTGAAAGAATACCTCTTTAGGCCTGACCTTTGCACACACTGTCTCTAGAGTAATTTTTTATATTAATCATGTCTTGTTTATATACATTCAAATCCAGCTCTTTGTTAAAAAAAAAAAGTTAAGGTAGAGATACCACCTATTCTGTTTCCTTTGTTTTAGAGAAAAAATATATTGAAAATCAGAGCAATCGGTGATTTATAAAAGGTAACAAACTTGGTAGTGGCACAAGTTAGTTGAAAATGCAGTCCCCTTTCCTAACTGCCATTATGGGGTTTCCTGGGTTCAATATTTCTTAAAACATGAGCCTTTATTGTTTACTTCCAAATGGTAAAAAACAACAACATAGGCCACTTTTATTATAATCTGACTAGAGGCCCGATGTACAAAATTCGTGCAAGGGGATCGGCCCTTGCAGCTGCGGCGGCTTACCTCGACCCTCACAGCCCCAGCTTTGTCAGGAAGGTCATCTGGAAGGACGTCCAGAAGGTCGTCCGGCTGTCGGGTCTAATTAGCATATTATGCTTTTATTGTTATAGATAGATACCATCCTCAGAAATACAGCTAATTTAGCAGGAAGATCATAAGTTAAAATGCTCTAGTCAGCAGGTTTTATTTTCTTCCTACCAAATACTTACTGACATGCACTGCTAATGAGAATAGCAAGGGTTTTACCCTACCACTCCTTGCTAATTTCTGATGTCTCATTGAGATTTCTTCTTCTGAACTTTGACAAATTACTCTGAACTTCTGAGTTTATTGAGACACTGTCCTCATTTCCAGAGTACATTGAGTCTCACACTACTAAATAATTTATCCTGGAAAATGATACTTAGCTAATAATCTGCTAGATGAATTCAACAAAGACTAGAGATGGGATAGATCTGAAAATGAAACAAAATGTAAAACAAGAATAAACACAAACTGAGAGACTTAATAGGGGTGGTACAACTTTACTTTATATATTACTAGTATTCAAATTAGAAATCTGTTTTTTGTGGAAAACCAAAAACTATTGCAATAAATACTATAACATAATGAATTGATTTGTTAAAAGCCATTGCTGAAAAAATTTATTATACTAATACTTCCATTATAGCATAACTTACTACCATATAAAATCATATCACCTAGTTTAAATTAGTCATAGATTAATATTGGCAAACAATAAACTTGACATAAAACAATCAATGCATTCATGAATATTTATCTTCTTTAAGATAATCACATTAACATTGTCATTGTAGTTATAAATAAGTATTCTGTAAATAAGTATACTTTCTGGGCAAGTTTAGAATTCTTGTTTAATACTGTTAACCGTAATTTTCTGGTAAAAGTATTAACACTGAAATGAAAATTTTTATTATTCTATAGATATTTTAAACCTAGATTTAGGCCTATCATTCCAGCATTGGAATTGGCAGGGGGGAAAATACACAAATGATTAGAAACAATAATAACAAAAGTATATAAGATGTCAAAGCAACTGCCTTGAATATTTCTTTTTAATAAAAATCTGTAGATAAATAGGTAAAAAGAACAAAATTATTAAAATTAGATCTAAACTAATGATTTCAATAAAATTTCAGGTTTTGAAAGTAGTCTGATCTAATCAAAGGAAAGTATCTGCTCTCTCACTAGCTACCTCTGCAATTTTATGCAACTATTAACATTTTGGATATCTATACTTTAACAGAGAGGTAGCCTTAAAAATAAGTTAGCCTAATGTGATATGGATTTGCAAGTTAAGGACATTTTGTCACCAAATACTAATATATCAAGTTATCCTGGTGTCTGCTGGTTCAAAATGACATGTTTTCCCCTTTGGGTTTAAATCTTGCCTTATGCTTGGCAGCCCTTCTTGGAAGAAAGGTTTTTGTATAAATAAAAAACTTAATGAATACTTTCTTCCACAAAGAAGGCTGATAGTGATTCCTGGGTAGAAAATGTCCTTGAAGAGGACCAAATTATAATACCAGGACTCTAAAGCAGGAAAGAATACCTAAAAAAAGAATAATATGTTAAAAAGAAGATGGAGAATATCTAAGACTATCATAAATTTTCCAGGACAGCCTTACTAGGTGTTATTGGTTAATAACGTGGATTTTGCAATCAAAGAAAACACGATAATTTCAAGAGAAACATCAAAAGTGCTTTATTCAAAGTAATGTCCATCACTAGCTACACATTTCCCCCATCTTTCAGGTAATTTGTGGATACTGTCCCATTATAACTTTTCTTGTTTTGAGGCAAACCATTCAGAGACTCAATTTTCCACTTTGTACGTTTTGCAGTGCTGCTCAAAAGTGCGTGTGCCATCGATCAGAACAAGTGGTAATCTGAAGGAGCAAGGTCTGGTGAATGAATACAGCAGATGGGTTAATACTTCCCAGGCAAGATCTTTTAATGTGTCTTTAACTGGTTTTGAAGTGTGTGATGGTGCGTCATCATGAAGCAAAATTACTTTGTGATGTCTTCTGGAACATTCTGGTCATTTCACAATCAAAATGTGGTTCAAATTGATTATTTGTTGTCCGTAGCAATAATGGTTTCACCTGGTTTTAGAAGCTCATAATACACCACACCTTCCTGATCCCACCAAACGCAGAGCACTGTCTTCTTTACAAAGTGACTTGGCCTTGTAGTTGATGTTGATGGTTGACCTGGATCAACCCATGATTTTGTGTATTTGGGATTCTCAGAATAAATCCACTTTTCATCACCAGTCACAATTCGATGCAAAAAAGACTTTCTTTCATGCCATGGAAGCAACATTTTACTGATGACTTTTCGGTTTTCCATTTGTCTTTTGTTCAATTGATGTGGCACCCATTTTCCTTCCTTTAAAATCTTTCCCATTGCTTTTAAATGATTGGAAATTGTTTGCTGAACAACATTTAATCTTTCTGCAAGTTGGTTTTGAATTTGACATGCATCTTCCTCCAATAATGCTAGTAATTGTTGGTCTTCAAACTTTTTCAGTTGACTTGGACGTTCTCTGTCTTTCACATTGAAATCAGCACTTTTAAAGTGTTTAAACCAGAGTTCACAAGTATCTTGAGATGGAGCATGTCCACCATAAGCTTCCCAAAGTATTCAGCAACACTTTTCTTCAAAATAATGAATTAAAATTCCTGCAAATGCTGTTTCATTGGCACGAACTTCGACATTTTTAAGTGTAAAAATATCAATGATGTTAACACTTTCAGAAAATTTGACATATGAAGTTTTGAAGTTTGTTGTCAATACAACAAAATAGCATATATATCAAATTGCATATATATCAACATATGTGTAACTCCATCTATTGAAAAAAATCCACATTATTAACCGGTACATCTAGTATTCATCAGAAGCAATTTTACTTGAAGTAGAAAAAGTTTTCTTCACTGATTTAGTTTTTGGGTTGTTCTAGAATCTAGAATAAGCTAGGTTACAATCTTAACATATTATTTGAATATGTGATATTCACATATGTTAATTTTAGAAAGTAAAGCAACATTTTTTCTTTCATTGTTGACACTATTACAGATGTCCCTCATTTTACCCACCTTTACCCACCTCCACCCAGCACCCACCTTCACTTCTGGCGATCACCACACAGTTATCTGTGTCCATGGATTATGCATGTATGTTCTTTCACCTTCTTTCATCTAGTACCCCCTAGATGACCTCTGTCAGTCTGTTCCATATATTTCAAGGAAATACATATTTTAAGAAGCAAATAAATCATCCTATATAATAAAAGCCCAGTGACTGAATGGTGGAATGACCAGAACAACTAGGCAATCTGTCGCTATGAGGCACACTGACCACCAGGGGGCAAATGCTCAACACAGGAGCTACCCACTGTGGTCAGTGCACTACCACAGTGGGAGCACTGCTCAGTTGACCAGGATGAGTGGCTGCTCCTGTGTGAACCCCGAGCCTATGGGCAGGAACCTGGGCCGCGAGCATTGCCTCCTCGCCCCAGGCTCCTCCTCCTCACTCCCTGTCACCTCCTCCGGATGCCCACAGGCCATGCAGCATCACCACCAGGTTCGCAGAGCTGACCCTGGAGGCTGGGAGGTAGGTTCATGGCCACCGTGGGACTGAGGCCTACTCCACTGCCTCTCAGTGCTATTATCCCTGGGCCTGGCCTCAACCGGGTCTCCTGGAAAGGTAGTGCTGGCTGCACAGAAGATGCTAGACCAGAGAGCAGCTGCTCAGAGGGTGGGTCCACAGCCACTGGGCTGACCGGGATGAGCAGTGCTCCCACAGCAGGTCGATCCCTGCAGGCCACGCCCCCCCACCAGTGCACGAATCCCATGCACCGGGCCTCTAGTATAAATATATGTGGATAGATGAAAAACCAATAAAACTAGGAAAAAAATGCCTATACTTGAAGCATTTTCTTTACTATTTAAAAATCTTTGGTTATTACAGTATTTATGACAAAATAGGCCTTATCAGAACAGGATTTTAAAGAAATAAAAGGTCATTGCCGCCTTTACTGTAACACTGAGAGGCTTATTGACAAACATTCCCTTATTTTAAATGAACTTGTCCTTGTGCCTTTTCAAACTGTAAAAGTTACATAGCAGCATACAAAAGTAAGGGAGTAATCTCTATAAAGAGTTAGAACTTATGAGAATCAGGTTGGTAAGATAAAAATCTCACCAACACCAACAAAAGATTTAGGGGTAGAGATGTAGAATGTAACACTTCTAAAATTTTGAGAAGCACTTTAAATAATCCATTATTCCAAAAAGTCTATCTTATAAATCAATAAGTTTAGGTTGGAATAACTGCTCTATATTGTCACTGTGAGGTCCACACAGTAATTAACGTGAATGACCATCTTTTGGGGACTAGCACATGGGAAGTGGCAAATACTAATTATATGTATGAACTTTTTAGCAATTTATAAGAGTAAATTTGATCTGGAAAACCTTTCATTGTTAATCTTGACAACCAATGAGGATAATGGCAACATAACTGATTTGAATGTTTATTTTTTAATGAAGATTGGTAGGTTCAAAGCAAGAGATACAGTGGTTATTTCAACAAAAGTTCATGTTTCAGAGCTAATATGGCCTAACTGAAAAAAAAAAAAAAAGTGTCATTATTTAGCTATACAATGTAAAGTGGTCCCTCTCATTTGAGAAAATGGGTGCTTTGACCATGACATCAACACTCAAAATGACTTAGCTCTTCTTTGTGACCTCTCACTCTGACATTCTGGTCACATACCATCCTTTGATCTTTCAATCCTATTGATTATAAAAGCCTTCTGTCTCCCAGCAAGCAGTTTCCTTTGTTCTGAGCATAAACATAGTAGGTGTCTGGATGTCAAGGACATAAGGATACTTTATGCTTATATCAGGACCCTGATTTAACTCAACCTGACCTATCCAGAATACCTGCTCTCTTTTTTAAAAAAATATATGTTTATTGATTTCACAGAGGAAAGGAGAGGGTGAGAGAGATAGAAACATCAATGATAAGAGAGAATCATTGATTAGCTGCCTCCTGCATGCCCCCTACTGGGGATTGAGCCCGCAACCAGGCATGTGCCCTTGACCAGAATCGAACTTGGGACCCTTCAGTCCACAGGCAGATGCTCTACCCACTGAACCAAATCAGCTAGGGCTGTGGTCGGCAAACCGCGGCTCAAAGCCACATGCGGCTCACGAGCTGCAGTTTGCCACTCTGTTGACTAATTAGTTTGCTGACCACTGAGCTAGGGCCACAATACCTGCTGTCTTTTCTTCCCTCCTCAACATTCCAGGTGGCACAGAATATTGCTCTCTTCTCTTACCAGTTTTCAAATATATTCATCACCTCTGATGATGGTGCAATAAAAATACATTGTTCCATTATTTGATGCTTTGCATGTATCCTCCGATTGCAAATTTCTGCATGAAGAGACACTCAAACCACTATTCTAAATCAGAGGTTGCCACTTGCATAAATTGGATTTGTAAGTAGGAACCATTTACAGGTGTGGTTTCTTTGCTTTTCAATTTTATCTAATGACAAGGAGCAAACACATATTCAAGGTTACTTTATTGCTCCTACTTTATTGCACATTATGATGGTACAGCTAACTGCAGAGACATATGACATCAACCTAGACAGTCAGTGTGTCACCAGGTATGAGATGTTCCTCATGGTCTCTTAACCCAATGGGTGTTTGGTATCAGCCGCGTCAAAGCACCTGCTCATGCTACATCAGCTCTCAGAGGAGAGAGCTAAAGAGCTTTCTCACTTGGGCAAATGAACGAGGCTTTTTTTATTAGAGCCCAGGCACATGAGAATGAAACCTCAATACCAATTTTCCTTAAATCTTTCTAATGTAATTCAACTATTATCATTGAAACAAATTGACTTTTGGCCATGGAGTTAACCGATTAGTTCAGAGTCTGGTGATCATGTAAAAAGAGCAACATTGCCTGATACTTCAAACCCAGCAAAAGACAAAAGAGAGATTTTCCCCCAAGATTTTTCTCAAGCTAAAAAACAATGACATCAGCCTGGTTGGTATGGCTTAGGGGCTGAGTGCTGACCTATGAACTAGGAGGTCACATTTCGATTCCCAGTCAGGGCACATGCCTGTGTTTCAGGATAGGTCCCCAGAAGAAGGAATGTAGGAAGCAGCCGATCAATGATTCTCTCTCATCATTGATGTTTCTATCTCTCTCTCCCTCTCCCACCCTCTCTGAAATCAATAATATATATATTAAAAATCAATGGCATCAAATACTGTGTTGTATATGACTTAAATAACTATAATTTTCATAAGTCCTGATAGTGTCCTAGAAAAGAGAGAGCTGAGGTCTTGTGATGCTGCATGGAGGAATAGAAGTGGAGTATAGCTCAGCTTTTGCACATCTGGAGAGACCCCAGAGCTGAAAGAACTAGGGGGTGGGTGGTTTGGGTGAGGTAGGTAGGGGTAGTGATAAGAGTACCCCTTATTAGAGCCCAGGCACATGAGAATGAAACCTCAATACCAATTTTCCTTAAATCTTTCTAATGTAATTCAACTATTATCATTGAAACAAATTGACTTTTGGCCATGGAGTTAACCGATTAGTTCAGAGTCTGGTGATCATGTAAAAAGAGCAACATTGCCTGATACTTCAAACCCAGCAAAAGACAACCAGGCTGATTAGGGGAAGGCGCCACCCCCATCACCCTGCTGCTGCTGCCACTGCCGGCCGCCGCAGCTGCCAAAGTGTTTTCATCAACATGGACTCCAGTCCCTTCAACACAAAAAAATTACAACTTTCTTTAGGCATTTTCAAGATTTCTCTTTCATAGGATATGACATTTCTTTCATATGCAAGATATTGAGTGGAGGAAAGACCCCTCTTGGCTATTGCCACACAAAAGTTTTTACTTTATTCTCAGCATTTATTTTTCTAATTTTACCTAGCATAACCATTTTCTTAAAATATTTTTGCAAACAACCCAAAATTCTAACATGAAAAGATTGATTTAAGCCTACAACCAAGATTACTCTACTCAGCAAAGCTATCATTTAGAATCGAAGGACTGATAAAGAGCTTCCCAGACAACAAAAAGTTGAAGAGTTTATCACCACCAAACCAGTATTACAAGAAATGTTAAAGGGTCTTCTTTAAGAATAACAAGGAGGGAAAAATATATATATATATAAATAATAAAATGGCAATAAATATATATCTATCAACAATTACTTTAAATGCAAATGGATTAAATGCTCCAGTCAAAAGACATATGGTGGCTATATGGGTAGGAAGACAAGATCCTTACATATGCTGTCTACCAAGACTCATTTAAGTTCAAAAGACATACACAGACATACACAGTGAAAGGATGAAAAAGACATTTCATGAAAAAAAAAAAAAGCTGTGGTTAGCAATACTTATACCAGACAAAATAGACTTTAAAACAAAGGTTATAATAAGAGAGAAAGAAGGACCCAGCATGTTATTTATCTGAAGAAAAACAAAACACTGATACAAAAAGACATGCATCTGTACATTTATTGAAGTATTATTTACAACTAGAGGCTTGGTGCACAAAATTCATGCACTTGGGGGGGGGGTCCCTCAGCCCAGCCTGCCCCCTCTCATAGTCCAGGAGCCCTCAGGGGATGTCCTACTGACGGCTTAGGCCTGCTCTCCACAAGGAGTGGGCCTAAGCCGCAGTCTGGCCTCACTCAGCAGGAGGCAACCAGGCTGATTAGGGGAAGGCGCCACCCCCATCACCCTGCTGCTGCTGCCACTGCCGGCCGCCGCAGCTGCCAAAGTGTTTTCATCAACATGGACTCCAGTCCCTTCAACACAAAAAAATTACAACTTTCTTTAGGCATTTTCAAGATTTCTCTTTCATAGGATATGACATTTCTTTCTTTCTTTTTTTTTTTTTATCCTCATCTGATGATATTTTCCATTGATTTTTAGAGAGTGTGAAAGAGAGAGGGAAAGACAGAGAGAAACATCAATGTGAGAGGCACACTTTGATTGGTTGCCTCCTGCATGAGCCCTGACCTGGGCCCCAGTAAGGGAAGAGCCTGCAACCTAGGTGCATGCCCTTGATCAGAATCAAACCCAGTCCCCTTGCGGGTTTGTGTCTCCGCTCTGGCTCCAGCAGCCCAGCGCTGCAGCTGTGGCTGTGGGGCTGGGGCTGGGGCCACAGGGCTGGGGATGGGGGCCAGCCCCCCTGCATGTTGTTCTCTCTGGCTCTGGGGCTGGGCGCAGGCCGTCCTGTCTGTTGTTCTCTCAGGCTCTGGGCCCACACCAGGCCCCTCCTCCTGAGCTGGTCGTGACCATTATGGCCTAATTTGCATATTGCCTCTCTCTCTCTCTCTCTCTCTCTCTCTCTCTCTCTCTATATATATATATATATATATATATATAGCCAAAATTTGGAAGCTTCCTAAATGTCTATCAACAGATGAATAGATAAAGAAAAAGTAATGCATATATGGAATGGAATATGACTCAGCCATAAAGAATGACATTTTTCCATTTGTGACAACATGGATGGACCTACCTAGAGGGTATTGTGCTGAGTTAAATAAGTCAGATAGAGAAAGACAAGCCATATGATTTTACTTTTATGTGGACTCTAAAGCACAAAATAAACAAACAAGAGGAACAGAAACAGACCCACAGATTCAGAGAACATGCTGATGGTTGCCAGAAGGGAGGGGGCTTTGGAGTGATGGGTGAAAAAGGTGAAGGGATTAGAAAGTACAAATTATTTTTCTGACATCTGAGGTTCTGCCTGAGGTGCTCATGCATATATGCATGGAGATGAATTATCTATGATTTTCTAATCTGAGCTCCATTGTGAATTAAACAAACTTTGCTATTGAGTTTTATAGAATCCATTGGTTATCCAGTCTCTTACTTTGGCATCATAATGAAGGCACTAGACCTTTCAAAGATCTGCCTCTTCTAAAGCACAGTGATTCTTATATATGTCTTTACAATTGGTGCTGCAGGAAATTTTACAGTTTAAATGATCTAAAAGTATATCATATATGCAAATATTAGAGCTTTCAGATCCAATAGTTTGATAAGGTTCCAAGACTAACAAATGTTTCTTAATGGATATTTCCTTGTTCTTTCTAATTCAACTGAGTCTAAAAAAATATTAAAGATGACAATTTTTTTGCTGCAATCTCTACATTTGTAGTTCATAGCAAAAGAAGAGAAAGGGCAGCATATCATGCCAGACAGTCTGTACTGCCAGCACCTTGACAAGTGTGAAAAGGGATATAACAGGAGACTAAGACTGTTTATAACCAACACAACATTACCATAGCAACTATTCTCCAAGAATATTGCCATGCATTTTGTTAAAAAAATTTATCTTTGTCATTAATTACATATGTATATTTTATTTACTGTATACATAAATATATAGGCAGATAATAATTGTTATATAATTAAATATACAAAATAGTTCACTAAATTAAACAATAGATGTTTAGTCATATTATATATCTACAATATGAAACTATAGAAAAATGCTTATCTTATAAGTGATAAAGCAAGATATTACATGCAAAATGCTCCATATATATATATATTTCATCTGTAGATATGTTATACAAATGTAAAGGCCATAAATAAATTTATCTAATTATTACTAGCTATTAATTGTGCTATCTTTGGAAGAAAGTACTAACAGGGGAGTGATTTTAAAATTTCATTTCTAATTTTTTTAACATGGATATATTATGCCTGTAGGTGACAGCATTTAACATTTACATACAGTAAAATCATTCTTTTCCCTCTCCTCTTCCCATCCCTTTTCTCTTTCCTCCTTTTATATTTTTTTCCTTTGCTATATTGTTCTGAGTTTTAAAATATGTATATCTTCGGCCCTTTCTCACCCCTCTTTTTCTTGCAAAAAAATTCGGTGTTTTTTTCCCCCAGACAGACAATGTGCTCAGAGCTAATGATAAATCATGATTGGCTTAAGATAGTCCTGACTGTCTTAAATGATTTCCCAATTTTCATTGTATGTAGTAGGGTAGCTACATGACCCAATTAGGATTGCCAGGTAAAGTACAGGATGCCAGTTAACTTTGAATTGCAGATAAACAATGACTAATTTTTACGTCCCAAATATTGCATTGTACCTACTTACAGTAAAATTTGTCATAGCTTATCTAAAATTCATATTTAACTGGTTATCTTGTATTTTTATTTGCAAAAATTGATACAACTTCATTCCCAGTTCTGGCAAATGGAACCTAATGGAAAGACTTGCAAGGATTTCTTGGAAAGCTTTTGCCTTCTTTATTTTTAAAATATATTTTTATTGATTTAAGAGAGGAAGAGGGAGAGAGAGAAACATCAACGATGAGAGAGAATCGTTTACTGGCTGCCTTCTGCTCTGCCCTACTGGGGATCAAGCCTGGAATCGGGGCATGTGCCATGACTGGGAGTTGAACCATGACTTCCGGGTTCATAGGTCGATGCTCAACCACTGAGCCACTGTGGCCAGGTGCTTTTGCTCTCTTTAATAAAATGGTCTTATAAGACTAGTCTGCCCTCTGCCTATTCTTGAATGTAGATGTAGTGTATGGAGATTAATCGCATCTTGTATAGGTGCTATCACCACAAGCATTGGGGATGAAAGCCACAAACTGAGAGGAAAGATTGGAAAGCTACTTGAAGCTGGTCTCTGGCATCAGAAACACTGGAGGCTAACTTCTGAATTTTTTCTTTACAGGAAAAAATAACTTCCATTTAGTGAGAACTCTGCAAATTTGATTTTTGTATATTTTAATCTGAAGTCATTTAATATGAATGAAGTCATAATGGCTACATACTGCTTGAGGACTACTCTGCCCTCTATACCAAGAGTGCTTTACTTATAGTGATAGTAATATAGTTATATATTCCTTCAGCAATTATATTTTGAGCTTTGACTTTATGCTTAGCACTGTTTTCCTATACCCCTCTCCCAGCTATCTATCCATTATTTTCCAGGAGGTTGCAAAGCAAGTTGATAGA
Organism: Corynorhinus townsendii; assembly: GCA_026230045.1. Lineage (NCBI taxonomy): Eukaryota > Metazoa > Chordata > Mammalia > Chiroptera > Vespertilionidae > Corynorhinus > Corynorhinus townsendii. Next base: position 74,495,843 of record JAPDVU010000004.1, read on the forward strand.
ATTACTAACATACTTTAAGTTCTTCCAAAAACATTACCTGACAGCCATTCATATGGAAAGCTCCTGCAAACAGCTTGGGTGGGGCTGAAAATTTGAATGGGTGGGGTCTCAGGGAATCACCAATGCTGAGTCAACAATGTGGGCTCCTTGATGAAAACTCAGATATGGCTGCCAATCAGCTCTGCCACAGAGTAGGTCCCAGTACAGGAAAAATGACTCCTGCAAGCAAGCACCCCTGTCTGGGAGAAGTCCACCCCCAAGGTCCAGTTCCTCCCCACGTGTCCCTGGCTCCTCCAAGCCATTGTCCCAGCCCTGGAGCTCAGAGGAAGCAGGATCATGTAAGTTTGTGTGCTGGCCCTTTAACAGGAACTGCCTGGGTCTCCAACAGCCTCCCTGTCACTCAGCCACAATCCCCACTGGTTTTTCCAACCTGAAGTTATGGGGACTTCTCTTCCCAGCTCTGGAACCCTGGGCTAGGAGTCTGGTATGGGGCTGGGACCCCTTGCTTTTCATGGGAGGCCTCTGCAGTGGAAATATCCCCTCTGATTAAAAAACAAACAAACAAAAAACCCAGCACTTTCAGTGCCTCTACCCCTCTTACTAGTCTTTATGTAATTTATTTTTTACTTCTCTAGTTGTAGGACTTCCATTCAGCCAGATTTCAAGTGACTCTGAATGATGGTTTTCTGTATTTTAGTTGTAATTTTGATGTGGTTGTGGGAGGTGGTGAGTACCAGTGTTTACATATGCCACCATCTTCCTATTCCTATTTCAAGTAACATATTCTTCATCTTAAAATACTAGTAAATCTATTTAAAACATACATATTGGCTATGTAGAACACAATTCAGTTGACATCTTGAAAATATATATATATATATGTATATGTAATACATATATATATATGCACACATTATTTTGCATAGAAGTTATTTTAAAGAGAACTACTGCAACTGAAATAAGTTGTCAAAAGTACGCTATGTCAACATCAGTGAAATGGAAGGGCCTTAAATACAAGCACATTTATCACTGACCATCTTGTAATCTTTCTGTAGTTCACTGGATACAATATTTCATAATAAAGTTTTAGAATATTTAAAAGATATCAAATTTTTAAGGTGTTTTTCTAAAGGATATTTTAGTTACGTCTTTATTGATAGACTTATCCTACATTTTATGAACATATGAAAAATGACATTCTTTATATTATTATTGTCATGCTACTTTGCTTCTGTTAAAACTCCAAATTTGAGTTTATTTTGGGCCATAAATAAGATTTAAAATCCTTATTTCATTTTAAAAAATTGGAACATTAAATACTTTCCAGTTCTTTACTATAACTCATATTTCTGAAGAAAGCAACAGACTTTTTGTTATGATAGTCTCATAAAGCTAATTTAAATGACAGATTGTGAAAATAAAATGATATTAAAATGTACTTGGATGAGAGGTTTTGGATTTTTAGGAATATTTATGTCAAAGAATGTGTTGATGAAATAAGATGGGTCATTAAAGCCATACAATTAGGATGTAAACCGATAAAGAAAATAAACTATTTTTAATTTTTGGTGCTTTCTCTTGTATTTCGCTAGTGTACTTGATTTTGGTAACATTTTTGGCTTTGAAAGGATCAAGGTGTTGCAAAACATAATGTATAAGACAAAAATAATAAGCAATCATTTCTAGCAACTTGCACTTAGAGAAAAGAAACTCGTATCAATGAATCGTATCTCTTGTTCTGTTTTGTAAACATTTCTCAATTCTGCCAGTTTGACTAAGCAAGAACCATTCTATAAAAATAAAACTTTTTTTGTCTAATTTAGAGAAAAAAGAACTCATATCAACAGACATGTGTGTCCTCAATTTTCCAGTTCTCAAACATAATTCACATCACTTATAATTTCTGTTCAACACTCCTCTTTGCTTACCAACTAGTACTGACCCCTAAAAAGTTGGACAGAGTCAGACCACCACTACTAATTTTAGTCTGTGACCTTCCTCCATACATGGTGCTTACATGACATTGAGGATTAGGAATACGTTAGTCTATCCCAGGGATTTACTGGTGGGGCAGGTTTCTACCTTGTTTGTTGTTGTTGCAAAATTGTAGTTGCCTGTTGTTTTTATCCAAGCTTTATTGAAATATAATTAATTGACATACTGCATTGTGTAAGTTTAAGGTGTACAGGGTAATAATATGATATCTATATATATAAAAGGCTAATATCCAACATATGACTGGTCACTATGACACTCACTGACCACCAGGGGGCAGATGCTCAATGCAGGAGCTGCCATGACGCGCACTGGCCATTTACAGAGAAATGGCACCGTGGACCTGGTGCTGACAAAGTAACACTAAGCTTCCCCCAAGTGGGACACAGGCCCCACCACCACCCTGGAGCAACAGCCCACCAAATCACAGCCGATACTGCCAAGACCCCATGGTGCAAAATGCAGCCCACAATCTAGCCCAGCCTGGAAATGGTGGGCACTGGGTAATGATGTCACATAGCAATGCCTGGCTTCCTCTCCCTATCGACTAGCCTCCTTGGAGTTTCTTCAGCTCAGGAACATGACTTGCTTTATAGCCAGGTGAAAACATTTTACACTTTAACCAAATGTCTGTGAAGTGTTTTCCCATGCCTCATCTCATTTGATCCTCACAGAAGTCCTAGAGTAGGTAGATAGGAGACTAGTGGAATCCAATTTTCTTTTCAGTAGCTGGAACATGGAGATTTAGAAAGCCTTGAAACTTGACCCAACTGAAAAGAAGTAAGAAATGGTGGACCTTGAAAATGACTTCAGGTTTTCTCACTGCACAGAATATAGTGATCTACATTAATAATCTGCTTCATGTTGATATTTACTGCTGTGTTGCTGACAAAGAGAAGTTGGGGTGCTTCACTAGGCTAGAAAAAATTTAGCTAAATCAGAAAGCAGGTCTAATTAAGCCAGTTTATTCTATACATATAAAAGTCTAAGTTGACTTGCGCATGTGCGATATGTATAAAGCGCTCACTGGTGCCAATCACATGCGTGTTTTTTATTTATTTTTATTTTTTATTGTTTGAAGTATTACAAATAGTAGTACACATGTCTCCTTTTTTACCCCCATTGACCTCCCCCGGCCTCCCCTAACCCCCGTACATGCCTTCCCCTGCCCCCCACCCCCGCAGTGTCTTGTATTCATTGGTTATGCTTATATGCATGCATACAAATCCTTTGGTTGATCTCTTACAGCCCCCCTCACCCAAACTCCCCTGCCTTCCCATTGTAGTGTGACAGTCTGTTCAATGCTTCTTTGCCTCTGTATCTATTTTTCCCCCATTTCTTTCCTTTAAAAAATTTTGCCTCTGCAGACTAGAAATAAACATACAATAACAACAACAACAAAAAATGTTTGAGTCCCAATTTCAATGTCCAACAGTTCTGAGTCCCCGTTTCAATGTCTAACAGTTCCTTATGTGTACATGTCAGCAATGATATCTGGATTGTGGGCACATGGTGGCAATGCAGGTCCGACCCTCTCTGGTTTGGTCCTAGGCAACCTGCAGTGGTGCACAGCTGCTGACTGCTCGCGTGGCAAGGCTCAGCGTCTTCCATCTCTGGACTGTTTTTCCTCTTGTCTTCGTGGTTGGAGCAGACCTGTCAATTCCTCTCTGTTGCAGGAATCCACATGGTCTTGGAGTTGTTTTCTGAAAATATACAAACATATTCTCGACCACAAGTTAATAAAGGAATCTTTTCGATATAATTGATTTGGGATCCTTTTTATTCTTGCCCAAACGATTTTCCTTTGAATTATTTAGACACCATGTGTGTTTTTCATGGCCTTCTTGCTGTTAGCATTACAAATGAAAATTACTTTTGTATAGTAAAATTTTTCTAGATGTAATTTACTTATAGGATATTTTTCCTTATATGATATTACTCTACTATCCCCTCCCTTTTTTTTGATTAATGGAGGCTTTTGTAAATTTTATAATGCAGTCTTGATAACTTTAAATTTTAATTTTTTTTTGCCCAAAAGTATGACTGCTTTAGGTTCACTGCATGTTCAGGAATTTTACCATGAGATGAACTACCAAAAGAAATTTTAGTTATTACTTTAAGTATAGCTTTTTGTTCAGTACAATTAAATTTACTTGAATATTCACTTATTTCAATTAGCCTGTTTAAATTAATCTGAAAATTTGATTACTATTTTACTGTAAAATTTAATACTCTACCAACAATCTTAGTTTATCCTGTAAATATTAGTGGGAAGGATTATTTGCATTCTTGAATAGGCCCTGAGCATTCCTGATGCTAGGCTGAATTTAGATATAGGGCAGCTGCTGTCGGCCAAGTCTCTGTCTGTCACGTGGGTCCCAATCTGAGCTGGGCCAAGTCTCTGTCTGTCACGTGGGTCCCAATCTGAGCTGGGCCAAGTCTCTGTCTGTCACCTGGGTCCCAATCTGAGCTGGGCTGGGAAGCAAAGCAGCCATGGGGGCAGGAGACCTCCCTCAGAAGGGGTGAGGGTTCAGGCCCCTTCAGGGTTGGGGACATGCGTGTGTTTTGATCTGACATTGTTGATCATGAATTTGGTTTTCTCTTCTATTATAAAGGGCGAATAGCAATATTAAAATATTTCTTCTAATTAATTTCCATTCAATGTGCACAAATTTGTGCACCTGGCCACTAGTATGTATGTAACTCAAAATGAGTACCACAATAGTTATTTAACACGTCCATCACCTTACATAGCTACATTTTTTTTTAATGAAAGCTTTTAGGATCTCCTCTCTTAGCTACTTTCAAATATACAATTTGATATTGTTAACTCGTTATGATGCTATACATTTCATCCACAGATTTATTTTATAAATGAAGTCTGTACCCTTTAACTATCCTCACCCATTTCCCCATCACTTTCCCCCTACCCCCAACACCTTGAAACCACCTATCTACTCTCTTTCTATGAGTTTGGTTGTTTTTGTTTTTGTTTTAGATTTTACATATATACAATATTTTAAAGTGTTTTTCTTTCTTTGTCTGATTTATTTTATTTAGCATAATGCCTTCAAGGCCCATCTATGTTACTACTGATGGTAGGATTTCCTTTCATTTTCTTTAATGGCTGAATAATCCAGTCTATATGTATATATACTACTTTTTGTACCCATTTCATTAAAGTCATTAATGAAAACCATGTGAGGGAAGTACTATTATTTTAATGAAGAGTAATTGAAGCTCAGGAGTTGGGTATCTTGCTCAAGGTCACAAGATTGCTAGACTCTACCCCAGAAGGACTAACTCATAACTCTAGAATAACATAAATATGCTAAAGCTTCTATTAAAAAAACAAAGTATATATTTCTTTTAGAAATGAGCCTCCATTCATTTTAATGTAACTATATCTCAAAACTGAAACACCTTACAAATTCCAAACACAAAAGTTATTATTGACAAAAAGAAGCAATATAGTTTTTGTCTGTTTATTAGAATACTGTGAAAACCCAATGAAATATGATTTTTCTTAAAATAAATAATTAAAGGTAAATTATTCTAAATTCAGCATAGTTTTTATTCTTCTAAATTTATTGGGAATAAGCCCTTACTTTAAGTCATTTTTTAATGCTTATAATATTGGTGTTAAATTGAAGAAATGAATGAGGTGACTCAATATCATCCAGTTTTTAAGCTAATTCTTATTGGAGTTTTCAGAATTAACTGTGACTAATTTTGAAGAATAGTTTTGTTGGACTTTTGGACTGAATATATCTATATCAGCAAATAAAGGATCTGATTAAAAACAATCTCTATAATTCCATACCTGCTTATCACAGGAAACTGTCCAATATACTCATCATCATGGTCACAAACTCTGTTGGTAAAGTTAAAATTTTTGTATGTCTAGCCTCAATCTCTCTCTCTTTTTTTTTTTAGAGACAAGGGCTCAATGAGACGATTATCAAGTTTATGTTATCTTTCGCATCTCTACACACACACACACACACACACACACACACACACACACACTCACACCACATAGTATCATATAAGATACATGGACTTAATTCAGTATCATAAAAGAGATCAGAGGAGATATTAATATTACCTGTAAATATCACTAAGGCAATATTTCAATGAAGATTTGGAAATGAGATGGGGTTGATAAGGCAAAGGAAAGAACACTCGAGGTAGAGGAATAGCATGAAATATGGTGTGAAGTAATCAATGAACTTTGAGAATTTGGAGCCACACATCTTTGCCTAAATACAGGTTGCATGAGGCAGATAAGGCAGGAAGTAATAATGGAAATACAAAATGGGATTGCATAGTGAAGGGCTTGAATGCTACATTAAGGTGTTTAAAATTTTTCTCAGAGGCTATGGGATACCATCTGAGTATAGTCTTGTTATTTATTTTCCAAAATGGAAAAAGGCATATAGTTGGTCTTTTTAACTGTGTGGTATATATTTTTGATTAAAAATAAAATACCATAAAATATAAATGAGAAATAAATGTCTATAATCCCATGAGACAAATAGCAGCCAACACTTTGCTTTACGTCCTCTATACATGTTTATACTTGAGACTATCCATATATACCATAAAAGAGCTTTGAAAACCCTTTTAGAACTTGTTAAATATGCAATAGGTTTTATAGGTAAATGTTTAAAATCTTTCAAGAGAAAGGTAAATATCATCCTACTATTTCTCCATTCCCCCAAGTTCATTGTCCAGAAATATAAAATCTGATACATAATATCAGAAATGGCTATACATACATAAGGATCTATATTAACACAAGGGCAATATGCTAATTAGACCGGAAGACCTTCCGGGAGACCTTCCAGATGTCCTTCTGGACAAAGCCATGGTGGTGAGGCCGAGGCAGAGGCAGTTAGAGGCAATCAGGTCAGGAGGGGAGGACAGTTGGGGGTGAGCAGGCCAGCAGTGGGAGGCAGTTGGGGGCAAGCAGGCAAGCAGGGGGTGCAGTTGGGGGCTAGCAGGCTGGCAGTGGGGGCATTTGGGGGCGAGCAGGCCAGCAGGGGGGGCAGTTGGAGATGAGCAGGCTGGCGGGGGGGCAGTTGGGAACAAGTAGGCCGGCGGGGAGGGGGCAGTTGGGGTTGAGAAGGCCAGCAGGTAGAGTGGTTAGGGATGGTCAGGCAGGCAGGCAGGTGAGCGGTTAGGAGCCAGCTGTCCTGGATTGTGAGAGGTATATCTGACTGCTGGTTTAGGTCCAATCCCCTGAGGGGTCCCAGATTGGAGAGGGTGCAGACCGGGCTGAGGGACACCCCCTCCCCCATGCAAGAATTTCATGCACCAACTAGTATATATATATATATATTTTCTTTTAAAACACATTGTAGTATATTATAAACATGTGAAATGAAACACTATACTACAGCTATGCTTTGCTTTTTCACATAACAATTTATCATGAAAGTATTGAACATTAAATAAAAATGTTTGAAGTAGAGGTAGAGAGAAGGTGAGAACTAATGCAAGCATATGAATTATTCATTTCGCTTGTCTTAGTAATTTTCTGACTAATTTGTTGTTCTCTTACATTATAAACAAAGCATAATGTTTCTAGTAATTTTACTGTTCTGAATTTATTGAGCATCTTTTGTCAATAATATGACTGTTTTATGGGTACTTGGAAACTGTAAATTTTATGCTCTGCTGAGCTATATCATTTAGATCAATATAAGCCATAAGGTTATTTAGGTCTTATGTATTTTTTTTTTATAATTTAATCTATTATAGGTTGACAGAAGCCCATATTAAAGATTTTTTGTTTTATGGTTTTTAGTGCAATTACTTTGTATATAGATCATGATTATAAATTGTTCAGTGTGGATTAAGTCTTTATTTTTAAAAGTCTTTTTATTTTATTTATTTTTTTTACTAGAATCATGTATTGTCTGATATTAATATGCTATAAAATTTTTCGTCTTCAGTTTCCTGCTGTCTTTGTCTACTCTTTTACTTTCTGAGTTACTTCATTTTATTTCTCTTATACATAACATGCCATTAGGTTTAGCTTATTTAATATAAGCATATTTTTCCTTGAATAGGTAAGCAAATATCATTTATATATGTAAACATAAAATTAATGTTTAATCTAGTTTTGTCAGCTTAATTTATATTATTTTTTGAACACTGATATTTATTTTTGTTCTTGATAAGGTCTACATTTCCATTATTATGTATGTTTACTTCTGATCACTTTAAAAGTTTATACTCTTTTAAAGCCATTGGCCCTTTATCATGGTAATTTATTTAGTGGAATTAATTTCTTTCTTTCTTAGTGCCTACTGATTTCCCTGCAAGTGATGTTGAAATTTTAATACATCTACTTTCTTCCATCTTTGCAATCACCTTTGTTCCACAGTATGCTGTTAATTATATAACCCTTTGCTTTTCTAGAGGCTATTTTCATACATTTAAACACAAATATACCTCTTACTCATTTATAAAATGTGCATAATATATCTTTTCTCCCTAAACAGACATTTTTCTTTAGCTGAAAACTGCTCCTCACCCACATAGTAAAAGAAAACTGCATTTTCTTTTACTATGCAATGCAGTTATACATATGGTAGGTTTCTTTGGTCACTTCAACTTCCTTTTTTATATCCTTGCATGAAATAAATGTGAGGGAAGTTTCTGCAGCAGTTCTCATCATTGAAGCAAATCTGCTTTTCCAAATATGGGTTCATTGAAATTTCACTCAGGATAGCTCTCTACTTTTGAGGATCCTGTGTTCAAACACCTTTGCCTAATATCTGCACTAGCAGGCTTGCTTTTTCAGACATTCATCCTCATCTTTGCTCTAATAGGGAGATACATATATATATATATATATGTATATAGATACATATATATATATATATGTGTGTGTGTATTTCTGTATAGTTATTTCTTTCTTGTCATCAAGATAGATTTTCATTATTTTTCCTCATTGCTCTTGTTTTCTATTAGTAAGACAGTAAAAGAGGAGGTTTTTTATCCCATCATAAAGCCAGAAGTCCATTTAAAAACTGAAGGTTAATGTTTGCCACACATGTAATTGCATTGCATTTTATTTTTTAAATACTTTTATTGATTTCAGAGAGGAAGGGAGAGGGAGAAAGAGATAAAAACATCAATGATGAGAGAGAATCATTGATCAGCTGCCTGCACGCCCCACACTGGGGACCAAACACAGGCATGTGCCCTGACTGGACTCCTTCTGGTTCATAAGCCCATGCTCAGCCACTGCTACATCGGCCAGGCTGAAACTGCATTTTAGAAAGGTAACTACAAGAATATAAAAACATTGCCATACACTGTGATTCAGTTGTAATCTACAAATATTTTAGATATCTTTGAGTTTATCTAAAGACACCTCAAGATATACAGTTTGTGAATTTCATACAAGAAGTGATTTAAGAAGTCCAAGTATGGTATGATAGCCTAAAAGCCCTAAATTAAATCACCTTCATTGTTGGTTAATACCTGAACTTCTACATTTAGAACTTAACCAATGCTTATTATTTGGATCATTTTTAATTTCAAAACATTATTGTTACTAATAGCACTATAACTGACAATCATTTATTCAGACCGCAATACTAATAAACATGTTGAGAAAATATTTTTTTATAAATGTTTTTGAGAGGAAATTTAGGAAAAGTAAGCAGGATATGGATTCCAGAAAATAAGAGGCATTAAGATGCAGAATAAAATATACATTCTGCAAGTCCAAGTTTGAAGGAAATCAGCAGCTATAAGATAATGCAGAAGTAACTTGTAACTATAAGAATCAGGAAAAACTTTATCACAATATTATGTTTTGATATTAAAATTGTATCTTAAGAGTTTTACATGTTATAAGGCAAATGAGACATTTGAAGAAACTCAATTTCAGGCTGAGCGAATGAGATGCTTTAAGGCTCAAAAATATAGAAAATATGAAGTGATCAATCCAAGTAGGCTTCAAATAATGTAGATATGGGTGGATAGCAAGACACGTGTAGTGGGTTTTGTCTGTTGGACACTTTGGATGCCAATGACAGAAATTCAATTTAAATGAGGTTAGTCTTAAAGTAAAATGGATCATCTCTTGGATCCAAAGCACAGGAAGGCCAAGAGTTAATCTGCCTCAGAGTCAACAGAAAGAAACCTGCTTAGGCAGGAATGTTGTCCTTGGTTCTGTAACTTCCCCTGAGGTTAAGAATATAAAAGTCAATTACTAAAGGAAGGAGATAAAAACACAATTGATTCATAGTATATTCTCTGTCGGTGCAGTAAGTCAACACACACACACACACACACACACACACACACACACACACACACAGATACATGTATCTTTTTTTCATCATAGATTATAAATCATGCTCTGGCTAGTTTTCCCTCTATTCATAGCAAAACATACCCTTTTCTAAATGAATATAATGACAAATTGGATCCATCTACAGATCTACAGATTCTGATCTGAGTTCTGTTTTCTTTTGTATTATGTTTATTCCCCTAGACTACATCTGGATATGGCTCATCATAATTCTACAAATCTAGCCTAAGACTTTTGAAGAAAGGCAATTTAGATCAGGGACTCAGATGTAATTAGGATTCTCTCCATCTCTTCTCTCTGTTAATTTTCTGTATTTTTATTCTATTTTCTACCTTTAGTTTCTCCATGAAGCAGGGCTCATGGTGAGAAGCAACTATATGACTAAAAGAGAAAGCATAGCATATATACCTTTGACTAGACTAGACAACATAAATTCAAACTATCATAAGAGATTATTATGAAAACTATATGCCAATAAATTGAACAACCTAAAAGAAATGGATGAGTTATTGGAAACATGAACACTGAATCATGAAGAAATAGAATATCTGAACAGACCAAATGCAAGAAGATTGAATCAGTAATCTGAAATCTCACAACTAAGAAAATCACAGGACCAGATGGCTTCAAGCATAAATTTCACCAAACATTTAAAAAACAAATAATGCCAATCCTTCTAAAATTATTGCAAGTAAGAAAAAAAGAGGTGAGAACACTTCCAAATTAATTTTATGAGGTCATCATTACTCTGATACCAAAACAAGATAAGGAAATAACAAGAAGAAAAAAAAATGACGAGGCAATATCCCTGATAATATAAATGCAAAAGTACAAGCAAACAAAATTCAATAGCACATTAAAAGGATCATACATCATGATTATGTGGGATTTATTCCTGGGATTATAAAATGGTTCAACATACACAAATCAACAAATGTGACACATCACATTAATATAATGAAAAATAAAAATCATATAATCATCACAAAAGCTATAGAAAAGTCATTTGACAAAATTTAGCATCCATTATGATAAAAATATTCTCAACAAATTGGGCATAAAAGTAATATAACTCAGGATAAGGGCATATATGACAAGCGCCCAGCTAATATAAAACTCAGTGATAAAAGTTTGAAAGCTTATTTTCTAAGATCAGGAACAAGACAAATATGTCCACTTTCACCACTCCTACTCACATGTACTGGACTCTGGCCAGAGCAATCAGCCAACAGAAATGTATAAAATGCATTCAAATTTGAAAGGAAGAAGTAAAATTATCTCTGATTGCACATGACATGATATTATATATAGAAAATCCTAAAAAACTGCACCAAAAAACTGTTAGAAGTAATCAAAGAATTAAGTAACAATACTGAATCAACATACAAAAATCAATAACATTTCTCCGCACTAACAATTAAATATCTGAAAAAGAAATCAATTTCATTTATGATAACATCAAAACCAATAAGTTTAGGAATAAATTTAACAAAGAGGTGAAAGATCTGTATACTGAAAACTATGAAACTTTGACAAAAGAAACCAAAGTAAAACCAAATAAGTGACAATATATCTCATGTTCATGGACTGATAGAATTAGTATTGTTAAAATGTCCACACTACCTGAAACCATCTATAGATTCAACACAATTCCTATAAAAATTCCAATGGTGGCTCAGTTGGTTGAAAATTGTCCCAAGCACTGAGAGGGGGCCCAGTTCGATTCCTGGTCAGGGCACAGGCCTGGGTTGAGGGCTCCATCCCCATTAGGGGGCATACAAGAGACAGCCTATCTATGTTTCTCTCTTCAATGTTTCTATCTCTCTCTTTCCCTTCCTCTCTCTCTAAAAAATCAATAAATCCATATTTTTAAAATTTCCAATGGCATGTTTTTTACAAATATTGAAAAAAAATTCTTAAATTCATATGAAACCACAAAAATCCTGAATAACCAAAGTAATTCTGAGAAAAAAGAACCAAGGTGGAGGCATTACACTTCCTGATTTCAAACTATATTTCAAAGCTATAGTAATAAAAAAAAGTATAATACAGGCATAAAAACAGACACATAGCCAAAGGAAGAGACTCAAGAGCCCAGAAGTAAACTTACACATAAATTGTTTGCTAATATTTGACAAGTGAGCTAAAAATACTTAATGAAGAAAAGATAATCTATACAATAAATGGTGATGGGAAATGTATATTCACATGCAAAAGAATGAAACTAGACCCCTCTTTTACATTGAATACAAAAACTAACTCAAAATGGATTAAAAATTTAAATGCCAGACCCAAAAACTCCTAGAAGCAAACATAGGGGAAAAGCTCCTTGGCATTGACCTCAGCAATAATTTTATGGATGTGGTACAAAAAGCACAAACAATAAAAGCAAAAATCAATAAGTGAGACTAATTAAACTTAAAAGCCTGTGTACAGCAAAAGAAACAATTAACAAAATGAAAGTCTGCCTACAGAATAGGAGAAAATATTTGCAAACCACATATCTGGTTAATTAATATTTAAAATATATAAGGATCTTATAAAACTCACTAGCAAAAATAATAATATTACTAAAAGTGAGCAAAGGATCGATCTTAATAGAAATTTTCTAAAAAAAAGATATTGAAATGGCCAACAGGTACATGAAAAAGTACTGAACATCACTATTCACCAGGAAAGTGCAAATCAAGACCACAGGAGATTACATCTTATACCTGTCAGAATGGCTGTCATTAAAAAGACAAGAATATGGTGAATATGGGAAAAAGGGAAGATGTACACTGTTGGTGGGAATATAAAATAGTACCACCACTATGAAAAACAGCATGGAGAATCCTCAAAAAATTAAAATTGGAACTATAAATCCAGCAAGTCCACTTCTGGGTATATAACTGAGGAAATAAAATCACTATTCTAAAGACATATCTGGTCTCCCTCCCTATGTTTTTTGCATCATCATACACGATAACCAAGGCATGAAAATAAATGCAATAATTATTTCTATGTTGAGCTTCTATTTTGTTTTACTACTTTTTTAGTATATACAAATATTTAAAGCCTAATTATTTTCAATTCAAATGCTGAAATAAAGTCTTGTGCAAAATTTTTACAGAATTAGTATTCAGAGTCTCAAACTGTAATGCATAGACAATTGAAAACAAATTTGATTAATTAATGTAAAAGCAGTTCTACCTTTGATAAATAGTGTAGTGGCTTGTATGAGAAACATTTTCTTATAGATAGCAAATAAAAACTCTAGGATAAAATTCTGAAAAAAAATTACTACTGACAATTCTGGAATACAACCTAAATCGGGCAGAACTGGAGGGTAGATAATCCTTGAAAGAGGAATTTTCACTGGGAGATATTTGTGTTTATGTGGCTTTTTTTCTTTATATAGTGTGGTGTAGCCTGAACATAAGCAGAAAAGTCAATACAACTAGTTTAAACAAGTAAGAACTAGAGTTTTCAGGGCTACTAGAGAAATTAAACCATCAGGGAGATATGAGTGGAAGGTGTATTTAGAGAGGACAGCCCCCAAAACCTGCGTATAAACATTGCCTACATCCTTGCTTCTGCCATAAACTATACATGCACAGAGGAGTATCCAAGGTGCTGTGAAGGTAACAATGGATGGAAGGTTACAAAGACGGAGCAGAGATTTTAACTTTTCCCCTACAGCAAAAGAGACAGAGTGTAGAGTTTAAGTCCAGCTAAATTAACAACTACCTGGTAGAAAAATACACACCATTCTTCAAAGAAAGCTGCCTGAACTCAGTGTCTGCAATGTATTATCGACAATGCCCAGCATACCAATACAAAACAAAAACATTAAATATGTGAGTTAAAAGGACCATATTACCACTGGATAAGAAAAAAAGTGATCAATAGTAACCAAACCTGAAATCACTCAAAGGTTGAAATTAAAAGTAGGAAACAAGACCTTCAAAGCAGGTAGTATAACAATGTTTGGACTTAAATAGAAAGATGGAGAATCTCAGCAGAGAAATTTAAACCATTAAAAATTCTAATAAAAATTCCAAAACTAAAAAGTAAAGTATGTGAAATTAAATGAGGCTTTGCTCAATGGCTTTAAAAGCATATTGGAAAGGGCAACAAAAAATGAAATGTGAGTTTAGAGATAGTATAAATTATCCTACCTAAAGAATAGAAAGAAAAATATTTTAAATAGTAGATGGAGAAGAAGAAAAAGAAGAGAACACAAAAGAGAAAGGGAGAAGAGGGGAGAGATGAGGAAAGCAGGGAAGGGGGATGGGTGAGAAGGAGAGGGAGGCAGGAGGAAGGCAGGAGAGTATATAAAGACAAAATGTAAACAATAAGTCGGTTTAAGTATAGGTTATTTAGGATTTTCTTATTCTATTCTTATAATATTTTTATAAGTTTGAAATTACATAAAGAGCAAAAGCAACTAAAAGCAAAAAATATCATTCTTTTTATTTTCTTCTTTTAAACTTAAAGGGTGGTTTAAATATTTGATTCACTTCTATAATAAGTCAACATCTTTGGACTATTTAATAAGACATTTTAGAACAAATTAAGTTAGAGTATTTACAGTAATGGTTAAAAATTCAATTAAGGAAAAGTCTAACATGTATATAATGCATGATGCCAGAGCTAATTATTCACATTCATAATCTTAGAGGCTAATCTTTCCATAATTTTATTTCCAAAGACAGAGTAATATTGAAAACAAAGATTTAATTAAGTCTTAAAAATAGATTGAAAAATTAACTGCAATTGCTAATTAATTTGTAATGCAGAAAGCTGTTCTATTGAGTGCTATTAAATAAATACACTTTCAGTGTGTCAGTGGCCTAAAGCCTTTATTTTTGCAGATTTAGACCAATCTGCTCCTTAAAGTTTGGGTAATTTTAAAGGGAATTGAGAATCTGAATTTAGGTCAGATTGCTCACAGCTGTTGCAAAGTGGGGTCTTTGACTTTTGATTTTGTATTTTATAAATGGAATCATACCCTCACCCACACACACAAATGCTGAGCAATTAAACAAAGACATTACATTGTTTTGATACAGAAAAATGATTTTCTTGAAATTATCAGATTTATTTTCTCTGAGAGCATTTAAAAAAAATGAACTTTAAAGTGTTAAAAATAATGATTTTGTCTAATTTAGCAAGCCAAATTTTTAAGAATACATAAAAATTCTCAATATATAAAGCATACTTAAATCTATAAGTACTTTGTATATTTAAAATAGTATATTAAGACTAGTATTAATATTGTACAGCATTAATGTTAATAGGGGTTTTTTTTGCTTAAATTTATTTGTACATATGATTTGATATAAGCCAAAGCAATAGTCAAAATAAGAGTAAATGTGAACAATGCAGAAAATAACATAATTTTTAAAAGTGAGGTTTATATTATTTTTCTACTTTTTAATGTGTTTTGATTATACAAATTACAGCTAACTATACATTTGTTTAATATGTCAAATTGTACAGAAAATGTAGAACATACAGTCTGCCTTCATGGTAGCCCTGCATCTATTTTATTTTCTTCTCCACATATAAATATTGTTAATATGTTTTTTGTTTTTTCATACCTTCTAACTTATATATATTTACATATTTTCACTTAATAAAAACTACTAAATATCATTGTGAGGCTTGCCTTTTTTTCTTCATAATAATATACCCATATCATACATATTGTAGAGAAGAAAGAAATTTTCTTTTACTCTTCTAGGTTCTTTTTACTTGTAAAGAAAAACAAACAAAAAAACAACAACAACACACAAGGACTTGCACCACTCTGATTTGGCAAGAATTCTTATCTTTTGCTGGCTTGTAGCAGGGGTCCCAGGATGCTCTGACTGCAGCAGCTCTGGGGTGAAAAGTGCCCAGCAGCCAACGAGATATCTTGCTGGCTATGCCAACTGTGGGGAAGGAAGAGATTTTCCTCTGTCTTTCTGAGTTTTTTCCTCTGGTTTAATAATTAAGTCTACATGAAACAGATGAACAAAATAACCAAATTTAATTATATACTTGCATATGGGAACCTCACATACATGAATCAGAGACCCACATACATGAGAGGTGGAGGAGAGTAATTCTCAGGACAAAAAGAAGAGCAAATGATTATTAATTAAAAGTTTATCCTGCCCTAGAGGTAGGTCATAAAAAGTTAATTCTGGTGATGGCTCTTATTATGGGAAAAGCCCCAACTTTAAGTTCTTTAAGTGAAAGGTAAATTTATCATGAGCCTACAGAGTCTCCATTGCCTTCAGTTAAAAATAATCTACGTGCCAAAGTGTCATATCTTGGGAAGCCTAGTCTAATCCTTAAATATCTTAATATCCATGGAATAAAGACTATGTTTATATGCCTCCCTTTAAAAGTTCTGCTCAATATTTCATTGTATAGATATAGCATATATGAAAAAGAAATTTAAGTTATACACGATTTTTACTATTACAGACTTGGATGCAACGTATCTGCTTGTTCATATATCTTTCAGTACAGATGAATTGTGGGTCAAAAGTTTGGTGGATACTGAAAAATTAAAAAAGACTACTGATTTATCAATCCATCATTTACATGAAAAGTATCATTTGCCATTCCCTTAACAACACTGAATATTATAGAAATGTTAGGTATCCTAAAAGGCCAAACAATATATTTTTTAATTTGCATTTTCCTGTGACTCAGTATTTTTATTAGCCATTTTTTCCTAAATATTTTTAAGAACATTTTTCTACAATGTTAACTTTGTTCTTATTGTTTTTTAAGAATTGGTTTTAGTTTTAGTTTGCTCTTTTATTTTTTAAATATATTGTTATTGATTTCAGAGAGGAAGGGAGAGAGAGAGAAACATCAATGATGAGAATCATTGATTGGCTGCCTCCTGCACGCCCCCTACTGGGGATCAAGCCCTCAACCTGGGCATATGACCTTGACCACAATCAAACATGGAACCTTTTAGGCTGCAGGCGGATGCTCTATCCACTGAGCCAAACCAGTTAGGGCTTTAGTTTACTCTTTAGTTAGAATTTATTTTGCTAAACTAATGGTAGAGCTCATGACATTCAATGATGAATGAAAAATAAAAGCTTAATATTTACTTATTGTTAGACATTAATAATAATAATAAATCTGGAAAATTATACCATGAGTTTACTTTTATTTAATTACTAGAGGCCTGGTGCACAAATTCGGGGTCCGGCCGGCTTACCTGATCAGTGCCAATCGGGCTGGGCCGGCTGGGGGAGGGGGAGATACAAAAGGTTGGCTGGATGGCCCTACCCCAATCAGGGTGGGGGAACCAATCGGGGGTGGGTGGCCAGTTGGCGGCGCCATGGGCGGTTGGCTGGCCGGCCCCATCCCCTGGTCCGACTCCTGGTTGAGGGGACAATTTGCATATTAGCCTTTTATTATATAGGATTATTTAATTGATTTTAGAGAGAGAGAAAGGGAGAGGGATAGAGAGATAGAAACATTGATGAGAGCTAAACATTGATCAGCTACGTCCTATGCACCTCCTACTGGGGATCAAGTCTGAAACCTGAGCATGTGCCCTAACTGGGAATTGAACCTTTGACCTCTTGGTTCATAGGTTGATTCTCAACCATTGAGCCACACTGGCCAGGCATGAGTTTACTTTTATATTCCTGAGTCTAGACACTTTTCTAGGAACATGATAGGTACTTTCGTGGGCCAATGGATGATCCCCAGCACAGCAATAAATTCTCTTAATATGTATTAAAATATTTGTGTTTGTTCATGTGCTTGGTTTTTACTGGGGAGGTTATAGATAGATTTCTTTCCTTTTATTTTTTCCTTTTTTTAAAAACTAGATTACCAGTTTATTATAAGAGAATAGAACTCAGGACCAGCCAGATGGAAGAAAGAAAGAAGGGCCACAGAGTTTCCATGCTCTGTTTGGGTGTGCCACTCTCCCAGTACCTTCATAGATTCACCAACATGGAAGCTCTAACTAGATCACATCAGATTCTCAAAGGGATTTTAGACCATAGGGACTTTTCACTGTTTAGGACCAAATATGTAAGTATATTCACAATTTATTGTATGCAACACATTTGACCTTGATTCTAATGCAGACAAAATGATACTGCCCAAAACTGCAGAAAAATATGACTCATGGCCAGGTGGGGTGTGCAAGAAGCAGCTGCTCAATGATTCTCTCTCATCACCAATGTTTCTATCTCCCTTCCTCTCTGAAAATGATAAAAATATTTATTTAAAAAAGAAAAAGGTGACTCATGTACATAAATGAAAAAGTTTTAATATTCATATATAGAAACTACCTAGGTCTGTGGTCGGCAAACTCATTAGTCAACAGAGCAGCAAACCGTGGCTCGCAAGCCTCATGTGGCTCGCGAGCTGTGGTTTGCTGACCACTGACCTAGGTCTTAGATAGTATCCTATATAACAAAGAGCTAATATGCTAATTAGACCAGACAGTGGAACGATCTTCTGGAACCACCAGTGGGCAGGGTGTGGGGGCAGTGGGACTGCACTGCCAGGCCAGCCATGGCAGTCCCAGTGCACCCCCTTCCACAGAGGCCGTGGGAGAAGGGGCAGCCCAGTCCTGGAGCCTCCTCAGAGGCATGACGGGGCACGACCATGGTGCCTCAACCTCCCAGACCCCCTCCTCCAGCAGGCCCGGCCCCTGATTCCCCCCACCCCCACCAGTGGGTGGGGCTCTAAGGATCAGTGAGCCCAACTTCTGGTTGAGCAGCACTTCCCCCTGCTCAGCCAGAAGCTGGGCTCACGGCTGCCAAGTGCAGCAGCAGTGGTGGGAGCCTTTCCCACCTCCACAGCAGGCGGGCAGTAAGGAGCGAGGGGTCCTGGACTGTGAGAGCCCCAGATGGTGAGAGGGATGTCTGAGTGCCGGCTTACGCCCAATCTCTGGGGAGATTGGGCCAAAACCACAGGTGGACATCCCCCAAGGGGTCCCAATTTGTGAGAGAGTGCAGGCCAAGCTGAGGAACCCTCCCGCCCAGTGAATGAATTTCATGCACCAGGCCTCTATTATAATAATAAAATTCAATTAGCTCAGGAATTCACTAGTTTAATGGTAGAAATATTAGGAAATGTCATTCCCATACTAATTATGTCATTTTCACACTAATAGGCAAATATGATAACTTAAATATACTTTAAACTTTTGGAAATACTATCAATAAAATGTGAAAGTCTACTATCTCCACTTTACTTTAGCTTGGGAAGTCTTAGATGGTATAGAAAAACAAGGGGAGGAGGGAAGCATTGGAACCCAAGGCTATAATTATTTGACGAGGTTTTGGTTATTTGCATATAAAATACAAATCAACCTATAAATAATGAAAATTAATAATTGAGAAATTAATATTTGAGTAAGTTCATTGAAGAAAAAAAGTGTTGGAAAACTAGTTGTGTTTTTATGAACCAGAATAGACAGAAAATATAATTGTAATAGGATGTCATTTGTAATGCAGTATCTGAGAATAAGTCTAGATTCTGTATAAGCACAAATCCTTTCTTTAATATTTTAAATGTGTGAAAATAAACTATTTAAAAGATATCATCAAAGAAAGTGTATGTGATATATCATTGATGTTAATTAAATTAGTTAAGTGCATATGATTTTATGTATAAATAAGATCATGGTGATTGAATGAGTATATGGCAGTTATTACTGGTTACTAAGATTTCAGATGATTTGAGATTTTCTTTACTTTCTTATATTACTATGTATTTGATTTCCATATAAATTTACTTTTACTATTTATATAATTAAAAACTAGAAAATAAACAAGGAAGAAAAAATAGAAAATAAGTAAATCGCTGTTAAAAAGTAAAACTCAAAAACTTGCAAGGTACTATGAAAATGTATTTGTCATTATTGTATAATGGCTATTTTATTTTTATTTTTAATTTTTTCTTTATTGATTAAGGTGTTACATATGTGTCCTTATTCCCTCATTGCCCCCCCCCGCCCCACTCATGCCCTCACCCCCCTGTTGTCTGTGTCCATTGGCTAGGCCCATATGCATGCATACAAGTCCTCTGGTTGATCTCTCCCTCTTACCCCCACCCTCCCCTACCTTCCCTCTGAGGTTTGATGGTCTGATCAATGCTTCTCTGTCTCTGGATCTGTTTTTGTTCATCAGTTTATCTTGTTCATTATATTCCACAAGTGAGTGAGCTCATGTGATACTTATCTTTCTCTGACCGGCTTATTACACTTAGCATAAGGTCTCCAGTTCCATCCATGCTGTTGCAAATGGTAAGAATGCCTTAAACTTATAATGGCTATTTTAAACTAAAACAATGTGGTTAAATGGTTGTTTATAACAAGCTCTAAAGCCTATTTTATGTCGTCCTGAAAATAAATTTATTTCTAAAAAAATGAACTAATGCAAGTTATTTTACTTTAAAGTTTATCTGTTTCCAAAATCATAGCATGGAATGATATATATAAGAGGAATACAGCAAAGTCCTTCACAAGCTGAGAAATGAAAGTTCAGTGATGAAGGGAAAGTGAACATCAAAGGAACACTCAGAAAGATGTGCCATTTAAACTGTGTGTGTGTGTGTGTGTGTGTGTGTGTGTGTGTGTGTGTGTGTTCCTAGTTCCTTCATTAGCCAATCAATCAATAACAGTTGTATCAATACCTGAGTTCTCCTATCTCTTAGGTGAATAATTCTAACACATATGTTCTACACTTCTCCCCATGTTTTTGAATTCTCATTACTATAGCTTTAGCTGGCTTAAAAATGTACACTTTATTGTCTGTCTGCCTTTCCCTGTCCCAGTTTCCCATTCTTTACCAGTTTTCCTTTGCTTCTCATACCCAAACCAAAATGGCAGAACATTTCCAACTAAACAGTAAGGCCTTACCTAGGGAAGTGCAAAAGTTGACCATTTTCAGGTTGAGAGATTTTTCAGATGTTAAATTTTAAATATAGTGTTGAACAGTAAAGTAGTCAAATGAATAACTGTGAAGGAAGTGGTAGAAAAACAATAGGGTTTTTTGTTTGTTTGTTTGTTTTTCTTTGTTTGTTTGTTTTTTAATAGACTACATGAAAGAGAAAAAATATTGGGAAAATTTTAGAAAAATACTTGCTATTCAACTGTGTTAAAAGTCACAGGGCTTGCTGACCTCCACAGATCAGACCAACTGCCTGTCCTTTGTATTGCATGTAAATAAAATATACCCAGCTTCCAACTGATCTTATAGTTGGTGACTGGTGGACTTGTATTCAGATCCTAACACAAGCCAGTGAAATGAGGCGAATGGGACAGAGTGTAGACGGAAAGTGCTGAAAAAAACAATGGAACCATCCTCAAAGCTTCAAATTAGAGTTTAATCTGGTATTAGTCTGTGGGTTAATGAAGTTTTATGTTAACAGAAACTTTCGTGACAAAAATTATATTTAAGGTAGAGATAATGCAGATAAATTGCCCTCCAATCTGTTTATAATAGTAGCTATAGGAAATTTGAAGAAAAGTAGCTCATCTTTTTGATATAAGCCAGTAGTATATTGGTGGTTCTGTGGCAGAGAAGGTTTGCTCCTCAAAATGAAAATAGTTAAAACAAACAAAAAAAAAACAACAACTATGTTTTCAACTCTTAGAGGAAACTATATAGGAATTGGCTCACTGTATTCTTAAATGAATGAAGTAACTGGATTCTGAGAAATCATTTTTCTTTCCCTTTATTATACTTATTTTCTAAAATTCCCATCTGCTTTATAAACAATATTGTTCTATTTACAGGACATTTCATTTAAAGTAGTTTAATAAATTAAAATTCTTAGGCTTTTTTCGTTTTGGAGAAAATAATTGGTCCTATATAGAAACCTTTGGTGTTGGGGCATAAAATGCAGATGTTTGCCCTAAAAAAGAATGTGTATTTAGGACTTAATGCTATTACTGAATTTTGAGACTAGTGATCAGAGTCACATTTTCTAAATAGTGGTCAGTGCTTTTTCTTAATTCAATAACAGGCTGATATTGAGATATAATACTTGCACTAAATTCTTAAAATTCATTGTTGGATTATTAATTTAACTGTCATTATTAATGGTAAAGAATTAGGCATGTTTTCTTTATGATTAAGCCAAAAATCTTAGCTTATTTCAATGTGAAGTTAATAATTGGGAATGGAATAGAGCAGCTGGCTTTACAGTTGCCAATAAATGATCATTTTTACTGGGATGAGATTTAGATAATGATGCCTTCAGCTCCCCATTACCAAAGCAGAAGCAAAGAGCTCCATGAAGCTCATCTGAATGGACCTCCTGGTTCTATGCTCTGTCAGTTTTGTGATGCACCTTAGGAAGTTTCCAAAATCTGCTCTACCTCTCTGAAAGATGAAGGATAGCAGTATTCATTAGAAAAGAACCATATGAAAGATAATTTGAGTCATTAAAAAAAAGCCTTCTTGAAAAATAAGAGTTCTATGATGTTGGAAACTCCAGTGGGTCTTGAAGAGTAGCAAAGGTCTTTGTCTTAAGGCTTCATAAGTGCTTGTTGAAAGGAAATTACCTGGAATAGCATAGTCCACAACGTGCATAATGCAATGCATTGAAGTTATGGCTCATTGCTAATTCCTCGTCCATACCACTTTTAGAATTGTGATTCTGCTGACCCTATTACCTTTTCAGCAAATGATATTTATCCAGGGCAGTCCACTGCTATGAAATCTGGTTGGCTTAACCTTATCCCATCAACAGTAAATTGGACTGAATGTGTGGGAAATGAGGCCACACTTATAAGGGCCTCAGAGATAAGGAGTCTGCTTTAAAGTACGGTGAAAATAATGTGAGATGAAATAAGCCTTTCAAGATACAGTTTAAGAAATTCTGTCCTTTGAAATCTCCACAAGGGACTTACACTCCTGAAAATTGTCTGGAACAGGGCAATGCAGTCTCTAAACACTGTCCTTTTGAGATCTGTAATTACTCATTATTGCCCTGGTATAACCACCAGGATTCTTGAGGAGAAAATGAGCCATTCTACAATGGTGCAGCAGGACTGAATGAGGCAGAATTGTTTTTTACCTTACCTTCATGAAGTGAATCTCTTTAAGTTTTCTCTAAATCCTAGCACTAGCCACAGTGAAACATGAGATACTGTTTTCAATGGCTTCACACTCCATCTGTGTAGGATAACATTACATCAGAGATGATCCAGTGGGGCTTACTAAGAACTTCTGAGCAACATGGCTAAAAAACAAATATCAGGGCAATTTAAAGCCAGTTTTTGTTCTGGATTTTTGTTCATTTTGATGCTGGGACTGAGTTTAAAATGCTTTTAAAGGAGACTTTGGTGTATGCTTTAAGGGGACAGCAAGGATAAAAATGGGAACAGCTACAGAAAATGAACAGATTCCCAAGAAAATAAAATACTCCTGTTACTCTTAGATGTCACTTGATTACAGAGATTCTATTTACCATCATTTAACAACATAGAAAAGAGTATTCCTTATTAAACTATTACCCGTTTAAGCAGAAATCTTGAGAATCTACATGAGATTGTACTTAAAAGCATAGCTTAAAGTGCAACACGTTTTACATTCTAGTTGATGCCCTCTCTTGGCGATAACAGTCAATCCTAGATTGCTTTAGGAAGAACTATAAAAATGCAAATTACTGAGACCTGATTTGGTCTTATTGCCTTAGCTAAGTTCTAACACTTAAACTTAAAATATATGGCTGCTGGAGCTAATTAATACTGGTTAATTTGCATATTCAAGAGTCTTCCCATAGTACTCCTTCTCTCTTAACTAATACGAGATGACTCTTTAAAAGCTCATGAGGCCATTTAAATAGTGAACCGGATTGAAATGTGTGCCTTCATTTAAAAATGTTTCAATTTTTTTTTAGCACCATATCCCAGTTTGAATTGCCTATTATCCCTTACTAGTTTCCCCCCCTAATAAACAGAAGACAGGGACTATTTGGTATCAAATTACACAATTTAAGTAGAAATTAATGTCTTGAATTAGCATAATCACAAGTTTTGGAAGTGATTGTATACTTATAAAATAATTTTACCATGCATTTAAATACAGTAAATGGCAAGCCTCGTAATATATTTGCAAATAGGTCAGAGGAAAATATCTACTGCAATGGCTTCATAACATAGCAGAAATAAATAGTTATATAGTGGGAATAAAAAATGAGTTATGTACTTGATATTTTTCTAAACTTTAACATCTTTGATTTTGAGGTTACTTGCTTTTTCAAATAAATGAGAATTATAAATAATTAATACTGAAAGAATGACTAGTTTATTCCAAATTATAAAATGATACTAGCTGGATATACAATTATATATTACTCACAACATTTAAGGCATATGTAGGTATATATGCCATCTATACAGACAGAGAAAGAGGAAAACATAAGGGTGAATAATATCAAATGTGTGATCTTGTAACCCAGTTTTAATGTTCTGCAATAGTTAGCTTTTTTTCACAAAATTCATCAATATTAAGGTTCTTATTGTTTCTTTTGAAAACTTAAAAATTATTTCAGAATTTGTTATTTAACAAAGTTAACATTAACATTCACCACAGAACATTACACTAGTCCTAATAACACCCCCAAAGTATACGAGGAAAATTTGAGGACAATGTCATTACTGAAATAAGTGCATGGTCGTACCTGGTAACTCTTTTGTAAGGAAGACTATAATATTCATGAAACCTTATAGTCATACATGATCTATAAATGGCTACATTAGAGATATGTAGATACATTTACTTTGACGCAGGTAATATGTCAAACCTCATTTTAGATTTCCATGGTTTTAGTACCCAAACCAGTTAATACACCTTAGATTCTATAGCTAAAAGAAAAGGGGGGGTGGGGTGGAGTGAGACAATTGGGCCTTCATTAGGAGGCTTTAAATATAGTTACAAACTTTGGTTTTGAAATACAGGATCTAATACACCTTGATCTCCAAAGTATAATTGTAACAGAGTGAAATGCTAGGTCTCTCTGACTCCATTTTGTTCAAGCCTGTTTTGTTCTCATGGCCTTCAGGCTAATAGCTCCTACCATAGTCTTGCATATAGACTTGCTAATCATTAGAGGAATTCTGTTTGAAGCTTGGGGACATAAGGGAAGTATGTATTATTTATCAAATGTTTGCAGAAACCTTCAGACAAAACTTACATCACCTAGCACTATCTTCCTGGCCCCTGCTGACACCCAGATGTCTAAGGTGGTCTACCACCTGTTGCCCCTCCCATGGCTCCTTCCCTTGACATAATAGAAGCCTGAACTCTGTACCTGTTTAAAATGGACTTGAGGTACCACTGAGGCTCCCATCTTCATGCTTGGCTCATTCTCTGACATTTTGAGTTTGGGCCTTTTGAAGCATGGGGCACCGGGACTTTAAACTGGTAGCATAATTAATTCTTATAAACACCTTCCACTTGAATGCAGAAAATGATGACTTAAATCTGTGTAACAACCTTACTTTTGCTTACTCTGCTTTTCCTGGTAACCTCCAATAACTGACTTCTCACCTCCAACATCTTTTTATGATTTTAGCTGAAGGTGAGTATTTAACCTTAAATATCACTTCTGCCACTTTGGCAAGTTACTCAGTTTTCCTGAGTCTTTCCTCTCTAGATAGGTGGTATACATGTTATTAAACTTTAATTTTGTTTTCTTTGGCTAATCTGTCTCATGTAAATTTGATCAAGACCAGCCAGAAGAACTTGAGATGGTGTTGGGAAATGTTCTACCCCCATTAGAAATAAGCATAACATGTCTTTTAAAAGTTGGATATCATGGTTAGGGCATTGCTTAATGTCATCACATAAAATAATCTATTTCAAAATAAATTTATAGTGACAACTATAAAATACTGACTACTCATATATCTATTATAATTCTTGAAATAAGCTTTATGTTAGCTTAGTTGAAGCTTTATGTTAGCATGTTAACAAATTACTTATCAGCAAACTGAAGCCCAGTAAAACTTCATAAAACATCATTTATAAAATATATTAAAATGTTATTTTATAAACAACTTTTAGTTAGATGTAGTCTTAACATATTTCAAAATAGCAGTATAACCTATATAATAAGAAAATAGGAAATATTTAACTGTAAAACAATTAACAAGGTTATATCAGATACAACTATCAGAAAGTGTCATATTGCTATAGTATATTACCACTTTAGTTGCACATTTTACCAGATAATTAATTAGATGAGATTTCTAATGGGTTCTTAGAAAAATTTCCCAATTGAAACACTGGAATGAACACAAATTTGTACTATAGTTACTAAACAGAAAAGCAATTGGCTCTTGAGCCACATTGATGCTGAGCTTATTATTAATAACACAAAGTGATCCAACTGACAGGGAAACTCAGGAAAATCTGATGATTTGAATGGATGATTCTGTTGTATATTTTTAGAAATTAATTGGGTTTGAGTAAAGGCAGATAAAAAATCTTTGAACAGCCTCTGTTATATATGTTATTAATCAATCGAAATGTTTTTAACCTAGCACTACCTCAGCAACAGACCAAAGTCC
The DNA here is from genome assembly GCA_026230045.1 of Corynorhinus townsendii. Classification (NCBI taxonomy): domain Eukaryota; kingdom Metazoa; phylum Chordata; class Mammalia; order Chiroptera; family Vespertilionidae; genus Corynorhinus; species Corynorhinus townsendii. The sequence goes on from JAPDVU010000004.1 coordinate 74,522,725, forward strand.
TTGTCCTGTAATTTACATTCTTCAATTCTCTTTTTAAGGATGCTTCATTTTCTTATATTTGTCTTTCAAGAAATTTTTTTCTTTAAGGAAAATTTCTCCTACTCCTGCAAATGTGCTATGTTGCCACTCTTTCTTGCAGTTCTGCGGGGAAAGAAGAGGATGGAGATATTCTCTCAATTTGTGTTTTTTTGCCCAAGTTAATTTTAAGTCTTTGCTTCTAGATCAGGTTTCTCTTTCTTCACTAAGACTTCTAAGATCAATTTAGCCTACATAATCCTCTCTTCTTCTTCTGAACATTTAACTACTTTAACAACTTATTTACAAATTAATAATGTACTGCTTCTTTAATATTCTTTATGGCTTCACATGTCTCCATGTCTGAAAGAGTACACTAGAATAGTTTGCACTCCTATAACCATTTTCTGTATTTTACTTATCCTACACCATCGTTAGCTTTGTCTCTGATCTTTGACATCATTAGTCTTTCAGAACCTATTTATTCCCCTTGGTTTATCCACTTTGCCTTCCTCACTTCCTACACTCATTGCCTGGACCACTTTCACAACTCTTTCATTCCTTAAAACCTGCCTACCTTACACATTTACTTTGCTACACTCACCTGAAAATCTGCCAGGATTAAGACTATAATCTACCTTTAATATGTACTGTACCTAGAAGGCTGAGTAACTTTTGGGAAGAAAAGTCACATAATTGGGTAGATAAGTGTCATTGCAAGTCTAGACTTCAATCTCAGGCAAACCCTCAGTGTTCTTTGAAAATCCTCTGTGTCTTACACAGTTCACTATATTATTCTTTCTCCTCAATCATCTTCCCAATCTTTTGCCTTTTTCCTATGTGTCTTTCACAACACCCACCACACTCATATTTAGAAGACTTTCTTTTTTCTGGCTCCAAATGACTGGGTTAAATTGAATTTATTAGGCATAAACCCTCTCAAGCTCAAAATCATAATAACAAAGTTATCAAATATGCTATGATACTCCGTTTCATTTAGTCTCTAAGAAAAAGACACTCCTTCTCCTCTTTAACTTGACCAATTCATTTCTACACAATAGCTTCCTAATATCACTGTAATCCTTGTCATCTGCCCCATCTTCTCTCTACTACTTTAGTTCATCATTTCTAAACTTCTGAGTGCTTTGCATGTACCTAAGGTGTCACCCTGATCACAAACCAATTCATTCTCTGTATCACTGCCAGAGTGATACTAGTATTTCTAAGATATAGATATGATATGTCATTCTTTGCTCAAAATTCTCAATGTATTTTCTTTAACTTGTTCACAATGCAAATGTCTCACCTTCACTAATCAGACCTATCACAAGTCTGACTCATCACTCAACTACCCTCCAACTACACTGAGCTCCTTGAATTTGTACATCTTATATTCTCTTGTTTGTATTTTGTTTCATTTTTGCCTTTGTGCATGCTGCTTCCTCTGACTGTAGTGCTTTCTCCCTGTAAAAATTCCTCTATGTAATTCAGAGTTTACCTGATCTATAACCTTTGCCTGGACAACCCCTCTTCTGACCCTCTTACTCACTCTGTTGGGTCTCACATCCTTCTTTGGGCTCTGTAGCATTGTGCTTGCATGCTGTCCTTTGCATTTTATCTGTGTAGTGAGGGTACAGATAAGCTCATTAACTCAAGATCACACTAAAATTAAATTCAAAGTTCCCCCCCACCAAAATTAGTTTATTGATACCCATGAAAAGACCCTCTTTTCCTTTTATTCTATTTTTTGTTACACATGTCATATAAAATACTAATATTGCCCAAAATACATGTTTAAAATGAACAATAACATATTTACTTTGTATGATTGTATGTTTTACTAAGAAGTAAGTATAATTAAATAAAATACTATTACTAGCAACCCAGTCTTGGCATAAAGGACTAGACTGAAGTATCTAGTTGATGTGTGTTTGGCAGTGAGAGCCTGTCTAAAGGATGATTTGAAAAGTATGTTTAGATGTTTCATTACAGACACAGAAAAATCTTCATCATTTGTCTTATTCCTGTTTTTGTTCATTTGTTTATTTATTTATTTATTCATTCATTCAATATATGTTTATTGAACATCCAATAGGTGTTAGGCCATGTGTTAACTTGTGATTATATGTTGGTTACATAAAATAGTTATGGTTCTGGGTTCATGACACTTATAGCCCCTAATCTTGCTATTCCAGCTACAAATATAGTGACAAGCATATAAGGAGAAAGTAAACACTTTTGATCAAATATAACCATTTACAGGTGTATGATTTTTAAAAAGACTTATTAATTCATCCCAACATTTTATTGGAGCTAGTAGAAAAATTTCCATTAGATTTATCACTAAGCTTCTGTTGAAGAATGGTTAACTGATCAGGGTTTTTATTAGAAAATATATATTCACCTCATAGTAGAAGGAAACTTTTCAGTTATTAGTACATCTACCAGGTCAAAAAAAGTGTCACCATCTTCTATTTAGAAATAAAGGGAGAAAATAATTATTTTCAAATACTGTCATGAGTCAGTGTGCTAGCCATTCTCACATGCCATTCCATTTCATATAGCAGATTTGTTATTTATATTCTTATATTCATTTCACATACAAAAATTCCAACATATAGGGGAAAAATTGATATTTCTTTTTTCCCGAAGGGTGCACATCCAATAAATATCAAGCCAAATTGTAATTCAGAACAGTACTCTTTTTATGACCCAGCTGCTATATGATTAGCAACACTAAGTTTAAACAGGTTTCTATCTGATGAAGGATGCAATACCAACAAACAATTTCTTGCTGAGGAAGGGTCTGTAGAGTCCTAACCAGTGCATCAAGGAATTGAGGAAAGAAAGTTTATTTGCTTTCAAGAAGACTGTATTCTATAGTTAGCAAGAAATAAAATGTGAGCAAGAGTCAGTACGAATATCTCAGCTGTCAATAGGACAACTGAGAAGGAATTACACTTTTGAACAGAGTGAAAAATACCACTTAATGGAAATGTCAACAAGAAAGATTTAATAGATGAAGCTATATGTCCACCTGCTAGATTCTCATGACAAGTTTCCTGGGAGGGTTATTTCAGAAAAATAATACTGTACTGAATGAATTAGTGTCAAGATCTAATCCTCATACTTTTAGAATTTATTTTGTAGGAATTCAAGCCCTCAAACCTGTCCATGAAGTTTCCCTTTTATGCTTTAGAAGATGGATAAACTAGCACAAGATCAACTTATGTCATTTTCAATGTTTCTAAAATGTTTTGTAAGAGTCCTAAATTGAATGATTTCAAAGCTAATTGAAATAAGTGAATATTCAAGTAAATTTAATTGTACTGGACAAAAAGCTGTTCTTAAAGTAATAACTAAAATATCTATTGGTAGTTCATCTCATGGTAAAATTCCTGAACATGGAATGAACCTAAAGCAGTCATATTTTTTGGGCAAAAAAAAATTTTTAAATTTAAAGTTATCAAGACTGCATTATAAAATTTACAAAAGCCTCCATTAATCAAAAAAAGAAAAAGGGGGGAGGATAGTATGGTAATATCATGTAAGAAAAATATCGTATAAGTAAATTACATCTAGAAAATTTTTATTTTACAAAATTAATTTTCATTTGTAATGCTAACAGTAAGACACCCATGAAAAACACACATGGTGCCTAAATAAGACAAAGGAAAATCGTTTGGGCAAAAATAAAAAGGATCCCAAATCAATTATATAGAAAAGATTCCTTTATTAACTTTTGGTTGAGAATACATTTGTATATTTTCAGAAAACAACTCCAAGACCATGTGGATTCCTGCAACAGAGAGGAATTGACAAGTCTGCTCCAACCACGAAGACAAGAGGAAAAACAGTCCAGAGATGGAAGACGCTGACACGCGAGCAGTCAGCAGCTGTGCACTGCTGCAGGTTGCCTAGGACCAAACCAGAGACCTGCATTGCCACCATGTGCCCACAATCCAGATATCATTGCTGACATGTACACATAAGGAACTGTTAGACATTGAAACGGGGACTCAGAACTGTTGGACATTGAAATTGGGACTCAAACATTTTGTTGTTGTTATTATATGTTTATTTCTAGTCTGCAGAGGCAAAATTTTTTAAAGGAAAGAAATGGGGGGGAAAAGATACAGAGGCAAAGAAGCATTGAACAAACTGTCAAACTACATCAGGAAGGCAGAGGAGGTTGGGCGAGGGGGGCTGTAAGAGATCAACCGAAGGACTTGTACGCATGCATGTAAGCATAACCAATGGATACAAGACAGTGGGGGGAGGGGGGTGGGCAGGTGAAGGCATGTACTGGGGGGTAGGGGAGGCCGGGGGGAGGTCAATGGGGGGAAAAAAGGAGACATATGTACTACTATTTGTAATATATCAAACAATAAAAATAAATAAATAAATAAATAAATAAATAAATAAATAAAAATGCAAGAATAAAAAAAAGAAAAAAAAGGTGATAGAGATATTTTCATTTGAAGCACAAGGATTGGCTTTCTTCGAGTCCATATTTGTGTATAAATACTTCTTTAAATAATTTTAGTCTTAAACAACTTGCTTCTAGTTCTCATAAGAGAAAGAGATTAGAAAAGTCTATACATAGTTAGAAGCCTCTTCTAGTCCTTCCTTGGTTTATTGTTGAGTAATTTTTTAGCTCCCATTTTGTATCAGGCTCTGGCATGTACTAGTAATGCAAAAATGTACAAGCAAACATTGTCCCTGCCTTCATGGAGTAGCAATCTATGGGAAAAACCTTTCACATTTAATGTTTAAAAAATACTTTACAGATATGTGTTATCTGAATATGTCCTAGCACAAATTTTAATAGAAGAGTAATTAATTTGCTGTTGGTTATTCTAAGGAGAGGCTGACATTAAAGGGAATTTAGTAATCTCTTTGCAAATCTTCTCATGTTGCTATTTTCAAGAACTTGTCAGAAGTATAGAACTGTTAATTCCCTATACTTAAAATCTCTCAATTTTGCTTTCATTGTATCCATCGCTATCATGGCACCTGGATTTTCGATGGGGAATTTCTACTCTTCCAGTCTACATAGACTCAGTAGCTGTCAGTCGAGATGCCCTGTATTCTTTTTTGTCAAGAAGTGAACAAGAGTCCAGACAAGAACAATTTGCATTTCTTTTCTGGGCATTTTAATCTTGAATCAAAAGACATAAAAACACAGATTAGTTAGAGTTGATTTGTCCACTGAAACAGCACCCTAAAGAACCATCCCATAATCCTGTGGCTTTCATTTTTCTGGTCTCTGTATTTTCTTTAGTTAAGCCTTACTCAGGTGCTGAGGGTAAAATGGTCCAAAAACCAGATGTGGTTTTTGCTCTCATCATGTTTAAGTAGAGAGGCAAAGGCAGATATTTTTTTCAGATAATCACAAAAATGAATTAATTGCACATTTGGATGAATAGGACTAAGAAAAGATTGGAATTGATCAGAATAGCTAGGTGCTCATTTTAGTTAATATTGTGCGAAGCTCTAAGGTCCTTACCATCTTTCTTGCTAGATGGGATTTTTGAGATTTGTTGAGAATTATAGTTTAATTTGGTTCAGATAGGTAGCTACATGTGGACTCAGAATGAAAGCACCAAGAAAGAAAAGAGAGCTAACAAGCTGCATCAGCAGTTTTCATTTTTCCTGAAGAACCTGTTGTATAAACAAAATAAATTTTCATTTGGCAGAACACTAACATCATCTCATCTAAAATGCTAAGAATCAAAATAAGGTGACGCCATTATAACACTATTAAACTTACATAAAATGACTAAAAGGCACTCAACACTCAACATTACCTATTTAGAACATAAGTATAGCTAAGAGATAATTGAAGATTATATGATGATAAAACATCTGCCTTTATGATTGTAATAGATATTGCTGTACATTTGTAGTCTTTCTATTTAATTTAAGTATGATGTTTCCATTGGAAGAAAGTTAGGCATGTTAGTATTTCTCTATAGAAATCACAAATACACTGGAATGTCATTATTAAAAAATTACTAAAAGTCTGAAAATATAAATTTAAGTGGATAAAGGTGAAATTCTAGGTAAAATATTTATTCATTTATAAGATTAATCTTTCTCCCTTATCTATCTATACTAATAAAAGGGTAATATGCTAATTAGACCGGGTCAACCGGCCATCTTCCGGACATCCGACTTCCGGACAAAGCCATGGTGATGGGGGCTGAGACAGAGGCAGTTAGGGATGAGATCAGTCTGGCAGGGGAGGGCAGTTAGGGGCAAGATCAGGCCTGCAGAGTAGGGTAGTTGGGGGTGACCAGGCTGGCAGGGGAGGGCTGTTGAGGGCATTAGGCAGGCAGGCAAGTGAATGGTTAGGAGGCAGTGGTACTGGATTGTGAGAGGGATGTCTGACTGCCGGTTTAGGCCGGGTCCCTGTAAATCTGCAGTAGGACATCCTTTGAGGGGTCCCAGATTGGAGAGGGTGCAGGCAGGCTGAGGAACACCAACCCCCGTGCACAATTTCGTGCACTGGGCCACTAGTATATAAAAGTTAATATGCTAAGTGTCTGACCATCCAACTGGTCGCTATGACGCACACTGACCACCAGGGGGCAGACACTCAACGCTGTCTTGACGCACACAGAGAAAAGGTACAGTGGATCTGGTACCCACAAAGCAACACTCAGCTTCCTCCAAGTGGGACACAGGCCCCACCATCACTCTGGAGCAACAGCCCACCAAATCGCAGCCAACACTGCAGAGACCCCATGGCACAAAATGTGGCCCACAGCCCAGCCCAGCCCGGAAACAGTCACTGTGGGTGCTGGGTCATGACGTCACATAGCAATGCCCGGCTTCCTCTCCCTAGCAACAACTAGCCTCCTTGAAGTTTCTTCAGCCCAGGAACACAACTTGCTTTATAGCCAGGTGCAAAAATTTCACACTGTAACCAAATGTCTGTGAAACGTTTTCCCATGCCTCATCTCAGTTGGCCCTCACAGAAGTCCTGGAGTAGATAGATAGGAGACTCTGTGGGATCCTATTTTCTTTTCATTATCCAGAAAACGGAGATTTAGAAAGCTTAGGAACTTGACACAACTGAAAAGAATAAATGGTGGACCTTGAACATGACTTCAGGTTTTTTCACTGCACAGAATATAGTCAAACAATGCTGCAGTTAAATAGTTTACCCTTTGTTCTCCCTGCCTGATCTAAAATAATAATATGCTTCGTGTTCTTATTTACTGCTGTGTTGCTGACAATTACCTGAAAGAGAAGTTGGGGTGCTTCCCTGGGCTGGAAAAAGTTTAGCTACATCAGAAAGCAGGTCTAATTAAGCAAGCTTATCTATATAAAGCTCTTGCTGGCGCCAATCACACGCATGTGTTTCAATTTGCATTGTCGATCATGAATTTGGTTGACACTTCTATTATAGAGAAAGGGCAAATAGTGATATTAAAGTATTTCTTCTAATTAATTTCCTTTCAATCTGTATGAATACATATACTGAGCCACTAGTATAATATGCATATAACAGCAAACAGCAAATATTAGAGCTAATGCATAATCCTGTAAATTATCAAGTTCCTTATTCAGTTAAAAATATTTATAGGCAGGCTAATTACCTAACTATGGATTCATAATATTTTCTAATTAATAACTAAAATGGAATTCTGGTATAAAATTCTAAATATTAACAATATTAGTTACTCATCAACAGCAGCTAACTGAGATCTAAGGGAAATATTCAAACAATGATTTGCTATATAAATACAAGGGTTAGATTATATGTTAGCTGTCTGACTTCAGCTATATATATTTACATCTATGCTTTTCATCATTACCTTTTTAAACCCTCTGGGGAAAACAATACATTTAATGTCTTCAAAAATATATACCAATTGTAAAATTGTACCTGTTTTATCCATGAAAATACAGTTGTAGACTATAAGTTTGTCAGTTATTGAAACATAAGGTACCATAGATTTCTATCTGATATGATCTTTAAGTACATATAAATAAGGATCTTTTATAGCTTTAAGTTCCCAATCATCTTGTCTTATAGATATAGTTTCCTTTTTAAATAAATTGAAATATGGCATTTTAACCACCCAAATATTCCAATATATTCAAATTTGACCTAATCCATTTAAAATCTGAAACATACTTCCAGCATATTAAAATAGGGAAAACAATTTATATCTGAAGAATATTAACTTTTCCTATTAAGGTGTGGCACATTATATGATTAATTGAAATAATTAAAGCACACACATTCTCTGTTATAACCTTTGTCATTAAAGACATATTATGAACATACTAGAGGCCTGATGCACAAAGATTCATGCAATAGGCCTTCCTTCCCCTGGCTGCTGGCACCAGTTTTCCTCAAGAACCTGGGACCCAGGCCTATGCTCTGACCACAGTGAGTCTTGGCTTCTCCACTCCAGCACAGTGGAGAAGCCAAGCCTTGAGGCTAGGCTCCTCTGCTCCAGCCGCAGAGGAGAAGCCAACCCTCGAGGCTAGAGCAGAGAAGCCAAGCCTCTTCAGTCTTCAGTCTTCACTTGGGCCGGAGCCTTCAGTCTTCACTCTGCGCCTGCATATGCAAATTAATCCACCATCTTTGTTGGGTTAATTTGCATACTCTCTTGATTGGCCGGTGGGCATCATGGAAGTACAGTCAATTTGCATCTTTCTCTTTTATTAGTGTAGATTTACTACACTTTATTAAGTCTGTTGATAAAACAATTTTTACTGAATAAAAAGACTTCCATTGTTAAGAATATATCACAATTTATTTAACCATTATTATATAATGGGACATTTTTCTTTATTGTTATGATAAATTTGCAATAGATATTTTTGCAGATATACTCTTGCACATCTGAACTGTGTTTGCATATGTCAGACAAAGACCCTTTAATTCAATTGTTTAAATGCTTTGGCATTAGAATTGTATTTTAAACTAGAGGCCCGGTGCATGAAATTCATGCACTGGTGGGGGGGTTCCCCTCAGCCAGCCTGCAGTCTGGGAGCTCTCAGGGGATGTCCGACTGATGGAGCAGGCCCAAGCCATCAGTCGGACATCCTTAGTGCTGCTGCGGAGGCAGGAGAGGCTCTCACCACCATTGCTGCACTTGCCAGCCATGAGCCTGGCTTCTGGCTGAGTAGTCCTCCCCCTATGGGAGTGCACTGATCACCAGGGGGCAGCTCCTGCATTAAGTGTCTGCCCCCTGGTGGTCAGTGCATGTCATAGCAAGCTGGTGAGTGGCCTTAGCATATCATTAGCATATTATGCTTTGATTGGCTGAAAAGCCAACAGGACGACCAGAGACTTAGCATATTAGGCTTTTATTATATAGATATCTGACTTGTGCATGTGCCTACATGTACCTAATATTAAGGAAATTCTTAAATTTAAAAATATTCTTTTTAAACTTAAGAAAGAACTTGACTCAATTAATTTAAAACAAAGCTATTTAAAATAAAATGCTACTTTTATTTTTCCTTACATATATAAAGCTCTTTTTCAGCCAAGTGAAGGTTTAAAAGATGTGTATAACACTTAGGAGGAATAGGCAACTTTATGCATGTATTTCTGCTGAAGAACAAATAAGCTTATCTAAACATTATTTCCTTTACTCAATTGTCAGCTTATATTTTACTACTAAATTTTTATCAAAAAGCAAGGGTGATATTTTAACTCAATTAATGAATTATTTAAAACATGTTTTTATAGAATTAGTACATTTTAGGAATTTTAAAGTCAGATAAAATGAAAAAAAATACAAGTTTACCAAAATGATCTTTCTAATAGATAAATATATGATTTCATAAATATATGTTAATTTTAATTAGCAGTTTATTTTGTAGCTGGACTCTCATTCACATGTCTCTTTTTAAAAATGTATTTATTGATTTTAGAGAAAGGGAGGGAGAGAGAGAGAGAAACATTGATTTGTTGTTTCACTTGTTTATGCATTCATTAGTTGCTTCTTACATGTGTCCTGACAGTGACGGAACCCACAACCTTGACATATAGGGAGAATGCTCTAACCCAGTAGTCGGCAAACTCATTAGTCAACAGAGCCAAATATCAACAGTACAACAATTGAAATTTCTTTTGAGAGCCAAATTTTTTAAACTTAAACTTCTTCTAACGCCACTTCTTCAAAATAGACTCACCCAGGCTGTGGTATTTTGTGGAAGAGCCACACTCAAGGGGCCAAAGAGCCGCATGTGGCTCACGAGCCGCAGTTTGCCGACCACGGCTCTAACCAACGGAACTACCCAGCCAGTGCCTCATTCATATATGTCTCTTAAGTCTGAATACTTTGTTTAATGTTTAATGTTACGTCTATCTAATTGATTTCTTATACAATTTATATTACTTCACCAACTCCCCCCCCCAATCCCTCCTCTTCTTGTATTGATCACATATTGTGCCAAATAAAAATTTTGATGGCTTTCCTTCTCCCACAGTATCTTGTGCTCTTTTGAATTTGGGCCTGGCATAATGGCTCCCAGTACAGAAGGGTGGTAAGATCAAAGGCCATTCTGCCATCAGTGAGTCAGTGACAATCAACACTGAAGTGGGTTTCAAAAAGTGTGTCCCTTGGGTACTCAAAGAGATCTGGAAATTTGCCATGATCATGAGATGAAAACTCCAGATATACCCATTGATACCAACCTCAACAAAGCTGTCAGGGCCAAAGGAATAAGGAATGTCCCATACTATATTCGGGTGCTGCTGTCCAGAAAACGTAATGAGGAAGAAGATTCACCAAACAAGCTCTATATGGAGGTTACTTATGTACTTGTCGACATTTTCAAAAATCTTCAGTTAATATGGATAAGAACTAACTGCTGATTGTTGAATGAAGTTATAAAACTGCAAAAAAAAAAAAAACCAACAAAACAAACCAAAAACTTTGGTAAACAATTCAAGATGTTCCATATATTATGTTCCCATCAATTTACTTATTTTCTTATAAGTCTGAGGACTCTACCTCAGCCAAACAAAATTATTTGTTTTAGGTACAAAATCAATTACAGTCTAGACATACAAAGTTATTATTTTACCTTCATTTATAATTCTAATTAATAATGACCTCAAAAAGATCTTTCTAAACTAGCTCCTCTGAGATCTTTGCCTTAAATGAGCTCATCCGTCTTTATACAGGGTGGGGCAAATGTAGGTTTACAGTTGTTTGTATGGGAAATAACACAAAATTAATGAATAATAATATGAAAATAAACTCTGTTTCTAGTATCACAACTATAAATCTGCTTTTGCCCCACCCTGTATTTCCTCACCTCCTTAATTACTTTGCACCTCCATATCCACCCCACTCCAAAAATGTGCAACATTGAGGAAAGAAGAAATATTAAGAGGATAAATACAGTAGTGTAAATTGGATTATGTACACAGTAAGAATAGCAGAGTTAATAATGCTGGTTTATGAATATAGACCAGTGGTCAGCAAATTCATTAGTCAACAGAGCGGCAAACCGCGGCTCCTGAGCCGCAGTTTGCCGACCACGGGTATAGACTGTCTTTTCAAGAACATCTGTGTCATTCACTGTGGTTTATTCTACTACAAAGTGTCTGTGCACTTATGAACAATGGCCACTAGAGTGCTGCAAGTATCCATTCAAGTTTGAGCCCCTACTTCTGTGCGGATATTCTTAGTGATAAAAACAATAAGACAGGTCTATCTTTGGAACTTAAGGCCACAATTAGTAAAGAAATACTAAGAATACTATAACCATTCATAGTTTTATGTGCTTGTACATCTATTACACATTTTTGCATTAGAGTCAGAAGTTACAGAAATAATTTAAATAAAGTAAATGTCTCAGTTAATGAAAATTAGTTTCTATTTTACCATCTTGTCATCAGTCTTTTAACTTGCATTTTAAAAAATATATAGGTTTGAGTATTTATATATATCTTTTACATAGCAATTCTTAATTTCTATTTATTAAGAATATAGACCATGCTAGATATGAACTTTGATTCATTTTCTTCTTTAAGATATGCTGTTTTGTTTATATATTCATTTCATATATCAATGAATACATTTTTGAAAAAAAATTAGTTTTACTTTTAAAAATACTACTTTAATGAATTTTTTTTGTACTTAGTTGTGAGTTCTTTGAGGATAAGGATTTTATTAATCAGTATAGCTATAATGTCTACAGCATATTTAAATATATATGAATGTTCATTATTTAAAAACAGAATAAAATGTATTTTGTAAAAAAAAATTAAAAAAGCACTTTCCCTAACATCTATGTGCTTTATTGTCTGTATTATTTACTGATATTTATCCCACATAATAAAAAAAGTAATATGCAACTGGTTGTTATGCTGTGACTCATAATGACTAACAGCAGGAGGGCTGGCCAGCGAGGTAAGTGCTGTGGAGAGCTACCATCGGCGTGGGTCCAGCAGCCAGCTAAGGCAAGCAGCAGCCAGCTACTCTCTCAGGGCTTGGTGCGCAGGGCTACTAGTAGTTAAATAATACTTTATATAAGATACTTCATGATATTATTTATAATGAGAAATATATATTTGCTCTTTATCCCAGTTTCTAAAACAGAGCTCCTGAAACCCTTAGACTCTACCTAGTAAATGATCAGAGTAATCAAGGTGACTTTTGTTATGTTAATGAGATGTCTTTTGGATAGCAGCTAATAATGGGGGCTGGTCACCAGAGGAACCAACCAGGGAACTAGAGGATTAGAAATTTCAGTCCCATCTGCAGAGTGGAGAGTGGAAGTTAAATCAATGGCCAATGGCCAATGACTTAATCAATCTGGCTATCTAATGAATCCTACATAAAAACCCAAAAGGAGCCCTAACTGGCTCAGTGGATAGAGCATCGGTCTGCGGACTGAAGGGTCCCGGGTTAGATTCTGGTCAAGGGCATGTACCTTGGTTGAGGTTGTGGGCACATCCCCAGAAGGGGTTGTGCAGGAGGCAGCTGATCGATGTTTCTCTCTCATTGATATTACTAACTCTCTATTCCTCTCCCTTCCTCTCTGTAAAACTTCAATAAAAATATATTAAAAAACAAAAGAAAACAAAAAGAAAGGAGTGGGTATAAAAAAACTTCTGGGTTGGTGAACATGTGGTGATTGGAAAGAATGGTACAGCTGGAAAGGGCGTGAAAGCTCCTGGCTCTTTCCTCTAGCCTTGCTCTATGCATCTCTTTCATCTGGATGTTCCTGGAGTTATAACTTTTTATAATAAACTAGAGGCCTGGTGCATGAAATTCGTGCATGGGGGGGTGGTATTCCTCAGCCCAGCCTGCACCCTCTCCAATCTGGGACCCCTTGAGAGATGTCCAACTGCTCAGTAGGATCCGGCCTAAGCAACCAGTCAGACATCCCTCTCACAATCTAGGACTGCTGGCTCCCAACTGCTCGCCTGCCTGCCTTCCTGATTGCCCCTAACCACTTCTGCCTGCCAGCCTGATCACCCCCTAACCATGCCCCTGCCAGCCTGTATGATGCCTAACTGCTCCCCTGCCAACCTGTTTGCCCCTAACTGCCCTCCCCTGCAGGCCTGGTCACCCCTAAATGCCCTCCCCTGCAGGCCTGGTCTCTCCCAACTGCTCTCCCCTGCAAGCTTGGGTCCCCCCCAACTACCCTTCTCTGCAGGCCTGGTTGACCATAACTTCCCTTCTCTGCCGGCCTGGTCACCCCTAACTGCCCTCCCCTGCAGGCTTAATTGCCCCCAACTGCCCTCCCTTGCAGGCCTGGTCCCTCCCAACTGCCCTCCCCTGCTGGCCATCTTGTGGTGGCCAGCTTGTGTCCACATGGGGTCAGTCACCTTTGACCACATGGGGGCAGTCATATTGTGTGTTGGAGTGATGGTCAATTTGCATATTATTCTTTTATTAGATAGGATGATTAGATAGGATAGAGGCCTGGTGCACAGGTGGGGGCCAGCTGGTTTGCCCTGAAGGGTGTCCCGGATCAGGGTGGGGGTTCCCTTGTGGTGTGGGGCAGCCTGGGTGAGTGGCCTATGGTGGTTTGCAGGCTGGCCATGCCCCCCGGCGACCCAAGCAGAGGCCCTGATATCTGGGATTTATTTATCTTCTATAATTGAAACTTTTTAGCCTAAAGCAGAGGCCACGGCAGGCCCGGGCAGGCAGAAAGTTTGGCTTCCTCCATTGCCGGGGAAACTCAAGCCTCCTGCTCTCTCCGTGGCCACAGCCATCTTGGTTGGGTTAATTTGCATACTATCTCCTGATTGGCTGGTGGGTGTGGCTTGTGGTGTGGCGGATGCATGGTCAATTTGCATATTACTCTTTTATTAGATACGTCTGGTAACCTAGGGAGTAAATAGGTTCCTGAGTTCTATGAGTTGCTCCAGTGGTTCTCATGAGAACCTCTGGTTTATAACCAGTCAGTCAGAAGTACAGGTAACAATAGGGACAGTGACTGGCATCTGAAGTGGAGGAGGGAAGGTTTGTAGGACTAAACCTTCAACCTGTGCAATCTGACAATATTTCCAGGTAGATAGCATCTGAGCTGATCAGAATTGTAGGGCACCCTGCTGGTATCTGAGAATTGCTTGGTGTTGTATGGGGGGAACCCTCCCACATTGGAATTGGTCCAAAAATACCAAAGAAAAAAGAAGATACCTCATTACCTATGTTAGGATTAGAAGTATTGGGTAGTGATAAATTAATTTTAAATATAAAGGAAATCAAGTCACAGAGTTTACATCATATGTTACATTATTGATAGGTATCATATTGGAATTCATATTTCCTGGCTGAGAGGAGAACTATTTTTATGGTCTTCATTGTAGAATAGTCTTGAACTTGCCAAAGTCTATGTTTACTCAGTTCATATCTCACCAATATGTGATATAGTTCAAGTGAAAGTATACCACTACACACCAACTAAATAGAATCGGTTAGCTTCAAATTAATTAAACATTATTTCATAGCTCAGTTGGTTAGAGTGTCGTCCCCATAGGACAAGGTTGTGCATTCGGTCTCTAGTCAGGGCACATATAGGAGTCAACCAATGAGTGTATGGATAGGTAGAAAAACAAATCTCTCTCTCTCTCTCCTCCCTGCCCATCTCGCAAATAAATAATTTTAAAAATAAACATATTTCATATAAGACCAGAAACTACTATTTTCACCCATCAAATGAGTAAATGAAATAGAGTCATTAAGATCCTATATCTGTTCATTTGTCTCTGAGATTAACCGATTGCCCATTGTTGCCTGGTAGAGCCAGTGGTGAGAAAGACATTCATCTCCTCAATAAAACTATCTGGCTCTCTGCTGCTTGCTGCTGTCCAGTTTTCCATGAAACTCAAGGCAAACCTGTATTTCTAGTCTCATTTTTCATAAGAATATCTCATAAACTCTACCCCGGGAATTCATGTCTGTCTGCCTCTGTTTCATTATGCTCTTATTCTTAAATACCACCTTTCCAAGACAGCTCAAATTTCAACTCATTAGAGAAGCCTTCATAATTCCCAAATTGGAAAGAATTGCTTCCTTACTAGGAACCCACAAGGTTTTCTTTACAGGTCCAATTATGATATCATGGTAAGTATTTCTCTCCGTTTTACAATTAGGCTTTTTTTTTTTTTCAAATGTATTTCTCACTCAGACAATTGATTAATTAAATTATTTGTTCATTTATTCCACAAGTATTTGATGAGTACCTACTATGAGCTCAGAATTGCTCTAGACCCTGAGTATAAAATAGTGAACAGACAAAAAAACTCTGCCTTTATAGAGTTTACTCAAATGTAATTTGGGCAGATAATAAATAAAATATATAGTATGTAACATAATTAAAGTGATACATGGTATGGAAAATATAAAGCAGGATAAAAGAATTGAGAATGATGATAAGCTATATAAAAAGTCTCTGTCAAGGAAACAGAGGCAAACAGAGATCTGAGTGTCCAGAGGAGAGGGCCAACCCATGGCACTATCTGAGGAAGGAGTTATCCAAACAGAGAAAATAGCCAACTACAAAGCCTAGGGCAAACATGAACTTGACAAGGCAAAGAACAGCTCTTGCTGGGTAGCAAAGGGGCTTTCAATGAGGCAAGTTCAGAAAGGGGAAAGTGATGTCTTATCACCATGCCTATCGTCCATTTGTTTCTTCTTATTTAAAAAATGTATCTTTATAGTTGAAAGTATTACAGGTGTCCCCTTTTTATCCCCCATTTACCCACTTCTCCTCATTCCTTCCCTCCCCTCCCCAGGCTTTACCACACTATTGTCTATGTCCATGGGTTTTGCATACGTGCATAAGTTAAATGGTTATGCCCTTCCTGACCCCTCCCTTCCCTCTGAGAATCATCAGTCTGTTGCATGCTTCCAGGTTTCTGGGTCTATTTTGTTTACCAGTTTATTTTGTTCATTATATTCCACACATAAGTGAGATCATGTGATATTTGTCTTTCTCTGACTGGCTATTTCACTTAGCATAATACTCTCTAGGTCTCTTCATACTGCCTCAAAGGATAAGAGATCCTTCTTTTTTACTGCTGCATAGTATTCCATTGTGTAAATGTACCACAGCTTTTTTTTATCCGCTCATCCACTCATGGGCACTTGGGCTGTTTTCAGATCTTAGTTATTATAAATAATGCTGCTTTGGCCAAAGCCAGTTTGGCTCAGTGGATAGGGCGTCGACCTGCAGACTGAAGGGTCCCAGGTTCGATTCTGGTCAAGGGCATGTACCTGGGTTGCGGGCACATCCCCAGTAGGGGGCGTGCGGGAGGAGGCTGATCGATGTTTCTCTCTCATTGATGTTTCTGGCTCTCTGTCTCTCTCCCTTCCTCTCTGTGAAAAATCAATAAAATATATTTAAAAAACAAAACAAAAAAAAATAATGCTGCTTTGAACATAGGAGTGCATATATTTTTCTTTTATATATACTAAGAAGCCTGAAACAGGTGTTTCTTTTATATATACTAAGAAGCCTGAAACACCTGTTTTAGGCTTCTTAGTATATATTTCTAAAGCTGGATCACTGGGTCCATTTTTAGTTTTTTGAGAAAACTCCACAGTTTTCCATACTGGTTGTACCAGTCTGCATTCCCACCAGGCTATCTTTTCCTCCACATAGCAATCCCTTTGTTTCTTATATATCATGTGCATTTAATATATAGATTTCACACAGAGTGATACTCAATGATAATGTAATACACTGATTTTGGGTATGCAGAATTTGGGTTAGAGTTGAATTTCATTTTCTTATTTGGTTAATGACATTGAGCAGATTGCATAGCTTGAGGCTTGGTGTTTGTTTTATCAATGTTTTCACTTTCAAGTTGAAAACCTTATACTAAAATTATCTATTAGAAAAAAAGAGATTAGTTAAACAAGGTAAATTTTCTTAGAAAAAAATGTATATTCAATATAATTAGTTGAACAGAACTCTTCTCCTAAAATAAATACTCTAAAGTACATAAATCCTCAAACATCAGACAAAATTATTTCCCTATTTTAAATGATAAAACGCCTTGGAGAACTGTGGGGGAGGAACGAATTTTCTTTACCCCTCCAGGTTCTTTTGGCTGGTATATTTATTAAGTCTATATGAGACAGTTAACTAAATAACCAATTTAATTACATATGCATATATAGCAACCCCACATACATAAGAGAATCAGAGACCCAGCATACATGAGAGGTTCAGAGACAGACCTAGCACACAGGTAAAATGAGGTATATATGACATTGATTCAAAGAATGAGATAATGCACCCAGGGCTTCAGAGAAGAGGCGGGAGATTCATAGGATGATAAGAAGAGTAGATGTTCCATAATTACAAGTGTGCCTTACTTACCCTATGGATCAGTGATTCTCAACCTTTCTAATGCCGTGACCCTTTAATACAGGTTGAGAACCGCTGCTGTAGAGCCTAAGACCATTGGAAAACACAGATATTTACATTATGATTCATTAACAGTAGCAAAATTACAGTTATGAAGTAGCAATGAAAATAATTTTATGGTTGGGGGACACCACAACATGAGGAACTGTATTAAAAAGTTGCGGCATTAGAAAGGTTGAGAACCACTGCTATGTACAGATCATAAAACAATATTTCTGGTAACAATTATTTTTATAGGTAAGGCCCCAATTTAAATTCTAAAATTTTTTAAGGGAAAGGTAAACGTTTCTCTTGAGCCTGCAGAGTTTTGATTGCCTTCACCTCAAAATAATTCACATGCCAAACTGGTACATATTGCTGGACCTGTTCAGAACACCTTCAAAATCTGACATCTTTCTTTATTGAAAATTGCTTCCAACAGAGGCTGCTTTGCTCTGAAAAACAAAACTCTTCCCTCCACTAGGAAAAAAAAAACTGGGTTTATTTCACTTAGCATAATATTCTCTAGGTCCATCTATGCTGTCACAAAAGGTAAGATATCCTTTTATTATGGACAGGTAATATTCCATTGTGTAAATGTACCATAGCTTTTTTACCCACTCATCTACTGATGGACACTTGGGCTACTTCCAAGTGAAATAAGCCAGGCAGAGAAAAACAAGAACCATATGATTTCACTTACATATAACATCTAATGAACAAAATCTATCTATATATATTAAAGGCTAATATGCAAAGTGTTCTTGTGGGAGTTTGACCAGGAGACCAGGAGTTCTATTGCTTGCTATGACATGTGCTGACCACCAGGGGGTGGTGCAGAATGAAGAGAAACCCTGGCCAGCAGCCAGAAGGAAGGCCCCAGCTGGTAGCCAGAAGGCCTCGATCAGCCCTGATTGCCAGCCAGGCCTAGGGATCCTACCTGTGCATGAATTTCATGCACTGGGCCTCTAGTAAACAAATAAACAAAATAGAAACAGATTCATAGATACAGAGAACAGACAGCTGTCACAGGGGATCAGGGTTGGGGGGCTGGGTTGAAAAGGTGAAGAGATTAAGAAGAAAACTGATAGACACAGACAAGAGTATGGTGATCACCAGAGTGAAAGGAGGGTAAGGAAGGTAAAAGAGTTGGAAAAGGGAGGATAAATGATTATGGACAGAGACTTGATTTGGGGCGGTGAACACAAAATACAATATATGCATGAGGTATTATGGAATTGTACACCTGAAACCTATATAATTTTATTAACCATTATCACCTCAATAAATGTAGAGAAAAGAAAATACTAGACTTATTCATGAGGACTCCATTTTTCCCCCCTTTCATCTTATCTATGTTAAATTCTGAGCTTCATTCTTTCCAGTTTTAAGACAAAAGATTAAAATGATATAAAATAGCAGTTGACAAACATCATAGTTTTCTGTAGTTTGTCTATGATTAAACATATTTTGAGTTAAAAATAATCATACCTATACTCTTCTATTATTTTTATTGATTTTAGAGAGAGAGAAAGGGAGAGGGAGAGAGAGAAACAATGTGAGAAAAAACATCAATCCATTGCCTCTCCACAAGCAGGACATGTGGAGAGCGCCTACAGCATTGGGACAGGTTCAAGCCTCCGACTGATGAGAAGGCATGGTCCTCTTATGGCAAAGCCACATACAAGTCCCAGCTTGGAGGTCAAAGCCCTCCCAGCACAATTATAGCCAAAGGCTATGGTGGTAAGCTTGACCTTATGGTCCTAACCTGTGACCCCAGGTGGCTGAGGGATGTGGGCTGCGGGAGGTATTTTGCTACCAAAACAAAGTTTAATAGAGTTCTCAGGTGCATGTAATTAAGTAGAGTTGAAACTGGCAAGAACATTGTAAATATCTTGACCACTGCCTTGTTTTGTTCTGACTATAAAATAAAGACTCCTGTGTCACTGTCTCCCCCATCCAGCTACAGTGATCCACCTGGCCCCAACTATAAATCTTGTCTGTTTTCTTTAATCCTTCACCACCTCCCACCCCTCCACCCCCCAAGGTTCACCACTGGTTGTGCTGGATGTGGTTCAGGGACAACGTTCAACCAATTAAACCATACTACCCAGGACATACTCTTCTGTTTTTTATGAGTGGCAAACATCAGGATCATTAGGGAGAATGGTTTCCCCCAATCTGCAAGCAACACAGTTGCTATCAATTAAGCCAAAATTGGTCTATTATTCTGTTTGAGGTGACAATTCTGCTGATAATATCTTTTGTCCTGAACTTACACAATCTCCCAACTCTCTTCTTACATAAGTAAATAGAAAATATTGATCATCTTAAATGTGACTTAGAGCAATGTCTTTCTTTACTTCTCTGATGTCACCTTCAGATTGAGTGGCACAATTAATATGCTTGATTTGCCTGGAATAGCATCAGAAAATAAAATGAATGACAAAATTTGCCTTTTAAAATCTTTACTTTCAGAATAAGACCTGAAAAATTACTATTGCCTAATTATTAGGTTGGGGATGTTCTAATTTCATCTCCTATCAACATCCTCTGTGATTCTTTTTCGTTCTGCCTCTATACCTGGAAAAACATAATTTATTTCATTAGATTGCTGTGAGTTTACATATTGTCCTTTGGCACCCTATTCTGCCTCCTACTTTGAACATTCCTAGTGTCATTAATTTCAGAAAAATAGTACAGCCTCTCTGAAGCCTTTCCTCACTTTTCCACACCATTAGAATGAATCAATATCTGCAATGTTCTTTTTATCCTTTTAGAGACATTGCTAGAGGCCTGGTGCATGAAAATTCGTGCACTGGGGGGGGAGGGATCCCTCAGCCCAGCCTGCATCCTCTCATAATCTGGGACCCCCTGGGTAGGGTCCCTAGGCTTGGACTGAGATCAGGGCCTATCGGGGCTTTCCATTCCCTGGCTGCAGGCAGCTGGCCCAACCCTGCCACTGCTACTGCTTGCCATCTGTGCAGCGCTGCCCCCCCCCTCCCCTGCTACCAGTGGCTTCCATCTGCAGGTGACAGGCTGGGGTGCAATGGCTTGGCTGGCCTGGGCCTCCCTCTTTCTTTGCTGGGGGGCAGGGCCAGCCCTACAAGGGGCCATCTGCCTACCTGATCTCCCCTAACCACTGGCCTACCTACCTGATCACCCCTAACCACTGGCCTGCCTACTTGATCACCCCTAATCACTCTGACTGCCTGCCTGATTGCCCCTTACCACTTGCTTGGGGGCAGGGCCAGCACTGACTTCCCTTGGTCAGCCTCTGGTCATTATGACCCGAGTTTTTATATATTAGGATATTCTACTACTCCTTATGCTGTTGTATAATTATTGGTATGCAGTTCACAACCCTTCATTAGATTGCACAACATTCAAAAACAGAAACTGTGTATGATTAATTTTCATAATCCTAGAAGTTAACCCAGTGATAGACACATAGTAGATACCAAATTATTATTGGATTAATTTTACCTTAAAGAGAATAGTATTTCTTTTGGAACTAGAGAATTTCCCCTCTGTAAATTGCCCAGTTCAACTATATCTATTCTAAAAATAAAATGTTAACCTATCTCGGGTATGAATTTATACACATTAGCAAAGGAATCAAAAGCCCCAGTGCTCTCTGCAATATTCTCTTATTTCTCCATTGTGTGGACTCTTGGTTCTCGGGAACCTGTGCCCACCTCTGGTGGACAGGAGCAACCCCATTCAAGGGGACTAATATCACCTTTGCCTTAATTCTACTATAAGATTTTGGCTGATAAATTTGCCTTTTTTCAATTAAGATTTATTTCTTCTTTTTACCTCTTACCATCTGCTTGTAAATATACTGCCATCCACTGAGTCTTAACACATCATGAAAATATTATGTGGGCAATCATCTCCTGTTGGGAACACCTATAGTATATGTATCTGTCAATTTCTGTAGTTATCCTAAGTGACCTTGCACTGCATCTATTTGTGTGAAATAAATCACTCAAAGCGTCTAATAGATTTTAAGCTTCTTAGTAACTGTGACATACTCTTAGTATCATTTGTTATATCCAGTACCTGCTTTGCATATGGAAAATAATAAATATATCTTGAATGAGTGAATGAATATATGTTGGTAAGGATATATATTACAGGTAAATATTTACTACTACTTATTTATACTCATCTTATAAATTAGCTACACATTTGCAGTGACTTCTCCCCATGTGAGATATAGGAAATTAGTATTAACTGGGATTAGGCAAAATATTTTCTGGAAGCCAAATCCATATCATTGCCTGTTTTTTCATTGCCCTTAAGCCAAGAATGGTTTTTACATTTTTAAAGATTAAAAAGTAATCAAAAGAATATTTTCTGCCGCATGAAATTAAAATTTCAGTATCCATAAATAAAGTTTCATTGGATAATAGCTGTACCTATTTGTGTAGGTATTCTCTGTGGCTGCTCTCATGCTATAACAAC
Organism: Corynorhinus townsendii; assembly: GCA_026230045.1. NCBI lineage: Eukaryota > Metazoa > Chordata > Mammalia > Chiroptera > Vespertilionidae > Corynorhinus > Corynorhinus townsendii. The sequence continues at coordinate 74,545,066 of JAPDVU010000004.1, forward strand.
AAAGTTGAGTAGTAGCAACATGTATGGCCCATAAAGCCAAAAATATTTACTATCTAGCCCTTTATTAGAAAACGTTTGGTCACTCTCTTTATAAATGAACAACAGCAATACAAACACTGATAAAACAAAATTCAATTTACAATTTTCATTCACAACAGACTTTTCTAGTTATTATTGAACCTTTCAATAGTGCAATCCCATATTTATAAGATTGTAGTTATTGAATTCCATGTATAGGAGTGATGTGTAGTCTTGTTACTTGCAAGAGATTAAAATGTACATGTATATTAAAATACATTCAAACACACATATACAAAATCAATGCAGTGTGGGAATTGAAGAATCATGGAGCAATTTTTATGCTGAGAACTAGTAAGCTGGAGTGGTATAGTATAAACCTAGCACAGGTTTAACAATTTTGATTATCTGATGCAGATAAGAGTTAACATTGAGTCCTGTTGATTTTAATTAAAAGAATGAATGTACTAATGTATTCATGATTCTACTGAATATTACATAAGCATGTGATGAATTTTAAATAAGAACATGTCTCATTTAAGTTACATCTCATCATTTTAATTAAAGAATTTACAGAGACTTTACTGTGCTTCTTAAAATCCAAAATACCCCATTTATTTAAAATACTTAATTTTGATTTTGTTTATTTCTTTGAGGACAGAGTCAGATAAAGAAATTTCTATTGGTATATAGTAGAAGTCTTGCAATAAAATAGACTGAATTTATCTTTTTAAAACAAAATGAAGTTAAATAAATGCACTCATTTTTGCTACGTCTTTTCTTTTCCACCACAGGGGCATCTCTTGATAATTTCTTTGCTCAGCAGTCTAGCAGACTTTAAGCAGCAAAATTTATGAAATGAAAGAAAACACTTAAGCCACAGGGTTGAGTGGGTAATCTTCCTCTTTTAGCAATTGCATTGCTAATGGAGTCTCCTCTTCCCGTGATGAACTGTATAACTTTTGCCAAGTCGAAGATTGCATATAACCTGCTTTGCACAATGATATCTTAGTGAGGGTATACTACTATTCCATTTTGTGTTTGTGTATTGAATGAAGAGGTTTACTTATATATTCACTTTAATTGAAAATTTCTGTTGCATAAAATAGGCTTTAATTAACAGTGATTATTCCAAAGTTAGCACACATAATTATCAACAATACCAAATACATGCTAACATTCAGACACAGAGCATAATTATAATGCAGGCAAAGTTGTCAATGATACAATGAGTCTTAAAGTTTGTATGCTCATTTCAGAGTTGTTTGGTTTGCTTAGATCCCAACTGCATTTCTAATTTATGGTTACTGTACCATTTTTTCTAAACTTCACCTCAATTCTTCCTCCATCTCATTTCTTCCTCTAAGTGATTCTCAACCAATTACTTTTCTCACTATATTATTAATCTCCTGAGGACCTGAGCCTATTCATTTTGCCATTCTTATGGAGTGCAAATACTATACAAATATAGTTTCATATTTAACCTGTTAAATTATGTTAACCTGAATATTATGCCAAACTTTTTATTTTAACTTGTCTCACTTCACATTCTTATGCTTTTAAAATATGAACAAAAGGATAAAAATATGAAAGGATTCCTTGTCCCCAGTTCTTTTTTTTTAAGCAACTTCTTTCTTTTTAAAAAAATATATATTTTTATTGATTTCAGAGAGGGAGAGGGAGAGAGAGATAGAAGCATCAACAATGAGAGAGAATCATTGATTGGCTGCCTCCTGCACGCCCCACACTGGAGATTGAGCCCGAAACTCAGGCATGTGCCCTTGACCGGAATTGACCTGGGACCCTTCAGCCTGTAGACCAATGCTCCATCCACCGAGCCAGACCAGCTAGAGTTGTTCCCAGTTCTTTATGTTAGAGTTTTCCCCCAATTATTCCCTGAATTATTTTAAAAAGGTCACTTTATTTTCAACTAACTAGTTTACAAAATATTAACATGTGCAAAATATCATTAATAAATCATTAAAAAGATTATTAAGCATAAACAACCCAATAATCGTACTATTTAAAAACATCTAACCAGTTGCTCCAACACCAATTTTTTAAAATTCATTTTTGTCAATTGATAAAATGCTAACCTTATTATAGGGTAAATTCCAAAATTGACTCAGTGTTTGTACTTTCCCATTCAGTTCCACTGATCTATCTAGTCCTATTAGTAGGAAATCTCTTTTAAATTATATTTTCAAATCTACTTTAATTTCTAGATCTCAATTGTCCTACTTGACTATTCTTCTTTTCTATCATCTCAGTGAGCCTTAGGAAAGTAGTTAATTTTGGCAGATAAATTTGTATTTTAAAGTTCCATGATAATCTTCTAGGTGCTTTGAATTTTATTGTACTTAGGGGGACCGAATCATATGATAATCTTCATAGATACTAGAAAAGATATTTGACAAAATTCAATACCCATTTATGTCAAATCATCCACAAAAAAGGAATTTATGAATACTCCCTTAATAAAGTAAAACATGTATAATTCAGTGCAGTTGCTAGCAGGTTACTTAGTAGAGAAGTAACAGGGACTTTCCTACTAAAGTTTAGAAAAAGTGGAGCCTCCATTAGCAATTCTTGGTCCAATTTTTTGGCATTTAGTTGAAGGTCTTAGCCAATGGAATTAAAGAGGAGAAAGCAATTATATATTGTAGATTTTATAATTTATAGATAAAATTGTAATTTAAACAAGTTGAGGCATATTAACTTATTCAACCATCATACTTTATAGATCTTTGTAGATACTTGCTTGACAAATTTTAAAAAATTGAGACAATGGAGGAAATATGTATACTATACAAGTGATATTGAGAAAGTATTTAAAAATTCTAGAGTGATAATAGTATTGCAAATCTATTTAGGTAATATTCTGAAATATTTTCAGATAATGTGATAGCTCAAATTTCCTGCAAAATATTCTTGGGTGGGGAAAGAGATATGGGGCACAGATAAAATAAGATTGGCCATGAGTTGGGTAATGATACTATTCTAATTTTCCATATGTTTAAAGTCCATCATAAAAACATAAGCATGTTTATTTATCTTTTACTCAGTCTTTCTTTGCTTATAAAGACATTACTCTTCAGAAAACAATGTGCAGTCACCATTCTATCCCCTTCTTATATACCCTCAGTGCTTTTCTTGGAGTTTTCCTAAAGTTTCTGTATTGATTGGTTATATAAAGATGACAGGAAAGGAGAAAGGTTAGAGGGGTATATACTAATAAGTTCTGACAAGTTCACATATCAGAGGGGTTGGAGGGTGCAATAAATAATCATCTGCACAAATTTCTGGTTGCAATCTCAGGACTCAAGATTTTAAAACTGATGGATTTTTCTACCTTTTTCACGGTTGGTCTCTCTCCTAAGTTGATTTCTGAGGGCACCATGGTATGAAATTTCAAAGAAAAGAGTCTTAAAATTGTTACTTCATGTAACCCATATATCAGTAATCCTCTTAGATCTGGTTAAACTGGGCCCAAACCCCAATTCCCGGGTTCAAGAAAGTATAAAGTTCTGTTTTATAAATTCATATAATTTTCTTAATTTTATTCCCTAAATTTCTCTTTGTTTCTGCATCTAAATGAGATTTTCTTGATTTTACTAATATTATTCTCTTTGAAAAGTTAGCCTCTTTGTTAACATCCATTAAAATTGCTTTCAGGTGGCCAGTGTTGCTCAGTGGTTAAGAACTGACCCATGAATGAAGAGGTCACTGGTTAAATTCTGGGTCAGGGTAGGGTTGCGCAGGAGGCAGCTGATCAATGTTTCTCTCTTATCAATATTTCTATCATTCTATTCCTCTCCCTCTATCTCTAAAAGTCAATAAAAACATACTTAAAAATAATAAAGTAAAAAGTAAACTTCAAAAAATACATGCTTTCAGTAAATTGACTCTAAATTTTCTAAAGGTTTTGAAATTGTGAAAATCAAATTACTGAGCAAAATTATCTTCTGCAATATTACTGACTTTACATTCCTTTTCATCCCACCCTTATACCTTTGTCCTCCCTTTAGGAACTGGAATTTTTTTCCTATTAGCAAAGTATTTTTCCTCACATTCAGGCCATGGAAGCTTACATTCCATCAAAGAGGTCTTGCAAATAATTAACCCAATTATTGTATCCTATTATATGCAGAAGAATAATTCTTGATCAGTTTGACCAGTGTTACAGCAGAATGAACGAAGACAAACGCTGCTGTTAAAAAGTGGAAATGGAGAAACAGACTGGCCCTACAGTGGTCGGCAAACTGCAGCTCGCGAGCCACATTCGGCTCACGAGCTGCGGTTTGCTGCTCTGTTGACTAATGAGTTTGCCCACCACTGCCTTAGGGAAAAACACTTAAAAAACATTTTAATAATGTACTGATGTCTTCAACCTGAAGTCAAAACTTCTGGGTAAGGGTATTGCCTTACAGCAGTGGTCGGCAAACTCATTAGTCAACAGAGCGGCAAACCGTGGCTCCCGAGCCACAGTTTGCAGACCACTGCCCTAGCATAATAAAATGTGTACTTTCTTAGAACTAATAGGTTTGGAGAGAGCATTTAGTTACTTCCTCATCATTCATATGAAGATAAGGCCTATTAAAAAAAACACAGTATTGTCTATGGCTGCAGAGTTAGTGACAAAGCCAGAACTAGAATGCAGATCTTTCAATTCATGGTCCAAAATGTGTTTTATTGTGTTGCTTCTAATACCAAAAGATATTTTTATCTCCTTATGAAAATGCCAGAGTTTAAAGAAAATTTAAAAAAAAAAAGAGAATATCTTTCCACTCAATACAAAGAAACAAACTTCCTTGAAGTACAAATTGAATAGCTTTTGAGAAACATGGCAAAGTCCAGGTTTGATCTCAGAGATTACAGCTCTTATTCTTTCAGACTAGATAGATAATTGGATTGGTAAAGCCCATGGATAGTGAAATTTGACAGATGGCAGAAGGAAAGATTTAAGAGATGTAATTGAAACTATAGGGTTTTTTTTGGAGATGAAGTGCAATGATGTGTTTGTGACAGAGCAGAATGATTTCTTATTTCAAGGTAATTATCTATGTGTGAGGATTTACTAAGATAAGAAATGAAAGGAAATTTATAAGAGTGATAGGCATTTTAAATGTACTGTCAAATATTATACATAAATATGTATAATAAGTAATTTGAAAGGTAATATTAATTGAAAACATATGCAACAATTATAATGAAAAACCAACATATTATTGTGGTTTTTTTTAAAAAGGGAGACATAAGTAGTTTTCAGTCAGCAAATGTGTTAATATCCTTAAGTCAGTTGTTCTTAAATTGTGATACACATCAAAAGCACCTGGGAAGGTTTTTAAAACATATATGCCCAGCCTGGCTGGTATGGCTTAGTAACTGAGCTTCAACCTATGAACGAGGAAATCAGGGTTCCATTCCCCATTAGGGCACATGAGCAGGTCGCCTGCTTGATCCCACTAGATGGCATGCAGGAGGCAACTGATCAATGAATCTCTCTCATAACTATATATATATATATATATAAAAGGCTAAGCAACCAGCTGACTAGCTGACTGGCTGACTGGACAACTGGATGATAGCTATGACATGCACTGACCACCAGGGGGCAGATACTCAACACAGGAGCTGCCCAGCGAAAACAACTTTGCAGAATGCTCTCTTGCACTCTGGGACCTCTCAGGGGATGTTGGACTGTTGGTTTTGGCCCAATCCCCACAGTCCAGGCTGAGGGACCTTATTGGTGCATGAATCCGTGCACTGGGCCTCTAAAATATATATGAAAAATAAAGCCCTAACCAGTGCGGCTCAGTGAACAGTGTCAGACTGTGGACTGAAGGATTATGGGTTCGATTCTGGTCAAGGGCATGTACCTTGGCACAAGTTCAGTCCCCAGCTTTGGTTGGGGTATGTGCAAGAGGCAACAAATCAATGTGTCTCTCTCACATCCATGTTTCTCTCTCTGTCTCTCTCCTACCTTCCATTCTCTCTAAAAATCAGTGGGAAAATATCCTTGGATAAGGATGAACAACAACAACAAAAGCAAAAGCTTTAAGGTACATATGCCTGACTCCTACTCTAGACCGACTTCCTCAAAGTATCTGTGTGAAATCCAAGAAAGTCTATTTAAAAATATTCACTCTGGCCGGTTGCTCATTTGATTAGAGTGTCATTCCAATACACTACGATTGCAGGTTTGATCCCCAATCAGGGTACATACAAGAAGCAACTAATGAACTCATAAAACTAAGTGGAATAAACAAATCTCTCTCTCTCTTACTTTAAGTCATTTTTAAAAAGAATGTTCCTCAGGTACCTGATGCACAACTCTTGTTAGGATGGGGCCCCTTAAATGTAATGTTCCTGATAAACTCTGTTGCTCTGCTGAATAGAGGAGAGATTTCAGGCAACATTCACTCACTGCCTGTCATTTGATGACTGGTGGTGCCTAGGTAGCCACCTCTCCAGGTGGTGATACAGGGCACATGTTTATTCGCAAAGCTAGAGAATTTTTCTGTTGAATACTTTTTTTCTTATCTTCATATTCTGCATTTTAAATAATCTAGTTCCTACTTTGAGTTCATTCAGATTAATCTGATCACTCCAAACATTTTTAAACAGAATTTATTGATTACAAAAGCATAAAACTGGGCAACATTGTCAAAAACAACCATTTCAGATTATGAAACAGCACACAATGGCAGTAAAAACAAACAAACAAAAAACTGACAGGATTGTATTTATGTAAAACTAATCCAATATTACATAAGAATGCTTTACTTCTGGCTTCTTGCCTTCCATTATGCTCTGACTCAGAATTCCAAGCCCCAGTTTTATCACTCAGGCGGTAATTGGAGTGGGTTTGAGGCTGTCTGAGGAAATCAGCAGCTTTACAACATTAGGTGGTTGATTTGGTTTTGGGTGAGGGGTAACATTTATAGCTCCCCTGGCTAAAAATGGTAAGGTCAAAACAAGCAAGGGGAAAAAAACACATACACAAAAAAATAAGAAAACCAGAATGATAGGCAGGCACCAGGTTTTAATTTCAGTTTAGGCAAATGGATGATGAGGGAGAAATTTAACAGACAGGTTCTGGAATTGAGAAAGGCTGACATAAACTTTTCCCAAATTCTGGCTGACTGCTAAACACATATGCAGAGGAAATCTGAAAGTGCCAGGAAAAAGGGAAAGCCGACTGAGAACTTGGAACTTGCAGCATCTTTTATGCTGAAATACATAATGCATTATGCAACGCACACACAGCTCAGGTGGCAGAGGGAGGAAGTCTTACAGGCTTTATATGCCTGATCCCAGCCTCTTACCCTAATCCAAATTATTGGCTGACCAGTAAACTAAACTATGCTGAGGAGACTCCTCGGTGGATACATACAAATATATAAATGTATATATATATGTACATACACATATATATGCCTATATATGAATATGAATCATTATATACTATAAAGGAGGTAGTTCTACAGTTAAGTCCTGGCAAGTCAATAAAAATAATAACTTGAAAGAATAGCACAAAATTCAGAGACATTGCTGTATCTCATTTACAGTGTAATTTTAAAGCAAAAATTATTAAACATACAAAGAAATAGGAAAGTGTGACTACAGTTCAGGAAAATAAAAAGCTTTCAGTAAGAACTGATTCTGAATGGGCTCTCACGTTGATTTTAGCTCACAAAAGCATCAAAGCAACTATAATAAATATGTTCAAAGAATTTAGCAATATGTTACTAATAAGACAAATAAAAAATAGCCACCAAGAAATACAAACTATAGGCAGTGCCCTCGGCAGTTCCAGATCTGTCTCTTGCTTCAACAGTGTTTGGATGGAACAGACCCAAGGACATCCCTTCTTCCAGCCTCTGACCACTCTCCAGCGTCTTCTCCAGTCACCACCTTCAGATCACCTCCAAGACCAGCCAACACACCATTACTGTTTTTTTTCTACCTTAACTCCTTATTGCCGAACAACCATGAGCTCCCAAATTCCGCACGCAGAATTATCCCACTGAGGTGGAGGCTGCGGTCCACCGCCTGGCCAACTGTCTCTGTGGCCCCGACACCTACCTCTCTCAGGGCATCAGTTTCGACCACAAAGATGTGGCTCCCGAGGGCCTGGGCCTCTTCCTCCAGTTGGCAGAGAAGAAGCCGAGGGCGCTGAGTGTCTCTTAAAGTTGCAAAACCAGCGCGGTGGCTGCATTCTGCTCCAGGACGTGCTGAAGCCTCCCCACGATGAGTGGGCAAAACTTAGGATGCCATGGCCCTGGAGAGGAACCTGAGCCAGGCCCTTCTGGGGCTGCAGGCCCTGGGTTTTACCTCAGCTCTGACTTCCGGGAGAACCACTTCCTGAGTGAGCAGGTGAAACTCATCAAGAAGATGGGTGACACCTGGCTCAGCCCTCAGGCTGGCCCACCCCTGGGCTGGGCTGGGCAAGTATCTCTTCAAAAGGCTCACCCTCAAGCTCAAGAAGGAGCCTTTGGAGCCCAGAGGCCTTTGGGGGTCCCTCTGCATTCCCCTGTTGTCTGGCTTTTACCTGAGCCTCTCCCCAAAACTACTAGCCATTCTTTAACCACCCCAAAGCCCTCTCCCATGCATTAGACCAAATGAAACAATAAAGCTTTTTGCAGCAAGAAAGAGGAAAAGAAATAAAAACTATAATAAGAAGAAACTGGATATTGTAGAGCTGAAAAGTACAATAATTTAAATGAAAATTTAAATAGCTGGGACCTATATAAAACAAGCAATTGCACATGTGGTGCCAAAGTCAGTGAGACTTGAATGGGTGGGTGGATGGATGAGCTGTAAGGTTCTATTCCTTCCAGAAATTTGCCATGTCTTTCCTTGAGGCAACATTCCCTGTGGGAAAACCTTGCTATGGTTCCTTATGCTGACCTTTATAATGTATTTAGCATCTCTGTGCCAGTTTCTTTTTCTCCTGAAAAAAAAAAATAAAGCAATACTAGCTCTAAACTATCTTGTAATTTATTTGTAAATATAACAAATGGAGTCTTTGTTTCAGCATGGTGATTACTAGAGGGTAAGGAGGATGGAGGGAGTTAGAAGAGGGTGAAATGGGAATAAATGGTGATGAAAGGAGACTTGATCTGGGGTGGTGTACACACAATATAATATATAGATCATGTGTTATAGAACTGTACACCTGAAGCCTACATACATTTATTAACCAACTAGAGGTCCAGTGCATGAAATTCGTGCACTGGGAGGGGAGGGGGGTGTCTCTCAGCCCAGCCTACACCATCTCCAACCTGGGACCCCTTGAGGGATGTCCAACAGCCTGTTTAGGCCTGATCCCACTAGTATCGGGCCTAAATGGGTTGTTGGACATTCCTCTCACAATCCAGAACTGCTGGCTCCCAACTGCCTTTCCCTGCAGGCCTGGTTCCACCCAACTGCCCTCCTCTGCTGGCCTGGATTCCCCCCAACTGTCCTCCCCTGCAGGCCTGGTCCCCCCAAATGCCCTCCCCTGAAGGCCTGGTCTCCCCCAACTTCCCTCCTCAGCTGGCCAGTCACCCCTAACTGCCCTCCCTGCTGGCCTGATCACCCCTAACTTCCCACCACTTCCCTCCCCTGCAGGCCATCTTTTGGTGGCCATCTTGTGTCCACATGGGGGCAGGCATGTTTGACCACATGTGGGCAGTCATCTTGTGTCTTGGAGTGACGGTCAATTTGCATATTACTCTTTTTATTTTTTGGATAGTATGTCACCCCAATAAATTCAACAAATAAATAAAAATAAATGAATAAAATAATTAATTGATCTACCCAAAACACTTTATTAGCACAATGAACCACAGTAATGTTAAGTATTGTAATTAATACTTCTCATTGTGATGAGAAGGTAGAAATACAGCTCTCTAGAAAAATCCTACAGACAAAACTCACTCATAGTTCATTTTAGCAGAGGGAAAAAAAGATTGCCATTTATAACCAGTATCTAACAGTACCTTTGGTGAACAAAATTTCGAGTGCTAAAATATTCAATTTTTCCCTTTTTTTTTTAATTCCAGGGTTCCAGATTCAAGTGTAGGAGGGATCATTTTTAGAAGTGAGATAATTTCAGCAATCCTACATCATTTGGTTAAAATCACCTTCTTGAATTTTCTGACTGCCTCAACCCTCCCCAACTCTTTTCATGAATATGCATCAAAGCACATAACCAACAAGTACATATAATATTTCATTTTATTATAATTAAATAATGAAGGTATCACCATTAATACATTGCCTTTTCCACTTATTATTTATTATAGTAGAACCACTTTAGTTGAATAGTACATAGTAAATATTTCTTTTCATAAAATGGGTTTTACAGTTGCTCTTAAAATGATTGAATTACCAATTTAAGCTTAAACACTGGGAGTATGTTTTTCTTTCTTCACTATAACAAGAATTCAATATAATGACAGAAAAGTATAATTTTAAAAATTACAAATTAATAAAATAAAGGAGAGATATTATTGGATGAGATTTCTATTAAACTTCTAGTTAAAGAAAAGCTGATGAAAGAGTGTTGGTTGATGATGTAGAAGGAAAGAAATCTTACATAGAACAATATGTGGAAGGTAACCAAAATGCAGGTTTGGCTGCCTGCTGCAATGAAAACCAGACTCATGAGACAGGTTCTGGTGCAAAAGGAAAGATATTTATAAACGTACCATAATCTAGGAGAATGGTGGACTCCTGCCTTAATGATCATCTCCCCTCTTGCTCAAGCCAGGGGTTCTTACGGGGATACAAAGGGAAGGTGCTTTTTACTATTCAATTTCCTTGCTACCTTTTTGCTGTTCAGTGTAAGATCCTCCCCTTGTGCCATCTAAGCCAATGGGGGAGACCCCTCCCTGGCTCTCTAATCAGTAACAGTGATACACCTACTGAAAGTACAATTTTTAGCAGTCTGCTAATTTCCTCCAAAATCTATTCTGCCTTTCTCCCTTTGGGTAATTAAAACATGCTGACATCCAGCCTCCCATTTCTAGCAAGGAATATGGCTCAACTAGCGATTAGATACTCTAGCTTCCCTTGAAGCTTAATAAACCATGTGGCTAAATTCAGACCAATGAGATGTGAGCAGAATTTGACATGTAAACTTCTAAGTCAAAATCTTGAAAAGAAAGAAGATTGTGTTCTTTTTCTGAATTCCCTTTTAGATTGTCAGGAAAAGAGCAACCTCAAGTGAGCATACGAAATATAAGGAATTACCTAGTGCTTTCATTTAACCATTTATGATTTTTATATATTAATTTATGTTGTCCACATATCCATTAAAATTTTAACATATACTAAGACTTATGAAAGACTATTTTAAGGTATTTTTAAAAATATGGAAACTGTAACTATATCACTAAACATTTAAATGATTACTAAATGAATGAATCAACACTATATTAACAGCATTCTAAGAAGAGACAAGTGAAAAATCAGTAAAAGTGTTTTGATTTTTTAATGATAACAATGCCAAAATAATATAAAGTATCAAAACCCAGCACAGAAAAAAGATACTGATATTAGCTAACCTCATATAAATTCCCAGAAATACACATGAAAATGAGTGTGTGTGTGTGTGTGTGTGTGTTATCTCAGATCATTTTTCTTTATGGATACGAGTTTTTTACCCTTTCAAAACCTAAATAATTTTTCTGTGATATGCAAAATATGGTATTGAGGGACATACATGCTTTTGAAATAAGAGTAAATGCTTTTCAAACGAAACTGGGTTAGGAAGCTAGCTGTGTTTCTTGTTAACTTCCAAAATATGCTAAAGTTATTTAAGCTCTCTGATATATAGTTTTCTCATTTATAAAAAAAAGGCAAAGTGGATTTAGACTTGTTTTTTAAGTCATGGAGACAACGGAATCTGACATACAGAAACTGCTTAATATATTATAGCTGATTTTTTTTTTTCAGGGAGGTATTGAGGAGGGTTGTTACAATTTATAGGTACATTGAAAATAATAAAATTTAGACTTGTAATTTGAAATTATTTTTAGCTGATAATTAGTTTTATGATCATGAGATATGTATTTAATTTTAATAAGATGATTTTTATGAAATAAAAATACATAGATTTTAGTGTTACTGTGAATGTTAGAAAAATATACATAAAATATCAAAAGTGCACTGCTACTATGTATGATGTATACATATATATATATCCTATGTAATAAAAGCCTAATATGCTAAGTGTCTGGTTTCTGATGACTGGTCATTCGTTCAACCAATCAAAGTGTAATATGCTAATGATATACTAAGGCCACTCAATTGCTCGCTATGACATGCAGTGACCACCAGGGGACAGATGCTCTGACCGGTAGATTAGCTTGCTGCTGGGGTCCAGCTGATCAAGACTGAGCAAGATGGGCCAGACACACCCTAGAGCCCTCCCATGGTCCCTCCTCAGCCTGATCCTGCACCAGTGAGGTCCTTCAGCCTGGCCTGTGCCTCTCGCAATCCAGGACCCCTCAGGGGATGTTGGAGAGCTGCTTTTGGCCTGATCTCACAGGCCACTCCCCTCGGAAGGATGCCAGACGCAGGGCTTATGGCTGATGAGCACTACTGCAGTGGCGCAAGCCTCTCCCGATCGGGACTAATTGGACATGAGCCCGTGGCAGGTGCAGTGGGGCTGGGATGAGTGGGAGCAGCAGGCAGGAGTTGCAGGTGGTGTTGGACTGTGGGTTTCGGCCCGAACCCCGCAGGCCACCCTGAGGAACCCCACCCATACACGAATTTGTGCACCGGGACTCTAGTACTATGTAATAAAAGGGTAATATGCAAATTGACCCTAATGGTGAACAACCGGGAACAACTGGTCGCTCTGACGCACACTGACCACCAGAGGGCATACGCTCAATGCAGGAGCTGCCACCTGGTGGTCAATGTGCTTCCACAGGGGGAGCTCCTCTCAGCCACAAGCTAGGCTGATGACTGCAAGTGGCGGTGGCAGGAGCCTCTCCCGCCTCCTCGGCAGCGCTAAGGATCCGACTGCTGCTCAGGCCCGCTAAGTTTACTTTCCATTTCTCTTATTCCTCTGTCATTACTGCTTAAGGTGACAAAAATTCACAGATATCACCTATTCCTGGGGATTTTGTTAGTTTCTGTTCTATAAGAATACTAGTATTCTCAGCTCTGAAGTCTTATTAAACACTAGAGTCTCAGTGCACGAAATTTGTGCATGGGGTGGGGGGGTGTCCCTCAGCTCAGCCTGCACCCACTCAAATCTGGGACCCCTTGAGGGATGTCCAACAGCCTGTTTAGGCCCGATCACACTGGGATCAGGCCTAAACGGGTGGTTGGACATCCCTCTTACAATACAGGACTGCTGGCTCCCAACTGCTCGCCTGCCTGATTGCCCCTAACTGCTTCTGCCTGCCAGCCTGACCACCCCCTAACCACTCCCCTGCCAGCCTGGTCGACCCCTAACTGCTCCCTGGATGACCCGATTGCCCTTAACTGCCCTCCCTGCTGGCCTGAGCCCACAGCTGCCCTCCCCTGCAGTCCTGGTCCCCCTCAACTGCCCTACCCTGATGACCTGGTCCCCCTCAACTGCCCTACCCTGATGACCTGGTCTCCCCCAACTGCCCTCCTCTGTTGGCCTGGTCACCCCTAACTGCCCACAACTGCCCTCCCTTGCTAGCCTGGTCTCCCCCAACTGCCCTCCTCTGTTGGCCTGGTCACCCCTAACTGCCCACAACTGCCCTCCCCTACAGGCCATCTGGTGGCGGCCATCTTGTTCCCACATGGGGGCAGCCATCTTGTGTCTTGGGGTGATCGTCAATCGGCATATTACTCTTTTATTAGATAGGATGCTTTTAATTTCACAAATATTTTACTGTGACAGTCTTTGATGTTCCATGAACTTCTGTTGAAATATTATTTGGGAATCTTTTCTTTTTAATTAAAAAAGATGTGAATACCAGTTTTAAAGAGAGTAACTCAAAGAACACTATTTTAAATTTTAGGCTGATAGCTACAACCGCCACTTTGAAAACAGTCTCAATCAATAGTGAACTAGTCTAAAAAATGGAAATTCTTACCAAAAAATTATTACATAATTGCTCTTTTGAACAAGGTGTAGACTGGTGCCTAATCAAACAATAGTGCCTAACTTTTCAGAGAAGAGTCATAACTATTTTGAAGGAGCAGGAGCTAATAGATTTAGCTTTGAAAATAGCAGGCATTTTCATTGTAGAAAAAGGAAGATTATTAAAAGCAATAGGAACAGTTTGGGTTAAAAAAACTATTTTGATGCATTTATCAAATAATGAATTCTTTAGTGGGTTAAAATATTATGTACCTAATTAAAATGTCTGAAAAACTGAGCCATTCAGTGTTTATTGAGTTAAAAAAAAAAAGGATTAAGAAACAAAAGGGAAAAAGAGAGGAAAAGAGAGGAAGGAAGGAAGAAAGTGTCTTTTAGGGGAAAAATGTATATTTTTTCATTTTGAAGAGGAGGAAGGAGGTACTCACAGATACAACAATAGATAAGCCTATACGCAACAGGAAGGAAGTATAGAGACAAAAGGCACTATTTTTTATGACATATTTAATGCTTGAAAAATAAATTTATAAGAAGTTCATTTCAAGGTTACATACAGTAAATACTATAAGTTTGAAGGCTTGGAAAGTAGCTTTGAGAGCCTCATTGATGCAAGTCATAGAACTCTCATCCAAAAATACTAGACTCATCAAACAATTGCTTGATAGAAGTGGAATTTAGAATCTGGTTTAAGTTTAATGAAGCCAAATGGAAATATAAACTAAGATTATGTGCCTTTTGATTCCTTCAACTCTCTCAGAGAAACTGTGCCTCTTCCCTCTGGAGTTGCTGACTTTTCTTTTTCTAATAAAGCTAAGGAATCAGTTATTTTAGTTGCTTTCTAAGGGAGGCCTGTCAGTGTATGATGAAGATAAAGCTTATACAAAGAATGTGGCTTAAGATACACATTTGATAAAATTTCAGAACAAAATTTCTTCAACGTTATTCTTCTTCCTTGAGGACCAAAATCAAAACCAATTTGTAAACTCACACAAGCAATTAGAAGCAGAATCTAGACTATTCTGTCTCTCTTTATCATACTAATGAAATACAATTCACTTTCTAGTGGTAAGGTGATGTCTATCAGGATATAGTGCATGGCAGGACGATAGGAAAGACTCCGCCAGAAAGGTGTCATATGGTGTATAAAGAAAATAACCATATACAATCAAGTACAGTGAGGGGGGAGGGGTCATTGTGCATAGATAAATTAATTGCCCAGTGGCAGAAAGTTGAACCATGGAGATAGGGCATCAGGTTGTTAAAAAATATACACCCTATGTATGGAGAAAAGGACTTTGGACAAATTCATAGGTTCACAGATATGAGAGTCTCTGACATGCTCATGTATATGGGGTTCCCTAAATATAAATATATTAAAAAATATATATTTTATATATATTATAATATGTATAATATATAATGATATATATAATACTAAATTATATATATAATTTATATATATTATAATATATATTTTTTTCTTTCATTAATCTATCTCTTATAAATTTAATTAATTATTGGGCCAGTTGAAGCAACATTAAAGGATAAAGAAAAGTTTCTTCTTCCCCCATACTGGCATATACAGATATACAGTAGATCCTTGCTTCTCAAACTTAATTCGTTCAGAAGGCTGTTCGAGAAGTGATTTATTTGGAAACCAAATGATTTTTCCCCATTAGAAATAATTGTAAATTGAATTAATTCATTCCAGATCCTCAAATGATTCTCTGTTTTAACCATTTTTATATACAATACATGTCCAATGTACTGTTTAATCTATAAACAAACACTTTCTTAAATTTATCAAACCACTACCTACTAACCTTAAATGAATCACTTTCAGGAGTGTCAGGAAGTCAGTGTGCAGCATCTTCGCTTTTTCACATATCACTGCCTATAAAATGCTGTCACTGGTTAACAGCTTTTTATTTATCCAAATCAGCAACAGTTTTTCTACCTCTTCAATTGCCTGTGACCATTGTTTCTCTCACACCTTTAGCAACATTAGCACTCTTGATGGCCTCTTTTTGTTTTAAAATTGTGCTAATAATCCATTTCACCAGCAACAAAAGCAAAAAATAAAAACTTAAATTAAATTAAAAACCCACGAAAATATTCACAGCACAATTTCCTGTGATGTTAAAAACAGGAGGTTTAATGGTAAACTGATTCACATTCTCTTATTTGTTTGTGACCTGAGAGACACTTTCTGTCCTGCTGATACATCACAACCAAAAATTTTTTCCATGAACAACTTGGTCAAGAACAGAATTGTTCAGGAAGGGAAATTGTGCCCTAACCAGTTTGGCTCAGTGGATAGAGGGTCAGCCTGTGGACTGAGGGGTCCCAGGTTCCATTCTGGTCAAGGGCATGTACCTTGGTTGCGGGCACATCCCCAGTAGGGGGTGTGTGGGAGGCATCCAATCAATGATTCTCTCTCATTGATGTTTCTAATTCTCTATCCCTTTCTCTTCTTCTCTGAAAAACCAATAAAATATATTTAGAAAAAATATATATTTAGAAAAAAAAAAGGGAAATTGCTTGAAAACCAAGCTTTGATCATAACTAGGTAAAGGCTGAAAGGGAGACTCCCAGTCTGTGAACTAATCAGATGAGACAGATGCCGCGGTTTGCCGCTCTGTTGATTAATGCGTTTGCCGACCACTGGACTAGACTAAATGTTACCTGTACTTGGAAGCTGTGAGGATTAGGCAATTGTTGCATATTGTGTGCAAAGAGGTAAAGAGTAGTATATGACAGTGGTCGGCAAACGCATTAGTCAACAGAGCCGCAGTTTGCCGATCACTGTACTAGTGGAAATACTACGTCTGTGGTTTTCAAATTTATGGCCTCTTTTCTGTTGCATTTATATTACAGAATTTACAAATGAAAAACATTTGTGCCAAATGCATTAGGTTACCATTCTTTCCAGAATTGTTTCAGTTTAATTATGCACACATGAAATTAAAAAAAAATGAGTCAATATCTCAAACATCAAGGGATTTTCTATCTTTTCTTCTTCTTCTTTTTTTTTTTTTTTACTAATAATAGATAATTAAAATGAATTAGTAATCATCTGACAATACACTTTTATAAAAAGAAATTTTGAAGACAAAGGGGAACAGAATGTTCCACTCCAGATTATATCTCTTTTGTATAAGGAATGTCTCAAGCTGATTATTTTTAAGAAATTGCAGACACATGAGAAACTCTAAAAACTGAATTGAAGTTCCCCTTTTGTAGGAGACCTTTACATTTATAAAGAAAATTTCCATCTTGTAAGGGTGTCTCCCTAAATGTATCAGGAAGGGGCAGATGTAAAAATCTCTAGGAACTTTTATTAATATAAAGGCAGTAACTTAAATTTGTATAACAACCATTACTTTCATTACTTGTTATTGTGCTTTTCCTAGTAAACCTCCATATCTGGTCTTCCTCCCACCCCTTTCCCAACATTATTCTTTGTTTTTAGCTAGAGGTGATATTTAAGATGACTTGGGTCACCTCTGAGAGTTACTCAGATTTCCTGTGTTTTTGCCATGTATATAGGAGGTATCCATGCTATTAACATTGTGTTTGTTTTTTTCTGTTAATCTGTATTTAATACAAGGAACAGACTCAGACAAGAACCTGGAAGGGTAAAGGAAACATTATTTTCCCTTTCTTACATACATATATGACACAAATTTTGTCCTTAATCATGACAATTAAGTATTTAGAGTCCCTTTATATTAATTTCACTTATTAATTTAATTTAAAACTTGTTTAGTTACAACCCTTTTGCCAGTTATAAAAAATGTGGATAATTATAAATTTTATGTTAAGACAGAGAAAATAAGCTCAAATCTCATCATATCTATATATCCACAACTGCTTGTTAAATGAGAAAATAAAAGCACTGTGAATAAGTTACTACAATTTTATTTCTCCTTCCAGGGTCATATTTTCACTATCAAAATGAATGAATATTTAGTATAATAGAATAGTCTTGGGGAAAATACACATAATTGTCCTAATTCTGTTTATAGGAGATACGTTTCAAATCTCCTAAATTGTACATTATCCATAATTAGCTTGTGTTTTGCTTCATTTAAAGTTTTGAGGTTAGCCCTAGCCAGTTTGGCTCAGTGGATAGAGTGTCAGCCTGGGGACTGAAGGATCCCAGGTTTGATTCCGGCCAAGGGCACATGCAGTTGCAGGCTCAATGCCCAGTTGGGTTGCAGGCTCAATGCCCAGTTGGGGGTGTGCAGGAGGCAACCGATGGATGATTCTCTCTCATCATTGATGTTTCTATCTCTCTATCCCTCTCCCTTTCTCTCTGAAATCAACAAACAAATATATATATATAAAAAATTTTGAAGTTAAACTTTTTATTTTGAAAATATTTTTATAAACTACAAGAAATGAATGAGCATTTAAACCACTTTGATTTATTTAAACTATCTGTATTTTTTTCCTTTATGGGGAAGTCTAAATTTTGTTATATTAATTACTTATACCAAATGCTGTTTTATATGCTTATAAAAGATACAATTATATATAACAGTAAATCAAAATTACACATTCTGACATGGTCTTGGTATTGGAGAAAAGTGTGTTTGGTCTTCTTCTAGTGCTGGTGGGAGGCCAGTTTTTGGAGCACCACTGGAATGAGCATTTCTGGAGGCCCCCATATTTCATGGGAGGATGAAATATGGTATAAAGCTTTATTACATGCCTTCAGTAAAGCCAGAAGCAGAGTCAGAGTACAGAGTTTCCATCTCATATTGCAGCTGGGTCCAGTGCAGTATCAAGCTAGTTGTAGTCCGTCAGTCATTGGGGTCCACATGACTCTGGGCCATGTTGGTGAATGCAGTAGCATGAGAGCGCACCCTCTGCAACATGAATCCTGAGAGAGCAAGAGAGTGAACTCTATTTAGGGGATAAAATATCTCAAATTTCCTGCCATGACTACTCTGGCCAATGACCTGTTCCCAGGTGTGACTGACAGACAAGTACCTTCCCTATTTCATACAGACTTTACTGGGCATGCATCTATTCTCTCCCTGTCTGGTCCCTTCCCCCATCAATCTACAGGTGATGGGTCGGAGGTTCCCTGGGGAATGATAAATGCAAAGCTGCATGTATGACAATAATATTTGGTCTCCACTTTGCTCCTTTCCTGTTAGTTATAACGAAGTTACTTATAATGGTATCAGTCTGGTTGAAAGTGGGATCTGAATATTTTATGAGAAAGAACTAAGCAGAACTTTAGATTACTAAAAATCCTTATTGAAACAATGACCTTACAGTTCTACCCAAAGAAATTTCTTGACCTTCTCTAAACTCTCCAATTGTCCATGTGAACAAAGAGAAGAAAATGAGCATGTGCTCCTGCTGGGGAAGCTCTTCTTACTCACAGTCACTTAAATCAGTCTTATTTCCGACTCAGAACTTCCATTGCGGACCTTCACAAAGGTCCAACCATTCTTTCTTTTAAGCTTCCTTGTAAAAAATATTGAACACCCTTTCATTCACATGAAACAAACATTATCATATACCTCTCATGAATAAGATATATACATATTTACATATGTAAGTATGAATACTAATTCACACATGTAAATATATATACTCATTCTCAAAATGAATTGTTTCTTGATATATTTTAACTTTGAAATAAACCCTAGTAAGTGTTTGAGATTTCTTTTCTTCTAAAGACTATGAGGTTGCAAAACCTTTTCAGGTCTAGATTACTTAATATCTTGTTTTAATTAAATGAGTAGTTATCACAGAATTGTAGGTTCCAAATAAAAGATAAATTTACTAAAATAAAAATTATATTTATTTTGAACTCTCATTGAAAATTAATTAATCTGATCTTAAAATTATACCATTATTTTGTATTTTAAGTAGACTTTGACTAATGGTGATATGAGTTAAAATGACATTTGGCAAAGAGAGAAAAGCATATGATTAAACAAAGATTATTTGCCATCATCCATTTCCAGGACTTGTTTAATGTGAAGAGCTAGAGGACTGAATGGCACTTTTATATTCTTCATTTAGTTTTCTTTATGATCTTGTTATATATTCAGCTGCGTGATCTGAACATCATAAAGTGTGTGTGTGTGTGTGTGTGTGTGTGTGTGTGTGTGTGTGAATGTGTTAGAAGGGGAATGAGAAGGAAGAAGGGAAGGAAGGAATAGGAAGGAAGGAAGGAATGAAGGAAGGAAGGAATGAAGGAAGGAAGGAAGAAAAGAAGGAAGGAAGGAAGAAAGGAAGGAAAGAAGGAAAAAAGCAAGGAAGGAAGAAAGGGGGGAAGGAAGAGAAAAGATGCAGAAACAAAAATATATAGACACATGAAATAGAGAAACAAAAAAACAGATACAGTAAGAAACACAGACTTTACTAGTACATTGCTGTTTAAGTGCAGTTTGCATAGACTATCCAGACTGAAGTCTAAATTAATATCTGCATCTCGATCCAAAGCCACACTTGTCCATATCCAAAGCTTGAAAAGAGGCCAATCAAAAAAAAAAAAAAAAGAAAGAAAAGAGGCCAATCATCTACCCACCATCTTTGTTACTCTTTAAAAAATAATAAAGACCAAGGCAGAGATTTAAAAAGAGATAAACATGTTTAATGTCCACCTGTTCCCCTTGCATAATTTTGGATTGGAGCCTGAATTTGTATTTTATTAACAGCATAAAATAAATGAGATTAACTAAGTTCTACTCCATAATAACATAATAAAAACACTGAATGGATCTTTAAAATGGATTTGCCTATATATTTTGAATTTTTCAGTTGAGATGATATTTTGTATTTAATTTGAGGAGGATTTTTCAAGAATCAGAATTAATACTTAGGAGAGATATGGATGATTTTTAAGACAGAAGTTTTAGTTTTTGCTTTGATTTTAAATTTTAACTGAATAAATAAGAAAATATTACTGGGTATAAGCCAGTGAGAGAGTTTAAGAAGCATGAATTTTAAATATTTTTATCTCCAGACTGAGTAGTTGAGAACTCACATATAAAGTATTTCTGGGCTTGTTTCACTCATGACCCTATATTTTAGCCTACTCTTAAAGTGTTCCCCGATCCCGCCAATATGTTTTGAAACCTAGATTAGAATTTTTAACACCTATATATTTGCATCCTGCAAACAACCCAACCAGGATCAGGGATGGGACCTGCAACCCAGGTATGTGCTCTTGACCAGAATCGAACCCAAGATCCTTCTGTGTTCAGGCCAACACTCTAACCACTTAGCTGTACCAGTCAGGGCTCACTTCTCTCATCTTTATCCCATCTCATATTCGGGGTTTACAGACCTATATTCTCTTCCATATAGATATTTAGGAAAATAGTTTTCAATAAGAATATATGATAATTACTTCGTTTATAGAAGTCCTTATGAAAATGTTTTCTAACATATTTTTCTTTCACCAACACACAGTCTGAGAAAACTTATCCTTCTCTATTCCACTCAGCATTTCGAAGCTTTTAACACTTTTTACATTTTGCTACAATAATTGATTTTTTCATCCATTTTTCTTCACCCATTTATAAGTCCATTGAAAGAAATCATTGTTACTTACCCATTTCAGAAGAGCCAGCACATAGCATTTTGTGTGATATTGTACTAAGAATTCAACCCATATTTGAAAGAATGAATAAGTGAGTGAGTGAATAAATGACATGAGTATAAAGGGAGAAAATAATAGAAAGCCACATTCTCCAGAAAAAGTATTTAGGAAACTAATTTTTAAGCACTTCGGTGTCTATAATTTTTGCAGAGACAAAAATAGACTAATTTATGGTTCACTCTTACCTCTTAAGATTTTTCCTGTCTTCACAAAATCTCTAGGAGCATGCTATATATTATGGCTTAGTATAATGGAAGGGTTCCAATAATTTAATCAGTTAGAAACTGGTGAATAAGTAGATTCCCATAGCAATAGTTCTTGGTAAGATAAATGAATCATTGTATTTTTTTGTTGTTGTTTCAGTCTTTTCAGGTTTCTTTCTAGACATCATACACAATATAGGAACTGTTTAATCAATGACATGTTTTTAAGTTTCAAGTCAATGAAAAAGGATAAGGAAATCAATTTATATTTCAAGATTCAGGCTAGAACACTCTTCTTATTTACAGCTATTTCTTTATGATGTTAATTAGTTGGTACTATCAGCGGGCATGTAACAATTATTTTTGGTTTCTGTTGATTCTGATAAAATTGACTTGAGCAAAGTGAAGTTTTACTATTTGGTTGTCAAACACAGCATAATGTTATTACATAAACTAAAGTTAAGTATGCATTATTTTAAACCAGAGTGGCCAGCTTTTAGCTCATAGACATAACCATTAATAACGTTTGGTATTAAAGCACTAAATTATCAGGTAAATTTCTGTTCAAAAAAGAAACAGGACGAAATGGAATCGCTTTTGCTAAACCATGTCACCAAGCCAAAACTTAATAACTAACCTAATTGCAGTTTCAGCCCCTCCCAGGAGTAGTTTTACACCAATCAGTCTGGGATTGTTCCAGATCCATACTAGTGAAATAATTTGCCTGGTAAGACCTCCTGTCTTCCCCTAAGAGGGGATGGTCTAGCTTGAAATAATCCACTCTTAACTTCTTAGTTAGACCCCCTTTCTGCCTATAAAAACTTCCCATTTTATACAACTCAACATAATCATGAATCGCTTAATAAAGATAATTAGATCTTCACATATATGCCATTGAATTTTGTTCTTTAACATTTCCGAAGCTTTGCTTTCTTGGGTACTTTTAGGGGAGCACAGGAATATAAGGACAGTTGTGAGACTGAGGAGACAGGAGGAAGCTAGGTAGAACAGAGGTGGGACCATGGGAGGAGGAAGTAGAACCTGGGAACTTAACTAGGTGAAGTTACTAAGACAACCCAACTGGTGGGGAAAGGGACTTGTGGGAGGCATAAGCTTTAAAAATGTATGGATGTTAATAAGACAGGCAGCTTACAGATAATCACTCAAAAGGAAGTGAGGCGTAACCAATCCCAGGGATGTTACTAAGGTAAAATTCTTTGAAAGAACCAATCAGAAGCTAGCAAGCATGCATACAAAACAGCATGCACTCCAATCTCTCTCTCTCTCTCTCTCTCTCTTTCTCTCTTTCTCTCTCTCTCTCTCTCTCTCTCTCTCTCTCTCTCTCTCTCTCTCTCTCTCTCTCTCTCTCTCTCTCTGTCTCTCTCTCTCTGTCTCTCTCCCTGGCACTGGGTTCCTGACTCTCCTATGGCAGAAAATGTGCTCCCCTGGGCCCACGTGGTTTAGGGCCATGTGGGGCTCCACACATGGACTAAGAGACTTGAACACCCAGCTGTAACATGGAAAGGAAGCTCTGGACACTGGCTGCACCTTTTCCAGGGCTGGCTTCTCTCAATAAACTTCGCTCCTGCTAACCTAACCGTTTTGCCTATGAATCCATTCTTCAGTTTTGTGAAACAATAAACTCAGACTCAAACCCCATGTTCTGGCCTCAAGATGTTCAAAATAAAGCAACTTTTGAACTCATCAAGTGATATAATGTTTTTATTTATTTACCCATTAAGAAATCAGTAGAAAACCATAAACCAGTGTGGAAATTAGCCTTACTGAACAGTTGGTCTAAATCTTTGAGGAAATAACTAGTTCTGTAACTAGTTTACTCTTTTCACATTTGCAATAATGATAATATTGTGGGTGGCAGGACCAGCTCCAGGTGTCTGACCAATGAGGTTAGACCAAACATGGGTTCAGCAACCTCCATACTTGGGTTCTGGCTAGGAAAGAATTCAGAGACAAGACCCAAACTGTAAGAGAACATTTATTTGGTAAATCACAGAGGCAGAAGAAGTAATTCCTAGATGAAATGGGTTTAGGAAAGGAAGGGCGGTAAAAGAAGGGCTCTTGGAGTTTGGGAGTGAGGAAGCTAATGGTAAAGTGCCTGGGGCAGGAAGGGGTATGGGAAAGGCACGGGTATACTCTCGGGAGGGAGAGCACGCTGGGTCCTCCATCTGAAGGGTTTTAAGGGTGGAGACATTAGGGGTGGTCCCAAGAGAAGATCTCAATAGAATATTCAGTAGTTTTCCAGGTGTGTCCTTTCAGGGTTGTGGTCTTCACTCACTGATTGGCCGGCACTAGGACAGTGGGTCATCATTCAATGCAGCTGAGGCTGGTTTTGTTGCTTATCTGGGTCTGGAGCTGAAATAAAACTTGTGGCGTAGATGTTATCTCTAGAGAGGAAAGGTCAGGGGCTCCTGGTCCAAACCACATGACCAGTGATATGCTAGGGGAGGAAAAGTCACCCTGGGGGCTATGTCCCACCCTACAATTGTCCTTTGTACCCTGGTGACTTTCTGTACCTGGCCGGTCTTTGCTCTGCTCATATCTATCTAACTGCCTATAACAATAACACTTTATAAAAGCATATATTTACTTTAGCATTTTTATATATCTCCAAGAACTTTTAAATAAGTAAACGTTAATAATCATATATTTTCTTAGTTTATATCACTGGATTAAAAGTATTGCTGAGAGAAAGGTTTCCAGATAAAATATAGGATGTATTTAAATTTTATTTTCAGATAAATGATGCATAGTTTTTAGGATAAATATGAATATTTGAAACATACTTATAAAAATGATTGATTGTTTATCTGAAATTCAAATTTAAATGGGAATCTTGTATTTTTAATCTGGCAACACTAGCTATAAGGGTTCTTCTCTTAGAGAGGGTTATAATATATAGCTATTTACTAGAAATTTTACTCCCTTTAGTGTCCTACTCTCTTAAAACTATGAGCATGAAGCATCACAATACTCTTTTTTTATATTTTATTGTTAAAAGTATCACAAATGTTCATTTTTCCCCCATTGACTCCCTCCACCCTGCACCTGCCCCGCCCAGGCCTTCACCACAATAGTCCTGATGACACCTAACATTCAATATATTACAAGTAAATTTATGAACTTCAGAATATTTGGAAATTATTCAGTTTTGCTATTAGGCAAGAGTAGAAGTGAAATAATTAAATTCATGGTTAGAGTGTTATGCAGATACATTGTTTTTCTTTAAGGCAGAAGTTTAGTGGAATATGTTGGAAAATTCTGCTAAAATGCTAAAGGTAGAACATCTTTTGTATAGAAAAGATTTTAACCTTTTCCCAATGGAGGTCTTACTTTTGTCCTTGGCTTCTAGGAGATAATCTCTAAACCCTTGGAATGTTGTGCCTGATTGGAGAGTATGTTTGCCTGGAGCCTTGGAACAGCCAGATAGTAACAATGTGATATAGGGTGGAAACTTTGACCCAGATCAATAATGTAATATAGGGTGAAGGTTTGAGGTCAAGGGGAATCAGCTCAAACTCCTAAGGGGCTGGAGAGGAAAGGCACTTGGACAATCAATCTGACTTATGTGATGAAAGCCTTTAAAGACTCCAGACATTCAGACTCAGGTAAGCTTCTCTGGCTGGAAGTACTCCATGTCATACATGGTTTCCAAGAGGCAATCCCACTTCTAAGATTTAACGAGGAAAGGATATCTGGAATCTTCCTGGACTCTGCTCTATGCCTTTTTTCTCTTGGGTGATTTTAATCTATACTCTTTTCCTGGAATACACTATAACCATTCTGGGAGTCCTTCTTACAAATAATCAAAACTGAAAGTTAACCCTCACAAACCTGAATTATCAAGGATAATTCTTAATACCCTTAATCTTGTTTTACCTTAAAATAATAGTAATTACATTGTTTTTTAAAAAAGCCTTTCAAAAACAAAATATACTTCAAAAGGGAACAATTTAACTTTATATTAGTTATCTATTGTTGCATAATAAGCCAGATCAAATGTTTGTGGCTTAACGGAACATTTTACCACATTGTACCACTAGTGTGAGGCACCTGCCATCAAAAAAGCACTAATGGACAGTCTCACAGATAATTTTATTTACTGTTTGATTGTCAGCCCTCTGTGCCTCTAAACCTAGAAAGCAACTTGGGCAAGTGTTTTAAAATTTGAAGAAACATTTTAAGGTTTTTTAAAATAAAGATACGCTGTCTGTATAAGTTAGATTAATGTATTGTGTAAATCTGGGGTCCAAGATGACATATTTAACCTGCTTATGAACAGGCATTAGTTGAGTTAGATAAAATAGAAAACACTTCTTCCACAGAGCAGCTAAGATAGGTTAGGACATTTTACTAGCTCTCACAGTTTTGAGGACTGATTGTACTCAGGAATCTGTCTCTCTCTGCGAGAGTAGTTTAAGGTTTACCTAATGAGTACATTGGTCAGAAAGAAAATGATCCCAAATGGAAGTGCTATGATATACTAAGAGCAGTGAGCGAAAAGATTGATAAGTTTATTGCCAAATCAAGTAAGCATTGACTGAAAAATTCAATGATAATAATGTGTGAAAAGGTGAGATTCAAACAACAAAAATCAAGATAGATATATAATTTGGGTCAGGGTACTTAGAATTTAAAATATTTTGAAAAGATTATATTTTTCAGAGATAAGAAAGATAATAATGTTGGATATTTATAGTTATGCTAAACTAGTGTGTAATCATTAGGATAGGGAGAGTGTAATTTCCAAATAAGTGGAGGAGAAATAGAATGTGAATATCTACTCAATTGATCCCAAATATGTCAAGAAAAGGAAGAAAAAATCAAATAAGAAGCAAGACAATAAGACAGACTATCTTTAAAAAACTGAGTGTTCCAACTAAAATCAAAGATTTTCAGACCAGCTACATAATGTTTAAAAAAGATACAGTTAAGCATAAATATGCTAAAATATTAATCTTTAAAATATTCAAAATTCAGGCGAATTAAACAATAAAAATGTGTATTACTATAATATTCTGAAACATAATGGATTTTAAACAAGTCATTCATTATAGAGATAAAGTAATCAAAAATTTTTTTTCAAAAGTTTCAATTTAGCAGAAAGTTATAACAAACTGAAATACATATGACTCATTAACATAGCAGTATATTATAAACACATAAATAAAAACATCATAGAATTA
Organism: Corynorhinus townsendii; assembly: GCA_026230045.1. NCBI lineage: Eukaryota > Metazoa > Chordata > Mammalia > Chiroptera > Vespertilionidae > Corynorhinus > Corynorhinus townsendii. The sequence goes on from JAPDVU010000004.1 coordinate 74,572,201, forward strand.
TGGAGAGAGATAAATAATCATCAATAGACTGTGAGGCTTTAGCATATGTTCTTTGTAAGAGGCAAATTAAATGGACAAAAATTAGTAATAATTTAGAAAAACTATATAACAGTAAAAACTTGGTTTAATGATAATTGTCAAATTCTACTTAAAAAGTTGACAATACAAAGCATTTTCAGTAATAAAAACATTAATAAAAGTAATTTTAAAAATATAGAACATAATTATTTGTAATAAGTGTTAAAAGATAATACTTTGCCAGAATTGGAATGCATAAGCATATAACTAAGAATGTATAGTACTATAACTCAGTTTTTCTGACCTTAAAAAATTAGTACCTCTCATTGATTGCCTCTATATGAAATAGAAGAATATGACTTACACTGTGTTCTGAAGATATAAAGCTTACTAAGAATAAACCCACTAGAAATTTTTAAAATTCTGAATAAATCAATAGCCCTAAAATTACATTTAAAAAGTTCTTAAGGATTCACCTCCTAAAATTGCTCTGGGACAGACATTTTAAAGATAAAATTATCTTAACCTTTCTAGAAATAGAAAACTTATATGTTTTGATACTGTGATTAAAAAAATAGGTCATGTTATCCAACTTGGTGCTAAAACAGACACTGAGAACATAAAAAACAAAAAGCACAGATAGTGACAGCAAGTTTTCAGTCTCATTCCAACTCTGATTCATTAGTAGTAGCTGCTGACAAGTATTATGTAAATAAGAAATCATTAGCCTCATTTGCTCTTACCAATTATAATATCTGCCATGAATACACGTGGCTCTATAGATGACAGCATCCCATTCTTACTATAAAAACTATTTTGAAATAATGTAGACATAAATTCCTATATAACATCATCAGAATCAATTTCAAGACTATAGTAGAGGGAAAAAAAAATGGCAGTAGAATAGACAGATGTGTCCCGAGCCTTGTCCCAGAGCAGATAGAAATAACAGTTGAGGGTCGCACAGGGAGTGTCTGTTGGTAAGTTAAGGGACAGCTATACTCCAGGAGAAGGTGAGGGACAGCTGGATGGGGCTCCCCTGACAGGGCAGCCCCCACTGCTGCTGGGTTCCCTCCTGGAGCCACCAGCTCAGATGCGGAGACTGGGCCATCTTGAAGGGGAAAGTGGATATTATTGGAAGCCTGAAAATCTACAACTGCGGCACCCACCGAACAGCTGCGAACCCCAGAGCACCTGTCCCGAATTGGCGCAAACTTGCAGATTCAGAGGAGCTCTGCCCTTCATCACAGAAAGGTCAGATTTCGCCTGGGATAAGAAGAGAGAGCATTACATAACCAGACACCCAGAGAAGAGAGACCATGGGGAGACAAAGAAACAGCCCGCATATGAAAGAAAAGCAGGCATCACCAGAAAAGGAAGTACACAAAATGGAGGCAAACAAGCTGTCAGAGAAAGAATTCAGAGAAATGGTCATAAGGTGGCTGAAAAGGATGGAAGACAAATTCGACAATATGAGTAAGAACCAAGAGGAAATGAAGAACCAAGAAGAAATGAAAAATGACATAGCTACTGTAAAGAACTCAATAGAAAGCATCAAGAGTAGACTAGAAAAAGCAGAGGACTGCATCAGTGAGCTAGAAGACAAGTTAGGAAAAAATACCCAAGTAGAGCAGCTTCTAGAAAAAAAAAATTAAAAAGCAGGAGGAGAGCCTAAGGGAACTTTGGGACAACATGAAACAAAACAACCTCTGCATGATAGGGGTTCCAGAAGGAGAGGAAACTGAGCAAGGAATAGAAAACCTGTTTGAAGAAATAATGTCAGAAAACTTCCCTGATATAGGGAAGAAAAAACCCATCCAAATCCAAGAAGCTCACAGAGACCCAAGCAAAATGAACCCCAAAAGATCGATGTCAAGGTACATTATAATTAAATTGGCAAACACCAACGACAAAGTAAGAATCTTAAAAGCAGCCAGAGAGAGACAGAAAGTTACCTACAAAAGAACCCCCATCAGACTAGCAACTGATTTCTCAACAGAAACTCATCAGGCCAGAAGGGAATGGAATGAAATATACAAAGTCATGCAAAGGAAAGGTCTGAAACCAAGAATACTGTACCCAGCAAGGATATCAATCAAAATTGAAGGTGAAATCAGGAGCTTCACAGACAAAAAAGAACTAAGGCAATGTATTACCACCAAGGCAGCAATGCAAGAAATACTAAAGGGTCTGCTGTAAAACAAAAGAAAGAAAAGAAAGAAAGAAAGAAAGAAAGAAAGAAAGAAAGAAAGAAAGAAAGAAAGAAAGAAAGAAAGAAAGAAAGAAAGGAAGGAAGGAAGGAAGGAAGGAAGGAAGGAAGGAAGGAAGGAAGGAAGGAAGGAAGGAAGGAAGGAAGGGAAAGAAAGAAAGAAAGAAAGAAAGAAAGAAAGAAAGAAAGAAAGAAAGAAAGAAAGAAAGAAAGAAAGAAAGAAAGAAAGAAAGAGTGAAGAAGGAACACAGGGATAAAGAATAAAATTGGCAACAAAAAAGTACCAATCAATAATAACTTTAAATGTAAATGGATTAAGTGCCTCAATTAAAAGACATAGGGTAACAGATTGGATAAGAAAACACAACCCATATATCTGCTGTCTACAAGAAACCCACCTCAGAAAAAAAGACACAGACTGAGGGTGAAGGGATGGAAAAAGGTTTTTCAGGTGAATGGAAATGAAAATAAACCCTGGGGTAGCAATACTTATATCTGACAAATTAGATCTCAAAGTGAAGGACATAACAAGAGATAAGGAAGGCCACTTCATAATACTAAAGGAAGCAATCTAACAAGAAGAAATGACTCTGGTAAACATATATGCACCCAATACAGGAGCACCCAAATACATAAAAAAACTCCTGGAGGATATCAAAGGAGAGATTGACAGCAATACAATCACAGTAGTAGACTTTAATACCCCACTATCACCATTGAGCAAATCATCTAAACAAAAAATCAGCAAAGAAACATCCGTCCTAAATGACTCATTAGACCAGATGGAATTAATTGATATCTTCAGAACGTTTCACCCCAAAGCCAAAGAATATACATTCTTCTCAAGTGCACATGGGTCATTCCCAAAGAGAGACCATATGTTGGGTCCTAGGCAAAGTCTCTTCAAATTCAAGAATATAGAAATCATATCAAGCATCTTCTCAGACCACAGTGGCATAAAACTGGAAATCAACTACAATAAAAACAATCCAAAAAAATCAAACACATGGAGACTAAATAGCATGCTATTAAACAATGACTGGGCTACAAGAGAGATCAAGGAAGAAATAAAAAACATCATGGCAACAAATGACAATGAAAACACAACAATCCAAAATCTATGGGACACAGAGAAAGCAGTCTTGAGAGGGAAGTTCATAGCTCTACAAGCCTACTGCAAAAAAACAAGAAACAATGGTAATAAATTACCTAACCCTACACCTCAAAGAGTTAGAAAGAGAGCAACAAGAAAAGCCCAGTGTAAGCAGAAGGAAGGAAATAAAGATCAGAGCAGACATAAACAACATTGAGACCAAAAAAAAAACAATACAAAAGATCAATAAAACCAAGAGCTGGTTCTTCAAAAGGATAAACAAGATTGATGGACCTCTAGCCAGGCTCACCAAGAAGCAAAGAGAGAGGACCCAAATAAACAAAATCAGAAATGAAAGAAGTGAAACAACAACAGACCCCACCAAAATACAAAGGATTGTTAGAAAAATACTATGAACAACTCTATTCCAACAAACTGGACAACACGGAGGAAATGGACATATTCCTAGAAAAATACAACCTTCCAAAACTCAATCAGGAAGAATCTAAACATCTCAATAGGCCAATAACTATGGAAGAAATTGAAGCAGTAATCAAAAATCTTCCAGCAAACAAAAGCCTGGGACCAGACGGCTTTACAGGGGAGTTTTACCAAACATTCAAAGAAGAACTAAAACCTATCCTCCTCAGACTATTCCAAAAAATTCAAGAGGAAGGAACACTTCCAAGCTCATTCTATGAAGCCAGCATCACCCTAATACCAAAACCAGATAAAGACAACACAATGAAAGAGAATTACAGGTCAATATCCGTCATGAAGGTATATGCCAAAATCCTCAACAAAATTCTAGCAAATCGGATCCAACACTACATCAGAAAGATCATACACCATGACCAAGCAGGATTTATCACAGGAATGCAAGGATGGTACAATATCTGCAAATCAATAAACGTGATACATCACATAAACAAATTGAGAGATAAAAATCACATAGTCATATCAATTGATGCAGAAAAAAGCATTTGACAAAATCCAACACCCTTTCTTGATAAAAACTCTCAACAAGGTGGGAATAGAAGGATCATACCTCAACATAATAAAAGCTATATATGATAAAACCACAGCTAATATCATACTCAATGGGCAAAAACCAAAAACATTTTCCCTAAGAACAGGCACATGACAGGAATGCCCACTCTCACCACTCCTGTTTGACATAGTACTGGAAGTATTAGCCATTGCAATTAGACAAGAAGAAGAAATAAAAGGCATCAAAATTGGAAAAGAAGAAGTAAAACTGTCCTTATTTGCAGATGACATGATACTGTACATAGAAAACCCTAAAGACTCCATCAAAAAATTATTAGACTTAATAAATGAATTTGGCAAGGTAGCAGGATACAAAATTAACGCCAAGAAATCTATGGCATTTCTATACATAAATAGTGAACTTACAGAAAGAGAGACTAAAAAAGCAATCCCATTTACCATCACACCAAAAAAATTAAGTACCTAAGAATAAACTTAACTAAGGAGGTAAAAGACCTATATGTGGAAAAACTACCCGACACTGAAAAAAGAGATAGAGGAAGACATGAACAGATGGAAGAACATACCATGTTCATGGATTGGGAGAATCAACATTATTAAAATGTCCATACTACCCAAAACAATCTATAGATTCAATGCACTCCCCATTAAAACACCAACAGCATATTTCACAGACCTAGAAAGAACTCTCCAAAAATTCATCTAGAATAAAAAAAGACCTTGAATAGCCACAGCAATCCTGAGAAAGAAGAACAAAGTAGGTGGGATCTCAATACCAGATTTCAAGCTGTATTACAAAGCAACTGTTCTCAAAACTGCCTGGTATTGGCACAAGAACAGACATATAGATCAATGGAATAGAATAGAGAACCAAGAAATCAACCCAAACCACTACACTCAATATTTGACAAAGGAGGCATGAACATACAATGGAGTCAAGACAGTCTGTTCAATAAATGGTATTGGGAAAATTGGACAGATTCAGGCAAAAAAATGAAACTAGATCACCAACTTACACCATACACAAAAATAAACTCAAAATGGATCAAGGACTTAAATATATGATGAGAAACCATAAAAATACTAGAGGAATCCACAGCCAGATAAATATCTGACATATGCCGAAGCAATTTCTTCACTGATACTGCTCCTAGGGTAATGGAAACTAAAGAGAAAATAAACAAATGGGACTACATCAAAATAAAAAGCTTTTGCACAGCAAAGGAACCCATCAATAAAACAACAAGAAAGCCCACTGCATGGAAGACATATTTGCCAATGATATCAATGATAAGGGTTTTATCTCCAACATTTACAGGGAACTCATGCAGCTTAACAAAAAGAAGATAAACAACCTAATCAACAAATGGGCAACTGATCTAAATAGACACTTTTCAAAAGAAGACAAAAGGTAGGCCAAGAGACATATGAAAACCTGCTTAAAGTCACTAATCATCAGAGAGATGCAAATCAAAACAACAATGCAGTACCATCTCACACCTGTCAGAATGACTATTATCAATAAATCAACAAATGACAAGTGCTGGCTAGGATGCGTAGAAATAGAACCCTTGTGCACTGCTGGTGGGAATGCAGATTGGTGCAGCCACTGTGGAGAACAGTATGGAGTTTCCTCAGAAAACTAAAATTGGAACTCCCATTTGACCCAGTGATCCCATTTCTAGGAATATATCCCAAGAAACTAGAAACAGGAATCAGAAAGGATATATGCACCCCTATGTTCATAGCAGCACAATTCACCATAATTAAGATTTGGAAACAGTCTAAGTGCCCATCAGCAGATGAGTGGATTAAAAAACTGTGGTACATCTATACAATGGAATACTACGCTGTGGTAAAAAAGTAGGAATTCTTACCATTTGCAACAACATGGATGGAGATGGAGAGCATTATGCTAAGTGAAATAAGCCAGGCACAGAAAGATAAATATCACATGATCTCACTCATTTGTGGAATATAATGAACAATATAAACTGATGAACAAAAATAGATCCAGAGACAGAGAAACATCAATCAGAATGTCAAACCTCAGGGAAGGTAGGGGAGGGTGGGGGTAAGAGGGAGAGATCAACCAAAGGACTTATATGCATACATATAAGCCTAATCAATGGACACAGACAACAGGGGTGTAGGGGCATGAATGGGAGGTGGGGGGTAAAGGGGGAATAAGGATACATGTGTAATACCTTAATCAATAAAGAAATTTAAAAAAAAGACTACAGTAGAAAATGATCAGCTACTGTGATTAAGATATGTTCACCCCAGGAATCAGTGAATGGTATTATCTTGGAAAATCTATTTATATATCATATCAATAGATACAAAAATGAAAACATATAAGTCTCAAGTAATGGCATACATTTTTTAAAAAATATCTATTTTTTTTTATTTCAGGGCGGACAGGAGAGGGAAAGAGTAAAGAAACATCAATGTTGAGAGAGAATAATTTTTTGGCTGCTTCCTGCCCTCCCGCTACTGAGGATTGAGTCAGAATCTCAAGCATGTGCCCTGTAGGACAAACATGTCAAACTCAAAGGCTAACATGGACCAAATAAACAAGGTTTAAGTTTACTAGTATGTGGGCCGCAAATAAAAGCTTCAATTTTCATAGAAACATAGGTTTATTTCAATAGAGACATGCTAAATACAAAGGGCTGAAATAAATGAGTAATCGTTAACATAAAATAATAAAACATTGTAATAAAAATTAATATTTTTTCTTGAACATTAACTTACCAGTCACTGCATAACTGCACAAATTAATAAGCATAAGGCAAATAAACCTACTTTTTTTGTTCTCCGAAAGCGATATATTTCCTGTTGTGCACACCAAACAAGTCAGTCCAAGATTAATGACGTGGCAATCGGCTACTAGAATATTCGTGGCTGGTATTAGTGGAGAGAAATTGTGCGCCTGCGCGTAAGGCACATAAGGGAAATGAATGCAAATGATTACAGTAATCAATCATCAGTGAATGTTGTAGTTCGTTATTAATAATTATGTATAGCAGGATATTGTAAAAGTTAAGTTATGAAATTTTTATTAAAACATTTTGCTGGGCCGCAAAAATATTTGTTGTAGGCCGCATGTGCTGTGAGTTTGACATTCTTGCTATACGGGAATCAAACTGTCACCTCCTGGTTCATAGGTAGATGTTCAACCAATGAGCCACACCATCTAGGCATGATGGTACAAATTTAACAACTATTCCTTGTAAAGTACTCTTAAAATTAGCAGTAGCAGGATGTTTTCTTAATATGTTGAAAATTTTCTGTCATAAACTAATAGCCAACATCATATTTTATGGTGAAACTCTTCTGTCACCAGCATAGTATTTTTTGTAGGTGTTTTTGCTTTGTTTTGTTCCATTTTAGAAATTCTATCCAATGCAATAGACATAAAAAATAATTAATTGGTTTAACTTTTGAAATTAAGGTACAAAATTATCATTCAATTCAAAGTTGCAAAAGTGATATTTTTGCAAGAGGAATTAAAACATGAAATAACTAAAAATAGCTCTAACTGTAAATGCTTAGACTTCTTCCAATGAGGATATAGGAAGATGTGAAAGACATGTCTCATGATAATAAGAAAAACATGAGCAAATAATAACTATACTATTTTATGTGGCTAGCACAGAGCAGTAGACAAGAGAAAACCCTGAAGACATAATTCCAGAGAAAAACATGCCTTCCTTACGTAAGGAATAAGAACTACAACTTCCATGTGTGGGGTGGACATTGGGCTGGGATACGTAAATTGAGGAGTGACCCTGCCATAGAGAATTTTTGCAGGAAAAACAGAAGTCAGCTGAGACTTAGATGGGCCATGGGTAGAGAGAATGAAATAAAATCAGAAAAGCTCAAATGCAATAGCACCAAGTCAAATGGCCAAACGATTCTTCCCTTACATAAATACTGATTTTATCAGGAAAAGTGCCATGGAGGAGGGGCCAGACAGCAGAGAGTAACTGCATAGTCCCACACGTGCTCACAGGGCCAGAATCCAAAGCCCTGACAGAATTGAAATATAAAGTGAACAAAACATATTTCAAACAGTAGCCCCACCATCCAACTTAACTACTACCAAGAGCAATACCAAATATTTTCAAGATGGTGAAAGTTTTGGCTTGAATACAGGTGAACTCATTCCAACTTCAGGTCAATTTGAATAAAAGAATCAGAATGATCTGCTGTCACCTTAACTGACAGAGGAAAGGGCTTGTGTCATTTGGAAAATAAAACAAATAAAAATACCATTCCAAAATATTGCTGCATTGTAAACTACCCCTAAACTTCATGACTTAAAACACTAACAATTTTATTATATTTCACTATATATTAATATAAAGTTTTACATAAAGTGGAACTCTTCAGAAATGTCTTGTGAATAGATATTTTTAAAATGTGCAAAAAATTTAGGTTTATGCACAAAAACACAAGGATAATTCTGCCTTTGTAAAATCTTTCAGTTTCTAACTAGAATATTAAAAATTTACTACCGGTTTAAATTAGTAATCTTAATTCGATGAAAAAATTACATTTTATTTTCTGCAAACTGCTGCTGTTGAGCTCTCTATAACTGCTCTTTTCTGTGTTTTGCATGTCTCTTAATGATATCTTAGCCCGAGCTCATAAAATTTTAGTTATTTTAGTTATTAAAAGAGCCTAATTTCAGTGATTAAAACTTGGTCTTGCTCATTTAAATACTTGAATTTCAAATTTGATTCAAAGTGCACTAGAAGTAAGTACAAGTTAAAGCATGATGAGTATGAGAGCGTTTCTGTGCTTCACAAGGTGAAGGGACGGGCTGGCTGTGACATAGCTTCAGGCTCCTAAAGGAGCATACTATGACAAAGCAGGAGGGATTGGAGTCCAGGGAGCCTCTCACAAGTCAATGACATGTAACTGTGAGGTGCCCAGCCAGCGTGGCTCAGTTGTTGAGTGTTTACCTAAGAACCAGGAGGTCAGGGTTCAATTTCAAGTCAGGGCACATTCCCGGGTTGGGGGCTTGATCCCCAGTGTGGGGTGTGCATGAAGGAACCAGTTAATGATCCTCTCTCATCATTGATGTTTCTATCCTTCTCTTCCTCTCCCTTCCTCTCTGAAATCAATAAAAATATATTTTTTAAAAATACAACTCTGAGATAACTCTCTTGGGTCCCCTCCCTGCAGCAAGAAGATTTTCTGTAATAAAACTTTGCTTTCACTCCAAAAAAAAAAAAAGTAACTGTGAAAGATTGAAAACTAAGGTAACTTACAAATTAACAAATGAACACAGAGATTTGAGGCAGATGCTATAAAGTTTAGAAAACACCCAGCAGACATAGAGGAAACAAATTGCTGAGTTCCACCTACAAAGAAGAGCTAAATACTGCATTGTCATGTTGGTTTGGAACATCTGATCTCTGTCTTAATTTGAACTTATAAAGCTATTATATCAACAAACAAATTAGGAAATTTTAGATTGTAAAGCCCGTGGAAATGTAAGTTGTAAAACAATAAATAAATTGAATTGCATGGGAAAAAGGGAGTGAAGACACTTTGTCCTCATACCCGGCAATGTTAGGCTGAGAGCTCCAGCCATGGGTTTGGAGAGGACAGTGGTCTGGCCTTTCAAATCACTGTCATCTTCCCAGTACTCTTGGGAAGGTAGGAGAGGATGCAAAGGCACTTCTTTAAGTGCTATCCTTGTTGGTCAGGACAATACGAGTATCCCAATACCTCACATATCAAGGATGGTGACAGTGCTGAGATGGGTCATTATTTCTCTAATATCAACTGGCTCTTTGTTCTTTTTTGTATTTTGCGTGACCTAATGCCATCTCCTGGTGATACCTTTGCTGGTTCATCAAAGGAATGGATTCTGCCTCCACGTGCCCTCCTGGCACGGAGAGTCACTTAAAGTGCAACCTTCTCCCCCACTCCAAGCCTTGCCGCAGGCCATCTACATCCCGTCTTGTGCAGTGGGGTCCTCTCTCAGGAAGTGCTCTCTCAGAAGTTTGTCAAGAATAGCTAAGATGATGTAACCATCCAAATGTCCATCAGACCTATGGGCGGGCACTTACCTTTGCCAAATTAAGTGGAGGTGATCTAGGCTCTAATTTCAGCTCTTCCTCCTCTCTTAGGCCCCTTCTGTTTAGCAGCTTTTCTGTATGCCCACTTTAATCACTGCATTATTGAGTTAGCCACCCTCCTGCACCCACTGAAAATATAGATCTCAATTAGTACCTCTCAAGCACATTTATAAGTGTACCTCTGTGTTAGAGATTTATGAAAATGAGGAAAAGTTAACTATGGCATTTTTGATCCTATGCAATCCTTTATAAATGCAAAATGTACACAAGCCTGTATCTGAAACCATTTCATATTGTCATGAATAAAATGGAGACATTCTACCCAAAAAGATGGATGGTGAATGTTTCTTTTGGGCCATTTTTAGTTGCGTAGTTGACATTTCAGCATAAATAAAATATTCAAAGTAGCATGAAAGGTGCAGATTAGGATCGGTAATAGCTCTGGCATCAGCCATAATAATATCATTTTCTGAAGTTATTATCTCATACAGAATTCTCATGAGAAAGACAAAGAATGAGCTATATAATTACACAAAATATAGGTATCTTACAATTGCTCCCTGTGATGGCTCTTAAAATGATTGCTCTCCATGTGAATACTTTAGTAGTTGTAACTGTCTAATTAGAAATACTTAGGTATAGTAAATTAAAAAGTTTATTCAATCTACTGTAACTCTTGAATAAATCACACCAGCAATTAAGCAAAGGAAAAGTGCTCAGAAGTTTAAATCAAAGTAAAAGAAAAAATATCATTTTCAGTTTTGTTGTATTTTCTGAACTTTTCAGATAGACAGATTGTCATTACCACACCTATACCTTTGAGGGACATGTCTGGTTTTCTCACTGCCACAGAGCAGAAAAGTGGTTTTATGGTAGCAACACTAGCATTTCTGCCATTTCCTAATACCAAATTTGACACAAATGGAACACAAAATCCTATAATTTTCCAAAAAGTGGCACCAGAGATGTGACACCATCTTAAATTACTGTCAGCTCTATTCCCTGAATTGATGGCTTACAGCTGAGAGAGGCAGAGCTGGAGATGAAATTCTCTCATGACGACTGCACAGGATCTTGGTCAACACTAGGAATGTTAAGAATTTTTCAACACCCTGATTACATTGTAAGAACTTCAAATACTAGCAAGTAAGCAAACTCTAGATATTTGAATATTAATGAAGGTTTTTGTTTCTTTTCTTAGAAAGAAAAATATATAACCATAATATGTTGTATATTATTATCAATGACATTCCTAAGGTTTTAAGGAACCGGTAGCTAAAACTCCATTGCAATGAGATAATTTTATTTATAAGTTGCATTCTATTATGGCAAACCTTATCTTTGTCTAACAACAACTAATTATAAAACATGTCTTCTACCATTTTACCCTTCAAATAACCTGATGAGGCAAATGGTTTTCCCATTCCATAAAAAAGGAATTGAGACACACAAATGTTAGTCACCTTATTTCAGATCACATAGCTAGTAGCTGTTTGGCATGGAAATTGAGATTCAGTCCACTCCAAAGTTAATACCTTTTTTATATGCCATTGTTGTCTTTACATTATGGAAAGGGTATAGGAAGAGTGGTAAGAGGATATACTTTTTCAAGGTTTCAACCAAACACAGATAGGAAACTTGGATTTTGGAAAACATATAATATATTGGCTTTTTAACAACTGCTTTGAAAACTTAGGTGTTGATTTCATTATGAAAGCACCTATATGAACTACATACCATCAAAAACAAAGGCAGGCAGGTGGGTGCTGGATACACTTTTATAATTCAGTGCATAGAGTAGGAACTGAGACTGAAATACAATTGAAAGTCAGCTTTCAGATGTGGGGAGGTCTCTTTTAGGGCACTTCTTTATTTTTATTTTTTTGTCATTGCTATTTATGGCCGCTAGTGTCTGATTATAATGTTTAAAAAAAATCAAGATAAAATATATTCTGGTTGCAGCAACTTAGATGTTTTTCTCCCCCTTTATTTTAATAAGTAATTCAAGTTCTTTATAAATCTCCAAAAGTCAGGCTTTTAGAAATAGCAAACAGTCTAAGTTGGCAAATCAGAAAGGGGCATTTTCATTTGATTTACCATCTCATTAAAATTTACGACACTGCACTGATTAATGAGGAAGTAAAAATAGGAACCAAGAAACTCAAGACAGAGAAAGATGATTCTGAATTAGAGTGCTGTTACCAAATATCAAACCAAGAGAAGATGGCTTTGGAGTTCCAATGGACATTGGCTATCTGCTGTCTGACCAAAGAAGGTGAATTCCAACTTTGCGATCTTAAAAAATCACAATCACCCCTTAATTTCCTTTGTCTCTTTAATTAGACTACATGATCAAAATAGAAGACAGGTTTTTAAAAAGTCAATACAAGCAGTAGTGTCAGAGAGGAAATTGGCAACCACTTGGCTGTTTTCTTTCAGCCCCGCAATTTATTTTTAAGGGTACCTTCCAATTATGATATACAACCTTACTTTAACAATAAAGCTCTAGGTCTTTTTGAAAATAAGTTGCCGGTGGCTCTGGATACTATAATGAACACCAAATGCTGGGGAAATCCTGAAATCATGAAGTGTTGGGAGGTAGTCAATATTCTGACACAAAACAAATGCTCACATCCACTTGGCTTTCCTTTACTCACTAGCCTGGCAGGCAGACACTGGAGCAAAGTGGCAAAAGGAAGTGCATTTTGAGCAAATGCTGACTAGGAAATAGCAACAGGAGGGAGCCAGGACTAGTGTGTGTAGCAATTGGAAATGAGAAAACTCAATTTGATCTAAATTGTTGGGCCATCCATGAGTCATATAATGAATGAACCTTTGAATTTCAAACTATATTAGTCATTTCCATCATTAGGCAGCATCTCTCTGCAGAAGTCCACATTTGAGCAGATACGGAAAATGTAAGGCTTATAAAATAATTAGTGATAGTGATGGTGGTTGGATATTAAATGTATGCTCCAGTAAGAAAGCAGCTGTTTGGATGTGGTCCTGTACCTTTGTATTTACAAGTGGGCTACAGTTACTATATTTGAAGTTAAGGCCATTTTTTTTAGGGCCAAAGTTTTGTGTGAACATTGAATAATACTTAAAACAAAACAAAAACACATAGCCCAGCCAGCGTGGCTCAATGGTTGAGTGTGGACCTATGAACCAGGGGTTCATGGTTCGATTCCTGGTCAGGGCACATGCCCGGGTTGTGGGCTCGATCCCCCGTGTGGGGCATGCAGGAGAGAGCCAATGATTCTCTCTCTCATCACTGATGTTTCTATCTCTCTCTTTTCCTTCCTTCCTTCCTCTCAAATATTAATAAAAATATATTTAAAAATAAAAAATAATATAAAATCACATAAGTAAGCAATAACACTCGTGTCTTTTTAAAAATACTTTTTTTTTTAATTTTTGGAGAGAGAGAAAGAAACACCCATGAGAGGCTGCCTCCTGCACACCCCCTACTAGAGATTGAGACCACTACGGGGGAACTAGCCACAACCCAGGCATGTGCCCTGAACAGGAATTGAACCAGTGACCTGTTGGTTCATAGGATGAGCTCAACCACCTGAGCCACACCAGCCAGGCAATAACATTCTGTCTTAATGGAAAGTCAGGACTAAAACACAGATTATAAACAGCGGTAATAGCATAGACTGAACGTACCCATTTTTTGTGTCAAGCATTGTCTGACCTGTGTGATAGCCACATTAATTCACAAAGGGTCTCTATTTTATATGTACAGTGCTATGTGTTTTAAAAAGGCATATATCTTAACAATCATCAAAATTAATATGAAATAAATTATCAGCATATAATAAAGTTTCTTGCTCTTTTACTTTGCATAATTTCTCATTATCACCAGCACGGTATGGGAGGAAAGCTGACATATTTACTTTTGAAAGGAGATGTCCTGGATTATGATAGAATATTATTGCATTTACTTTTCATTTTTGCAACATCTCTGACCTATGGCTTGGCCAACTCCACACAGTGATCTTGAGGTCAAGAGAACTGATTTTTGCAGTTTAATGGCTAAATGATAATTAGCAATGATTTACATTCTTTTCCACTCAATTGCCTTATGTATACAATGAAGATGATAGTACCATACAAAATTCAGTGCTTTAGTAAAGATTAAATAACAATGGATCTCAAAATGAGAGACTTCTAATTTTTATTTAGCATGTACAAAACAGATAATCTACAAAAATCATAGCTCTTCTTCAGACTGTCAGAGAGGTCAGGTCATAAGCCAAAAAAAGGCAGGCACTTTGAAGGAGAAGTGGAGTGTGAGTGCTGATGTATGTAGGGCAGGCCACAGGAGAAAAATGAAGCTTCTCACTACAGGTGGGAAAAATAATTCAGCTAAAAGTTTTAATGAATGCTGAAGGCTCTGTGTGGCCTAATGTGAGAGTTCAGAAGCCAGGGAAGCAGACCCAGGGAACTTGACACTCATTCAGTGGCTCTTCTGCACAGATCTTCACTGAATACTCATGAAAATAGTTAGAGCAGAGTGGTTGATCCAAGGAATCACCTCAGATTTGCAGGTTTCTTGGGTGAGAGTACTTGTCACCTTTGGAAAGTCAAGAAACCTTGCTTGGATCCTTTTTTTTTTTAAACAGAACAAAAGCTTTCATCTTTTGGGGGAAGGGCAGCAAACACTACTGACCTCAAGACACATGTGGAGATGGATGGTGGATGGGGAAGAGAAATAGGAAAAGTTCTTCTATCTTTGAGAAAGGGACAGGAAATAGTCATGAGCCCAGAATTAGAAATTTTGTACAACTGGAGGATGAACAATAGTATGTCTAAATGTTGAACATGAAGACACATGGGTACAACATCTACTTAAGTCTGAGGCTGGGTCAGGACAACAGAGCACTTTCCCTAGGGTGACAAGCACTAAGAAAACAGCATCAGCTGTCTGGTCCCTTGGAGCAAGAGCCTGGAAAAAGGCCATGAAGTAGTGAGGATTGGATAGGAAGAATTTAAGCAAAATTATCTGGCAACCAAGCTTACTCAAGGTAAAGGTAAAGAAACTTGAAACTGGAAGTGCACCGAGAGTAACTACAGCAAAACAAAATCCCAAAACATCTCAACATCTGAGTAGATTGACTGTACATCTCACACTTAGTGTCAAGCAGAAAAAAGAAGTATGTCGG
Organism: Corynorhinus townsendii; assembly: GCA_026230045.1. Lineage (NCBI taxonomy): Eukaryota > Metazoa > Chordata > Mammalia > Chiroptera > Vespertilionidae > Corynorhinus > Corynorhinus townsendii. Next base: position 74,587,801 of record JAPDVU010000004.1, read on the forward strand.
TCTCAAGGTCAGAAAACAATTTACCTCTGTCATTAATATGCACAATGTCTAGAATTCTAAAACAAGAAACACAAAATGGAAAAATTAACAACCTAGGTTAAAAATACAAAGTAATAAACAAAATCAGAGTGAGAAATCATCTAGATATTAGAACCATTGACAAAAAAATTAAAGAAACTATGATTAATGAGTTAAAGGCTCCAGTACAGAAGCTATAGAACATGCAAAAGAGGATGGGTAAAGTCAGGAGAGGGAAGCTACAAAAAAGTGTCATTTGTAAGACTAGAAAAAATGTGGTATGAGAAATGAAGAATGCCCTTACTAGGTTCATTAGTATGTACGATACAGACTTGGGTAGAAACAGTGAACTTTTAGGAAGGTCAATAGAAATTATCTAAACTGAAATACAAATGGAAGAGAGAGAGATAAAGAAGAAGAAAAAGAATAAGAAAGAGAGAGAGAAGAATAATACAACATCAAGTAGTCTAAAATATGTACAATTAGAATCACAGAAGGAAAAGAGAAGAAAGAGTAGAGAACAAATATTTCAAGCGATAATGGTCGATAGTTGAAGTAATAATGGCCAAGAATTATACAAAAACAATGCAAGTCATCAGACTACATATCTAACCTCAGAGAACTCCAAATAGGATTAGCGCGCACGCGTGCGTGCACACACACACACACACACACACACACACACACACACTATATTTAAACAACAGAAAATCAAAAGTAAATAATTTGAAGGCACCCAGAGAAAAGACACATTACATATAAACAAAGATAAAAAATGTAGCAAATCTTGTGTGAGAAATTTTTCCAGCAAAAAGACAATAGAGTTGCACCTTTTAAAGTAGAGAAAGTAAAAAAAAAAAAAAAAAAAAAAAAACATTTTCAATACAGAAAAATAAGCATCAATAGAGAATTGTACTTCAGGGACAATATTCCTCAAAAATAAAATAGAAAGACTTTTCCCCCAAATCAACAACTGAAAGAATTCATTACCAGTAGATCAGACTTATAAGAAATGTTAAAAGGAAGTTCTGAAGACAGAAGTAATGTTATGAGACAGAAATTTGCTTATATATAAAATCAATGTCCATGGAGATGACCCAGAATATATAAAGACCCCTTACAACTCAATAGTATTTAAAACCCTAATTTAAAATATAGACATAAAGTTTGAATAGACATTCAGATGTATGGATGGAAAATAAGTACATGAATATTGTTCAAGATTCATTATCCATCGGGGTAATGGAGATTATTTAAAGCCACAGTGCTATATCACTACATACTAATTAAAATCAATAAAATGAAAATGATTAAAAATATCAAGTGTTGGAGAGGAGGCAGAGCAATTGGCATTCTCAAATATAACTGATGGGAAAGCTATAAAAAACTTTAAAAACATATGGACATCTCTTATAAAGTTAAGAGCACACATTCCATGTGATTCCAAATTTTACTTTAGAAAGATGAAAACACAAGCTTACATAAAGATTTGCATATGAATATTCATTACATTCTTATTCATAAAAGTCCAAAATTGGAAACAGTGCAAATATGATGAGCAATAAACAGCTAAAAAAAGTTCTGATATATTTGTAAAATGGAATTTTACTTAAAAAAAGCAAAACAGAATATTGATATATACAATTACTTTAAAGAAATTCAAAATGCAGAATGTGAGAAGCAAAACACTTAAGATTTTATATTGTTCATACATACTAGTGTGTGTGTGTGTGTGTGTGTGTGTGTGTGTGTGTGTGTGTATATATATATGAAACTGCAGGAAAGAATAATCTATAGTGAAACACAGTATATCAATAGTTGCCTGGTGCTATGATGGGAGTGTTGATTGTTTAGGAAGTAGTGATGATGAAGATGAGAAGGAAGGTGCAAAATAAAATATTTTTACTTTTGGAATATAATTGTTGCTTTTAATTTACTATGTTGTAGTTTAGTTACTTTTGTATATATCTTTTATTTCCTATTAGATTTTATGTTCTTTGATTCCTGGAAAGCTATTTAACTCAAACTTTTGAGCAGTTCTATTTATGTAGTAGTTATTCAATATTTATTGGCTGACCAAAAAATGAATGAGTAAAGTAATTGTCACCATTTATAGCACCGAACATGGGGAATGAAGCATCATTCATGTTTAACAGAAAGTTAATTGGAATAACTAGCTGTTTTTGATTAAGCACCTTTCTCAGTTATTTAAATCCTTTGGAAGCATTGCGCTTGGCTGTGATATAAAAGGATTACTTAAGATGTTGCAGACATCAATTAAGGTGCATTTGTTTGTGTATAATTAGATGAGGACCTTACCAATAGTAAGTTCACTGAATTTAAATTATGGCCCTATTTAGGAAGTGACTACTGAATTCCCTTCCTACAAAGCCATTAAACAATGATCATGTCATTGCATCTCTAAGTTGAAGTTACTGTTTTTTCTTTATCAGCAGTTTCTTGTTCTGCTACTAGTTTGATAAGGCAAATAGAATAAATTCAAAAAATTTCCAAAAAGGGCTTTAAAACATTTTGTTAAAACTTTCCCTAAATGGTAAGAAATATTCATTTTCTTCTTTTTCTAGTGAAATAAAATAAGTGCCTTTCCATTTTTTATTTTGGTAATTTATGCTCAAAGTACATGGAAGATATATTTTCATAAAATATTTTACATTAATAGAAGATAGTAAGGAGTTGATTAATATATTAACTCATAGAAAGCTACTCATCATATGAAATGAACATTCCACAGTGAAGATTCATCCTGGAATTGTTACCCACATGGGATCATAATGTGCCTTTCCTCTATATTCTGGCTTGGATAGTAAGAGTATATTCATATTGATTTGCAACAGTCAATACCATGTAACATATGAGTGTTCACTCTTTCGTATAAAACAATTACACTTTGAAATAATCTTTTGAGAAAACTGGAAGACATTGAGGTGAATGTATCTTTGAGTGTAATGTTCTGTGCTAATGAAAAAAAGTAAGTGACCGAAGCTTATAGTCTCAAAAATATTCTGTGTAGTAAAATTAGAGACATCTCCAATATTCTGGTATTTGCCTACTGATGGGGAAAAAAGGTAGCATATATTTCTTCCGCAGACACTGAGAGTGTAAGGAAATTACTGCTGTAAAGATAAAAAAGGGGTAGATTGTGACAGATGAGAATTTATTATTTTAAAGTACAAAGCAAATGTGTGTGTATAAAAGAGAAGCTTGAGCAAGGTCTCTGAAAAACTTAAAGCTATAAAAATAAGTCATCAACATGTATAAACAAAATGAGCCGAAAATCAACAAGCTAATTTTAAAAATAAATGTTAGTTAAAGCCTATTTGTCATAGACATTGAAATACTCTCTTATTTTATAAGAGGTTATCAAAATATTTTAGTAAAATGCTCTTAATAGGGTAATGATATCTGTATATCACTGTCATCTTTACAATGTTTTATTCATTAGAATAAAGTTGAAGGAGTGAGTAATCAGTGAAGTTGTTAGAATAATAAGCTAAAAATCTATCATATTATTTTCCAAACTTTGCACTTCCTGCTAATTTAAGACAATAAATATCCTCATGTATATAGTGCATTTTGCATATATACATATATAGAGATATGCATATATGCATCTATAGAGAGAGGAAAAGACTATGTATATATGCACGTGTGTGTATGTATGTATGTGTGTATGTATGCATTACTTTGAGAAATATAAACTATAAAGTATAATTTCATGTTATTAATATACTAATTCTTAAATGTTCACTACACATGGATATGAAGTCTAGCTACAAGTATACTTATGGGTGTTAGAATTGCTCTATTTCTAATGTCTCCAATTCTAAAATTCTCCAAAAACAATCTCCATAGCTCCATGTTTTGTTTTATATATTTTTATTGATTTCAGAGAGAAAGGGAGAGGAAGAGACAGAAACATCAATGATTAGAGAGAATTATTGATCAGCTTCCTCCTACATGCCCCCTACTGGGGCTCAAGCTGGCAACTCCAGCATGTTCCCTCACCGGGAATCAAACCATGATCTCCTGGTTCATAGGTTGATGCTCACCCATGGGTCCATGCCACCTGGGCCATAGCTCCATGTTTTAACTTATTGGTTAGCTGTTCCCTATCTCCTCAACTGGCTATGAGCAGTCTTTACCCATCGCTTTTGTTCTAGTCCCTGAGCCACTTCTAGATCTTCCTGACATCTCTGTCCCTAGAACCTGGATTTCCCTCACCACCATCTTTTTCTCCCTTTGATATTGGGCTCCCAAGCACTTAGAGATCACCAAGAAATTATCTTCTCTGACTTGAGAAGATCCTTCTTTCTCTTCACATTCTTCAAACTGGTCTCTACACAAATTCTTACTGCATGGCTCACAAAGTCTTTACAATCTTCTTAATAGTAGTAGTAAACAGTTCTATACTGTCCACATCATGCAAGAGATAGTTTTAAGGACTTTATATACATTAACTTACTTAACTCCCATAGACACATAAAGGTGTTCAGGTGGGAGCATTTTTAGGAGAAAAATTAGCATACAAATGCAGGAAAAGTAAGTATTTATTATGTGTAATGTGACTTTGTGACCCACTTTTTCAAACAACTTATATAAACCAATTATTTTTTCTCAATTACCCAATTCAACAGAAATTGTAGAACATATTCCCGAATACCTTGTAAAATGTAATACTTGATCATAATTCCAACATTGTTTCCTTTCTTTGCTTATCTAACATTGCTTTGATTTAGTTCTTTCATTCTCTTCATACTATATAAACTCTTTTAATTTTCTTATTTTCCTTCTCTTGTATTCTAAAGTTTATGCTTTGAATCATGGGCTGAAGCAGATGCCTCTCATGAATGCTTCCTGTGCTCTCAGCCTTCGGACTCAAGCGTGAATTCAGGTAGACAGTTCAGAACAACCTTAGATTCATCTTGGCTGTCAATATTCCACCTCAAGTGCATAATGTCTTTCAGCATTCCCCTTCAGGTCATTTTCTGAACTGGGTAGTTCACCCAGGGAGCAGTCAAAAGATTCAGCAAGAATTAACCTCTAGGCCAGTCCTCTACCAATGGGAACTGCTAGCTAAATGCTCTAGCCTCTAGCTTTTAGGTGCACAAATCTAGAAGAAATTTTTATTCTTTATTAAGTCCTGGGGCAAACGAGTCCTATTATTTACAACAGCTATCCCATTCATTCTCCAGCTCTTAAATTTCAGTGATATCTATACACAGTTACCATGGTCAATCTTTTTTTTAAAATATATTTTATTGATTTCAGAGAGGAAGGGAGGAGAGAGATAGAAGCATCAATGATGAGAGAGAATCATTGATTGGCTGCCTCCTGCATGATCAGGGATCAAGCCTGCAACCTGGGTATATTCCTTGACCACAGAATCAAACCATGACCTCTTGGTTCATAGGTTGACGCTCAACCACTGAGTCACCACGGCCAGGACCCCTTCTTTATTATTATTACCTGTCTGTGACTCAGGCCAGCCACTTGCTGAGCAAACAGTGTGAGGGTGGTGTGTAGGAGGGACATTTAGAAACAGTCACGGCTTTTTTCAGCACTGTCGTGAGAGCACTACTACTTATGTCCATTACCCTTTAAGACATGGTCTCCCTGGGTTGCTTACATTCGGTCGATTGATATGACATGTATTAAAGCCCCATAAGTCATGGGGTCATTATGTTAAAAAATGGTTTTTCTTCCATTCTTTGTGTCAATTCTCTTTGGTAAAAGCCTATACCAAATCGAAAAAATCTGTGCATATTATTGTTTTTCCTTCAGTTTTAATTTCCCCACATTTATGTGCTAAACTGAAGCAATGCCCATGTTTCTTCTATGACCTCCCATCTCTATATTTTAAAGAATCACAGACATATCTTTTAGGAGCCTGATTCATACTTTTAGGGACATGTTAACCCTCCCTTGCTCCTTGTATGTAATGAGTTACATGTAAAACCTTGTGTCTCTCTATCTTTACAATTTCAGTGCATCTGACAGTTTTTTGATGTAATTTATGCATTGAAGTCATGACCTCTTTTCTGCTTCATTAAAGAAAGGTTTCTTTGTATATATTTTGTTAATTTATTTATTTGATACAAGTCAGTGAAAGTAAAGAAAATTAAAACAGCCTCATGTTGTCAAGTTTAGACCTGTATGTATAATTACTCATATTACCAGTTATTAAGAATCACTTTTATAGTACTAATTTTCATAAGATAATAAAATTATAACCACATACAATACATAGGCTTTAGCAAAATTTATTTTATCCTATTGGCAATAATAATGGATCCAACTGCTTTCAATATCAATTAGTAAAAATACTCATCTTCAATGCAATTTTCTGTCTTATGAGAGCACAGTAAAGTGTCTCAAATGAAATACTATCTAGAGAGTTGTACTTTAAATTTGGCTTCAAAATCCCCTTTTTTCCTTCATTAAAGGTCTTTTCTTGAAGATGTATTTACTTGGCTAAAATATGACTTGAAATTTACAGCTAATTCATGCAGGCAAATGTAATATATAGTCTAGCTTATAAATATTCAAGACAGCAATAATAGAAAGAAATACAGAGAACATATTTTATCATTACAGGTCAATGGTTCTTTTTACATTATACTGTTGATTAAATACCTTAGAATAGACATGGAAAAGAAGGAAACATTTTCCTTTGCAGAAATAGAAAATGAATATTACAGTTTCCATTTCTATGAATTTATATGTTCCTTGTGTTCTTAGGATTTATATTGAGAAAATGATATGTTCTATTTTTGACATGCAGAACTTATTTGAATACTAGTGGCCCTGCACACGGATCGAGTAGCTCGCTGTTGCTTGCCTCAGCTGGCCGCTGTAGCTCTCCGCTGTATGTAGCTCGCTGCCCAACCCTCCTGTAGCTCTCCACTGCTCAGAGCTTGCTGCCCCTACCTTCTGTAGCTCTTCCCTGCTTGTAGCACACTGCCCTCCTGGTGATCGATTGTTATGTGTCATGGCGTAACGAACATTTGCATATTACCTCTTTATTATATAGGAATATGAATCTCCATGTTCCACCTGAGAAAGCTATCACTTATGGCATTTTCTTTGCATCCTCAATTTCTAAATGTAGATTACCAAATAAAATTCTTTGCCACTTAATTTAGATGGAAAAAATTAAAGCTTTGTTCTAGTATGCTTTATTGTTTTGGGTAGAAATATATTTCTCTCAAATAGCATCCAACAGCGATAAATTACTGAACTACCAAAATTATTCTAGTAGGCCTTATACATGGATTATAAAGGTATAGGAGGCTCCAGTGTGATTCATGTTTAATGACAACATCTATTAGAATATTATAACTAATACAGTTGCATTTTCTTCTGTAAGAGAGGAAACATGCTTGTTTTATGTTTACAGCCTGGATCCTGCTTACAGTTCAGCTTCCTCCCTTTACAAGAGCCATCCCATCTCGGATTGCTAATATGCCAGCTTGGTCTGCCTGTTGCTATGGTTTCCCAGCAGTCACTGGCTATGCCCTGTTGCTTGAAATTATGCTTAGGCATGTCCTCATATAATTTCATTGTTTTACTGTAATTTTGGTTGTTCTCAATTTTGCATAGGGCAGTAATCCATTTTTTGTTACCCATTTTCCACTGAGTTAATTTGACTACAGCTAGAATTGAATGTCTCCAAGGTTTATCTGGCTCAGGATTTATGGGGGTTTGTCTCTCTAATGGCAGACCCTAGATTTGTAATATCCCTATTGCTCATGAAGTTGAACAAGTGGCATGATCCCTGAATTTGTTTTAATGGACTCTTGAACCTGCAACATATTATTTACATAAGATGAGTTCCAATGGTGACACAGCTGTTGGTTTCATCTAAGGGCTTACCTTTTGTTCATTGTGACATGGTGGAAATACGACAGTCAGCAGCATCTGTGAAAATCTAGGCCTCACAGTCCAATTACAAAGTGCATACTACCACCATTCTATGGGCTATTTGCTTGGCTGGGAGCATTTTGCTCTGTTGGTGTCATATTTTGTCAACTACTCTTTCTGGGAACATGCTACCTTTCTTTATTTTGTTCTCTATTTTCTTTTTCTAAAAAATATTTTATTGATTTCAGAGAGGAAAGTATAGACAGAAACATGAATGATGAAAGTCACTGATCAGTTGCCTCTTGCACACCCTCCATTGGGGATTGAGCCAGCAACCCAGGCATGTGCTCTTGGCCAGAATCGAACATGGGACTCTTCAGTCCACAGGCTGATGCTCTATCCACTGAGCCAAACCAGCTTGGGCTGTTCTCTCTTTTCCAAATGGCATGTTACTTAATGATATTTTATCAAAAGAGTAAAATTTAATAATCAATTTTTATTTTTCCATTTCCAGTAAAGTTCTTATGGTCTTATGCTATGATGTGATCTCCCACTTCAATGGACTTCAGACTCATTACCCTATTAACATTATTGGATAACAATTGTTGAACATTTATTAAAGTAAGATCATTTTAAATATCAGTACAAAATAAAAAGAAAAGTGGAGAATCTTAAGTTTTATTTTTGAATCAGATTGTTTAATTTCTTTATTATTATTTTTTCTACTTAAAGTTAATCTTTACATGATACTGTTGGCAATGGTAGAGAATAAAGAGGGAAAAAAACAGTGAGAATGCAGGGGAAATAAATTCAGGCAAAACAATAGTATGACTTTGTCTGGTTAGCATAATTAAATATTATATGAATTTACATGTCACATACTTTGCACATATATATTTATATTAAAGCTTTTAAAATGATCTAAGACAGTGGTTCTCAACCTTTCTAATGCCGTGACCCTTTAATACAGTTCCTTATGTTGTGGTGACCCCCACCCATAAAATTATTTTCGTTGCTACTTCATAACTGTAATTTTGCTACTGTTATGAATCATAATGTAAATATCTGTGTTTTCCGATGGTCTTAGGCCAGTGGCCAGCAAACTCATTAGTCAACAGAGCCAAATATCAACAGTACAACGATTGAAATTTCTTTTGAGAGCCAAATTTTTTAAACTTAAACTTCTTCTAACCTCACTTCTTCAAAATAAACTTGCCCAGGCCATGGTATTTTGTGGAAGAGCCACACTCAAGGGGCCAAAGAGCCGCATGTGGTTCGTGAGCCGCAGTTTGCCAATCACGGCCTTGGGTGACCCTGCTAGCGGTTCTGCTGCTGTAGAGCCTAAGACCAACGGAAAACACAGATATTTACATTACAATTCATAACAGTAGCAAAATTACAGTTATGAAGTAGCAACGAAAATAATTGTATGGGTGGGGGTCACCACAACATGAGGAACTGTATTAAAGGGTCGCAGCATTAGAAAGGTTGAGAACCACTGATTTAAGGCATCTTACTCTCAGATATATCTTTCTCTAATTTGTGCTCAGCCACTCCACAGAACTATCTCACATTTAAATTTATAAGACTAGTTTTAGATGGAGAGAAACAAAATTATAATCCCTATGTGATTCAATTTGGCCATGACTAGGAAGCATTAACTTCATTATTAGTTTATAAAAAACCTTGAAAGAATAGTGAATTTTTGACATAGATAATTTGAGAGGTTGGCCCATAAGCTAGACAGTGTATTCTGTTAAAAAACAGGAAAACAGCAAATATGTACATATTTCCTTAAAAGTTAAGTTAAATTTAAATGTATTATATATTTGAGATTCATCTAAGTCCATTTGTTAATTGGGCCAAATATGTTTTTGAATTATTTAAAAAAGTTATATTACTATTGTCAAGGATTATTGATTTTTAACCTCCAGATTTTAACCTCTAGAATGTTAGTTATTATATTTATTATGGTTTTGTTACATTGAACCATAATTACTCAGTTCAAGTTTCAAACCATGTTTCTATAAAGGGTTCATTTTCACTGCAAACTTGGTGATAAATTAGCCCAATTTAGCTGTAACAAAACCAATCTGTATAAAAAGACAGTACAAAATTCCTTTCAGTTAGGAACATGGCTAAGGATCCATTTCTCTTACTAGAGTATTCTTACTAGTAAAATAAAAGGATAAGCAAAATAAAGATGGCCTTGAAAGTGATACAGATTTTCAATTGGTGATCACAAAGGATTTTGAGAATATTCAACTGGACAAGGACACCAACAGAGAACTATCTTTTAGATGCAAAACTTCTGCACTAAACTGCTACTGTTGATGAATTCCTGTTCATAATGCTGCTTTATGACATATGGAATTTTGTGTTATTTTATATGTACTCCCTGCCTTTGCTATTATGAGTCTATGTGGTATATAACAAAATTTGGAGTCAGAAGTACTCCAAATTTTTTGCTTCCTCTATTACCTTAAATATGTCACTTTAATTTTCTGATTATTTCTCTTATCTGTAAAATGAAAAAATGTTTTGTGAAAATCAAATGGAGGGAAATTTTGACAAAAATTTTAGAATGGTAAGATAATAACACAAGTGTTAATTAACTGTTAATTTCACAGTTGTGGAGGCTTATCTCCTGGGTTTCTAAGGATGGCATGTATTCTAAAGTTGAAACTGTCTCTTCCTGCACCTCCCCATACCCCTTTCCCCCTGAGAATTATCAGTCCACTCCCTTTCTATGCCCCTGATTCTATTATATTCGCCAGTTTATTCTGTTCCTCAGGTTTTTAATTCACTTGATTTTTAGGTTCACTTGTTGATAGATATGTATTTGTTGTTCATAATTTTTATCTTTACTTTTTTCTTCTTCCTCTTCTTAAAGAATACCTTTCAGCATTTCATATAATACTGGTTTGGTGGTGATGAACTCCTTTAGCTTTTCCTTCTCTGTGAAGCTCTTTATCTGCCCTTCAATTCTGAATGATAGCTTTGCTGGGTAGAGTAATCTTGGCTGCAGGTTCTTGCTATTCATCACTTTGAAAAGTTCTTGCCACTCCTGTCTGGCCTGCATAGTTTCTCTTGAGAAATCAGCTGATAATCATATGGGTGCTCCCTTGTAGGTAATTAACTGTTTTTCTCTTGATGCTTTTAATATTCTCTCTTTGTCTTTTGCTCTTGGCATTTTAATTATGATGTGTCTTGGTGTGGTCCTCTTTGGATTCCTTTTGTTTGGGGTTCTGTGCGCTTCCTGGACTTGTAAGTCTTTTTCTTTCACCAGGTGGGGGAAGTTTTCGGTCATTATTTCTTCAAATAGGTTTTCAGTATCTTGCTCTCTCTCTCTTCTTCTGGCACCCCCATAATTCTGATGTTGGTATGCTTGAAGCTGTCCAGAGGCTTCTTGAATTTTTTTTTCTTTTTTGCTTTTTCAGTTGAGTGTTTTTTGCTTCTTTGTATTTCAATTCTTTGACTTGATTCTTGCGTTTCTCTAATCTGTTGTTGGGTCTCTGTATAATATTTTTTATTTCAGTCAGTGTATGTTTAATTTCTAGTTGGTCCTTTTTCATATCTTTGAGGGTCTCGTTATATTTATTGGCCTTTTCTAGGATATTCTTGAAAACCTTATAACTGTGGTTTTGAATTCTATATCCAGTTGTTTGTTTTCCTCCATTTCTTTTGTTTGTGATCTGTTTCTTTGTCGCCGCATTTTCACTGCTTCCCTGAGTTGGTAGGGTAGCTTTGTGTGCTAGGTTTCCTATATGGCCCAGTGGGTCGGCCTCCCCAGTTAACCTGAGGTGGACACTCTTGGTGCACCCCTTTGTGGACTGTGTGTACAGCCTTGTTGTAGTTAAATCTTGATTGTTGTTGGTATCACTGGGAGGAATTGACCTCCAGGCCAGTTGGCTGTGAGGATCAGCTGTGTCTAAGGTGGGAGAAGTTCGGTGCTGGAGACAGCCTTATAGGATTAGACTTGCCAAACTGCAAAAGCCTCTGTGCTTAGCTTGGCTGGGATGGAGTCTCAGGGCAGAGCAGACAGTCTTGGCTTCCACTCAGTCCTGCCCTTGCACAATCGCCTCCAGACCTCTGGCTTCCCCGGCTCCCGAGCCTCTGCCCAAGAGTCCAGATTCCCCCCGCAAGAGTGTGGGTCCCCAGGGGCTCGCCTGGAACTGGGGTTCAGTGCAGTCAGAACTGGGGTTCAGTGCAGTCAGGAGCTTCCAACTCCCTTCTGCTAGGGAAAGCCTATGGCAGTCTTTGTGCGCACTGGCACGCACACCTCCAGATCCCTGCCCGCCGTGGCTCCCCTTAGGATCTCTGAGTCTCCAAGTGCCTTTCTCTCTACCTGACAGTCCAGACTCCCCCTGTATGAGCCTGTTTCCATGGGGTTTCGCCCGGAACTGGGGTTCAGTGCAGTCGGGGGCTTCCTTCCCCCTCCTGCCAGAGAAAGTCAGCCAGGCTCTCAGCTGCCCTTCTTCTCTGCACGCACAAAGACCCTTTGCCGTACCTCAACCTTTTGCTGTTCCTCCAATTCCCCATGAGCTTTTCTCTTCCCTTCTAGTTGTAGAATTTCCACTCAGCCAGCTTTCCTGTGGTTCTGGATGGTGTCCATTCTGTCTTTTAGTTGTAGTTTTGAAATTGTTGTGCGAGGCAGCAGTTTAGGTGCTTACCTATGCAGCAATCTTGGTTTCTGTCTGTTGTTGATATTTTTATTTATTTATATTTTTGCTTAACATTTTAAAAGCAGTTTTCAGCTATACTAAATTCTGTAATTTTTACTTTTGAAAAGCAACTTAAGGTTATTAATTCTCCAAACTTTCTTTTCATATTACTTGCCTGCTTAGCCTTCTAGTTTATAGTTTAAAATCCTTTTACTTAAGTAACAGTTCCTAGGCATTTTTACCCTCTAGGTAAGCTTTATTTATTTTTTAAATATATTTTTTATTGATTTCAGAGAGGAAGGAAGAGGGGGAGAGAGAGAGAAACATCAATGATGAGAGAGAATCATTGATCAGCTGCCTCGTTCATGCCCCCTACTGGGGATAAAGTCTGCAGCCTGGGCATGTGCCCCAACCAGGAATCAAACCAGGAATCAGACTGTGACCTCCTGGTTCATAGGTTGATGTTCAACCACTGGTTGAGCCACGCTGTTCGGGCAATGAGCTTTATTTTTTAACTAGAGGCCTGGTGCACGAAATTCGTGCACGGATGGGGGGTTCCCTCAACTCAGCCTGCACCCTCTCCAACTGGGGACCCCTTGCGGGATGTCAGACTGCCATTTTACCGGCAATCAGACATCCCTCTCACAACCCAGGACCACTGGCTCCTAACTGCTCACCTGACTGCCTGATTGCCCGTAACTGCCTCTGCCTGCCAGGCTGATCACCCCTAACTGCCCTTTCCTGCAGGCCTGATGTCGTCCCCAACTGCCCTCCTCTCCTGGTCAATTTGGTTCTGATTGTTTGGTTCCTATGCCAGTCAGCATCAAAAGCTCCACCGCTTAGCCAGCCATTGGGTCCCCACAGCACCCACCTTTGGTTCTGATTGGTCAGTTCCTATGCTAGTCAGTATCAAAAGCTCTGCCTCCTAGTCAGCCATTGGCTCCCCACAGCACCCAGATTTTGTTTTAATTGGTCAGTTCCTATGCCAGTCAGCATCCGAAGCTCCGCCTACTAGGCAGCCATTGGTTCCCTACAACACCTACCTTTGGTTCTGATTGGTTGGTTCCTATACCAGTCAGCATCTCCAGGCCTATCTCTGGGCCTGATCAAAGAGGTGGGTTTAACAGCAGCCCCTGAGGAGGCCGGGAGAGAAAAGAAAAGCCTGGCTGCTGGCGAAGATCAGAAAGAAAGAGGGAGAGAAAGAGAGAGGTAAGTACACTGATCAACAGCTTCCACTGAGGCTGCAGATCAGACCCTGACTCACTTTCTGGGTCTCAGCCACCTGGCAGTCAGTGCTGGGTCGCCAGGCTGCAGCTGGGCAACCCAGCGCTGACTTCTGGATGGTCTGCGTTTTGGTTGCAGGCTCAGCCCCTTCCCAAGCCTAAAGCCTCCCCCCAAGGTGGGAAGTGGATACCTCCTGCCCCTCTGATCACAGGCTTGGCCTCACCCCAAATGGGTAGCTGGGAGGGACCCAGGTATGTATGCAAATGAACCGCCATCTTTTTTTGGGTTAATTTGCATACTCACTCTGATTGGCTGTGGGCATAGCGGAGGTACTGTCAATTTACATGTTTCTCTATTATTAGGTAAGATGTCATATTGAAAATATATGTCTCAAGTGTTTGGATTCATAAATATTGGAATGGACCTAATCTCTTTGTCTGTATAATATGTTTCTATTAGTAGCACTTCTTTGCCAACTTCCACTTTTATCCTTAAAACCTCAAGGGAGTGACTATCGGTTAAGCTTGAATTCTACTAAACTGTCCCACCTGCTACCCCTTAAAGAGTTGTCAGTGTTCTTTCATTTAATATCTGTTTTAAACTGCAAATATAAATGAAAGGTTTTATATTCACTATTAATAAACCTTAGTTGACTTGTTTTAGCACATTATTCTAGCCTAATTTTATATACTTTTATCCTGATCCTGTCAACCAAATATTTTAACAATTCTCTCTGCTTTGTAATATTGACTGGATGTTTTATATATCTTTAGAAATATTTTTACTTTCAAAAAAGTTAAAAAAAATAAAGCCCAAAGATAATCTTATGTCATACCTCTAGAGCAATTTCTCCAAGTTGACAACATCTATAATAATAAAAGCGTAATATGCTAATTAGACCAGACAGCCAAACAACCTTCCAGACAAAGCTGGGGCTGTGAGGGGCACTGCCAGGCCAGCCATGGCTGTCCCAGCACTACCTCTTCTGCAGAGATAGTGGGAGAGGCCGCGGGGCGGGGGCGGGCCTGGTTCCAGGCTCAGCACTGCCCCCTCTCCATAGAAGCTGAGGGAACAGTGGCTGGCAGGGTCCCAGAGCTTCTGCAGAGGCAGGACAGGGTGCAACTCTGATGCCTAAACTTCTCACAGCCCCTCCCCCAGCCAGCCCAGTCCCAGATTGCCTCCCCCCACCAGTGGTGGGGGGGGGGGGTCCAGTGCCAAGGAGCAGCGAGCCCAGTTTCTGGTTGAGCTGCACCCCCCTACCCACAGCTCAGCCAGAAGCTGGGCTCATGGCTGGTAGGGCAGAGGAGGTGTTATGAGCCCCTCCTGCCTCCACAGCAAGCTGGCAGTAAGGAGCAAGGGGTCCTGGACTGAGAGAGGGCACAGGCTAGGCTGAGGGGACCCCCCCCCCTCTCCAGTGCACAAATTTTGTGAACCAGGCCTCTAGTTTCATTAATAAATATTCAATTTTAGGTAAGAGTTGCTCATTAGTTCACATGCTTATAATCCTGTGTCTATTTCTCCATCTTATCCATACTGCTATGAAAATATTTTGATGAATATAAAATGAAATAAAAATATGCTATTTATAGAGCAGTCACTTAATCCATTGGTCTAATGGTCCAATTGGGATATAGCAAGTTAATTTTTACATGATTTTTTTTTTTAGCAAGGAGGGTAGTTATCAATATTTCTTTTATATTCCGTAATAAATCATTTATTTAATAATTCATTGTGGAATTTTTACCTGGATATCAAACATATTGATGTGATATGATAGATTCAATTCTTTTTCTATTAAAGAGTCCATTTCCATGTTTTTTTATTTCCCCAACTATCATATTTTATGTTATTTTATAGAATAACAACTATATAGGGAGCAGCACACATGTGCCAAGCCCGGTGATGAGACAATGTTGAACTGGACATTTATATTATGAAAGTTATATTAAAGGGAGTTAGACAATAAATATGTCACCTAATATGTAAATAAAGGAAATCTATAAGGAAGTAGAATTTGAAAGAAGAAGAATAGATTGCTATGATAAAGAATAATAGAGGCAGTTTTTCATAGAAAAAATAGGTAGACAATGATTATTTAAGGGAGAAATATATTAGATTAAAAAGGTCAACTGAGTAAAGAACCAGGAAAAAAATTTTTAGGCAGAGAGAACAATGCAAAAACCCTATACAGAAAATATTTTATCTTTTCTGTAGTGGGACAGAGATGCAGGTGACCGATTGATGTGGTGAACAGGGAAAGAGTGGTTTGAGATGAAGTTAGAGATGTTGTAAGGAGTCAGATCACTAAGTGAACTGAAGACTCCTGGCAGGGAGATTCAATTTTACTGTGTAAATTGGGCCTCCATTAATAGACTATAAATGGACAGTGATATCATCATCATACCCTCTCAAAGTGATTATTCTGGCTGCTGTGAAGAGAGAGGGTTGGTAGAATTGCACAAGAACAAAAGAAGAAAGACTAGTTAGGAAGATTTGTAATATTCCAGTAAAGATATAATGAATTTTGCCCAAAAGAAAACATGCATTAATTTTAGAATGACTGAATCTTTTAAAATAAGTCATAAATATGTTAAATGGCCAAATTGCAAATTTAACAATTTACTGAAACCATTATTTATTCGTAAAGTTTAGCAATTTTTTGATTGAAATGAATAGATTTAATAAACTGAAAATTTCTGAGATATTTTAGTCAAGCAATTTGTTTTCATTTATTTTGAATTTATTTTTTTATTTGTTATGAGCCATTTCACTGTGGCAAGCCAAAATCTAGTATATTCCTGAATGTTTTACTATTCCCTGGATTGGGAATATGAATGTCTTCTGCATTTACCATGACAATACCTGGGGATACATATTCAATATTGGAACTTTAAGATTAATGAGTTTTTACCTTCCAATAAATTTATAGGCAGAAAGTCATTAATAAGCTCAACCAAATTAATATTTGAGAATTTCTTAAGTACTGAAGTGGGAATCACTCCAAAAGAAGACATTTAAATTAACTTTATCAACAAATTCACTGCAAAACAACTGAATATTTAACCATATTAAAACTACTGTTAATCAACTTATCTTAGATAATGTAAAAGTCCTCAAAATCTCTTGAAACCACAATATGGTTGAAACTATATAAATATTTAGTATAAATGCGTGGGAATGAATTTGCATTTTTAGCCAATGGGCCTTTATGAATTGGCTTTTAGACAATTGATTTTATGCTAATTTTTAATTAAAAAATAAACAAGGTTTTGGTAAATTGATCATTTGGCTTGAACTCTGATATTGGCAAGATCAATAGAGGGTAGTGGATATAATACTCTGGTTGGAGAGACAATAAGATTTAACTCAGGGATCATTTTGAAGGGCAGGAAGAAAGGAAAGGCCAGTGATTACTCCTACAGTTTTGAGTTTGAAGACATGGTAAGTGCTAGTACTATTTACTAACCTAGTGATTGAGGGAGCAATTGTGTTTGCTAGCAAGAAAAAGGAATATTTCCAAATTGATATTTTTATATACTTGGAATCCTATCTAATAAAAGAGTAATATGCAAATTGACCATACCTCCACTACACCCACCAGCCACGCCCACCAGCCAATCAGGAGCGAGTATGCAAATAAACCCAACCAGGATGGTTGCAGCCACAGAGAGCAGGAGGGAGGCTTGGGTTTCCCTGACAATGGAGGAAGCTAAGCTTTCCACCTGCCCTGGCTGGCCCAGGCCTCCACTCAATGCTACAAAGTTTCAATTATAGAAGGTAAATAAAGCCCAACAGAAATGGCGGCAGCCACAGAGCTGGAGAAAACAGGAGGCTAGGTTTGCCCTTGGTGATGGAGGAAGCCAAGTTTCTGCAGCCCTGGCCTGCTTTGGCCTCTGCTTAAGGCTACAAAGTTTCAATTATAGAAGATATATAAATCCCAGATCTCAGGGTCTCTGCTTGGGTCAGCTGGGGGGCATGGCCAGCTTGCCAACCACCACAGGCCCCTCGCCCAGGCTGCCCCACACCCTAAGGGAACCCCCACCCTGATCCAGGACACCCTTCAGGGCAAACCAGCTGGCCCCCACCAGTGCAACAGACCTCTATCCTATCTAATAAAGGAGTTATATGCAAATTGACCATCACTCCAACACACAAGATGGTTGCCCCCACGTGGTCAAAGATCCTGCTCCCATGTGGACACAAGATGGCCACTACAAGATGGCCAGCAGAGGAGGGCAGTTAGGGGTGACCAGGCCTGCAGGGGAGGGCAGTTAGGGGCAAACAGGCTGGCAGGGGAGCTGTTAGGCATCAATCAGGCTGGCAGGGGAGTGGTTAGGGGGTGATCAGGCTGGCAGGCAGAAGCTGTTAGGGGCAATCAGGAAGGCAGGAAGGTGAGCAGTTGGGAGCCAGCTGTCCTGGACTGTGAGAGGAATCCCAGATTGGAGAGGGTGCAGGCTGGGCTGAGGGACACCCGCCCATGCACGAATTTCATGCACCAGGCCTCTAGTGCTAATATAATAACCATGTAGAGATGTCAAGTAGACAGTAGGATATACCCATCTGAATCTAACAATAGAGGACCAATATGAAGGTAAAAAAATAGGAATCATCAAAATATGGATGGAAATTAAGAGCAAGAGTGGGAGGTAAAGAAAGAGGCAGTAGGATTCACACCTGAGGTTCTCAACATATAGACTGTGTCTAGAAGTAATCCAACTGGGAAAGAAATCTAAAAGGAGTAGCCAGTGAGATGTGCTGCTATTAAAAATAAGAAAGGTCTCAGGTAGGGTAAAGTTTTTAAGTATCTATAATAATAAAAACATAATATGCTAATTAGACCAGACAACTGGGTGACCTTCCAGATATCATTCTAGACGTCCTTCCGGATGAAATCTCGGTGGCGGGGGCTGAGGCAGAGGTGGTTAGGGGAGATCAGGCAGGCAAGCAGTTAGGGTCAATCAGACAGGCAGGCAGAGTGGTTAGGGGTGATCAGGCATGCAGAAGATTGGTTAGGGATGATGAGGCAGGCAGGCAGATGAGCAGTTAGGGGCAATCAGGCAGGCAGGCAGATTGGTTAGGGGTGATCAGGCAGGCAGACAAGTGGTTAAGGACAATCAGGTGGGTAGGAGAGTGGTTAGAGGTGATCAGGCAGGCAGGAGAGTGGTTAGGGGTGATGAGGCAGACAGACAGGTGAGCAGTTAGGGGCAATCAGGCAGACAGGCAGAGTAGTTATGGGCGATCAGGCAGGCAAACAGTTAGGAACCAGTGGTTCCGGACTGTGAGAGGGATGTCCGACTGCTAGTTTAGGATCAGGCCTAAACTAGCAGTCAGACATCCCCTGAGGGATCCCAGGTTGCGATAGGGTGCACACCGGGCGGAGGGACCACCCCCTCCCCATGCACAAATTTCATGCACAGGGCCTCTAGTATCCTATAAAACAGTAAAGTTTTATGTATGCCATCCTATTTGATTTCCCAATTCCCCTTTTCTCGTAAGCCTTCCACTTCACTATTACTTATAATTTCTGTGCTTTATTTTATACATAGACACACACACACACACACACATGCATATATACACATGCAGTGTGCATGTATGTGATTGTCTATATTCTATTTAATTCTTAACTATGAATTATTTAAGGACAGGCAGTCTTGTCATCTGTCTTTATATGTCCAGCACAGTATCTGGAAAAGACAAAGTGCTCAGAAATATATGTTGAATTGCATCATACTATTTCTCATAAGAACTTTGTCTCAATCATGACCAAGATACAAATATAAATATTGGTGAAACTTGTAAGAGCATCTTGAATAATCAAGCTGAAATCAAAAGTATATTTCAATCCCTAGTGGACATTTTATCTTCATACCTGAAAACCAAGACTACCTTTTTTGGTGAACACATATTTTTTATGTTTGTTTGTCTCTAAAGTTATTTCTTTGACTTTTTATGAACATCTTTTGGGAGTATATATTTAAATCACAAATGCTGATCTCAGAGCAGAAAATTTGCAAAAAACATGCCCACTTGCTACACCGACTACTGATCCGAAACTACGACCTGTACCTGTAGTGCTAACATTGTTTTATTCATCCTTGCATATGTCATCAAGGTCAGCATAAGTTTGAACCATTCCTTAAGATTATGTTACAAAATGTTGAAAGTTGCAGCATGTGAGAATGATTGGTTTTCTGAAATGCTTCTCTGCTCATTTGCACATAGACAAAGGCCATGTGTAAGCTCCTCGACAAAGCTATAATCTTGGCATTATGCCATTTTATGAGCAAAAATTCTATCCTAGAGATTTGTTTATTCCTGCTATTGAAATACTCACTGAAACTATTGTTAAAGAGAAAACCACAGGCCCAAAAATGGCATCACTTGTGCTAAAGCCCATGATACCAAACCTAGATTTAATACCTGATCTAATTGCTGTTGCAACCTCTCCGAGAAATATAATCTGTCACCTGCATTCTATCCATCCCATATACAGTATAAAGAAGAGGCAATTTGCATAACAAAAACCTTTACATTTCTCACTGCTAACCCCCTCACCACCTCCAAGAGGTTCTGGTCTAAAAATAATCCTTTGTTTACTTTCATTAGTAGCTACCTTGCACCAGTCTTCTTGTTATGTAAACCTCCCATTTTGTACAACCCCTTCTGAGTATCCTTCTAGTTGCTAGATGGGATGCTGTCTGATTCATGAATTGCTTAATAAAACCAATAAGATCTTCAAATTTACTTGGCTGAATTTTGTTTTCAACTCAGTGAAGTGAGAATGAGTTCCATTCTGTGAATAACACAATAAAATAATAGAATAATGTAGCCTAGTGCATGTGAGAAAACAATGTTAAATCAAAATGAAATGGGAGAAAGTCTTCAAAATCAGTAAGCATACTCCAAAGGATATGTGTTTAAGTTGGTCTGAAGGTAAATATACATGTAATAGATTTTCTAGTATTTCAACTTTACCTTTTAGGGTTATAGAATCATAAAACCACATATCAGCATTAAGATGAATCTTAGAAATCCTAGAACTCAAAGGAGGAAGGCCATATATGAGAGGCAATATTAGGGGGAGCAGGGAAAGCTGCATTCATATGTCAACTTAGATTGCTCTTCTAAACCACATGCTTGTCAAAGTGGAGATGAGAGCTTTTTTATACCAATCTTGTTCAGTATCTTAAAGGTTCCCAATAAACAATAATGATTGCCAGATAATTATCTACATTTATTTATACTTGAAATTCAGGTACAGCAACAATAGAAAACATTTTTATGTATCATCCTATCTAATAAAAGAGTAATATGCAAATTGACTGTCACGCCAACACGCAAGATGGCTGCCCCCATGTGGATACAAGATGGCCACCACAAGATGGCCAGCGGGGGAGGGCAGTTGGGGGGGACCAGGCTGGCAGGTGAGGGCAATTAGGGGTGGCCAGGCTGGCTGGGGAGGGCAATTAGGGGTGGCCAGGCTGGTCGGGGAGGGCAGTTAGGAGTGACCAGGCCTGCAGGGGAAGGCAGTTAGGGGCAAACAGGCTGGCAGGGGAGCAGTTAGGCATCAATGAGGCTGTCAGGGGAGTGGTTAGGGGTGGTCAGGCTGGCAGGCAGAAGCAGTTACCGGCAATCAGGAAGGCAGGTAGGCGAGCAGTTGGGAGCCAGTAGTCCTGGATTTTGAGAGGGATGTCCGACTGCCATTTAGGCTCGACCCCAGGCCTAAATGGGCAGTCAGACATCCCTCCAGGGGTCCCAGATTGGAGAGGATGCATGCTGGACTGAGGGACACCCCTCTCCCCATGAATGAATTTCATGCACTGAGCCTCTAGTATTACTAATAATAGCAGCATATCAATCTAATATTCAAAATTGTCTTCACTGGCTAACTACACACAGAGAGAAGTGAGAAATGAGTGCCAGTGTTAATTAAAAAATTAACATTTGAAATTGATCAACAATAAAGTGCATAATTTCACATGCAGTTATTTTTTGAAATATTTGAATTGTTTATATTTATTCTTCATCTTGTCCTATGAATTCTGCAAAATAAAAAAGAGAGTAATTCAAAGTGGATAAAATAGAAACTGACTTTTAGTTCATTACCTTTAAAGTATAAATCACCTATAATAACTCCCATTAGCACTAATGGAAATTTGCATGTATTAAAGCCTTTTGGTGCCTGGAGAATATGCCACAGCTCTTTTAAACTGTTTGGTGCTTTTACCCCTGGGTCTTTCAAAAGTGATGAGCCAGCAAATAATGTTCCTGAAATGGAATAGGATGATAAGTAAAGTATCTCCAATTTTCTGTCCTTGCATATAACAGTCATTTTTCCCCCTCAGAAGTACATGCTTACTTATTTTAATACTCTCACACAACTATACTTCAGAGGCGCTCATGTAAAAATATACTGAATCACATGAGGGGGAAGAAGGTTATTACTTATGAGAATCTTATAACTTTCTATAAGTATAATTATAGTTGGTTATAAATATGTTTATTTATACTCTTACATACATAATATTTCACTTTAAAATGACCATTTTGCTTGATTAACTTAAAATTGAAAATATCTACCAAGACAAAGGTCATACTTTAGTGCATCCAATTTTTGTTTTATAAGAAAAATCTTTTTTTGTATTCCCACTAACACTGGACAATAGTTTTAATTTCTCAACATTTTTCCAATATTTGTTATTTTCTGTTATGATAGTAGCCATTTTAATGGCTATAAGATAGATCTCATTGTGGTTTTGATTTGTATTTCCCTAAAAATTAGGCATATTGAACATCTTTTTTTATGAGGACCCACTAGATTGTTAAGCTCCTTTATTTTTCCAATAATTTTTATACTTTCAAGGAGCCCTACCTGGCATAGCTCTGTGTTCAGTTTCTCAGCTCAGTCATAGGTATCATGCCCTCTTCTTACATAGTCATCATTTATGTTGAGCACTCTATCATTTCTGAATTTGCTGTATACCATATTTGTTTCAGCTTTTCTCAATTTATTCTGTGATAAATTAAATGGTACTAGTGTAGGTGAAATAATATCATGGTATCATTTTTATTTATTTTTATTTTTTTTAATTTTTTTATTGTTTTAAGTATTACAAATAGTAGTACATATGTCTCCTTTTTTCCCCCCATTGATCTCCCCCCGACTTCCCCTACCCCCCAGTACATGCCTTCACCTGCCCGCCCTCCGCCCCGCCCCAGTGTCTTATATCCATTGGTTGTGCTTATATGCATGCATACAAGTCCTTCGGTTGGTCTCTTACAGCCCCCCTCGCCCAACCTCCCCTGTCTTCCCAATGTAGTTTGACAGTCTGTTCAATGCTTCTTTGCCTCTGTATCTTTTTCCCACCATTTCTTTCCTTTAAAAAGTTTTGCCTCTGCAGACTAGAAATAAACATATAATAACAAAACAAGACAAAACAAAAAAAAACATTTGAGTCCCAATTTCAATGTCCAACAGTTCTGAGTCCCCGTTTCAATGTCTAACAGTTCCTTATGTGTACATGTCAGCAATGATATCTGGATGGTGGGCACATGGTGGCAATGCAGGTCCGACCCTCTCTGGTTTGGTCCTAGGTAACCTGCAGCGGTGCACAGCTGCTGACTGCTCACATGGCAAGGTGTTGTCAGCGTCTTCCATCTCTGGACTGTTTTTTTCCTCTTGTCTTAGTGGTTGGAGCACACCTGTCAATTCCTCTCTGTTGCAGGAATCCATCTGGTCTTGGGGTTGTTTTCTGAAAATATGCAAATATATTCTCGACCACAAGTTAATACAGGAATCTTTTCTATATAATTGATTTGGGATCCTTTTTATTTTTGTTCAAACAATTTTCCTTTGTCTTATTTAGACACCATGTGTGTTTTTAATGGCCGTCTTGCTGTTAGTATTGCAAATGAAACTTAATTTGGTAAAGTAAAAATTTTCTAGATGTAATTTACTTATAGGATATTTTTCCTTACATGATATTGCCCTACTATCCCCCCCCCTTTTTTTTTATTAATGGAGGTTTTTGTAAATTTTATAATGCAGTCTTGATAACTTTAAATTTAAATTTTTTTCCCCCCACACATATGACTGCTTTAGGTTCACTGCATATTCAGGAATTATACCATGAGATGAACTACCAACAGAAATTTTAGTTATTACTTTAAGAACAGCTTTTTGTCCAGTACAATTAACTTTACTTGAATATTCACTTATTTCAATTAGCCTATTTAAATTAATCTGAAAACTCGATTACTATTTTACTGTCAAATTTAATACTCTACCAACAATCTTAGTTTACCCTGTAAATATTAGTGGGAAGGATTATTTGCATTCTTGAGTGGGCCCTAAGCATTCCAGATGCTAGGCTGAATTTAGATATAGGGCAACTGCTGTCGGCCAAGTCTCTTGTCTGTTACCTGGGTCCCGATCTGAGCTGGGCCAAGTCTCTGTCTGTCACCTGTATCTCGATGTGAGCTGGGCCAGGTCTCTTTCTGTTGCCTGGGTCCCGTTCTGAGCTGGGTGTGGGAAGCGCGAAGCAGCCATGGGGGCAGGAGACCTCCTTCAGAATGGGTGAGGGTTCAAGCCCCTGCAATGTTGGGGGGGTGAGGGTCTGTACCCCACTTCTGTTGCCCCCCCAAGTTCAATGGACACAGACAACAAGGGGGCGGGGCATAAGTGGAGAGTGGGGGGTTATGGAGAAATAAGGACACATATATAAAAAATAAAAATTAAAAAATTAATTAAAAATTATAAAATAAAAATAAAATACTAAATCTAATCAATACTAGTGGTCACCATAGCCTTAAGAGAAATTGTTTCATGTGACAAAAATTTTTAAATGAAACTCTCTATAGACTGAAAATTATTTTGGAAGGAAACAAAGAGAAGTTTCCTTCAAAAGTCATAGGATTGTAATTGAAAGTCAATATATTTGGCCTCTTGAACTAAAGTAAGTAATTTGTGTTTTTGCCTCCCTGACAAAGTTTATATAAAGCTACAAAAAGAAATTGACAGCCAGTTTGAAAGGAAATTGCCAGGGCCTAGGGCAAAAAATATCCTTACATGATATTATTCTACAATGTCATTATAATTTTAGATATTTTACAACAGCATATTTTACAATTATCCCAAACAAACCTACAAACTAATTCTTTGAATGGTTGGCAGCAATTAAAAAAAAAAAAGGACATGAAAGGATTTAATCCCTTTCAGAAGGAATTAAGGCACTGGGAAGGCACTTGAGCATCCTATATTGGCCCCTCTTGCCCTTTGTGCCAAGAGGGACCCTCTTCTCACAATCCAATTGCCCTCAGCTGTTACCTGAGCTTTCTGTTCATACTGAGTTTGAAGCCTCGTGGGGGCTGGTACCATGGATCTGTCTCACACCCAATTGTGTGAGCTGGGCCCTCACTGGAGAAGAAACCCGAGTTCCCTGAGATATGTGATCAGCACCGGGACCCTGCCGGCAGGCCAGGGGTTCCCAAGGCAGGTGCTGGGTGTGGAGGACAAGGGGACATAGGCTACCAAGGAGACAGAACTGAATCTCACACCACCCTGCTTGGCCCCGGAGGATGGCTGGTTAGCCAGAGACGGGTAAGATTCCTCAAGGAAGGAACAACCTAAGACAGGCACAGTCGCAGAGGGGCCATCATGGTATCATTTTTATTGATAGTGTTTTTTTCTAATGACTGTAAACACATTTATTCATAAACTTATTGAATCTAAATCTGAACTTCTGATCTTTCCTAATAACCCTGAAATCTTCCTCAATGTAGCAACTCAGTTCCTCTGATGGAGATAAACTTAATCACACGATTAAAGAATATCAGACACAGATCAGGGCTTTGAAATTAGAGTGATTTGTTTATATCCTTCTTTCAGAGCTTAATGAAACTAGGGCTGTGGAAAAATCACTAACTTTTTCAAGCTTAAGTTTACCCAGGTGTAATTAGGGGCCTATCTAGCTTTATTTATCTGGGTTTTATTTACCTTCTATAATTGAAACTTTGTAGCATTGAGTGGAGGCCTGGGCCAGCCAGGGCAGGTGGAAAGCTTGGCTTCCTCCATTGTCAGGGAGGATTAACAAAACAAAACAAAAGGTCTAACAATATTTCAAGTGAGAATAAATAAGGTGTTAACGAAAGAGATGTGAGATGGAGACGTAAAGGCATATCTGAAAATTAGGAATAAATTCAACAGCAGGTGTAGGTGACTTTTACTTGGGAAACAAGGAAAAGGATGATTCCCTAGAAGTATTTGCTATGGTGTTTAAGTGTGGCTCTCACTTGGTGATGCTCTTAACAAAGAGAGAAGAAAGAGCATTGACAGGTTGGAAGAAA
Organism: Corynorhinus townsendii; assembly: GCA_026230045.1. Lineage (NCBI taxonomy): Eukaryota > Metazoa > Chordata > Mammalia > Chiroptera > Vespertilionidae > Corynorhinus > Corynorhinus townsendii. The sequence continues at coordinate 74,613,936 of JAPDVU010000004.1, forward strand.
TGGAAACACACTTGTTTTCCTCACTGACTTGACATGCTGAAAGAGTTTCTGGGAAGATAGGCGCAAGGCCTAGAATTTGGGGACTTTATAGGGGCCAGGTAATAGATTTGACAGCGATGAGAGTTGCCATCAATGTGCATGAAAGATAGGAAAAATAAATACAAGAGAAACAAAATATAAGCCAAGTAGAGATTTATGACTAATTTAGATGATAAAGAATAGAAGCTGCAAACAAGAAAAAGAGTTGAGGAAGGGGTGTTCAAGAGGCATGAGGAGGAAGCACTGTCCTGCATGACAATTAAGAAGAGCAGAATAAGTGGGGAAAAGTGCAATGATGCAAAACACCAAAAGCCTTAAAATGAAGGTTTATAAGAGATCTTCGGAATCAGTAATCAAAACTGCAAAGAAGTTCAATAGAGACAGAAGCAAAGTGCATGGGATTTAAAAGTATCTCAACTTTTATATTTCCCACTTGTATCAACCTTTATTATTGCTTTTGAGATACTCTATTCTGTAGTGAACTTTAGACACATTTGAAAATTATATTTATTCAAGAAATTGAAGTAATCCTTTAGATTGGTAATGTTTTGTTTGAGAATACTATAACCCAATGAATATTCTACACATATATGATTGATTTGCCATGAGTAGAAAAAAATTTGAGTTGATCACTTAATTATTTTAAGCAAAAATGACACCCAAATTATTACGGTATAAATAACTTTACTGAAAATTTTCGTCATTATTAGAAACATATATTTAGCTAGAGGCCCAGTACACGAAATTCATGCATGGGGAGGGGGGTGTCCCTCAGCCCAGCCTGCACCCTCTCCAATCTGGGACCCCATGAGATCCAGGACTGCTGGCTCCCAACTGCTCGCCTGCTTGCCTTCCTGATTGCCCTTAACTGCTTCTGCCTGCCAGCCTGATCACCCCCTAACCACTCCCCTGCCAGCTTGATTGATGCCTAACTGCTCCCCTGCCAGACAGTTCGCCCCTAACTGCCTTTCCCTGCAGACCCAGTCACCCCCAACTTCCTTCCTCTGCGGGCCGGGTCACCCCTAACTGCCCTCCCCAGCAGGCTTGATCGCCCCCAGCTGCTTTCTCTTGTAGGCCTGGTTCCTCCCAACTGCCCTCCCCTGCTGGCCATCTTGTGGTGGCCATCTTGTGTCCATATGGGGGCAGGATCTTTGACCACATGGGGGCAGCCATCTTGTGTGTTGGAGTGATGGTCAGTCTGCATATTACTCTTTTATTAGATAAGATAGAGGTCTGTTGCACTGGTGGGGGCCAGCTGGTTTGCCCTGAAGAGTGTCTGGGATCAAGGTGGGGCTTCCCTTGGGATGTGGGGCGGCCTGGGCAAAGGTCTGTAGTGGTTTGCAGGCTGGTCATGCCCCCAGCAATCCAAGCAGAGGCCCTGGGATCTGGGATTTATTTATCTTCTGTAATTGAAACTTTGTAGCCTGGAGGGGAGCCAAGCCTTCTGCTTGCTCTGTGGCGCAGCCATTTCTGTTGGGATTTATGTATCTTCTATAATTGAAACTTTGTAGCCTAAGCGGAGGCCAAAGCAGGCCAGGGCTGTGGAAACTTGGCTTCCTCCATTGCCGCGGGCAATCCTAGCCTCCTGCTCCCTCCAGCTCCGTGGCTGCCACCATTTCTGTTGGGATTTATTTATCTTCTATAATTGAAACTTTGTAGTCTGGAGTGGAGGCCTGGGCCCCCAAGGGCAGGTGGAAAGCTTGGCTTCCTCCATAGCTGGGGAAACCCAAGCCTCCCTCCTGTTCTCTGTGGTTGCAGCCATCTTGGTTGGGTTTATTTGCATACTCGCCCCTGATTGGCTGGTGGGCGTGACTTGTTGGTGTAGCAGAGGTATGGTCAAATTGCATATTACTCTTTTATTAGATAGGATAATATATGCAATATACACACACAAGCGCAATTGCTGTAGTACTTTTGTATAGTGGGCTGTTCTTTATCTAAAATAGCCAATTATACTAAAAGTACAGATGGTAGCTTGACAAAATAGTGAATATTATTGGGCATAAAGAGAAGATGGTAGTGATTTGGGTATAAAGAAGAGTGATGGGCAGGTGCTTTCAGGATGAATAGCTGACAAAGTACTGGACTTCTAGTAACACATGGCAAGCAAGATTACCCTGGGATCCTACATGCAGATTCAATGCAACCTTGGGATTTTTAAGAAACAGTTGTCAGCTATCAGCTCAGAGCAGACTGGAGCTCTCAGCCCATCTTTAGTCCTTGACACATTATCTGGGACAATGAGGACTTGGAATGGAACATTGCAGACTATGTTTTAGGCCTGACCTGCTCTCTAGTTTGTGTGTTAAGAAACAATTAGGCACTTTGGTCCAAAGATGAAAACTTCCTCTTTCTTGGGAAATAATGAGAAGACCCAATTTATTTACTTAAAACCTTTCATAAAAGTCCTAAAGTCAAAGACAACACCGTAAAAGTTGTCCTTTAGTTTTAAGTAACAATATCCATAACCAATTAAAGCAAAATACTGTGCAGTTGTCTAAGTCTGCTCAGGCTGCCATAACAGAATACCAGATACAGATTGGCTTCACATACACTTATTTTCCCACAATTCTGAATATCCCAAAGTTCAAGATTAAGATGCCAGCTGGGTTGGTTTCTGGTGAGATCTCTTTCTAGTTTGCAGACAGCTGCCTCCTCACTGTGTCCTCACATGGCTTTTCCTTCATGCGCTCAGGAATAGAGATCTCCAGAGTCTCTTCCTCCTATCAGTACACAAATCCTATTGTATTAGGGCTCTAACCTTTTGACCTCATTTACCCTTAATTACTTTCACAAAGACCCTATCTTCAAATATTGTCACATTGGGGATTAGGGTTTCTATATATATGAATTTTGGAGGACACGATTCAGTCTATAACAGATGGGATCCATCTGATACAGAACTTCTCTCTGACAAAAATGGGAAATTTCAAAGATTAGTAAACTCTCTTCTATATGCCTTGGTAAGAAAAACTCTAATTTTAAAAAGGATAATTACCAATCAAAATATATTAATAAAAATATATTGCCTGAGGCCAACTTTTAATTCTGCCCCAATTCATCTTTAGTCAAAGCACACACATTTATTGATTTGTATTGATTCTGATACAAATAGAAATAGATACCAGCAATGGTAGATTTATACATTTATATAGAAATTATGTGTTAGGTAGGGATAACTTTCAGGTATTTATAATTGAGTCTCTGGCTAACCAGGCAGTCAGATAACAAAAGTTCATGATGTTAAGTCATACTTCCCTATTATGAATAATTCATCCTCCTCATATTAGGGAATAATGTTTACCCCCTATAAAAGCATCATGCAGCCTAGTCAGTGTGGCTCAGTGGTCGAGCATCTACCTGTGAACCAGGAGGTCCGAGTTCAATTCCTGGTCAGGGCAAATCCCTGGGTTTCAGGCTAAATCCCCCATGGAGGCCGATCAACGATTCTCTGTCATCATTGATGTTTCTATCTCTCCTCCCTCTCCATTTCTCTCTGAAATCAATACTATGTATATATGTCATGCATAAGAAAATTGCTCTATATGCGTGTGTCAATTCAAATTAAGCTACAATTTTAATGAATATCTCAACATTTACTTTTTAATAAAGTTATTTTCCCAATAAATCAGAGAATCAGATAGCTAAAGAGCTTAGAAACAACCTAGACAATATTTATTTTAAAGGAATATCCATTTGCATGTGTACTTCTTAAATATATTTAACAACAATAAAATGATATTTAAATGCACTAATAAACTTGTTAACAAATAGTTTTTGTAGAAAAGTCAGTATTCAGAGTGAATATTCTACAGAGTATCTGGTAATGCCAGTGGCTAGGGCAGTTTTCTAATAACAAAATTATTTTAAAAAATAGTATTAAATATTATAAACATATACACACAAAGTCATAAAGGAAAAGAGCAATATTATCCATAAATACATCATCCAGCCATTCCATATTGATTTGTTAAAATGAAAGTGAAAAGCCCATATATTTAGAATATTTAACAAATATTAAGTAAAATCCTCCCTATCTAAAACCTGCACTCATTTTCTCTTCCAGCCATAGCCACTTTAAATATTTGTGTGTCATCTTACATTTTGTTATACATAGGAGTATATCAATTTGAATTGAACAAAGTTGCTAATTGTTGACCATCAATTTTATGTTACTCAAATAAACAAGTACATCTCAAATAATGATAATATTGGCAGATGAAACACTGACAGTATAGAAAAATAAGTCTTAAAAATTATATTAAACAATGCTAATGATTGAATTCTCCAGGAGGATAATTTATAAAAGGTATAGGTCTAATGATTAACCTTTGAAAAATGCCAAATACAGTTTATATTTAATATTGAAAAAGAAAATAAAATAGCATTTTTTCACAGAAGCTTAAGAAAAGAACCATCAGTGTATATTGTTGCCTAAGTCAGTGAAAAACTGAGACAAAACACTAAAACTGACAAGAAAAGCAATTTGGGTTTAGTCACATACACAAAATTAACATTAGAAAAGATTAATAAGAGACTAGTATGAGTAAAGGATGTTCGAATTTATAGATTATTCTATCTAGAAGTTTCATATTAAAACAACAACAATACAGTGCAAACTGTCATTGAGTCAAACAAAGATGTTTTTAATCTGGAATGAGACTTGGGGCAATTTTAGAGGGAAGAGAGAAACCAGAGGTTAGGCAGTGGGTAAATGAGATGCGTTGAGAACAAGGAAAGAGTGACAAAACAGTCCTTCAAAGTTAGGAAGGATTAAAAGCCGTGGTATTCGTAAGATTTTGAGGAAAGCAGGGGCAAGCTAAGGACAGAACGCCAAACTAAAATATGCTCTGCTGTTCCACAGGGTTCGGCTAGGCATTTGGCATCCTCTGAAACAACTAATGTGAAAATTAGCTGAATGACATCTAAACTGATGCAGGTATGAATGTACATAAATATTCTAACAAAGTTCAAAAAAACCAATATTACTTAGTTATTATCCATAACTTTCATGGAAAAAAAATTACACAAAGTTAAGAGAAAACATTTGAAGTATTGTAAATGGGGATTCAGGCAAAATTCAGGGCAAATTTAAACATATAGAGGCTTTAGTAACAGAAAGGAGAATGTCATTAACCTGAACCTATGTACATAAAGTCTTCCTCAGAAGTACAACTTTTAACACATTAAATTATAAAGACTAAGGACATTGAGTTTATTATTTATTAAATATCTGTCATATATTTATATGCTAATAAATAATTGATTTTGATAAAATTCCTTTTATCGGTATATACATTCAGGTACCTATACCTGTTGGGACATTTTTGTATTTTTTTGTAGGTAGTAATGGGTTTTATTTCTTCCTAATATGTGTGTGTATGTATCAGCAAATAAAAATTCAATATGAGTATGTCCCAAAAGGAATATTGAAAAATGTATTTTCCAAAATAAGACAGCATTTATCTTTTTTCTAGAATAAACTTAAAGATTAATGGTGACTTGCAAGTAATGTTGCAAAGAAGTTTAAATGTTTTTTTCTCTTTTTGGTAATTTTTGAATAAATAAGCTTAAGTTTTCCTATATTTTACATTAGGCAATACACTATTTATTTTACTTTGATTGAATTAAAAATGTGTTGTTTTTTTCTCTATTCCTGAACATTTCAAAGTAACTGAACAAACATCTTATTAATCTTTCCCTGAGATAGAATCATTTTAAAAATTATATTTGTACTTAAATACAAAGGAATTCAAAGTAACAGAAAGGGCCACTGTGTTTTAAGAATTATTTCCCCCCAAATCTCACTGACATTTAATTAGATAAAGAAGAAAACCAGACAATGAGGAATCTGGTAGCATTATCCCTTCCATTTGACAGCACTTGCCATAAGTTTAAGCTTTTTCCTGAGTTAAATTCGCCACAGATCAACATAAATTTTTCCATTTGGGGAGAACACGATCTTGTTAGAGTAACTTTCATCCTCTTACAATTTTATAATTGAAAACAAAATATACTACATTTATTCTTGAGTGTGTCTGTATATCAAGTTCTTGAATGTAAACTAACTCTACTTTTGGTGTTCATAATACACATAATGTTGTAGTTTTAAAATAGGATATCTACCCCTCTCTCTTGAGACTGCAGCTTTCATGAGGACAGACAGATACTAGAGTCAGCCTTCATTTTGGAGTTCCTAAGAACTTTTCAATTGAGAAACTATTTGCAGCATTCATCTTTTATCCAAAGCAAACTTAGATATTAATGGTGGCTTTCAGAAAATGATGACAAAGCAACTGGGCTTTATTTTTAGAGGAATAGTTCAGCTTGAAGAGAGTTCTGTTTATTTTGTAGGAAATGTTGAAAACACATTGCTCTTATTGATAATCTCCTTGGGCTCTCTAGAAATTAATATGCAAATTAAATTTTTCATCGACAAGGGATCTTTCCACTTTTCATGTTGTGTTCGTTATTTTTATGTATGTGATGTTAATATAACAACACCTTGTGTTCCCTACTAAGAGAGATAGTTGAGTGCTGGGCTCTTTCATATTTGCCTTTGATCTTTATCTTTAAAGAGCTCCTTGTAGCAGAAGCTTAATAATTTAGAGCCATAACCTTGACAAAAATCAGGAAGAAAAATAAAATTAGAAGAGAAGATAAAAGGGTGAACATAAATAAATGTAGAATCATGTACTTTTTAAAATAAGCTCTCAGGAGTTCTTGGTTGAAGAGATTATGCTGGGAGTATTAGGAGGATTGTGGATGATACTCCTGCAGTTCACATGGCACAGAGGTAGCCTACTTTAGAACCAGGCCACAGGTGCCAATGAGTGGATGTGGGAAATATAGATAATGAGGACTAGGAAAAGGGTGAAATACTACATTCCAGGAGTGCTGAACTGTTCAGATTCTTTCTGACAGCGCCTATTCACTGATATCCAAACTGAAATCACAGTTGCTTTTATCTACAATGGACAAGTGGGAGATATTGGCAGGAAGAACACAAAGGAAATCATCCAAACCATGATGTGAGGACAGGATGGCTGCTCCAAGGTAGATTTTGAAATTCCATAGAATAATCTTTCAACTCAAACATCTAACAGCAAGAATAACTCATCCTTGAGAACAGAGCACAAAATAAATACTTGGATTATCTGGACTACGAAGTTTGTTTAATAATGGATAAAAATGAGAAAATAGATAAAAATGGAACAGGAAAAGGAAGTAGAATTATGTGGTATAATGTATTTGCAGTTATCAGTAATGTGATGACTATATTTTTTACATTTATCAACCATTGAAGCTAATAACCTTCATTTAAAAATATTTTATATTATTGACATTATCCTCTTACATAGTTTGTCTTTCTAAAAAATGCTCAACTAGAGAGTAAATTGCTTCTCTATGATACTTTCAGCTGTTTGAGTTAATGATCTAAATTTTGCATTCAAATTTATACTGGCAACCCACATTCTTTCAATAATGTATACAAGTTAATCATATTTCCCAGAAATCAATCCTTATTCTTGAAAATATGAAAATATTAAAGGTTAATTTATAACATCATGATGTAATTTCTGTCATACACTGAAAAGAGAATAAAGAACTGGGATGAGATGAAATATCTCATATTCTTCTATAAACAAATACTTTTTAAGCACTAATTTCATGCCAGCAGTTTTTTAGTTTTTATGAAAGATAAACAATTGTAGTTCCTACCCTTAAAGAATATTGCCAATGACCTAGTTCTGATTCCCATTTTTTCTTACCTTGACTTGCAATAATTGTATGGTTTTTCTTGATCCAGTTCTTTCTCTTTTATGGCTACCTGAGTTCTCATGTCACACACTGCTAACAACTTTTATTTTCCCTTGCCCTAAACTGTCTGAGATTTTATAATATGTAATTCCAATTGGCCTTTCTAGCTTTATCTTTACCAACATCCCTCCCATGTGTACGACATACCTACATCACCAAAATACTCATTCTATAAGAATTTTGTGATTTTGTAGCTATTATTTTGACCTGATATGCCTTTTTCCATTCATAAACATCTTACTATCAAATGTGAATTCAAATCGAACCTCCACCAAGAAAGGCTTCCTTCATCTCTTCATACCTTGAAGGAAATATATTTTTTATTCTCTGTTTCAATACCATATAGTATATTAAGATATTTTTCATTCTCTTTTTGCATCATATTTAATTGATTTTTTTGTGTCCCCCTTGCCTTGAAACTATTTCAATTGTTATTATTTCTTTCCCTGGTACAAATGTTTTTCTTTGAGGACCACTTGAAATCCCTTTTTCAGGGATAGGAATATTCTAATACCTTTCCTCTAGGTTGAACATTACATCATAGGACTACATCATAGTTACCTTTGTCATAATCAATGAGTATATAATAATTGGATTGCTGGTAAGATAACTTGAATTGATTTCAACAACAATTAAATAGGAAATACTTGGAAAATAATTTTTTTATAAAGGAGTAAACCAGAGGTTAGCTATACAAATTAGTATATTCTTACTGAAAGTAAGAATACTTTGAGTAATGAGTCACTTTAATTCATATTTTGTTGGAATTCATTTGTATTTCAAGTTATGAAGGGACTGAAAGTTATGGTCAAGAATAATTTCTGGTACAATAAGACATTATCAAAGCAAGTCTTTATTTTATAAATAATCATGGGTTATTTAATCCTAAATATTTTTGTTTGACTACTACTGAGTCTGGCTAATGAATGAGAAATTATTAGAGAGAAAATAAAGGAGCACAAGTGTACATCATATAAGAAATATCAGAATGAGGTTCACCCATGGTTTAATTAAAAGTTCTAATCACACTTGATGGCAAGGACATTTGCCTGGAGGACGATATCTCCATGAAAATAATATTTAAATATATCTATATTAATTTATTTGATTCTATAATTAATTATAAGTCATTAATATATATCTATATCTTTAAATACGCCTTGAACCTAGTAATTTTTTCAACTGTATTATAGCTTTAACAGTTTCCTGATACTGATTCAAGCCAATCAAATCCAATAACATTTACCAAGTGCCTATGATAAGCCAGTCTCTATATACTGAGCAATGTTATACAAAGCCATAATAAAAACCTCTGTTTTAAGAAAGTTGACTAACAAACACTGTTATAAAATAGTGGAATGAAACAGTGGTAATTTTACACACACACAAAAAAAAATATCGGCCCTAACCAGTTTGGCTCAGTGGATAGAGCATCGGCCTGCGGACTCAAGGGTCCCAGGTTCCATTCTGGTCAAGGGCATGTACCTTGGTTGCAGGCACATCCCCGGTAGAGAGTGTGCAGGAGGCAGCTGATCAATGTTTCTCTCTCATCGATGTTTCTAACTCCCTATCCCTCTCCCTTCCTCCCTGTAAAAAAATCAATAAAATATATTTTAAAAATATCATAGGAGCCCTCAAAAGAAGCTCTTAACCTGTGTTGGTAAGGCTAGAGATGGCTTTCAGGCCAAACTAAAAACTTTTAGGCAGTTGGAAAAGAGGAAAGATGGAGGGAATGGAAATTCCAAGCAGAGGAAAAAGTGAGATTAAAAACAGAGCTAAGCATGAATCAGCCAGCTAGAAACTATTGATAGTTCCAGGGCTGCAGAAAGATAAGCCATTCTCACACTGGTGTCAAGTATTGGCCAGTGTTTCTAATGTCTTAGAATTTGGTGACTAAACTATGGTTGCTTTTTCTTTTGAGTTAGACCTTCCAGAATAACAGTATAATAAGTATAATGATAATAACATATCATTAAAATATATAGATTACATCAAACTTGCAATTGTGTATAAAATATAATGCATAATAACATTTGTTGAAGGCTTATGTGTCAGACATTGTGCCAGCAGATTGCATAACAATCTGTCATCCAATTTTATCTTCACAAAAATCACTTGAAATAGTGTTACCAACTCCATTTTACAGAATGAAGAAATAAGAAATAAAGAAATGAATTTACTTGTCAAGTTCTAATTGTTACCAAGTATTGGAATCCAGATCATTTTAGATGACTTTGCTGAACACTTGAAATTTCTCTGAATCACCTTGAGGTGATAACCTTTCACAAATTGCATTTTAAAGCAGATAAATTTTTAAGTGATGAGTTTTCAGTTCTAAGGAATGGCTTGTCATTTGCTGTATTCTCCACAATGATGTGGATTTTTCTATGGAAAAGAATAGCAATCACAATTGTCCCTGACTTTCTTAGAGAAATAATTATTTTTCTCTCCAAAGCTCTTGAAAACGATCCCATTTTTATCACTTTGTAGGTTACCATTATCCAATCAGCCATTCAGGGTTAGATCATGATTATTATATTTTAAAGTCTGTATTATTTTCCTTCTCTAAACTGCCATGTTTCTCTCCAAAAATGAATGCCCTGTTTCTCTTTTTAGTTAGTACTAAGATGACATCAATACTGTGATTTGCTAACCTTGATTTAATTAACTTTCTATTCTGAAACTACCCCATATCATATTTTTTCCCTTGAGTTTAGACAAAATTAGCATTAATTTGTATTGTCCTTAACTTGTTTTCCACCTTTAGAAACGTCAAAATTTCTGACACTTAAAGAGAGAACTATGTCAACTTTAGCACCTTTCATTCTACATGTTATAAATAATTCCCACATAATCCCACCCAAAATTCCTTCCTTTTATTTCTAAATCTTTCTTTATTAAATAAAAAATATTTATTATGTGTGTGGCCTTTACCTTATGCTTCAGGTTTGTATTATTTCATATAGTATTTTGGTTTTGAAACTTGAAAGAAATGTATTTTTATTATTATGAACAAATTTATAATTTTCTTTATATGTTTGACACAAATCATGGCATCATGCTGTAATGAAATCCTAGTTGAACTTAAAAATATCCAACTTTTCATTTATCTGTAACCCAAATCCTTAATGTACCATATCATTAACTTGAATTACCTATTTCTTTTGACTAGGGGCTCTCAAAAGTTAATATGAAAATAATCACTTGAAGACCATTAAAATGAAAATTATCTGGCTGCAACTTTAGATGTGTAAGAACATCTATAACAAACTTCATTATATAACACTAACAAAGAGGAGTCCTCAGCCATATTTAAGAATCACTGCATAAGACTGATACAAAACACATTCCCAAGGCTATATCTTTGTTTGGCAGCTAGTGACATATCTTTCCTGGAAGCTCACATAGTGGTTTATTTTTATTTACTTTTAAAAATATTTTATTGATTTCAGAGAGAGAGGGAGAGAGAGATAGAAACATCAATGATGAGAATCATTGATTGGCTGCCTCTTGCACGCCCCTTACTGGGGATTGAACCTGCAACCCAGGCATGTGCCCTTGCCCGGAATCAAACCTGGGACCTTTCAGTCCACAGGCCGATGCTCTATCCACTGAGCTAAACTGGGCAGGGCTAAGTTGTTTACTTTTAAATAGTTTTATTGGGGTAAACGTTTATGTATAGTAAAATGTATTCATTATAAGAATACAATTCAATAACTTTTAGTAAATGTATTAAATTGTTTAATTATTATCATAATCCAGCTTTAGGATATGTCTATTAGCTCTCAAACTTTCCTTGGGTCCTTTAACAGTTTCCTGATTTTTTTTTTCTGTTTGTATATACAGATGTCCCAACAAAATGTATGCACATTTTAACAGCTGAGAGCTCAATTTTGAAAATGAAATGTATTTTAATAAACACTGTCTTTATAATTATTCAAAGTGTGTGTATACATTTTTTGGAACACCCTATATTTATTTACCTTTTCTAGACATTTAATATAAGTGGGATCACTCACTATGTGGTCTTTTTAATCTGGCTCCTTTCACTTAGGATAATAATTTAAGATCTATTTGTGCTATAGTATGTATCTATGGTTTGTTGCTTTTCATTGATGGATAGTATCTCATTATGTAATTTATGTTTTAAAAATATCTATTCACCAAGAGACAGGCAATTTGAATTGTTTTAAGTTTTAGGCCATTATGAATAATGTTGTGAAGATTTATGTATAGGTCTACATGGACATTATTGTTTTTCTTTTTTTGGGGGTATTTTCAAATAATAGATTTTTTAAGATTGATTTCAGAGAGGAAGGGAGAGGGAGAGATAGATGAAAACATCAATGATAAGAGGGAGTCTTTGATTGGTTGCCTCCTGCATGCCCACAACCTGTGCATGTACCCTGACTGGGAGTTGAACCATGACCTCCTGGTTCAGAGGTCAACACTCAACCACTGAGCCAAACCAGTTGGGCTCAAATAATTGATTTTAAAGACTACATTTTATTTTCATAATCAAAATAATACAATAATTTTTATTCCTTAAAAGGTTTATTTACATACATTGCTTATATTACATTAAATATACAGTTTATGAATCATGTGCCAGAAATCAGTATTTGTGTAATCTAAACTTCATGCATCCTTCCTTCTTCCATAACATCATATTTTACTAGATTAATTGTCATTGAATCAAAAGATTTCCCAAATTCAACTGCAGTAAAATGTGGCTATGTGATTAAGTCTGTCAAAGAGTTGTAATTAGATGCTGTTTGTAATGTCTGGAAAGGCTTTTTAGAAAAAGTTTACTTAAACTTGGAGGGACAGCTACTTACAGTTATACCTTTTATACTTCTTTCAGTCTTCAGTGATGGTATGATATCTGGGATTCCAGCAGCCATCTTGGGCTAGACTAACCTAGAAAATAGAAGCCATAGACTTGGGCAGAAGAAAAAAATAGAAGTTTGGTCCTTTCCAAGGCAGAGGGAACAGTCCATAAGAACACCCTCATTTCTGAAACCAATTGCAAATTCAGGAGTCACAAAGACCACTCTTGATAATTTGGTAGAAGGACTCACAGACCTCACTGAAAGCTCATGGTTATGGTATACTAGAGGTCTGGTGCACAAATTCAAGCACAGGTGGGCTCTGCTGCAGAGAGGGGCTGCAGGCGGTTGGCCAGCCGGCCTCACCTCCTAGTCGAACTCCTTATTGAACTCCCATTCCAGAGGACAATTTGCATATTAGCTTTTTATTATATAAGATTACAGTTGTTACAGTTAAATACAGACTAAAATCATCCAAAAGAAGAGGCACATAAGACAGAGCTTAGGAAATTTTCAAACACAAAACATCTAATTTCCAGCTGAGTGAAAGAGAGAGGCAGAGAGAGAAACATTTATGTGAGAGAGAAATATCGATCTATTGACTGCAAACATGCCCTGATTGGGATGGAATAAGCAAACTAGGTACATGCCCATTGGGATGGAACCTGAAAACCAGGTATGTGCCCTGACCAGGAACCAAACCTGCAACCTTTTGGTGCATGGGACTACACTCAACCAACTAAGCCACACCATCCAGGACAAGCGATATATTTTTTAAATGCTAAAAAAATAATTTTCTCTTAGACATTTGAGGATCTACTGTTTCAGTCTAGAGTATGGCTTTCTGGTTGAGCCTCCCGACTGCAGGGTCTCTTCCATCCAACCCTATTGCATTCTTCTTTCAGCAACATCTGCTTATTCCATTCCATTTGAACAAATTGATGCATCATACTGCAGTTTCTGGTAACATGAGAACAAATTTTGAACCTTAGCACACTGCTTTCATCATTTGGATAATTCCCAGAACTTGTTCATCAGCTTGTAGTGCTCTTCTCTCAGCACATAAACTGTTTTATTTTCCTGACATCCCTGTTGGTAATGCCCATGGTCTATTGGATCTCAATGTGACAAAATTTCAAAACCATTTGCTTTAAAATTTAACTTCCCTTTCTTGGCTTGATATTTTTGTGCACAAGCCATAGGTTGTGTATATTATCTGTGTTTTTCTTTATAATTCAGAAAATTTAGAATATCAATAAACATTTCAACAAATATTTTCCCTGATTTTCAAAGAAAATTTTCTTCTGACAAATAATACTAGAAGAGAAAAGATCCCATCATGTAATTACCAGGTAATGATAATTAGATTGAAGAGCCTTGAGTCAGTTTTAAACATTACTATAAAAATATAAACTGTAGCATGTACCTTTCTTATTTGTCTATCTCTTGTCAAGTAGAAAATTTTATCCTTGATATATTTTTAATTATGTTTCCTGAATTATTTATGATCTCACCAAAATAACTGCAAATGTTTCAGAGAAGTGCCAGAATTTTAGACCATTTCTGATTAATAAAGACAGCAAAATCCATTGTGTACCCACGTGTCCCAAACATAGTGCTAAGTATCACTCAGTCCAGATGAAGCAAATCAACATATGAGGACACAGGCTTGTATAATGACCTAACTTAGTTTTGTAGGCAAAGAGAAAAGACTGATGAAAGAGAGAAAGAAAGAAAGAAAGAAAGAAAGAAAGAAAGAAAGAAAGAAAGAAAGAAAGAAAGAAAGAAAGAAAGAAAGAAAGAAAGAAAGAAAGGGAGAGAGAGAAAAAGGAAGGAAGGAAGAAAGGAAGGAAGGAAGGAAGGAAGGGAGGGAGGGAGGGAGGGAGGGAGGGAGGGAGGGAGGGAGGGAGGGAGGGAGGAAGGAAGGAAAGAAAGAATAAAATGGTGTAATTTCTGATCATGGAAACTGCTTTGGAGGAAATAATTATGGTATTGTGAGAGAGAAATCTGTAGAGAAAAGTCAACATTGAGTGATCAGTGAAGACCCTTCTGAAGACCTGACATTTTGAGACAAGACTTGAAGAATAAAAGAGATAACCACTCTAAAAACCAAGTGAAGAGTATCCCAGGCAGAGAAAATAAGAATTAAAAGCTAAAACTATAAAATTCTTAGAAAAAATCAAACAAATAAATCTGCATGACCTTGGGTTTGGCATACAGATTGGGGAAAATATTTGCAAATCATATATCCTTACAAGGAACTTGTATATAGAACACATAAAGTACTTTAACAACCCAACAATGCAAACACAAACAAAATAAAAATTGATGAAAGATCTAAGTAGGCAGTTCTACAAAGACAATATACAAATAATGAATAAGCATATGCAAAGATTCCTGGCATAATTAGTCGAGGAAATGTAAATAAAAAACACACAATGCGATGCAACTTCACATCCTGTAGGATGGTTATAATGAAGAAAAAAAAGTCAGATAATATCTTGGCAAGGCTATGAAGAGATTGAAACCCCCATGCACTGCTTTGAAAATGCAATATGGTACAGCCACTTAGGAAAACAGATGGATAGTAGTAATTCAATCAAATATATACTTACCATAGGATCCAGCAATTACATAACTCAGCATTATTCATAATAGCCAAAAGGTAGAAAAAAGCACATGTGCATGTTAGAAACAGTGGGAATGAGAGAGAGGGACACACACACACACTCACACACACACACACACACACACACACACACACACACACACACGAGTGGGAGAGAGACAGAGAGAGAGAAAGAGAAAGAGAGATGAGCGCCGACTCCTGGAATCACTTGGGGTGGAAGGGAGAGAATTAGTTGTTGAGGAATAACTCTGGTGGATTAAAGGAAAAAGAATGTATGATAACCCTTCCCTTTCCCAAGTTCAGAGAGAGAAAGGTAATCTAAAGGGTTTAGAAAACTGAAATTTGGTTAATTTAAGTAACATTATATCATGAACTAGACCCACACAAAATTATTTAGCAATTTTAACTCCTCGGGTCCTAATTCCAAAGGAGAGATGATACAAAGGCATTGGTTATAAGAGAATAGAAGGAATCCAAAGGTAAATCATGGCAGTCATTTTCACAGTGGTTGGCCCTGGGGTGGGCATGTGGTGCTGAAATGAGGGTGGGACTTACAAATGTACATTTCTTAATTCCGTATCTCAGCCATGGAGAGTTTGGCATATGTCTTAGATATAAAGGATGGCTGAGCATATAGATGAACAGATTTTACTGCATTGTTTGTTATCACTATGTATGATGCATAGTATCAGGAGTGGAAATAAATATAATATAAACTTTTGTTAGGAGAAGATCTGCGTTAATTTTTGTGGGCCATGTATAAGACTATGGATGATTTAATATTAAATCAACATTAGCTACAAAGAGATGATGAGGTTTCCATGAGAAAATAAATCATAATAATGCCTTGCATTTGTATTATACTTAAATGATTACCATATGCAATCACATAGCTGAGCTCATTCATTTCCACAACAGCCCTGTAATCTAGGCAAAATAGCTATTACACTATTTTAACATTTTTGCAAGTCAGGATAATTCATGTGTCAAAGTTTACAAAGTAAATAAGCAAGAACTTATTGAGTACACATCTAGTGCTCTATCATTTCACAGCTGCTCCCCATAGCAGGGAGACCAGGGATGGAGCGAGATGTGGCCTATATCCATTACTGGGCTAGCAAGAGCCCAATGCCTTCATTGCAATCGGCAGTTTCTGTTTTCATGTCTTAGGGTTTTGTTAAGGCAATAACCTAAAGAGGAATGCTTTCGGGCAACTCTCAGAGGTGCCAAATAAATAACCAAAATCTTATTGAGGCAATGCAATTCCTAATGCTTTGTGTAATTTTTTGAAGTCCACAAATACAGCCATCTTTAAACCACTGGAACAGAGTTCTGATACCCAAATTCAGCATTGATGTTAGGCTTTCTGTGATTTAAAGGGACTTATGGAGATTATGAAACTGTCAATGACATATTGAAGTTTCAGGAAAGCTTCATAAGGTGGTCGTCAAGTAATTAGTTTATTAGAGTGTACGTGTGTGTGTGTGTGTGTGTGTGTGTGTGTGTGTGTGTGTAACCTTTGTTGCTCTTTCACAGTTGAATATAAGACAAAATATAAGCACTCAGATGTAAGGTTAATAAGTAGATTATAATCAATAAGTAAAACGACAATTTATAGGTACTAAAATAATTTCTAAATCTGTTATGGAAATAAGCAAACTAAATAAATTAAATCTTTATAATTTACCACTATCAGTCTTTTCTCTTTTCCTACAAAACTAACTATAGGAAACAATATGAATTGACTACTTTCACTGGATCATTTGATATTATAAATTAAAATTTTATTTTAGCATTATATTTTAGGATTGGCTAAATGCTTTATTTACTGAAACCAAGAATTTTTAGAGACATGGACATATTAGATTGTTAATTCCTTAAAACTGGAATGTTTGTCTTTGATATACTACAGGAAACATCGCGCTAATGTATGCACAAAATGAAGTGAGATAAAGCACTGATGCTCAGGGATATAGCCCACAGCTCTGGTGGCTTGATGCCGAGATACTGAGTGTAGTTCCAGGAGAGGAGCTTGGCAGTGCCTCTCTCCTGCTGCGGAGAAGGCTGCCTCCATGATGGTTTTTGCAAAACAAACCCTGAATGCAGTTTTAGTTTTTCACCTTTTTTGTAAAAGTGAAAATGCTCTTTGGATTTTGTGTGTGTGTGTGTGTGTGTGTGTGTGTGTAGGGAAACAAATGTTAATTAGAGCTTTCTTAAAATGGAACTGGCATAAAATGAACTTTCAAAAAGCGGGGTATGCCTGATTTGTTGTCTGGGCACTGAACACATGCCTGGCACATAGGAGCCTTGAATAAATGTTTAATCAATTGAATTGAAGACAATGCATTACCACATTCAAGAAATTTGAGGCATGATTTTAGATTATAAACATTGCAGTATTCCAACTAAATACATTTCAGTAACAAAATTAGAAAATAAGTAATCATTAATGGTTAGCAATATATAGCTATATATCTGTACAAATCTTTTCCTTTAAAGACATACTTTGAAAATCACCTTGAAAATAGTAAGATCCTATTGAAAAGTTAGGTTTCATTCAACTTTTTAAAAATATATATTTTTATTGGTTTCAGAGAGGAAGGGAGAGGGGGAGAGAGAGAAACATCAATGATGAGAGAGAATTATTCATCAGCTGCCTCCTGCACGCCCCCTACTAGGGATTGAGCCCACACCCTGGGTATGTGCCCTTGACTGGAATGGAACCTGGCTGTAGGTCAAAGCTCTATCTACTGAGCCGAACTGGCTAGGGCTCAAATTTATTATGGATGGTTTTCCCCAGTGGACAGTGTGTTTCTTAGCAGTGAGAACTGTGACTGATCTGTGGGTGCGGATTAGGCTTCTCTGGGCTGAGAGCCTATAGCAACATATATTTCCCTCCACAGATCACCCTAGAGAATAAATGTGCATATTAAGTGCACATTAGAATACAATTCTGAGAAGTCGGGCATTGATATTTGTTTTGGCACCATTGTATACCCAAGACCTTGTATATATTTGGCATATAAAAGGCACTCAATAAATATTTATAAAAAATAAAAATTGTAAGTTTTAATATAATTTTGCAGTTTATATCATCTTCTTTAATAGGATGTATCAAAGGTAAATTACATTTGATAATATTTATTGAACCATCATTCTGTGTAGAAAATTGAATCATACACATGGAGACAAAAGAAATATTTTACAATGACATTAAAATAAAGCATATGGAATTGCTTTAAAAGACTTTGAACAGATGTTTTGGCATTTGCTAAACATAATGTAAATAGATTATTTTTCTTTTCTTTAATTGAAGTATAATTGGCATACAATATCCTATTAGTTTCAGGTGCACCAATAGTGATTCAATATTTATATACATTAAGAAATGATCACCACAATAAGTCTAGTTATCATCTGTCACCATACAAAGTTACTATGATATTGTTGACTATATTTCCTATGCTGTATAGTACATCCTCATGGTTTATTTACTTTGTAACTGAAAGTTTGTACCTTCACCTATTTCAGCTCAACTCCTAACCCCTCAGGTAACCACCAGGTTGTTTTTTGTATCTATGAGTCTGTTTCTGTTTAGTTTTGTTTATTTGCCTTGTATTTTAAATTCCATGTAAGTGAAATCATATGCCACTTGTCTTTCTCTTTCTGACTTATTCCACTTAGCATAATACCCTCTGGGTCCATCCATGTTGTCTCAAATGGCAAAATGTAATTATCTTTTTATTACTGAGTAATATTGCATTGTATTCCACATCTTCATTATCCACTCATCTATCAATAGACAGGCTGCTTCCATATCTTCGCTATTGTAAATAGTGATGCAGTGAGCATAGGGATGCATATGTCTCTTTAAAATGTTTTTGTTTTCCTAGGACAAATACCCAGAAGTGGAATTGATGTATCATACAGTAGTTTTATTTTTAATTTTTTGAGGATCCTCCATATGGTTTTTCATAGCAGCTGCAGCAATTTACATTCTCACAAACAGTGCATGAGGGTTCCCTTTTCCCTACATCCTCACCAACACTTTTTATTTCTTGTCTTCTTGATAATGGCCATTCTGACAGGTGTGAGGTGATATCTCATTGTGGCTTTGATTTGTATTCTCTTGAAGATTAATGATGTTGAGCATTTTTGCATGTGACCGTTAGTAGATTACTTTTCCTTCACCCACTTGCAACAGAACTGGTTAGGAAAAAAATAAAAGAAGACCTAAAGCAATTATTTTTGGATTCCAGGGCTGTATCTGTCTTTGTACCCAGTCACATGCTCTGATCCATTCAGTTATTCCTGGGGCATCCTTTTGTCAGAATCTGGAAACATTTCTCCTTTATTCTTTATATTGCCTTTCTTGTCTAATCCCAAAACAAGAAAACAGGATGAACAAGGAAAACTGATAGTCAGGCACAGAATGTCACTTTGTAAAAGTGAACTAAGGTGAATGCTGGCAAGGATTAGTCATGTCGCCCCTTTTGCTTCCATTCTGTGGTTGAAGTTTAACTGGCGCTTCAGGCTCTTTGTAAACCTATGAGGAGTCATTATGACCCCTACCTCAGGCAGATGAACAACAGCCAATGCAATAGTTGACCCCCATGCTATCCTTTCGTTAAAACCTCACTTTAGGGCTAGGAAGAAAAGAAATCAAATTGATATTTAGAAATAGAAAAAGAAAGTTGTGACTGGCAATACATCATCTCCGTATCACTCAAATGCTCTCTGGAATTATACAGAACAAAAGTAACACCCTGATTAAAAAAAAAATTCATATCCACGACTTTTTATTATCTCAAGCAGATACCAACAAGACTTCCAAAATCTCTGTTTTTGGTAAATTTTGAATTAAAAATAAGCAAATCTCTTAGAAATACAAGGTCGCAAAATTTTCTTGTCTTTTTGAATTTTCATGTTTTCAGCCTCATAGTACTTTTGCTTCTCACCCAAGATACTAAAGTAGTTCACAGATGGTCTCCATCTTGCCATGTCTCAATTACACAGTGTCCCAAATGTAGCTTATAGAGTAATTTTCCTTCACATTCAGTTTAAGAACTACATTAATTCCAGAGGCTACTTCCAAGCCACTAGACTAGATAGAGGGGATGAGATGCACTGCTGGGCAGCCTGAACTCCTGAGGAAACTACTTTGGAAAAACAACAAGAATAATCCTTAGACCTGGCAGCAAAAATGTAGAAATACATCTTTTTTTCAGAGATAATGTAGACATGATCTGGGAATTCATTCCTGGAAGGAAGAATAAGAAATAAGAAACAGAAAAGAAATGGAAAATTCTACTAGTTGCAGGGGGTCTATTTGATTTGATATATTAAAAATGCTCATAAAGCCCAGCTGGCATGGCTCAGTGGTTGAGCGTTGACCTATGAACCAGGAGGTCACGATTTGATTCCTTGTCAGGGCACAGGTTCAAGTTATGGTCTCTATCCCTAATGGGGGGACGTGCAGGAGGCAGCCAATAAATGATTCTCTCTCATTGTTGTTGTTTCTGTCTCTCTCTCCCACTCCCTTCCTATATGAAATAAATAAAAACATATTTTTAAAAGTGATCATATGGTCTACACAATCCCCCTAGGAAAATATTCATCATAAGAACAGAGCTCTGATTATAGGATAGTGACTGCCATGGGAATTATTTTTCATTCTAATTCTGTAGGATTTGTTCTGAGGGTCAGGGTGAAGGGGAAGCAAACCCTGAGAGTCATTTCATTGGCATAGCATCATCAGGTGCAAAGAGGAAAGGTGTCTTCGGCTCTTTCAAATGCTTTGTGCAAACAGTCTCCCAGATGCAGGTGGCTGGGGGTGTTTGACAGAAAGAGAAAAATGAGTTATGAGTGAACAAAGGAAAGCAGATGTGGCAGACAACAGTGGTACCACTGCAGGGAAACGAAGCGGATTAACCTATGACACCTATATGAAAAGCACAGTTGAGAAGAAAGCCTTCGGGGTGGTTGAGGTGTGGTGATTCCTGCATTCCTTGGAACAGTCATTCATTTTGTTAGGGATTCTTCCCTCTCAAGATTTCAGCCTGTCTGTGCAATCCTAGCATTTGTATTTCTATCCCTGATTTGTAAAATGAATTTCAAATGCATAATAACTGCTCTACCTGTATGACCTACTTGTACCTTGAGATCAGCATGAGCAAACCCTAATTTATTACTTCGGCTCCAAATGCAGCAACTTCTGGTGACCTGCAGGTTTTGATTAATGGCACATGCACTTGATTTACCCAGAATAAAACCCTTGAGATATCTTGGACTCTTCCCTATAGCCATTTGATAAGTGGAAAAATTTTCAGTTACCTGCAGAATGCTTTTTACTTGCACATTCTGCTATTTTCACTTTGATTGTTATCTTTAAGATACTAACACTTGATAGATGACAATAGCTCTGATTATTTGGTGAGTGCTTACTTACTAGGGGCCAATGGTCCTTTTGTGACTTAACTTGTGCAATGCTCAACAAATCTAAAATGAAGGTACTATTGTTTGTGTTTCCCAGGTGAGGAAAATGATCCTCGAAGAGATTTAATTATTTGCTTACAGTTACCAAACTAGCAAACAATGGAGTCAGGATTTGAGCCACAACAGCCCAGCCCCAAATCTTACACATGTGCTCATCTGCCTTCCACAGAGATGTGTTACTTTCTAAAAGAACCATATAAATAGTCTCTTGCCTGAATCCTGTCTTTCAACACAGTCATGCTCAACATTAATTTATCTTAAAAGCTTGTTGTCAGAAAATTTTGTGATGATATAAAGTGCCAATGGTGTCCACCTCACATAACACTTCCATGGCTATCCACTGCCCACACAATTAGGTAAAACTCTTCTCTCTGCAATTATAGAATTTCTATGTTTTAGCCATGAACTATAGTTTTCACCTTATTATTTTTTTTCTGCTTAACAATTCCTAAGCAGTCTCTAATTTTTCTGATATCATAGCTCAGTGCCTACAGTTTCTTCTACCATGATTGCTACCCTTTTGATTTCCTACTCAGTCTTTAAAGATATTTTGAAATAAAGTCTTAATGACCAAAGATGCAGATTTTTCCTGAGGAAATCTTGTAGGGGGAGCATTATGTCTCTTGGGCCCACATTGTACGTGGTCTGTACATCACTTAAAACCCTTAACTTTACATTCATTGGCAATCACTTGTGTATAGGTACTATTCCACTTATCAGAGAGAAGATCTCCCTAATATTAGAACTTGGCCTACCAGTCATTTCCACTTTTATTTTACATATTTATTAATTAATTAGCTAATTAATCACATACTGAATTACCCTGAGCTGACAGAAGGTAAAGGAAAAGCGTTGATGTGGAAAATAACAGAACAGAGGCAAAGATGCAGCAGGGCCAAGGGAAATGGTAATGTTTAAGAGGATGCAGCCGTAAGTGGCATATGGGCTCCAAAGCAGGAAAGAATAGGTCAGGCTTACAGCCCTAGCCATAGAGTTGTGGGCAATGTCAGCTACAGGCTGGAGGAAAGGGAATCAGTGGGTGAAGCTACCAATATGTTTTGTGGCAGTACGAAGAATGTTAGGACAGAGATGTTTTGAAGGAAAAACAGAAATATGTGAGACTCACACTGGATGGCTCAATTTTATAAATAAGTTGTTGACAGAGCCATCTTCTGGGATTAAAGAGGAAACAGCAAGATTATGACTTATGGAGAAGGGAACACATTTAGAGTATCTCTTGTGGGAAAGGATATTAGAATCCAACAAAAATGGAGGAAAATGTTGATTTGCAGCAAGTAGACTCAGCTGAAGGTACAATGAATTCTAGTGAACCCAGTGAGCATGATTCCCTTATAATAATAAAACTCAGAACAATTAAGAAACATTAAGTTATCATATAACACTATAAAAATTGCATAGAAACAGTTAATATTGATGTTACTTTTTAAATAAATAATGTGCTTTTGGGGTGTGTGTATGTCCACATGGAGTCAATTTTGACAATATGTAGCTCTTAATTATATGAAATAGTGTATTTTATAGAGGTAAGGTATATGTATAGATATATTAATTAACTTTGTTATATAATTAAGTTATATATTTTAATTAAACATAACATATGCACATATTAATAAAATGTCAGATTACAGATGAGAGGAAAACATAACTAATAAAATAATATTTTTAAAGACAGTATTATGTTAATACTAAAATACATCTTCTTGTTACAATAAGTATTTTGACTAGGATGATAATGATGCAAATAGCTCAAATGTTATAATTTTTCTTAGACTAAAAAGTTATATATAATTTACTTTTTATAAAACTAGTGTTCGATATTACACAGCTACATCTTTTTTCTAAATACTATATACCCAAGCACATAAAAAGCACTGACCAGAAGATGCCATTGAGCATATCTTATCACCATCAAATAAACAAGATCTAGATACTATAGCATTTGTAAAAGGTCATTTATATTTGAAATTAACTTCAGGCTCTCAACCCTCGCCCTCCTCTTTATCATGGCACTAATTGGCTGCAACACTGCCTTGTTTCATCCTATTTTATATAAGGAAATTAAGAAATATCCTAGCCCACCTGGTGTGGCTTGGTGGTTGAGCATCTACCTATGAACTAGGAGGTCACAGTTCGATTCCTGGTCAGGGCATATACTTGGGATACAGACTCCTTACCACCTACCTGCTCACTGTTTCTTAATGCTCGGCTCGCTGCTCCTTCTTTGGGGCATGCGGGAGGCAGCCAATCAATGATTCTCTCTCATCATTGATTTTTCTATCTCTCTCTCCCTCTCCCTTCCTCTTTGAAATCAAAAGAGAAATATTTTATTTTGTTGCACAGTAAATCAACCTAAAATCAACCATATTTTAATCCTATTTTGACTCTGGACCCAAATTCTATTTAATTTTTGTCCTATTCCTTGTGACTAATTCCTTGCCTTCTAATCCTTCATTTATATTTATTGGTACATTCCCTATGGCAACCACTGAACTAAGCTTTCATGAAACAAAGACTTATGGGATCCTCTATCTTGAGGAACAAATGGAAGAATCTATCTCCCAGCTTTTCAGGGCCCATATCTTGCCATCAGGTTGTAAACTTGTTTATCCCATTTCCTCCTCAACCCCAGTTCTTCACTTCACATTTGAGGTTCCATAATTCACCCATCACACAACCCCTCCACTAGTCTGCATTGCTGTACTTACATAGTATACAAGAGGCCTGGTGCATGAAATTCATGCACTGGGGGAGGGGAATCCCTCAGCCCTGCCTGCACCCTCTTGTAGTTCGGGACTCCTCAGGGGATGTCTGCCTGTTGGCTTAGGCCCGCTCCTCCCCATAGGGAGGAGCGGGCCTAAGCCTTATGGGGAGCAGGCCTAAGCCAGCAGGCAGACATCCCCCTCACAGTCTGGGACCCCTCACTCCTTACCTCCCGCCTGCTCACTGCTCCTTAATACTAGGCTCACTGCTCCTTAGTGCTGCCATGGAGGCAGGAGAGGATCCCTCCACCACCACTGTGCTCACCAACTGTGAACCTGGCTTCTGGCTGAGTGGCGCTCCCTCTGTGGGAGCACACTGAGCACCAGGGGGCAGCTCCTGCATTGAGCGTCTGCCCCCCCTCCACGCCCCCCCCCCCCCCCGTGGTCAGTGCGCATCACAGTGGCGACTGGTCGTTCTGATCTTTCCACGGTAATGGTTGCTTAGGCTTTTATTATATAGATGTTGATAGGACTCATTGAAATCTTCATCTTAGATGTTCATCTTTGACCACCAATTGATGTCATTTTCTTGCCCTTTCAACTCACAGAGGGTCAGAGCCCTAGCACTTTCCAAAAATCCTCCAAAAAATATCCAATGATACTAGCAGTTGTTTTAGAGCAGGCTTTGTTTTCTGGAATACCTTTTCAGTGTTTTACTTTAACATATTTATTTCCTTATTTATAAAGTGTGTTAGTTGTAGAGAGTGTACATTTGGATCTTTATTTTTTTTTCTTTTCACCTAATTGCCCATTCTCTGCCTTTTGATCAGAATGCTTAATATTTTCCCTTTAATCTTTTCCCTTCCCAATGCACTGACTCAGTTATTCTATGTTCTGCCATCATGTTCATTAACCCTGTCTCCTGTTGTGTCAAGTTCACAGTTTATTCCCCCCTATGCTTTCTTTATTCTGACATATTTTTAGTTCTAGGATTTCTATTTTATTCCTATTATTCAACTTTGTTGAACTTTCCCATCTCATATATTCTGCCCATATTTTACTCAGGTGTTCTTTTATTTCCTCTACATATAATATACAGTTACTTTGAAAATGTTGTTTGCTAAATCCAACACCTGGGACATCTTTAGGTCTTTTTTAATTTATTCATAATTGAACTTTTTTCCTGCTTCTTCATATACCTAATGATTTTATTATATGCTGTATATTTTGGAAAATACATTGAAGACATGTGAGTTATTTTAATATATTTTAGATAGTATTAAGTTTTGTTCTGGGATGTAGTTATATTGCCATCAGATCACACTAACTCAGTCAAGGGTTACTTTCAAATTTTATTACAGGGGGACAGTTTTGGTTTGCATATACTCCTAGAGCATGCTAACTACTTTTACAGCATAGTTTTTGTTTGTGCAGTGTGGCCTTATTTCAGTTTCAAATGAAAGGCTGGTGTGTCTATCCAGGGGTCTGTCCATTCCAAAAGGGCCTAAACTCCAATCTGTATTTAATGGCTTCACCATCTTGCAGCTTTACAATCTCTTCTTCTTTTCCTAGTCTTGTTTCTTTTATTTATCTTTTGTTAATCCTCACCAGAGGATATTTTTCCCATTGTTTTTCAGAGAGAGTGGAAAGGAGGAAGGGTGGGGGGAGAGAGACACAGAAGAGAGGGAGAGAAACATCAAAGTGAAAGAAACACATCAATTGGTTACTTCATCCCAACTGCAGCCAGGAATCCAACCTGCAACCCAGGTACATGCCCTTGACTGAGAATTGAACCCATGACTCTTTCTTGCATGGGCCAGCACTCTAATCACCAAGACACACCAGCCAGTTCTCTTTTCTAGTCCTTAATAGATGTTCTCAATTAGTTTTTCCAGAGAACTACCTGTATATTACAGTTTTGATGCTAAGCAAAAGCTTTGAGTTAATTTTACAGAAATTTTTAGGGGTAACTCTCTGAGGTCTCTGATATATGCCTTCAACTTTCTTGGCATTCCTGAATCACAATTTATGTTTTTATTCAGAGAATATCACTGTTTTCTTTTCTTTCTTTCTTTTTTTTTTCTTTTCCGGGTGCTATTTCCTTTAGCTGCAGTTTGTAAAAAAATCACACAAAGAAATCTGGGAGATATTCATTGTTACTAATAAACATGTGCTCTTCTTTGTTTTAGGGACCAGAAAATTCCATTGGTTACTGAATACTCTTTTTTTAATCCTCACCCAAGGATATTGTTTCCATTGATTTTTCAGACAGAGTGGGAGATAGGTAAGGGGAGAGAGAGAGAGAGATAGAGAGAGAAATATCTACGTGACACATGCCCGCTTGGAGCTGGAGATTGAACCCACAACTGAGGTACATGCCCATGATTGGGAATTGAACCCGTGACACTTTGATCTGTGGGGCTGACACTCTAACCACTGAGCAAAATTGGCTAGGGCTGAATACTCTTTTAAATGGTTGTAAATTTGTAGCTTGAATAGTTATGTAGCATGGGAGGGTTTCAGTACCATCTAAGATATCATGGCTATAAATGGAACCCCATTTTTTCTGGGGTTGTATCTTACTCATTTATTCCATTCCTCACAAGGATTTGCCCTTATATCCTATGCCAGCTATTAAGGAAGCCTGTGTTGAATACCAATGGTCTGAATCGCTATCTGTTGTTGCCAAACCCACTGATGCTATACATTATCTACGATTGTTTTTCTGGTAAGTGCACAAGAATTATCTTGATCTCTACTTTTTCCGCTGCTCTCTTTATTGGACATTATCATTCCCTGTCTAACTCAGCGTATCTTTCTAAGCATCTGATTCTACTTGCTCCGATTTTAAAATACATTAAGTTGATATCTGCTTTACAATTAAAACTTTTGATAGTTTAGAACTTTTGAGATGTAAATTGATGGGGAGCAACACACCAATCTGAGTAATTGGCTGGCCTTGCAGAGGAGAAGGAACTCACTAAGCATGCATATTTGATTTCATAGAATAATAACACTTGTAGATTGTTTCCTGTATTCCAAACACCACTCTAAGCTTCCCAATGTATTGACTCAGTTATTCCTCACAAAATTTCCCTAAGGTAGGAGTTCTTATTTACATTTTACACAGATGAAGACTTGCACATTACAGAAATGATTAAACTTTTGAGTGAATGCAATATAAAGGTGAGCGTAATGTTCTGAGGCATAAAATTTTAGTGAAAAAGAAAGTACAATGGGAAGAGATGAAGAGAACGTGGGCCTTGTAAGTGCACATCAAGTGTTACCATTATTGTTCACCAAGGTATCTGTTCCCTTCTAGTAACAAACTATAGAAATGATCCCTGAAAGTGTAGTCTTATCTGTTCCTTTTTAAACAGAGCAAATGCCTTCTATAGCTGAAGACTGATTTAGATTAATGAAGAGTCATTTGAACAACATTTCTGTGTATTTATTTGAGATACAAGAAAAGACTTAAATATATTCTCTGCAACTAAGACTTTAAAATGTTAAGATTCTATATAAAGTGCTTCATTGTGCACATCAAATAAAAATTGGATTAGAAACTGAATTAATTGATGGTTCATTAAGCAATAAAGTGAATTAAGTATTGATCCTGAATACTTTAAGAATGAGAAACTAATTCACATCTAAATTTGATGAAAGGTATGCCTCACATTAAAAATCAGTCATTTATTAAGAGATAGAATATAAAGATTAATAAATGTAATTCTTATTTTAATAAGTGCTAAAGAGGCCTCAATTGGTTCAGATAGGAAGCTCATAAAAACTGTAACAAAAGATTGATGACATTTTTCAGGGTGAGGAGATCAGGAGTGGTCAAAAGAGATTTATAAAAACCAACCATCTTTACATTATTTTATATTTTGCTATGACTTCCTCTTGCCTATGATGGTGAAAATGGCAGAAGCCAGAAAGTGATTGTCTTGAAATCTACATTGAAAAACCTGAACAACTGGAAAATATACAGGTGGGAAATGATGTGATGAGACTTGAATTAAAAAGAAAAAAAACAATGCAACTTTCTCTAAAAAAATTAATGAATTGAAGTGAAGGAATTAAAGTTGGGAAGCCAGTAAAGTATTTAAGAGGTTATGGCCAAAAAAAAAAAAAAAAAAGGTTATGGCAAACTGCAAAGAAACATGGAAACAATATTAATTAAAGCAGTGGCAATAGGAAGTTGTAGAGAAAGCAATACATATGTAATATATTAAAAAGCAGAATCCATGGCCAATAGGGATGGGATAGTAAGAGACATGAGAGAATCAACCATGCTTACTGAGTTTTATTCAGCTGTGTGCATGGAGAAATGCCAACAAGTACCTTGTGCTGGATATCCGCCATTCCCTTTGCCAGTCCTTCCGGCTTTGTGCTGTAAGAAGCTGAATTACATAAAATTGTTTTATACTCTCCTTTGCCCTTTGGCTTCTGGTTTAGATTTAGCCCATAGGCAGAGGAAAGGAAGAATGGAAGAGAAAGAAAAGAGTCCACTGTATTTCCTTGGTCCCTCTCTTCAGAGTCACCTCAGGTCATGGGTCTTCTCTAGGAAGCCTTTTCAACTTTGAACCTCTCCTTCTGAATTCTAGTAAGTGCCTTTGTGCCATCCCTAAGGAGATTAGGGTTAATATGCT
This sequence comes from Corynorhinus townsendii, assembly GCA_026230045.1. Classification (NCBI taxonomy): domain Eukaryota; kingdom Metazoa; phylum Chordata; class Mammalia; order Chiroptera; family Vespertilionidae; genus Corynorhinus; species Corynorhinus townsendii. The sequence goes on from JAPDVU010000004.1 coordinate 74,643,121, forward strand.
GTTTATTTTGGCCTCTTCATATGCCCCTAAACCTCTGTAAACAGCCCACTTGAATATAAATATTCTTTACATTTTTCTGATTTGTTTGACACCCACTTCTATTGGGACCCTGACTGAAATGTAGAATTCTGCTTTCTACCAAGATGGAGAAACAGGAACTAGATTTATCCTTCTACTGAAACAATAAAAAAATAGTGGCCAACAGATAAAAATGCACAATTATTCCTGAGAGATAGGAGACAAAAAAGGGGGGCTCCAAGGTTACTCCTCACTTGGACTGCTGTGAAGAAGTTCTAAATGAAGGTTCAAGGACAGCACCCAGCTGGAGATGTAGTTGACAGTGCAGAGAGATCAAGGAAACTAGAGTTCACAAGACAGAGTACAAAAAGGAGAGAGCTGTACAGAGAGAACTCCAGAGATCTGCAGAGAATCCCCCTCAAGCAGGAGACAAAGAACTGATTAGCCTATGGTCTGAGGGAACTACCCAGGGCCTGGGGCAAGAACCACCTGCAAGTATTAAAGGTAACAGTGCCCAGCATCCAGGAGGGACAGAAATAGTTGCTCCAACCAATCACACTGAAAACAAACAATCCTTATAATTTACAGGATATTGGGGAGAGTATTCAGGAAGACTTGCTCTAATAAGGGACAATACATAATCCTAGATTTCACAATGCTTCAGAACTAGTAAATAAATAAGCAGGGAAAGGGGCTGAAAGAAAGATAATATGGAAAAGTAGAAATAACTAATGAGAATTATCTATAATAATAAAAGCATAATATGCTAATTAGACTGAAAATCCTTCCAGATATCCTTCTGGACGAAGCCGAGGCTGTGATGGAAGTCCGGGTCCCGGGTGCCAGAGGGTAGCCGGTGCTAGCAGCTGGGGGAAAGAAGGCCTACTCTTGCACAAATTTGTGCATTGGTCCTCTAGTATATTTAATATAAATATGTGTATGTATAGTAAATATAATATATTATCTATATATTAATATAATATAAATATGTTATCTTTATATTAAATATAAATGCTGTAATTATTCCAATTGAAAGAGTTTGTCAGAGAGAATAAAATCATAAGATCCCACTTTATGCTGTCTACAGGTAACTTAAATAAAAATTGGAAAAAAATGCTAAAAGTAAAAACTTGGAAAAAGATAAACTATGAAAATATTATTCATCAAAAATATGTAGTGGCAGTATTATAAAAGATGGGAATACATTATAGGGATAAAGAGAATAATTCCATTATGATAAAGGAGTCAACTTATCAATGTGAAGTAGGAACTTAGAAGTGAGCAACTGGGGTGGGGCCTGCGCTAGGGTCCTGAAAGGGGTCAGATTCACATTGCCTTTAGACCGCCTCTCTATAGGCAGCCAGGGAGGCAGGCGTAGAGCCAGTCAGTTCCTGATGCAAGCTCAGAGGAAAGCAACATGACCTCAAGGCGACATTGCTAGGGCCTTGGACTAATTATAATAACATTTGCATTCTGGTTTTGACCCCACCCCCCATGGGCTTTTCTGTATGCATTATAGGTAAGGGCATGCCCAGAAGAAAGATAGTTTCTGTCTATCATCCCTGAATGCATATGAAAGTCTCCATTCAGAAAATCCCTCTTTTAAATCCAGGAATTTGAGGGCTCTTTCTGTCTCTCTCTTGACTGGCCTGCTCCTAATTTGGAGTGTGTCTTAGTAAACCCCACTTTGTTTCACTTTCCTTTTTTCATTGACCTTAAAAATCTTTTTTGTGTTGACGAAAAGCATTGAGGTACCAGCTGTAACCCCAATTGGTAACATCAGGCTATAAAGGTCCTAAATGTGTATGTACTTAACAACTGGACATTTAAATACCTGAGGAAAATTTTATAGAACTTAAGAGATGAATAGAAAAGTACACAATTTCTCTCTTCTATCTAGTACTGATAAAATAAATGGGAAGAAAATCAGTTAGATATCTTAGAAATATATAGATATCACATTTTTCTGTCTACTCATATGTATATCTATTTATCACATCTAATATACAACTGCATGGCATATATGTATGTGTTTTTTCAATATATCTATAGATGCAAATGACATCCTATATAATAAAGAGGTAATATACAAATTGACCCTCACAGTCTCACACAAGATGGCCACCCCCATGTGGTCAAAGATGGCCATCACAAGATGGCTAGCAGGGGAGGGTAGTTGTGGGTGATCAGGCCAACAGGGGAGGGCAGTTAGGGGCAACTGGGCCTGCAGGGGAAGGAGGGAAGTTGCAGGGGGACCAGGCCTGCAGGGGAGGGCAGTTAGGGTGACTGAGCCAGCAGGGGAGGGCAGTTGGAGGCAACCGGGCCTGCAGGAGAGGGCAATTGGGGGCAATCAGGCTGGCAGAGGAGCAGTTGATCAGGCTTGCAGGGGAGTGGTTAGGGGCAATCAAGCAGGTAGGCAGGTGAGCAGTTGTGAGCCAGCATTTGTGAGAGGGATGTCTTACTGCTGGTCCATAGGGATCAGGCCTAAACCAGCAGTCGGACATCCCCTGAGGGGTCCCAGATTGGAGAGAATGCAGGCTGGGCTGAGGGACACCCTCCCCCAGTGCACGAATTTCATGCACCCAGCCTCTAGTATATACTGTATATATGAATATATTTGCAATATCTCATACATAGCACATCATATTCTACCCAACAACCACCCAGCGAACATTAACAGATATATAGACCTTATGTATAGGAATAAAATGCCTCAATGCACTTAATATGATTTACATTATAGTATGTTCTCTATCACAACAAAATTAAAATACTAATTAATCTTTAAAATCCTAAAATTCTTTAAGATTTTGAATTGTAAACAGAATACTCTTATATAATTCACAAATAGAAAAATTTTGAAGTAATTTACACATAATTGGAATTAAATGAAAATGACAACTCAGTATACAAAATTGTGGTTATAATATTCAGTAAGATTCATTAAAGCATTGCTCAATAGGATTTATAATTTTAATGTGTATATTAAATTCAATAAAATGTATACAAACTTTGAACATATTCTTCAAAATTAAGGTGCACAAATAGTGAGTAACATATAAAAATGCTCAACATAATTTGTCACCAAGAAATGTAAATTTAAATACAATAGATACTCTACTCTTTCATTAAAGTGGCTGAGGTCAAAAAGAATGACAACATTGTGTTGCCCAGGATACGGAGGTTAGCTGGCAGGAATGTACAATCATACAAACTACTTTATAAAAAGTGTTATTTATTTGCAAAATTAAATATTTACTTACCATTTCATTGAGAAATATAATTAATAAGAATAAACCCTATAAAAGTGAAAATATATGTCCATGCAAAGACTCAGTGATACATGGATCTCATACTAGCTTTATTCATAAGAATAAAATATTGGAAATAGCCTAAGGTGTTCAACAACAGGTGAATGGGTAGCCAATTTGTGGTATAATGCAATAAGAGCATAAAATGAATGAACTACTGATCTAGCAACCATATGAATTAACCTCAAAAACTCTATAGTATTTGGTGGAAATCCAGTGAATTATATAACATATAATTAAATGAATATAAACTTTTCATTTGAGTTTATAAATGAAAAGGCAACAAACAGTATATTCAAAATGAGTGAATGTTCTTATATGTAAATTTTATTTCAATAAAATTCATTTAAAACCACAACAAAGCATTGAAATTGTATATTTGAAGTACTAAGGGGAAATAAGCCCTGCCATGTATAAGTGAAATCATATGGTATTTATACATTACACTTTAATAAAAAGTTAAAATGAAAAGCAACCATTAGCAACTGGAAAAGTCTTTGCATCCCCTAATATAATGGGCATTTTTCTTATATATAAAGTGTGCCTATGAATACATAAAAAACACACAATCAATTTCTTTTAGCATCACCAGTTGACAAGAACAGAGTTCACAGAGTAGGAAATGAAAACGTCTCAAATACTTAGGTGCTCAATTTCTATGATTAAATTAGCAAATATCCAAGAGTTTGCCCATACACCATCTTTACAAAAGAATGAAGAAACAGAAATTTGGTATATTATTGGTGGGAGCATTAGTCCTTAAAAAAGGAATAGAGGGAGGTCGGAGCAGCCCGGGAAAGGTCAATTGGAGGGGAAAGAAGACATATGTAATGCTCTCAACAATAAATAACTTCAATTTAAAAAATAAAGGAATAGAAGACACTTATTAAAGAATCACCCACATCCAGAATGCTGACAATACCAAATGCTGGCAAGAATGAGGTGGATCATTGCTGGTGGGAATGCAAACTGGTGCAACCACTTTGGAAGACAATTTGATGGTTTCTCATCAAACTAAACATGCTTTCACCATATGATCCAGCAATCATGATCCTTGGTATTTTCCCAAAAGAGTTTAACATTTATGTTCACACAAAGACTTGGACAGATGTTTACAGCAGCTTTATTCAATAATACCCAAACTTGGAAGTAACCAAGATGTCCTTCAGTGGGTGAATGGTTAAATAAACTATGGTATATCCAGACAATGAAATCTTAGTCAGCATACAAAGAAACTAATGATGGAATTATCAAAAGACATGGAGAAAACTTAAATGCATATTACTAAGTGATAGAACCCAATCAGGAAGGCTGCATATGTATTATTCCAACTATATAACATTATGGACAAAGCAAAACTGTGGAAAAGGTAAAAAAATCACTAGTTGCATGGAGTTAGGAGGGAGGGATATATAGGCAGAGCACAGAGAATTTTTAGGGCAGTGAGAACGTTCTGTGATATACCATCATGATATATACATATCATTATACATTTGTCCAAAACTATAGAATGGAGAACACCAAGGGAACAGTATAGTAAACTATGAACTTTGGGTGATTATGATGTGTCAATGTAGGTTTATCCATGTAATAGATGTACCACTCTGGTGGGGAATGGAGATAATGGAAGACGCTAAGCATGTGTGTGGGCAGAGGATATATGGCAAATCTCTGTATCCTCTCCCAATTTTGCTGTGAACCTAAAATGTCTCTAAAAAGGTAAGATCTTTATTTAAAAAAAAGGAATTAAGGCTTATTTGAAAACATTTCTCCATATTTTAAATATCTACGTTCTGCTTATAGGAAATTGTCTTAAAGATGTGTTCCATATACATGAAAAATAGCATCACTTACCCAGTCTCTCTATCTCTATATATTTTAATATATATATATTTTATTGTTTGATGTATTATAATTAGTAATACATATGTCTCCCTTCCCCCCCCCCATTGACCTCCCCCCGGCCTCCCCTACCCCCCAGTACATGCCTTCACCTGCCCGCCCCTCCCCCCAGTGTCTTGTATCCATTGGTTATGCTTATATGCATGTGTACAAGTCCTTTGGTTGATCTCTTAGAGCCCCGCTCACCCAACCTCCCCTGCCTTCTGCCTTCCCACTGGAGTTTGATAGTCTGTTCAATGCTTCTTTGCCTCTGTATCTATTTCCCCCCCATTTCTTTCCTTTAAAAAAATTTGCCTCTGCAGACTAGAAATAAACATATAATAACAAAACAAAATGTTTGAGTCCCAATTTCAATGTTCAACAGTTCTGAGTCCCTGTTTCAATGTCTAACAGTTCCTTATGTGTACATGTCAGCAATGATATCTGGATGGTGGGCACATGGTGGCAATGCAGGTCCAACCCTCTCTGGTTTGGTCCTAGGCAACCTGCAGCATTGCACAGCTGCTGACTGCTAGCATGGCAAGGCGTTGTCAGCGTCTTCCATCTCTGGACTGTTTTTCCTCTTGTCTTCGTGGTTGGAGCAGACCTGTCAATTTCTCTCTGTTGCAGGAATCCACATGGTCTTGGAGTTGTTTTCTGAAAATATACAAACATATTCTCGACCACAAGTTAATAAAGGAATCTTTTCTATATAATTGATTTGGGATCCATTTTATTTTTGCCCAATCGATTTTCCATTAGACACCATGTGTGTTTAATATATTTTTAATTGATTTCAGAGAGGAAGGGAGAGGGAGAGATAGAAACATCAATGATGAGAGAGAATCATTGATTGGCTGCCTCCTGCATGTCCCCTTCTGAGGATCTAGCCAAAATCCTGGGAATGTGCCCTGACAGAGAATCAAATAATGACCTTCTGGTTCATAGGTCGATGCCCAACCACTGAGCTACACTAACCGGGCTGCCCTATCTATATTAATAAAATATTGAAAACTTCCTAAATGCACAACAGTAGGTAGGTGGCTGAGATAACTCCTATGTACTCACCAATATTATTTTATTTTTCTCTTGGTCATACTGAATTTATTATTGTCCCTATTATTGGATGGGACCACTGGGCTGAGTTCTGTGGGCCAAAGGAATGTGGGCAGAAGTGAGGTGCCTGATTTCTAAACCCACTCCCAAAATTCTCCAGTGTTCTATCTATACACAGGTATTTAAAACATAGAGCTCTTTCCCTAACCAGTGGTCGGCAAACCGCGGCTCCCAAGCCACATGCGGCTTGGGAGCCGCGGTTTGCCGCTCTGTTGATTAATGAGTTTGCCGACCACTGCCCTAACCGGTTTGGCTCAGTGGATAGAGAGTTGGCCTGCGGACTCAAGGGTGCCAGGTTCGATTCTGGTCAAGGGCATGTACCTTGGTTGCAGGCACATCCTCAGTAGGGTGTGTGCAGGAGGCAGCTGATCGATGTTTCTAACTCTTTATCCTTCTCCCTTCCTCTCTTTAAAAAAAATCGGTAAAATATATTTAAAAAAATAAAACATAGAGCTCTATGGATGGGGGAGTTGGGTGAATGAAAGGATTGGAATAAATAATAATGACTATAATATTATAGCAATTATGTTATATAAATTATTACTTTAAGCTTCATATTCTCTCTCAGTTTAAGTAAATTAATGTCTCCCTGTTTTTTAAAATTTTCAGTAATATGTATTGCATTTTGTGTAATGCTTTCCAGCTTATATTTATGTTTCTTTTTTTCAATGACGTATTGTGTTGAATTATTAATCCTTTCCCTAACACAGATAACTTGAATAATCACTACTCCAATACTGAAGTCTCCTAATTTTCCTGACAGTGTCTTAAGTGTTTAGCAGTATTAATCAAACTAAATCTTTACAAAACTTGCCTGAGATACATAATAATAGCCCGATATTATAGATAAGGAAAGTGAGGCATGACAACTTTCATTAAATTGACAGAGTTAAATATGCAGCCAGTAGATGAGCTAGGCTTCAAACCATTCCTAAACACAGATTTGTATTTTTTCTTATTAAACCACTTCTGCATTCTGGAGAATCTCATTTGATTGCTAGAAAGTATTTTAATATACTAATGAGTATATTTGCTTATATTAAATTTCTGATTTATATTTTTGTCTATAATTGAAATTGAGATGTTAAAAATAAAGTTTTACTTCACTTGTACCAACTTCTTAAAATGATGACAATGCCATTTTTCCCTCTGAAATATATATTATAGAATATGAACAATGCTGTCTTAAGAAAGTGAGACTGAGCTCAACTATACAACACTCTCAAGAGTGGAGATTTCAGGATGTCATTCTTTCAATCATTTTCATTCTCTTACTTGATTAGTGTCTATTCAGATTGTAAGTTTCCTGTCCCACGTTTGGTAAAATGTATCTTCCCATAGAATTATTCTGAACATATATTCTTAAAACTAAAAAACAAACAAACCAAAAACACTGCTAAATTTTTTGCCCAAAGCTTCTCTGTGAAATCATAATTTTTAATTTGACCCATAATTTGACCTTTGCCTATTTGAATGGGTATCCGGTGTAAGATTCAAATGTTCTGCTTTAAGAAAGCTTTCTTTTTCCTTCATAGAATAAAAATAATTAGTTTATATACTTAAACCTTGCGGAAGAGTTGCTTTTTGTGTTCTGTATTAACATACCACATGATCTCACTCAGATGTGGAATCCAATGAACCAAATAAAGTGAAGATCAAAATTGGACCCAAAGACATAGAAGCATGAACAGACTGTTAAAACTCAGAGGGAAGGCAGGGGAGGGTAGGTGGGAAGAGATCAAGCCATGAACTTGTATGCATTTATGCATAACAAGTGGACACAGACAATGGGGTGGTGAGGGCTGAGAGCAGAGGACTGGATCAAGCTGGAAGAGATTAATGGGGGGGCAGGGGGAAGGACATATGGAATACTTTCAACAATAAAGATTTAAAAAAGAAAAGATATTGCTATCAGACTACTCTATTAAAATTTTAACTTTAAAATAATGTGCAAAACATGATTTAATTTTAACATGACTTTTTATTGAGTTTTAGAGTGTATTATATATTTCCAAATAGGCATATTTTCTTTAGGACTAGCAGAAAAATACACCCAAATGTCAGACAATTAGAAAATTTTCATTTTAAAACATCTATTGTTGTCCATTTCTTTTGCTGTGCAGAAGCCCTTCAGTTTGATATAGTCTCATTCACTTATTTTTGCCTTTACCTCCCTTGCCTTTGGGGTCAAGTCCATAAAATGTTCTCTACCATCCAGGTCCATAAGTTTGGTACCTATATTTTTTCTATGTGACTTATAGTTTCAGGTCTTATGTCTAAGTCTTTGATCCATTTTGAATTAATTTTTGTACATGGGGACAAACTGCAATCCAGTTTCATTCATTTGCACGTGGCTTTCCAGTTTTCCCAGCACCATTTATAGAGACTATCTTTACTCCAGTGTGCATTTCTGGCTCCTTTATCCAAAATTATCTGTCCATATATGTGTGGTTTTATAGCTGGGCTTTCTATTCTGTTCCATTGATCTGTGTATCTGTTTCTCTGCCATGCTGTTTTGCTTATTGTAGTTCTGTAGTATATTTTGAAGTCAGCTAGCATGATACCTCCAGCCTTGTTCTTCTTTTTTCAGGATTGCTTTGGCTATTCTGGGTCTTTTGTGGTTCCATACAAATCTGATGACTTCTCATTCTATTTCTTTAAAAAATGACATTGGGATTTTGATGGGGATTGCATTAAATCTGTATATTGCTTTGGGTAAAATGGCCATTTTAACTAAGTTGGCTCTTCCAATCCATGTTAGAGGACGGGATAATGAAGATGTGGTATACAGTATATACACAGTGGAATACTACACGGCCATAAGAAAGGATGAAATAGCGTCATTTACAACGACATGGATGGTCCTTGAGAACATTAAGGGAAGTGAAATAAGTCAAACAGAGAAAGCTAAGAACTATTAACTCATATGTGGAATATAAAAATGAAACTTATGTACACAAACAGCAGTGTGGTGATTGCCAGAGGAAAGGGGGAGAAAGGGGCCCTAATATATGGTGACAGAAGATTTGACTTTGGGTGGTGGGCACACGGTCCTATATACAGATTTTGTAGATTAGTAATCCACCCACGTAACCTGTATTTTCATCTAGGCTAATGTCACTCAATAGAATAAAATAAAAATCTATTGAACTTAGTCATTGTACTTAAAAGGATTGCTTATGTATGAACATTAATTTCACTTTTGCAGATGTCTCTCAAAGTTGGTTTCTTTTCCCAATGCATTAAAATATACTAAAAGATAGCAGTGAATTCTAATTGTTTACATACAAAATATTGTAATTTCTGTTTTGATCACAATAATAGGTTACTGTAACATAGTCCTATTTTTTTAAAAAAAGTTTCTCATCAGACACCAGGTCTACTGGCACCTTGATCTTAGATGTCTAGGCTCTCAGAGCAGTGAGAAATAAATGTCTGCTCCTGTTTAAAAAATATCATTGATAAGATAAATTCATAGAACAATCAGAAACATGGAGAAAAGTCTATATTTCAAGAAAAGATATTATGAAGATTGTACTTTTTAAATGTTAAATGATCTCAAATAAAGTATAACTTCAAATATACAGAAAAGAGTCTATCTGGAAGTTTTGGGTTAAGATTGGACGAAGCAGGGGTTAAATTTGTGGGAGGGCAAGGGATGCCAAACTTAGTTCAAATAGGAAACGCAGTGGTGTCCAGGTGTCATGACTTTGGCCTGCCTCCTGTGTTCCTTCAGCACCAGAGGGAGCCAAGCCAGGAAGCTACCTTGCAAGGAATATGTCCATAGCAAGGAAGGCTGCAGATGAAAAATATGTCTCTCTGTCATTAAAAGTGCATAGTTTCCTAATTTAAAAGAAAGGTTAAAGAAGGAGGAGGGTGGCCTGATGGAAGCCCAAAATAAATTAGGAAACATCACTGAGAAAGAGTAGTTACATAATGGGTAGAGGGGAGAAAGTGTTGCTCTAATTGTACAGTAGTCAGCTGGAAAGTCTTCATTTAGAGTAAAAAATGACTGGGTTGTTAATATGCAATGTTAAAATATGACAATGGAGTACAAACTGAAGGTCCTTTATAAAGATACAAAATGTATTTGTATGTTAAATTATTGTTTATTACTCTCACACTACCACTAGTAGTAAGCCACATACCAAGTACGTTCAGCTTATTCTGTTAACTTAAAACTATAGCATGCACATAATGACAGCCTTCATCTGAATACAGTTATTTGTATATATATAATTTGTGTGTGTGTGTGTGTGTGTGTGTATAAATGAGCTATATTTTATTTTTAATATGTTTTTATTAATTTTAGAGAGAGAGAGAAAGACCTATGTGAAAGCAAAACATCAATTGGCTGCCTCCTGCACGCCTCCTGCACCTGGGCTTGTGCCCTGACTGGGAATCCAACTCTCATCACTGCACGGGAGGACATTCAACAAACTGAGCCACTCTGACCAGGGCTATATTTGTTTTTAATAAAACATGCACTCACATATATAAAACTTTCCACTAGGATATGAACTTCCTGAGGTAAGAAACTATTAATTTATCTTTTGTATCCACTCATCATTTAATGTAAATCTTTTCATATAGGAGCTCTCAATGAAACACAATGTAGTTTGTGTTTTTTTATAACCTTTTCACATTTGAATCTAGTACTTAGGAAAAACAATTTCCATGATGGTTTACACTATATCCATAGTGAAATAACTGAATTCCAGGACATTGAGCAATTGATATACTAAAGAGAAGTGGGCATTTAAAAAAATATTGATTGATATGAGAGGTAGAGAGGGTGGGAGGGAGAGAGAGAGAGAGAGAGAGAGAGAGAGAGAGAGAGAGAGAGAGAGATTTGTTGCTCCACTTATTTATGCATTCACTGGTTGATTCTTGTATGTGCCATGACCAGGAATCGAACCCACAACCTTGGCATATTGGGGCAATGCTCCAACCAACTGAGCAACCCAGCCAGGACAAGCAGGGCATTTTTATTTCTTATTATTTAAAAATTTTTATTGATTTCAGAGAGGAAGGGAAAGGGAGCGAGAGATAGAAACATCAATGATGAGAGAGAATCATTGATCAGCTGCCTGCTGCATGCCCCACACCCGGGATTGAGCCTGCAACCTGGGAATGTGTCCTGATCAAGAATTAAACCGTGACCTCCTGGTTCAGAGGTGGATACTAAACCACTGAGCAACACCAGCCAGGCTAGCAGGGCATTTTTACAAAGAAAGAATCTAATGGAAAGAAATCTCTATATCACTAAGTTATTGTTTTTTCTATAAAAATGTATTCCATCCTTCTCCCTGGCAGAGACATTATAATTTCTGTTGGCTAGAATTGGCAGTGCCCTTTTATTTACTCCTCTTACCTCTCATTTAAATATCATGCACTAGACTATCATTCCTGATTTTACTACTTTTTACTGCCTATGGGCTTTTCTCAACTCATTTAAAAGACATTATGCTTTGATAATGGACTGTCTGAAAATGGAACTAAATTATAATTTTTTTAAAACTTCAATTTAATCAATGCCAGAGGCTACCCAGGGATATAGGGCTTCTCATGAAAAGTTCTACTCTAGTCAAACTCTTTATATATTGCATCTTGTTGGAAAGTTTTCAGAGTGTATATGTAGGATGTGGAAAAGTAGGTTTACAGTTGTTCATCTGGAAAATAATACAATAATTAATAAGTAATAATAATAAGTTCTATTTCACATACTCCCAATTGTAAGCCTGCTTTTGCCACATCCTGTACAACATGTGTTGATAAACATGTAAATATATTTGCAAAAGTAATTTTCATCATTATAGCTAATTATCTTATTATAGTGTCTTTGAATTTGTTTAACTTTATTTATGGAATGAACATATAAGAAAGAAGCAATTTTCAGTAGTAAGAACACAGGCCTTAGGATTTGGCAGATACAGCTTTCAATTCTTATTAAGAGTTTTTCTAGGGAGGAATCCAAGATGGAGGCGTAGGTAAACACCTAAACTGCTGCCTCCCACAACAATTTAAACTGCAACTAAAAGACAAAACGTCTATCACCCAGAACCACGGGAAAGCTGGCTGAGTGGAAGTTCTAAAACTAGAAGGAAAGAGAAAAGAGCATTGAGACATGCACGAGCGCTGAAAAGCTGAGGTAGGGAGGCGCGTGATCCGGGCTGGCGGCGGGCGACTGGGTGCGTTGCTTTTTTCAACCTGAACTGAGACAAGCCCCCGATTACTCTGAAATCCAGTCTCTGGGGAGACGCGGGGGACCCAAACTCCTACAGGGAGAAGCTGGACTGTCTGCCAGTGAGAGTGGCTTGCTTGCAGAGCTGCACGCAGGAATAATTGTTTACGGCACTGGGGCACAGGACTCCAGGACGTGGTCGGGGACACAGAGGCGGCTTACTAGCAGCCATTGCTGTTTGCCACGCCCTAACCTAGTGACGCCCTGAGACCCCGCCCCACACAACCTACAAACCCACCCAAGCTCCAAGCAGCTCAATTAGCATAAGAAAGCCTGCCCTATCGCAGCTTAACCTAGAAAACTTGCAGCCCAGATCAGACAGCTCCAAAACCTCCAAACCCCAAGCAAAGAGGAGAAAACTGCAGCTCTCACTGTAGCTCCTGCTGAGTGGTCTCAGACAGTAGCTGACCTGCACCCCATTGGAGATCCAGAAGCCAGTGTACCTAGTGGTCAGTGTGAGACACCAGATTTCAACTCCTCACATCCATAAGTGACACATTCAAGAGGCAGACTCAGCGAGCACCAAAGCCCCACTGAAACAAGTCCTGCCCCATAAGCGTGTCTTCAGCGCAGCACTTCTTCCATTATAGACACAGGGAGTGCTCACAGCTAATTGGTTGGCCTGGAGGACAATTCCTCCCAGCGTACCAACAGCAATTCAGGCTTAACTACACCAAGACTTTGCACTCAGCCCACAAAGGGGTGTACCAAGAGCATCCACATCAGGTGATTGGGGAGGCTGAGCTACTGCCCCCTATAGGTCACCTACCACACAAAGCCACTCCATCAACACAGGGAAGCAGCCAAAATGCAGAAACAAAGAAACATGTCACGAATGAAAGAAACGGAGGAAAGCAAACTACTGGATGACATAGAGTTCAGAACCACATTTATAAGGTTACTCAAGAATCTTCTAAAAACCGCCGAGAAACTTGATGACACTTCTGAGGAGCTTAGTGAGACCTTCAAGGACCTTAATGAGAATGCCAAAAAAATGGAAAAGGATCAGTCAGAAATGAAGCATACACTGTCTAAAATAAAGAATATACAGAAACTCAACTGTAGATCAACATACCCCAAGAATCAAACCAAAGATCTGAAATATGTGGAAACAAAAAACATCCAACCAGAAAAAAAAAAGCAAAAAGAATCCAAAAATATGAAGATAATGTAAGGAGCCTCTGGGACAACTTTAAGCGAAACAACATCCGAATTTTTGGGGTGCCAGAAGAAGGGAGAGAGCAAAATATTGAAAACCTATTAGAAGAAATAATGACAGAAAACTTTCCCTACCTGGTGAAAGAAATAAACTTACAAGTTCAGGAAGTGCACAGAACCCCATACAAGAGGAACCCAAAGAGGACCACACCAAGACACATCATAATTAAAATGCCAAGGGCAAAAGACAAAGAGAGAATATTAAAAGCAGCAAGAGAAAAACAGTTAATTACCTACAAGGGAGTACCCATACGACTGTCAGCTGATTTCTCAGCAGAAACTATGCAGGCCAGAAGGGAGTGGCAAGAAATATTCAAAGTGATGAACAGCAAGAACCTACAACCAAGATTACTCTACCCAGCAAAGCTATCATTCAGAGTTGAAGGTCAGATAAAGAGCTTCACAGACAAGAAAAAGCTAAAGGAGTTCATCGCCACCAAACCAGGATTACATGAAATGCTGAAGGGTATTCTTTAAGAAGAAGAAGAAGAAGAAAAAGGTAAAGATAAAAATTATGAACAACAAAATGACATCAAATACATACCTACCAACAAGTGAATCTAAAAATCAAGTGAATACAAAATCTGAAGAACAGAATGGACTGGTGAATATAATAGAATCAGGGACATAGAAAGGGAGTGGACTGACGATTCTCAGGGGAAGCAAGTGTGAGGGGTGCGGGAAGAGATTGGACAAAAATCTTACTCCTATGGATGAAGACAGTGGCGGGGGGTAAGGGCATGGGGTGGGGTGGGGAATCAGGTGGAGGGGAGCTATGGTGGGAAAAAAAAGTGGAACACCTGTAATAATCTGAACAATAAAGATTTAATTAAGAAAAAAAAAAGAGTTTTTCTAACTATGTAACCTTGGTGACATTACTTAACTTCTCTGAGTTACCCATCTGGAAAATTATGACAAGCCCTATAACAAAGGTCTGAATTAGGTAACATTGTAAATCACTAGCCTTCGAAAACATTAGCATTCCCCCCAGAGAAAAGTGAGAAAAGCTACTAGTTTAAATATAGATCCTATTTGGTTATTTTATTTTCTCTCTAGAATACATGACAACCAAAAGAAAATGATATATTTGCCCAGCAACCTAATCTACTTATGACTACCTTAAATAAAAAAATACAAAACAAAATACTAAAAACCAGATTCAATGAGAATTCCTAAACTGGCTATAGATCTTCTGGTAAAATTTTAATTAACTAATCATTTTATGATGAATTTAGAAAGTATGTTTATTTCTGCAAGTATATATACAGTGCTTGATGGACTTAGCACAGATTTAAAACAAAGGTAGGAAAATTTAGTATTTTTGAAATACATCCATGGTAATGTTTTTATGTCCCTTCAGTAATGATGATACCCTCTATCAAATAGTTGTTCAAGCCACTTATCTTGGATTAATTTTTCACATTTCTATTTCCTTCACTATGCCATATTCAATATGTTGTTAAGTCCATTGTCCTCTACCTCCAAGATATATCTCCAATATGTCATTTACTCTTCATATCCACTACTATAATAGTACAAACCACTGTTATCTCTTATTTGAACTATTACATCAGTCTCCTGTATTGCATAATGGCTGCAATAAAAGAAACACCTTAAATAACCATTGCTTTCAAAAGTTAGCTGTTTTTTGTACATATATGTCCAATTTCCCCACCACCATTTATTGAGTAAATATCTTTACCTCATACTATGTTTTTGTCTCCTTTATAAAATATTTTTAAATAAATCTTTATTGTTCAGATTATTACAGGTGTTCCACTTTTTTTCCCCCATAGCTCCCCTCCACCTGATTCCCCACCCTACCCCATGCCCTTACCCCCCGCCACTGTCTTCAACCATAGGAGTAAGATTTTTGTCCAGTCTCTTCCCGCACCCCTCACAACTGCTTCCCCTGAGAGTCGTCAGTCCACTCCCTTTCTATGTCCCTGATTCTATTATATTCACCAGTCCATTCTGTTCTTCAGATTTTTTATTCACTTGATTTTTAGATTCACTCGTTGGTGGGTATGTATTTGATGTCATTTTGTTGTTCATAATTTTTATCTTTACCTTTTTCTTCTTCTTCTTCTTCTTAAAGAATACCCTTCAGCATTTCATGTAATCCTGGTTTGGTGGCGATGAACTCCTTTAGCTTTTTCTTGTCTGTGAAGCTCTTTATCTGACCTTCAACTCTGAATGATAGCTTTGCTGGGTAGAGTAATCTTGGTTGTAGGTTCTTGCTGTTCATCACTTTGAATATTTCTTGCCACTCCCTTCTGGCCTGCATAGTTTCTGCTGAGAAATCAGCTGACAGTCATATGGGTACTCCCTTGTAGGTAACTAACCGTTTTTCTCTTGCTGCTTTCAAGATTCTCTCTTTGTCTTTTGCCTTGGCATTTTAATTATGATGTGTCTTGGTGTGGTCCTCTTTGGATTCCTTTTGTTTGGGGTTCTGTGCACTTCCTGGACTTGTAAGTCTATTTCTTTCACCAGGTAGGGAAAGTTTTCTGTCATTATTTCTTCTAATAGGTTTTCAGTATTTTGCTCTCTCTCTTCTTCTGGCACCCCAAAAATTCGGATGTTGGTACGCTTGAAGTTGTCCCAGAGGCTCCTTACACTATCTTCATATTTTTGGATTCTTTTTTCTTTTTGTTTTTCTGGTTGGGTGTTTTTTGTTTCCTCATTTTTCAGATCTTTGGTTTGATTCTTGGGGTACGTTGATCTACAGTTGAGTTTCTGTATATTCTTTATTTTAGACAGTGTATGCTTCATTTCTGACTGTCCTTTTCCATTTTTTTGGCATTCTCATTAAGGTCCTTGAAGGTCTTACTAAGCTCCTCAGAAGTGTCATCAAGTTTCTCAGCGGTTTTTAGAAGATTCTTGAGTAACCTTATAAATGTGGTTCTGAACTCTATGCCGTCCAGTAGTTTGCTTTCCTCCGTTTCTTTCATTCGTGACATGTTTCTTTGTTTCCGCATTTTGGCTGCTTCCCTGTGTTGATGGAGTGGCTTTGTGTGGTAGGTGACCTATAGGGGGCAGTAGCTCAGCCTCCCCAATCACCTGATGTGGATGCTCTTGGTATACCCCTTTGTGGGCTGAGTGCAAAGTCTTGGTGTAGTTAAGCCTTAATTGCTGTTGGTACGCTGGGAGGAATTGACCTCCAGGCCAATCAGCTGTGAGGACTCACTGTGTCTATAAGAACTGCTGTGCTGGAGACACGCTTATGGTGCAGGACTTGTTTCATTGGGGCTTTGGTGCTCGCTGAGTCTGCCTCTTGAATGTGTCACTTATGGATGTGAGGAGTTGAAATCTGGTTTCTCACACTGACCACTAGGTATACTGGCTTCTGGATCTCCAATGGGGTGCAGGTCAGCTATTGTCCGAGTCCACCCAGCAGGAGCTACAGCGAGAGCTACAGTTTTCTCCTCTTTGCTTGGGGTTTGGAGGTTTTGGAGCTGTCTGATCCGGGCTGCAAGTTTGTTAGGTTAAGCTGCGAGGATAGGGCAGTCCATTCATATGCAAAAGCTGCTTCTTGGAGCTTGGGTGGGTTTGTAGGTTGTTTGGGGCAGGGTCTCAGGGCATCACTAGGCTAGGACGTGGCAAACAGCAATGGCTGCTAGTTAGCCATCTCTGTGTCTCCCCCGTCCCGTGCCCCAGCGCAGATAAACAATTATTCCTGTGCGCAGCTCTGCAAGCAGGCCCCCCTCACTTTCCGACCCGGTAGCAGACAATCCCGCTTCTCCCCGTAGGAGTTTGGGTCCCCCGCGTCTCCCCAGAAACTGTATTTCAGAGTAATCGGGGGCTTGTCTCCCCTTTGGGTTGAAAAAAGCAACGCCTTCTGCCAGCCCAGATCCCGTGCCTCCATTCCTCAGCTTTTCAGCGCTCGTGCACGTCTCAGTGCTCTTTTCTCTTTCCTTCTAGTTGTAAAACTTCCACTCAGGCAGCTTTCCCGTGGTTCTGGGTAATAGACGTTTTGTCTTTTAGTTGCAGTTTAAATTGTTGTGCGAGGCAGCAGTTTAGATGTTTACCTACGCCACCATCTTGGATTCCTCTCTCTCCTTTATAAAATATTAATTGACTATAAAGGCATGGGTTTATCTCTGGGCTCTCTATTCTGTTCCATTGATCTATATATCTGTTTTTATGCCAGCATCATGCTGTTTTGATTACTATGGCTTTGTAGTATAGTTTGATATCAGGTAGCATGATTCCTCAAACTTTGTTCTTCTTTCTTAAGAATGCATTGCCTATTTGAGGTCTTTTGTGGTTTCATATACATTTTTTGCAATATTTGTTCTTCTGTGTCTTGATAGAAATTGCATTGAATCTATAGATTGCTTTGAAAAGTATGGACATTTTAATGATGTTAATTATTCCTATCCATGAACAGAGTATATGCTTTCACTTATTTGCATCTTCTTTAATTTCTTTGGTCTGTGTCTGATAATTTTCTGAGTATAGGTCTTTTACATCCTTAGTTAAATTTATTCCTAGATATCTTATGTTTTTTAAGCCATTGTAAATGGGTATACAATGCACAATAACAAATTCAAAATGGATTTAAGAATTCAGTGTTAGAATTGAAACCATAAAAGTTCTAGAAGAAAACATAGACAGTAAAAAAAAAAAAATCTCAAACATTTCTCTTAGCAATATTTTTTTTCTTATATGTTGCCTTGGGCAAGGAAAACAAAAGAAAAAATAAACAGATGGGACTACATCAAACTAAAAAGGCTTTGCACAGCAAAGGAAACCAACAAAATAAAAAGACAACCCACTAAATGAGAGAACATATTTGCTGATATATCTGATATGAGCTTAATGTCCAAAATTTATGGGGAACTTATAAAATTCAACACTGAAAAAAGAAGTAATTCAATTAAGAAATGGGCAAAGGACCTGAATAGACACTTCTGCATAGAGGGCATACAGATGGCCAATAGACACGTGAAAGGATGCTCAGCATCACTAATCATCAGAGAGATGCAAGTTAAAACCACAAGGACATGTCGCTTTACACCTGTCAGCGTGGCTATCATCAGTAAATCAACGAACAGCAAGTGCTGGCAAGGATGCGGAGAAAAGGGAACACTCGTGCACTCCTGGTGGGAATGCAGATTGGTGCAGCCACCATGGAAAGCAGTATGAAGTTACCTCAAAAATTAAAAATGGAACTTTCTTATGACCCAGCAATTCCACTTCTGGGAATATATCCAAAGATACCAGAAACACTAATTCAAAAGAATAATTCATTGCAGGGTTATTTACAATAGCCAAGATTTGGAAGCCGCCCAAGTGCCTATCAGTAGATGAATGGCTAAAAATGCTGTGGTACACTTACACAATGGAGTACTACTTGTCTGTAAAAAGAAGGAAATCTTACCTCTTGCAACATCATGAATGGACCTGGAAAATATTATGGTAGGTAAAGTAAAACAGTCAGATAAAGACAAGTACCTTAGGATTTCACTGGCATGTGGAATTTAATGAACAAAATTGACAAAGTGGGGACAGACTCATGAATACAGAGAACAGACTTAACTGCTGTTAGAGGGGAGGGAGGTGGGACTGGGTGGGAATGGTAGAGGGGTTAAGCAAAGAAAAAGAGAAAGACTCATGGACACAGACAATAGTATGGTGATTACCAGAGGGAAAGCTGGTGGGGGGAAGTAGGAGAGAGTAAAGGGGAATAAATGGTGATGGAATAAGACTTGAATTTGTGTAAGTTATTTTGGTAAACACAAAATACACTATACAAGTTATGTATTGTAAAATTGTACCCATGAAATATATATATATATATATATATATATTATTAGCAATATCACCCTTATAAACTCAATTTAAAAAGTTGTTTCTTCCCTAAGATAAATGTAAAGTTAAAATAACCCAAAGCTGGCATGATGGTTCTACAAAGTTGTTAGAGAAGCAAATTCCTTCCTTTTCACCATGTAGGTGTGACTTTAAGCTCATGGTCCATGATGACTTCAAGAACTCCAGCAGCAATATGGGAAAAAGAGGGCAGAAGGGTGTGTTTCTTTCTCTTTAAAAGGACTACCTAAAAATGCACATGACACAATTTTTCATAGCACTGGCCAGAAATGAATTCCATGGCCCACAAGTTACAGGGGGCCTGGAAAATATCTTTAAGTCAATGTGACCAGCTAACAGTTTGGGTTCTGTTTTTATCTGGTTCTTGTCTACCACTCTGCATACTGTTGTAGTATGTTCCCATTATGTCTCCAGCTATCTAATTATATACTAAATTATCCCATTTCATGGTCTTAATACACTCTCTGTTCTCTGCTCAGAGATTTCTAACACCATTCCTCCTTAAATAACTTCTTATATTTTAGGTTTTACTATAATATCACTTAATTGAGTGGATCTTCCCTGATAATCCAATGAAAATTGCCTCTTTCCATCAACTCTCTCTCAGAGGACCAACTTTTTTTCCTTCATAACATGAATTATCAATGACATTTATTTATCTGTTCTTTTTCTTGTTGGATTTCAGTCTAAAAGGTCTATGAGGATGTGGAATATGTTTCCTTTTTATCAGTGTTTAGTGCCTAGTGCATAGTATATGCTCAATAAGTATTAAAAAGTGAAAAGGTAAGGAAAAAAGGGATTAAGGAAAGAAGACAGAAAATATAAAGTTTTATGGGATGATTGATACTTTAGCTTTCATCTTCCTATTAGTCAATTTTCCATTTTTTCTTGTCTAACAGTTATAATTCAGAAAAAATACATTCAATTCAACAAATATTCATTGACTGAATCATTTGATCATAATGTGAAAACAATCAGAATTGATCTTGAAATGCTTGCTTTTTTGAAATAATATTTTGAAAGTCATATCCACTGGATTCAACTCTCCAGGTGAAAATGAAACAGAGTGAATCCAAACGTTTTAAATCATGTTTAACACAATGTCCCAAGAAACTACTCTGAATAGCTTTCTGAATCATGTTTATGGATAAAACCTAACAGACCTCTTTGCAAGTCCAGGCACAAAAATATAGGGATTAATTTCATGAATGTTTAAAAAGTGCCCTGTCTGCTGCTGTATTTGTTTGTAATGAAGTGAAAGTATATTAAAAAGTCTTTTGCCTATATGGTAAGGAATATGAAGGTATTCTAGTGAATATAAAATCAGTTATTTTCTCTAGAAATCAATCCAGTTGGGTTAAGTGTCCCTGAATATCTTATGAAAGTTTGCCAATCCTAAACACCTCTCTTGAACTTGCTTTGTGTTCAATTGTCAATAGCAATATCTTGTTTTTGCCTTTCCCTGAATGACACTTCAGTAATAAAAAAAACACAATTAATTGAAACGAATATTCGTCTTGAATAACATTCTCAGTGCTCATAACTATTCTAATTTGTAGTATGATTAGTTTAATTTATAGACATTTCTGTCATATTATGTTGGTGTTCCATTTGGAGTTTTATCTATTTTTTTCTCATCATTTATCTGGGTTCACTTGTTATTTTGTTTAGCCTTTCCTTAAAATTTAAATTTCCACTCATTTTACTTTCCACAAGCCATCTTTCAGATGTTCATACATTTAAAAAAAAAAAAAACTTATGCCAAAGAACACTTTATAACATTGGTGAAACAGTGCACTGCCAATACTTTTAGCTGAGCTATATTTTATTTTTAATGAAAGGAAGTATTAGTAATGAAAGGAAGTATTCTCATTGGAGAATATGTTTCCAGCTCAGTCACATTTCCATTTGGCTGCTTTGTAGACATTTTTTTTTCTTAAGAAGGATTTATCAGAGACTCATAAGAAAGGAAAAGGCTTTTGAAAGCCATTACCCTGCTACCAGAAAGTGAGTACATTTTTGATGTAATAGTCATCATCATGTATGAAAATTATTTTCACCTAAACAGAACACAATTCTTCGTGTCTAATATAATTACAATGCACGTTTAGTAGCTCATTTGCCTCAAAATATGGATGCTGTAGTAGGTACAATGATACCCTCCCCCCCTCCCTCCCCCATGGATATCCACATCCTAATCCCAGGATTCTGTGAATATGTTAAGATTGCATTGTATTCGTTTCCTATGATTGTTGTAATAAATTACCACAAACTTAGTAGCTCAAAACAATATAATTTTATTATGTTACTAGAGGCCTGATGCACGAATTATGCATGGGTGGGGTCCCTTGGCCTGGCTGGTGATTGGGGCCACTCAAGGCCCATTGGCTGGGGGAAGGGACTGTAGGAGGTTGGCCAGCCAAGGGAGGTTGGCTGTGGGAGTGCACTGACCACTAGGGGGCAGCTCCTGCATTGAGCGTCTGCCCCCTGATAGTCAGTGCATCGTCATAGTGACCATTTGACGGGTCGTTTGATCAACCAGTTACAAAGATCGCTTAGGCTTTTATGTACATAGACTAGAGGCCCGATGCATGAAATTCATGAAAGGCTTGGGCCCCGCCGCCACGGCAGCCGCCTTTGCCTTGGCCCCTGCCTGCTGCCGCCATGGCCACCTCGGCCCTTGCAGCCCCAGCTTCGTCCGGAAGGTCATCCAGAAGTACGTCCTGAAGGACATCCAGTCTAATTAGCATGTTATGCTTTTATTATTATAGATAATTCTGAATGTTAGAGTTTTAAAATGAGTCTTCAGGGCTGCATTCTTTCTGAGGGCTCTAGGGTAATATCTGTTACTTATCTTTTTTAGCTTCTAGAGGCCACATTCATTCCTTGGCTAGTGGTTCTTTCTATCTTCAAAGGCAGCAATATAACAGTTTTACAGCAGATTTACAGCTCTCTTTATTTTCTTCCCTTCCTCCCCCTCCCTCTCCCTTCCTTTGCTTTACTCTCCTCCCTTTTTCTCCCTCTTTCTCTCTCTGTCTCTGTCATTTTATCTCTCTGTGTGTGTCTCTGTCTGTTTATCTGTCACTGAGTCACCTGCCTCCATTTTATAAGCACCCTTTTGATGACATTGGGCCCCCGCATGAATAATCCAGGATAATCTTCCCTTTTCTTGGTCCTTCACTTAATTGCATCTACAAAATCTCCTGTGCCATGTAAAGTACCATATTCACATGTTCTGGAGATGAGGATGTGAACATTTTGAGGGGGTGTTTTTCAGCCTACCATAGTTGCAGATAAAATCATCCTTGCTAATAAGCCAATTTAAACTAAGGAGATTATTTGGATCATTCAATTAGGCCTAGTGAAATTACAAGGGTCCCTGAAAGGAGAGAGGGAGGCAGAAGAGTAGGTCAGAGAGATGCAATGTGAGAAGGGCCCAATCTGCTGCTGCTGTCTTTAAAAATGAAGAAAGGAGTCCATGGGCCAATGTTAGGAGCCTCTAGAAGCAGGAAAAGCCAGATCTCCCATAAAGCAATGCAAAACAGCCCAGAGGACACTTAGGTTTTAACCCACGGAGACCGGTGTGAAACCTCTGACTTATAGAACTGTAAAATAACTTTCTGTTGTATTAAACCACTAATGTATAGTAATTTGTTAACAGCAGCAACAGGAAACAAAAACAAGGACCCATTTTTCCCCCCTAAAAAGACTGTTCTTTTTTTTTATTATTGTTGGAAGTATTACAAATAGTAGTACATATGTCTTCTTTTTTCCCCCCATTGACCTCCTGCCGGCCCCCCCTCCCCCCCAGTATATGCCTTTACCTGCCCCCCCCCCAGTGTCATGTATCCATTGGTTATGCTTATATGCATGCGTATAAGTCCTTCAGTTGATCTATTACAGCCCACCCCCCCCCCAACCTCCCCTGCCTTCCTGATGTAGTTTGACAGTCTGTTCAATGCTTCTTTGCCTCTGTATCTATTTTCCCCCCATTTCTTTCCTTTAAAAAATCTTGCCTCTGCAGACTAGAAATAAACATATAATAACAAAAAATGTTTGAGTCCCAATTTCAATGTCCAACAGTTCCTTATGTGTACAAACAAGGACCCATTTTTGAAAAATAGAAAACTTTTGCATAGTCTTGTAACATTTGTCATATGAGACAATTCATAATACATTTAAATAATGAATCAAATTATGAGAGGTGTGTACTTCCATGAGAGCATTGCTGCTTCACTTATTCTTTAGACCACTTGAGTAGCTCAGGTACTGGGAAAAATAGTTCTTGAGTTGATGAGTTTGTGAACATAGTCATTGTCCTGCTTTAAATATCAGACAGGGAGAATATAGTACCTACTGTGACATTCAGTGCATTTGATATCTTTTAGACATATTTAAGTATAAGTTCGTAATCTTCAAATTGGTATCAACAATCCCAGGCAATCAGAGAAATATCTGTTTTTGTAAGCCAATTTCTGAAATAGTTTAATTTAGTTGAAATAATAGTTTGTAATCCACAAATGTACATATCTTAATTTTATATGCTACTTTTTGATTATTCTCTTATTAGAGGCCCAGCGCACAAAATTTGTGGGTGGGTATGGTCCCTAGGCCTGGCCTGCAATCAGGGCCATCTTCCCTGCTATCCACAGCTGGCCCCGCCCTCTCCACTCCCCACTCCACCCGGGTTCCCCACTCACCATCAAGCGATCCGAGCCTGGCTGAGGAAAGGGACCAAGAGGTGGTCAGATTGCCTCATAGTGACTGGTGGAGCAGGCGTTCTGGTCATTCCACCATTAGGGTCAACTTGCATATTACCCTTTTATTATATAGGATATTGTATAGGTTATGTGTTATTTGCCTAATAGCCACACCTAACAAGAAATGCTAAAAAGATGGATGGCATTTTATTTTGAAGATAGGTTATCCACTAGGAAATGGCCTTTAAAATGGCATTGGCTATAGTTAATATAAGAAATGTTTTCATTTTCCACAAGTACTCAGAATTCTGTGTGTGATATCATTACTATCTATATTATGTAATTTTTAACATCATGTGGTTCTCAGGTGCTCATTTTTGGATCCAATTACCAGTGTTTGAATATTAATTGAGCTACATGTCAGCTTTGAGACTTTGGGCAATTTAAACTTCTAATTCCTCACTTTTTCTCCTTGTAAAAGTAGGAGGATGCTAATAATACCCACTTCAAAGTGAATTAAATGTGTCGTGGTTGCCAGACTCACAGATGGCCATCTATGATTGATCCCTGCCTCCTGGTCTTTACGGTGTGTAGTCCTAATCGGCTGCCCTGTACTGAACCTGTCTGTGGAGAGCGTCATGTCAGGACAAACTGTGGTCTCTAGCAAACAGCTACCATGTTGGAGTCCTATATCTTCATCAAGCCTTCAAATGACTACAGCTGTTCTGGCTATTTCATGTAAATGGATTTATAGGTTATGTAAATTTTTCCCACCCATGGGGGTTTTTGTTAACTTAGCATAAATGTTTTTACAGTTCATCTACACTGTAGCATGTATCAATACCTTATTTCTTTTTATGGCTGAATAATTTTCCATGTATGAATATACCATATTTTGCTTATCCATCCAATGGCTGGTGGATAGTTGGGCTGTTTCCACCTTTGGGTATTGTAAATAGTGCTGTAATGAACACATGAGTACACATATTTGCCTGAGTACCTGTTTTCTATTCTTTGCATATACAGGGTGGGCAAAAGTAGGTTTGCAGTTGTGAGTACATGAAACACAGAATTTATTGTTATATTATTCTTTGTCTATTGTATTATTTATCTTCTTTTTATTATTTCATATCCTTACTTATGACTTATCTTTTAGGTAATGATGGCTGGTAATTTAACAAACAACCAACAAAAGTGGATACTTAAACCTATTTTTGCTCACCCCTGTATATTTAGGAGTAGAATTGCTGGGCTATATGGTTATTTTATGCTTACATTTTGGAAAACTGTAAAACCGTTTTCCACGGCTGCTACCCCATTTCACACTCTTATCAAAAATGTTTAAGGATTCCAATTTCTCTACAACATGGACAAAGTTTATTTTCCTTTCTTAAAAAAATAATAGCCAACGTAGTGAGTGTAAAGTTGTATCCCATTGTGAGTTTGAGTTTCATTTTCCTAATGATTAATGAAGTTGAGCATCTCTTCATGTGCCTATTGGCCATTTATATATCTTCTCTGGAGAAATGTCTATTCCAGGCCAATTTTTAAAATTGGGTTGTTTTTTTGTTGTTGAACTGTGAGAGTTATTTTTTAATATTCCAAATACAGGCCTTTATCAGACATTTGATTTGCAAATATTTTCTTCATTCTATTAGTTGTCTTTTCATTTTCTTGATAATATCATTTGTTGCATAAAATTTTAAAATTTGGATGAAATCCAAATTACCCATTTTTCCTTTTGTAGCATGTGTGGTTTTCTTCTAAAAGTCTCACAGTTTTAGATCTTATACTTAGAGTGTTGAACCAATTTGAGGTCATTTTTGTATATAGCATGAGACAGGGGTCCAACTTCATTTGTGTGCATTTGTATGTCCAGTAGACACAACATCATTTGTTGAAGAGAATATTTTCCCCCTTTGAATGGTCTTTGTGCCCTTTTCGAAAAATCAATTGGTCATAGATGTATAGGTTTCCTTCTGGACTCTCAATTCTATTTCACTATCTATGAGTCTATGCTTATCCCAGTACCACACTTTTTTGATTACTGTAGTTTTGTAGTAAGTTGAAATCAAGAAGCGTGAATCTTTCAAGTGTGTTCTTTTTAAAACATTGTTTTGTAAATTTGAGATCCTTTGCATTTCTATATGAATTTGAGAATTGACTTTTCTGCAAAAACACTATTGAAAAATTGACAGAAATTACATTAACTATGTAGTTTGCTGTAAATAGTACTGCTATCTTAATAACATTAAGTCTCCAATCCATGAACAGAGGATGTCTTCCCATGTATTTAGGTCATCTTTAATTTCTTTCAGTAATATTTTGTCATTTTCAGTGTACATGTCTCTCATTTTCTTGGCTAAATTTATTTATAAGTATTTTATTATTTTGGATGGTAATGTATATGATATTTGTTTTTAAATTTCTTTTTAAGATTGCTCATTTCTTGTGTATACAGACACACAGTTTTGTGTGCAGATCTTAAAATTGCAAATTTGCTGATTTTTTTTTTTGGTTAGTTCCAGCAGTTATGTATTCATTGGGATTTTCTACCTGTAAGATCATGTTATCCATGAATAAATATAGATTTACTTCTTTTTTTCAAGCTTGGATGCATTTTATTTCTCTTCATTGCCCAGTTGTTCTGGCTAGAACTTCTAATACTAAGTTGGCTAGAAGTGGTGAAAGTGGGAAGCCTTGTCTTGTTCCTGATCTCAGTTTTTGACCCTTGATTATGATGTTAGTTGCTGGAATTTTACACATGTCTTTTATCATGGTGAGAAAGTTCTCTCCTTTTCCTAGTTTGCCGAGTGTTTTGATGATGAAGAGGTGGCTGCTCCCCAAATGCCAGTCAGATGACAACATTTATTGCTCCCAAACTTTTGCCACAATGGTAAACTTTTGTCATATACAATGACTTTTGTCCTTATAACCCATTACTTCCATTCCTGCCCTTAATTTTTGAACCAGCCAATTAAATAAGTTCAGGAGCATGCAGAGCACATTATGATATAAAGAAACATACACTTTGCCTACAGTGTCCAATAAACTAGACAATGTATGTAGAAGATAGCAAAACCAGGAATGCGATATATTGTAACATATTCAAAACCCAAGACCATACACAAGAAGCATGAACTTTAGTTTCCTCTTATTTTCATTCTATATTATTAAAATAGTAATGTAGTTATTTCTAACATCTATTCAAAATAAATGTTTGTATGCCTATAGTTCATTTAAAGAAATTATTTTAAAATGGCTAATTTTATAGTGAATAGCTGCAAATGTTATTTTAAAGGAAATAATTGAACCAACATAATTAATTGTATTCTATTTTATTTGGAAAAAATTACAAGTAGGTAATTCACAAATATATGTTTGTTTTTCTAGTGAGAGTTGTAAAGTCATTAAAAATACTTGGTAATTTGTGGCCAAATTCATGAATTTAGTGCATGGTATGACAAAGGCTACATGATGGAAATGTGGGCGTGTGCTCTCTGTTGCTAGCTACTAAACTGAGGTGGATAAGATACTTTGAGATTATTTTTGGTAATACCTAGATTTAATGTTTTTATTTTTAAGTAATTTCAGATTTACCTAAAAGTTGCAAAAATAATAGAAACTACTCCAATGTACCTTCATCCAATTTATCCAAATGTTACTATTTTACAATGTTTGCTATATCACTTTATCATGCTCTCTGTCTTTCTCTTTTGCTGTCTCTTCTCCTCTCTCTATATCTATCTATCATCTATCTATCTATCTATCTATCTATCTATCTATCTATCTATCTATCTATCTAAAAAGTCTCCCTCATGTTCTTGAAACCACTCCTGCACAATACAAACACCGTGGCAAGGCACATTGTCTTATTGGAAGAAGCCATCTCCATTGGGATACACCATCAACATGATAGGATGAACTTGATCATCAATGATACTTAGATACATTGTGCTATTCAGATGTTATTCCACATGAATTAAAGGGCCCAAATCATGCCAGGAAAACATGCCCCAAACCATAACACTGCCCCCACCAGCTTGAAGGGTTGTACTCATGCATGTGGGGTGCATGCTTTCATGCTGTTTCTGCAAAATTCTCACTCTGCCATCTGCAACTGGAAACGTGATTCATCGGATCACATAACTTTTTCCAATGCTCAACTGTCCAATCCTGGTGTTCCTGTGTGAATTGAAGACGTTTTCTCTTGGTAACTGCCGACAGCAAAGGTGTTCGAACAGGCCTTTGGCTTCCATATCCCATATGATTCAGTGTACTGCTAATTTGCCTAGAAACGTCAGGTGGTCATAATAATCTGGCCACTCAATATATATATATAAAAGGCTAATATGCTAAATGTCCTTTCCTCTGTCTGAGTAATGACATCACGTAGCAACACCCGGCTTCCTCTCCCTAGTGACGACTAGCCTCCTTGCAGTTTCTTCAGCCCAGGAACACCACCTGCTTTATAGCCAGGTGGAAGCATTTCACACTTTAACCAAATGTCTGTGAAGCGTTTTCCCATGCCTCATCTCATTTGATCCTCACAAAGTCCTGGAGTAGGTAGATAGGAGACTCAGTGGAGTCCTATTTTATTTTCATTAGCCGGAAAACGGAGATTTAGGAAGCTTAGAAACTTGACCCAACTGAAAAGAAGTAAGAAATGGTAGACCTTGAAAATGACTTCAGGTTTTCTCACTGCGCAGAATATAGTCAAATTCTGCTGCAGTTAAATAATTTACCCTTTGTTCTCCCTGCATGATCTACAATATTAATCTGCTTTGCGTTAGCATTTAATGCTGTGTTGCTGACAATTACCTAAAAGAGAAATTGGGGTGCTTCACTGGGCTAGAAAAGGTTTAGCTAAGTCAAAAAGCAGGACTAACTAAGCAAGTTTATTCTATATCTATAAAAGGCTAAGTTGACTCGTGCATGTGCGATATATATAAAGCTCTAGCTGGAGCCAATTGAATGCGTGGGTTTCCTTCTGTCATTGTCGATCATAAATTCGGTTGGCACTTCTATTATACAGAAAGGGCAAATAGCAATATTAAAATATTTCTTCTAATTAATTTCCTTTCAATGTGCACGAATTTATGCACCAGGCCACTAGTCTCTCTCTCTCTCTCTCTCTCTCTCTCTCTCTCTCTCTCTCTCTCTCTATATATATATATATATATATATATATATATATATATGTTTCTTCTTAATTATTTAAGAGTAAGTTGAAAATGTGATGTCCCTTCACCCCTTAAATATTTTATTATGAATTTTCAAAAAATATAGACACTCACTTTTATAATCACAATAGTTAGCAAAATCAGTAAACTAAAACTATAAGCCTTTTTTACATTTTCCTAATTATCCCATCACTGTCCTTCATAGTAACAATAGCAGCAACAAAGAAAATATAAACTAAAATTTTCCCAGGATTCAATCTAGGATTACACTTTATGTTTAGTTGTTATGTATTGAGATAATTTTCATGATAGTGGTTGGATGGCCATGACAGTCAATGTGTCTTTGATTTTTTGTTATTTCTCCCCTGTTGGGCTGATAAAATCTTGTCTCTGAAACTGTGTTTCTAATTCTATTTTCATTCTCTTCAAATGGCTGTTCTCACTTTGTAATAATTATTTTATACAGTAGGTTTTCATAATGATGGCTTCCTAAATGGCAATATCATTTAATGTGAGACCAAATAATGAAAAATTATATCAAAAAGTATTTGCAGTAATTTAAAACCTTAAATGTGATGGTATTCTCTTAAAATACTATTTCAATATTAACTAATAAGGATTCGTTTATTAACTTGTTTACTGATATAAAACAATTGATTATCCATCTGCCTCTGTAGCAAAAGTTTTAGTGTACCTGCATATTGTATTAAATAATATTTTAGTCTTCATCTATTTAATTATATTGAATACAAGATATTTCAGATCTTCATTTGCTGTGTATAAATATATTATATTTTATGGATGTGATCTCACCTTAATATATTGATCTCTAGAAATAAGCAATATATGAGCTACAATTTAACAATTCAAGGATTTAATTTGAAAAAGACAGTCAATAACTTGCACCTTGAAACAATAGCTTCATTCCTCTTGCTCATAATGCAGTAACTGCTCCTCTGCTGCTATCAATGTCAACAAAAATGTGTCAGTGCAGTGGTTATAACTAGATGAACTTGGTCAGTTTCCTAAACAGAGATAATTTCAACATCAGAAATGTTGTATTTGGGTGTTACGCCACTTAAGAATTAATGTCAGCTTCTTCCTTGGCCTTCCTTCCTTACATTTGTGAAGATTTAGAATGGCAATATTCCAAACACAATAATCAGTCCTTTCTCTCATGTGCTGTTCTTACATTTGTATCTGTTAAAATTTAATATGATAATTTTAAAGTTTTCCAATCAGTAAACACATTTTTCCCTGTGTATATATAGGCCAGCTTTGAGTGGTGAGTATTCATTTTATTCTGTGGCATATTAACATGCAGCATACATTTTGACTCTGAACATATTACCTATGAGAGATTTTTCACTGCACTTGCTTCTGCTGCTATTGGTTGGCAGCACAGCGAAGTCCCCATTCCCTTCTTTCCTACTTGTTACCCTAAAATATATTATGAACATTATAAAAGAAACTGGAACTGATTTCAGTAGTTAGTGAAATAAATGGAAATATTAAAACAGCGCTTTCTATTTAATGGGCTCTGCCAGATTCTTCAGTAGATGATAATCAGTCATTCAATATTTTGGTCCTTTGTTATATCCTATCTCAGGCACCAAGGCATTAGAAATCTTAATATAAGTGATTGGGCTGCTATGATTTTATTAACCCATGGTTCTTATTGTAAGTTCTATGGAATTATTGGTGTTCATAAATTATTGGGCTGCTATAATTTTATTAACCCATTGTTCTTATTGTAATTGGGGTCTACTGAATCCTTGGAGTCAGCTTAATGAGGTATACCTAAAGTTGATAAGAACTCTGAAGTGGAAACTGTGTTTTATTTAATAATACAGGTTAGGTATTTTTATTAGTTTGCAAAGATAAGCCTGATTCGATGCCCTTTCACCTGGCTTTTCTAATGAGGGTCTGAGAAAGTATTGGATACATAGTTTGTGCATTAGCTACAGAACATATTCTATAATGTATGCCTTATTTATCCTTCAAAACCAAATTTATTTAGTGAAAAATTTTCCTTAGTATCCCATTGTTGAAATAATAGTGCAGTAAATGGAATACCATTAAAAAAAACCTTTCCGGACCAGAACTTGTTAAATATGAGATAAATCTTTATCCAAGATATACAAATCAATTCAGTGGTGATTATGGTTAAGTTATTTACATCATTAGAATCAGAGGTGGGTTTACCAGTAGTTATAATTTATTCATGTATAAATATGATACTTTCTATTCAATAATGATCTATAGACAACTCTCAATTTATTTACATGTATGTTTATACAATGTTTGCTCTGAGAATATTCACAATGTAATTGTGGCACCTGTAAAATAATTATATGTGAAATAAGTGGAGAACATGGTTAAATAGAGTCATCTATTGAAAACACATGGATCTGATGTTGGATAAGTGGATGTGTAGGGCACTTGGAGAGTTTTCCTTTTTCAGCCAAATCCTGTTTGGAAATACATTTTCCCCATTAAAATATATTTTAGGCATTTTGATGAGAGTTTACCTGACAAAATAAAATCCTAACTTTCTTGATAATAACTAGGAAAAATAAAAATCAGCTAGCTTATACTTATAATGATCTGGATATCCAGAGACATTGTATAATAAAGTCAACCCTGGGACTGTTCTCAATGGTATCTTCTTAATACAGCTTTAACAATGAAAAGAGGACTATGAATGGATAATGTAATTGCTGTTGCTGGATATCATAAGAGTTACTGCATTTTTTTAATTCATAAAACTGGGTTTGTGTATGTCTTCATCAGCACTGTATGCTTTTTATCTTTTGGTATGCTGCAAAGCAAAATATGATTACAATTACTGCGAAATAATTTTTCTAATTTATATTAATTCCAAAATGTTTACAATGTATTAGCTGTGGTTGGCATCTTATTCATCCTCCACTACTATAGCTACCTGTCTAAAGATTGGCAGTATTCCTACTGTGAAAAAATAAAAATAATAACGAGTCATGCATGGTTCTGCAGCTTATTTCATAAACTTTTACTAGTCTTATCACACTTCTTAGCTATATATCCCCTTCTCATTGGTCCCATGATAGCATACACTCAACTTCTAAATGGGATGAACAATGGCTGGTTCCAAAAGAGGTCATATTTATATTTCTGGGTCACTGAACTTCTATGTCTCTTTCGTTTCCTTGCCTATAAAACAGATAAAGCAATACTTGCACCATGTTTTTCAGAGTGCAAATTGAGGTAATGGATATGAAGACACGTTAAAATTTTAAAATATATGTAAAAGATAATCTCCCAACCTTACCTTGAAAAATAAATACAGAAAAATATTTTGAATCAGTAAGAGAACTTGGAAAAGTTTCAGTATATTTTATTTGTCCAAAAGTTAGTCTCCATTCTTAGGAGGGGTAGAGGCAAAAATGGAAAATGTCTGTTTACGAAGAGACTGAGGAAAAATTTTAGTGACATTTGAAGCATGTATTTTCCGGCCCCGAATGGTGTTACCTGGAGAGTTTCACTGTCCTTAAATAGAGGTGGGATAGATACAAAGTACCTCAGCAACAGCATCTGGTGAGAGAGGCTGCCACATCTAAAATAAGGAGAAAGGGGCAAATTAGAGCAATTTTGGTTACGTATTTTCTAGTCTCTTCCTTCTTCCACATGTCTTTCCTATTCCTTCACAAACTGTGGCTTTTTGTGTTGCTTTTTAGTTTTAAAATCCAGCCACCTCCCTGAACCCCTTCCCTAGATAGGGAATGGGGAAGGAAGGATAGATGGGAGATAAATCAAAACTAAGTCAATACCCCATGATTGTTTGCTAGAAGCGTGTTGCTGTACAACAACATCACCCGGAGCCTCTTTATTTGTTTATCAATGAACATCCTACTGCTTCCCGGAGATGTAGGTCAGGCTCATTGAAGACAGGAGTCACCTATCACATGCAGTCTTCTTTATGTTTCCAGACTGGGTGCGCTGCTGATTCCTGCACATTGGAGCGCATCTGAGCCACAAGAGAGGAGACACCTGTGCCTTAGGGACGCAGGGAAAGTCCCATCTACCTTCGGGAGACTTTCCCTAGTGCTTTTCCATCCCCTCAGCTGCTCACTCCTCATTCCCATCTTTCCTGCCGTCTTGGCCCCGAGCTTCTCTGTTTAACCGGTGCTTTTCCCGCTCTCTACCCTCTCGAATCTCAGCTGAAGACCCAGAGCTCCACACAACTGGGCATGTCTAATAACCAGGGAAGGCTTGAGCTGCAGAAGAAAGCGCTTGCACCTTCTGAGCTCCCCTCCCCTCTGCAGCTGTCTCCTGCCAGTCAGGCGATCCGACCTGCGGTACGACCCAATGAGGGCCCGCGTCCTTCGCGAGGGCCCCGCCTCTCCTGGCATCACCACCAATGAATGGTTGGCAGAGGTGGGACGCGTCCTGTTCCCGCCTCTCCAGTTAAGGAGGCTCGTGTGAGTGGGGGGGCTCTGCGCGAGCGAGGGACGACGGAAGGGACGGGCAGGTGTGGGCGCTGGGCCGCGCAGCCCGACGGCTGGAGTCGCAGGTGCTCGGTGCACGGGCCAGTGAGGGCGCGCGGAGATCCCCTCGCCACGAGAGGCGGAGCAGCGCGGGAGCCAGGCGCTGCCTCGCGACCCTGCGTCCGAGAGAGCGGAACCTAGCGCTTCGCCCGTGGACTGTCCGAAGTCCGCGCTATGGAAGAGGAGAAATATTTGCCTGAGCTGATGGCAGAGAAAGATAGCCTGGATCCATCTTTTGTACATGCATCGCGCCTTTTGGCAGAAGGTAGGACTTGTCCTCGCACATGGGCACAAACCATCGGCCGCCCATCTCACCCAAGGCTGGGTTAGGAGAGTGAAGTTGGGGAGGGACGCCTGTCTCCTTCGCAGAAACTGTTCCCCTGAAGATGCTAGCTTCAGAGCCTGTTCTCTGGGCGGGCAGCGATGCTCCTACTCCTTTATGTCTTAATTTGGGGTAGACCGAAGCTACCAGATCTAATGGCAGTGGTGATGTGACCTGTTAGGATCATTGATAGAGAAACCATAAAGTGTATCGCGGTTTACAGGGATATTTTCACTTCGCAGAGGGAAGGTGAATCAGTTTGGAAGTAAATAGTGATCAATGTAGTGTTCTAAGAGCTTCTTGCTGCATATCAGCATTTTTTTCCCCCTTTCCTGCATTTGGGAAGTGATGTGATACCCTTTAGTCTAATTACAGTCTTTCCTATGGAAAGTCTTGGAATTAACCCAGATTAAACTATGCATGTACTATGCATGTTCTTCTATGTTTGTGAATGTGGCAGAGGCTAAAGTGGTTATCAGTTTATTTGAAGTGTGATAATTGGTTTACTCTGCGAGTTACCGGTCCCTGGGAACACTTCACAATTGATCAACTGTTTCACCAAGTGTGCATTTTCTTTTGTGTACCTGTAATGCTAAAGGAGATTTCATTCCCAGAGGAACATATATGTCTTGTCTTTTGCGTGGCTTTGAAAGGCTTTTTAAACATACACACACACACACACACACAAACTTCATGAGAGGAATGTTAATCAAATTATTCCATTTATCTTGATATAATGCCGTCTAACTGATGCAGATACTGTATCTGTAGTAATCTACAGAAGCCTTTTTAAAAACAAATTGAGATTTTTTTAATGAGCGCTTCATTAATAATGAATTGCTTCATTATTAAATTGACTACAGTGCAGTTTTGTAGCTGAGGTTTTTATGAACTTACCTATAGCCAAACTAAAAGTGACAACTTCCTCTTCCTCAGCCCTTCAGCATTGAAAGAACTGCTTTCTTTTTTGAGACTTAGTTGTACATGGCAGCAAATATTCTGATCCTCCATGTGTGATTTAAATAGACATTAGGTTTATTTAAATATCTTAATAATAGATTATTATTTATAATAATAGAGTATAAGGTGTTTTACTCCATGTTTGCATACTAAACAATTATAGAAAGATTTATAATCAAAATGTTGAACTTGTGAAACAACTAAACTGTTTTTCAAGAAACAAGTTGGTTATGTAGAGGATTTGGGATGGTAAAATATAATTATGCTTACTACTTACTCTCTTGGTTACCGAATTTAAAAAATAGAAATTAAAGTTGAAAAGTAAAGTCAATTTAAAAAAAAACAACTCTCTACTTTATTGAAAAACAAAGTAATACATAAAATAAAGAGTATTGAAAATTAATGAGTTATTAAATGCTTAGGATTGTTCAAAACAATTAAAAATGAATCTAAGCTTTCAAAATTGTTTACTTTAATATGTTTTCCAGAAGTGTCGTTAGCTGATAATGTCTTTACAGTGAAAATAAACAACAACAACAAATAAAAAGTGATCATTTTCTCTGAACCGCTCTTTGGGACAGCAGGATCAATGATTAATTCATCTTTCACTAATGAGAGTTAGTGTACTTTTGAAAACTGCCAAGCTAAAGGAATGCATCTGAGAAACCCCTAAAAGAGTACAAAGTCTTATGTGGTTGGTGAAACAATCAGAGAAATCTATGCATCTGGTTCCTTCACATTTTATCTTACCCAGGAACTTGATTTCTTGATACTTAGGAACCTGTTCAGATGTTCCTTGTAATTTAATTTTTTCCCAGTAGGGGGAAGTATGCGCTGCTTTTGTAAAGTCTTAAGCTCCTAAATAGAGAGGAAAACATCTAAGAAACAAAGAGAGATGTCCAAATTTCACAGAATCATAATGAGGAAAAGAGAATGAAATAGATTATGATAATAATATTGGAGTTTATAGAGAGATCTGCAAAGAGATGCACAAGGTATAAATTAATTTTCTAATTGTACTTTTTTCTGGGCTTATTAAAAAGTATAAGGTGAGTGTGCTTTGGAATCTTTAATAAATCTTAATGTACATTTTACATTATAGCTCTTTCATTATCATTTCAAAGGCGGTTTGCCAAGATTTCCAGGTTTCTGTTCAGATCTCTAGAGGAGAATATTGTTGAGATGATTTTATTTCTCATACCTGGAAATGCACTGATTGAAAGCAGTGGCTATAAATAAACCTGACATAGATATTCATTTGGAAGGAAGGTGCACACTGAAGTACATTTCAGTCAGTACTGTGCAGACAGTCTCAAGACTGAGTGAGTAATAAAAATGATCCAGATGATTCACTTCGGAATGATTTTTTCCGGAAACTGATATCTCTAAGGGTAATGATATGAACCAATGAGCTTTCATAATGGTTTACTTTGCTGTTTTGATTGGTGATGGATGCAAATTAGTGCTCAATATTGACTGCTTTGTTTAGAATTGAAGGCCATGGGTTTTAAAGTACTAGTAATAGTTTTTTAGTTCTTTTGTCATTTTTTGTTGTGTGTGTGTTTTTTTTTTAATTTCACTTGTTTCTTCTCTCTGTTTTCAGTAGGAATGATCCAGAGAAAGCTAATGGAAGAGCCTAAACATTTTATGTATTTAACTGTTACTTAGAAAATATCTGGAATAATATGGCTCAAAGGGTATTTATAATATGTTTGATTAATTAAAATAATTATTTTCCTGTGATTATAATATTGTTTAATTATCTATTTGTTATGGAAGGTGCTTTTGAATATGATAAAACAGCAAACTCAGCATGATCCTTAAAGTTGCACTCAGCCTCTGAATTTGCTTGCCAGATGAAATTAGATGAGGTTATTTATATCTACTATTTCTGGGAAGTGCACTGAACTGTGAATTCAGATACCTGGATTTTAATTCCACTTTTGCCTAAACTGATTCTTGATAAGTAAGTTTCCCTTCCCTGGGCCCAGTTTCCTTGTCTCTCAAATTAAGGAGTTGGACTAGATGATCTATATGTATCTTTGTATTTCTAGTTAAGTCTGGGACCACTGCTGATACAGAGGAATGGTGTTTGTGTATTCAGAACACCACAATCAATGGTTGAACATTTTTGAAACATTTTTTATTCCTTCCTAGTTTAATGATTAATAATACATTTATTGCACTATAATGTAATTTGAGGCATATACATTATTTTGACACTGGGGACAGATTTGTGTTCTTAAGGCTATTGAACTGTTATGAAGACTTGGGGCTAAAAATGTATATACATGGAAATATTCTTGTTTGTAGTCAAGCATGACTATTTGCTAGCAGACATAGATCTATTCAGATTCATAGATCCCATTATAGTGATTCCATACCTTCAGGCGGATTAATAAATTCTTATCAAATTGAGATTGTTTTGGGTCCTCTGATTGGCATGAATTCGTAATCTGAATTCTTCAATTCTTCATCATTGTTTTTGAATCAAATAGTGCCAAATATCCCAACAGTTCAAATGCGTGTTTTTTTTTTTTTTATTATTGCTTTTTTGTTTTTGTTTTTTTTAAACTCTAGGTACTCTTTTCAA
This sequence comes from Corynorhinus townsendii, assembly GCA_026230045.1. Taxonomy (NCBI): domain Eukaryota; kingdom Metazoa; phylum Chordata; class Mammalia; order Chiroptera; family Vespertilionidae; genus Corynorhinus; species Corynorhinus townsendii. The sequence goes on from JAPDVU010000004.1 coordinate 74,681,025, forward strand.
ATTTTGGTGAAAAGCTTGGCTGTCCATCTAGGATTGGACTCCAAGCTGCCGATATAGCTTTTAAAACCACACAAGAAATGGGGGATTTCAAATACTTATTCGTATTGATTTATCTACATTTAGATTCTCAATAAAGATCATTTTTAATTTAGATTGTGTTTATTAAAATATTTTTCATAAAGCATGGTGAATTCTTAAGTGAAGGTATTGGTATCATATCTAAAATCAGCTACTGATAAGAATTGGTATTCATGTGACGTTTCCTTTGATTAATGTAATGTCTATTTTCTTTCTCTCAATATATTTGGGGTCATCTTATTTACGTTTTTTAAAGAAAAACAAATTGGCAGAAAAGCTAAATTCAAGGTTTAACTTTGACCTACAATTAAAAAACATTTACAATATTGTAAAAAAGTCTGATTAAACAAAAAATACACTCTGGATAGGGTGGTCACACTTCTGCCAACTGTAAAATTTCCTCCCTGACTCTCAATTTCTTCATCTGTAAAACAGGAAAAGTAACAGCTATCAGGCCTAGTTCCTTACAGGTTCTGACAATGTAGGTGGTATTTTATACAAGCATAAATAGGATATTTTGTTCAAATATAACAAAAGCATAAGCAGAAATTATACAGATGTAACATGATGCTTTCAAGATTTTCTTCACATGTTAATGACATCATGGACTGGATCTCAGCTTGAAGTTTGATTTTGTAAGAAAATAAACACTGCCTTATTTTTTACTTACTTCTGATTGAAATTCGAACTCATAAATCAAACTATGAAACAAATAACCTTATGAAAAAATGATTCCAATGAAGGTTTTAAAATATCATGTTCCCTTAGTCAATGGTTACTTGTCAGCATTTTACTTGGGCTTGATTAACTCTGGTCCTGTGTCTTAAAGGTTAATTCCAAACCTCCTGGGGCCTCTTCATAAACCCATATATCCTTCTTTCTGGGAAGCTGATTTCATCCTCTCTATTCTTGGGGGAAGTAGATGTACATTTTCTGAAGCTCTTCAACCTCCTACAATCTAAAAAACATCCATACTTCTTCCTATTGTCTTCCATTCTCAGAGGATGAACTGTTTCTTTTTTGTTCAAGGCGGATTTGTTCACCCGGATCCTTAACCCCGATGCTCATCATCTCCGCCAGACTTGTTCTATACTTATATCCTTTCTCCAGTATCTCTAACTTCTTCCTCCCTGTCTACTCTTCCTTGTAGCAGACTGTAAACATGATCCAATCTGAATCACTTTTAAAAAGTAGAATTCTTTTTTCACTTGCCAAAAGTAATAAAAGTAATTTTTCTTGACATTTATCTTCCTTCATTTTCTTCAACATTTCAATAAGTCCATACTAAGCTGTCTCACTTTTCAGTTTACCTCTTCAAAACTCATCATAAAACCAGTGTCCCTAGTGACAGAATCATCTCTTAATTGCCAAATCCATTAAAATGTTTCTGACCTCTCATCGGGTCTCTTGGCTGCATTTTCCACTGTTGACCTTTTTCCAATTTTTTGGTGTGGCTTTTCTTTTGGCTTCTAAGCATTGCAGCACTATTGGTTTTACTCTTCTCCATTTCTTACCCTCACTGCCCTCCATCCCTCTCCTCCCTGCCTGAACACATACAATGCTATCAGAGTGATTCATTCAAAATCAAAGTGTGACCATGCCACACTTTTTAATACTATTCTTTTTTTTTTTAGCAGGTCACCTCTGACACAATGCCGGCAGCGAAAGAGGGGGCACCACCCTGATACTTCCAGGTGGAGGTGAAAGTTCAGTCTCTCCACCAGGTATCCAGTGACATCACTCTGGCAAGGAAGGGGAGGAACGCATTGTTCCCCTTCCCTAGTGTCCACTGGAGGAGTGGAAGACCCCATTCCTGCTGGAACACGTTGAAAGTTGCAGCAGGAGTGAGACTTCTGATCAACCCCCTACTTTGGAGGGAGAAGGGTGGCTTGTTACTGTTCAGAAGGATGGAAATCCAGGATCTCCACATGGCCCCATTGACACTCTAGGAGGCCTTTTTATTGTGGGTGGAATTAAAATCTCTATTCCCCATTCGATCTTCTATAATTCTTAGGAGACAGAAGGAAGCTAGGTAGATAGGGGTGAGACCACAGGAAAGGAAGTAGAACTGGGAACCCAACAAAGCAAAGTTACTAGGGCATTCCATCTGGGCGGGGAGGAAGGGCATTCATGAGAGAGGCATGGACTTTAAAAATGTATGGATATCGCTAAGACAGGCAGTGTGCAGATAACCAGTCACAAGACAGTAAGGCTTATAAACCAATCCAAAGGATAATTGCTAAGGCAGAATTCTTTGAAAAGAGCTATTAGGAGTTAGCAAGACTACCCGCCCCCTAAATTAATAGGCACGCACTTCCTCTCTCTCTCTCTCTCTCTCTCTCTCTCTCTCTCTCTCTCTCTCTCTCTCTCTCTGTCTCTGTCTCTCTCTACTCCCTGGCACTCAAGGGTTCCTGACATTCCTTCCTGTGATGGGGGAGCACATTCCTGCTTCTACATGGCTTATGGCCATATGGGCCTCCACCCTTGGACTATTAGACTTTAATTAGCTTGGACGCTAAACTACTTCTGACTGTAACATGGAAAGGAAACTTTGGACACTGGGCTGCTCTTGGAACCCCAGTGATACTGTTTCCAGGACTGGTTTGCTCCCAATAAACTTTGCTCCTGTTCATTGTTTTTGTCTGTGACTTCATCTTCATTCTTTGATTTTCACAAGACAAGAACTGGGACTCAACACCCACACTTTTTGGTATCAATTCCACCCAGAGAGCAAAAGGGTGCCTCTTAACAGCTGGGTCAGATTGGAAGTCTAGGCTCCCTATTTAACCTTTCTTGACAGGGGTGAGCATGAGACACCTTTTGTTTCTTTTTATTTTTTTCCATTGTTTAGCTGGAGCAGGACGCTTGTTGCTCAATATTTTCTGTTTTTCTAGGTTGCCCTTTTTCTAGTCCTTTGGCCAGAGAGAGCAGGCTTTTCCTAAGGCTTTTGTTTATCTCTTTTGTCTGTTTCTATTGATGTTTATGGATTGCCAGCTTTCCCATACCCACTGTGGCACATATGAGATACAAGAAAAACTAGGGAAACCATTGCCTTGCTGTTCCCGGGTCTTATGGAACCCAGTTAGCTTGCCTTCTGTCTTCCCAGTCTATGGTTTATTGATATATAATACCCCATCTCCATTTATTTGTGTGTCTCTACTTACGGGCCTTAATTTATTTCTTTATGACATTTTCTTGTGAAAATGTGCTAAGCCTAGTACATTAATATTTCATAAGCAATTTATATAAGAATGAGCATAACTAGGATAAATCCATGTGAATAATGGGCACCTATTATTTGCTTTATTTATCCAGTTTCAAAGATACTTTGTGACATGGTACCTGAGAGTGGGAACAAAGTGAGGTCTGATCATTATTTCTAGTTTCTGTTGAAGTATACAATCTAGATTGAAGCTCTTTGTTCCCACAGGAGCTGTAAAAAGGAAGAAAGTTTTAAGAAACACTTGGAAATAAGTCTACTGTGTCACCAGCTTTCTTATGCCCTTATTTGTTTGAACATCTGACTTGATCTTTTTTGGCCTGAATATATATTATGAGAAATATATTTTAATTGGCGTATTCTGCTACCAGTTTGTTTTTTAAAGCTATAGCAATGTAAGATTTAACATATTCATAGATTGAATGTGTTCCTTTTGCCCACATGGTGAATTTCAATAAAATAAGAATGATGTGGAAAAAGATTTAAAAAATTACTATTAGGTAATAGCTGATCTCCCAAATTAATCTTAGCAAATATCCTTATAGTATCACTTCTTTTGCTCAAATGGAGATTACTGAAATGATAAATGTATTATTTGTCAAAAACTTGAGAACTCACAGCCAAGCATCCTTTGCTCAATCATTCTTAACTATCATGGGAAAGAAGTCATTTGTAGCATATCCACCATTGCTTACCTTTGCCTCATGAACATGACTTTCAAAAATATTTTGTTGTAGAGAGAGATGATCAACAATTAAGAACATCTGAATGACATTTTTAGGCCATTTACTATAGATATCCTTACAGTTTAGCTACAGTTTGGGGGAGAAATATCAATGGACTTGGACTCTGCTATATTTGACTATAACATACATGCCCTTGAATGTGTATTGGTAACACCTGTCTGAAATACGTGCTTTTGGTATATGAAGAGGTATCAGATGTTTAATTTATTAGTTTTTAAATTGTCTGGGGAATTCAACAGTATGCCTAAGGTATAAATAACAGAGGTTGGAAAATCTGCTGGATTTTATATACTGATGATTTCCTGGAAATTTAGAGGAGGTCATGACTCTTATTGGTCATGGTAATTATAGATTCATCATCATCATCTTCATTGCTATTCACATTAAGGGGGAGATTACTCTTTATCAGATACTGTACTAACATGCTTTGCATGCATTACCACACTTAACCCACCCACCAATGAGATAGTTATTAGCATTAACTTTTTTTGGACAAATGAAAAAATTAAGAATTGAAGACGTTAATTTATTACAAGTCACAAAGCAAATGAATTATAAAGCTGAAACCTGAGGCCATAGGTAACCATTACACCATACTGAGGCCATAGGCAACCATTACACCATACTGAGGCCATAGGCAACCATTACACCATACTGAGGCCATAGGCAACCATTACACCATGCTGAGGCCATAGGTAACCATTACACCATACTGAGGCCATAGGCAACCATTACACCATACTGAGGCCATAGGCAACCATTACACCATGCTGAGGCCATAGGTAACCATTACACCATACTGAGGCCATAGGCAACCATTACACCATACTGAGGCCATAGGCAACCATTACACCATACTGAGGCCATAGGCAACCATTACACCATGCTGAGGCCATAGGTAACCATTACACCATACTGCTCCTGCGGGGGAGACACAACTTGAATCAGGCTTGGAAGGAAGCCTAGATATTAATGTGTGAAGTATGTCTAGGAGGTCAACATGGTTGTTGTCCTTACCTTCTGAAATATGTTCCTAAGGCAAGTGTTGGATACATTATTACACAGTACTGTTAAATAATTATAGTATGTATGTAAAAGGCAAGTGCATTTATAAATAGGAAAATTGATCCAAGTGTAGAATTGTGTTAAGAATTATCGAGGCAGCTTAACTTTTCTATATGTCTTATATTGACTGTTGTTTCTAAGGAAGTTTGGTGATTCCAGGCATGTTGTTTTGTGTTTTTTTTGTTTGTTTGTTTGTTTGTTTTGTTTTGTTTATCCAAAAGGGGATTGGAGAACTTGGTGTGATTTACTAAGGTATTTTCCTTCTCATGTGTTTTAGAGAACTGCTTTCATTTGCTGGATGCTTTTAGGAAGGAAGAACAACTCTGAGTCTCTTTTTTGTGTCTTGAAGCAAAGTTGGTTTTGTTTAAAATTTGGAAGTGAGCAGATAAACTTATTGTCAGAAATGAAGAACTCAGAAACATGACTTAGTTTAGCTGTCATCTACAGGTTTTTGAGGTTTTTGGGATTCAATAACTTCCAAACAGATTGGTTGGTATTAGTATACTGTTATCAGAAATGGCACAGGTGATACCCATTTCCTTTAAAAAATTAAAATTTTACTTTTCGAATAGAAAAGCTGAATGAGTGTGTTTTCTCTGGAGTGTAGATATATTTTGCAAGTTCATAGAATTGTATGACAGAAAATGATGTGTCCTGACTACAGCTCAGGAGAGGGAGCCTCTAGGACAGAAATTCAGTAAAGAGGATGAAGGGGGGAAAAATTTGTTAATTTTTAGAAGAAAGGGATGGCTTAAAGCAATAGCTACTTTAATTGAACATGCATTCTGACTGAGGACCTTATATTATATATAAAAAGGCAGCTAATGTTTCTATTTTATGGGGAAAAATAAAAAAGCAGACTAGAGGTTAGCACAATCAATTCAGAGTTCTTATTTTTTTAAATATTCCACGATTATTTGTTTTTATTTATTTTCCATCACCATTTATTAATTCCCTCTATGCCTTCTTTCACTTCCATTTACCCCTCAAATTAAATATTAGGTAAATGTCTAATTATAATGTGAAAGAGTGTCAAAAGCAACCATTAAACATAGAAACATTTAAAGATATTGAAGAATATTACTTGTTTAAGGAAAGACCAAGATCTTGCTTTGAAAAAAAACTTTTATAAGAGTTAAATATCTGTTACCAAAGAGTCTATTGTTTCCTTTAAAATAATTTTCTCCAGGGAATTTAAGAAATTTGTTTGTTTAGAAAATTGATTTATATGCAGCAATACACTCATTGTATAATAGAAGACAGGATATGCCTGGTTACATAATATAATACATTTCTTATTATATATTTAGGCATGTACATATTATAAATGGAGAAATTTCAATGATTATTACTTTGAATTACAGAGCATTCATGTCTTAGGAAGGACTTTGGTTTTTCTTTTTTGGAAGGCAAAAACTTGAGCTGCCTTTTTATGCATCCAAGTTGTGATGGAAGAGGAGGCCTTTAAGGAAGATGAAAGAGCATTTGGTGTGCGGAGGGCAGGTGGCATTTTATTAAATGACTAGAGGCCTGGTGCATGAAAATTCATGAACTGGAGGGGGGGGTCTCTCAGCCCGGCCTGCCCCCTCTCACAGTCTGGGAGCCCTAAAGGGTGGGAGGTGACCCGGCGATCAGGGGAAGGCGACGCCCCCATCACACCTCTGCTGCTGCCACTGCCGACAGTGCAAGCCTTGGCCGGAGCCGGTTACTTGAGCCTCGGCGGCCCTGGGCGGCTGGGCAGCCACCATCTGAGGCTTGCCTGCGCCTCGGGCCGGCCCTGGGTGGCTGAGGGGCTGAGGCCAGATCTGGCCGCACCATGCACCTGCCGCCCCCCTGCACCCCCCGAACGGACTGTGGGACTCCAGCAGCAGGTGCAAGGAGTGGCCGGACCTGCCTAAGGGTGGGCCTGGCCGTACTGTGTGCCTGCCACCCCCCCTGGAGGGGCTGAGGGGACTGGGCACTGCCATCTTGTGGCTATGGGCGCCACCATCTTTGTGACTGTGTGGTGGTCTATTTGTATATTCCCTCTTTATTAGATAGGAGAGTGTTTTGGAATGTACTTCAGAATGATAGATGGCTATGCATTAAGCTAGTATTCTGAAATTAGAGAAGATTGGAAATTATATCATACCCATATAAGGGAAATCTGGTAGAATAAAGCAGCATGATAATGAAAAGCCATTTAATGAAATTATATGAAATGGTAAATATTTGGAATGATTTGCAATAAGCCAAATGGTTTCTCTTTGAGTAAAATGAGTAGAATGTGTGTGTGTGTGTGTGTGCGTGCACGTGTGTGTATTTATAAAGCATATGCTAGACAGGTAGTCAATGAGAGATAGTACAGAGTTGGTCTAGTTGGTTCTTAATATCTGTGACTGAGTTCTGTTTTGATTGAGGAGGAGAAAGGAGTTACAATTAAGTAAATAATTTTCATAGGATCTGCAAAATGCAATAATATGGAAAACTGGTGATTTTTAGGAGTCCCAGGAAGGGCCCCTAAAAACATCTACAGAGATCATGGAAAGCTTCAATTGGAAGGGGCATGTTGGTTGAGATCTAACAAATAAGTGGGATAGGGCCAAGATTCAGTGAAGAAGGGGCTATAATTGAGGAGAATTATACATGGCTACAGCAAACAACATTTCTAAGCTCTGAAAAGAAAAAGAATATTTATTTAAATAGGTAGGAGTTCAGTGTTATATTGTGATTTATAAGAAATATATATTTTTGTCTTCTTCCCTGGTCCCTGCACTGAACACCTAAAACCCTTGTAATTTCCTAAGTGCTGAGAGCTGTAAGGTGTCCTTTTTATGTTAATGGGGTAGCTTTTGTATCCCACCTAAGGATGGAGCCTGTAACTTTCAGTCCTACTTCCCTAACCTCCAGGAAGGTGAGAGGGGCTGGAGGTTGAATCAACTGCCAAATGGCCAAATGATTTAAATATTCATGCCCATTAGTGAAGAACTTTATGAAAACCCAAAAGAACTGGATTAAGAAATCTTCTCATTGGTGGAACACATGAAGATTTAAAAGCTCGATCATGGAAACTCTGTGCCATTCCTACAGCAGCCCCAACACGCCCCCCCCCCCCCGCCCCCCCAATGCATCGCTTTAATCTCTGTGCTCCTGACACCTGACATACATCCTTTGTAATAAACTGGTAATCTAATGGGTAAAATGTTTCTATGAGTTATGTGAGCTGCTCTAGCAAATTAATGAAACCCTAAAAGGAGGTCTTGGAATCCCTGGTTTATAGTCAGTTGGTTAGGAGTACTGGTAACAACCTGGAATTGCAGCTGGCCTCTCAAGTGCAAAGAAAGCATTGTTGGAATCCCCAATTTATAGCTGGTCAGTCAGAAGCACAGATGACCACTTTGCTTGCAACAGGCTTATAAAGTGGGGCATGGGGCAGGCTTGTTAAGGACTGAATCCTTAACCTGAGGAGGCTTATGCTATCTCTGGGTAGATAGTATCAGAATTCAGTTGATTTCTTGAACATCCTGCAGGTGTCTGAGAATTGCTTGGTATTGTTTGGGACTCACCCCAACCCCCCTCCCACCACACACACACACACACACACACACACACACACACACACACACACACACACACACACTATGTTGAAATTTGGTCTAGGAAGCCAAAAGATTAAGTGTGTTTGAAAGATGCAGTGAAATAGCAAGCATCAAGAATAAGTGGGTCTACGAAGAATGGTAGATGCTTATCACCCTTATCTTGTCAACTGTGCTAGAAAGTTTGCACTTTATGCCAAAAGCAATGGTAAACCATTTAAAGGTTTTAAAAGGGGGCAATTGTGACATCAGAATTTCATTTAAAGCATAATGTGGCTACACTGTTGGGGAAGGATTTGACAGATAATAAGACATGAGCAGACCATCAAATAGCTTGGGATTCAGGAGAGAATTTATGGTGACATGAATTCAAATAATGAGAATAGAGATGGGATGAAGAAGACAGAGCTAATGGAAATTTAGCAAGTGAAATATAAGGAATCATACTGAATAGAGAGGATGAAAAATAAAGGGTCGTAAAGGCTATTGTCTAGGATGCTCTTAGTAGTTGGTTTAATGGTGGTATCAGTTATTGAGACAAGAATTAAAAGGGGGTTAATGCTGAGTTCTGTTGGATATGCATTGAAAGGCTTATGGGGTGTTGAGGTAAAAAGGCAGGTGGAGAGCTGGGTCTGGAAAAAGGTCTGGTTGCAGGCAGTGGTTTAGGTATCATTAGCATGTAGGTGATATTTGACCTTAGGAGAGGAAGAGTTCACTCAGGGAGAGCATGTAGAGAGCAATAGGAAGAAGATTTAGGATAAAACCCTGAGGAACAACAGCATTTAAGGGGAAGACAGAAGAAGAGTGGTCTACAAAGCTGAAGAGTTTCTTAGAATGTAGGTAGGAAAGATGAAATGTGTCCAGTGTCAAGTAAATAGAATATTTGAAAAATGAAGGATTTGGTTAATATTTTCAGGTACTGCTATAGGACAAGTGAGACAAAGATTTAAAATGTCTAATGGATTTGGCAACAAAGAACAAATTCAGAGTGGAGTCAGATAAAATTCCAAATCCATTGCATGTACCTACTCTCTTCTTTGACAGTTCTTATTGATTTGTTGGCACATGTGACTTTGTTGACCACTGCCCACTTGAAATTAGGACACTATTAGTTCTAAACTAACAAGATAGTGACAGCCACCTTCTTGATACATTTCCTCCTGAAATTTGTGATGCTACAATCAATATAGAAATTTACCTTCTTTATTCTGGTCTGTGAAAGTATGATCAACAGTGAGCATGAGACCAGCACCTGAATCTGTTGTATGCTTGGATCCTTAAAGTTTATAGTATAACAACTTATCCATACCAAATAACATTATTATGTGAAAAGATATATGTATTATCTTTCATTGGTTTGTTTCAAGGCTGGAGAAAATATTGACTTTATTGGACCTGAAAGAAGACATGTGCTTCTGCAAAATTTTAATTACATATATTTTAAGGTTAATCACTATTTTATGAAATATTTAAGTTTCAGAGTTACTGTTATAGTAGAAACAATATGGTAGGTGTAGTGAAAATACCAGTGTTTCAAACCCAGATCTGCTACTTGGCTGCTTTGTGATGTGGGCAAATTTCTAAATCTCTTTGAGTCTTTTGTTCTTATCTATGAAAACAGAGGCCCAGTGCACAAAATTTGTGCACGGGGGAGGTGTCCCCTCAGCCCAGCCTGCACCTTCTCCAATCCGGGACCCCTTGGGATTGGGCCTAAATCAACAGTCAGACATCCCTCTCACAATCCTGGACCGCTGGCTCCTAATCGCTCACCTGCCTGCCTGGTCACCCCTTACTGCCCCCCCTGCCAGCCTGGTCACCCCTAACTGCCCCCACTGCCAGCCAAGTTGCCCCCAATTGCCCCATCCCTGTTGGCCTGGTTGCTCCTAACTGCCCCCACTTGCTGGCCTGGTTGCCCCTAACTGTCCCCCACCCCCGCTGGCCTGGTCACCCCACGTAGCCTGCTGTTCAGTTGTTTGGTTGTCCCTCACTAATCCCCCTGCCAGCCGGGTCGTAGGCAGCCATCTTGTGAGTATGTGATAGTCAATTTGCATATCACCTCTTTATAATATAGGATATGATCTTGTCAAGTGTTTCATAGATCAATCAAGCATCTCATGAACCTCACTGCTAGTGTATGTGCAGTATTTATGGCAGAAATCAATGAAGAGTCTTTCCTTTACTCCACTTTGTCTGGTTTTCTTACTTTAACAAAAGATTATCCCTATTTGGGTAGCTTAGGTTGGTTAGAGCATTGTCCCGATATGTCAAGGTTGTGAGTTCAATCCAAGGTCAGGGCACATGCAAGTATCAACCAATTAATGCATAAATAAGTCAAATAACAAATTGATGCTTCTCTCTCCCTTCCTCTCTCTCTAAAATAAATTAATAAAAAATAGAGGCAAATTTTGTGAAGAATAAAGTGCAGCTTTTAGGTATACAATTTGATGAGTTTTGATAGTTGAATATTCTTGCATATGCAGTGCTCTTGGCAAGATAGAGAACATTTCCATCAGCTCAGACTTTCCTCATACCCACTTCCCATTAATCTGTATTTCCTTTGGCAACTGCTCTTCTGATTCCTACCATAGATCACTTTACTGTTCTTCAACATTATATAAATGAAATAATTCACTATGTACTCTTACTTCTTTTTAAGTTCAATATATTTTTGAAAGTCACTCATGTTGCATTTATCAAGAGTTCATTATTGTGTTTCATGCTGAGTAGTGTTCCATTATATAAATATGTCACAATTTTTTTATCTAACTTCTTGTGGATGAACATCTCAGCTGTTTTCAGGGTTAGCTTATCTAGCCTATATAATAAAAGGGTAATATGCAAATTGACTGAATGGAAGAATGACCAGTCACTATGACATGCACTGACCATCAGGGAGCAGATGCTCAATGCAGGAGCTGCCCCCTGGTGATCAGTGGGCTCCCACACAGGGCGTGCCACTCAGCCAGAAGCCCTGAGCTCGGCTCGTGGCTGGCTAGCGCAGTGGCAGTGGTGAGAGCCTCTCCCGCTTCTAAGGCAGCACTAAAGATGTCCGACTGGGGCTTAGGGCCACTCCCTACAGAAAGTGGGCCTAAGCTGTCAGCCTGACATCTCCCAAAGGCTCCCGGACTGCTAAAGGGTACAGGTCGGGCTGAGGGAGCCCCCCTCCACCTGAGTGCACGAAAGTCGTGCACTGGGCCTGTAGTATATATAAAAGCCCAAGTGACTGCTCAACCGCACAACTGGTAGCTATGATGCGCACTGACCACCAGGGACAGATGCTCAATGCAGGAGCTGCCTGTGGTGGTCATTGTGCTCCCACAGTGAGAGCAGTGCTCAGCTGACCAATGACGCCAGATGCCGGGCTCATGGCTGGTAAGCCTCTCCCATGGACACTCCCCCTGTGCGCCCTTCCTCCACCTGGATCGGGACCAGGACCAGCATTGGGACTAACTGGGCAGGAGCCCACGGCTGCTTCTCAGTCATGGGTGTGCCAGTATTGCCCTAGGACAGCATGCAGAAACCACAGAAGAGCAGCGTGAACCTACTGAGTAGTGGCAGTGGCAGGCACAGTGGGGCTGGGATGAGCTGGATTGGCGTGGTGCCAGGCCCGGGCTTGGGGTCCTCCTGGCTGCCTGCCTTTTTGTGTACTTTACATCCCTCTGGGGATGTAGGACTGCTGGTTTCGGCTGATCCCCGTGGGGATTACAAATAAGCTGCTATGAACTTTCATGTACACTTTTTTTTTGCACATGTATACTCTTTACTTGGAGTGAAAATGGTGGGTTTTCGAGTGTGTAAAAATGGTTAACCTTTTATTACATGGGCTTGTCAAATAGTTTTCTAAAGTAGGTGTACTATTTTACTCTCTCGCCAATGATATGAGAACTCTGGTAGGTCCCCTTCCTTGGCAACATTTGAAATTCTCAGTCTTTTTAAAAACAGCTGTTTTAGTGATGTCAAATGGTAGCTTACTGTTGTTTTTTGTTGTTGTTATTTGTTTTTTGTAAGATACAGCTTTCTCTGGAGAAAGAAAGACTGCCTTTTGTTTCTTTGGAAGTTCAGGCACCACAGTAGCCTTTTTTTCTTTATTGATTAAGGTGTTACATATGTGTCCTTATCCCCCCATTGCCTCCCCCCAGTCCCTGCTCATGTCCTCACCACCCTGGTGTCTATGTCCACTGGTTAGGCTTATATGCATGCATACAAGTCCTTTGGTTGATCTTTCCCCCTTACCCCCACCCTCCCCTACCTTCCCTCTGAGGTTTGACGGTCTGATTGATGCTTCTCTGTCTCTGGATCTGTTTTTGTTCATCAATTTATGTTGTTCATTATATTCCACAAATTAGTGAGATCATGTGATACTTATCTTTCTCTGAATGGCTTATTTCACTTACCATAATGCTCTCCAGGTCCATCCATGCTGTTGCAAATGGTAGGAATTCCTTTCTTTTTACAGCAGCATAGCATTCCATTGTGTAGATGTACCATAGTTTTTAATCCACTCATCTGCTGATGGGCTCTTAGGCTTTTTCCAAATCTTAGCTATTGTAAATTTTGCTGTTATAAACATAGGGATGCATATATCCTTTCTATGGTTTTTAATTTGCATTTCCTTGATGATTAATGATGTTGAGCATGTTGTCATGTGCTTTTTGTCCATTTGTATGTATTTTCCTATTTGAAACTAGAGGCCTGGTGCAAGAAATTCTTGCACAGGCAGGGTCCCTAGGCCTGGCTGGCAATCAGGCCCAATCTGTGGGGTGACATGTGGGGCAATTGGGGGGCCCCATTGGCACTGCCTTGGCTGGCCTGGTGCCACCCACTCACTGGTCAGCCCTGCCCCCCGCCGCTGCTGCTGGTCACCTCCCTCTGTGGGGCAACTGGCAGGGCAATTGCGGGGCCGGGAGGCTGCTGGCACCCGCCTTGGCTGGCGTGGGGTCTGTGGGCTGGGGGAAGCTTCTGCATTGAGTGTCTGCCCCCTGGTGGTCAGTGCATGTCATAGTGACCGGTTGTTCCACTGGTTGTTGTGCCATTCAGTCGATTTGCATATTAAGCTTTTATGATATAGGATAGGATGATTGGTGAGATTGTTTTTTTTATTGTTGTAAGAGTTGTTTATATATTCTGAATTTGCATCCTTTTTCCAGTATATGTACTGCAAATATTTTTTCCCAGTATGTGGCTTAGATTTTAATTTTCTTGTGTCTTTTGAAGAATAGAAGCTATTAATCTATTCTGAGGTTTAATTTATTGTTTTTCCTTTATACTTAGTGGTGTCTTTGTCCTCTCTAGAAAATTTTTGCCTTCCTCAAGGTCATAAAGGGCTTCTCAATATTTTCTTCTGGAGGTTTTATGGTTGTAGCATTTAAGCATAGGTTTATAAATTATCTAGAAATAATTTTTATGTAAAGTTTTTGTCTTATACTTGAATAGCCACTTGTTCTGGCATCATTCACTGAAAATACATTCTTTACTCACTGTCATATTTAAAATGTTCAAAGATATAGTGTAAACACATACAATGCGGAAAAATGAAGATCACAGTGTTTAAGTATAGGTTACAATATTGACCATCTATAGGTCTGATTCAACATAAAAGGAAAAAATAGCTGCCTTACAATTATTAAGGATGACATGTGTTTATAATATGCTTTATAATTATACTTGGAGCCCAGCATGCGAAATTGTGCAGCCCCGCCCACCCACCCACCACCCTGCCTTGACACCCGAACCTTTTCATGCAGAGTGTGCCTGGCCCTGCCCCCAACCCCTCTGGCCTTCTCTGGCTGCTTCAAGCCCTGCCCTCAGTCCCCCTCAAGTTGCCTCGGGCTGGTCCCGCCTTCTCCGGGCGCCTTCCCGCTTCTGCCCCATCTCTGGAGCTACACCCTGCCACACTCGTGCAGGGAGCCTCCTGCACTCAGTTGTTACATGTCATGGCATCCTGACCATTAGCATATTAGCTCTTTATTTTTATGATATAGTTCTACGAAATTGTCTTTTTCTCACAATTTAGAATATAATCCTTGAGGAAAATATGAACACCCTTTTCTTATCATAACTGAGGAGAAGACTAGTCATCCTTGGTGGTTACTGATTCTGACAAGTATAGCATTCTACCAATAAAGAAGACAGGTATTGGATTCTAATGAACAGTAGTGGTATCTAGAAAAACCTGAGCAAGTACACTGTCCTGAGTAGCAGAATAGGTTGTTGCATCACAAAATATTAGGGAATAGTATACACATTAAACATTTTAATTTAAAAAACCATAAAATTTTAGGTAATAGGTTATATGCTTTTTTTATTTTTGCAAGAAAAAATGTTATATAGAAACAATATACAGGTTGGGGCAAAAGTTGGCTTACAGTTGTAAGTATGTGAAACACAGCACTCATTCTTGTATTATTATTTCTTAACTATAGGCCCAATGCATGATATTCATGCACAGGTATGGTCCCTAGGCCTGGCCACCGATCAGGGCCAATCAGGTTTCCCACCACCCTGCTGCCCCGCCTCCCCTCCTCCTCCTTCCCTTGCTCCCTCAGTGCCCTGCCACCGCCACTGGTCACCTGCCATGTTCTGCACTGTCCCCTGGTGGTCAGCACACATCATAGCGAGGATTGAACTCCCAGTCTCCTGGCTGAACTCCTTAGGTGACACTTTGCATATTAGTCTTTTATATATATATATATATATATATATATATATATATATATATATATATATATATAGATTAGAGGCCTGGTGCATGAAATTTATGCATGGGGGGGGTCCCCTCAACCCAGCCTGCACCCTCTTGAATCTGGGACCCCTCAGGGGATGCCGACTGCCGGTTTAGGCCCAATCCCAGGTATCGGGCCTAAACCGGCAGTCAGACATCCCTCCCACAGTCTTGGACCACTGGCTTCTAACTGCTCACCTGCCTGCATGCCTGCCTGATTGCCCCTAACTGCCCCCCCCCCTTGCTGGTCTGATTGCCCCCAACTGCTCCCCACCAGCCTGTTTGCCTCCAACTACATCCCCCCACTGGATTGGTTGCCCCTAACTGCCATCCCTGTTGGCCTGGTCACCCTTATTGTCCCCCCCGCCAGCCTAGTAGCCCCTCACTGTCCACCCTGCCGGCCTGGTCACCCCACACAGTCTGCTATTTGGTTGTCTATCCAGTTGTTTCCATCATGACGGCCCCTGGCTTTTTATATATTAGGATTATTTTATTACTAGAGGCCCGGTGTACAAAATTCATTCACTCAGGGAGAAGGGTTTCATCAGCTGGCCTGCGCCCTCTCGCAGTTGGATATCCTTAGCACTGTCACAGAGGCAGGAAAGGCTCCCACCACCGCTGCTATGCTCACCAACCATGAGCCTGGCTTCTGGCTGAGCAGGCTCCCCCTGTGGGAGTGCACTGACCACCAGGGGGCAGCTCCTGCATTGAGCATCTGCCCCCTGGTGGTTAGTGCACATCATAGCAACTGGCCATTCTGCTATTGGGCCAAAACTGGCTCTCCGACATCTCCCCCAGGGGTGCCAGATTGCGAGAGGGTGCAGGTCAGGCCAAGGGACCCCACTGGTGCACGACCAGGGCTGGGGAGGGATGCAGGCTCCAGGGTGTGTCTGGCCCATCTTGATCAGTCCTGATCACCTGGACCCCAGCAGCAAGCTAACCAACTGGTCAGAGCATCTGCCCCCTGGTGGTCAGTGCACATCATAGTGACTGGTCGACCAGTTGACTGTTTTCCCCCTTGTGGTCATAGTGATCAGTTGAGCAGTCTTAGCTTATCATTAACATATTACCGTTTGATTGGTTGAATGGCCGACTGGACAACCAGACACTTAGCATATTAAGCATTTATTATATAGAATTTTACATATGAATAATTGTAAACCTAGTCTTCTCTCACCCTGTATTGTACAGAATTGACAATCTTAGCCTGTATAAAATAGATATACCCAAAGATATATAACTGAGACCTACATCTGCATCCACAGTGATAGCCCATTTATATCTCTTGATCTTTAGTGGCATGTTAACTGTCAGCATGGCTATCACCCTGAAATGTGACATAAAGATTTTAAAATTGCCCTAGGGCATAAGTGACTGTTAACTTTACATTAATCCTTAGAGCACAGGTACCAAACCACTGTCATTTAGTAAACACATAGGTAGTCATCATGTCAACAGTAATAACCCCAAAGAAGGTTTAACAACTATCCAAACTGACAGAATACATCAGTGCTGGTACCTGACAAGCTAATTCTTGGGGAGTGTGTTTATACAGGTAGGAAGGCTGCTCCCTGAAGGAAAATGATAATGGGGTTTAGAAGTAGGGTTGCAGTGGACAATTTTGTTTGCATTTGGAAAGGGAAAACACTGGACTTAGATGCCATCAAGTGAATGTAGCATTAGAAAGTACCAAAATGTGTTATCATGGAGGTATTTAGAACTTCCTATAGACGTAAGAAAAGGAAAAATAGATATTTTGTTTTCCTCAAAAGATATATAGTGATACTTCCTGTCAATTAGTTTTGATTAGATGTCCTTTGAATATCAGTTTTATGTACATTTTAAAATGTTCATAGCATTGACAATAATTCCTCATGTTACCATAACAGGAAACTGCTTTTGAACTGTAGCTCAACACAAAATGTTAAAATGTATGATTATATTAAACAATAGTCCACAGAGATATTTAAATCTGTGAAGGAAAAAACTTATATATTGAAATTTAATAATATTAGAGAATTTAAGAACCATATAGGGTGAATAGGAGAGCAAAGGGTTCTTGATGTATCTAATATTTACTGTTAGTTTTGACTACTTCTAATTAGAAATGAAAAAAATAAGTAGAGCTTTCTTAGATGCAATTCACCTTTAGTCCGTAATAACTGATCCTATATAATAAAATGGTAATATGTAAATTGACCGAATGGCAGTATGACCAGTCGGCGGGGGCGGGGCCGGCGAGCAGGTGGCGCCAGGCCAGCCAAGGCATGTGCTATTGGGCAGAGGGAGGGGATGGCAATAGTGTGAGGGGGGGGGGGTGGCGGCAACCAGCGGTGGGGCAGTGGGCCCAGTGCCATCCCCTGATCGCCGGTCTGGTCACCTCCCAGTGAGGGAGGCCACAGGCAGCAGCAGCAGCAGGGCGATTTGGAGTGGGGCTGGCCGCCTCCTGTCCCCAGATAGGCCCAGCGGGGTTGCCTCCCACAGAGGGCGACCACTGGAGGCTGTGGTACAATGGGGTTGGGGCTGGCTGCTCACTGCCAGTGCCATCCCTGGACCGGCCTGCCAGTCATCTCCAGAGGGAGGCCAGGCTGTGGCTTAGGCCCGCTCCCCAGCCATCAGTTGGACATCCCCTGAGGGCACCAGGACTGTGAGAGGGCACAGGCTGTGCTGAGGGACCCCACCGAATGCATGAATTTTCATGCACTGGGCCTCTGGTGTTATATAAGTGGTGTTTTAGAGGATTCTGTTTGTTTTGACCTGTATTCTCTTAGAACCACAACCCCTTCTTAGAGCACTATATCACATACCATTGTCCACCTGCCTGGAACCAAATGGATGAGTAGCCATCTGACACTTTCTGGGGAGAAATTGGCATTAAAACCAGGAAGCCCCCAGTTAGGGCTGGTTCCTAATACAGAGGAATTCTAAACTCTGGAGTTTTAGGTCTGATCTCCAGACAGAACAAAACAGATGCACTGTGTGAAGGCAATATGGGAGATAATTTCCTGAGACCATCCAATAAGTCTTTTAAGGGACCGAGCTGACCTTGGTTTCTGAGAAACCCCATAATTTTCCCAAGATTTGCACTTTTTGATCAATATTTAAGATGGTTCCAATTGGTTTATGTTATTTGTGACCAAAATAACTTGGACTAAGAAAAAACAGGACTGGTTCAGGGAAAATAGCAATTTCTTATAATGTTTTAGTTTGAGTTTACATAAAAGCAGACCCTGAGATGAGGATTTGAATGTAGAAACTAGTACTGATAGAAAGCACTAAAATGAACTAAAATGTCAAAGCAACTTCATTAATCTCTAAAGAGCTGGAATTTTTTGTTTGTTTAAATGCTTGTGAGTCTAATGATCTACAATAATAAAAGAATAACATGCTAATTGACCGTACCTTCGTGATGCCCACCAGCCAATCAGTAGTGAATATACAAATCAAGCCAACAAAGATGGTGGGTTAATTTGAATACACAGGCGCCAAGCAGCCAGGGGCAGGTCACTTGCACCATCTCCATGGTGATGATGCCAACATTCCACACCACCCCAGCCACTCCAGTTCTCTGGGCAGCATGGGAAGGCAGAAAGGCCACTCCGGGCCAGAGCGGAAAGGTGGCTCTGGGCGGAGTGAAGGTGGTGCCAGCAGCCAGGGGAAGGAAGGCCCATTCTTGCACGAATATTCATGCATTGGGCCTCTAGTAGTTATATATAAGTTAAAACTGCCTTATTAATCCAAGGGGATGGAAATAAGAAGGAAAATAATACAGCTATTGGGTTGTCTTATTCTCTGGTGACATCTTTATTGCTGATGGTATTTAGGATAAAAAATGTATTTCACATTGGCTCTTTATTCATTTTTGGATGAAGTTAAGTCCAAACTTATTTAGCAATAGATACATAGTATCTTATAATTTCCTCCAGAAGTAGACCTTGAAACAAATACTGGAGTGCAAGTAATTTATTTTGAAGGTGATCTCAAGAAAGGGTGAAGTTAGATATGAAGGAAAGGCATCCAAAAAATGTTTTTGTGTGTGTGTGTGTGTGTGTGTGTGGTTTTTTTTCCTCAAGCAAGTTACTGATATAGGCCACTAATGCTTCATCACATTGGGAAAATTTGGGAGTCAGTGTAAAACATACACAATCTGAGATATGAGGAAGATTATTTACATTATATCCTATTACCTATTGGTTGAGAGTAGCTCATTAATATTATCCCATTTCATGCTTCTCATTTTGGAGCAAAAAAGCAGACTGATGGCCAGCAATAGCTTTTAGGCAAGAAATGTATAAGCCCTGAATATTAGAAGATGGGAAGATGTGCCCTGAAGTTAAAAGGATACGGATAGGCAAGTATAGACACTATATTGAATAGGATGGTATAATATAAGATTGCTTTGATTTCTTTTTCTTTGGCTGTCTAGGACAGACAAAACATGTGAGAATCCCCTGTGAGTTAGAAAAGAGTCAACTAAATAGGGAGAATGATGGTTTGTCTACCCAGCCTCTCCTGTCCTCTCAAACAACAAATCGATCAATATGAACTAGGTTTGGAGAGTACCTCCCCTGAAATGTTTCTGTATGAATGAATTTTAGAATAACACTGTTCTTTATTGAGCTGAGGCAAAATATTGTAGCTACTTGATAACAGCCTGCCACATTACAAATCACCACTTGCAAGGTTACACAAGGTGCCTTTAGAAAAAGCTAAATGAATTACTTCAAATAGTGTGTTTGTATTCAAAAGGGAAATAGCTGTTAGTTTGAGAGTGACAAGCCTTTTCTTTGGGTTTCAAAAGGCCCATTGCCATGCTCTGCTTTTTTTTGAGTGCTGCTGGGAACGAAAAGCCTGCAGTGAACAGGTAAATAGAAGATATTTCTAATTGAGAAAGGAAATTAAAAAAGAATTTTGGTGAAACCGTCACAAGGTTACTCATTTTCCTATTGTAATATTTATAGACTTTGAGGTTGGTTAAACTAAATGTAATTTCAAATATAGCATTTAGTTAATTTATTTTCTTAATCCTTCTTCAATTAACTTATTTAAAGAGTATTTCATACTTTTGAATATTTTTATGTTTTAAATTTGGAAGTCTATATAACTTAACTGCCAATGGTATGTCTCAAAAAATATACCCACACAAACACATGTACATGTGTGCATACATGGCATTTAGGGGAGGTGTACACACACACACACACCAGAGGATAGTAATCCTGTCATTTCTGCTTATCAAGGTGGAAGTTAATCATTATCAACATTGGTTTGTAGTTGAGAGGAGATAGCCACTTGTTCAGCAGTAGTGGCATGCAGGAGATAATTTTTCAGTGGTCTGTTGTGTACTTACCTCTTATTATTTAATGACTTACCATATGGGCAAGACCAAATAAGTTCATTTTCTGTCTAAATAATGTTTTAGGTTATATTTTGCCACAAATACCTTCAGGGATTCCTATTGTCTCTCTCAGTTTGCTTGACAACGTTTTATGTAAAACGTTCAGCTTACTAGTACCAGTTCTCTGCCAGTTTGTGAACCCCACCTCATTTTTAAAAGTCAGTTTTTTTCTTAACTTATGTTAGCCAAAGTACACATTTCCTGCTGTTATTTCTCTGGATCTACAGTGTTTGAGAATTTACCATCATATTAGGTAATTGGAATGGTTGATTTGATGAGCCTTAGTGGGTAGAAGTAGGGACATGCAACACTTGCTATCAATTGTTAGTCATAAGAAATTATATTTATGGGATTTTTGGGAACACTGCCACCTTGAATGTCTTAATCCATGAACTCCTTTTCTAATTTTAGATTCAATGATTCTAGTAAGAAATGGGATAAGACCAGTAAATTTCATGATAAAGGACCTAATGAAATACAAAAGGTAGATCTGAAAAACGTAAGTCAAGATGACCAATCAGTCTAGTCAGAATTATGTGATTATAACTCTCTATTATAAATACCCCAGTAATTACAAAGCCACTCTACTATCATGTTTTACAATAAGAATAACTTGAAACTATCAATAGTTTTGCATTAGTACTTGCAAAAAATAGAGATCTATAGGTTCTAGAGGATGAAGGCTTCAGTAAAGGAAAAGAGAACAGCCAATATATGCTCCTTAGTATTTTCAGTTCCATAGGCATAGCTTCAAAAAGCCACCAAGTTGAATTCAAAAATCACTGTGCGAACAAGCTTTTACTGAAATGATTATAACAGCCATATTAGAGTGAATAGAATACAAAATTGTGGATAATTTTTCTTTGTGTCTTAGAGTTTTTAATGAAAAGAGTAAGTAATAAGTGATTTTGATGTGACATGTTCCTACAAAGAGAGAGTCCTTTGAGAGGCTCCTGAAACACAGATGATTGTGATTTTTAAACCTAGCATTAATATTTGCGATATCAAGTAAACAAAAGTTTCCAGCTAGTATTTAAAAAAATAATATGATTCAATCACTTCTTATACTCACGGCTTTTAGGTGATTATATAAAATATATTGTCCTGGCCAGTGTTGCTCAATGGTTGAGCACCTACATATGAACCAGGAGCTCACAGTTCGATTTCTGATCAGGGCACATGCCCAGGTTGTGGGCTCGATCCCCTGTGTGGGGCATAGAACAAAGAAGGCAATTAGTGTATTGAGCATTGGTTACAGGCCAGTCAATGTTCCAGTGCTTTACCTTTCCTTAAATCCATCTAACAACCCAGTAACAGGGTTGATAATAAGGACAGCAACAATAGCAATGGCATTTTATTGCTCACTACATGTCCAGGAGAATGCTAAAGTTGGTGTTTAAGCTTGGGACTGAGGATGCCAGTGTTCATATCCCAGTGACAGTATGTGCTCTCTGTGCCACCTTGGAAAAAGGTCTTATAATTCTGCATGTCTCATTTTCTTCTTCTGTGATGTGCAAATTATATTTGACCTAACATCAAGGTAATTTTTGAAGATAGATCCCTATGAATCCCTGATAAAGTGCATGGCATATAGGAAGCACATAGTGAAATAGCTGCTATTTCTCCTCCCCGCCCCCCGCCCCGGCTTAAAATCATTCATTTGTACAATAACCTCCAGAGGTAAATACTATTTTAGCCTCATTTGGGGAGACTGAGGATTAAGAATACAGATAACTAGCCCAAAGTCCCACAGCTTATATGAATTCAATATTTTCTGTCTCCATATCCCATATTATTTCTCCTATTATGCAACCTGAATGCACAGAAATTATTACTTTGGTCCCCTTCCTCTGACTACTGGCTTATCATTGTTGCCACTCTGGCAGTTGTTGAGAAAAAAAATTATTCAAAAGTAGATGCAGGTAAGAAACTTGGCAAAAGTTACTGCTGATAAGGTTCCCTGGATTACCTACTCGGGATCAGATATCTGGGCCGAATGCCCCCTATAGATGCTGCTTAATGTCTAAAACTCTTCCTTAGCCCTGAGATGAAGAGTTTGTTTGTTTGTTCAGTTTGTGTCACTGAAGAACTTCATTCAGTTGGCCAGTTTACCATGTCATATAAGAGTATGTCGGATGCTTTACCTGGAATACAGTAGGATACCTAGCATGTATTTTGAGATGGAGCACCAGGATCTAGGAATAAATTCCTCAAAATAGGCAAACAATGAATATTTCTACAGAACTTTTTTTAAAGCATGAGGAATAAGATTAAATATACTTCTGCCTGGTTGTTAGGAGGGTTTAAAAGAAAACAAACTTGGTTTGAACTGTCCAGGTTTGACTCCCTGCTCTGCAGCTTCTGACCACACTGGCTGGTCGTTAACCTGCATTTCTTAGTGTCTCATCTGTAGAATGGAGATACCAATAGTTTTCTTTATTTACTTCATGATGTAAGAGGCTTCTATTAAATCAGCACTTAGAATGGTGTCGGTACTCATTTAGCATCCAGTCGATGGTGGGAGTTGTTTTCTTCTTATATATCAAACAGGCCTCTGACTCCCAATCCAAAACAGTATACATTATAGATTAAATAGAACACTATGGGCTATCCTGGGGAAGTAACCAACATTCATTATTTCTATGAAAATGTGTGCTCTAGATTTACAATTATGAATGAATGGAAGAACTTTTAGAAAATGATCCATTTGTCAATTGGAAACTGGCTATTTTATTTTCTCATTTTACAAAGTTCCAATGTAATCAGTGATCACATTTGCATGTTTACCTTACCTTGAGTGTCAGGATTAGGTCACGACTCACATCCCAAACTTCAGAATTCATGGGGACAATAACAATAAATTTTTATCACTAACATGTATTTAGGACTTACAATATGCCATGCACTCTATCATTATTTTACATGCATTATCAATTTCAGAATAACTTTAAGATAATATGTACTATTGTTCTTATACAATCCATTCTTTCAACTGATTTCAGAGCATATTGTCAACCTTTTATAAACTGCCCATTGCAATTAGGATGAAATGCAATGTCTAAATAACGGCCTACTCTGTTCCCCTTTCCTGGCCTTGTGCATGTTTTTGATCTAATCTCACACCCACTTTCATTCCACTGCTCATTTCATCCTAGCAACACTGGTTTCCTTTCTCTTCCTTGACCAGCTATTGGCTCTTTTCTGTGTTAGGGACTTTGTGCTAACTGTTTACTTTTCTGGGAGGGCATCACCCCAGAACTTTGTGTGGCTGATTCCATTTCATCATTCTTTCCTCAGCCCAGAGTGACCTTCTGTGGCTAGAGTAATTTAAGTTGTCTCTTTTCTCACCCTTCTCTGTTCATTATTATCTTTTTTTCTTTAATGAAAACATCTGTCACTAACTGAAATTTATTAACTTATATATTGCCTGCCTCTTTTTACACATTGTAAATTCTATGACTACAAAATCCTTCTCCCTTCACTGTATCTAGGAACACACTTGGCATATATTAGGCATTCAAATATTTGTTGAGTGGACAATTGGGTGCAGTTTAGAAAGATTACAAAATGTGTCCATCATCTTGGAGTTAAGAAAGTGGCAGAATTCAGTATATTGAATCTAAGCCTATTGCTCTCTAAGGTAGTAGGACATATGAAATGCATGAGCAGCAACTGAAACAAAAGCATAAAGGTATTGATGTAATAGCTTTTTGACATTTGTTTTATTTATTTTGTCACCCTTTTTGCAAGGAAGAAATGTCCTGTTTTACTTCTTATTGCACCTTTACCTCTCATGAGTATGAGTTTCTGTCAACAGTGATGTTCTGGGTCACTCATTTCTGTCTATGTTAAACGTTAGAATACTTGTCTGTCTGTTCTGCATGGCTGTTGACTAATGGGAGAATTCCCCAAACAAAAGAAGAACACTGGCATCTGATCCCTTGGCTATGTGCATAGAGGGATAAAAAAAAAAATCCCCACAGTTATATCAGAAATAGCAAAGTTTTATTTTCTCCCCCAGAACAACAATGCTAATTGCAGTAGTTTGTAAGTCCAACATTCAAGTACTTTAAGGATAGGTGGGAAGGATTTGCTTGTCAGGATCAGGTGGAAGTATGGACTCTGGGGGTACAAACTGTTATTGCAATTATTACAATGATCACAAAATATTTTTATTTGTAAGGACTACAAATTACAGTGATGTTAGCATTATTTTCTCTTTCTCCTCCTCTCATTCTCTTGTGTGTCATTTTTTTTTTTTTCATATTATAGATGCTTTTTTGGATGAAATGGGACCTGAATCTCAAAAATTTTTCAAGTTTTATTTGAGAGAGAAAGAGAGAAACGAAGAGAGAGAAGGAGAGTGAGAGGGATAGAGAGAGATAGAGAGAGAAGGAGAGAAGAGAGGGAGGGGGGAGAGAGAGAGAATTTCTTTGATTCCCAAAACAAAAGAACCCCAGTGAAGAGTCTCAGTGACCAAGCTTTGTCTCAACCAGCTCTTTCCAGGGGAGGGACAAGAAGAGAGCAAGGTAAATGAACCACGGGTGTCCCTAATTTTACGTGAATGGAAATAGATTATGTATAATTCATATTTTAACATACATACAGCAAAAATCCTCCCATGATTAAGATGTGAAGACAGTCTTGATACTTGAAAGCAGAACTCTGTGCCAAACACAATCCTACAAACAGTGTCAGGGAAATAAATGTAAAGATATCCACTGGCCTCAATAATTTCTAGGGAAATTTGGGACATGTAAAACAAACAAAAATTATAAAGCCAAAATGTTCTTTTTACAAAGAGCATAATGTTATTTATATATGCTTTTTATGCTGTGTGTGTGGTAAATAATTTTTATTTACTTGGAGGGAGAAGAGGAAGCCATGGACAAAATTAAACAAAGGAAAAACCGCCCAATGTTTCAGTCTGAGGTTATTAATGATAATATGTTTATATATGTGATTCAAGTTGCTTTATAGTATAATTTTTTTAGTCATGATCATGTTTTATACACACTTTTGTTTTTTTGCTTCAAGCTATTAACTGATCAACCAGGAAAAGATAAGGAGTAAGTTGAAAGTTTTATGAAGCCTTCCTTTGAATTGAATTTTTAAGAAATTGAATTTTAATTAGAGAGAAGAGGAAGAGCATTTATGCCATTTGTTTTTAAGTAATCAAAAGTACCTTCAAACAAGTTTTAAAGTCATCTTAATGTTCTTTATGGAACTTTGGGACAAATTAAAAGTAAAATCAGTAAATACATATAGAATTGATTAATTCAGAGCTATTAGGCATTATTATTAATGCAAAGATATCTTATATAGTCCTTGGTCTAAAGGAGATTATAATAAATTTGGTTGGAAATTATAGAACTGGTAAAAGAAATCATTTTCTACAATAGGATTTAAATAAGCTATTCAAAGTTTTGAGAAGGCATTATTTATTGCTAAATGAATGAAAATATTTGGATCTGAAATATATAACTTTTTTTTTTCAAAGAGGTGAGACCAAATTATTTTGAATGGATGAATAGAGAAGAGCAGAGATGTTATTCTGGCTGCATGATAGTGGAATGAAAGCACAGAGACCCTCAAAGTACGAAGCATAGCTGCAGACCCATCAACCGTGAAATGTTCTCCAAGTGTAAATCTGGCATCCATAATATTGAGTGGTATCATCAAGCAATGAATATTATCTTTATTGTTTGTCAAGGCCTATTAAAAATATCAAAGCCTAAGGGAAAGAACACATTTCTAAGAAATTTATTACACCTCTCCTCTTATTAATGCATTCACTACATATTATTATTTGAACTGCTATGACAAGAATAATCTCCTCCTGTTTAATAGGTAAGCTGTTCATTCATGTTCACAAAATGTCCTACTTTAAGTTATTATAAATGGTAATGGAATTGGATTTTAAATTATTTTGAATATTTAGTCTTCTGTGGGGTTCGTATTATTCTCACAAGTTTAAATATTATTTGTTCTCTTAAAAAACCGTATATACTGTTTTCTTTTAAAATAATTATGCATTTGAAGTAAAAAGGTGATGCCATGCATGGGTGTAGGAAAAAGCAGTTTTCGTTGGTTTTGAAAATGATTTTCATAATGTGTAATTATATCAAGTGTACAATGTTAGGTAAATTTGTAGCTGAAAGCTTTATTACCTGGAGTTATGATTAAGTGGTTATCCTCTAACCCATTTGCGGGAAAGTTGTGCTACTTCATTCTCATCTTCATTTATTAAAATCCCTGAGATTCCTTGGCAATTTCTACCAACCTGATATCCAATATATTGAATGAAACATGGAGTTGTCATGAAGCCGGAACTTTGGATTCAGACTCTCTAGGTTTGAATCTTGGCTCTGTCAATTATAAGCTATATACTTCGGGGCCAGTTGTAGACCACACTGTGTCTTAGTTTTCTTATTTGTAAAAACAGGGCATGTATCTCAAAGGGGAATCTTAAGGATTAAATGAGCGAATAGATAAAACTACTCATAGAGCACATGGTAAGTACTTTGTGTGTTTGTTAAATTTAAAAATGCAAAAACATACTTAACGTGCCAATCCATCTGCCATATTATTTAACATTTTATTTTAAAATAATTTCATACTTAAATGAAAGTTACAAAACTGAAAATGTCATAGAGAATATTAGTATACCCTTTTTCCAAATTCACCTCTAAGTAGCATATAAGATGTTTTCTAAGGTTAGGGATATTCTATTCCATTGTCAACCTCAGTAATTTAATTTTGATGCAATGGAATCTTCCATTCTTAATCTACCTGTATCAGTTGACACAATAATGTCCTATATAGCATTTTCTTCTCTGGTACAGGAGACAGGTTAGAATCAGGTATTCCACTGAGGAGTGAGTTATATATGTCTCCTTACCCTCCTTTATCTAGAACCTTTCCACAGCCTCACTTTGCCTTTGATGACTGACATTTTTGAAGAATACTGTGCCACTATCCCCCTTTATAAAAATGGAAATGTCCTTATCTATATATATAGAAAGCCAGCAAGTGGAACGCTGTAATGACTGGAATGACCGGTCACTATGATGCCCACTGCTGCCAGCAAACTGGCCAGATCCAGGGGTGGGTTGGCAGCCAATCTCCCACAGCCCCTCCTCCCAGCCACCTCGCCCCTGATCGGCCTCTCCCACCCTAATGGATGGCAGGGCAACTGGCCAATCCCCCTGTGGCACTCACCCCCCCTGGCCAGCCCCACCCCTGATTAACCCCCCCACCCCAATAGGGGGCAGGGCTGGCTGGCCAACCTCCTGCAGCACCTCCCCTCGGCCAGTCCCATCCCTGATGGGCCCCCACCACCCCGATCAGTCTGCAGCCCCTCCCCCTGAATCGCCACGCCTGATTGGCCCCCTACCCCAATAAGGGGCGGGGCCTGCCAGCCAATTGCCTGTGGCCCCTCCCCCAAGCCTGCCCAGCTCCAATCTGCTGATTGAGGCCAGGCCAGCCAGACCCCACTTGTGCACGAATTCATACACTGGACCTCTAGTTTATTTATAATTAATAGTTTTCTCTCCTTGCAACCAATAAGAAGTCTGTGAGGCACTTCAAGATCCCTCTAGCCCTAGCTGGTTTGGCTCAATGGATAGAGCATCGGCCCATGGACAGAAGGGTCCCAGGTTCAATTCCTGCCAAGGGCACATGCCTGGGTTGTGGGCTTGATCCCCAGGAGGGGGCATGCAGGAGGTAGCCAATCAATGATTCTCTCTCTTCATTGATGTTTCTATCTCTCTCTCCCTCTCCCTTCCTCTTTAAAATCAATAAATTATATTTTAAAAAAATCCCTTTAGATTTAGCATCCATTGATAATTCATGCTTCATAAAATCTTTAATATGATGATGGAAAAAATGGTCGTTTTGCAACTCTAGACCTCCCTCTGCATAAACCTGACAGCCTTTAGCATTCCACTGAAAGCCAGAGGCCCCTCCCTTCCTTCTTTCCTTCCTCCCTCCCTCCTTTTCCTTCCTCCCTTCCTTCCTTCCTTCCTTCCTTCCTTCCTTCCTTCCTTCCTTCCTTCCTTCCTTCCTTCCTTCCTTCCTTCCTCCCTCCCTCCCTCCCTCCCTCCCTCCCTTCCTTTTCCTTCTATTTGAGTTCTATATTTATATCAATATCTATATTTATTTCCTAAATTAGGTTATAGCATTACTCATTAGAAGTTATCTATTTAAATAGAATGATAAGACACTTGTCTAATTACACACTCAGATAAATCAAGCTAGTTGTATTCTGAGGTTTGCATTTTATGATATTATTTACAGGGAGTATCATCAAGAGAGGACATTATGCACATGTACAAACAAGTCTAAACATGCTTTGTAATTACAGTATTTCATCAACAATGGCTGATCGAGAGGAAGCGCTTTGTCCTCTCTTACAACTAAACCTCTCTTCATTTGCCAGGAGAATCAACATGCATCTTACATTCCCGGGGGTTGACTTTTGAAGATTTTCTGAATGGCAGACCATTGCCCTTGGAACCACTTCCATTTATCATTTTAAGCGATAATAAAAGTATTTTCTTCTAATTTAATTCTAGTCCTTGGTGCAAGAACAGAGCACTACAGTTAATAAAAAGATAATTAAGAGACAACATGTGGGTAAAGTCAGTGCCTCAGTGGAACTTTTGAACATCTGAGAAAGCTGCCTCTTTAAATGTGAACTTTAATTAAATAAATTTATCATATTAGGTATTTGAGGCAAGGCGTTTTTTATGAAAATGTACAGCATGGACTTAATCATTAGTAGAGAGTATAAGAGCATGCTCTTTTCATAAATATGAAAGCCACTTTTCTGAATTATTCCACATGGAAAATAAGGCCTTTATTGAAAAATAGAAGATATGTAATGTACTGGTTTGCACATGGACTGCAAGATGGCAGTTTTCAATTTGGGTTAAATGGCAGCCTGAGTCCCACAAACTTACAGGGGGGCAAAGTGAAAATTAAACATTTTTTGTTTTATTTTATTTTATTAGAGCATCTACATTAGATTCCTACATTAGTAATTGTCATATACTCTTGTTCTAAACTATATTTATTTATAAATTGAGGGAAGAGAAAAAATAGACAAATTAATATTTTCTCAAATATTGCATAGTTCTTTTCAAAAAATCAGGGTAGACATTAAGTATACAATTATCAAATTAGATTTTGCTACATTAATATGTGTGATTTATGACAAATAGCTTGTAGTGTTTAATATACTACCGTAGAAAATGATATTTAAAGATCACTTTCAGGTTAAGGTATTATCGTAGAACTTCTTAAAATGTATTTTATGGTATTTGTTCCAAAATCTACTGAGGGGAGCATACAAGTTGAGACTTTCCTTAAGGATATATGTATTTTCTGTATTTTTATCATTTTGCCTACAAATTTTATACATTATAAATAAATGTATAATGACATATACACTTATAAATAATTATGACACTGAAGCAGTAGTGGAATACTTTCACTGAGAAATATTACAAACTTAACCTGTCAATTACTTTAGAACATTTATATAGAAATGGGTGAGTAGACATGTTTAAAGTATCTTTTACACAGGATTTTTCAGCACTGAGTTGTAAAAGATTAATGAAACTGATTATTTTTCTAGAAACTTTTTTGCTAAATGTACATGGCCAAACTGTAAAGGATTATTCATCTGCAAGTATTACATTAAAGAATGATAGCATGTGAGTTAATTTGTTCTATCTTCTTTCACTATCCCAAGTCCTTAAATGCCCCCATTCCCTTTTGAACACAGTCTTTCAGCATCTACTTTAGTAGACGTCAATTCTCCCCTGCTTGTTTTCCCCGGATTGCAGTTGCAGTGGGACAGCATGCTTCCTTTGTAATTATTTTGTAATATGTCTTCTCCCTTTGGGGTTTTCCTCCAAGTAAAATCAGGCAATTCAATTGAGTTCTGCACTAGTCTTTTGAAGCTGAAGAAATGATTCCATCAATAAAAGTGACATTAGAACAAACATCTTGCTGGGTCCAAGTTTAATAAAAAAAATCCCTTCTTTGTATTAGTAATTTTACCTAATTCTATTAATTTCTCAAGCTGTTGTGTTATTAACTACCTTTTTTTTTTGTCACAGAGATCATGAAAACTAGGCATAGATACAACTTTTATTTATAGTACTTTGATTAAATTTGTCTTGCCTATAAACCAGCTTTACACAAATGTAGAAAAATAACTGAGAAGTGTTAACTTATGTGTAATTTATTTGCCAGTTAGCAGTTCTGCCTGAAAATAATGTAGAGACTGAAATTTGAAATGGTGTATTTGTTTCAGGATAGTATTTCATTAAAGAATATATAAAAGGGTCCTAATACATTGACAAGAGAAGATTTGACTTTGGGTAGTGGTGCAATATACAGATCTTGTAGAACCCTGCACCTAAAACCTATATGTTCATGTTGACCAATGTCATCCCAACAAATTTAATTTTAAAAAAGGGAAAATATAAAGGAAAACTCATTTTTAACTAAATGAGTAGCACTGTAGGAAAGCTCTTTTTCATTTCCACTGAAACTTTTGGATTTGAAAAATTGAGCTGTTCTCTATAAAGTCCTTCAAGTAGGAAATTAATGCTTACCTACAGCCTCTTTATTGACATCAGCAATAGTGGTATTCTAATTGAATGCAATTATGCAGTAGTGTTGGTTAAAACATTTAAGCACTGATTTTGTACCTGTACAGAGTGCTTATATCATTTATCTTTTTTCATAGTGGTAATTACTCTGTGTAGTAGAAATTATAATATGCTGTCTTTTACAAAGGAGGGATCTGAGACTTAGAGAACCTAAAGTAAAGAGGTAACAGCAATGTCTACAATCCATGTGTGCCAGATCCCAAAAGCCTACATTCTAAATAACTTTGTTATGCATAATATTAGAGGCCCCATGCACAAAATTCATGCATGGGAGGGGGGGTCCCCTCAGCCCAGCCTGGACCCTCTTCAATCTGAGACCCCGCAGGTGATGTCCAACAGCCAGTTTTGGCCTGGGATTGGGCCAAAACCGGTTGTCAGACATCTCTCTCACAATCTGGGACCACTGGCTCCTAATTGCTCACCTGCCTGTCTGCCTGACTGCCCCTAACTGCTCCCCCCACGCCAGCCTGGTCACCCCTAACTGCCTCTTGCCTGCCAGCCTGATCACCCCTTAAAAACCTCCCCCACGCTGGCCTGGTCGCCCCCAACTGCCCCCCTGCCCCGTTGGCTTGGTCATCCCCAACTGCTCCCCCACTGCCGGCTTGGTCGCCCCCAACTGCCCCCCTGGATGGCCTGGTCACCCCAACTGCCCCCCCCCCACCGGCCTGGTCTCCTCTCACTGCCCCCCTCTGCCAGCCTGGTTGTCCCTCACTGTCCCACTCTGCTGGCCTGGTCACCCCTCACTGCCCCCTCTGCTGGCCTGGTTGCCCCATGCAGCCTGCTGCTCAGTCATTTGGTTGTCTCCCACTAACGCCCCTGCTGGCCTGGTTGCCCCACACTGCCTGCTGGTCAGTCGTTTGTTCATTCCTCGCTAACCCCCCTGCTGGCCTTGTCGCCCCACGCAGCCTGCTGTTCAGTTGTTATTGTGAGGGCATCGTGACCAATTTGCATATTACCCTTTTATTAGTACAGATATCCTTGTAAAATACTTGGTGTAGTTGATTTCTTTAAGATATTCTATATTATCTCTATATATAAAAGGCTAAGTGTCCATCTGTCTGACTGGTAGCTATGATGTGCACTGACCACCAGGAGGCAGGCACTCAATGCAGGAGCTGCCATTATGTGCACTGGCCATTTAAAAATAAATGGCACCATGGACCTGGTGCTGATAAACCAACACTTGCCTTCCCCCAAGTGGAACACAGGCCCCACCACCACCCCTGAGAGACGCCCCACCAAATCTCAACCAATACTGCTGAGACCCCATGGCACAAAATGTGGCCCACAGCCCAGCCCAGCCCAGAAATGGTGGCTGTGGGCACCGGGTAATGATGTCACATAGCAACACCCCGCTTCCTCTCCCTAGTGACTAGCATCCTTGGAGTTTCTTCAGCCCAGGAACTTAACTTGCTTTTTTTTCCCCCGACTTACTTTGTAGCCAAGTGCAAACATTTTACAGTTTAGCCAAATGTTTGTGAAGTGTTTTCCTGTGCCGCATCTCATTTGATCCTCACAGAAGTCCTGGAGTAGGTAGATAGGAGACTCGGTAGAATCATATTTTCTTTTCATTAGCAAGACATGAATAGCGATATTAAAATATTTCTTCTAATTAATTTCCTTTCAATATACACAAATCCATGTACTGGGATGCTAGTCTATATGTATAAAAGGCTAATATGCTAAATGTCCCTCCTACCATCTGACCAGTCGCTATGATGCACACTGACCACCAGGTGGCAGACACTCATCACAGGAGCTGCTGAGCTAAAATGACTTGGCAGAGGCAGTTCTTGGGTGACGCACCCCGGAACCAGAGAGGTGACAGCCCTATTCCTCACAGGGCCACGCGATTTCATCTTCAACCGTGGGTTATGTTGTTGCTGGGGCACTGTGGGCCCTGTGTCTGGTTTACTACACACTTGCATTTGCGTTTCACACCCTGTATGATAGCAACTTTGCAGAGTGCCCTCTCATACTCCGGGACCCCTTGGGGGATGTTGGAGAGCCAGTTTTGGCCTGATCCCCGCAGGCCAGGCCTGGGGACCTCACCTGCCAGAGGGAACCTGCTCACTACACAGATGGCAGATGCCGGGGAAGGACTGTCTGCCCCAGTCCTGCCTCCGGCCACCTTCTAATTAATTTCCTTTCAATGTGCATGAATCCATGCACTGGGTCACTAGTTTTGTATAAATCTGCAAAATTTCCTTTTCTTATAAAGCTAGAAATTCTTTTACAGTGGTTTATGTTAAATTACTTCAAATTGAAGGACAAGCACTTTTTGGCGTAATCTTTAGTATAATATCTATGGAAGTAGAGTAGAGCCTAAGCTTCATAGTAGAGGTGTGGCTCTGTTGGGCAGATTTAAAAATGTACCTGAAATATTAACCACAATATATTTACCAGAGGAGTCAGAGCAGACAGACTTACTATTGCCCTAAGCTTTCAAAGGAAATATCTCTTCCTTCTCTCCCTAGAGACAGTCTGTGTGTATGAATGAGTTTGGGAATTGATCAATTAACCCTCCTCTTTATAAGGAGTGTGATAAAGTTATTTCAACAAAATCTTTTGGCCTAGCACTCAGTGGTCTACACATTTCCTCAGAAAATCTTTAAAAAATTTACTGTAGGGTAAATTATTGGCTGTTACCATTTTTCATGGCTTGCCTAATAAATTCATTTTCTTTTATTTAAAAAATGCTTTATGTTTGATTAGTATATTTGATTAAAATAGAAATCAATTGAGGGAGGGCATGACACTAATATTTTGCTTTACCAAATTAGGGCAAGTATTTGAAAAATCATAAAGCACTAAGATATATATATTTCCTCCTGAAACGTCATTAAAGATACATGAGGGTTCATTTTTCTTTTCCTACTTTGTCAGCATTTGAAAATGGCTTTATATATTTCTTCTGAGAGCTGACTTTGATTAAATGCCCTATGTACTGAAAAGTTTCTTATTCCTTTTATTTTGCAAAGCAGGATATTTAAAGTTATAGCCGTAGACTGCACAGAACAAGAAAAGAATTTCTGTTACATATTCTTTCAGTCCATTTGATAAGAAAATCTGGGAAACCACAGTTGAAAAAATGAACTGTTAGTAGAAAAGAGAGGGGTATGGAGATTTTCCTTATATTGATATCTCAGGTTTATTTTAGCTAAGAGAATATGTTTTCTTTTTAAAAATGTATTTTTTGTTGATTTCAGAGAGGAAGGGGGAGAGAGAGGAGAGGAGAGGAG
This sequence comes from Corynorhinus townsendii, assembly GCA_026230045.1. Taxonomy (NCBI): domain Eukaryota; kingdom Metazoa; phylum Chordata; class Mammalia; order Chiroptera; family Vespertilionidae; genus Corynorhinus; species Corynorhinus townsendii. The sequence continues at coordinate 74,715,755 of JAPDVU010000004.1, forward strand.
AGGAGAGGAGAGGAGAGGAGAGGAGAGGAGAGGAGAGGAGAGGAGAGGAGAGGAGAGGAGAGGAGAGGAGAGAAACATGAATTATGAGAAAGAATCACTGATAAGCTGCTTCCTGCACACCTCCTACTGGAGCCTGCAACCACCCTGACCAGGAATCGAATCATGATGTCCTAGGTAGAGGCTCAACCACTGAGCCATGCCAGATGGGCAGAAAATATGTTTTCTGAGGTACAAAATCATATAAGTTCATGTAGCTTATATAACTGGTTGAATAATCAAAAAAGATCTTGTCCACATCATGGAAACTCTCAGCTTGGCTATGATTATCTGTCCCAGTTCTCTGGCTCTTACAACCTCCCTTTTCTTCTTTTAGAAGCAGTTTACTATAAAAGGAGCCCCTTGTTTTAATACACATTCTTCCACTTTGACGAAATTCTTTTACAGATCAAATGAGGTTAATACTGTCTTCTGGGTATAGTTTTAACACTGATTTTTATAAATTAAATTAATTACATTAATATTTGTAAATTTTCCAGTTAGTACATATTATTAGGCATGAGTGCAAATATGTGTATATGTTGTGATGGTCATATTTCTAGAAATTCCCCTAAAAATAGAGGTATTGGCATATAATTCCCTCTATCTTGTATTTAGAATATAGATGGACTCTTTTAAAGATGTAAATATCTGGGCCAGCGTGACTCAGTGGTTGAGTGTAGACCTATGAACCTGGAAATCATGGTTCGATTTCTGGTCAGGGCACACACCCAGTTTTTGGGCTTGATCCCCAGTTAGGGGCATTCAGGAGGCAGCTGGTCAATGATTCTCTCTCATCATTGATATTTCTACCTCTCTTTCCCTCTCCCTTCCTCTCTGAAATCAATAAAAATATATTTTTTTAAAAAGATGTAAATAGACATTGAACTGATCCTTGCCAACTTATTTCAACATTCACATATATTTAGGCCAAGCTTTGCTGAAAGTGATTGAAGTGGAGACAGAGATAAGATCAAATGTAATTATTTGATGCTGTGTTTTCAAAAAGCTTTAGCTACAGTTTTCAATAGAGGAACTACATTTAAAACAATATTCAACAAAGTCTCTTTTGGAGTAGTAAAGCTAAAATTTTCTTTGTGTAGTCTGCAGAGGGTTTAAACATTAAATTAGCATTTTCTTTTTATGATATCTGGGCAACAGAGATGAAATTTATGAGACCAAAATGCTAAAAAAGCACCAGAAAATCTGAGTGTAAAAGTCAGAGAGAATAGCAAACACAAAGAGAATGAAGAGAATGCAGCATTCCTTCTTGTATGCATTCTCATGATGAAGAACATTTCTGAATTGCACTTTCCACCTGTGTTCAGATATTTAGTAATCAGTCTTCAAAGCCCTTCCAGCTTCATCGAAATGTTCTCTGTGTTTTCAGTTTTCTAGTATATGAACATTTTGGGAATAAGACATAGAACTCATAAAATACCATAATTCACATCTCCTCCTGCACAGTAAGTTACCTTTACCCCCTTAGTGTAAGCAAGGGTGGACTGTGCTATCTGGCCCTGATGACCACAGCCCTGAGTTCCCAATGTGAAAATATTTATCTGTCCGTCTCTGCCCCTTATCCCACTTAATAGTCATGGCTACTTCAGATGCAATTGCTGAAACATGGCAAGGCAAATGCAAACTGCTGTGTTCCATAGAGATTACATTCCCAAAACATGAGATTTGGATGCAAAAAAGCTTAGGTCAGAGATCTGTCATGGTGATCTTAAGAAACAGATTTAACCTATTGCTTAATCTATTTCTACTTATCAGTCTTCAGTAGGACACTGAATTGATACCGTGGAGACTCAATTCTTCTACCTCCATAGAGAAGGATGTTAGGTATTAGAAAAACTACACTTCTTTTTTTTATACCTGAGCTATGCTTTCCTTGAGGTCTAGCTCATTGTCTTTAATTTATTCTCAAAATAAATGAAATTGCAACTTGACAGTGTCTGTGTGCTTTTCTTATTACCTCATAATGGTAATACTTGTTAAACTCTCACTTCTTTTTCCACCTTCTTTGTTTCTTAAGGCAGACTGAGACCATGCGGGACATTATAGGCGGGACATTATAGGCAGATGGATTTGAACTTTCCTTAATTTTTAAAAACCATCTATAGTTGCCTAACAATAGAAGGAGCCATTTAAAAACATGCAAGTGCCTTTTAACTTTCCCTAAACTTTGGCTCTTTATGATGTATAAAGACATTCCTAAGATAGAAAAATACAAAATATTTCAACTTATATTTGTGATAGCTAGCAAAACCCAACCTCCCAAAACTGATAAAACAAATGAGAAAGATAACAACTTCATGTATACATGAACTCTAAATAAATTATTAGCAAACTCAGCGGTCTTTTTAAAAGTAGCAGATGACAGGAGCAAGTATTGTTTTGTTCCGGGAAGGACAGCATGATTCAATAATTGGAAATATGATTCATATACTCTATCACACTAAATGATTAAAGGGGAAAAGAAGGCATGAGATACTCTAGAAATCTAAAAAAAAAAAGGCCTTTAAAAAATACCAATAGATTCCTATTGCCCAGTGCTAGGATATTTCCTTCATATCCACCATTTAGTGGACACACATTGTGTCAAGCCCTTGGCTTGGCATTTTACATACTTCGTAACCCATCCTCATAGCATTGGCGCGGTTAGCGATGACACCTTTACTTTATATATGAAGACCCAAAGGATTATGAGCTAAGAAGTGGAGGTTTTAACCCATAGAGTCTGACTTCAAAATTCATAATTTCCATTAGTTCCTTATTACAGCCCTTCTTTTTCCTTATAGTTTTCTGTGTATCTTATTAGAATGAGTTGTTATTGTTTTTGTGTGTGGAGGGGGAGGTAGTTATTAAGTCTTGTTTTCAAGTCTTCTGAACATTTTGCTTTTATTTTTTCACACTTCAAAGTAAAGGTGAAATGACAGGAGACTGCCCTGGGGAGTGGATTTCTCAGTACAGTCACTTCCCATCTGCAGTTGGTTTCCAGACTGACGAGCAGTGTGATTGCTTTCAGTTTAGGTTTCAATGTTGAGGCCTCTGAATCTCAGTGTATCTACTGTATTTGGATTCATGTTTGCATTCGAATTTAAATATACCCACAAGCACGTATAACTGTATCGTGCCAGATTTAGAGGTTCTGTGACCACTGTAGAAGCACAGAGAAACAGAATGTTTTCTGCCTTATAAAACACTACAAGTTCTTACAACAAACATCCCATGCAGGTATAGCCATTGTGTATTGCTTGAGCTAGAGTCCCTTGTACCCAAACAGGGAGCACTGCTTCTTCTATTTAGGCCACTGTGTCACTTCTCTTTAATGTCAGACTCAGAAGCTAAACTGACACAAATTTCACAGGATGGGAAGGCATTTCTGAAAAAATGATCTGAGCATATACACTGTTTCCTCCCATACCTTTTGCCATTCTGTAAGGTTTATGGTTGTGGCACCTGATGAAGTATCTAAAAGCAGAGGGATATCCTACAGGGGTAACATGTAGGCCAGCTTTGGGTTCGAGTTTAAATTGTCGATGCCATAAGGGCAGATGTCTTTAAAGAAACAAGCAAAGCATTGGTTTTTAGAGTACATTGTTCATTTCTCTAATTGTGAGGGTATAATTTATAAAAGAGGTATATTTTATTTTTCTTCAATGCTGCTGAGGTTGACCTTGTTTAGGAATAAAATTTAGCCAGTTAACTCCTAGGGTGTGTGTGTGTTTTGTTTGTTAACTAAATAAGAGTTTTCTTCTTTGCTGTATTATCAAAGGTCCTCCTATTTAAATTCAGTAAATACCATTCCTCTTAAGGTTTAGTTCTCAACCAGTGGTTTTCTATCCATTTTTGATGAGGACCTTCTTCTACATCCTTATATGATATCTGGTCTTGTTATTACCTGTAGTTTTTCCTTGTAAAGTTACCATGAAGATACTAAAGACATTCTTAAGGCTTAAGCTTCAGCATGCTGCTTCTCTGGTTCATTGCAAATACCTGCCTTCAACACTCGTTTAAAAAAAATGTTTTAATTAATTTTTAGAGAGAGAGGAAGGGGGAGAGAGAGAAAGAGAGAAACATAAATGTGAGAGCGAAACAACGATTGGCTGCCTCCTGCACGCCTACCTAATTAGGATCAAGCCAGCAACCTAGCCATGTTCCCTGGCAACCTCTGGTGCTTGGGATGATGCCCTATCAACTGGGCCACTGCCTTCAGCAATCTCATTCAGGGTACCTGAGCACTCGGAGCTCTGTGCGCTAGTACAGGTATAAATATATTTTCCAGTCTTAGATGGTTTACTTAATAGTCAGTTTATTTTATCTTTTCCTTTTATTTTCAGATGAACTATTTAGCGCCTTCAGCACTTTTCCTAAAGTTTATCTAGAGCTTATTACTTTAAATATATGACCTTATATCTTTCATCACAGAAGGGGGAAAAAAAGGCAGTTATTGGGGTTTTCTATTAATTCTTGATGAGCACCTTCTTCTGCATCCTTGTATGATGTCTAATCTCATCATTATCTTTAATTTGTTCTCATAAAGTTAACATGAAGATACTAAGAAATTTATAAAACTTAAACCCCAGGTTCTGTCTTGTATATGTTCTTTACAAAGGAACTGGGAGTGCTTCCAGTAATGGGTTCCCATGGTTTTATGATTTTATAATTTGCCAAAATAAGATGATTTTACTTTATTTTCAACAGTTTTAATTTTTTTATTTTGAAATACTTCAAACCTGCAGAAAGGTAAAAAAGAAAAAAAAAGGGGAAAAGAGTGCTGGTCCAACTAACTTTGGAATTGAGTGCAGTCTGTAAGATAAAAGGCACTAGGGATTGCACATAAGTGCTGTATTCTATTGATGAAATTGTGTCCTGTGGAGATAAGGTTAATAGTTCTGAAACCTCTCACTATATATGTGCAGTGGTATTGAAAAAGGGGGTACATGTATGATGAATGATAGGAGCCATGTTTCTCATTGTTGGAAGGAGAGATGACAAACAGGCAAGGGGAGAAGGCTAGAAGGGTTCCTATGGTAATGGATTCAGGTTGAGGACTTAAGTATGAACTCAAATGTTTAGCATAATTTATATTAATTATATATATATTATATTAATTATATTAGATTTAGATTTAGGTTTATAGATACTGTATATTAAATCGTGCATGTGTAGGGTTCCCTAGGCCTAGCCTGCCATCAGGGCCATGTCCACTGCCCCACGACACCTTGCATGCTCCGTGGACACTGTCAGCATCCCGCAACACTCCTAGCTCACGCACTTCCTCCACACCACCTCCCCGCACAGCTGGCCGTGTGCCCCCCTGCCCCTCTCTGCTCTGCTCACCACCTGGGGACCCGCACCGCACTCCCTGCTCCTGCCCGTCTGGCGCTCATCCCCCACACCCTCTTTGCCACACGGGCCGCCCCCCTCCCCCCCTCCCCCGCCAGCCCTACGAGCCCTGCCTCACCACATGAGCCGCAAGTCCTGGCTCGTGAGAGGGGCTCCATTCACTTCCTGGTGACTGGTGGTTTGGTTGTGATGCTGTCATGACCACAGGCCTTTTATGATATAGATGATCAATATACACATATATTTCCTTGCTCTGTCTGCTGAGATAGCCTAGAAACAATGATACCCCAGGAGCAAGAAAGCACACCTAGCTCTTAGACCTCACTTTTTATAAATGTCTACTTATTTATATACTAGAGGCCTAGTGCACGAAATTTGTGCATGGGGGAGAGGGGTCCCTCAGCCCGGCCTGCACCCTCTCCAATCTGGTACCCCATGGAGGATGTCTGACTGCCGGTTTAGGATAGATCCCTGTGGGATCGGTCCTAAACCAGCAGTTGGATGTGTCTCACGCAATCCAAGACTGCTGGCTCCTAACTGCTCACCTGTCTGCCTGCCTGGTCACCCCTAACCCTTCTGCCTGCCTGCCTGATTGCCCCTAACCACCTCTGCCTGCCGGTCTGATTGCCCCTAACTTCTCCCCTGCTGACCTGATCACCCCTAATCACCTCTTCCACGGCCCCGCACTTGGGACCCAGGATTCCCTTCTCCAGCTGGCAGCAGGCACCCGGGACCCGGGCTTCCATCCCTCTGGCCGGCTGCAGGCACCCAAGACCTGGGCCAGCTTTACCTGGGCTGGCCACAGCCTCAGGGGACCATGGGTGGGTGGGTGGCTTCACCCTCTCCTGGGACATAGCCGCTGGCACCTGGGATCATGGGCGGGCAGCTTCACCTGGCCAGGCTTTGTCAGGAAGGACATACTGATGGTCATCCAGAAGACGTCCGGTCTAATTAGCGTATAACCCTTTTATAAGAATAGATATTAAAAAAAGAAAAAAAGCCAGGGTCCTTGGAGAAACTGCTGATGTGGGACTGGAACAGGATATAGACAAGATGAGTTTAAGCATCTTGTAAAACTAGAAAGTAAGGAAGTTCTTTCAAAAAAGGAAAATGATAAATATATGTCTAAATGATACAAGAGCCTACTGAGAATCCCCAATGGCAAATCTAGAGCAATTTAGGTAAAAAGTAAATAAAGCACTACTTGACTGTAACCCAAAATATAAAATAAATACCCATGAGTTCACACTGATATAAATAATTAACATACAAATAAATAGATAAATGGGGAAAATACACCAATATCCTATGCAAGAGAATTCTAAATAATTTATGTAGACATTTTGCCTGAAGGAGGAAGAAAGTGAAGAATAACTCCTCTTTCCTTTAAGTGTGGGTGGCACATAGTAACTTCCTAACTAGGAATACTGTGTGGGAAGGGAGGAAAAGAGTAACTTTACAGCAAAGAAACCTGGCAGAGGCTGCCTCAGAAAGGTAATCAAGGTCAGCATCAACTGTGCTGTCACGATGGTAGTATGTATCCTTGTTATAAAGTGATGAGAATGTCATTTTAATTCTGTGGTCTTTCTCCCTAAAACACATTACCCCAGTTGAATTGTGAGAACATGAGGCAAATGCTATTTGAGGGATAGGCTGCAAAAATATCTGATGACCACTCCTCAAAACTGTCAAGATCATAAAAACCTAAGAAAACCTCAAAAATATCAAAACCAGCAGAAGCCTGAGGAGCTTGAAAACCAAGAGTAATGTGCTGTCCTAGATGGGATTCCGAAAAAGAAAAGGACGTGAGGCAGACCTAGGGACACCAGAATAAAGCATGGACTTTAGTTAATAATAATACATTGATTTTGGTTCACAAATTATAACAAATGAATCATACCAATATAAGCTATTACTAGTAAGAGGAACTGGGTGTGTGATATGTGGGAACTGTTTGTACTACCTTTCTGTGCTAAATTTGTTCTGTAATAAAATATTAAAATGTTAAAAAATGCACTGGATTAAGTTTGCCACATTTGTGCTTTAAATGTGTGTTAGAGGGTATGTGAGGTTATAAATGTTTCTGTGAATTACTTGAAGGTAATTTATTGACCTCAAGACACTTAAACACTACCCTAAACATTTCAGCATATACCAATGCCACTGTCATACCTGAGAAATTCAACATTATTCACTAATATTTAATTTATGTAGTTTATTTTAAAAGAATAAGGATCAAATCAAAGTTTATGTATTACATTTGGTTGAAATGTCTCTAGTCACCTTTATTCAATGACTTTCCTTACCTTTGTCTTTCACAATAATATTGAATTTGTTTAGCAATTCAGTCGTTATTTTATTGTACTCTTACATTGTTTGGAGTGTCTATTTAAGATTAGATTCAGGTTAAACCTTTTTGGCCAAATACTACATAGGAGATATGAATTTCCTGTGACATAACAGTAGAAGGCACATGAATTCAATTTGTACCATTATGGCTTTTGCTAAGTTTATTCACTTGATTAAAGTGTTACAGATATGTCGATTAAAAATAATAATTTCAACACTTTAATAAGTAAATTATAGGGCTATAGTTTGAGACTATGTATGTATACTATTCAAAAATATCTTTCTCCCAGTGGTCTTAGCATCCATTATCAATGATTGCCTTAATATATGATAACTTGAGTGTTGTTTATGATCCTATCTAATAAAGAGGGAATATGCAAATTGACCATCATGCCATCACAAAGATGGTGGCGCCCAGTCGCTCAGCTTTGCTGGAGTCCCCAGTCCTTTCAGCCCTGCCAGGGAGGGGTGGGGGCGGTGGCAGGCGTGTGGTGCAGCCGGACCCGCCCTCAGCACCCCAGCCACCCAGGGCCAGCCCGAGGCACAGGCAAGCCTCAGAAGGCAACTGCCCAGCCGATGCCCAAGGCGCAGGCAAGCCTCGGATATCGGCTGCACAACCGACTTCTGAGGCAGGGACCTGCCCTCAGCCTCCCAGCTGCCCAGGGCCGCCCAAGGCTCAGGTAACCAGGGCTGGCTGGGAGGCTTGCACTGTCAGCAGTTGTAGCAGCAGAGGTGTGATGGGGGTGTCACCTTCTCCTGATCACTGGGTTGCCTCCCACCCATGAGGGCTTCCAGACTGTGAGAGGAAGCAGGCCTGGTTGAGGGATCCCGCCTCCAGTGCCTGAATTTTCATGCATGGGGCCTCGAGTGTTTTTATAATTCTACTAGGGGCCCAGTACACGAATTTGTGCACCTTGAAAGGAACTGCAGGCTGTGAGGATGTGGTGGGCATAGGGGTGGGTCTTGGCCCATCCTCCGTGCCCCTGCCCAACCCCTCCTGCCATGGCCCCTGGTCCTCTGTCTGATGGTAGCCCTGCTCCTGCCACCGCCGCTCCCACTTGCTGATGACACCAGCCCCGCTCACACCCACTGATGGCCGCGGAGTGATTGGGGCTGGCACCAGCAATGGGTGTGAGTGGAAGCTGCTGCCCCAATCACCCTCAGGAGCAGGGGGAGGTGGAGAAGCCCTCAGGGACAATTGCTGCTCGCACCCGCTGATGGTGCCAAGTGATCGGGACCACCGCCAGGCGCTGGCAGTGGGTACGAGTGGGGCCGGTGCTGGTAGCAGGTGCGAGCACGTGGCAGGACCACGACATGCGGGAGCAAAGAATTTTCAGTAACCATCAGAGGCTCGCCCCAGTGACAGCGACCAGTGCCCCGCCTTGGTCTGGCCCCCACTGCTCACCTGCTCTACCATCCTACTGCGGCTGATGCCCGCCATGTTCCACGCTTTGCTGCCTGTTGCCAACACCTACCATGTTCCGCGTGTGCCCCTTGGTGGTGAGCACACATCATAGCTCGTTGTTCAGTTGTTCTGCTGTTCAGTCTATTTGCATATTCGCCTTTTATTGAATAAGATTATTTTTCTATATTTAATTATTTAGATACTTAGTAAATAAATTTTTACTTCCTTATTAAATTTTTCATTTTGAATATTTTTATGACTTCATGAAAAAATTTTAATTTAATATTTTATATTTTATTAGTTATATTGTTCTCTTTTTATTTAAGTTGTCCCAAGTTTGATCCGTAGGGACACATGTAAAAGACATTTGAGGCTCACTTTTTATTTTTTCACTAGAATCCTTGAATTAAGCATTTTTCTAAAAATTATAGAATTTTCTCTAGTTTATTTTAGGAATAAAATTCAAGGGGATTGGTATGGTTATTGTTACTGGGGGGCTGTTTCTTCTGGGCTTTTAGGATATCTAGCTATGAAATGCACACATGTGTTCATACATCACATGAATACATACATGTGTGTATGCATGCAAAAATAGGCGTATTTGTGTTTGTGTTTTAATAATTAAGATATAATTTTATCCTTATAATTCAAATCTAACAATTCAGAGTTCTTACCCACTTTATCCCATTTCATATCTGTATCTCCTGTCTTCCATAGTGAAAATGTTGATTCTCCAAACATCGGTATATTTATTCATTTGCTTTGCACTAAAGTATATATAAACTAGTTACAGAATTTCTACACTGATGTCACTTTCTACTAGTTTAAAGAGTCCTACTAATTAAAGTCAAAAATGCTTGGCAGTTCTTTTTATTTTTATGGCATATGTAAAAAGGTTTCTGATCACAGTACTGCATCTAAAATAGGTTTAAATTTTGTGTGTGTGTTTGTGTTATCATTATTAATTTGATATATGATGATGTGTGTTTGTTTCTCTTTGCATGTGATTTTAGAATTTTCATTTCTAATTCATTTTGAACTGTGTAAAACACTGATTCCTATTGTTCTGTTTTCCAAATATATAAATTAAATCATACAATATATAACTTTTGGATCCTATTGTTTTTCAGCTATAAAAATGCATTTAAGTTCCATGCATGTTTTGCATGAATTGGGAGTTTGTTTCTTTTTATTCTGAGTTGTATTCTATGATAAGGATGTACTACAGCTTGTTTATTCATTCACTTAGGTTGTTTCCAGGTTTTGTCATTTATGAATAATCACTCTAGATATTTTCTTAAGGGTATCTGTGTGAACATAAGTTTTATTTTAATAGGGTGAGTACCATGAAGTATGATGGCTATGTTGTATGGTAAATTTTCATTTTTTGATGGAAGGAAAGTGATTTAATCAGGTGCCGACAACTTGAGAAGATAATAGGATCATGCCTTAACAACCACCTTAATATCTCAGGCAAAGGGGATTTTTAAAGAAGTTTTTATTTAAATTTATTTATTTATTTATTTTAAAGTCTTTATTACAGAAAGTGTTACATATGTCCCCTTGTGTATTTTGAACTGTGTAAGACACTACCAAACTCTGTTTAGACAAGTACTTTTTAATTTAATCACTTAACTTATTTTGTTTCTTTCTAATGTGATGACCTGAAAGTGCTATGTTTAAAAAAATGCTTTTCTTTTAATAAAACAAAACTATGTTTTCTGAGAAAATGTAAAAGAACTAAAGTTAGGCATACAATTAAAATTTTATATATACACACACATAAATATGTATATAACATATAAAAATAAAATTAAGGCAAACTATATTTTCTGTGAAAACTTACAGGAACTAAAAATAATGACTTAGTTTTTTGGAATAGGTTGAAAATAACGCTACTGACATATTCAGTTGGGACTTAAAACAAAGAAGCTTTGTTCTCTCTCTTTTTTTCCTAACGGCATATCTATGACATTTTTAAAAAGTGAGAAATGACTAAAAGAAGATAAAATGAGAGATATAGAAAGAGATGCCATTCTGACAATAGGAAATTCTAAGATTTTTTACATGAAATTATTGCATTAGACACCATGTGAGGGAGGGAAATACTGCTGATATTGCCATTCATTTTGTTAACTTTTAAATGGGTTCAGAATGTTTTTTTCTATTATAAACTTTTAAATGAATGTCACTGAAAACATTGTATTATTCCATCAAGTTCTTGGGGGGAGAGGGGGAGATTTTTGCATTTCCACTGCTTTCCTGGGAAAATTATTAGGAATATTCAGTGAGAGAACACAAGGTAAGTGCATATAAAATCTTATCACAGAGGAAATAAATATAATTCTGGGGCCAAAAGATAGAATTAACAAACACAACATTCTCTGTATCAATTATCCTCAGAACGATTTGAGAAAATAATGTGACTTCCAGTTTCAAGACGGCTAACATAGAGGCAGAATGTTGGTTGGTAAGTGGGTAGGTTAGGACAAGTGGCATGTTGTGGTATCAGCTGACTGAACATTAAGATCCAAACAGTATAAGAATATCAGGAAGCAATGGAGAGATAAATATGATACACATGTAAGAGAGGGATATGAATTAGAAGGTAGAAAAAGAGCAGCATGTCTTTAACAATTTATTACCCAATCTGTCAAGTATGTGGTCATCTTTAGATTTAGAAGTTAAAATAGAAACAGATCATGTGAGCATTAGTCTACTGTTTTGTTATTTTGAGCTAGCTCCAGAAAATCTAAAAGAAATTGCAACATCCTTAGATTCCAACATACTAAGAATCCTATGAGTAATAGTACAATTTGTGTTAAATATTTTAATAGGTATTCATACTTATCAACCAAACCACTTAAAATGATGAATTCTAAGATAAAAAAAGTAATGATTTTATATTTGAAATTTTTATTTTAGTTGGGTTTTGATCCAGAAGAAGAATCTCATGGGACTTTCACCTGACCCCAAAGCTCAGATTTAATCTTTGTTAATTCTATTTTAGCTATTAGAGATTGCTATAGATAATCATTTTGTAACGATGTTGGAAGCTCTGCTGGGTGACTTATTTTCAAGTATTTTTGTTTTTTATTGAATTTATTGGGTTGACATTAGTTAATAAAATTATTTAGTTTTCAGATGTACAATTCTATATACATCATCCGTATACTGTATTATGTATTCAGTCACTCCTGTGAACTGGTCACTTTTTCACTGCCCCAATCAGCTCTAGAAGAGCATTAAGGATTTTGATGATGTTAATGCTTATTCTTTCTATTGAATTTGTCCTCTGTACTCTGTGACTATTGAGTTAGACTTTCCAAACTAGCACTTTTTAGTTTACCACTATATTTTAAAAACAATATTTCATTTTTTAAGTTTCAGATTGAGGTCTGAGAAATATGATATATAACCTACATATTTAAAAGTGTAATATGCAAATCGACCGACAGCGGAACAACCAGTCACTATGATGTGCATTGACCAGCAGGGGGCAGAAGCTCAATGCAGAAGCTGCCCCCAGCCCACAGGCTTCGATCTCCTGAACAGGGAACCAGGGTGAGTGGTGGCAGATGCCGGTGGTGCCAGGCCAAGGCAGGTGCTGGAGAGCAGGGCCCCAATCGCCTGGCCAGTCACCCCACACACCGAGGGCAACTGGCAGTGAGGATCATGGCTGGGGAACAGGTGGGAACAGAAAACCTCTCAGTGCCTCACTCCGGCCGGCCAGCTCTGATCGCCTGATGGGGAATGGGGAACAGGTAACCGGGGGTGGGTAGTGGCATACGTGGGCAGCAGGGGGTGAGGCCAACTGCTGGCAGCCAGGGAAGATTGGCCCTGATTGCAGGCCAGTTCTAGGGCCCTTACCCGGGCATGAATTTTGTGTGCCAGGCCTCTAGTCTATATATATAAAAGCCTAAGTGATCAAACGACTGGTCGCTATGATGTGCACTGACCACAAGGGGGCAGATGCTCAATGCCTTTTATTATATAGGATTCATAGAATTGGATATATGGAATACATACATAATTTCTAAACAGAACTTGATCTGCCTCCAAAAATATATGATTATATAACAGATTAAACCCATCTTTAATTATTCTGCAATGCTTACATGTATATGTCATAGCATGATACAATTCTCTGTTTTGTTCATTAATACATACTCTGAATTCATATACAAGACATTTGTCTTTAACTTCCTTTTGATCTTGGCAATTTTACATTAGGGAATAACTTTTCACTCCTGTAGTTTGCTTCCTGTCATGGTAGTTAGTCTGTTGGTATAACCCTGGACCTCTTGTGGACTCCATGCCTAGAAGTAGACAGACATATCTGGTTCATAAATCTGTGAATGAGCTTTAAACCCCACCTGCTTTGTCCTGTTAGAAAGAGCATCAGCAGAGTTTAGGTATCCAGATCTGCTTCTCCAGGGGCAGATCTTTTTGTGAGTCTCCATGCTGGTTAATGAGTATATCTAGATGACCTCATTCTCCAACCTGGCCCTTAACAGCAAAAAGGTGATATGTTATTGACCTTAATTATTGTCTTTATTTTAGTTCTCATCTTGACTGTAACTGAGCATGGAAGAAAGGTGCTGTTTTTAAAAATCTTTATTGTTGAGAGTATTACAGATGTCCCTTTTTTTTTCTCCCCCATTGCCCCCTTCCAGTTCCTGTTCCGCCCCAGGCCTTCACAACCCTATTGTTTATATCCATGGGCAATAAATATATGTATATAAGTTATATGATTCATCTCTTCCACCCCTCCCTTTCTTCTGAGATTCTTTAGTCTGTTCCATGTTTCCATGCCTCTGGTTCTATTTTATTCATCAGTTTATTTTGTTCGTTAGATTCCACATATAAGTGGGATCATGTGTTATTTGTCTGTCTCTGACTGGCTTATTTTGCTTAGCATAATACTTTCCAGGTTCCTCTATGCTGTCTCAAAGGGTATCCTTCTTTTTCATTTATTCCATTGTATAAAATATACTAGCTTTTGAAAAAAATATTTTTATTGATTTCAGAAATAAAGAGAGAGGGAGTGAGAGATAGAAACATCAGTGAGAGAGAGTCATTGATTGGCTGCCTCCTGCATGCCCCACACTGGGGATCGAGCCCATAACCCAGGCATGTGCCCTGACTGGGGATTGAACCATGACCTCCTAGTTCATAGATCGACACTCAACCAATGAGCCACACCGGCTGGGCTGTACTAGCTTATTTATCCAGTCATCTACTGATGGGCACTTTCCAGATCTTAGCTATTGTAAATAACACTACTATGAACACAGGGGTGCATATATTTTTTCTGGTTGGTGTTTTGGAATTCTTAGGATACATTCCATATATTCCTAGAAGTGGGATCATGGGGCCAAATGGCAGAGAACATATTTGCCAGTGATACATCTGATAAAAGGCTGATTTCTAAAATATATAAAGTACTCATATGACTCAAAAAAGGAAGACAAGCAATCCAATTAAAAAATGGTCAGATGACTTGAATAGACACTTCTCCAAAGGAGGCTTACATATGGCCAAGAGACATAGAAAAAAATGCTCAAAGTCACAGAGAGATGCAAATTAAATCAATAATGAGATATCACCTCAAACCTGTTAGAATGGCTACCATCAATAAATCAACAAATAACAAGTGCTGGCAAGGTTTTAGAGAAAAATGAACCCTAGTACATTGTTGGTGAGAATGCAGACTATGGTGTAGCGACTATGGAAAAAAGTGTGGAGTTTCCTCAAAAAATTAAAAATGAAAAGGTGGCATTTTTTGAGGATTCCATAGAGATCCTAACAGGACTTGAATTCACGATTATTGTAAGCAATTACCAACTAGGAACCTAGTATTGATTAGATTTTTGAAAGCTGTGATATTCATAATTTTTAGAGAAAACTATTAAATTTCCATTTTGTCCTTTCAAGAATCCAGAAACACTGAGACAATAATGGGGTGGAGGGTCTGAGAAGGAGACTGTTGGATGTTTACATTGCCTACTTGTCCATTTTGCCTTCTTTTTACCTAATAGAAGCCGGATTTTGCTCTAGTACCTGAGCCTCCTTCACACAGCTCTGCACTTCTGAGAAAGCTTCCTCTCTCACTAGCTTCATGGGTGGATTCCAATTTAAATTGATCATCGTGATATTTTCCTAGCACCTGTGGGCAACCTAATATAGTCCGGTAAAACTGAAAGGCGGGATTATGGTCCTGGATCCAAGAAGGGTGTCTTTCTCTTCATGTAAGATGTGATGAGGAGCCAGGACTGTTATGAGTTTCTCTTTGGTTGGGTGGCAGATAAGGAGAATCAAGTGCTCTGTAACCTAGTTCTAGTTTGTGGGTGGGCTGTAGTTCTCTTGTGGCTTGCCATAATTCTAGGTGTCTTAGTTTCCTTATTGAAACTTATTTATTTTCTGTTACTAGCAGATGAAACCAAACTATAGATTCTTGTAAGACAGTTGGAGAGAAAAAAAAAGTTTCAAAATAGAAAATAATGAGCAAAAGAGGATAGGAATCTACTTGGTTCCATCTATGGAGACGTGTATAAATGAAGAATTACAGTATTAAGGACAGTACAGTCATTGGGTTTCAGATTTTTGTGTTTTAGGTACATGTGTGCTTCAAGTAAATGTAAATTTTAGGGGTGTGTGTGTGTGTGTGTGTGTTTCAGGTATATGTTTTGTTTCAGTGAGAAAGTGACTGGCATTTTTTATGTTTTGGACTTAACTTTTCTTAGAGTAATTCCATAATTGGACAATGGCTTGGTCAAATGATTATAATAATTTCATTCTATATATATTGAAATTGGGTAGATGAAAATCACTCTCAATTACACATAGAGAGGACAACTAAATTTATTTATTTATTCAGTAGCTATTTATTAAGGGACAGTATATACCACATACTATTTTGAACACTGAAAAGAGAGGTCTTAATAATACTTTTTTTCACAGAGATTATAGTCTAAATAGACAAAAATTCATGGATATTAAAATGTCATAGTATTCGTACTGTTCATGACAGTTTGAAGTTTAAGTAAAAGTTAAAATGTTCTCTCTCTTCTAAGAATAATCATTTGCCCCAGTAAATTCTGTTTTTATAACTAAAAATGAGTGTAACCCAGTTTCAGCAGTGTAATCACCCTCATAGAATACAGCATATGAACACATTAGAAAGGCAAATTGTTAGAAACATATTAATTTGGGAAACCCTGTATCAATTCATTACTATGAAGTATGATAAATTAATGTTTATGAGAAGTATTTTAACATGCTCCATAAGAATTCATCAGGAGACAATGAAGACAGATTGATGTCTTTAGCAGTCCATCATCACTAGGTAAACCATTTATGCCACTTTATCTTAAATAACTACTGCAAGTTAATGCTTCCAGAGAAAGCAAATTCTTCAGAAAGCAAAAATAAAAGGAAAAGGAAAGTGATTAGAGATGTGCTTTGGATATTAAAAGGTGCTACAAACAGTATTTTATATTTTTTGCCAATTAGTTTCCAGCTACAACTATATATGCATAATTTATTAGGCTTGATGCAAAATACTGTTGGTGATTTTATTTTCCTTACTGTTGAATATTCTTCACGTTTGATACTGCCGGGGAAATTTTATGTTTGTGCTTATATTTGGACCTCTCAAACAGTGATTGAATTATGAGGCATGAGCATATGAGGCATGGACTATTCTGTGACCTAGAATGGCATTTTGCATGTCCTTTAACACAACTCCCAGTCAGTTACAATCATTACGGATATATATGTATGATTGTATGGTGATTAGGGTCCTAGGATATTCAAGAAAAGTAAAATAATTAAACCAGTCAGGCTGTTAATATATGTAGCTGTTAAATTCCTGCAAGTGGCAGTATCACTTGATTTGGTTAAGCTGAAACATCATAGTTTTGTTTTTGTTTTAATCCTCATCCGAGAATATTTTTCCATTGATTTTTAGAGAAAGTTGAAGAGAAAGGGAAAGACAGAAATATTGATGTGAGAGAAACACATCGATCGGTTGCCTCCTTTGTGAACCCTGACCAGGATCCGGGGAGGAACCTGAAACTAAGGTACATGGTCTTGACAGGAATCAAACCCGGAACCCTTCAGCACTCAGGCTATCACTCTATCCACTGAGCCAAACCAGCTGGGGCCATATTTTGATTTTTAATTGACCTCTGAATTATGAATTGATTTTTCTTTTCATTTACTTTTAGAAGATTTTGGAGGCTAGTGAATTGGATAGATATGTAATAATATTTAAACATTAAATAAAATATATTATAATTATTAGGAATTTCTGCTAATTGTTAGGGACTGTTCTCCTCACTTTCCTCCTATCAAATCCTTGTGACTTTCTTTAAAGAGCTAGGATTTAATCACTAGCAGTCTGAAATGCAGAGATAGTCACCACTATGTTATGTTGTTATAGTTTGCTCAAAACAATCCTATATAATAAAAAGGCTAATATGCAAATCGACCTAACAGCAGAAGGAGGGGTTGCTGTGATGCACACTGACCACCAGGGGGCAGATGCTCAGTGCAGGAGCTGCCCCCTGGTGGTCAGGGCGCTCCTCCTGCGCTGCTTAGCCAGAAGCCCTGAGCTGGGCTCATGGCTGGTGAGTGCAGCAGTGGTGGCATGAGCCTCTCCCGCCTCCGTGACAGCACTAAGGATATCTGGCTACCAGTGCTAAGCTGTCGGTTTGACGTTCCCCAGCGCTCCCTGACTGCGAGAGGGCCTGGCTGAGGGACCCCTCCCCCACCAAGTGCAAGAATTTGGTGCACCTGGCTTCTAGACTTTCGTAAGAAGAAAAGTAATTACTCTGTTACAAATGGAAAATCCCAGCTGAATCTTGGAGTTTTAATTTTTTAACCATTGATTTACATTTTAATTGTCTCTAGACATACATAAAGGGAATCTCCAGGTTTCATGCAGATCGTTATGTTTCTAATGCCAATGTGAAAAATATGAAACAAATATCATTTCAATTTAAATAAGCACATCTCAAATTGATATAATAATCATATTTCTCAATTAGTCAGATATATGATTAAGAGATTCTTTAATGAACATTGTGAATAAGTCACCAAAATTATACTGAGGGACATATGAGAATAAGTATATCCTAATTTTTATATCTTAGAATTTTGACTAATTTCAAATTTTCATCCCTTATTCTAAGGATGGACTCTGTCCAGTCTAGAAAACATAAAAGAAAACAACACAAGGTAACTGTCTCAACATTGGAGGAGTAAGAAAACCCACTGGATTGATCAGATTAGACCAGGGCTTCTTGATGAGGCACTATTGGCATTTTGGGCATAATCCATTCTTGTGGGTGACTGACTGTATTGTAGGATGCTTCACAGTTTTCCTGGCTGCTACCTTCTAGATTCTGGAAGCATCTCCCTCAGTTATAAAGAAAAAAATATTTCTGGACATGTCCCCTGGGGATGAAATCACCCTCAATTAAGAATTACTGGATTAGCCAGTATTAGAAGGAATATCAAAGAGTAGAATAGTCCAATTAGGGGTGATGAGCAAGCCAGGAGGAAATGGGTGTTATGAAAAAAATACTGATAGGTCAGATATGGATTCCTTTGAGAATGCAACTTTTCTTTCTATTGCTATTTGGATGATGAGTCATTATATCATCCAGGTTGCTTACTGCTTTCTTTCACACATTTGAAGACATTATTTAGCTGTCTTTTGGCTTGTATGGCTGTTTTTGAGAATTTAGCTGTCGGTTCCTTATCAGTAAATTTCCTCTAACTACTTATATTTCTCTTTAATTTTTTATTTCATGTTGATGTTATCAGACATATGAATTTGTTTTTATTTATCTCTCAGGATTGATTGGAATATTGAATGTGTGAATTGATGTCTCATCATTTTGGGGGAACCTCTTAGATATATTTCTTTATTTTTTATTTTTTTTGCTTTTACTCTGTTTTCTCTGTTCTCTGGACTTCAGCAGTTACAAATTTTTATTATACTCATCCCTCTTTTTTTCTATATCTCTTATATGCTCATATTTTCTTTATGCTTCTTTCTTTAAAGTCTCCCAAGTTCATTAATTTTATGTTTTATCAGCAGCAAATCTTTCTGTTTATTTTCTAATTTCATTATTTAATATTTA
The DNA here is from genome assembly GCA_026230045.1 of Corynorhinus townsendii. Taxonomy (NCBI): domain Eukaryota; kingdom Metazoa; phylum Chordata; class Mammalia; order Chiroptera; family Vespertilionidae; genus Corynorhinus; species Corynorhinus townsendii. The sequence continues at coordinate 74,735,054 of JAPDVU010000004.1, forward strand.
TATTCTGAATATTCTTTTACAAATCTTTAAATATTACCAATTCCTATGTGAACTTTTTAGTTTCAGATTTTTTCTCCATAAATATTGCTTGCCATTCTGCTGTTGATAATTTTCACTTCTGTGCTGCTTGCTAGTCTGTGCCTGTTTTCTGTTGTTTGTGTTCTGTTCATATTGTGTAATCTGTGTACATGATTTTCTTTGTTGCTGGATATTGTTATTAAAAATTACCTGAAGACATAATTATTTTTCCAGGATGATGATATCTTATTCCAATGAGAATATTGTTTTGCTCTGTTAGGTTCCCAGAGACTCAAAAATCATATTAATCATGTTTCAGGGCCTGAGATATTTCTGGATTGTTCAAACCACTAGCAGCCTGGCTGCTGTCCACTGAGGGCTGGTTCCTTTTGGGAGACCCTTACTTGTTTTGCACTGTACCCACTCTTGACTCCACATTTTTTGTCTCTGTAGCTGGAGAGACAATCAACATGCTAATGGTCCCTTTTCTGTCTCTTCTGTGTTGGCAGATGTCCCAAGAGCAAGAGAAAACCCAAATGCTAACCTTTTCTCTCCAGATTTCACTCTTCTCCTGGGTCTTGGCCCAGTAATTACTGTCTTTTTTGTTAGAGCTTTATTGCTTTTAATATTATATAGGTATTAGGTCTAGTAGGAGGGTTGGTTCAAATGATCCAGTCTGCCATTTGTGAAGCAGAAGCCCTCTCCTGTGCCAATCAGTAATTAATTTCAAAACTTCATTTACTTCATCATTCAGGATTCCACATTTTGATGCTTTATGGTTCTGTGTATTATACTTTTTCCTTTAGGTTTTAAAAGATAAGTTGTCATGATTATGAAAAGCAAATTCTGTGTTCATGTTACTTATTTAAGACAATATGACACATTCTTTTAGAATCAAACTGTTCTAATCAAGACATCTCCTGGTCATTCTTCTAGAAAATGTCATTTTATTTATGAGCCTGTTTCCAAATACTCTAGCTAGTATTTAATTCTCTGAACCCTTTGTATTTTGTTAATTCTTCTTATCACATATACCACATTGTATTGCCAATTATATGTTTGGAAACAGCTCTTCAGTAATAAAGATTGAATATCATTAATGTGTATATCCACAGAGCCTACCACAGCATCTGGAATTTAGTAAGTCCACAATAAATGTTTAAATAAATTAAAAACGTAACTTTTACTTCTATGTCAGAAAAGTTCATCAAGAATAAGCAATGAACTGACATTGAATATAGACCTGCTGAATACAAAAACCACAAACCGGCCGTTAAAGGATGCTCTTTTTTTAAGCTTTATTTTTTTTCTGCTCCTTTAAATATAGGGTCGTTTGATCAAAAAGAATCTTGTGACTAGCCTGTGATTTTAGGTTTGTGGAGAGACTTAGTTTCCTTTTGAAAAGAGCATAGAGACATTTCCTCTGCATTATTTAAGGGCATGTATTATTCTCTTTGAATTTATCCAGCGTTCACAGTAAATGATAATGTGCTAAAGATGTTGAAGACAGCAAGAACATAGCCCCAGATTTTGTTCTTTGACACCTTATTTTTGAATCAGATCATTTCTTTTTGAACAGATAAGAAGATTTCAGGCCATATAATTTTTATAGTCCACCAGCTCTTCATATCAGCTCCTGTAACTACTGCGACTTATTTAGGGTACTTGATTTTAATAATAGTACTTGGCTCTTCAGAGATTGAAAATTAAGGGTGTCTGGGAAAATGTGTCTAGGTACATATTTTAGGCTTCTTATATCCAGCCAAGGTTGAGGGATGCAGATTCTAAGTCTAATAGAGTCTACCCTGTTTTGTTTGAAACTTGTTCTTCTTCCATTGGGAGAAAACTATATAAGCTCTGAATAATTGGAAAAAAGAAAGAAGGAAGGAAAATAAATATATTCAAATATTTTAAAGAAATCCAATCTTGGGTGATTTTTTTGCTTTGCTTCCTAAGACCACCAGTGTCACTATGAATCATTATAATGAATCGTATGGAACTTCAGTCCCCAGAGACCTTTAGAAAAAAATTATTTTAAATGCTGAGGGCATCTTGTTTAGTTAGCTATTTTAGACCCCTAACCTTTAAATGTTCTATTGTATATTAACATTTCTTTGTATTTCATAAGAATTTTTAGATTTCATATTAAAACAAATAGATTAGATGTGCTTTGCTGAGAGATTTTAAAGGTCCACTGAATAAATCATTGTGTCACTAGTTTTATTTAGAAGTAGCACTCAACCTTATTCTTGATCATATTATTTAGCCTTTTGTTGAATGATTTTAATTTGTTACTGAATGTTACATGTAGCTGTGTAAATGTTTTTCTGTACAGCGATTCTTGTACTTGAGTTATTTTGGGATTTAACTGTAAAATCCAAAAGGATTCTCAAATCAAAATTTTTATAGCTCATGTTCAGCTCATATGGATTATGGCAAAACCAAGATTAAAATGTTGAGTCCAGCCAGCATATGATCAACTTAACATGTATGAAAATACTATGTCTAAAATGTTTAAAAACCTAAAAAAGTTATGCAATGTCATTTTTCTAGTGTTATTTATAAATAAAATACACATTTCATTGAGAGATAGTTTGTGGCATATAAATGATAATAGAACCTTAAATTTATCTTCAAATGTCTTGTATTAATCAACAAAGTGAAATTCCTGAGTGATTTGCATCATTGAAATATTATTTGTGTTTTAAAGAAAATCCCAATTTAGTAAATAAACCAACACTATAAAATCATTTAATGGATTAGGAAGATTTTAGTGGGTTAGGAAAATTATGCGGAAATCTGTAAATTATTTTCTAATTTCAATATTATATGTATTACTAGAGGCCCAATGCACGAAGATTTGTGCAAGAATGGGCCTTTCTTTCCCTGCCTGTTGGCACCGCCTTTGCTCCAGCCGGATCCGCCTTTTCGGCTTCCCACACTGCCCAGAGGGGCGGTGTAGAATGCCTGCGTCGTCCCCATGGCGATGACGCAAGCATCCCGCCTCAAGCCCGGCCGCTTGGCGCCTGTGTATGCAAATTAATCTGCCAGCTTTGTTGGGTTAATTTGCATACTCCTTATTGGCTGGTGGGTGTTGCAAAGGTACAGTCAATTTGCATCTTACTCTTTTATTAGTGTAGATATTTTCAATGGGCATTTCCTATTTACTCTGGGAAGACTTCTTCCTAGTACCTGCTGTGTCTTTTCATGTGGAAAAATCTTCAATGACTTTAAACAGGAGATTGCTCTCACATTCCTAAGTCACTTCTCTCTGGCAGGAAGACTTACTAGTTCAGGAAGGATCTGAGCAATCAAATCCAGCCCCTATCTCCTCCTTCTACAGCAAGCATGTTAAACTCATGGCCCACAGGCCACATGCAGCCCACAACAAATATTTTTAGGGCCCAGCCAACATCACGGTCTGTAAGAAACATTTTGATAAAAATTTCATAACTTAATTTTTACAATATCCTGTTATACATAATTATTAATAACGAACTACAAGGTTCACTAATGACTGATTACTACAATCCTGTTGCATTCATTTCTCTTACACACCTTACATGCAGGCGTACCATTTCTCTCCACTAATACCAGCAGTGAATATTCTAGCAGCTGATTGCCATGTCATTAGTCTTGGCCTGACTTGTTTGGTGTGTACAACAGGAAATATTTCACTTTTGGAGAATAAGAAAAATAGGTTTATTTGCATTATGCTTATTAATTTGTGCAGTTATTCAGTGATTGGTAAGTTAATGTTCAAGAAAAATTAATTTTTATTAAAATGTTCTATTATTTTATGTTAACAATTACTCATTTATTTCAGCCTTTTGTAGTCATAATGTTTCTATAGAAATAAACCTACATTTCTATGAAAATTGAAGCTTTTGTTTTTTTGTGGCCCACATAAACTTAAACCTTATTTATTTGGCCTATGTTAGCCTGTGAGTTTGACATGCTTGTTCTACAGACACTCTCCCATAGGAAATGTGTATATTTCTCTCTATCATGCCCTTGTACTTAATGGGCAACACTTCCCACCCAAATGAAGAGGTGATGAAGCACAGCATGCAAATTGGTGAGGAGATAAGGTATGTTGAATTCTAGGGTTCGGAATTGGAAAACTCACTTGTGTTAATGTTATCATTTTGAATATCTAATTTATCAATAATAACATGATATTTTGGCCTTTCTACTGCCTCACTTTTATTTATCAACTTGAATATCTATAGGGAAAAAATAATGCTTTCTATTGGAACCCTTTTAGCTTTCTAATATAACAATGGCAAATTCAAAGAAATTGTGATTTTTATATTTTTTAAAAATTTTCTTCCACTTATGTCTTGATTTGTATGTATAACTCTATCCCTTAATTAAATGAATGAATAAACATTGTCAGTGACAAATGAAGAAAATATTATTATGGGTGTTGATGAAAGATGAAAACTTTTATGCAGTCAAGTTTGAAAGAAGTGGAACTTAGAGGCAATAGATTATTGTAATCTGTTTGGGTGGGGAGGAGAGTATAGGTGAAACTACCTATTGTCCAGTGAAATTTTTCTCCTGTGGGTCAAATGTGTATGTGACAGAAACTTGCTAGATGCTACTTAGCCAATTTCCTCTTTCTGGACAATAAGAAAAAAGGAGAACAACTACCTAGGCCTCCCTTTCATATCAGCTGCAGCTGTGTGAGTGAGTTCTGGTCAAAGGGATGTGAGTGAAAATGATGTGAGCCATTTCCAGGCATGCTTCTGTTTCTCTTCTAGTGCCTTCAATCAGCTGCTTTTCTTTATGATGCCCAGGTTTTTTTAATATATATATATAGTTATCTGATGCAGGATTGGCCTCATAAGATCATACTCAGCCATTCCCACCAGTTAACTTTTAAGTAGGTTTATAGTTCAGGTACCTTACTATTTCTAAGCAGTTTTATTCTCTGAAATTTTATATTATTATAGCTTCCTAGGGTTGCAATATTATTTTGTATTAAAAGAATTCCATAATATATCAATATTTCATACCTACATGTGTATAATCATAAACAGTGGTTCCAGTATGATATATGATCCCTTGCTGCATTGGTGAGATGGTATAAAATGTGTGTAGTGGAGTTCAAAAAATAAAACATATCAGCAGTCACAGCAATGATATACTTTACACAAGGAAATTTTACCATGGAGGCATTTTGTGCAATATAAATCAAAACACAAAAGTAAACGAGTGAAGCATCAAAAGGCATAGAACATGATTTGACTATACAAAGAGAAATATCTGCAAAGGATAGAAGACAAGGCTGTCCAGTTTGCCGTGGACAAAATCTTAGTTTGACTAGAGGCCCGATGCATGAAATTTGTGCAAGGGGCTCAGCCCTCACAGCCCCAGCTGTCTCGGCTCTCGCAGCCCTGGCTTCATCCAGAAGGTCATCTGGACGGTCATCCGGATGGTCATCTGGATGGCCGTCCGGATGGTCATTCAGCTGTTCAGTCTAATTAGTATATTAGCTTTTTATTATATAGGATAGCTATTTTTGAAATACATCTCATACTTAAATTAAATGCCAAAGTGTTTTATCATCATGTGTGTCTCTTGGCATACTAGTAAAACCTATTTGAGAAAACAAACACACATAAGACATTTAAATTATTCATTTTCTGTTACAATGAGGATATATGTCCCAGACTTATTTCATCTCTGAAATCTTATGACTACTGGCTTCCCCCTCTCTATGATCCCATGTAATCTGTTCTATCAAGGGCAAGTTCTTCCATTTATAATTTTATTTACATTGTATTTTACTTTCAAAAGAATTGAATGTTCCAAGATGATGTTATTTGTTAAAGACTACATATTATCTATTTTGGTAAAGATTGATGTTTACAAGAATTCAGATGATTAATTTATGACATAAGTTTGTTTTGGGGAGATATCCCAATATAATAGATAAACAGAAGGGGAATTTTAGAACTGTGTGTTTTTTGCACATATTTGTATTTATTTATTTTATTTTAAAAAATATACTTTTATTGATTTCAGAGAGGAAGGGAGAGAGGGATAGAGAGATAGAAGCATCAATGATGAGAGAGAATCATCAATATACTGCTTCCTGCACACCCCCCAGGGGATAGAGCCCTCAACCCAGGCCTGTGCCCTGACCAGGAATCAAACCAAGACTGACTACCTGGCTCTTAGGTGATGCTCAGCCCCTGAGCCACACCTGGCCAAGCTGCACATACGAGTATTTAGAGAAAGAAAAAGAGAGAAAGAATTTAGGTTGGGTTTGAAATTTGTATAGCTTTGCTTTTTAAAAAAAATTCTGAGTATCAATTATAGATTGAATTTTGTAGTACTGTAAGAAAAATTCATTAGCTTAGTCATCTATAGCTGGGGCCTGACTTTCTACTCCATCGATAGAGAATAACTCTGGGAGAGTTTCTTAACCTCATGTTTAAAATTATTGAAATAAAATCAGTGAATGTGTTATGATTGCTTATTGAATCAGTATGTTAATTTATTCATGTTCAGGTTTCTCTGATAAAGTAATTTGCCCTGTGATATACTCTTAACTGGGAACACCTGAAGAAATATTACATTTCTAGAAAGATTATTCATTGAGGATTTTAAGAATATTAAAATAATATGCTATTTATTTTTCTATGGTGACTAGCACCTATAAGTGTTTACTAGGAGTTTATTATTCAACCCAAAGAATTCTTAGGAATCTCATCTTTATTTCCTACTGTTCAATCCAATAGAAATAGGTGGTCTGAGATTCTTTTGAGAATAATTTTTCTCACCAGATAAGTAAAAGCCAGACAGTTTTTCAATATTTACATATTAGTTCTAAGTGGTACTTTGTTTTTGCATTAACAATACCTAATGGTGGTGTGGTGGTGGATGTATGTGGGCACATGTGAGCAAACACTTTTATATACAGACTAGAGGCCTGGTGCATGAAATTCATACACTTGGCGGGGGTCCCTCATCCCGGCCTGTGCCCTCTCGCAGCCTGGGAGCCCTCCGGGGATGTACAACTGACATTCCAGCCTGTGCCCTCCCCCACAGGCCTAAGCCATCAATCAGACATCTGTAGTGCTGCCACAGAGGCAGGAGAGGCTCCCGCCACTGCCACTGTGCTCACCAGCTGTGAGCCCAGCTTCTGGTTGAGCAGCACTCCCCCTGTGGGAGCTCACTCACCACAGGAGGCAGCTCCTGCATTGAGTATCTGCCCCCTAGGGGTCAGGGCACGTCATAGTGACCGGTCATTCCATCGTTTGGTCAATTTGCATATTAGCCTTTTATTATATGGGATGAGGTATGTATGACCTTATACAACACTTTGAGGAATGGCCTGTAAATCACCAAAAATGAAGCTAATCTGCTTCCACAAAATAATATGATCCACCTCCATTATACTCTGTCTTTGAGTCTTCTCTTCAAAGCTCTTTCCCTTTGCCTGATGTTTCCCACATATCAGAAAGGAGAGTGGTGGGGTGAGAGATACTTAAAAGCATGCTTTGCTCTTCCTACCATCCATCTCTTTTCCAAGGACTCATTTACTACTTTTTCTTGTTATTTATTTTTAAAATTTTTATTTTTCAATCACAATTTATTTTCTGTATGATTTTGTATTGTTTTCAACTATCTTTTAAAATAATCGTTGCATGGAATTCTCAAAATATAGAGATGGCATTATGTTTAATAATATGAAAATCATTGGAGGTTACAAATGTCAGAGATAGCTTACCTTCATATAAGGGTTAGATAGCAATAAGAGTTCTGTGGGTTAAAAACAAAGTCCTTGGGTTTTTATTATGTACTGGAAGCCCGGTGCATGAATTCACGCACCAGTGGGGTCCCTTAGCCTGGCCTGCGGATAGGGCCGAAACCAGCTCTCTGACATCCCCTGATGGTCCTGGATTGTGAGAGAGCGCAGGCCAGGCCGAGGGACCCCACTGCTGCACGATCAGGGCCAGGGAGGGACGTGAGAGGTTGGCCATCTGGGGAGGGACCACTGGAGGGCTCCAGGGCATGTCTGGCCTGTCTTGCTCAGTCCTGATTGGCTGAACCCCACCAGCAAGCTAACCTACTGGTCAGAGCATCTGCCCCCTGGTGGTCAGTGCATGTCATAGCGACTGGTCGACTGTCTGCCCCCTGGTGGTGAGTGCATGTCATAATGAGCAGTTAGTACCTTAGCATATTATTAGCATATTACGCTTTGATTGGTTGAATGGCTGACCGGACAACCGGACACTTAGCATATTAGGTTTTTATTATATATTTTAATAAAAACCTTTTATTTGTTGTAAAGCTTTGTTTGGATTTAAAATCCACTTTCACATGGATTTTCACTTTGGCTTCAGGCAGTTTTTGAGATGAATTGGTGGAGTTTTTGTCCACTCACCTCTAGGGCTTTATAGTATCAGGTTTTGTAATTTAAGGGTACTGCTCCCATTTCTTTCACAGTTTCTGAGCTAATTCTAGAAGAGCCAGCAGTCTTGCTTGTCATAGATACCAAAGTGGCCTTTGAGTTTGTGGATGAAGTAGATGTTGTTGACACATATTCAAGTACATCTCTGGATAGCAAATTATACCACTTAAAATAATTTTGATGTTATTGATGTGTGTTTATATATATGTGTGTGTGTGATAATCTAATTTTTATATATGACATACAGAGTCCTTTATGTATTGTTTTATTCACTGATGTGTCTCAGTTATTTTGAACAATGCCTATCACATAATAGACACTCAAAAATGTTTGTTTAATTTACAAAATAATATCTTAAATATGGATGCATAGAGAGAAGGAATTGTGGTATTGTTTAATCTGTTTCTGCTCATTGCTTATTTGTATGTTATTTTTTTCTACCAATAACATGTTTATTACTTTATAATATAAGTTATTTCTGTATGTGTAGGTAAAAGATAGATGGATAAAAATGGTTAGGTAGAAGGTTTTGTTAAATGGTGCATACTGCCTGGCCAGTGTGGCTAAGTGGTTGAGTGTAGACTATGAACCAGGAGGTCAGGACTCACACCCAGGTTGCAGGCTTGATTCCCAATAGGGGGTATGCAGGAGGCAGCCAAACAATGATTCTCTTTCATCATTGATGTTTCTCTCTCTCTCTCTCTCTCTCCTTTCTGTCTCTCTTTCCCTCTCTCCCTCTCTATCATCTCCCTTCCTCTCTAAAATAAAAATTATATGTGTGTGTGTGTGTGTGTATATATATATATGTGCCTACTGCCTCTGCCCTGCCTTGGGTGTCTGGACATAAAGAAGATACACTAATAGCAGTGTGTGTACATGTGAAGTGAGACAGCTGCACTCAGCAAGCCAGTAGGAGGGAAAAATCACATCCATTCATCTATCTATCCCTGTCTGTGTATCTGTATGTCTATCTATGTATCTATCAATCATTTATCTATTTACATGTGTATTATATCTATTACATAGCATACCTATTATTTCATACTTGAATATGGATATACATGTGAATATGCATGTACATAATTATTTGTGTCCTGAAAATATTTTTAAATGAAGCTGGGAAGATTGAGTAATGTTTTAGATATATAAGGGTAAAGAGATAAATGAGATCAGGGGAGTTGCTGAGTTTCTAATTTTGACGAACACAGATAATGAAATTAAATTGGGAAGTCAATTGATACTTTGGTGTGGGAAACAGAACACAGTTACTGAAAAAGTAACAGCCAAATTCCTATTCACTGATTATAAAATTTTGGAAGTGGTATAACTATTATAAAATACTATTTCAACTGTATGAATGGGTGTACTGATTGAAAATGTATAATTAAAATAAGTGCAAACCCTATATTTAGTGCCAGTTATTTTTAAATAAAGTTATTTTCACATACAGCTTGGAAAGTACATCTTAAAACACAAATACTTATTGCATGTGCATTTTAAGCATGTATATAGAATATTTGATCCAAAAGATTATTTAAAGATGACTTTTTGAATATCCATAAGAAAAACATGTCTGGAATCAAGGAGACAAATTACACCCCCCTGAAATATCCTTGTGTCATTAATTTTATGAAAGTATATAACATTGAAATGTGTAAACATCGACATGACTGATGTTTTATAAAAATAGTTTGTTCTCCTAATAGCTCTAGGCATTACGCACAAATGCCTTTATAATAGTGATTCATGGTTTAAGGTTGTAGGTTAGACTATTTTATTCTTCTAATCTATTTGGCCAAAGCAAAAGTGAAAGTTTAATTCTCAAATTAATATATTTTTGTTAGAAGCATGTATTTTCCCCTGTGTAGCTCATTGTCTTCTATTATTTGAACTAGCTAGATGTCATTTATGTGATATCTTAAAGTATCCTGGACATTTTAATATGAACTGCACACAGTTGTTCGAAACATATTTAAAAATTCACAACCCTTTATTACAACTTTCAAAATGTCTTTCAAATGTCTGCCACATTTTAATTATACCTTTTTCTCTTCTATTTTGAATATAAGCTTCTTTCATGTGCTTACATAAGATTAAAATTTTTATCCCCACACTAAAATCTGTATTTATAAATTCATGGACTTTGTCTCTACTAAGCACACTAGAGAGCTTTCATGTTTATTAGTCTGAAAGACCAAGCTCAGGAAAGCTCATTTATAATGCTTAGTGTGATAAATACTTGAACTGGCGAATGTGTGTCTTACTAGAAGAGTAAACTCCTTCAGGACCCGTTATTTTCAGAAGCAGTGCTCTTAGAGTAATCTTAAAGAACACTTCCTGTAAATGATTGATGATATATTGTATATGTACCAGTTAGAATTCATGTTGATTGGATTGTACCACAGTGTTTCCTCAGTAAAATACAGGTTTTCAGAAATACAGTTTGATCTATGTTCACAATTGAGTTTGCAAGTTTTAACTTGATATTATGATACATATCTTTATCACATTTGCCTCAGGTTGTGATTAAATTTTAGGGGAAAACATAAGACTTAAATTTGCTTACATATCCAAGGGGGACCTTGAAATTAACTTTATATGACAAATTCACTTATTATAATCTAATACCCCCTTTTTGAGGGAAATTTTCCTGTTCTGAATCCTTGCTCTGATTCTTTCCCATAAGATTAAAAGCTTAAATAGTTGCTTTAATTATTGTACAGTTCTTTGATCATTGTGATTTTTATCTTGCATGATGGAATGCACAAGGTCTAAGCAGACTATCATCAACCTGCTACCATCCTTATTAGACCTGGGCCAGAGCATCCCTGCTCTGAGCTTTATGCTTTACAGAAGCCCCTTATGGCTTTTATCAGGTTGTGCCTTTCTCGTGGGGCAAGGATTCTTGTAGGGTCAAATTGTTTGGCCTATATAAAGTCAGAATGTCCACCCTCAGTCTCTAGAACATTCTCTGTAAACTTAAAATCCATGCCTTTTTGGCCCAAAGCCCGCTTCTAGGGCCTATTTAAATATGTTTCTTGGGTCCATCTTTCTGAGAGCAGACCTCACTGCTAGTGTGACTATTTGGCTTGTAGGATTCCAAGGCATGCTTTGTGTCGGGGATGTATGACTGAAACTTGGCTGTATGGTATGGGTGTTCATCTTCCCATGGACACACCACACTATAGATGTGCAGGCCCCAGAGCTAAAGAAACCAAGAATTGGCTCTCTGCAGGGATGGATTTGATGGTGTGGGATGGACATCCACACAAATGGAGGCATGGCCTTTAGCAGTACTAGATAGAGCGGAGAATGTGTCTGGTTCTTCCTATACCATGTTCTTGCATAGAACTTGGAGGAGTACTAGACATCTAAATTCTACCAGACCATTTACCTAATTGAAGTATACTGATTAAGAAGTAATGAATAGCAATACCAATATTAAGTGAGGTCTATTTGTAAAGTAAGAAGAATAGGATACATTTAATAGTTTGTTAACTTGGCTTATAACTTCCAAATGTTTAGACTTATGGTATAGGGGTTTCTATTTGCACTACTATCTCAGGCCCTGCAAATGGTAGGGATTGGTTCTAGCTAGAGGTTCCAAATTCTGTTTTCTAAAAGCAATATTCACTTTTTATTAGGGACTTGAGTTCTGTTTATTTATAGAATTTTAGATCCTACAGGAAAATATGAGGTCATTTTGTCCACTCAAAATGAATGGAAAATCACTTTGTAGAGTCCATGACCAATTCTTAGTCTGCCTCCGTTTTAATATTTTTTAGACACAGACAACAACTTACAAGGCAGTGCTTCTACTTATATCATTAATTTAAATTAAAAATAATTTCTAATAGTCCTTTTATTTCTTCTCCATTTGTTCATATGAAATATAGATAGGGCTCAGTGTCCCAACTCTCCAGTTTACACGAAGAATCAGCACTGGGCCCATTGTGTCTGCACTGAGACTTTTCTCTGGGGATGAGAATTCACTGGTTTTTCTTAGTTGGACTGTGCATATCTTACGTATTTTTATACACCCCATTCATTTTTATATTCATTCAATGGAGATTTATTGAGTGTCCAGTGCCCAAGGGCTTTTTTACATTCCTTAGCTCAGGAAATATTCTCAGAGAACTGTCATTATTTCACAGTATTAATTTTAATTTTACTACAATAAAAAATTTAGCTCTTTTTTATAAGAAATGTGTTTGTTTTTCTAGGGGAGACGTTTTGTTTGGTGACTAAGAAACTTCTCATTCAGGCATTGCTTCTTCCTTAAATTTATTTTATTAAAAACTTTGCTGATGGGGAAGAATATTGTGATTATACTCCCTCTTCCAAAGAATATGTGGTAGGAAATAAGATAAATGGATTGTTAAGAGAATGTAAATATTAAAATGCAATCGATATAAAAAATCTTAAGGATGTCACACCAAAATTATAAAACTAATTAAAAAATAGCAGAGTTCCAGGATATAAGATCATAAATTGTATTTCTATATCAGCAATGAAATAAGAGAATAATTTCATTTACAATAGCATAAAAAATAATAAAATTCTTAGGAATGAGTATTAAAAAAAGGACTTGTAAGGCTTGTATGCTGAAAATTACAAAACATTGTTGAAAGACATCAAAGCAGACCTAAATAAATATAAATGAATCACATTTTTATGGTTTAAAAGGCTAAATACTGATAAGATGGTACTATATTGGCCTATAAATTCAATGAAATGCCTGCCAAAATTCCAGCTGTTGTCTTGCATAAACTGGCAAACTAAATATAAAATTTATATTGGCAGCCAGGGATCTATAGCCAAATCAGTCATGAAAAAAAGCAAATTCAGAAAACTCACACTTCATGATCTCAAGACTTACTATAAAGCTACATGAATGTCAGTGATGTTAACATTATGTCAGACAGATAGATCAATGGGATAGTTTATAAAGTGCAGAAATATACCTTCATTTTATGGTCAATTGATTTTTGATAAGGGTTTCAAGAACATTCAATGTGGAACAACTAGTTTCTCAACAAATGGTGGTGGTACAATTAATTTTTAAAAAAGTAGAAATAACCCAAATGCCCATCAAGTAATGAATGGATAAACAAAGAGATATATTCACATAATGGAATATTATTTGACCCTAAAGAGGAATAAAGTATCAGGACATGCTGCAGCACAAATAAACCTTAAACATTATGCTAAGTGAAAGAATCCAGGCACAATAGGCTACATATTGTGTAGCTCCACCTGTATGAAAAGATCACACTCAGTTCTATTAAATACCTCTGCTGTTGATACATTAGGAATTTTTATCCTCAATGAGAAATAGCTGACCTTTATTCAATTCTGCAAAATTGATTTTTAAACACAAGGAATGCCTAATGCAATTAGGCTTTCGAACAGGCTTGAAAATAAATGAATACAAATTCAAGCACAGGAGGTATTGTATTTCTATAAAATTAGTCTAACTGGAGAATAAATGCTGATTTAGATAAATATAACAATAAAAGTCTGCTCAAACATGGTCTTTTAATTTGAACCTAAACGATGAAGAGTGAGCTGCTACTGATTTTGAATGTGTTCTTTTTTCTTTTTTTTAACTTTATTGTTGAAAGTATTACATATGTCCCCCTCTTTCCCCCATTGTGTGTTGTTTTATTTTTATTCAGATAGTATATCTCAAGATATCTTTGGCAAAAGTAAAACATCTCAGTTATTTTTTTCTTATAAATATGGGATATATGTTCTATGCATGCTCTAGAAATAGATATGATTAAATATGGGTATGAGAAAATCAGAAATAAGTTAGTAATGACTACAGACTGCTTCTGCTTAACATTAGTAATTCATTTTTTAAAAGTGAATATGTTGAATAAAAATGCAGAGAGATTATTTTCTAACATTTTACATAAAAATTAGAAAGCATGAGATGTCAACTAATTTCCTAAAATATAACCATAATTACAGTTAAACAGCAACATAAAGGTAATAAGAGATATTTGGTTGTAAAACTGCAAACAATATCACTTAATAAGGTTGTATAACAAAAAGTTGCTTTGAATACTTACCGCCTCTTTCAGAGGTCACTCTCATTTTCTTTATGGTTTTCAAAACATGTACATGAGAGTAAAACTACTCCAGATTATAAAAATGTTGTATTGCATTTTGTGGAAATATATATGAATTTTTAAATGTGTCATTGTGTCTTATAGAAATAAATATATGTTTTCCTATGTAAACAACAATCTAAAAATCTTTATATTGAAAGTCACATATATTCTATGTTTGTTTTTTCAATTTAAAAAATGAGACAGTTTTATAGAAAAATTTATTTGAACAGACAATTTGACGAGTAGGCCTGATAGTAAGTGTGTAATGAGTGCTTGCAGAAAAAAAAAAAAAGTGTGATGTGGTCTTTGACCTCTAGGAAGTCACAGTTTAATGGGAAAACTCTTGAACACCTGGCACATTGCAAAGCATGCAAGTGCTGTGTTTTAAAACTATGAAGTGGTAAGGGAGACCTGGGATGGGGTAAGCATGCAAAATGAGCAGGCCCTGCATTAAAGAAAGAGTAATCCTTCATTGGTCAGAGGAAGAAGAAAAGATCATAAGCAAAAGCCTGAGACTCTCTAAGCCCATGGTTTGCTTAGGGTATGTGTGAGGATAGAATGCAATGTTTCCCTCAGGATGTCAAGAAATAAACTAGAATTTGGCAAGAGACAATAAAGGAATGGTTGATCAATTTTCAGTGGCAGGAAAAAAAAAACACAAGAATTTCACCTTCAGGTAATGAGAAACAGGTAAGTGTCAGAATATAGCCACACTCATTCATTCAACAAAGGAAATTCTAATGTTTAGTATAACCAGGGAATAAACAAAATACAAATACCATATTCCAATAGCAAAGAGAAATATGTAACGCTCAAGTCTCTGTTTACAAAGACAACTGGGATGTGAAAGATAAGTTGTGCATGGGTTTTCAGGGAAACTATGGCTCCTGCCATTGGTGAAAATGATGGCAAAGGGGAGGGAGCAGTGGCAGAGCACCTGCAGCGAGAAGCTGGATTTGAGAGGCACTGCAAAGATGGAATCAGTATAACGTGAAGACTACTACATGTAGAATGGTGAGGACCAGGGAGTACTAATGCTCACGATTTGTGCTCTTGATTTTGGATGACTAGGAACCATGTGATGGAAAGGAATACAGGGAAAGGATAGTCTTTAGAGTTAAGATGAATTCACTTTGAGGTGTATGAGTTTCATATGTCTTGGAAATTTTAGAGTGGATATGCAAGAATAAGACGTTGAAGAGATTTAAAACTCAGGAAGGCTGTCTGGGGTTCATGTCTGTAAAGATGGAAGATGGTAGATGTGGATTGTGAAAGTAGATGAATTCAACTGAAAGTGTGCTTGGTTCAGGTCAACTCAAAGACAGTGATTTAGGTCTTAACTTAGAAAGGGGAAAATTTTTATCAAATTAAAGGAACTGCAGTACAGTTAGGTAACAAGGAGGTTAGAACAGAGTTTAGGAAGGCAATGAATCAGAGTAGCAGTAGAGGGAAGCTTCATATTTACTTGATATACATCCTCTCCATCTATTCTCTCCTAAATATGCTCCCAGTAATGGAACTCCTTATTAAAAAGATCACCAGCACCCTTATCTTGCCAAATCCAAGGGTTCAAAATGCAGTTTTCATTAGTAAACATCTCTCTCCTCTTTCTGCCTCTCTCTCTCCCTCAGTTCAGAACATTGAGCTAGTCATACTTCTAAATTCATGTTATGGTATTATGTAGTTGTTTTATGAAATAATTTCTTTTATATGTTTTAATATATTTTTTTAATTTTTACTGTTTTCATTTTCATCTTCTAGGAACTCTAGTTATACATATCTTGGTTAGAGGTAATTTCTCCTTTTGAATAAATAAGTCTTTGAAATTTGAATTTCTCTTATGATAGTGATCTTGAGCATCTTTCCATATGCTTATTTCCCATTTGTGTGTTCTTTGGAATTTTAATTTTTAAAAAATATATTTTTATTGATTTCAGAGAGGAAGGGAGAGGAAGAGAGATAGAAACATCAATGATGAGAGGGAATCATTGATTGGCTGCTTCCTGCAGCCCCCCACTGGCGATTGAGCTCCCAGTGCCCTTGACAGGAATCCAACCTGGAACCCTTCAGTCTACAGGCCGACACTATCCACTGAATCAAACCAGCTAGGGCTGGGATTTTCATTTTTATTCATCCATGATCTCCCCATAATTGCTTTTCCACATAGGACCCAGCAGAGTTCCTACTATTTTCAGTGTTTTAACAAAGTCACTTTTATTATAGGATTCTTCTAGAACACCTGGATTGTGGGGATGTTTTCAGAATTTAGTTTTTTTTTCTTTTATTATCCTAGGTGTACTTTTTTGTTTCTATAAGAAAATTAGGTGAGGTTCAAAAATTAAGCCATTGGAAGAAAATGGAAGTCATAGAAACACTTGCACTCTGTAGAATGTGCCTGGTATATTTTGTAGAACAAAGTAGCAGAACTTTGTCAAATTAAGTTTATGCATAGTTTATGAGCCCAAACTCTTCTTTTATGTACATATTCTAAAGAAATTCTCACACACCTTTTTCATTTCAAGATGCATCCAGTATGGGTAAAAAATATTTTAATGATTTATATCTAACATTTTGCCCAACAACAGAAAATATAAGCCCTTTTCATATAATATTCACAAATTATGATTAAAAATATTCAGTCATTTGGAAAACAGTGTGGAGACTCCTCAAAAAATAAAAAAATGTAATTACCTTATGACCCAGCCATATAATTCTGGGTGTATATTCAAATAATTAAAGCAGGATCTTGAAGAGATATTGGTGTACCCATGTTCACTGAAGAATTACTCACAATAGCTAGGAGGTGAAAAAACCCCAAATGTTCATTGACAGATGAATGGATAAAGAAAATGTGGTATATAAAAGGGAGCATTGATGTGAGCTGGGCCGGGTCTCTTTCTGTTGCCTGGGTCCCGATCTGAGCTGGGTGTGGGAAGTGCGAAGCAGCCATGGGGGTAGGAGACCTCCTTTAGAAGGGGGTGAGGGTTCAAGCCCCTGCAATGTTGGGGGGGTGAGGGTCTGTGCCCCACTTCTGTTGCCCCCCCAAGTTCTCTCCTGATGAAAAAGATACAGAGGCAAAGAAGCATTGAACAGACTGTCAAACTACATTGGGAAGACAGGGGTGGTTGGGCGAGGAGGGCTGTAAGAGACCAACCGAAGGACTTGTACGCATGCATATAAGCACAACCAATGGATACAAGACACTGGGGCGGGGGGGGGGGGGGGGGGAGGACGGGCAGGTGAAGGCATGTCCTGGGGGGTAGGGGAGGTCGGGGGGAGATCAGGGGGGGAAAAAAAGGAGACATATGTACTACTATTTGTAATACTTAAAACAATAAAAATAAAATAAAATTTAAAAAAAAAGGGAGCATTATGCAGATTTTATGAAGGAGGAAATTCTACCACATGCTACAACATGGATGAACCTCAAGGACATTATGCTAAGTGAAATAAGCCAGTCACAAAAGAACAAATACTGTTTTATTTCACTTACATGAAGTATCTAAAGTGATTAAAATTGTAGAAACAGAAAGTAAAAAAGGTGGTTGCCAAGGCTTGGGGGAGAGTGAGAGGGGAAATGGGTTTTTAATGGGCCTAGAGTTTCAGTTTGGGAAGATCTGTTGCATAACAATGTGACTATACTTAACACTACTGAACTGTATACTTAAGAATAATTAAGATGGTAAATAATGTTATGTGTTTTGACTACAACAAGAAATACCTTCTAACATAGCTTCCATCTGACTTACCCAGTGGGTGAATTGCAAGGTGAATGACCAGCATGACCAAAGGTTGACACTGAGTAATCCTAGTATTGTTAGGATAACCACTACAAATAAATCAATGAATGCTAAAATAAATTCTTGAATAAATATATGCAGTAAGGGACCAACAGTGAAAGGGGAACAGAAAATACTAAAATCTCTGAGGGGTCCTGTGGCTTAGCTGGTAAAAGTGGGGCAGGGAGGTAAGAGATCAAAGGAAGGACTCCTATGCATGCATATAAGCATAACCAATGGATGAAAGACACTGGGGGGTGTGGGTGAGGGCATGTGCCTGGGTGTAGGGGAGGTGGGGGGAAGGTCAATGGGGAAAAAGAGAAGACATATGTACTACTATTTGTAATGCTTTAAACAATAAAATAAAAATTAAAAAAGTGCCTATCTTGTAAAATCTATGAAGTTTAACATTTTTAAAAGAAAACAATTGTCCTGCCTTAATATATTGAATATGTTTTCTCAATAATGTAGCAGCCAATTTTAAATAGACTATATAAACAAGTATAAAAATGATTTAACACTTCTACTGAAAACTATTCAGTTATTGCTGAATGATAATGGGTGCCTTGCGATTTTTATGGATACCTATGTTGTCTAAATGTTCCACAGTGAGCATGCATTAATTATGAAATAAAAAAAGAATTACTTTACAGTAAACATTTAAAAAATAAAGGTGCGGTATACATCGTTTTCACTGGTTTTAAAGCTAGGCAAATTTGGCATGTACTGTTCTGTGACTGTGTTGTTGACAAATGCGATTACTGAGCTATTAGTCATGTAGATATATATGTACGGACAGACAACTCCCCCAAAGTCTAAGAAGGGCAAAAGAAATATCAAACATTTTGAAAGGAAATTGTAGAACCGAACAGAAAAAGCAGTGAACATGTTATTTCATTCAGCTCTATTGCTTGATTGAAAAGTTATTAATCAGAAATTGATGAAATTTCAAAATCTGAAAGTGTCTAAGTTTGTAGTTTTGTAGAAAGCAAATAATACCAGACATATTCAATTTATTTTTATGATAGAATGACAAGGGGGAAGCTATACATTTAACAGATTGGGAATCGAACCAGCTTCTTCAGTGTTAACTATGTTACAATTATTTTAGCAATCTAGGAAGTACAATGTTATGTAGGTGCATGTACCCAAAGGGCAGTGATCAAAAGTTTATTGTTAGCATCAGAGGATATAATGAATTTTCTTTCTTTGCTATTGTCAGGGTTTTGTATGTAATAATTATATAATGGATTGAAATTCTTAAATAGAGAGTGCTTCTTGGTTAAAAAAAATGTCAAAGTGACTTGTAATACTCTGGAGTACAAAAGTAAGAATCTGATGCCATCATAGTAAGGAGAAATTATAGACATATTACAAATAACTTCTTTTCAAATAGTCAGTGTACGATAATTGTCTTTAAGAAGATTATAGCATCTAACTGAAAAAGTATAAAATGACTACACAAACTATGCAGTGTGGCATTCATTCAGGCATTATCTGGTAAGAAATGTAATCTTACTTAAACTATTTTTTTAATTTCACATGGTCCAAATAAATAATATGCTGTAAGATTATTACCCAGAACGTTATAGGGATTTTATATATGCTATGTGAAATTACTTTGGAAAAGATGTTAATTAAAAATTAAATAACAAAGAACAAAGCTGTTTTATAATGTAGTATTTCTCCTATCTGCAGAAGTAGTCAGTCCTTTAAAAATAATTGTTAAACATGCAATATAACCTAATATGAATTAATAATTTCTCTATCTAAAAACTATCATCACTTATTTGTCTCCAAAATAACAGAAGCAGGATGTTATTTCATCTCTAAGAAAACTAAAAAAAACTGACACATTCATATCTCAATTTAGGGAGTGCTTTGAAAGTGTACAATTGAGCAAAAGGAAGGAGAAAAATAAATGTTTATAGGTGACTTTATGCTAATAATAACTGTCCAATAATCTAAAATAAATAAGGGAAATGAATTTTCTAAGAATTCTTCAAAACATTGATTTTACATAGGGAATTCTATGAAGTGATTCTAGCTATATACATTCTTCTCACCATTTCATTTTTATTATTTTAGAACAGGTCACCATCATTTCTCAGCTAGACAAATAAAAGTTGGTTTTCTTGATTGCTTGTTCTCTGCTATGATGGGTTTTGCATATTACATCTGGTGTAATCTTTACAAGTGAAAATCAAATATGGCTTCCTTCCTTTCTGTACCAAAGCCACCCAATAGCTTTCCATTATTCACAATAAAAAGCAGAAAATGTCACTTGCCTACAAGGTCTTACATAATCTTTCCTCAGAGTTGGTCAAGTTGTTTCTTCAGCCAACTGTAAAACTTGATTTCTCAATCTCTCCTGACATGATTTTTCTCATTTTTCAGGGTTCTGCTTACCTCACCCTATAAGTAAAGTAATAACCCCACTCCTTGACTCAAATTTCCTTTATATTTTAATAGCTTTATTGTATTTATTCTTTATGTACATATGTAATATGCCTGTGTACATAGTAGTATATTCATTTTCTAATTGTTCATTTGCCCTATCAGAGCATAGATTCCATAAAAGCAGACACATTTTCTTGTTTTCTGTTGTATCTGTGATACCCACAGTAGAGGTCTAAAAGTTTTTGTGGAATAAATTAATTTTTAAGAGAAACAATGTATAAATAGTGTACATTTGCTCAAAAATATTCATTTTGGGAACATTGTCATAGGGCAAAGTTAGTAATTCCTCTTAAACATGCAGACTGACAGTTTCAGGTTGATGAATGTGAATGATAGTATTTACATATTTAATCCTTTATGTGACTTTTCTGTGACCCCCTTGGTAACTGCCTTTAAGTTTGATTAAAATATAAAATAACATGCTGTTTATCTTTACTACCCTATCTTAGAAGATGGATAATTACTATTTTCAGTTACTTTTTTCTTAGGAGTAATTCTAAGTAAAAATAAAACATATAACTTCAAAGTATATTTCATTCTATCCATTGGTCCGAGGAAAGTTATCAATTCATAGAAGACAGTCAGATCTTCAATTACCCCTTTTTAGTTTTGATTGACAGGGATCCTCTTACATCAGTTGCAGCATTCATGTATCTGTTAACAAGGTGCTGTTTCAGCCTTTTAATCAAGATTCTTCACAGGCTTAAGAAGGGAATAACAACCACCATATTTTACAGTGACTTCCCATTTCACTTACTATTGTTTTCTTGTGATTTTTCCCCCACCAGAAATTGAAAAATTCCAAGGTTCTGATGGAAAAAAGGATGATGAAGAAAAGAAATATCTTGATGTCATCAGCAACAAAAACATAAAGCTCTCAGAAAGGGTATTGATCCCTGTGAAACAATATCCAAAGGTACTGCATTGCATGCTTTGGTCTCGTAAAATTTAGAAAAATAAAACAAGATGATATTTTATTCACTGACTTTTATAAACTAAATCTTTAAAGTTTCATTATATTGGTGTACACAAACATATGATACTGACATAGAGAAAGTAAAACTTTTTAAAGCACAATGATGAGAATAATTGTCAGCTGACGCCTATAGCATTTTTGTTCTGTGAATGCGGGAAGCAGAATTAGATATTTTAATAATTTATTTAACATGTTAGTGGTTCAGTGTTTAAATATGTACACTCACTTGATTATGTTTTGGTTCATATTAAAATGTATATTCTTATTATAAAAAAGAGTGGAATTTAGAATGGTACTAAATATGTAACATTCGCCAATCAGAAGGAAATTATTATATCCAGGGATGCAGTAGAGTCTTTATTAGACCCTTGGATTATAACCATCAATATTCTGTAATAAGGAGACTACATAGAAATAATTATGATATTGTTCTCTTCCAAGTACTATTTTACTAGACATTTTGTCATATGAGGTTTAAATCACCAGAATCAGGATTATAGAAATATATCATTTAATGGCATGACTTCATTGTTATATTCATAAATTCCAATGGGTAAAGAGAGGTTTTTATTCTTTTAAATGCATTAAGTAAGCCACAAATGGAAACTCAAATATTTAAGCTGGTAATTTACTTTCTGAAGAGTTAATCTGAAGCAAGGACCATGTAATTATTCTAATAATAAAGATTATAGAAATAGATGCTGTAGTTTATCAGTTGTCTTCTAATGTGATACATTTTAGTAAATATAATTAAGTGGAATGTTATGTTTATAATTATTTCTAACAGGGATAAAACTGTTGCAGTCCACCAAACCATGAAATTTAACTTTCAAATGAAGTTTTCATGCATGAAAGTTTTTAGTTTTTGTCTGTTTCTTTTTTTTTTTAAAGCTAGATTGCAAGAAAGGTGCATTCAATAAATATAATTTCACATTAAATTACATTATACTTACTTTATAAGCACGCTGGCAGCAGGGGGAGGGGCTGCAGGAGGTTCAGATTGGGGTGATTGGGGCCAGCTGGCCAGGAGGAGGAACCATGGAGGTTGGCCAGCTGTGGGAGCACACTGACCACCAGGGGCAGCCCCTGCATTGAGCGTCTGCTCCCTGGTGGTCAGTGTGCATCATAGCGACTGGTCAACCCATCATTCTGGTTGTTCAGTCATAAAGGTCACTTATGCTTTTATATATATATGTATATAGGTTCCTCAGTTTTTGTGAGCCATTACATTTTTAATTTGACTAATAATTTCACATATTTGTGTTCCTTTTTCATGTACAATATGGAAGAATGAAAAAATTATAGGTCCTAATAATTAATAGCTTTATGTCATATTATCAAATCTCAGTTTATGCTTTAGAAAATTTACCATTTTTAATTGATGAATAGAATGTCAAATCACTGCATTATTTTTTAAAAGGCTGTGCACTTCATACATCTAGTTAACACACATAAGAGAACTCAGAGTTTTTTACAGGAAATAAGTACTGAGAAACAGAACAGAATTGTCTAAGTTGACCTACATTTGTTTTCATTTACTCTTTTAATATATAATAATAATCTATATATATACAAGCCTAAATGATCGTCACAACCGAAACAACCAAATGGATGACTGAACAGGCTGCATGGGGAGACCAGGCCAGCAGAGGAGTTAGTGAGGGTCGACCAAATGACTGAGCAGCAGGCTGCGTGGGGCAACCAGGCTGGCAAAGGGGTAGTTAGGGGTGACCAGGCCAGCAGAGGAGGGCAGTGAGGGGCCACCAGGCTGGTGGGTGGGGCAGTTGGGAGTGACCAGGCCATCCGGGGGCGGGGGCAGTTAGGGGTGATTAGGCATGCAGGCAGGTGAGCACTTAGGAGCCAGTGGTACCCACAGAGATTGGGCCTTAACCAGCAGTCGGACATCCACCAAGGGGTTCCAGATTGGAGTGGGTGCAGGCTGGGCTGAGGGTACCCATTACCCCGTGCATAAATTTCATGCACCGGACCTCTAGTATTAAAATAAATCTTTTGTAAACCATATTTTATTTCAAAAGTAAAATTCTCTCCTACTGAGTGATTTTTGCTTGCTTCTCACAAAAATATCAGTGGGGTTGAATTAAAGTTTACCTTAGTGAATTAAGGTATGAGCACTAAACTTGAACCTTAGTTGATGTACATTTGTGAGCTATAGAATATGTGGTATGGGTGATACTATGAACTGCTGAGAAGAGCACAACAGTACTTATGGATTTAAAGTTTAATGTTTTATAATAAAAAGGGATTTATCCTTCAGGGTATTCACTGGAAACAGATCTGTTTTCGACAACTTCTCTCAGAGCCATCTTTGCTCTTGATGCCTACTGTCTATTTGAACTCTTAATTAATGTGGTCCTGACACAGTCCTTTCCAACAAAGGGCAATAAATAACTATGGGGGTTCTTGGGGAAATAACCTTCTCCTGACTTTACTACGTGACCTTTCCAGATAGATTTTGTTTCAGTTAGTCTTCAATTTCAAGTTAATTTGCTGACTTAATTAAGTAATATATGGAATGAAAAGAAATTAAGGATTTAAAATTATGAAACATCTAAGGATAGTCTTCTATATTAAGAATGATTTGTATAGTTCTAATGCTTTATGTTTAATCATATAACTTGGAGAAAATATGCCACATTATTAAATTATTTTAATAAATAGGTTTTCTTACTTGATTTTAATATTTTTGTTGGTAACAAAAATTTTATTTGTAAAGAAATAGGCCTTGTACATCTATTGTTTGCATTTGCAAATGTTTTAGAATCAGAGCAATTATTTCCTGATAGTCAAGTCTCCAAGGAGGTAAAATGTGGCAAACTGTTCTTCTATAATCCTAAGATTCCAGCAGAAGACTCACCATCCTTAACATTATCTCTTTTTCCCTAAGTCCACATATACTATATTTTATAGTCTATATATTTTCATTGTTTTTATTTTATTTTAACATCTCTAACTGGTATGCATATTATAATCAAAACTAGAGGCCCAGTGCACAAAATTCATGCATGGAGTGGGGGGGGGGTCCCCTCAGCCTAGTCTGCACCCTCTCCAATCGGGGACCCCTCTCACAATCCTGAACTGCTGGCTGGTAATTGCTCACCTGCCTGCCTGCCTGGTCATCCCTTACTGCCCCCCCTGCCAGCCTGGTCCCAACTGCCCCACTCTGCTGGCCTGGTTGCCCCCAACTGCCTCCCGTGCTGGCCTAGTTGCCCCTCACTGCCCGCGTACTACCTAATATCCCCTAACTGCCCCCCTGCTGGCCTGGTTACTCCAAGCTCCACCCCCCAGGCGACCTGGCCACCGCTTACTGCCCCCCCCCCGCTGGCCTGGTCGCCCCCAACTTCCCTGCTCTGCTGGCCTGGTCACCCCTGGCTGACTCCCCCTGCTGTCCTGGTCACCCCTCATGGCCCCCCTGCCAGCCTTGTCACCCATGCATTCATTTGGTTGTCCCTCAATAGCCCCCCACTGGCCTGGTCACCCCATGCAGCCTGCTTTTCAGTCGTTTGGTCATCCCTCACTAACCCCCCTGCTGGCCTTGTGAGGGGATGAGGGTCAATTTGCATATTACATCTTTATTATATAGGATAATTTTACAGTCTTTATCAGGCAAGCAGTGCCTTTTATGAGGCAAAACTCATTATTTTGATCTGTAAAGTTGCACATGTAAGCTTGGTCTTGGCTTCTTATGTCAAGTTGTTTGTAGTGTTGGAAATATGCATATTAAATTTAATCACTGTTTAAGTTGTTTCCAAAGATTGCATTTAGTGTTGATTATGATTTAGTGCAAAGCTATTACATATGCAAAAAAGAATAGAACCATAGAACCATT
Source organism: Corynorhinus townsendii (assembly GCA_026230045.1). NCBI lineage: Eukaryota > Metazoa > Chordata > Mammalia > Chiroptera > Vespertilionidae > Corynorhinus > Corynorhinus townsendii. Next base: position 74,760,681 of record JAPDVU010000004.1, read on the forward strand.
TGGTATTGCCGAGGACGGCATTCATGCTTGGAAGAAGGAGAATAATACTATAATTTCTTGGCCCTCAACAAACAAATGCCTTACAAGACCTAAGAAACAAAGATAGACATAAATGGCCAGAGCTATATTATGTTTTGTTACTACTAGATATGCAGCAGGAGTGCCTATCAGAAGCATAGGCAAGTTAAGAGAGTATTAGAGGATAGGAAGGTGTACTTGCTGGGGGAGATCTACTTGCTACTGTACCTCTATTTTTCAGCCTCTCAATGTCTTTTAAAAATATCTTTTTGATGTTGCCTTCAGAATTCTCTGAAATACATCAGAACTTCTCTAAATTAAATTTGCTCCAAGGCCCACTTTTCATTTCTCTCCTTGAGTCACTGCCAACATTTTAAAGCCGTAGATTGCCAGGAGTATAAATTGGCCCCAAATGTGGCCCTTTTTAAGATCAAACGCAGCCATGTTCCCCTGTGCTGCTTTGCAAATCAATTCCTTATGTAGATTAATGCAGAAAATTAAAGTTCTAAAATATGTTCAAAAGCACCACACTTGCTCTATATTTCATCTTACTCTGCACAGTCCCAGAGAGAGGGGCTGCCTTCCTTGCTTGGTTGGAAGCAGTTCCACAACCAAGCCTGTCCTACCACAGAGCTGTTTCCTTCTTTACACTTTGAAAAATGAAAATATAAGTCCAAGTCTTTGATTAGTGTTATTTTTTCTGACTTTGTAAGTAATTATCAGATCATTTAAGGGTAGTTTATAGAGATCAGGGATACTAACCGAGGAAACTATGACCACATTTCAAAGCCAATATAACCAGAGGTAGAAACACCTCTCTATTTTTCTAAGCAATGTGGTTATCCCAAACCCACTCTGTAGTTTACATCTTAAACCCATTTCATCTTTACAGAGACCATTGCATAGCATCACTTTTAATTTTCTAAAGGAAACGGAAGAAATAATTCGATGAGATTTATGATTTCAGTTTCATTTATATCAATTTCCTAGTCCCTCACCTATGAATTTAAATTAAACTTATGGACACTGACAGCCATATGGTGATTGCAGGAGGTAGGATGGAGGAGGGCATAGGGTGAATAAATAATAATGGTTGGAGACCTGTCTTGGAGTGGTGAACATACAATACAGTGTACAGATGATGTAGAATTGTGCACCTGAAACCTGTATAATTTTGTTAACCAGAGTCGCCCCAATAATTTCAATAAAAAGGAAAAAAATTAATTGAGCAATTATTGACACTCAGATTCACATTTCCTATTGGAAAAATAACAAAATCCAAAGTGCTTTTGGACTCCATTCTCTCCAGTAGAATGATACCTGAAATAACCCTGTTTTCTAGCAACATTTAGAAATTTGCGGTGATACTGTCTTTTCTGATGACTTTCTTATAATTAATGCTCATCCCATGTATTTCAATATTATTTTTCCATTGGGAACTTAATTTTTTTGTCTCTATCTCACATTGATCCATGGGTTTCTAATTCTGATTTATATATGCTTCTCTCCACATCCTCTTTTTTATGGGATCAGCTACTTCCTCACAAAATATGTTCTCATACTTCCTGAAATAATGTGTCCTTCTTTTCTATGTCTGTTTTAATGTGTTTTATCCATCCTGCGAGGTCATTTCACTTTTATTCTCAACTGAAAAGCCAAAAACTACTTTAAAAGGATCATGAAATTGCAAATACCTGTTGAAATGTCCATACCTATATCTTTCCTCAAGTGTCTAAAGATCTCCCACCTCACAATCCTGTCTGTAACCTTGCCATTCATTATTTGCTTGTTTCATCATGTGTTTGTTTGTTTAATAAACTTCATTAAGTTTCTCTGCACCCATTAGAGCACAGATGGTTCTTTCATTCCTTTTGATGTTGCAGTAGAAGTGGCTTAGACATAAATATCTAAGAGACTAGGTAGGAAAGATCACTTTTAGAATCAAGATGCAAAATGTTACCAAATGAATGGATTCCTAAATTATTGTTAAATTTGAAGGACTTATTGACATGTAGAAGCAAGTGAATTCTATATAAATTCAAGTACTTATATCTTTAACATCTTGAGATTAACAGAAAAGCAAACTCTCTAGAAAAGATACAGGAAATATAAATTAATGCATCCCCTCGAAACTTGCAGTTAAGGGTTACTGATACTTGCATTTCTAAATTAGGACCTTATTACACCTAACTTTTTGAAAGACATTTAAATCCATGTAGAAAAGTTGTGAATGAATGTGCTTTTATAGTTTTTTTTTAAATTTTAAGTAATGTTTAAAAGAAATTTGTATAGCATTTGTATTTCTATTATTTTATAAATAATTTTCTTAAAAATATGTGGGTTTCACAAGTGTCTCACCCAAATAAAACGCTACCTAACACTTATTATTAATATCCATGCAAAAAATTTTAAAATATTACCAAATGTTCACTAGTGTTCAGAGCATCACTATTCACAATAGCCAAAGAGTAGAAACAACCCAAATATTTTCAACAGATGAATGGATAAATAAAATGTGATATATATAGGTGCAATGGAATATTATTAAGCCTTAAAGAGCAATGTAATTCGGATATATACTACAACGTGGATTACCGTGGAAAACATTGTGCTAACCAAAACAAGCCAGGCACAAAAGGACAAATATTGTATTATTCCACTTACATGAGGTACATAGAACATGCAATTTTATAGACACAGAAAGGGAAATAGAGGTTACCAGGGACTTTGGAGAGAGAGAGATGGAGAGTTATGGTTTAATGGGTATAGACTTTATGTTTGGGATGATGAAAAGGTTCTGGAAATAGATGTGGTAGTGGTTGCACAACATTATGAATGTACTTAATGACACTGAATTACATATTTAAAAGAAATTTATGTTATAATATTTAATTGAGGCAGAGCATTTCTAAGAAAGATGGAAAATTCTGAAGTCATAAGTAAATTATTAAAACATTTCACAACATAAAATTGAAACTCCAGTACAAGTAAAAATGATGATGAGAACCAAAACCCAAAGGCACAAAAAGTGCCAAACTGGTGTGATTATTTGTGTAATACTTGAAACACATGACAGAATGATCATTTTCTTTATAAGTAACTAGAGGCCCAGTGCATGAATTTTCCATTGGAGGGGGGGTCCCTCAGCCTGACCTGCCCCCTCTCACAGTCCGGGAGCCCTCAGGGGTGGGAGGCAACCTAGCAATCAGGGGAAGGCAATGCCCCATCACACCTCTGCTGCTGCCACTGCTGGCAGTGCAATCCTTGGCCGGCCCTGGTTACCTGAGCCTTGGATGGCCCTGGGCAGCTGGGTAGCTGCCATCTGAGGCTTGCCTGTGCCTCGGGCCTGCCCTGGGTGGCTGGGCGGCTGAGGGGACTGGGGGACTCTGGGGGCAGGCATGCGGAGCCCAGCAGGGCTGAGGAGATTGGGCACCGCCATCTTGTGGCTGTGGGCACTGCCATCTTTGAGGGCGGGGCATCAAATTATCATATTCCCTCCTTATTGGATGTGGGCACTGCCATCTTTGAGGGTGGGGCAGTCAATTAGCATATTCCCTCCTTATTGGCTGTGGGCACCACCATCTTTGAGGACGGGGCAGTCAATTAGCATATTCACTCCTTATTGGATGTGGGCACCACCATCTTTGTGACATTGTGAGGGTCAATTAGCATATTCCCTCTTTATTAAATAGGATGGACCCAATTTTTAAAATTAAACAAGAAACCAGTGATATCACCAGATAGTTTTGACGCATATACTGTTGAAAGCAAATAGAAAATGAAAACAAAACAAAACTTTCACTTCACTAGAAAACTGCAAGTTAAGATGAATATGCAGTGCTTCTATTCTTTATCAAACTGACAAAAAAGTTTGATAATAACCAATAATATAGTTAGTGTATGGGGAAAAATATACTTCACTTCATAACCTGTTCATCAGAGCACTGAGATTCAACCATTTTGGGAAACAATTTTGCAAAATCAATGAAAATCACAGAGGCACATACATGGAAGCAGTTGATTTATTTTAGAATTTTACATATATACTAGAGGCCCAGTGCACAAAATTTGTGCATGGGGTCTGCCAGCTTGGGGGAGGGACCAGGGGAGGTTGGCTGGCCATGGGAGGTTGGCTGTGGGAGCTCACTGACCATCAGGGGGCAGCTCCTGCATTGAGCATCTGCCCCCTGGTGGTCAGTGCGTGTCATAGCGACTGGTTGACCAGTTGTTCTGGTCATGCGGTTGTAAGGTCGCTTAGGCTTTTATATATATATATATATATATATATATATATATATATATATAGATAGATAGATAGATAGATAGATAGATAGATATATAGATGTGTGAGTGTGGGGGGGTAGGTAAATGATGAGAAAAACAGATAGATAAGTAAAAGGAGATGAATGGTAGGTAAATGATGGAAAAACAGATAGATATAAGTAAAAGGAAAGGTTTCTTTTCTGTTACAGGCTCTTTTGTGCTATTTGAATTATTATTAACAGTTATTTTTCTAGTAATAATCATATTTTCAAAATTGTTTGGTCTATTGAAAAAATTTAAAATAGAAAAAAATCAGATGGGCTAGTTAGTGATGGGCTGCCTCCTACACACCCCTCATTGGAGATCGAGCCTGCAACTCAGGCATGTGCCTTAACCAGGAATTGAAACATGACTTCAACTACTGAGCCACCCAGCTCTCTATCCTTCCCATTTTATAGAAAAAGAAATTCAGTCTCTAAGAGCTGACTTGCCAAAATCACGGTAAGTAAGAAATGACCAAATTGGGATCATATCCAGCCACTCTGAATTCACAGCTTGTTGTCTTTGCCTCATTACACTGTGTGATTTTGCTATTATTATGTAAGGAAATAGCATCTTCAAACATCTAGTACAAAATTTAACCCCAAGTATGACTCCTCAAAATCTGTTATGAACTTAAAAACCAGGTGAAAATTTTTCTTTATAAAAAATCATACACTTCTATTTCTGGTTTATGAGTAAATATGCTTAAATGAAGAGTATAGTCTAAAATTCCAGTTTAGAGAAACAACTAACTTTAAAACATCATGAAATAGTCTTTCAATCAGGCACCTCACACTTAGAGAATTAGGGTTTCTGTGAGTATCCACTATGTCAAACACTGAGAAAGCACAGTGAGCTGCTGTTCTACTCCTTCAAGAACACTGGTGGTGAGAGTTCTGAAGCGACTAAGCTTTAAAAATATTTAAGTAACTTTTCTAAAGCCACACATTGTATCATTGATAGTGTTAATGTTGCAATTCAGGTCTGTTTGCCCCCAAACCCCTCCTCTTTGCATTAAACCATTGTTATAATTCACTTTCTTTTATATGAAGAGGCATTGAGATAATTCTGAACACAGACTGCTAAGGCCCACAGATGGAAAAGCAGATGTATTTCTCCTCTAGTGTTAAGTGAGGCAGAAATAATAGACTCATTAATTGGAGTGTATCTTATAGGTCGTACAGTCTAATCTTCTACCCAATTCAGGAATCATTTTTACAAGATCTGCAATACTCATCAGCCTGTCTATGAATACCTCTAGTGATTAAAAAGAAAATTTGCTGTGTTATGAAACAGCTAGATGTAATATTGAGCACTATTGCTGTTCATTTTTTTTTCTCATTGAAGTAAGACCTTTATCCCTGTAAGTTGATAGTGGACCTGGTTCTGCTTTCTGCATCACTAAAGAACTTACTTGAACCATGGTCTTACTTGAACTATCATTGACATGTCATCTTCACTTGGCTTACCGACACCACATTCTATTTTTATCTCCTGTTGTAAAATTTATTTCATTTTTCATCCTCCTCTCCTGGTTTCTCCTCTTCCACACAACTTCTTATTGTTGAAGTTCCCCAGGGTTTATCTATCGGTGCCCATTCTCTATCTACAACCTCTTGGTCATCTTGCCCATGGCCAATACCTCTCTCCAAGACTTAGATATGGAACTGCCTACTCAACATTACCTCACGGATCTCTAGATATCTCAGAATCAACCCTTATTTTTCTTACTCCAAATGTCCTTCGCTTGTAGTCCAGCTGTCTCAGTTATTGGCAATAGCATCATTTTACTTGGTCAGGTCAGAAATGTTGAACTCCTCCTTGACTACTCTCTTTCTCCTACACCTTCTATCCAATCTGCCAGACAAACCTGGTATTCCTGTTTTCAAATCAAATAGATCTCATAATTTCCACTGCTATTACCCTGGCCTAAGTCAAGTTCTTCTCTTACTTGAATTACTGTGATAGCCTCTTAACTCATCTTTCTGCATCTATACATGCCTTCATCTATCCCTATCCAAGTACTCACAATCACATGTGTTGTTGTCCCCCCCCCCATAGAATATAGCACCTTTTAACATAATTTGCAATATACTTATTTGCTATTTTTATGGTTTCTCCATACTAGAATGTAAACTTCAAAATGCCAAGTCTCTTTGTCTTTCTTGATTAGTTATGAATTCCAATCATCGAGAACAATGCCCTAGTACTTAGTAGGTGGTTAATAAATATTTGCTGAATGAATAGAAGATAATTTTATATAGCCTCTTCTCCAGACACTCTTGGGGGAGGAAATGCAGTTACTGTACATTGGATCTAGAATAAGGATCTACTGATTCTCGCCTCTTGCCTCTTCTTACACAATTTCCAGGGGACCTATCGCAGTTGCAGCAGTGACATCACAGGTCCTCTGAAAGAGACCCCGTATGACTGTTCTCATTGAAGCCCTGATGCTATTCTAATCTTGGCAGAGAGTCCAAGTACTGCAAAAAGAAATTACAGTGAAAATGTCATTCAATTCTAATGCCTACATAATCAGTTACGAGGCTTAAACAAATTTTCTAATTAAAATTATATTAAAAGGTTAACTCAAAAATTACTTTCAACTCATTTCTGAATATCATGTTGTGGTTTTTATTATATAATTATCCATTTTTAGTAAGTGCAGTATATTGAACATCATTTGACCTTTTACAAAGAGCCTATGAACCCTCCTTATTTTCATTCTGAATATTAATTCCAGTTAATTATTTCAGTCATCCAGGAGGTAATTTATTGGATCTATATGGAAGTCACTTTGTCTCCAAGTTGTAAATGTGAAAATGGAAAAGTTGATTTCATGGGACTCAGGAAGTCCTATAGTACACTTAAACAACTGTCCTAATATAGCTTCAATCAGAATGGATCCAAAGCTTCAGGATGATGTTATTAGGTGTACTGGTTAATAAAGCAAATTTTGTAATCTAAGAAAACACAATAATTTCAAGAGAAACATTAAAAGTGCTTTATTCAAAGTAATGTCCATCGCTAGCTACACATTTCCCCATCTTTCTGGTAATTTGTGGATACCGTCCCATTAGAATTTTTCTTGTTTTGAGGCAAACCATTCAGAGACCCAATTTTCCACTTCTTCGTACGTTTTGAAGTGCGTGTGCCATTGATCGGAACAAGTGGTAATCTGAAGGAGCAAGGTCTGGTGAATACGGCTGGTGGGTTAATACTTCCCAGGCAAGATCTTTTAACTTGCCTTTAACTGGTTTTGCAGTGTGTGATGGTGCGTCATCATGAAGCAAAATTACTTTGCCGTGTCTTCTGGAACATTCTGGTCATTTCACGATCAAAGCATGATTCAAATTGATTATTTTTTTGTCGGTAGCTATCAGTATTAATGGTTTCACCTGGTTTTAGAAGCTCATAATACACCACACCTTCCTGATCCTACCAAGCGCAGAGCATTGTCTTCTTTCTGAAGCGAATTGGCCTTGCAGTCGATATTGATGGTTGATCTGGATCAACCCATGATTTTGTGCATTTGGGATTCTCAAAATAAATCCACTTTTCATCGCCAGTCACAATTCCATGCAAAAAAGACTTTCTTTCATGCCATGGAAGCAACATTTTACTGGTAACTTTTCAGTTTTTCATTTGTCTTTCGTTCAGTTGATGTGGCACCCATTTTCCTTCCTTTAAAATCTTTCCCATTGCTTGTAAATGATTGGAAATTGTTTGCCAAGCAACATTTAATCTTTATGCAAGTTGTTTTTGAGTTTCACATCCATCTTCTTCCAATAATGCTTGTAATTGTTGGTCTTCAAACTTTTTTGGTTGACCTGGATGTCTTTGTCTTTCACATCGAAATCATTACCTTTAAAGTGTTTAAACCAGCATTCACAAGTATCTTGAGATGGAGTATGTTCACCATAAGCGTCCCAAAGTATTCAGCAGCACTTTTTTTCAAAATAAAGTAATGAATTAAAACTTCCAGCAAATGCTCTTTTTTTGGCACGAAATTCGACATTTTTAAAGTGTAAAAATATCTATGATGTTAACACCTTCAGAAAATTTGACATATGAAGTTTTGAAGCTAGTTGTCAATACAACAAAATAGCATACATATCAAATTGCATATATATCAACATATGTGTAACTTCATCTATTGAAAAAATTCACATTATTAACTGGTACACCATATAGTAAATGCCTGAAGGCAGATTGTCTTTAACAATTGTCTTTAAAGTTTAGAAACTGAGACCTGAATAGGAGGCAAGGAAATAGAATAATTGACCTTATTTGAAAAACAGCAAAAATCAGAAATAGAGAAAGAGATAGAATTGACTCTGCTGTTAGTTTATTTTTTAATGTAGGGTTGAGTGGAGCAGAGGAGTATGATCATGGTAATGTTCACTATTGTCAAGTCCTCTCAATAGAGATCCCTTAATTTATATGGATGCTTTTGGGACTTGGTAATTTTTAGTCTGGCCTCTTCTCCTATAGAGTTTCTATGTTCTGGAAAGAAATCCTTAAGAATATACTAAGATATGGAGATTTTTGAGATGCTGAAGAGCTATGAAGGCACAGTACAGTATAAAATACTGGGAAAATAATAGGATTTTGAATTTGAGACTTAAGTCACAGCTCTGCTTTCATTCAACGATGACAGTGGTGAGCTCTTGAAACAACTTCATTCTCAGCGTTTTTCAGCTGCAACATGAATATAATGGCATGCCATGAGGTTTCATCAGGAATGCAGAGAATATATGTACATACTTGGCATGATAGCTAACAGCACATGCTGTAGCTTACATGAGAATAATCACTAAGTAATATTATTATTTTTCACTTAGTCACACTCTTTTTGGCTGGGAAGCACATCTTTGTGCCAGATTCTATATGTGTGATAAAACAGATGGTTGTAATTAGTTCCTCAAAGGGAGAGCAATTAATACATCAATAAAAATAGGGATAAAATAAATGAAAGGTGATGATTATATTGGTGGTAAAAAGTCTTTTATTTGTTGACTATTATGTATTAGGCATTTTTCTGTGATTTATATTATTACCTAATTTAGTCCACTTAATATCTCTGTGGATTAAGTACTATATACAGAAGGAAATTTAGAAACAGATAATTAAACTGTTCAGTCCCATGGACATTTCATAATGAATTAAGACTAAAGAAAAGAATAAAGCTTAGACATGAATGCTATCTTCTATAATTACAGTATTTTTATAAGCTAATTTCATCCTTATTTATTTTTCATTTTTATTGAATTTATTGGTGTGACACTGGTTAACAAAATTATACAGGTTTCAGGTGTACAACTCATCATCCGTACACTGTATTGTGTATTCACCACCCCAAGTCAAGTCTCCATCCACCACCATTTAGCCTCTTATGCCCTCCTCCAACTCTCCCTCACCAACCTCCCCCCCTTCAGCAATCACCACACTTTTGTTATCCTTATTTACTTAAATAATTCTAAAGAGGCCATGTGTATTCCACCTCCTTGTTTAAATGTTTGGAATTTGAAATTGAAATTTGTGAAATGTCATAAATTAGAGAATAAATATTATACATATAATATTACATTTTGAAATGAATTTCTATAAACCATGTTGTTATTATACTTTTACATATTAGGTTTTTGACTTAGAGTTATATACTGCTTTGTGTTAAACCATATGAATACCTACCATGACAGTACTTTTTGCTTATTTCTTTTGTTCTCATCTGAAGACACATCTCTTAGAGATAGAAATTGATGCTGCTGTTAGTTTACTTTTTAATTGCATGTACTAACTGAGAGCAAAATATTCTGCATTTTAGTTAGTTGGGTATTTATTGAATAGTTCCAGACTATCCAACAAATATCAAAGCTTCACAAAGTTCTTTATTATCTCTCGTCTGATAGTAACTTTATTTCACTTATATGCTAGCCTGTGTAATATGAAATTAGAATGATAATCCATGTTGGGTTTAGCATACCTCATTTTAATTTTCTTTTTTAGAATATGGTATTATATTTAACCTAATGAAAAAATATTAATCCATGGTGTCATAAAAATCTACAAAATTATCTGTTTAGAACAGTAACTCTCAGCGCTAAAAAATTCTAATGATTGTTCTACTAAAAACTCTAATAAATTTTCTAATAACTTGTTTATTATATGACTTTAGCAGTAGAATCTAACAAAATGCTTGGAAGAGTATTTCCTTACTATAATTCAAATAGAATCTTAATGTTAGGTCAAAAATCAGGATTCATTTTTTAAGGTAAAGTTTTAATGAGGAAAATTTAATTTCTGAAATGGCCAATACACATTTGAATTTGTATCAAATAAAAAATCCTCAAATTTATGAATACTGATAGTTATGGTTACCTTTTAGAATCTAATTTCAAAAATCTTGAAATAGTTTTTGATTTTATAGTTTCATATGAATCATACAGTTGACTTTATCACTGACTTTTAATCATGTATCTCTTTACCACTTGCTTTAGTTCAATTTACTGAACTATTCAAAGAAATGTTTTATTAAGATTTAATGTAATCTTCAAAATTCACTCTGACATTGACTATTTAAAGTGTAACTTCTTGGTTGATAAAAGTATAAAATATGGTGCAACACACACACACAAAACACATAGTTTAGTGGACCTTGGGAAATACTTTTCACATGGTTATCATTTTTATATTTGCATCACAGATGGTTTGAAATTATTAAAAGTTTCTTTACACACTGATTCTGTACCTAAGCTATCAGATATAGTTGAGTTGATGGCATTACTAAGAACTTTTTATTTTTTAGTATGTATAGTTTTGACTACATTGTGTGAAATGTATGGGGAAATGCATTAAATTAACATACAAAATTCTGCTGCCAAACAATATGTTGTCTAACTAGACAGATAAATTGCTGCAACCATATTTTACACGTGTCAGGAAAAGAATAAGCCTATTCTGTGCTCTGAAATTATGATTGGATTTTCCCCCAACACACACCTGTGGGATAGAGCTCTCCAGTCTTCACATAAAAAGGAAAGATCTTGCAGAAACTATCACTTCCCCACCCCCATTTTTATCCTTCATGCAAATGTCTTATGTGAGCTCTTGTATTTTTGTAAACTGTGGAAGACATATCTGGAAATAGTTTATTCTGTGCATTCTAAAACAGACATAGGAGCAAAATTGTTTTAGGTGATCTGAATAGTGCTCATGCATTAAAGAAAACGAATAGCTTAGCAATGAAGCAGGGGTCGCGAGCATTTAAGTCAGGACCCTTGTTTTCTCAATACCTAGTGTAAAAATTGGGGCTTATGTTATTTGCTGTTTTTAATTAAAGTTTAATATATTCTTAAAGTATTCTGGCAAGATGTCCTATAAAATAACTTTAATAAAAATATTTCAGGGCTTTTTATTCCGTTTTTCTTCTATGCAAATTTAGTTTTAAAGATAAATCAAGCAGAAGAAAATAGGAATGTAAGAGTGAGAGATCAACAGAGGACAGAATCCCTGTGACACCTGGGTGACACCTGTGTCCCTGGGGCCCCAGCATATTTATGTGACCTCTATGCTTACTTTTCCTGACCCAGCACTCACTTGTGCTTGGGTCTTCTTTGATCACTCCTTATGCAGCCTCATTATGTGCCACCAGTCCTCTGCTTGCTTCTCCATTAGTCTTGTCCAGGAAGTGTTGTGGTCTAGTTACTAGGAAGTTGATTAACTGAGTGATAAAAGAGCTTCCACTAGTGAAAGAAAGAAACCTTGTCCCCAGGATTCTAGTACCCCAAGCTCCTTAAAAGAGGCCTGTTTTGTGACAGTAGATCGCCTATGAGCAATGTGTGGGATTGTTGCCTGTAAAATATTTCTCTCAATGCTTTAGTCAAAGTCTGGGTGGAGGACTTCTAGTGGTAGCAAAATAATCTCCCTTAGCCTACACTCATGGTTCACGAGAACTGAGTATAATTATGCCAGGTAATAAAAAAATGGCAAAATAGTGTTCTTCATTGGGTTTTGAGGACAAGAAAAAGGTGACATCGAGTAGGGTTGAGTGGGTCTCACTATAGCTGCTCTAAAATCCTTGTCCCTTTGCCCAACATATCATTATAGGTGTGGTTTTAGGAGAAATCACTGATTATCTTTTACTATTTTCTCCCAGTCTTTAAAATAATTCAACAACAACAAAACATATTGGACTGAATGTATATCATTTCTCTTTAAACACATATTCTTTTAAAAAGGGAGAGCCATTGTGCTTAGTTATCATTCTGTGCCTCTCCCCGCCATTGTAAAGGCTGAAACTTCTTATATTTCTAAGGGCCATCCATTATGTTTTCTACCATCAGTCATAGCACAATGCAGAACAAAGTGCTATTTTGCTATTTGACATATGCATGGACTTCAAAAATATGACTCCACACTTACATATATTTTTATTAATAACCAGATTTTATTGTACAATATATAGGCATTAAGAACATTCATCATTTGCTCAGCATTAAATTTGCACAAGCAAATGTGGGTTTGGAATTTGATTGTGCAGCATGTTCTATTTAAAATACTAAGCAGGTTATTCTCTCATGTTTGTGCAATTCATTCATACTTTATGGTAATGAGTTTAAGACTTGGAAGAGAGTGAAACTAATCCTTGAGAATGTGAAGTTTAATGTTTATCCCATTGAGCAAGCTATAAACTGTGAAATAATGTTTCAAAATCCAGAGTTGCCTTCCAAGCCCTACATTCACATACATAATCACTAGTGAGCCTCACATGACCCAAAGCCTTGTTGCTATCAGATGGATCCAGAGCTCTGAATCTTTACCCTACTGTGTTTATGGAAACTAAATGTGCAATTTAAAGAGCTTGTAACAGGCTGAAGATATTAATTTGTTTATTTCAGATCTGAGTTATGTTCCCTGAGGTTGCTTGTCATGAATAAGTTACTTCTCAGTCATTCCTACGGAGTAATGTGTGCATAAGAGTGACAGCCACAGAGCAGCCTGTGCCAATTTATGGCCACTGTCTCTGTGGAGCAAGCAGGTGGCAACGGGATAAATGAACTGCAGAGAGGAATTTACTCAGGTCAAGATTTGAATATGGATTTTCCATCCCTCATCTCTAATTATATTTTGTCTACTACAAAAATCCTACATCTTCAACTTTTTTGGTAAACTGATTGAGTAGTAACTATATATCACAGTAAGAAGAGGTTTTTTTTTTATGTCAATTAAATATTTTCCTGAGAGTCAATGGACTATTAAGTAAATAAAGAAATGCCTTTTATAAAAGAAAGATAACCAACCCATACTTAATCCATTTGTCTTAATATGGATAAGAATTAGCATTTAGTGAATTCTTATTGAGTTCCAAGCATTGTACTATCTAATTGTATTATTTCAAATAAGCCTTGCATAGCCCCATATAATGAGTATTATTATTCCTCTTTCACAGATGAGGACAGTATAGCATAGAGAAGAAAAGTATATTGACTAATCACTAGCTATCAAGATATGGGTATATGTCTCAAACCCAGGAGTCTGACTCCAGATCACATACTTATATTAGCTGCTTCTCTTCTTTACATGTCTCTCCATATAATTAATATTGGCTGCATAAAATATATATTTTTGCAGATACTGCCTTTTTTGCTGCATGTTAATGCATCCTTATTTTAAATTATACATGAGTGCTGATGCTGATTCTTTGTTTAGATGGTCTACTTACATTTTATTTATTTACTAGAGGCCTGGTGCAAAAAATTCATGCATGGGGAGGAGGAGTGTCGCTCAGCCCAGCCTACACCCTCCCAACCACTCGCCTACCTGCCTCCTGATTGCCCCTAACCGCTTCTGCCTGCCAGCCTGATTAACCACTCCAATGCCAGCCTGATTGACGCCTAACTGATCCCCTGCTGACCTGATTGCACCTAACTGCCCTCCCCTGCTGGCCTGGTCACCCCTAACTTCCCTCCCTTGCCAGCCTGGTTGCCCCTAACTGCCCTCTCCTGCAGGCCTGGTTCCCTGCAACTGCCCTTACCTGCAGACCTGCTCCCCCCCAACTGTCCTCCCCTGCAGGCCTGGATCCCCTGCAACTGTCCTCCCCTATAGGGCTGGTCACCCCGAACTGCCCTCCTCTGCCAGCCTGGTCACCCCTAACTGCCCTCCCCTGCAGGCCTGGTCCCTCCCAATTGCCTTCCCCTGCTGGCCATCTTGTGATGGCCATCTTGGATCCACATGGGGGCAGCCATATTTGACCACATGGGGGTGGCCTTCTTGTGTTGGAATGATGGTCAATTTGCATATTACTCTTTTATTAGATAGGATGCTGCAATACTTGAGGTGTGTGTGTGTGTGTGTGTACGTGTGTGTGCACACATGTATGGACCATTTTACTAATTGTGCCAATAGGGACTTCAGTTCACCATCCAACATCTTGAATGTCCTGCTGCAACTTCTTGCAGTGTTTGTTTAATTAACTTCTGTCTCCAAAATGTGTGTCATTCTCCATCTTAGATGGTACAGGTCTGCAGAAGATTAAATAGCATTTTTCCATGTTTTCATGCGTCTTGTTCTATTTTATTCATCAGTTTATTTTGTTCATTAGATTTCTTGTTCATTTATTTTGGTTTTTAGATTTAATTGTTGATAGATATGTATTTATTGTTCATGTTTTTTATCTCTCCTCATCCTCCCTCCCTATCCTCTTCCTCCTCCTCCTTCTCCTCCCCTTCTTCCTCTACTTCTTAAAGAACACTCTTCTTCTTAAAGAACATTTCATGTAATACTGGTTTGGAGGTAATTAAAGGAGCTTATTCTTATCTGTGAAGCTCTTTATCTGACCTTCTATTCTAAATGATAGCTTTGCTGGGTAGAGTAATCTTCATTGTAGGTCCTTGTTATGCATCACTTTGAATATTTCTTGCCACTCTCTTTTGGCCTGCAAAATTTCTGTTGAGAAATCAGCTGACAATCATATGGGTGTTCCCTGTAGTTAACTAACTGCTTTTCTCTTACTGCTTTTAGGATTCTCTCTTTGTCTTCAACCTTTGGCATTTTAATTATAATGTGTCTTGGTGTGGGCCTCTTTGGGTTCCTCTTATTTGGGACTCCCTGTACTTCTTGGACTTGTAAGTCTATTTCTTTCACCAGGTAGGGAAAGATTTCTGTCATTATTACTTCAAGTAGGTTTTCAATATCTTGGTCTCTGTCTCTTCTTCTTCTGGCATGCCCATAATCTGAATGTTGGTATGCTTGAAGTTATCCCAGGGGCTCCTTTTGTTATCTTCATATTTTTGGATTCTTTTTTCTTTTTGCTCTGCTGATTGGGTGTTTTTTGCTTCCTCATATTCCAAATAGTTGATTTGTTCCTCAGAATCCTCTACTGTACTGTTGAATCCATGTAAATTATTCTTTATTTCTGTTAGTGTATGCTTAATTACTGAGTGGACCTTTTTCATGCCTTTCAAATTCTCACATAGATCCTTGAAAGTATTACTAAAGATCATTGAACAACCTTATAACCATTGTTTCAAACTCTATATCTAGTAGTTTGCTTCCATTTCATTTAGTTATCTTTCTGGAGATTTCTTCTGTTCTTTTATTTGTGAACACATTTCTTTATCTCTGCATTTTGGCTGCTTCCCTGTGTTTATTTTTATTTATTTATTTTTTAATTTCTTTATTGATTAAGGTATTACATATGTGTCCTTATTCTCCCATTACCCCCCACCTCCCATTTATGCCCCCACCCCCCTGCTGTCTGTGTCCATTGATTAGGCTTACATGCATGCATATAAGTCCTTTGGTTGATCTCTCCCTCCTTACCCCCACCATACCCTACCTTCCCTGAGGTTTGACGTTCTGATTGATGTTTCTCTGTCTCTGGATCTATTTTTGTTCATCTGTTTATGTTGTTCATTATATTCCACAAATGAGTGGGATCATGTGATATTTATTTTTCTCTGTCTGGCTTATTTCACTTAGCATAATGCTCTCCATCTCCATCCATATTGTTGCAAATGGTAAGAACTCCTTCCTTTTTACCACAGCATGGTATTCCATTGTGCAGATGTACCACAGTTTTTTAATCCACTCATCTGCTAATGGGCACTTAGGCTGTTTCCAAATCTTAATTATGGTGAATTGTGCTGCTATGAACATAGGGGTGCATATAGCCTTTCTGATTGATGTTTCCAGTTTCTTGGGATATATTCCTAGAAGTGGGATCACTGGGTCAAATAGGATTTCCATTTTTAGTTTTTTGAGGAAACTCCATACTGTTCTCCACAGTGGCTGCACCAGTCTGCATTCTCACCAGCAGTGCACCAGGGTTCCTATTTCTAAGCATCCTCTCCAGCACTTCTCATTTGCTGATTTGTTGATAATAGCCATTCTGACAGGTGTGAGATAGTACTGCATTGTTGTTTTGATTTGCATCTCTCTGATGATTAGTGACTGAGCAGGTTTTCATATGTCTCTTGGCCTTCTTTCTGTCTTCTTTCGAAAAGTGTCTATTTAGATCAATTGCCCATTTTTTTATTGGGTTGTTTATCTCCTTTTTGTTAAGCTGCATGAGTTCCCTGTAAATGTTGGATATTAAACCCTTATCGTTGATATCATTGGCAAATATGTTCTCCCATGCAGTGGGCTTTCTTGTTGTTTTATTGATGGTCTCCTTTGCTGTGCAAAACTTTTTATTTTGGTGTAGTCCCATTATTTATTTTCTCTTTAGTTTCCGTTGCCCTTGGAGCAGTATCAGTGAAGAAATCGCTTTGGCATATATCAGAGATTTTTCTGCCCATGGATTCCTCTAGTATTTTTATGGTTTCTCATCATATATTTAAGTCCTTTATCCATTTTGAGTTTATTTTTGTGTCTGGTGTAAGTTGGTGGGCTCGTTTCATTTTTTTGCATGTATCTGTCCAATTTCCCCAACACCATTTATTGAAGAGACTGTCTTGACTCCATTGTATGTTCATGCCTCCTTTGTCAAATATTAATTGAGCGTAGTGATTTAGGTCGATTTCTGGGTTCTCTATTCTATTCCATTGATCTATATGTCTGTTCTTGTGCCAGTACCAGGTAGTTTTGAGAACAGTGGCTTTGTAATACAGCTTGATATCTGGTATTGAGACCTACCTACTTTGTTCTTCTTTCTCAGGATTGCTGTGGGTATTCAGGGTCTTTTTTTATTCTAGATGAATTTTTAGAGAGTTCTTTCTAGGTCTGTGAAATATGCCATTGGTATTTTAATGGGATTGCATTGAATCTATAGCTTGCTTTGGGTAGTATGGACATTTTAATGATGTTGATTCTCCCAATCCATGAACATGGTATGTTCTTCCATCTGTTTATATCTCTCTCTTTTTTCAGTGTCCTGTAGTTTTTTGCATATATGTCTTTTACCTCTTTAGTTAAGTTTATTCCTATGTATCTTAATTTTTTTGGTGCGGTGGTAAATGGGATTGCTTTTTTAGTCTCTCTTTCTGTAAGTTCATTATTGGTGTATAGAAATGCCATAGATTTCTTGGCATTAATTTTGTATCCTGCTACATTGCTGAATTCATTTATTAAGTCTATTAGTTTTTTGATGGAGTCTTTTGGGTTTTTTATATACAATATCATGTCAACTGCAAGTAAGGACAGTTTTACTTCTTCTTTTTCAATTTGGATGCCTTTTATTTCTTCTTCTTGTCTAATTGCAATGGCTAATACTTCCAGTACTATGTTGAACAGGAGTGGTGAGAGTGGGCATCCTTGTTTTGTTCCTGTTCTTAGGAGAAATGGTTTTAGTTTTTGCACATTGAGTGTGATGCTGGCTGTAGGTTTATCATATATGGCTTTTATTATGTTGAGGTATGATCCTTCTATTCCCACCTTGTGGAGAGATTTTATCAAGAAAGGGTGTTGGATTTTGTTAAATGCTTTTTCTGCATTAATTGCTATGACTGTGATTTTTATCTCTCAATTTGTTTATGTGATGTATCACATTTATTGATTTGTGGATATTGTATAATCCTTGCTTCCTGGGATAAATCATACTTGGTCATGGTGTTTGATCTTTCTGATGTAGTGCTGGATCCTATTTGCTAGAATTTTGTTGAGGATTTTGGCATCTATGTTCATGAGGGATACTGGCCTGTAATTCTATTTCAGTGTGTTGTCTTTATCTGGTTTTGGTATTAGGGTGATGCTGGCTTCATAGAAGGAGCTTGGGAGTGTTCCTTCCTGTTGAATTTTTTGGAATAGTCTG
Organism: Corynorhinus townsendii; assembly: GCA_026230045.1. NCBI lineage: Eukaryota > Metazoa > Chordata > Mammalia > Chiroptera > Vespertilionidae > Corynorhinus > Corynorhinus townsendii. The sequence continues at coordinate 74,779,255 of JAPDVU010000004.1, forward strand.
ATGAGGATAGGTTTTAGTTCTTCCTTGAATGTTTGGTAAAACTCCCCTGTGAAGCTGTCTGGCCCCAGGCTTTTGTTTGCTGGAAGCTTTTTGATGACTGCTTCAAGTTCTTCCATAGTTATTGGCCTGTTGAGCTGTTTAGATTCTTCCTGATTGAGTTTTGGAAGGTCATATTTTTCTAGGTCTATGTCCATTTCCTCCAGGTTGTCCACATTGTTGGAATAGATTTGTTCATAGTATTTTAACAATCCTTTGTATTTCAGTGTGGTCTGTTGTTATTTCTCTTCTTTCATTTCTGATTTTGTTTATTTGGGTCCTCTCTCTTTACTTGTTGGTGAGCCTGGCTAGAAGTTCATAAATCTTGTTTATCCTTTCAAAGAACCAGCTCTTGGTTTTGTTGATCTTTTGTATATTTTTTTGGTCTCAATGTCGTTTATCTCTGCTCTGGTCTTTATTATTTCCTTCCTTCCACTTACACTGGGCTTTTCTTGTTGCTCTCCTTCTAACTTTTTGAGTTGTAGGGTTAGGTAATTTATTACCATAATTTCTTGTTTTTTGCAGTAGGCTTGTAGAGCTATGAACTTCCCTCTCAAGACTGCTTTCGCTGTGTCCCATAGATTTTGGATTGTTGTGTTTTCATTGTCATTTGTTGCCATGATGTTTTTTATTTCTTCCTTGATCTCTCTGGTAACCCAGTCATTGTTTAGTCTCCATATGTTTGATTTCTTTGGATTGTTTTTATTGTAGTTGTTTTCCAATTTTATGCCACTGTGATCTGAGAAGATGCTTGATATGATTTCTATATTCTTGAATTTGAAGAGACTTTGCCTGTGACCCAACATATGGTCTACCTTTGAAAATGACCCATGTGCACTTGAGAAGAATCTATATTTTGTGGCTATCGGGTGAAATGTTCTGAAGATGTTAATTAATTCCATCTGGTCTAATGCGTCATTTAGGATTGATATTTCTTTGCTGATTTTTGTTTTGAGGATTTGTCCAATGGTGATAGTGGGGTATTAAAGTCTCCTACTATGATTGTATTGCTGTCAATTTCTCCTTTGATATCCTCCAGGAGTTTTTTTATGTATTTGGGTGCTCCTGTGTTGGGTGTGTATATGTTTACCAGAGTCATTTCTTCTTGTTGGATTGCTCCCTTTAGTATTGTGAAGTGGCCTTCCTTATCTCTTGTTATGTCCTTCACTTTGAGATCTAATTTGTTAGATATAAGGATTGCTACCTCAGCTTTTTTTTCATTTCCATTCACCTGAAAAACCTTTTTCCATCCCTTCACCCTCTGTCTGTGTCTTTTTTTCTGAGGTGGGTTTCTTGTAGACAGCAGATATATGGGTCATGTTTTCTTATCCAATCTGTTACCCTGTGTCTTTTGATTGAGGCATTTAATCCATTTACATTTAAAGTTATTATTGCTAGGTACTTATTTGTCACCATTCTTATTCTTTACCGCTGTGTTCCTTCTTTGCTTCCTATTTCTTTTTCTTTTTTTTATCTTTTTTATACAGCAAACTTTAGCATTTCTTGCATTGCTGGTTTGGTGGTAATAAATTCCCTTAGTCCTTTTTTGTCTGTGAAGCTCCTGAATTCACCTTCAATTTTGATTGATAGCCTTGCTGGGTACAGTATTCTTGGATTCAGACCCTTCCTTTGCATGACTTTGTATATTTCATTCCATTCCCTTCTGGCCTGATGAGTTTCTGTTGAGAAATGAGTTGCTAGTCTGATGGGGGTTCCTTTGTAGATAACTTTCTGTTTCTCTCTGACTGCTTTTAAGATTCTTACTTTGTTGTTGGTGTTTGCCAATTTAATTATAATATGCCTTGGCGTCCGTCTTTTGGGGTTCATTTTGCTTGGGAATCTGTGAGCTTCTTGTATTTGTGTGGGTTTTTTCTTCCCTGTATCAGAGAAGTTTTCTGTCATTATTTCTTCAAACAGGTTTTCTATTCCTTGCTCAGTTTCCTCTCCTTCTGGAACCCCTGTAATGCAGATGTTGTTGTTTTTTTTGTGTGTGTGTGTGTTGTCCCAAAGTTCCCTTAGTCTCTCCTCCTGTTTTTAAATTTATTTTTCTAGAAGCTGCTCTACTTGGGTATTTTTTCCTACCTTGTCTTCTAGCTTACTGATGCGGTCCTCTGCTTCTAGTCTACTCTTGATGCTTTCTATCGAGTTCTTTACAGGAGCAATGCCATTTTTCATTTCTTCATGGTTCTTCTTCATTTCCTCTTGGTTCTTACTCATATTGTCTAATTTGTCTTCCATTCTTTTCAGCCACCTTATGACCATTTCTCTGAATTCTTTCTCTGGCAGGTTGCTTGCCTCCATTTTGTTTACTTCCTTTTCTGGTGATGCCTGCTTTTCTTTCATATGCTGGCTGTTTCTTTGTCTCCCCATGATGTCTCTTTTCCTGGTGTCTGGTTATGTAGTTCTCTCTCTCCTTTCCGTGGTGGAGTGTAGAGCTCCTCTGAATCCGCATATTTGCGCCAACTGGAGACTGGTGCTCTGGGGTTCGCAGCTGTTTAGTGGGCGCCGCAGTTGTGGATTTTCAGGTTTCAGATAACATCCGCTTTCCCCTTCAAGATGGCATGGTCTCCGCTTCCGAGCCAGTGGCTCCGGGAGGGAACCCAGCAGCAGTGAGGGCTGCCTGGTCAGGGGACCCCCGTCTAGAAGTCCCCTACCTTCTCCTAGAGTATAGCTGTCCCTTAACTCTCCAACAGACACTCCCTGTGTGACCCTCAGCTGTTCTTTCTATCTGCTCCGGGACAAGGCTCAGGACACGTCTGTCTATTCTGCTGCCATTTTTCCACACCTCCCTGTGTTTTTTTTTGTTTTTTGTTTTTTTTTTATGTATTAGGTTGAGCTGCTATGTCTCCTTGATTTGATAGAGTGGCCTTGTGTATTAGATGTCCTGTAGGGCCCAATGGTTCAACCTCTCCATTCACCTGAGCTGGGCACTCTAGGTGCCCCCTATGTGGGCTGTATACTTGGAACATATTGAGGAATCTCAGAGGGACAGGGGAGGAAGCAGGAAGAGATTAACAGAATAACTTATATGTATATATTCATTACGTATGGACACAGACAATAGGGTGGTGAAAGCCTGGGTAGGGCAGGAACTGGGTGGAGGGGGACAGGGGAAGAATGGAGGATATCTATAATACTCTCAACAATACAGGTTTAAAAAATAATAAATATCATTTTTCTTTTCTATAACCTTAGAATTATTTTTTCTTACTTATACTTTAAACTAATTATCACTGAAGAAAAAAAAAAACAACACAAAAAACTCTTAAATCTAGATGCAACTCTAGTGTTTATTTTTTCAAAAAGGCATCATTTCAGGAATATTCTCAGCGAGAAAAAAGATTAATTCTGAGACTATGATTGTGAAGTATAGAAACTGATGGGTTTTATGTGACAGTATAGGAATTCAATTTGTTTTTTTGTGCCAGAAGGAAAGGAGAATAATACCTAATAAGTTCTTAATAAAAGGCAAGTTCTGCCATAGTAATTTCTTATATCCAATTTAGAGATGAGGAGATCAAAGCTAAGGGAAATGAATTCATATCTCAGGATTACATTAATGGTGTGTGGCTAAGCCAGAATTTGAGGGTCTGAGTTCAGAGGCCATCTGTGTTAACTCCCTCCATCCTACTGCCTTGTTACAAAAGATGTAGGTAAAAATCCCTGGGAGTGCAGGAGGGAAGTAAAAGTTACAAAGTGAAGATGTAGGAAAGAGTGTCCTGGGTGAACTGAGATCAAATTAAGATCAACCATGAATTATAAAGGATTATCATTGGCTTTTAAATGTATGTAAGAACAAGATAGTGATCTTTCAATTGCTTACAGAACTTAAATTAAAATCATTAACACATTGATTTGGTGTCTCCTTTATAAACACTTACTGGGATCTGGGGATATAAAGACTTCTGTGACAAACCCTAAAGGACTAGCATTCTCCTTGTGGGAAAGCGACTTACACATTCAAGCAAAATATCCAAGTCAGTGATGATAAAGGAACCAGAATTTTTTTTATTTGTGGGCTTTGAAAGTTGTCCATTTAGATCAAGTATTTTTCTAAATAATTCAGATTTCAGTCTTTAGTGGTACACAATTTAGAAAGCAAGGACAAGATTATGGTTTGGTGTTTTTATCCACTAAAATAGGAATACTCTGAATTCTAATTGCTCTACCACTTGTTAGTTGCATGGATGCTGGCAAGATATTTTCCTTCCCATGTCCGGCTATCTCTGAATCAGGGATACAAGGAGTAATAGCCTCACAGGGTTTCCTATTGTTGTTACTAAAAAAAAAATTAAATGAGATAATGCATGGCAAATACTTAACATATCTTCTAGACTATGGTAAGTGAGCTCCCAACGCAAGCTATGGTTGCTAAAGATTTTTTAAAAATTATCAAATAAACACTTCTCCAAAGAGGACATACATGACAAGATGTTCAATGCTGCTAATCATCAGAGAAATAAAAATTAAAACCACAACGAGATATCACCTCGCACCTGTCAGAATTATTATCATCAATAAGTCAACAAATAACAAGTATTGGCAGGGATGTGTAGAAAAGGGAACCCTTGTGCATTGTTGGTGGGAATGCAGATTGGTGCAACCACTGTAAAAACCAGTATGGAGTTACTTCAAAGAACTAAATAGGGAACTGCCTTTTGACCCAGCGATTCCACTTCTGGGAATATATCTGAAGAAACACTAATTTTGAAAGAATATATTCACCCCTATGTTCATTGCAGTGTTATTTACAATAGCCAAGATTTGGAAGCAGCCCAAGCATCCATCAGTAGATGAGATGATAAAAAAGCTGTGGTACATTCACACAATGGGATACTACTCTGCTGTAAAATAAATAATTAAATAAAAAGGAATTCTTACCCTTTGAGGCAGCATGAATGGACCTGGAGAGCTTTATGCTAACTGAAGTAAGCCAGTCAGAGAAAGACAAGTACCATGCGATTTCAATCATATGTGGAATCTAATAACAAAATGAACTAACAAGCAAAATAGAGACAGACTCAAATAGAGAGCAGGCTGACCGCTCTCCGGGGAATGGGGGGTAGTGGGTTGGGGTGTGAAGGGATTGAGCAAAAAGGAAAACAGAAAAAAACTCATGGACATGGACAACATGGTGATTGCCAGAGGTGGGGGTGGGTTGGTAGGTGGTGGGGGAAGGAGAGGAAGGTATATGGGGGATAAGTACTGATGGAAGGAGACTTGACTTGTGGTGAATACACAGTACTGCGTACAGACGATGTGTTGTGTAATTGTGCACCTGAAACCTGTATAATTTTGTTAACCAGTGTCATCCCAATAGATTCAATGAAAAGGAAAATAAATCTCTTCAGCATGATTCCCACATCCACTGCCACCAACCACATGGTGGCAGCAAAAATATCATCAGGGACATTACTGAAAAGACACTTTGGTTCCCCCAGATCAGCAGTCAGCAAACTGCGGCTTATGAGCCTCATGTGGCTCACAAGCCACAGTTTGCCGACCACTGTCCCAGATAATGAGACTAGAACATAGCAATAAATGAACCAACCTAACATAGCTGGATTGAAGGTAGTATTTCTTCTTGGCTAGTAACTGAGATACTTCCTCACTCCCATGCACACTCCTGATCTGTTTTCACCATGGATTTTAAAAAATGAAGAAAAGACATTCAGTATGAATTCAGAGTGTACTACATGCCCATCACAGACCAAAATGCTTTTCATCTTTTATCTCATTTAATATTTTTAACTATTTATGACATAGACACTATAACGTTACTTCACACATGAAAAGAAATTATTTCATTTGGGTTAGATAGATTGTCGACTGCTAGTACATATTAGATGTAAAAGGTTGGAACATCCAGGCTTATATGGATGAAAATGCCGGTATTTTACATCACCATGTTTCTGGTATACCTTTCATTGGCATTATTTATTTATTTATTCCTTTTTCCTGTGATGTAGTAAGTTTTTACATGCTGTACTATATTATACTGGACTTTAATAGAACCAGTGTTTCGTGAATTTTTACGAAGTGCTTTATTTAAATTATATCACATATATTTTCCATAAGTTAATTTATTTGGTGAATATTTATTGAGCAAATTATTGGTGTTATGCACTAGGCTAGACAGTGGTACTGTAAAGAGCAGTAGTAATCCTTGTTTTTTAAATGCTCACTTTTCCTACACTTCAGAATAATAAAGGGCTCCTCAGAGGATCTGAAAGAGGTCTAAGACACTTAGAAATTAACATACAAAGGGGAAGAGGCAGGAAAAGGGCAGAGATGAAGGGATAGAATTCTAGGTGTTACAACTGAATACCTGGAGGCCTTTCTGCTATTGCTGTGATGTTAATGAGCAACTCTGAGGGCAAATGAAAGAAATCTAAGGGATTCCTTTTTCCCCCTCTTGTTTTATTTCTTATGATGAACTTTGTGCTGAATTGTATCATCATGCTTATCACATTGCCCTGTAAATCTCTGGTAAAGTCCAAGACTCATGGACTTCTAGAGGCCAGGGCCTGACTTTTATCTTTTTATTCTTAGTGTCCGTCAGAGTACCAAGCTCATAAGGAACAGGCAAAAAGTGCCTTGGTAAGTTATCTAATTTATGTGCATATTATGGGCCTTGTTCTTTATATTAGTAAATAATGAGTACTAGAGATTTAGTCTATGGTGAGACACTAAACTGTTTTAAAAGTGGTTATCAGGGCTTCGGTGTTATTTGTATATTGGCTATAATAAATTAAAAATAATCGCTAAAGAGAATCCAGTTGCAAAGAACTCTTTTTTTTAAATTAATTTTCAAAGTCAATTCATGAAATCAATATGTTCTATAAAGCTTAACATAAAGTGGCATAATAGTACTTACAATTCCAGTTTGCTTGCTTCAGAACATTTAACATTTTTACTGTATCTGTGGAGCACGTATGTTTTTATTTATTTGGTCCTAGTTTCAAAATGGGTAACACGTGTACGAGTTTTATATTATCTTTTCATATGTAGACTTTTTAGTGCTGAACTGAATGATGTAGTCACTGGCTATTTGGCCTCCTCAGAGAGAGAGAGAGAGAGAGAGAGAGAGAACCTTTTCAGCATTATCGCTTACATGCACACCTTTCTAAACAAGACACTGTAACTGGTTTAATGATTACATTTATCATCCCCTCCAGCCAGCACACTTTCCATATTATCCAGAAAACCCACTCAGATATGTTGGCAATTCCTCCCCTTTAAGAACTGAGTTATTTGTTATTACATATCCCTCTTCTAATATAGCATCAGGGTAAAGGACCATTGAATAGCAGCATCTTTTGTGATGTTCCTGAAGAATCACAGCCACAGCTTCATTGATTTAAAAAAGAAGAAGAAGAAATGCTGATGGAACTGACCAAAGTGAAATTAAGCAGTGTCTAATGACCAGTGACTTCTGGGATGTGGGATCTTTTCTCTTTAAATATACACTGATCACGTAATTTATATATAATACGAGAACACTAGCTTACTAAACAAATTGCCATTATTTGGCAGATTTAAGGAAGATCTTCTGCTTAGTAGAACATTTCTGGGAAGAGGTAGGAAACAAAGCTTGCTCACCTCAGTTTGGGCCATAGCCAAAGTCTTTGAGTTCCTAAGATTGACCATCCTAGGGAAATTTTGTCAACACATGCATACTTATAAATCTCATGGGAGCAGGCAACTCTATAAGCAAGAATAAGTGAAAGATAACCAAATGTGTAATTTCTGAAGAGGAACTAATCTGAGAGCTAATGTGCATATATATGGTCAAGTAAATATCCTTTTGTAGATCATAGATTGTACGCACTTTTATAGGAAGGGATCTAAAGATATAACTGAAGGGATCTGAGTGTAGATATAACTGCTGGGGTTGTGAACTTGGACATAAAAATATAGCCTCTTGCAGTGGGAGCTGTTCACTCATAGATTCACTGGGTCAAAGTTTGAGACCCCTTTACCAATAGAGGACCCTATGCTTACATCATCATTATTAAACAAGAAACTTGTACAGCTGAAAACTTCTTTATAAGAAATTGCTTACTGGGCCCTTTTGCTAGCCAGAAAAGGACCAGGTCCTGATGCAGGAAGTCTAAACCACCGGCAGTATGATTCTGTGGAGAAGGTAAGCGTGTCAGCCGTCTTAGACTCCGTGAGGGCTTTTATATTGTGGGAACGATGTAAGTTGTTTCTAAAGACTTTACACTGGTCACAGAAAAGGGGCATGGGAAAAGCTGAAACAGGGCAGTTCTATGGTAGGTGCCCCATCTGTAAGGAAGAAATATTTACTCTTATTTGATGGGTTTCAGGACAGGCAACAGTCCTAAAGGCCCATGCATAACGGTGCAGTGGCATCTAGTGGTTGGCTATCAGACTCCTGGAGGTTGATTCGAAACTCCAACATACATTCAGGAATATGAGCAGCCTTTTGCTAGCTGGCCTACAGCTATTAACTAGCTAACTGGTCTCTTTTTCTCACTCTCTGGCCGGCTGTAATTTAATTTAGAGCATCTCAGAATTTTTTCTTATCATTATAAAAAATGTTCTTTGTATCAGCATGTGAGAGTATCTGTCAATATTTGAAAAAGTTAGCATTGCTATAGATGTGTAGACTTGTCATTTTTTTTAACCCTTGAATTGAGGCTGACTCAGAGGATATAATCTTATTTCTCTGCTTCTAGGGCATAGTGCTGCCATTAGTCCCTTGCTTAATTATGATAATCAGTTTAGGTATAATAATGAAATATACAATTATGATTTAGGAGACAGCTTTCTTTTAGTCACTTTACACATATTGGCATATAAGTGGAGTTTTTGTGCATGCACCCCCTTAATTTTTTAAAAGATAAATAATCCATTCCTATGTGGACAAGCGACCTTGTCTTTCAAATGAAAGTATTGTAGTAGATAATAAATTTTATAGGAATGGGGACCAAATGTTCTCATAAAAATATACTTCGAAGTTGAAAAGTATGTAAAGAAATTTTAAAATCTTTTTATTTTCTTTAAAATCCATATATAACATCATTACTTAGAAGCAAGACTTGGTAAAATAAGTGAAAGCTGAGCAAAGAGGCTGGAACCAATGATTTTAAAAATATTTTCTTTGTTGAGATGATTTGGGACACCGGTCATCCAAGATGCAACCTTGGATGACATGCAACTTGGGGATAAATTATGAAAATAGGAAGATAGTGAGGAAAGTTTACATTTAAATGGAGCAAATAAAGTCTCTTCAAATGGTGCTGGTACAACTGGATATCCAAATCCCAATAAATCAGTCTAGAGTAATTTTAGGGACGTTATAACCTAGAAAATGAATAATACACCTAAATATAAAATGCATAACTATAAAATTCCTAGAAGAAAACGTAAGAGAAAGTCTAAATGACCTTGGGAATGGTGATGACTTTTTAAATAAGACAACAAAGATATGATCTATGAAAGAAATAATTAAGAACTAAACTTTATTAAAATTAAAAACTTCTGCTCTGCAAAAGACAATATTAAGGGTACGTGGAAGGCAAGCCACAGACTTGGAGAGTTTATTGTAAAAGACACCTGATAAAGGGCTCTTATTCAAAATGTAAAATATGACATTTAAAACTAACAATAAGAACATGACCTAATTAAAATATGGGCAACAAAGAAAATATACAGGTGGCAAATGAACATATGAAAAGATGTTCTACCTCACATGCAATCAGGGAAATGCAAATTAAAATCAGATACCACTACTTGCCTGGTAAAATGGCCAAATCAGAAACACTGACAACATACAGTGCGAGAGAGGATGAGGAGCAACAGGAACTCTCATACCATGCTGATGGGATTGCAAAATGGTGAGCCACTACGGAAGATAGTTTGGAGGTTTCTTACAAACTACGTATATTCTTCATATAATCCAGCAATCGTGCTCTTTGATATTTACCCAAAGGAGTTGAAAACTTATGCCCACACAGAAACCTGCACACAGATATATGTAGCAACTTTATTTATAAATTGGCAAAACTTGGAAGTAACGATGATGTTCTTCAGAAGGTGAATGGATAAACTGTGGTACATATAGACAATGGAGTATTATTCAGTACTACAAAGAAATGAGTTATCAAAGCAAGACAAAACATGCAGAGAATTTAAATGCATGCTATTAAGTGAAGTAAGCCAATCTGAAAAGGCTTTATGCTGGATGATTTCAACTATATTAGAAGGCAGAACTGTGGGGAAAGTTAAAAGAGCAAAGGTTTTGCCCAGCCAGCATGACTCAGTAGTTGAGCATCGACCTATGAACCAGGAGGTCATGGTTTGATTCCTGGTCAGGGCACATGCCCAGTTTGTGGGCTCAATCCAAGTGTGGGTGGGTCGGGCTTATATTTTTTCTTATTTCTAATGATGGCCCCTCTGTCCTTCTAGTTGCTTGATCCAGATATTAGGATGTTATCCGTGATAACTCCTTTTTTCTTAGCTCTCATAGTGATTCTCCTCCCTCAATAGAGTTGAATTTGCTCATTTCTCCTCACCTACTCTGAGATACAATCATCTTATTTGTACTAATGCAACAGCTGGGCACCCAGCTTTCAGTTTTCTCCTTCATTGTCATCCAATTTTCAAACAGCAGTCAGGTGATCTTTTAAAAATATAAATCCATCACTTTGAATATTTCTACCCAGCAAAGCTATCATTCAGAGTTGAAGGTCAGATAAAGAGCTTCACAGACAAGAAAAAGCTAAAGGAGTTCATCACCACCAAACCAGGATTACATGAAATGCTGAAGGGTATTCTTTAAGAAAAGGAAGAAGAAGAAAAAGGTAAAGATAAAAATTATGAACAACAAAATGACATCAAATACATACCTACCAACAAGTGAATCTAAAAATCAAGTGAATAAAAAATCTGAAGAACAGAATGGACTGGTGAATATAATAGAATCAGGGACATAGAAAGGGAGTGGACTGACTATTCTCGGGGGAAGCAGGTGTGAGGGGTGCGGGAAGAGATTGGACAAAAATCTTACTCCTATGGATGAAGACAGTGGCGGAGGGTAAGGGCATGGGGTGGGGTGGGGAATCAGGTGGAGGGGAGCTATGGGGGAAAAAAAAAAGAGGAACACATGTAATAACCTGAACAATAAAGATTTATTTTAAAAAAATTGTAAAAAAATATATAAATCCAACTATGAAGCTTACTTTAAAAAAATGTGTGGCTTCCCAATACATTGTATTTCTAATATTTGACAAGGTCTGTTACCTGATCTCCCTTCCTGATTTTATGGACATTGTACTGTTTTCCTTACACATTATTATTCTTTATCCACTGCACATTCTGTCAGGCACAATCTCATCTCAGAGTATTCATATCCCTGCAACTTCTAACTGGGATATTCTTTTCATTCTGTATAAACTCCTTATACCCCAGAACTGCTTATTCTCAAAGTATTAGATTAAATGTTATTTTTTGCAAAGGAACCTTTCTTAAATCCTCAAATTAAATTAAGTAATACCTGTCATTCAACAAATTAGAGTAAATATTAATCGGTAAGATGAAATTGAGATTCATATAGCTGAGTAAATTTTTAAAGAGCATGTAGCTATTTCACATAAACTCGAGTCCACTAGAACATAGAAATTACATATCCAGGTATTAAGGGAGATTGCAGATAAGATTATTGAGCCATTTTCAGTGTTTGTTGAGGAAAAGAAACATGAGTATTAGTAGAAGTTCTGAGGGACTCAATATAGACAAATGCCTACGAAGTTTTATAAAACATTAGAGTATAGAGTCTACAAAACACTATTTATTGAAGAGACTGTCTTGATTCCATTGTATAATTTATGCCACCTTTATCAAATATTAATTGGGCATAGTGGTTTGGGTCGATTTCTGGGTTCTCTATTCTATTCCATTGATCTATATGTCTGTTCTTGTGCCAGTACCAGGCTGTTTTGAGAACAGTGGCTTTGTAATCCAGCTTGATATCTAGTATTGAGATCCCACCTACTTTGTTCTTCTCTCTCAGGATTGCTGCAGCTATTCAGGGTCTTTTTTATTCTAGATGAATTTTTGGAGAGTTCTTTCTAGGTCTGTGAAATATGCCATTGGTATTTTAATGGGGATTGCATTGAATCTATAGATTGCTTTGGGTAGTATAGACATTTTAATGATGTTGATTCTCCCAATCCATGAACATGGTATGTTCTTCCATCTGTTTATATCTTCCTCTATCTCTTTTTTCAGTGTCCTGTAGTTTTTTGCTGGTCTTTTACCTCTTTAATTAAGTTTATTCCTATGTATCTTAATTTTTTTTGATGCAATCGTAAATGGGATTGCTTTTTTGTCTCTCTTTCTGTAAGTTCACTATTGGTATATAGAAATGCCATAGATTTCTTGGCATTAATTTTGTATCCTGCTACATTGCCGAATTCATTTATTAAGTCTAATAATTTTTTGATGGAGTCTTTAGGGTTTTCTATGTACAGTATCATATCATCTGTGAATAAGGACAGTTTTACTCCTTCTTTTCCAATTTGGATGCCTTTTATTTCGTCTTCTTGTCTGATAGCAATGGCTAGTACTTCCAGTACTATGTTGAACAGGAGTGGTGGGAGAGGGCATCCCTGTTTTGTTCCTGTTCTTAGGGGAAATGGTTTTAGTTTTTGTCCATTGAGTGTGATGCTGGCTGTGGGTTTATCATATATGGCTTTTATTATGTTGAGATATGATCCTTCTATTCCCACCTTGCTGAGAGTTTTTATCAAGAAAGGGTGTTGGATTTTGTCAATTGCTTTATCTGTGTCAATTGATATGACTATGTGATTTTTCTCCCTCAATTTGTTTATGCGATGTATCACATTTATTGATTGAGGATATTGTACCATCCTTGCATCCCCGGGATAAATCCTACTTGGTCATGGTGTATGATCTTTCTGACGTACTGCTAGATCCGATTTCCTGGAATTTTGTTGAGGATTTTGGCATCTATGTTCATGAGGGATACTGGCCTGTAATTCTCTTTCAGTGTGTTGTCTTTATCTGGTTTTGGTATTAGGGTGATGCTGGCTTCATAGAAGGAGCTTGGAGGTATTCCTTCCTCTTGAATTTTTTGGAATAGTCTGAGGAGGATAGGTTTTAGTTCTTCCTTGAATGTTTGGTATAACTCTCCTATGAAGCCGTCTGGCCCTGGGCTTTTGTTTGCTGGAAGCTTTTTGATGACTGCTTCAATTTCTTCCATAGTTATTCGCCTATTGAGATTTTTAGAATCTTCCTTATTGAGTTTTGGAAGGTTGTATTTTTCTAGGAATATGTCCATTTCCTCCAGATTGTCTAATTTGTTGGAATAGAGTTGTTCATAATATTTTTTAACAATCCTTTGTATTTCAGTGTGGTCTGTTGTTATTTCGCCTCTATCATTTCTGATTTTATTTATTTGAGTCCACTCTCTTTGCTTCTTGGTGAGCCTGGCTAGTGGTTCATCAATCTTGTTTATCCATTCAAAGAACCAGCTCTTGGTTTCATTGATCTTTTATATATATATTTTTTATCTCTATGACATTTATTTCTGCTCTCATCTTTATTATCTCCTTCCTTCTGCTCACTCTGAGGTGTTCTTGTTGTTCTCTTTCTAATTCTTTGAGTTGTAGCATTAGATGATTTACTACCATTTTTTCTTGTTTTTTGAGGTAGGCCTGTAGAGCTATAAACTTCTCTCTCAGGACTGCTTTCATTGTGACCCATAGGTTTTGGATTGTTGTGTTTTTACTGTCATTTTATTGTCAGTTTCCAGAAGGTTTTTAATTTCTTCTTTGATCTCATTGGTAACCCAATCAATATTTAACAACTTGCTATTCAGCTTCCTAGTGTTTGAGTGTTTTGGATTGTTTTTATTGTAGTTTATTTCTAATATTATGCCACTGTGGTCTGAAAAGATGCTTGGTATGATTTCAATCTTCTTGAATTTAGGGAGACTTTGCTTGTGACCCAGCATGTGGTCTATTTTTGAAAATGTCCCATGTGCACTTGAGAAAAATGTATATTCTGCAGCTTTGGGGTGAAATTTTCTGAAGATGTCTATTAAGTCCATCTGATCTAGTGAGTCATTTAGGATTGTTGTTTCTTTGCTTATTTTTTTTTTTCTAGAGGATTTATCCAATGATGTCAGTGGTGTATTAAAGTCCCCTATTATGATTGTATTGTTGTCTATCTCTCTCTTGATATCTTCCAGGAGATTTTTTATGTATTTGGGTGCTCCTGCATTGGGTGCATATATGTATACAAGGGTTATATATCCTCTTGTTGTATTAATCCCTTTAGTATTATGAAGTGACCTTCCTTATCTCTTGTTATGGCCTTTACTTCGAGGTCTATATTGTCAGATATAAATATTGCTACCCCAGCTCTTTTTTCATTTCCATTTGCCTGAAAGATATTTTTCCATCCCTTCACTTTCAGTCTGTGTGAGTCCCTTGTTCTGAGGTGGGTCTCCTGTAGACAGCATATATATGGGTCATGTGTTTTTTTTTATCCATTCAGCCACTTGATGTCTTTTGATTCAATCATTCAGTCAGTTTACATTTAAAGTTATTATTGAAAGATACTTGTTTGTACCCATTTTTATTTTTTGAGGCTCTGTTTCTTCTTACCTTTTTGATTCTTTTTTTTACAGCAGTCCAATTAGCATTTCTTGCATTGCTGGTTTGGTAGTGATAAACTCCCTTAGCCTTTTCTTTGTCTATGAAGCTCCTGATTTCCCCTTCAATTTTGATTGATAGTCTTGCTGGATAGAGTATTCTTGGATTGAATCCCTTGCTTTGCATCACTTTGTATATCTCCTTCCATTCCCTTCTAGCTTGATGTGTTTCTGTTGAGAAGTCATTTGATAATCTGATGTGGGATCCTTTGTAGGTAACTCTCTGTCTCTCTCTTGCAGCCTTTAAGATTCTCTCTTTGTTGATAACATTTGCCATTGTAATTATGGTGTGTCTTGGTGTGGGTCTTTTGGGATTCATCTTGCTTGGGACTCTTTGTACTTGAGTAACTTTTTTCTTCCCCGTATCAGGGAAGTTTTCTGTCATTATTTCTTCAAATAAATTTTCTAATCATTGCTGCTCTTCTTGTCCTTCTGGCAGCCTTATTATACGTATGTTATTTCATTTTGCATTGTCTCAAAGCTCCCTTATGCTCTCCTCCTGCTTTTTAATTTTTTTCTCTAGTTGCTGTTCAGATTGGGCTTGTTTCTGTACCTGATCTTCTAACTTGCTGATTCAGTCCACTGCTTCTTCTAGTCTGCTGTTGAAGCCTTCCATGGTGTTTTTGACTGTATCTATATAATTTTTCATTTCTTCCTGATTTTTGCATAGGTTGTTGATTTTCTTGTCCATCCGGTGTATGAACTGTGTGACCATTGCTCTGAATTCTTTTTCTGTCATGTTGCGTGCTTCCATTCCACTTATTTATTTACTTGGCAATTACTCCTTTTATTTCCTCTGGGGATTGCTTCATTGTCTCCCCATTCTCACTATCACCAGAAGGTTCAGATGTCGAGTTGTGGGGGCTTGGATTGTGTGCATTGGGAGTTTTGCACCCCCCCCCCAAGTGTCACTGAAGCTCTGATACCAAGACGTGTGGTTGCTGTGGGTTGGTGGGAGGCATGCTTGACCTGGGTCAGAGTCACAGGCACCTAGTGTGGCCTCGTGTGTGCACCTAGAATCAGGGACCCTGCCTGCACCATGTTGAAACAGAGAACCCATTGGCATGTGCCAAATATCGAAGTCCCCTATTGTGTGTCAGGAGTCAGAGGCTCCCTGTGTCCATGCTGAGAATCGAGTATCAGAGTCTCTGTTTCTTGGTGCTACCTCTCACTGAGAATCAGGTCACTGACATGCACCAAGAATTGGAGTCACTGGCTCTTAGTGTGAATGCACTGGGAATCAGGGATCTCAGGCGCATGTAATGAGGAGCGGAGTCTAGTCACTGGTGGTCAGTGCTGCCTCTTGTGTGGAGATTCAGGGTCCCCAATCTGCCTGGGAGACCGGGTTGCTCAGTTGCATTGTGTTGGAAGGAGGTCCACATCTGCCCTGTGGTAAACTGCCTTCTGTGTGCGCTTGCCCTGAATCAAAGTCAGGTGGCACTGCCACTTAGTGTGGGTCTGGGGTCTGGTCATGCGGTGTGCACTGTGGAAAACAAACTCCCTGTGTGCATGTACCCAGGCTCAAATTCAGCACTGCCTTCCTGTGTGGGCAGAGGGTCTGGTCGTGGGGAACAAACTCCCCGAGACTGCACATACAGGTTCATATTCACTGCAGCCTCTCTGCTAAGGTGCAGGGTCTGGTCATGGGAAACAAACTCCCCAGGTTTGCACCCCCAGGCTCAAATTCAGCGCTGTCTCCCTGCATGGGCATAGGATCTGGTCACAGAAAACAATCTCCCCAAGGTTGTGTGCCTATGCTCAAATTCAGGGCTGCCTCCCTGCCTGGGCATGGAGACAAATCGCAGGAAACAAATTCACTGAGTTCGCAATTCCGGGCTCAAGTTCAGCGCTGTCTCCCTACCCTGCGTGGGGTCAGCATCTGGTCACAGAAACTGCCTCCCTAGGGATGAGCAGCTAGTCTCGAATTCCGCTTAGTCTCCCTGCCTGGGTGTAGAGACTAGTTGCGGGAAACAAACTTCCCGTGTCCGATACCAAGGCTCAAAGTCAGGCAGTCACCACTGCTTTGTGTTTGCAGAAAGCCTTATTGTGCAGCTGGGGTCTGGTAATTTCTTTGTTGCTGCTGCGGGGCCAGTGGGGGAGGGGAATTGACTTTGTGACTCACAAAAATCTGCCTCCGGGTGCCTGGAGTCTTGGTGTCCCTGGGTCTGCAGCTATAGTGGCAGGTCTTCTACCAGA
The DNA here is from genome assembly GCA_026230045.1 of Corynorhinus townsendii. NCBI lineage: Eukaryota > Metazoa > Chordata > Mammalia > Chiroptera > Vespertilionidae > Corynorhinus > Corynorhinus townsendii. The sequence goes on from JAPDVU010000004.1 coordinate 74,796,191, forward strand.
GAGGCTGTAGGGTCCTGGTTTGCTTCCGAGACCAGACCATGTGGTGCTGAGGCTAGGATCCTAGTCTCAGGCAGTTCTGTTCTTCAAGATGGTGTGGTCTCTGTGCCGCCAGTGTTCTTCTCGGAGTGTTTGCAGAGGCCACGGGGTTTTGCAGTCTAAGACTGCCCGGATTGGCAACCGCTGGAAGAACTGCAGGGCCTAACTGTCTCTATTTTACTCACACACACACACACACACACACACACACACACACACACATCCACACACACCTCTATTGCTCTCTCACTCTCTCACACACTCTCCCTCTCTATCTTCCTGCCGGTTGCCATCTTGCCTCCTACCACTGGCTTAATGAGACACTGAGACGAGGCTCATCACATTTTGTTGTGGTTTCAAGGGGTACAGGATGGCTGCTGTGTTAAATATCTGAATTAAAAGATATACTGTACCTTTAAAAAGGGTAGATTTTTAAAGGAATAAATATAAGAACATGGGTTTTGTTTCTGACACATGTCATGAGTACTGTTGACATAAATCCATAATGTAGGGCAGCTTTAAGAGCAGCATGTTATTCAGAATAAGGGAGTCCGTAATCCTATTCTGCACTGTTTAGACTCTGAGAGTATTATACTCTGCTCTGAGGCTGGCATTCTAAAGTAATAGAAAAAATAATATCAGAGACTTCAGAGAATTACCATTCTGTGATCAAGAGTTGCTCAAAATTAACTCCTATGAAAAAGAGTCGATAATCTGCAGGGAAAACTACACCAAATGAACAATAGTATAAACTTTTGACTACTTAAAACTATATAACTACATAGATAGAATGTAGAATGGCAAAAGAATCAGATATTATACACCACCAAATATCTATATATAAAAAAGCCTAAGCAACCATTATGACTGGTTGACTGATCGACTGAATGACCAAACAACCAGTTACTATGACGTGCACTGAACACCAGGAAGCAGATGCTCAACGCAGGAGCTGCCCCTGGTGGTCAGTGTGCTCCCACAGCCAACTTCCTGCAGCCAGCCATCCTCCCACAGTCCCTTCTCCCAGCCTGCCAACCTCCTGTGTTTCCTCCCCACAACTGGCCGGCCCCGATGGGTCCCAATCGCCGGCCAGGCTGAGGGACCCCCACTAGTGCATTAACTCTCATAGTGATTCAGGCCTCTAGTTTCATATAAATAACCATCTAAGTGTATGTGAGTACAGTAGTACCACATTATCCACGATTTCCTCTTCTGTGGTTTTGGTTACCTATATTCAACCATGATCCGAAAATATGAAATGGAAAATACCAGAAATTAATAATTTATGAGTTTTAAATTGTGCACTGTTTAGAGTAGTGTGATTAAATCTCACACCATTCTGTTCCTTCCCACCATTCATCCAAAGTACATGCTACCTACCCACTAGTTACTTAGTAGAAATCTTAGTTATTAGGTGGGTTGCAGAAAAAGAAAGGAAGATCACATTCACCTAACTTTTATTACAGTATATTGTTATAATTATTCTACCATTAATTACTGCTGTTAATCTCTTACTGTCATTAATTTATAAATTAAACATTATCATGTGTATGTATCTATAGAAAAAACATAACAATAGAGGGGTTTGGTACTACCACAGTTACTGACAATCATTGTGTCTTAGAACATATCCCCAACAGATAACGTGGGGTTACTGTGAAATAGCAGCTTCTCAAGTAGACATATCAGACACTGATTACACTCCATCCAGTATGTACCCAAATGGCATCCTACCTGAGGTACCTTCAAATTGATGTTTCAGAGCTTTTTCTCAGTCCACGCACAAATCATGTCAGATGTGCCAAGGCATTAACGACTTTGATAGCAGCCCTTGGACAGTGACAGAAATGCAGTTAGGCATAATTACAAAGATTCTTCTTCTTGGATAGATAACCGGGAGGGATGGCCTAATTAATATACTGCCTCACAGAGGTCCCCAGTGGAATTGAGCTGGAGCTGCTCAAGAAATACCTGATTAGTAGGCTTTTCTTGGTTTTCTTACCTTCCTTTTCTCATTTCCTCACTTTTCTAAGTGCTTGCTAAAGTCCCATCCGACGTAAACTATTGACACTAAAACTTTTGACTCTGCATCCAGGGCAATCCAACCTAAGACAAATGACCTTCCTAAAAGTTCTCTTTGAAATGCATGTAAATATAACTGAGGAGATGCCAAGTTGCTAAACTGTACAGTCAGGGAATATCAATCAGCATCTTCCAGGCTACAAACACATTTCTACCCACCAAAAGACATATAGAAACCAAAACTAAAACAACAATCTGGAAGAAAGCTGAGGTTTTTAATTCTATCCCAATTTTGTCTCCTCTTTTGCCTAGATGTTGATCTGTGACAAGGGGAAACTTGGCTACAGTTTACCAACTGCTGTTTTACAATATCTTGACAGATGAACCCCACTTTTCTGCCCTTATCAGTATTCTTCTTTCAATAATTTCCAGAAATTGAGTATAATCAAGCAAAAAGTGTGGAAGTTCTACAACAGGGGAAGTGATATAGATGCAAAGAATCCTAAGATCTATGGTTGTAGCCCAGGCCCTCCTCCCCCATTTTTGGTGAGTTAAGATGTATGGACTATTTGCAATTACTTACTGATATTTCACACTCCCAATATATTTTGATAAAGCATTAGGAAAGGCAACATTTTTAGCCCAAGGAAATCACACTAGAAAATCGGTTTTAAATAAAATACATTTAGCTAAGAGTTCCACAGATGAGCTTTCCTTCTAATTTAATATCCAATTATTTTAGTCCCATAAAAATGAAAGACATCACATGAAATCCACATACTCTGTATTTTAGCATGTGCCAAAGTAAGGTATGAGATACTATAATTGCACAGAAAAAGCAAGTAAATAAAAATTTATAGATTGATTGCATAGATATATCAAGACTAGCTATATTTTAGAGGGCTTATGAATTCTCTGAACCCTATTAATGGACATTGGATTAAGAACCCATGATCATGGGATGGGGGTAAAGGGACCCTAAAATATAGTGACAGAAGAAATTTGACTTTGGATGGTGGGCACACAATGCAATATGCAGATCTTGTAATGTAGAAATCCACACCTGAAACCTATATGATACTATTAACCAATGTCACCCTAATAAATTTAATGTTAAAAAGGTTATACAATAGGCTGGTGTGACTCAGTGGTCGAGTATTGAACTATGAATCTGAAATGAATGGTTCGATTCCTGGTCAAGACACATGCCCAAGTTGTGGACTCAATCCCCCAGTGTGGGGTATGCAAGAGGCAGCCGATCAATGATTCTCATCGTTGATGTTTCTATCTCTGTCTCCCTCTCTCTTCCACTCTGAAATAAATAAAAAATATATTTTTAAAAATTCTATAATAAAAAATATCCATGATCATCTACTCTCTTCAACTATCCATTCATAACTTGGAAATTTATTTCATTTCTCTCCATGTTTATTATAGAAGTTTCCTGACTGTCCCTGCCTGTAGCCTTGTTCCCACAAATGCATCCTCCATTCAGCTGCCAGAATTATTTATCTAAAATGAAAATCTGTTTGTAAAATCTTAAGTTCTTAATATCATGTAGGATGTTTCCCATTATTTGTATGCTACTGTCTCTCTTGCTTTCTCTCTTATCATTTCCTGCATATAAGTACTTTCCATGGTAGGTTTGCTATGGCCAAAAACTGTATCAATCATTTCACTCTATTTATCTCAAAAAGCTGCATAATTTTAAAGTACTGCTATGAGATTTAGGATTCTTTGTAAACTACAGAATGCTAGGAGTTTAAGAGACATACAGAGGAAAAGCAATATTAAAGGAAAATATTTCCTGGAAAATTGTATGTTTGTATTTATGGAATAAGACTAATAGACCATAGGGTTCAGGCTACTTTTTAATTTATATTCAGACATTTTAAATATTCTAAATGAATGTTTGAAAATAAATCAGATGAAGCAAGGTGAAAGGATAGCAGTTGCAAAGGTGGAATCTCACATGGTACAGTCGGAGGATGGATCTGGCATTCAGGGGCAGTAGCAGAGCAAAAACCTTCAGCAGAGAAGCTGGGTAATTACTTCTTAGGCAACCCTGATGGTGAGCCATCATTTAGTGAAAGGTTTGACTTACTCCATGTGACTCTAATGGTTTAAAAGCCAATGAGTCAAATAGCTCTGATGAAGTGTATATTGTACTGATGAAGGTGCTGCCTAATGAGAACCATGGAATTTGAATCAATATTTAGGAGATAGGGGCGATACATTGTAGTCTTAGAATACGTATTTTTTTCCAGGTTTGTCATAATGCATAAATGATAAAAAACTTTTTCACTCAAATTAACAGTCATTTTTATAAATAATATGTATTCTCTCTCTTTTAGCCTTTCCACTGACTTCTTAGGGAAATTTTTTTTTCTCTGAAGTTTTTGTCAGTGGCTCTTAAAAATGAAATAAAATCTTAAAGTAAAGGCATAAAATTACGATGTTTTCAAGTTGTTTCCCATATTAAAGTCAAACAATTTATTTTCAGTACTGCCCATTTCAGGATGAAAAGAGCAGTACTACATTTACTAAGGGAAAAGTGCATAGCAAGCAATTACTTATGACTTGCGAGTGGCCGTTTTATGTACTGTCTTGGAATAATTTAAAATAACCAATTTTACACTCCTCCTGTAAAAACTTGCTGGCAGTTTGATAAGATAAAGCATCAAAGATGCAGTTTTTTTTATAGTTAACCTTATACTTTGCTATAATGGCAATGTATAGTTTTTGGTGACATTTCTACATTTTCCTTAAATTTTTGAGGGATTAATCTATATAAGTCATATCTGCAAATTTTAATGGGTTCCTAAGTTCTAGTTCATAGTCAATTTCACACAGAACCATTTCTAGGTTTAATTAACTTCCTAGATGGTCTTGACAAGCTTCGGTTATTCTGTTATTCCTTTTGTTTGACAATAGACTTCTATTTTAGGATTAAGTAAAAATGCAATATGGACAACTCACTGTAGAATCACTTCTTTTTTTTTATTAACCTTTGAATTGGCACATTAACAGGAGATAACATTTTTAGTTAAATTTTGCATAAGTAGAAATTTAGAGGCCCACTTGCTTTACAAATAACAAGAATTTCACATAATTCACAGTTGATGATATGATTTTCTCCTGAAATATGGATCTTTTAAAATACCAAACGACTCCTATCAATATTGGTTTTATTGCAGAAGTAGCACTACATCTTCAAGTCATCTGATTAGTCAGAAGAGCAAATGCATTCCAGGGGCACAACCGTGGAAAAGCAAATGCAATTACAGAATAATTGAAGTTTGTCCAGCTCACCTAGATGGCTGAGGAGGAGTGTATGATAACGTTTATGCATACAATATTTGGAATCAAGAAGACAGAGGTTCTTGAATGTCTTTACATGCGATTGCTTTGGCTCTAAGCCTTATTCAGAACATAGTAATCAATCATGGTTGTGCTCCTACACCGTAGAAGAGTTAGCCTGCAAAGTCTATCATTAACATCTGTCAACTGTGAGCCTGGGCAATGAGGGTATAGGAAATGTGCAAATGAATAGGGCAGAAAAACAAGCATGCAGAGAGTTAAGAATGGAAACACAACCCACTGTAAACATTCTGATGTGATCTGAATAAATCTCATTGAATGATAATTAAACCTCTTAGTGGAAATTTATTTTATTTAGCATTGGGGACATCAGGGATGTAAACTCAAACATTTGAAATAACTTATTAAACCTTAAGTCAGAGTTTCTAAAGTGGCAGCCCATGACGTATGTGTTTAATCCTCACAGTGGTTAAAAAACAGGAATTAATGGGCAGCATTTAAAACCTTGGTATTTCATGTAGAAAATCTATCTGTTCTAAAAAATTAATGAATGGGGAAAAAATGGAAAAGAGGGTAATTCTGGGCCTCTGTAGCCTAAGGTCATTAATCAGTTGGTGAAAAGTAGATATTCTTTTTTAGATAGGATATGCCCCTTTTGTTTGCCCAACTCTTCACTTTTCCTGTTGTTCACTTACACTGAGGCCAAATAACAGTTTAATACAAATCTTGCAATACTTTTTAATTTATATCCAGCATTTACATTTATTACATTCAGGCTATACCTGAATAGCCTCTGAAAATTTTGAATTTATAATTCTTCTCTAAATAAAACTGATTTTCAAATTATGTAGCCTAATATGAATTATCCCCCTGAAGTTTATCTCCTTCAAATGCCAGGAGTCTGCAAGATAAAACAATCAGTCACAGAGTCTGAGAATTACATTGGTTTAAGAATCAGCTAATTTTCATGAACAAATTGGACCAAAGCAGCCCAAAATCTGCTTCAAAATTATTTGCATGTCATGTGAAGTCAATACAATGAGGGTTGGCCTCCAGAGACTCACACCAAACATTATGAATGGGCAGAACACATTTCAAACAGGGAGCCCAGGCCAACTTTGCAGGTGCTGTTACATATGTCACCAAAGAGCTATGAGCTTGGCCTCAGGGAACAGACCAAAAAACAGTGTGCTTAAATTACTGTGCTTTTCAAGTGCTTGGCAAGCATATGCCAGGCAGAAGCCAGGATCTGAAGTGATTGTGGCTGTTCACTGCCATAAAGAACCTGAGCTAACCACTCACTGACATTTTAACATTAGTGATAGTCTTATATTGTAGTTGTTTTTTTACTGTTCTTTTCATAAGGGAGAAAAAAATTAAAGCCTTGTCATTAAAAAACACACAATTTCAAGAAAGTAAATAAATCTATTCTCTAAGCAAAATTAAACACTATTCCTTATGCAATAGTCATACAAAACTAAGATAATATTGAATAAACTATAATGGATAAAAACATATTTATGTAATAACTAGGGGTCCAGTGCATGAATTCATGCACCTTGAAAGAAACTTTGGGCCTTAAGGCTGCAGTGGGGACAGGGGTGGATCTTGGCCCATTCTCTGTGCTCCTACCCAGTCCCTCCCACTGCATCCCCACCCTGTCCCCCATCTCCTGTCTAACAGCAGCCATGCTCCTGCTGCTGCCACTTCCAACGCTGATGGCACCAGGGCCAGCCACCACCACTCACACCTGCTGACATCTCCAAGTGATGGGGACTGGTGCTGGGTGCCAGCAGTGGATGGCAAGCGGCAGCTCTGTCGCTGGCAGTGGGTACAAGTAGGGCCAGAGCCAGCGGTAGGTGTGAGCTCTGGGTGAGACCGCGGTGCATGGGAACAAAAAATTTTCAGTTACTACCAGAGGCTCGCCCCAATGACAGCAACCTGTGCCTCGCCTTTGTCTGGCACCCCTGCTCACCTGCTCCACCATTCCACCAATGCTGATAGCCACCATGTTCTGCCCTCTTCTGTCTGCTGCTGATGCCCACCATGTTCTGTGCGTGCCCCCTCGTTGTCAGCACACATCATAGCAACCAGTTGTTCAGTTGTTCGATTGTTCAGTTGTTCTGCTGTTTGGTCTATTTGCCTATTAGGGTTTTATATATATAGATGGATTGGTACTGAATTTTTAGTTATAATGAGTTACTTGTATTTAAAGGTGAATATCTTGTGACTGGGAATCATTTAGTGAAACTGCGTTTTATTTTATGATTTGAGCAAAATCCTTCACCTGCCTTAGTTTTATTTTTCATGTATAAAGTGTTGTCATTACATTCCTCAGTCCACAAAAGTTTACAAGCTATAGCCTGTGGACTGACTCTATGACCTGTTTTGGTAAAGTTTTATTACATACCCATTTGTTTGCATATTATCTACAGCAAATTTGTGTTACAACATAGCAGAGTAGTTCCAAGAGACCATGTGGTTTAAAAGCCCCAAACAATGACTGCCTGGCCCTTCATAGAAAAAAAAAATGACCATGCCTTAGATACTCAACTAATTTTCATGAGTAAATCAGACTAAAACAGCCCATGTTAATCTGGTTCATTGGAAGGTAAGAGAATGAGAGACCTGATTCTTTTAAAACCCATTACAATACATGCATTATGAAAATAATACTGTCCTATGTTTTCACTAGGTATCTTTCTGGAAACAGAAATATAATAGTCGATAGGTTAACATGGGGACAGATTAATCATTTTATTTATTGTTTTTTAAATATGTTCGATTGATTTTTAGAGAGAGAAGAAGGGTGAGGGAAAGATAAAAACATTGATCAGCTGCCTCCTGCAAGCTCCTACTGGGGATCAAGCCCACAACCCAGGCCTGTGCCCAGACCAGGATCCAACTGCTATTTCTTGGTGCATGGGATGATGCTCAATCCACTGAGCACACTGGCTGGGCAGATTCATCATTTTAAATCAGGCTAAAGCTGTAAAAGTTCCATTAGTACATTTTGGTTCTTTGCAGATCTCCAGGTTTCAGCTATGGTGGCTGCCAGCAGTTAATCAAAGGCAATCCATTGGTTGACCTAAGAAACATCCAAACCCATAGAGAATTTTATAAAAATTTATTTGAGCCCAAATAATGACATATGCTAGGGAGCAAGATATCATATGCCCTGGAGAATAATAATTTTTCAGCATCTTCTGTGCATTTGAAATTAAGGAAGGAATTTAAGGAAGATTATATGAAAGTGGGAGAAGCAAGGTGAGGACTGAATTGCAGAATACATAGATTATGTATTCTCTTGATGGTGGTTATAGTTTATTTTAAAGGTGTGTTAAACTAGATTCACACCTTGCTTAAGCTAAATATAAGCCTTTTACTAAAAAGTTTTATGCCTGGGGCATGAAAACCCAGCAGAACCTGCCTGGTTAGGAATTTATGATCAGGTTACCCTGTGATATTAGTTTCCTTAAACACCCCCCTCCCTTTTTTTGTCCACACATTAAAGGAATGGTTCTTAAACTTTAGTTGACCTTAAACTTTAGGTCAACTGGAGAGCTAAAGATTCTTGGGCTCCACTCTCAGAATGTCTGATTCAATAGGGACAGGCAATAATGTTCATTTCTAACAAGTTTCCAGGCAATACTGGTTCAGCAGCTTGGTCAAGGGACCTCATTTTGAGAATCACAACACTAAGTACTTAGTGATAAGAAAGTGACAGATGTCCACTTGTCATATCCACATGCACATTTTATTATAAGTATGATTTTAGATGACAAATAGATTAATCATTTAAGCAAAGTAAAGAAACTTTAAAACAACAATGAAGACTTGAATCTGGGTTCCGGCTCTTTCTCATGTACTCATTAGCCAGTTAAAAACTTTGTTTTCTCATAATTAAATATGAGAGCTGAATTTCAATCTCCCTTACAGAGTCATTTTGAACTATTATTGATTACTTAGTGACCTAAAAATTATTTTTAAAATGTAAGACATTTACAAGCATTTCAAGAAGATTTGCTAGTTTTTAGAAATGTTCTTACTCAAAATAAACTAGATTATTTCACTGATTTCTATTTCAGCTTATTTTCAATAGCTTGTTAATGATCAGTTTTTATTTATATCAGTAGAACCTTTATGTACTCATTCAGATCACAACCCACCCTAAAAATAATAAACCATTCATTAAAAATTAGTCAATGTACTAGATACCTTATATGTATGACATGTATCTCCCATTTACTTCTCAATTTCCACTCTTTACTGGTCAACACCTGTTTTCTGCTACACAAGGCTGAAAGACATGGACTAGATCAGCTGGCTTCTATGTCCTCTGGCTTCCTGGTGGGTTCCATTAATTAGGTTTCCAAGCAGAAAGTCAGGGGTGAGAGGAGAGTAGAGAATGCAGTGAGGATATCTGTTCCCCTGGTTCTTCTCTGTGACATTTCCTTAGGAAGGTTATGTTCTGTCATTGTCACTGTTGCTCTCATGATGCCTTACTTAAAGTACCTACTGTCTTTCCTGCTAACCTCTCCTCCCTCCTCCCTTCTGACCTGATGGAGGTAAAACTCACCTGTGCTACCTCTATGTACTACTTTTCTCCTTTTAATTAGCTCTCTTTGAATTATTGAAATTTCCGTGGATCTTGGTGAGATCCTAATAATGACACCCTCACAATGATCTTATATTACAGATGAGGAAACCAAAGCTTCAAGAAATGGCAGTGTCTATATTCAGACTCGGTCCTAATTCTCCAGTATCCTGTCTTTCTGCTACCAAAGGTTCTCAAATTTTGATACATGTAAGGATTAATCAGAGAGTTTGTAAAACATATTGATTAGTAAGCTCCATCAACAAATATTATGATTCTAGTATAAGTGATACATTTTAAACATCTGCATTTTAACAACAAGCACAGGTTTTTCTGGAAATAATAATGTTAACTATACTAATCTTACTATCTTTATACATATCACTACTAATTAACATTTATGTTCCCTATTAGCTGCTATCTTCATAATAATCATAATGAAGAATATACCATTATATCCTGATTTTACAGAACTGATGAATAGAGAGTATAAGTACCTTGATAAAGATTATATACCTCAATTCAATGGCTCAAGTATATAATTACAAGCCCTGTTCTTGAATACCCCACTATGCAGCTGACTTTTTGGACTGTTTTAAGTGAACTGCAGCAAACTACCAATTGGTTTCCAACTCCTCAGCCTCTCTGTTTTCTCACCTTATCACATGCCCCTGTTAGTTCTTAAAGGGGATGATTCCACCATGATATGGCCCTAGTATTTCGAATTTACCTCTTCATGCCAGGAGTGTGAAAGGAATAATCTCGCCTGTTTTTGTTATTTGTTTATTAATTTTAATAGGCAGTCACATCTAACCATTTTGGAATTACAAAGAAAAGCAAAATAAGACCATAAGCAGTGAAGATAGTCCCCCTTATATCTGAGTTTAGTATTTATGTATAGATATGTGTCATGTTTTAAAATACACATGCATTATTTTAGCTAATTGTATAAAAGGAACTTCTGCTGCTGCTTCTGTTTTGAAATAGCATATTAAACATCTAGAATATTGACATCAGGTGGTAATAATAATTTAGTTCTTTATTCCTAAATCCCCAGCATAGTGTTTTCTGAAAAGTCTACAATACCATTCTCCAATAGAATTTTCTGTGATAATGAAAATGTTCTGTCTGTACTGTGTAATATATTAGTAATTAACTACATGTGGCTGTTGAGCACTTGAAATATGGGTAGTGTGACTGAGGAATTAATTTTTAATGCTATTTAATTTCAATTAATTTCAATTTAAATAGTCACAAGTGACTAGTGGACGTCATATTGGATGGAATGGTTCTAGAAACCACATTAAACAGCATTCTTTGGTTACTGCTTCTTTTACTGACAAATTTAAAGAATATTTTAATATGTACATTTTTTAATTGATTTCAGAGAGGAAGGGAGAGGGAGAGACAGAAACATCAATGATGAGAGAGAATCATTGATCAGTTGCCTCCTGCATGCCCCCTACTGGGGATAGAGCCTGCAACCACAGCATGTGCCTTGACCGGAATCGAACCTGGGACCCTTCAGTCCGCAGGTCTGTACTCTATCCACTGAGCCAAACCAGCTAGAGGTAAAGAATATTGTGTTCTTTTTAAACTTGGACCTGGTTAAGATATTTGTAATTAAAAAGACTTACATCTTCTTTGTGCATGGCTTTTTTTTCTGTTGCTATTTAAGTTTAACCCTATGTATCAGAACCATAATACATAATATGTTATTATGTATTCTGTGTCTAATAACATATTCTGTTTTGGTCATATGTAATATTTTTTATGACTTCATTTTTTCTACTTTGGAACTTTACCTTCTGTAGCTGTGATTGATGTTGTCAGAGTGCTCCAATATTTGAACAGTTCCCCATGAAATCATGACAGTGACCTATGAGAATGCAGTCCAATGGTATCTTCCACCAATCTTTAATCAAGTGTATCACTTGTTGTGGAGTTTTAATGAAGTTATAAACATAGGAAATTTAAAGCTATCATTTTACACTATTTTAATCCATAAAACATAAAAAGGTGGCTATTACTTTATCCATCTGCAGCAAAATTGAGTGATTTTAACAAGCCTTGGAATGAATACATTGAACACGATACTCATTTTTCAGTTGAGTTTGACATCCAACTTCATGAATAAAGAAGGTCCTATTTATCATGCAGTGATAGTCACATACATATTTATCATGCCTATAGGGGAATAAGTTATTCCTGAAACTCTGTTATCTTACTACATAGTAATTATATAATATAAAGTAATTGTAACTGTATTTGGTATATAAGTAGAATATAACCACTTCAAATTTGCCTTTAATTTTATGTTAATCTGTTTTTGGGCTGGTATTTAATTTTAATGTATTCTTATAATTATTTTCATCTGGGGAAGTTATTAATTCTGTCTTGCTTATAAATAACACATTAAAGATATATTTAGAAAGATACACATTTTAAATTTATTAAGCTGAATGTAAAATAATATTTAATGCAGTTCATTCATTGAACAGAGTTGAAAGGCTGTTATTTCAAGTGTCTGTGGTACTTCCACATTTTTCATACAAGGTATTATTTAAGAGAAATGTAGAGTCTTTGGCTTAAATATTGTCTAACTCTTAAAAATCACCTCTCATACATTTCTACTAACATACTTATTAAAATATATCCTTAAGAGAAAATCATACACAGTGACTATTTAGACTCAAAATCCACGTATATCCAGAATCACAAAAATCTTTTTACCAACTATAAGGCCAAAGGACATAGACTGAAAAATTCAATAACAGAAACCATTGCAGCAAAACTATGTAGTTACTAATAATATTCTCATTTAACAGCCTGGAAATGGGAGCATGGAGTAATTTGCCTGAGAGCCTACAAGGAGTAAGGGTCAGGGACATGATTTGAACTTAATCATGATTTGAACTTGTGATCTTGCTCACAAGTCCACACTCTTAACCACAACTATATATAAACTAGAGGCCCGATGCATGAAATTCGTGCAAGGGGCTTGGCCCTCGCAGCCCTGGCTTAGTCAAGGAGGTCATCTGGAAGGACATCCGGTCTAATTAGCATATTATGCTTTTATTATTATAGATACTTAACTGCCCTTGGCCTGGATGAAACTGTGGCCCAATAGTAGGGTGATTCAAAAGCATTTAAATGCAGGAAAGTTACTGGTTGTAGATTACACTCATGTAAGCTAATATAAAACAATGAAAGAAAACATGTATAATTCTATATTAGGTAGGAAAGATATGACAAAAACTATTTTTAAAATATTTTAATGTTAGTGATTAGCTATTTTTAGCAGCTTCTCAGCACAACCAATGTTGTCTGGCAGATTCTAGGTATATAATAATTGCATGATTGAATAAATGGATTAGTCAAATGATGAATGGATCAATCAATAAATGAGACTTTATAGAAAATCCTAACCAAAGTTTTCAAGGATCTTGAAATATTATAAGGAAGCCGGCAATGCTAGGTTTGAGAGGTAAAGATAGCTTTCTTACTAGTAAAAATCTTACAGAGATTTTTGAAATTGAAGACAACTGGATTTGTACTATATGGCTCCAGAGGGCAAAATAGTACAAATTAGAAGTTGCAACACAGCAAATTTTGACACAAAATAAAAAGCAATTTTCTAATTGTTGTTTCCATTTGTATTTTAATTTATGAAATGTAAGAAACCTTGGTATGATAAAAATGTCAATCCTTTCCAAATTGAATATATCTTACACTATCAATGTGTAACATATTAATACATTTGTTAGGTTTAGGGCAAGAATTTTTTTACTTGACCAATTCAGATTGCCCCTTTTGAGTATTTCATTTGCCTTTAAAATGCTTAAGTATTTTAAGTTTAAGAGGGAGTTTATTTGGCTATTATAAAGAAGGACATCCTAATATTTGACAACATGGATGGAGCTTAGAGGCAATATGCTGAATGAAATTAGCCAGATTGAGAAAGACAAATACTTCATGCTTTCATTTATATTGGAACTTAAAAAAAGTCAAATTCATAGCAACAGAGTTAAAAATTTAAAGTTTACCAGGTGTGGTATGTGGAGAAATAGGGAGAGGTTGGTAAAAAGGTACAAATTGGCTATAAGAATAAGTTCTGAAAATCTAATGTAAAACGTGGTGACAATGGTTGTTAATATTTTATTATGTAATTGAATTTGCTGAGAGACTAGAACTGAAATTTTCTCAAATTTTAAATAAGATTAAAGAAAGCAAAAATAAATATGTTAAAAATTTTTATTTATTTATTTGGAAAGCCCGTGCTCCTAAGAGAGATTCAATGTTTAAATTGAAGGAACATTAATAGTACATAGAATTATGAATATTTCTATTTTAAAAACAGTTATAGCATAGCATACACATAGTCATTATGTATGTCTTTTGTTTCTATTTTAGGATCTTAGGTTTTTAAATCTTTAATTATATCAAGATAAGCTGATCCTCTTCTTACCATACCCCTACTCTGAATTCCACCAAATGAAATTTGTCTTTAGAGTTAAAGGTGTTTCTCCTTATCACATACCTTCTCACCATATTGTGAAAGATTTCATTTCATGACTCCCTCATTCAACCATGCAGAGGAAGGCTTATTTTACAAAAGGAAGGGATAGAACAGAGGACTCAAGTTAATAAAGGTTGTGCATATTTTCTCCTGGTTGTTCAGCCAGGGAAATCTCTCTATCAAGTTAAAGAAATCATGTTTCGCAAACTAAAGTGAAGATTGGCAGGTTCTCTCTCTCTGAATGGGAGCCATCAAAATGGCACCCATAGAATCTCTAAAAAAGATAATAGAAGGTGAGGAAATCTGTTTAGCTCCATGAAAAGTGGAAAACTGAGATTTGGGAGGGACAAACACACCTTTCAAAGACTATGTATTTTTTTAGGAAGGAGACAAAATATGCCAGAGGCCTGTAAGTAGTGAATGGTGTATTAAGATACCTCACCTGATTGTTATTAAAGTTAGGGTAATAATGAATACTCGTGAACTATGACTTGAAAGTTTATGAATCAGAGAATAAGAGGGATGCCAAAGTAACCCACAAAGACAAATGCATTTATAGGCAACAGAATAGACCTGCACAAAACCATTTTTAATCAAAAACAAAATTGTATGGATATCACAGCTTATATGGAACATCACTTTATAAGACTCAAATATCAGTGCTAAGTTTAACCACAGTATGCATTATTCTTTGTAATTACTGAACTACATGTTCTGATAATAAGAAAAGTATAAAAATCCAATGCCTGATCTTAAAGAGTGGCTAGTTTTAAAACCGGGGCGGGGGGTCACATGCAAACTTAGAAGTGCCATGCAGTGAGGTGGCTGTGGGGACACAGAAAAAGGTGGTAAGGAGGAGGGCTCAGGAATTATTTTCTAATATCACTGATTCTTAAATTGACCAACTTTCCATTGAACTACAAAGAGACGGTCCAGGAGCCCTAGCTGGTTTGGCTTAGTGGCTAGATCGTCAGCCTGTGGACTGAAGGGCCCCGGGTTTGATTTGGTCAAGGGCACAGGCCTGGGTTGCAGGCTCACTCCCCAATGGGGGGCAGCCGATCAGTGAGTCTCTCTCATCATTGATGTTTCTATCTCTCTCTTCTGCTCCCTTCCTCTCTGAAATCAATAAAAGTATATTTAAAAAATAAAATAAAGTAGTTTAATACACACACACACACACACCAAAACCCCCCCAAAAAAACACAGACGGTCCAGGAAAAAGGCAAGATGTGAATAAGTCATGAAACCAGTTGGCATAATAAGACCTTGGAAATGTTTTGTGGTCCAGAGTGCAGAGTTCAAGTTGAGAGAAATCCTTGAGAGAGTGGTGGATGACTTCCAGGTCACGCTAGAGCCATGTAGATCCATCTGTAAAAAGGTGGACTTGACTTTATATTGGTGGACAACTCTGAGCTGCTAGGAAGTTGCAAATTGCTTGAGATTGGGTTCAGAATTGAGGCTCCAAATCAACATTTACTTTGCAACACTTGAAGCCAAAAAGATGGACAAGGTCACTCAGGTCGGAGCAGAAGACCACATTCAGATCCCTCGGGATATGATATTTAGAATCTCCATCTCTTTACAAACAGTCAAGAGAGATGAAAACAGAAAAGTGTCCATCAAATTAAGCAATTTGGAAGTCACTTGTAACCTTTGCCAAAGCAATTTAAACACACAGACACTGAAAAGGGCATGTGCAGGGAGAAAAAAAAAATCAATGAATCATTGTGATGTTTTATCTATCCTGCATCTTATCAAGTCTCAAAGGCGCAGTTGTTTTACAGAGAACACATGCCATTTGTTTGCATATTAATTGATAAATGCAAATGTGCCAACAAAACAGAACATAACCAAAACAATAGGGATAGTGTTCATAAATGTTCACAGGATCGCGACTACCTGATACTGTCAAATAGCACCAGAGGAATTGCATGGCAAACACAAGCATGTGAAATGCATCTCATTGCAAAGTGCTACCAGTGATAAGGGTCAAATGTTCTCTTTTGTGACCCAATTATTGTTAAAAAAATTAAACATCTTGGGCCAAATGTAATTTATTAATTGGTGTACAATATAAAAATGATGGCATCAATAATTCTAAGTGGGGTATTAGGGGTCTGGATATACTGTTTAAAAAACGTAAGTCAGAATTTAAGGATTCAGGATTAATTTGTAGCATGTTTTAGGAAATTTTAAAAATATATATCAGCCTCAATTAGTTTGATGACAAAACTACCTTGTTTAAAATGCATGTTATGCACCATTAATGGACACTGGTGTTTTAAGAAAATAAGGAGTAAGGACAAATTAACTTGGGACCCACATGGAAATAACTTCATAAAATAAGGTCTTTGCTAATTAGAAAAATAATTTATCTGGATTTTAAAAAAGTCTATCTTTACCAAACGCTTGCTGAAGGCAAACCAATAGTATGCATACATAGATTTTTCCTCTCTCCGATTGACTCTGTGTGAGAGGATCATATCACACTTGTACGATTAACTGCTTTCATCATGGTGCTTAAGACTTTGGAGTTTGACTTTTTATAACATCTGCCATTCGGCTTTCTGGCCTTGGAAAAGTTTCTTGCCCTCTCTATGCTTTTCTAAAACTTTATTGGTAAAGCCAAGATAATGATAGCACCTAAGTCAACAGCACATTCCAATTCCAACATCAGGAGTAGTGAGCCTGAGGTGAGCTGGGCCATTAGTGTATAAAGTGCTGAGCAGAACATAAACATGTCATTTGACTCTCCTTTCTACGGCCTTATGTCGTGAATACCCCATAATATAAAAATTAATTCTAGTTTAAACTTAAACTCATTCTTTCTTGGAGTAAAACTGACCTTTGAAATAAATCAGACAGTAATCAGAACATTAATTTTGGAATGGAGAATTTACATCTGCTTGCAAATATTTTTAAAACAAGAGATAAACTGGCAATTCAGAATAATTTTAATACTGCAGTTGAACCACTCTTAAATCGAATGATGGCTAATAGATTGGCAACTGGGAAATAGTTATTTACATATTATAATAAAGATACACCTATTGTAGTTGTTTTGTTTGTTTCTTTATGACTTGAAGTAGTTGAGAATTCACACTCTGTAATCAGTGTGTACTAATTCATTTCCCCTAATTCCTTGTTTGTAAAATGGGTATAATAGGTCTGTTAATAAGTTAATCTAGGTAAAGTGCTCAGAATAACACCTGGGATATGGTCATGAATATTAGATGTATGCTGTCATTGTCATTGTTGATAGTAGTTAATATATGACTTCTTTCACTTAGGTCATCTTATGTAATAAAAACCTAATATGCAAATCATCCAAACAGTAGGTGGAATGACTGGTTGCTATGATGCACACTGACCACCAGGGGAAGACACTCAATGCAGGAGCTGCCCCCAGCCTGTAGGCCCCAGGCCAGCCAAGGCTGGTGCTAGTGGGGGCCCGGGATCTCCCTGACAGTCCCCTGCAGAGGGAGGTGACTGGCGGCGGTGGGTGTCAGGACAGGCTGGCGAGCGGACGGTGCCAAGTCAGCCAAGGCAGGTGCCAGTGGGGGCCCCCCAATCGCCCCGCAGGTCACGCCACAGATTAGCCCTGATTACTGGCCAGGCCTAGGGACCCTACCCATGCACAAATTTTGTGTATCGGGCCTCTAGTAACATAATTATGTGATGAATAATATTATTACAGAGTTTTAGGGTTTTAACATTTTTTACATATTTTATTCTATTTCATACTCTTTGTGATTGCTATTATTGTCATCCTATTTCTAAAGTGAGGAAAAAATAGGCTCACAAAAGTTTAGTGACCTACTCAACATGACAAAACTATTATATTTTAGAACTAGGTCACCAATCATGCTTGTTTCTCCTTTTAATCAACTCACAGTTGAAGAAAATACCTACAAACTCTTATTATTTATTTTCCTTTATGGAAAGTAAATGTCCCTTGCAGGTGATGTTAGATTTGGTCATTACAGCATTTTCTGGACACCAATTAATTCCACAGAATGGAAATTATTTTTTAAAAATTCTCTTTGTATTTACTTTTTTGCAAGCTTGGTTGAGATATTATTGACATACTAGAGGCTCAGTGCATGAAATTCGTGCAAGGGGCTTGACCCTCAGTGGCAGAATAAGTTCTGAAAATCTAATCACAGCCCCAGCTTTCCAGAAGGACCTCTGGAAGGTTGTCCGACTGTCTGGTCTAATTAGCATATTATACTTTTATTATTATAGATAACATTGTGTAAGATTAAGATAGCACTAAAGCTCAAGTTTAGTGTTTCTCCCTGGCCCCCAAAACTATTACAGCTTTCTGCAAGGGTTCACCAGCCATCTGCCAAAGCCCTCTCACTCTGCTGCCATTGGGAATGGGCACAGGAAGCCAGCCCTGGGATGGGAGTATGTGCGGGTGAGGTGCACACAGGACCACCTGAGGGGAATCTGTGAATGAGGTATTTCCAGTGGCCCAGGGGTGGGCTTTTAATGGAACCACAATGCAGCTGGTAGATCGATCGTATCCCTTTAATGCCTTCCAAGAGTCCTATCTGTCACCCTCCCAGTCTTTTCCTGTCCTGCAGTGTGCAACTCAGGATTCAGTACTCTTGACAGGCCAAGAGAGAAATGGGCTTCTTTGGCAGCATCTAGCAGAGGTGGAGAAGCCCAGGTGCTCATTCAAATGCAGTCACTTCCACCCAACCAACAGATCATGGTGTAAAAAGTTCTCTCCGCCCTGAGTTATGCCACCTTGGAGGGCCGATGCAGGTAAAGTCACACTGTTCCTCTTACCTTCTCCAATGCATACACACTCATGTTTTGCTCCAGGGGTGAGCTGGAACTTCTCTGCTGAAAAGCCTTGATTTCCAAAAAGGTTCACTCATTAGTGAGTGATTAAGACAGTGTTTTGGAGAGGATCCCAGACCCTGGCTGAGAGAGAGGGATTGGAACTGACCCGTGGGCCACTGCAGGATCTAAAGCCGGAATTGAGGTCGAGTTGCCTATTACCTACAGCACAGGTGGACAAGATTCTTCCCAAGTCCCAGATATATGGTCCTAGTTATATTTTAGAACTAGGTCACTAAGACATGCCTGTTTCTCCTTTTAATCAACTCACAGTTGAAGAAAATACCTACAAACTCTTATTATTTATTTTTCTTTATGGAAAGTAAATGTCCCTTGCAGGTGATGTTAGATTTGGTCATTACAGCATTTTCTGGACACCAATTAAATCCACAGAATGGAAATTATTTTTAATAATTTCCCTCATATCCCACAGAGGCACTTTGTCACTGGATGGATACCAAAGCTTTGTTTTAGGGATATGGTCAGGGGTGTCTTATTCAGCCATGGTGCTCCACAGAGTGGGAATCTTGACATCTTTCTGGCTTCTGAGAGTCATTACTAATTGTGTCATTGGTGATTATGTTAGAGACTGGGATTTGAAAATTCTCTGGTACTGAATATATGTTTTGTTAGATCTATCTTTTCTGTTAACTTGTCAGGTAGCTCGTCTCAACTGATATATACAAAATATCTAAGGCATTTCATTTTAAAAGTCTCTAGAGAGTCAATTGTCTACAATATTATGCAGTTATGGGCAATAGATGTGCCATAATTATTTAAAAAGTAGCATTGGGAGAAATATGAAAGAATAATAAACTTTATTTTCACCTATACATAAGTTGGCATGAATCTCTGAAAGATTTTTGGGCAAAACAGGCCTATATGTTTATTATGTTATTTTGTATTTAACGTCAAGGCTAAATGTATGTCTCTAAAACCATTTTTCCGAATTAGCATTTCGTAACTCAGGTTTTCTCAGGGATTTGTGGTATATCACATTAAAAAATTATATTCTCATCTGTCAGCAGCAATTCAAACCTGACTGTTTGCCCTCTTCTCTTAAGTTTAGATCTTGGTTATCCTAAATTTATATAGAATTTATATTCTAGAAAGCAATTGTTTAAACAGAGTCCAAATACTATGACATAATGTGTGCTTAAAGAGTGTCATTTCTAATGAAAGGATTCTTTTAGGTTTTAGTCTGTAATTTACCATCGGTGTAGTAGCACAATTCCCTTAGCTTAAGTCTCAAATGAGATATTTATGACAGTCCATCCAGTGACAGCGTCATTGGCTTTAATCAAATTACCTCAAAGGATTTCGGATGGCATGTATTAGAAATAAATGGTACTTAAAATAAAGTAATGGCTAATTATATAGATAAGGTGGGTGGCTGGATGGATAGATGAATGGATGAATATAAAAATAGCCATTGCCATTTTGGCTCATGTTTTTGTTTTTCTGTAAAATATATCCATTTATAGCCCCCCTTCCCCCTTATCTGTGAAGGGTATGTCCCAAGACCCCTAGTGGATGCTTGAAACCAGATAGTACCGAATCCTATGTATGCTATGTTTTTTTTCACTATACATACATACCTATGACAAAGTTTAATTTATAAATTAGGTACAGTAAGAGATTAAAAACAATAACAATAAAATAAAATAATTACAACAATACACTGTGATAATGAAAGTTATGTGTATGGGGTCTCTCGTCTCTCTCAAAATACATTGATCTAAGGGGATGGTTCACATCCCAGGCAGGATAGAGTGGGATGGCCGGAAATTTCTTCATGCTATTCAGAATGACACACTATTTAAAATTTATTAATTGTTTATTTCTGGAATTTGCCACTTAATATTTTTGGACCGTGGTTTAAACCTCAAACACCAAAGCCACAAGTCAAGGGGAATTACTCTATATAGGCATTCCAGTGAAGAGCTTCGGTTGAAGATCCTTTTGAGGCATTGGCTGCCCTGTTATTCAAAATCTGTTTGCATTGCACCCTTTTGCTAAAGACACAGAATCCCTTGAACTTTCTGGAGTATACTATTAGTCATGTTTGTTGCCACAGACTTGTCTATATTAGTGAGATAAAAATACACAGGAAGCTTACGAAGAAATTTGGATCTTTATTAGGTTTTTCTACCACCCTTTTCATTTTCATTATCTAACTCTTAATTTTTTTTGAAAGGATCATTGTCTAAGATATGGGGTTGTTTTTATTACCTTTTTCTATTTCACTTTCAGTCTCCTATTGTACTCTTCTCATGGGAACTCAGTGAACAGATTTTCTGGTGTATAAATCCCAGTGGAGATGCCTTATATATTCAGCATTACTTGAATCTTTTGTGCCCAAAGGGTTTCTCCTAGTTTCATTGTTTTATTTGATATTTTAATATTCTTAGGGTAGAGATATATGTGACTAACGCCACAGGAGTGCTCAAACATACAGTATTCATTTGCCCCATCAAAGTTACTGTAATATGTTTTGCCTTTAACTGGATAAATAAGTCAGATTTGGAGATTATAGAGTATATTATTTTCCAATCTTGTGGAGAAATATTGCAAATGTAAATGCCAAATTTAGGAGTGTCGGCTCAGCTTAACTATAGACCTTCATATTTATAATCATGATACATTATGTGAGGTGAGATTTAAAGTGAATAATAGGTGTTTCCTGTGTAATATATTTTTTTTTCTATCAAGGTATCTTCCCAGGTTTAAAATTTATTCTTAATTATTCACATGGCAGTTATAAAATGATTTATAATAAATCATTGCTTTTCAAAGTATGGTTGTTAGAGCAGCAACATCAGCCTTGCGTGGCAACTTACTAGGAATGAAAATTCCCTGGATCGAACTCAGACATTCTGAGTGAGAAACTCTGTGGTTGATGTCCTGCAATCTGTTTTGTTAGTTGAATCCGATGCAGCTAATGTATGAGAACCACTGTAATAGATCATCTAACTTATCAATGAAAAATTAGGTATAGCTGAGCTATCTAAATTGCCTAAACATATTTTCTGATTTAACAGGATAATTGTTGGATCTCTCCATCAAATGATTTTGTATTTGGTATATTATGAAAGAGACAACACATAGAATAGACATTCAAAAACATTTTTTGAATGAATGTATGGTTTTTATGTGGAACTAATTTGCGTAGGCCTTATTTCAGAGATTTAAAAAATGATGCAATGTCTAGAATATTTGAATTCCATTATCTGTGTTTAAGGGAGGGGTTAATACATTGTGCATTTTTTCCTAAAGTGATAATACATATAGGTTTATCTGTGAATTTAGGAGTGTATGTGGATACCTTGTCTTTTAAAATAAGCATAATATCTGCAAAGTATATAGTATGGAAAATAGAATTAAATTGTAGCAACTGATCTGGTCTGAACTTGGTTGTCACAAGTTGTAATTAATTGCTATAGTTCCTTAGCTATAGAATAGTTTACCTTAGAACTGAAATGTGGGATTCCAGGTACAGACTTCTTCCGTGCATTCTTGACCTACGAAATTGAAGAATAAACTCGCAGACAAAAAAACCTCTTTAGTAAAAAAATGTAGGCATTTATTGGAAGCAGATACAAACTCCATTTGGGCAGTGAGGTCCCCAAAGGGGACTCCCCTGGTGAGGGGCCCCCAAATGGGAAAGGCCTGCTCGATCTCTCTAATGGGAAAAAATCCAAAATCTGAATCTGATCTGCTGAATCTCTTTGTCTCTGGATTTATATAGGCTGCAGCTCTTTGTCTGAGGTATTATGTATTCTGGAGACCACCCTTTCCCTTATTGTGCCTTTCCCATTGTGGGATCTTTGCCTTGTAATCAGTTCTCACGATCCCCACATCCGCACTTCGCCCCTTTTTGTTATCTTATTTGTTCAGGTTGGAGTTATTTTAGACCTCCCTATGGCTTCCTTTCAGTTGTCCTGGCCGGAGACCTTTTATTAACCCTTAGGTCAAGACTGCTTTAATTGTGTACCAGAGGTCCTCAAACTACGGCCCGCGGGCCACATGCGGCCCGCCGAGGACATTTATCCAGCCTGCCGGGTGCCGCTGCCTGTCCTGCTTGGCAGCCGACTCTTCCCGGACCCACAGTGCGCATAGGAATTTGTTCATAGTTTTTTTTTTTAAACTATAGTCCGGCCCTGCAACGGCCTGAGGGACAGTGAACTGGTCCCCTGTTTAAAAAGTTTGAGGACTCCTGGTAGGCCAAGATGATTTTCTGGACCCCCTCCCTCTTTCCTGTCTACCTAATTAAGTTAGCTAGCTAACCCTTATCAGAAGAATAAAATCCTCACTTCATATAGTTAATGCAGTTATTACAAAAATCGACTACAATTAGAAGCAAGTTCTAAATTTTAACACCTAAACATAAGTTCAGTAGGCCATTAAAGTATGCTTAACATTTTCTTTCTTTTTAACAGTTCTATTGAGCAAAAGTGACATACATGTAATGAGCTGTATCCTATATAATAAAGAGTTAATATGCAAATGGTCTTTACACCCTCATGCCCTCGGCTCAGACACTCTACAATGGGGAGAGAGAAATGGGGACCAGCCAGACACAAATGAGCTCGCGAGAAAGGAATGGGGACCAGCCAGGCTGTGGCCTGGGAGAGGAACAGACTGCTCGTCCCGTGGTCCCAGGTGCCCGTGGCTGCACCTGTGCCTGCGTCCAGGAGAGGGACAAGCTTCCCGCCCTGCGGTCCCAGGCACCAATGCCTGTGGCTACGGCCCAGGCAAAGCCGCCCGCCCATGATCCCCTGTAGCTATAGCCGGCCTGGGCAAAGCCAGCCTCGGTCCTGGGTGCCTGAGGCTGGCCAGAGGGAGGGTCACCCGGACCCCAGGTGCCTGTGACCATCCGGAGGAGGGAATCCTGGGAGCCAGGTGTGGGGCAAGGCAGAGGTGGTAAGGGTCAACCAGGACAGCAGGGGAGCAGTTAGGGGTGATCAGGCAGGCAGACAGAGGTGGTTGGGGGTGATCAGGTAGGCAGGCAGGCGAGTGGTTAGGAGCCAGCAGTCCTGGATTGCGAGAGGCAGTCGGCCATCTCCTGAGGGGTCCTGGATTAGATAGGGTGCAGGCTGGGCTGAGGGACTCCCCCCTCACCCAATGCATGAATTTCATGTACTGGGCCTCTAGTATATATATAACATGTAAAACTTGGTGAGTTTTTACATATGTGTACACAAGGGAAATCATCACTAAACTTAAGATATTGATCATAATGACCTTCACCCTCTCAAACATTTTTTTCTGCCCATAAGATTTCATTGTAATTCATCATTCCTGCCCCTCACTACTTCACTTAATTTCTTGGCAGTTACTGTTCCACTTTCAGTTACTCTAAATCAGTTTCCATATCCTCAACTTTCTAGAAATAGAATCATACAATATGTGGGGTTGGAGGAGATAAGGTTTCTTTTGGGTCAATTTCATACAACAATTACTTTGAGTATCATTCATCTCCTACCATGTGTATATATAGGTGTAATACGTACATATTCTTTTTGGTTGTAGTGTAATACCTCATTGTATGGGTACCATATCACAGGTGGTTCATTCATTGACATATTAATGAATGTTTGGTTGTCCAGGTTTGGCTATTACAAATAAGGCTGCTAAGAACATTAGTGTGCAAATCTTTGTATAGTCACAGGTATTTATTTCTCTTGGGTGCTCAACTAAGATTTGAATGGCAGGATCATATGGTAGGTGTACATTGGCATTTTAAGAAATTGTCAAAACATTTAGCAAAGTGGTTGTATCATGTTATTTTTCCATCAGCAGTATATGTGAGTTCCTCCACATCATGATCAACCCTTGGGATAGTCACTCTTTTTAATTTTAACCCTTCTACTCTGTAGGTAGTGGTATCATTCTGTGGTTTTCATATGCAGTTCCCTAGTGACCAGTGACATAGAACAGATTTTCATATGCTTATTTGCTATCTATTTATCTTTTTGACAACTTGTTCAAATTTTTTAATTTTTGACTTTCTTTATATAGTCTGGATACAAGTCCTTTATTAGAAATACAAGGTGGGGCAAAAGTAGGTTTATAGTTTTTCATATGGAAAATAATACAATAATCAATAAATACTAATCTATATATATAAAAGCCTCAGGTACTGTCCTTTTGACTGGTAGCTATGACACACAATGACCACTAGGGGCAGACGTTCTGACCTATAACTATAAAGAACACTGACCACCGGGGGGAAGATGCTCAATGCAGGAGCTGCTGAGCTGCAGTGACTTGACAGCTGCGTTTCTCAGATGACACACCCAGAACCAGAGAGGAGGGAGCCTGATTCTGGGGTATGTCACCTGAGAACTGCCCTCTTGAAATCCAGGACCCCTTGGGGGATGTTGGAGAGCTGGTTTCAGCCTGATACCCGCAGGCCAGGCCGAGGAACCCCACCAGTGCATAAACTGGGCCTTTAGTATAAGAATAAACTGTGTTTTGCATACTCACAACTGTGAACCTACTTTTGTCCCACCCTGTATCCTTTGAACATATTTTTTCCCAGTCTGTGACTTATCATGTTACTAGAGGCCTGGTACATGAAAATTCATGAACTGCAGTGGGGGTCCCTCAGCCCAGCTTGCCCCCACTCACAGTCCAGGAGACCTCAGGGGCAGGAGGTGACCCAGAGGTCAGGGGAAGGCAACGCCCCCATCACACCTCTGCTGCTGCCACTGCTAGCAGCACAAGCCTCAACCTGAGCTCGTTACCTGAGCCTCCGGCAGCCGTGGGCGGCTAGGCAGCTGCAATCTGAGGCTTGCCTGCGCCTTGGGCATTGGCTGGGCAGCTGCCATGTGAGGCTTGCCTGTGCCTTGGGCCGTCCCTGGGTGGCTGGGGGGCTGAGGGGAATGGGTGCCACCATCTTGTGGCTGTGGGTGCCGCCATATTTGAGGGTGTGACAGTCAATTAGCATATTCCCTCCTTATTGGCTGTGTGCACCTCCATCTTTGTGATGGTGTGAGGGTCCATTAGCATATTCCCTCTTTAGTAGATAGGATTATCTTACTCTAGTGTTTTCTGAAGAGCAGACATATTAATTTTGATGACATACACTTTATCAATGTATTATTTTATAGACCTTGCTTTGGTTTCATATCTAAGAAATATTTTTTTAGCCTAAGAGTACAAAGGTTTTCTCATATGTTTTCCTCTAGAAGTTTTAAATTTCTAGGTTTTACATTAAGGCATATGGTCCACAACTTTTAATTAATTTTTATAAGTAATGCAAAGTTTAGATATAGTTTTTCTTCCCTTCTCCCTTTCCCTTCCCTTCCCTCTTTTTTTCCTTTTGTCTTCTGCTCCGCTCCCTGTTGTTCTTTCCTTCTCCCCCTTTTCCTGCACCATTTGCTGGAAAGACTATCCATGCTCCACTAAATTGACTTTAAGCCTTTGTTGAAAAAGTAGTCGTTCATATATGTGTAGTTGTATTCCTGGACACTCTAGTTTATTCTACTGGTTTATTTGTCTATCTTTATAATCTTTTATAATAAGCCTCAGAATAAGTAGTCTTACTCCTCCCACTTTGTTCTTTTTCAGAGGTATTTTGAACATTCTTGTACCTTTGAATTTCCATATGAATATTAAAATCTAGTTGTTAATTTCTATTTAAAATAATTAGAGGCCCAGTGCACGACATTCGTGCACTTGAAGGGGGGCTTCCTCAGCAGTCAGACATCCCGTGAGGGGTCCTTAAGCACTGCCTCAGAGGTGGGAGAGGCTCCCGCCATCATGTGCTCTCCAGCCATGAGCCCGGCTTCTGGCTGAGCAGCGCTTCCCCTGTGGGAGCACACTGACCTCCAGGGGGCAGTTCCTGCGTTGAGCGTCTGCACCCTGGTGGTTAGTGTGCATCATAGCAACCAGTCATTCCACTCTTCGGTCTATTTGCATATTAGGGTTTTGTTATGTAGGATACCTGGTGGTTGTTTTTTTTTTAAAATATGATTTTTATTGATTTCAGAGAGAGGAATGGAAAAGGGGAAAGAGACAGAAACATCAATAATGATAGAGAATTATTGATTAGCTGCCTCCTGTGTGCCCCCTATGGGTATCGAGCCAAAACCCTGAACTTGTGCCCTGACTGGGAATCAAACCATACCTCCTGATTCATGGTCAGTATTCAACCACTGAGCCTCATTGGCCAGACCACCTGTTGGGCTTTTGATTGGAATTATATTGAATCTTTAGATAAATGTAGATAATGTAGGTTTGGGAAAAATTGACATCTTAATAATATTGAGTCTTTTGATTCTTGAACATAGTATATCTTTACATTTATGTAAACCTTTGTTAATTTTCCTCAGCAATATTTTGTAAGGCTGTGCATATTTTGTCAGATTTACCTAAATAGTTCATATACTTAGATGGTATTATAAATTATATTTTAAATTTTGATTTTTTATTGTTTCTTGTCATTATACAAATAGAATTTTTGTATATTGATCTTATATCTTATAATCTTGCTAATCTCACCTAGTAGCAGCTTTTCTGTGGATACCATTGGATTCTACATAATTGATAATGTCATCTGTGAATAGAGTTTTACTTCTAATTTTCCCTATAAACCCTTTTGCTTCTTATTCTTACCTGATCTCACTGGCTAGAACCTTCAATGCAATCTTGAGTAAAAGTGGTGAAATCAGACACTTTTGTATAATTTCTCATGCTCTGTTAAGTATGGTATTATCTTTAAGATTTTGGAAAATGCCCTTTATAAAATAGTAATTTCTCTTTTCTTCCTAGTTTGGTGATCATTTTTTTCCAAGGAATGAATGTGGAATTTTCTCAAATATTATTATTTTTTAGCATCTTGATGAGATGATTGAAATTATTACATAGTTTCTCATTTTTAGATTATCAAGTTGATAATTTTATTGATTAATTTTCAGTTGTTAAAACAACCTTGCATTTCTGAGATAACAGCCCTTTATATATAGTTGGTCCCGATTAAAAATATTTAGAATTTTTGAGTCCATGTTTATGAGACATATTGATCTTTAGTTTTTTAAATAGTATTTTCATCTGATTATGGCATAGGGGTAATGCTGGCCTGATTGAATAAGTTGGGAATTATTTGCTCCTCTTAAATTTTTTGGAAGAGATTCTATATAATTAGTATTATTAGTTCCATAAATGTTTCATACAATTCATTAAGGAAGCCATGTTGACTTATGATTTTATTTATGATAAAACTTTTAAACAAAAAATACATTTATTTAATTAATATAGGACTAAACAAATTATCACTTTTTTCTTGAAGAAATTTGTAGTTTGTTTTTCAATGAATTTTTCATTTCTTCTATTGTCAAATTTACAGCACAACAATTTTCTTGTATCTTTTTATTTTTCTTTAAATATCTCAAAATTCTGTAATGATATCACTTATTTTATTCCTGATAAACTTTGTGTTTTTCTCTTCTTCCTGACCACTCTGTTTATAGGTTTATTAATTTTATTGGTCTTCAACAAGAACCATTGATTTTTCTGTATTATTATGAATTTTTGCTTTCTATTTTATTTCCACTTTAACTTTTTTTTATCCTTCTGCTTACTTTTGATTTAACTTGTTCATATTTTTTCTGTTTCTTAAGTTGGCACCAGGGTCATTTATTTGACACCTTTCTCTTTTATTGTAGGTGCATATTGGTACCTGATCCCCTTAAGGACTGCTTTTTGAGACCCCACAGAATCTGATTTATTGAGTTTATTTAGTTTAAAAAGACTTGAGAAATTGTCAGACCATGGTCTATCTTAGTAAATAGTCCATTTATATTTGGAAAGAATGTGAATGTACTTTTGCTGGATAGAGTGCTCTAAAGACTTCAATTAGGTCAAAGTGATTGATAGTTGTGTTTATGTCTTCCATTATCTTACAGATGTTCTATACTCTGTATTTCTGTTTGAGCAATCTGTTGTCTTTTGCAGTCACTTAAATGATGAAAGTTTTACATATTTTCCTATAAGCTATATCATTTATAGTATTCATTATTTTATGTACATACATATTTCCCTCTGGTTTGATTTTTCTTATGACTGAAAGGCTTCCTTTATATTTCTGGTAATAAAGATCTGTTGATGAATAATTTCATTGTGTCTGAAATAAATTTATTTCCTTTACATTTTTAAGAGGTATTTCACTTTGTATAGAATTCTAGGTTGACAGCTTTGTTTCTTTTTTTATTTTTTATTGTTTTAAGTATTACAAATAGTAGTACATATGTCTCCTTTTTTTTTCCCCCATTGACCTCCCCCCGACCTCCCCTATCCCCCAGTACATGCCTTCAACTGCCTGCCCTCCCCCCCACCCCAGTGTCTTATATCCATTGGTTGTGCTTATATGCATGCGTAGAAGTCCTTCAGTTGGTCTCTTACAGCTCCCCTCGCCCCACCTCCCCTGTCTTCTTAATGTAGTTTGACAGTCTGTTCAATTACAGAGGCTTCCTTGCCTCTGTATCTTTTTCCCACCATTTCTTTCCTTTAAAAAGTTTTGCCTTTGTAGACTAGAAATAAACATATAATAACAAAACAAAACAAAACAAAAAAAAATGTTTGAGTCCCAATTTCAATGTCCAACAGTTCTGAGTCCCCGTTTCAATGTCTAACAGTTCCTTATGTGTACATGTCAGCAGTGATATCTGGATGGTGGGCACATGGTGGCAATGCAGGTCCGACCCTCTCTGGTTTGGTCCTAGGTAACCTGCAGCGGTGCACAGCTGCTGACTGCTCGCGTGGCAAGGTGTCAGCGTCTTCCATCTCTGGACTGTTTTTTCCTCTTGTCTTAGTGGTTGGAGCACACCTGTCAATTCCTCTCTATTGTAGGAATCCACCTGGTCTTGGGGTTGTTTTCTGAAAATATACAAATACATTCTCGACCACAAGTTAATAAAGGAATCTTTTCTATATAATTGATTTGGGATCCTTTTTATTTTTGTTCAAATGATTTTCCTTTATCTTATTTAG
Source organism: Corynorhinus townsendii (assembly GCA_026230045.1). Lineage (NCBI taxonomy): Eukaryota > Metazoa > Chordata > Mammalia > Chiroptera > Vespertilionidae > Corynorhinus > Corynorhinus townsendii. The sequence continues at coordinate 74,826,532 of JAPDVU010000004.1, forward strand.
ACACCATGTGTGTTTTTAATGGCCGTCTTGCTGTTAGCATTACAAATGAAAATTAATTTGGTAAAGTAAAAATTTTCTAGATGTAATTTACTTATAGGATATTTTTCCTTACATGATATTGCCCTACTATCCCCCCCCCCCATTTTTTATTAATGGAGGCTTTTGTAAATTTTATAATGCAGTCTTGATAACTTTAAATTTAATTTTTTTTTTTTTTGCCCAAAAATATGACTGCTTTAGGTTCATTGTATATTCAGGAATTTTACCATGAGATGTCTTTCAATACTTTTTAGTCTTGCTTTACTTTCTTCTCCTTTGAGTCATTTCTAATTGAGAAATGTGCTGTTATCCTTATTGTTTCTCCAACATATCTTTATCTTCTGGCTGCTTTAACTTTTTTTTATCGTTTTCACTTGTTTTGAGCAATTGAATTATGTTGTATCTTATAGTTTTGTGTGTTTTTTTTTCATGTTTCTGGACCTTGGGGAGTAATGACCTTCTGCAATCTTAACAAATTTGGAAAAATTTCATCCATAATATTTCAAATATTTTTTCTGTTGATTTTAGGTACTTTACTTACATGAATATTTAGGCTCTTGAAGTTGTTCAGCAGTGCACTGATGCTTTTTAAATTTAAGTTTTTTTTCTTACTGTGTTTTATTTTAAATAGTTTCAATTGCTATGTTTTTAAGTTCACTAATTTTTTGCTCTGCAATGTTTAATCTGTTGCTCATCCCATCCTGTGTATTTTTCATCCCATACAATTTTGGTTTTTGTCTCTAGAAGTTATCTGAGTCCTTTAAAAGTCTTTTATATCTCTAACTTTTTGGACATATTAAGTTAAGTTGAATGGGATATATAAATATGCAAACATCTACTTACACAAAGATAAAAGCTATAAAATGGCTTATCCTTCCGTTGATTTCTTAATATTAATTACACTAATAGTATAAAACTCTCCAAATCTTGCCAACGGCCCTTTGAAAATTAACCTCTCTGCTCTGGCTGGTTTGGCTCAGTGGATAGAGTGTCAGCCTGGGTACTGAAGGGTCCAAGGTTCAATTCCTGTCAGGAACACGTGCCCAGGTTGCGGGCTCAATCCCCAGTTGGGGACATGCAGAAGGCAGCCAATCAATGATTCTCTCTCATCATTGATGTTTCTGTTTCTCTTTCCCTCACCCTTCCTCTCTGAAATCAATAAAAAATATTAAAAATTAACCTGCCTGATGTTCCATGGTCAGTTTTATCTAAATTAGCACATTAATGAAAGTTAGAGGGAGGACACTGGATTTTTTTAGTTTATCCTTATCATTCATATGCCTTACAGATTAACTGCTAATTGATCCTAAATGTGGAATTTTTATTTTTCTGCAGTGAAGATTAAACAATAATTTTTCTCTTACATTGTTCAATGCATTTTTCACTTTTGCCTACACATTAGTTAGAGAAGAGTGATTAAGATAATTGTCATTTGTAAATTGATATCTATTCCAGAGAATGAAAGTTTTAGGAAAACATAGTAGGAGAGGCAGAAATACAATGAAATATTAAGGTTCCTTAAATCAGGTAGGCACCTTTTTAATTAATAAGCTTTATTTGTTAGAGCAGCTTTAAGTTCACAGCAAAATTGAATATAAAGTACAGAGTTTACTCCTATCAGATAGGCAATTTTGATTAGATGAAATATCTGTTTTTCCCACAGGCAGAGGCCAGAGGGGAAATAAAATAAAATACATTAATTCTGACCATTACAGCTTCATAGAAAACTATTTTAGAATATGGAAAGTTGATTTGTGCAATGTTTGACTCAGCTGTGGCCATATTTTCTTATATCAATGAGAACTGAGAGAAAAATATCTGAAATTGATTACCTATTTGGAGATTTTTATTTTCTTAAAGTTATTATGTATTTCCAGGTTGTGTTCACTAAATTATTCTCAGGAATAAGCTTTTGTAGGCCTCTTTGTAGTTGTAGCACAGCAAATGCCATTTAGGTGAGTTATGGAGGGGCCAAAACCTTCAACTATGGAGTCTGACATGTTATGAATGAACAAGGGAGTCTCAGGTTGCTTGGAATTATAAAAACCCATTGGAAACAGACTGGGAGATGAACAAACAAACAAACGAACAAATGAAAACCCTGAAGAATACAAGAAGCACAACTTTAGGAAATATGTAAATGGAAGTTATTAGAGATCAACAACAATAGGCTTAGCTAGCAAGTAGGGTAGTTTTATACTGTTTTGCAGTGTGCTTCCTACAAAAACAACCAGTCCAATGCATCTGCTTTGGGCTTAGGGGCCCCTTGATCTACTGAGGTTTCTTTGATCCAAAAACTGGAATAATAATTATAATTAATAATTAATATGTAGTGAGCATTGGTAAGCCCTATTCTTAATGCTTTACATATAATCCTCAAAACAAACCATAGAGTTATTACCAGCCTTGCTTTGTAGGTGAAGAAATGGCAGTGTAGGAAGATAAGTAATATGTTAAGGGACTCAAGAAGCAGAGCAAGGATTAGGCCCAAGTCGTCTGGTGCTTTTTCTGGTGAAAACTCAGTATCTATTATTAACTGTTAATTCTGACAGCTGACTTGCAACCATGAAATGCAGCCATATGGGCTACCAAGTAATTGGGGAAAAACACATTTACTGCTAAGAAAAAGAAAAATGTCAACAATTTATATTACTCTAGAATAAGTGACTTATTATTAAATTAATTGGATAACTTTCTATTAAATGCCCGGGGAATTATAGTTCCAAATTACTATAACTTTGATTTTCCTCATGAGTAGCAGAGAGGTAATTCAATAATTATTGATATTTCAGGAAAAAATTATTACAGAATTTAATCTTTATGTATATTATACAACCTAACTGAAAATGTAGAAGACTATAATGCAATTACAGCCTCTCTGTGTATGAACTCAGCAATCTTTGAGGCCAATTCTAGCTCAGAGTTTTTAGGATTATCCTGGTAAAGCCCCCAGCCAGACAGAATAGTACATGTACTGTTCTGAAGGCACTATTCAGGGAGATCAGGACTATGGTGTTGTGTGCCCTTTGAGAACGGCAATGTGCTCTTGAGTCACCCACATAGGCACCAGATGGCATTGCAGCTATGTTCCCCATGGCAGAGCAGCAGCTGGGTTGCAAAGAAGGATGGGACATGTTCTGCCATTCACGATTATTTTGTCACCCATAGGCTGTTGGAATGATGTTATGCCTGTGGTAACTTTATTTTGCATAGAAGGACCTGCCATTCTAACCCTACTGGGTAATATCTGAATTGTTTCTTGGTCAGTATTCTTTGTGACACTTGCTAAAATCATGCACTTAAATATAATCCTGGAGAGCATTATATTAAGTGAAATAAGCCAGGCAATGAAAGAAAAATACCACATGAGCTCACTCATTTATGGAAAATAAAGAACTTTATAACCTGATGAATAAAAAGATAGATACAGAGGCAGTAAAGCACCGAACAGACTGTCAAATTACAGCAGGAAGGCTGGGGAGTGTTGGGGAGGGAGGAAATAGATCAACAAAAGGAATTGTATACATGCGTATAAGCACACCAATGGACACAAGACACTGGGGGGGGGGGGCGGGGGCGGTGAAGGCATGCGACAGGGGGTAGGGGAGGCTGGGGGAAGGTCAATGGGGAAAAAAAGGAGATATATGTACTAATATATGTAATACTTTAAACAATAAAAAATAAATATAATTCAGTAATATATTTTATTTACATTAGTTTGAAATAAAATTGAAGTCAATAACATCGGATTTCAAGTTCCTTGGACGAAGTGTCCATTTAAATGCAGGCTAACATCTGTCATGTGCATTGCATTTTAATAACTTCCATTTCTTTTAAAAATCAGACTCTTAATATAATAAAAATTGTACCTCTGTAATTTTTTCTGTTCCTTAATTTTGATCAATACAATTTTAAAGGGATTTTTATTGTTATTATCTTTTTTAAATCTCTATTGTTGAAAGTATTACAGATGTTTCCTCCCCCCCCCCCCCATTGACCCCTTTCACCCACTCCCACCACCAACCCAGGCTTTCATCTATTGTCTGCATCCATGGGCTATGCATATATGCATATACATTATTTGGTTAATCTCTTCTCTCCCCTCCCCATCCCCTCTGAGATTCCTTAGTCTGTTCCATGCTTCTATGTCTCTGGATCTATTTTGTTCATCAGTTTATTTTGTTCATTAGATTTCACATATATGTGAGATCATGTGATACTTAGCTTTCTCTCCAGTTCCCTCCATGTTGTCTTAAAGACATTGTGTAAATATACCACAGCTCTTTTATCCACTCATCTACTGATGGGAAAGAGAGGTAAGAGATTAGCCCAAGAACTTGTATACCCACATGCCTAACCTATGGACTCAGACAATAGTTCAGGGAATGCCTGGGGAGTGGTTGGGAGTGGGGAGGAGGGGGTCAACTTGAGAAAAAAAAAGGGGACATCTGCAGTACTTTCAACAATAAAGGTAAATTTTAAAAAATGAATAGGTACTGAAGGGTACCCTTTTAGAGTCCTAGAGAATAAAGTAATAAGTAAGTTTTAATTTCTAGAATCTTAATAATATGCTGACTATTTTATCATAAGATGTTTGAGTCTTAACTTTAAGCACTTAAATGTGTGTTTTTTTTTGTAGTGATTTGTATAGGCACCAGTGTTAATTTATGTGTGATATAAGAATTTTTAAAAAATCACTGAATCATTTATTTTTCTTGAAGGGAAAGGAAAATAGTTGTAATTTAATTTGTCATGAAAATCGTGTTTCTGTAATAGGCGAAATAAATTTAATGAACTATTTAATGGGAGTTCTGTTCTCAACTGAAGCATATTTTGAGAAATGTGAGAAACCATTATTATAAATCCACACAATACTTCATTAGGACTATTTACAGAAAACACATCTTTCATCTTTAATGATGCAACATGAATAATTTAGTGTATTTTTTCTTTAACTTTCATTATTAGCTCAGAATAGTTCTGAGAAAACTTTAAGCAAATACTACCTCTTCTACTTCTTGTTGCTATAATCCTGTGTTGGAAATAACACATGAACATCTTTTTTTTTAATATATTTTTATTGATTTCAGAGAGGAAGAGAGATGAAAACATCAATGGTGAGAGATAATGATTGGCTGCTTCCTGCAGTCCACCACTGGGGCTCAAGCCCACAACCAGGTCATGTGCCCTGACAGGGAATCAAACCGTGACCTCCTGGTTCATAGGTTGATGCTCAATCACTAAGTCAGGCATAAATATCTTTCATATTTCCAGAACTGGACTCTGAGTTCAGTCTGCAGCGTCTCCTAGCTGTCTATTTTTCCTCTGGGAACAGGTTAATTTCCACTGGGTCCTCTCCCCAGGACACATGCAACAAAGTGTTAGGACTTTCTCTCTTTACTGAGTCCATTGTGGGAGCTCTGTTTTATTCTACCCAGAAATGGGGGAATGTCCCAATTCTGGTGGAGTTTTATCCCCAGAACACTCCAGCATTATTGCATAATGATGAATATCCAAAAAGCTCTTTGGCTTCTGCATGTGATCCACTGCCATCCACCCCTGGTTATTTAGGAGCTAAAACCTAATCCATGAAGGTAAGTGGGGGCAGGCATTAAACTATCTACTTCATTTTCCTCTTTTTCACAAAGCATTACCCCTTCCCTTCAGCAAAACAGTATCAAATACATACCAGGGGCAGATGGGAACAATTTGCAAACCCCATTACCCCATACCTTTTTGGATTTGCACCTTACAGAATCATATGGCCACATACAAATGTATACTCATTGGAGGAGAGTAAGAAAGTTATAATAAACTATTTGGTTAGTATATCCTTCTCTTAACATATGGTAATTAGGAATGTGTTATATTTACCATGTAATTTGGTCCATAATTAGATTTAGTATTTAATCTTTCTTGATAATATCCATTTTTCATCTTTCTAATTCTTTCCAATGGGACAATCTGAAATTTGGCAAACAACTGGTGTGGTGAAGTACCTTGGCAATAGGCAGCTTTCTATAATAAACTAGAGGCCCGGTGCAGGAAATGTGTGCATGGGTATGGTCCCTAGGCCTGGCCTGTGATCAGGGCCATCTTCCCCAGCTGCCAGCAGTGGACCCTGCCTCCTGCCGCCTCCCCCCCCCCCATTCCCCATTCCCTTTGGGCGATCAGAGCCTGCTGGCCGGGGGGAGGGACTGAGAGGTTGGCCGTTCCTGCCCACTTACCAGCCCCACCCCCCTGCCACCAGTTGGCCTCTGTGTGTGGGGCAACTGGTAGGGCGGGGGCCTTGGCCTGGCGCTGCCAATGTCTGCTGCCCGCATCCGCTGCCACCCACCTCTGGTTCCCTGTTCTCCATCTAGTGAGAGGTTGGCTGGCAGGCCCAATTGGGTGATTGGGACCTGAAGGCTGGGGCAGCTCCTGTGTTGAGCATCTGCCTACTGGTGATAGTGCACATCATAGCGTTCAGTTGTTCTGCCGTCCAGTCGATTTGCATATTACACTTTTAGATAGATAGATAGATAGATAGATAGATAGATAGATAGATAGATAGATAGATAGTTTACCTCTAAAATATAAATCTACATTTTTCAAGATGATATTTTTACTGAACGTGACAAATCCAATTCCTCAGTTCTAGTTTGACACAGTTTCATGTAAGAAGCTCCAGTCAATTATTGTTCCCCCTAATTTCTGTCTTTGACAGGGGCATCTCACATACTTGTGGAAAGAATTGAACATTCAAATTCTGGGACAGAGAGGGATGGAGCTGGGTCTTAGGAACAATTAGTAGGCAGGGCTCAAGCATAATAGTGCACTATTTATTTCCTATCTACCCTATCTACTTTCCCCAGTGTATTTCATCTCCATAATCTCCCACTATATACAATACTTCCTACACATGGCAGGAAATTAGGCTACTCACCACTCTGAGTTTAATATTTAGAACTCACACAAACGGATGGGCTCTCATGCACAATTCTATTTTTTTTAGTTAAAATCCCTCTTTTAAATTGAATTCATTGGGGTGACATTGGTTAATAAACGTATATAGGTTTCAAGTGTGCAATTCTATGATACATCATCAGTATATTGCATTGTGTGTCTACCACCCAAAGTCAAATCTCCTTCAGTCACCATATATTTCACCTCCTTTACCCCAGCCCACTTCCCTCTGATAACCACAATACTATTGTCTGTGTCTATGAGTTTCTGTTTGTTTGTTTATCATATTTATTTATTTGTTGCTGTCAGTTTTATCTTCCATGTATCAGTGAAACCATATGGTTTTTTATGTTTTTTCCTGTTTGATTTATTTCATTTAGCATGTTATTCTCAAGATCCATCCATTTTGTTGCAAATGGCAGTATTTCATCTTTTCTTATGGCTGAGTAGCAACATAGAATAAAGAGGGAAAAGCGTATTTACTAGACATTCTTATAGTTTATTATCCGTGTTTTTCAGTCCAGACCAGGACAAAACACATTTATTATGAATAAATAAACAAAATCTTCCTAGCAATGTTTCTTATAATATGCAGTAAAGTTGGGTTGTTAACACACACACACACACACACACACACACACACACACACACATACATTGTGGATTAGCTTCCTCAATAAACTATAGATTTTTTAGGCTTGTTTTGTCTAAATACTTATTTTAATAATTTTAGGGATTTTTTATAAGAATGGTTGATTTGTCAATCTGTACATAATAGCATATCAAATTCATAGAAAAATAACCTTCTATTTAAAATAAGAGAGAGAAAAAACATACTAAATAAAACATGGTGAAACATATATCATTACACAGAGAAACCCAAGACCTACATTATTCACAATGGACAGACAATTATGGATTACAGTGAGTAATTGTGCTTAGTTCACAGTTTAAAGCAATTGGTTTCAGATATGCTGCACAGAATTTTACAAGTGGACTTTGCCACATTGATTGTCATCCAGTCATTCCATCAAGTCAGTGGGAATGCAGTTTGCCTATGGAGAAGTAAGACATTATGATACAGATTTTGAGAGGAAATCAGTTAAAAATATAGCTGGCTTCTCTATGAGCAAGTCTCCCAACAGTGACATACAAAAATGTTCCGTTTTAGTAGAAAATGCAAAAAATATTGATTGTCTCTAAAGTATGTAATATGCCATTTTTGCATCAAAGCACTTTAAAACCTTTTAACACCACGGAAGTAGAAATTAAAGTACATTAAATGTGCTTTCTGTGGTATGATTTACTTCATAATATTATATTATATCTTAGATATAGAATAATTATTGCATTTCATGTACGCATTCACAAGTCTAGTAATTTTTTCTTTGAATTCCTGTCATAAATAATCACAAAGAAATTTTCCTTTTTGTGCTTGCCTGATAAAGAATAAATCATAATTTAAGATGCTTTGCTTCTAAAAGTCAAGTAATCAACAGTTTCATCTTTGTTTTGGGGAAAATTGTTAAACATTATCCAGCTACCCAGAGATAAAATTATATATATATAAACTTAAATAATCAAAACTGCTTTACATATTTAATAATATAAGTATTCTCTAAATCTCTGGTAAACCTGTGCACCTCTGAAAAATATGTTAAGAACCTTAGTAACACAAAAGAAACTGTACACATGCATACACAATCCCAAAATAACAATATTTTACATTATTGTTAATTACTTGCATATTATTTTATAATATTGGTTGTAGATTCTAAAGCAGAGTCAGAAATTTTTAATCTGACTCAATCACTTAGGATTTATATTTAGGCTCTTTTATGTTCATAAAATATGTCAAGGTGTTATGTAGTCAGTGTGAATTACAAAATTGCTGGAGACTTTAGGTGATTTTGCAAATGAGATATGCAGATATTCTCAGTCAGCAGCATTTATTAAGTTATTTTGCTGAAAACAACAAAAATGCCATTGTAATTATCTTACGTGTGCATTTTCAGATGTATGGTAAGATACCTTTTCCCTTATGTTGCAAATGCATTTAGAAAGATAAATGTTGTAGTTCTTAGCTTTTAAAATCAATGATACACTATGCCTACTGTTATTAAAGATAAATGTTATATTTCTTAATATTTTTTTTAAATCAGGGAGACACTATGCTTGTTGATATTGTGCATTTCTAATGTGCCCCACTCACTCTCATATTGCCTTATAATGTAATCTTTCTCTTACTAGGTCATTATTTATTTATTCATCAATGCATTCCTTTTTAATTAATAGAACTCCTATATGCTGAGTTCTCAGGTGCTGAGGTGGTCAATTAGGATAAAAAGTCAAACTGAAAGTTAACAATCAGGAAAAAAAAATGCCTCCAGCCATTTTTCTTCATGAAATGACACCAGGTGAAGGTCAAATGGACACAAGGCAGATGTGGAAATTATCTCACTGTCAAGGAGCCTTAATAAAACTCCTGCCTTTTTGTGGATTTGGGGGCTCAAGGAGGGGGGGAGAAGGAAAAGGGCTAGGAGTGGAAATTACTGAATCAGAAATGGCAACCTTGCCTCATCAAGACCCCAAATAAGGAGCTCTCCCTGGAGGTGGCTGGGAGCAGGAATGCAGATATGCCCATGGCTGGACTGCCATTCCTTCTAGAAGTCTGCAAAGCACTGACTGTGCACCATCCTGGTGTGGGAAGGGTGGCTCCCCGACATGAAGCCTGGAAGGTAAAGCCTTGCAGTTGCCTATGCTCAGGCAACAATTATATGAAATGTGCAGATGAGGTAAATCTATAGAAACAGAAAGATTAGTGGTTGTTTAGATCTAGGGGTGGAATGGAGAGTAACTGCTTCTGGGTATGGAGTGTCTTTTACCAAGGACTTAAATGTTTTAAGGTTAGATTTCAGCAATGGTTGCACAACCCCGTGAATCTACGAAAGAAGCAATTATTTATTTTTAATGGGTGGATTTTATGATTTATATCTTAATAAATTATATCTTAATACATATGTTTAAAATATTCAGACACTTTTTGAATGGGATATATCAGACAATGAGGACTGGGTAGAAATGACAATTTAAAATTTACCCACTGGATTCTTAAGACAATCTTTAGTTTATACAGTGTCCATTGCTTAAAGGAAACATAGCCAAGCAGAAGGTTCATTGAGTTTATTATATCACTAGAGGCCTGGTGCATGGATTTGTGCACTGGTGGGGTCCCTCAGCCTGGCCTGCAGGGTTTGGGCCAACCGGCTCTCTGACATCCCCTGAGGGGTCCTGGATTATGAGAGGGCAGTTCTTGCATGACACACCCTAGAATCAAGTTCCCTCCTCTCTGGTTCCGGGTGCATCACCTAAAAACTGCTGCTGCCAAGTGACCGCAGCTCCTGTATTTAGCATCTACCCCCTGTTGTGGTCAGTGTGTGTCATAGTTACTGGCTGGTTGGCCAGTCAACTAGGCATATATATATATATATATATATATATATACACACACATATATATATATATATATATATATATATATATATGTTTCTGGTATAAGACGTTTCCTTTCAAATATGTGGTAACTATAATATTTTCTAACCAGAGCACCAGTGCATGGATTCATCACTGGTGGGGTCCCTCAGCATGGCTTGCACCCTCTCACAATCCAGGACCCCTCAGGGGATGTCAAACTGCCAGTTTTGGCCTGATCTCCCCACAGGCCAGGCTGAGGGACCCCACTGTGCATGAATCTATGCACTGGGCCTCTAGTATCCATATAAGATCTTTGGTTAATCTCTTCCTGCCCTCTCCCTTCCCCACTTCCCTCTGAGAGTCATCAGTCTGTTCCATATTTCCATGCCTGTGAGTTGAGCGTCTGCCCCCTGGTAGTCAGTGTGCATCATAGCTACTAGTCAAATGGTTGAATGGTCAGTTAGGCTTTTACATGTATATAGACTAGAGCAGTGGTCGGCAAACTCATTAGTCAACAGAGCGGCAAACCATGGCTCATGAGCCGCATGTGGCTCACAAGCCGCAGTTTTCCAACCACTAGACCAGAGGCCCAGTGCACAAAATTTGTGCATGGAGGGGGGGGGTTCCTCATTCCAGCCTGCACCCACTCTAATTGGGGACCCCTCTCACAATCTGGGACTGTAGGCTCCTAACCACTCACCTGCCTGCCTGATTGCTCTTAACCTCTCTGCCTGCCTACCTGATGGCCCCTTACTGCCCCCATCTGCCTGATCACCCCTAATTGCTCTCCCCTGCCCGCCTAATCTCACCCCCAACTGCCCTCCTCTGCTGGCCAATTTGGTTCTGATTGGTCAGTTTCTATGCCAGTCAGCATCAAAAGCTCCACCTCCTAGGCTGCCATTGGCTCCTTACATTCACCAAGATTTGGTTCTGATTCGTCAGTTTCTATGCAAGTCAGCATCTCTGGAGGTATCAAGGGGCCTGATCAGAAAGGCGGGGCTGATCAGCAGCCTCTGTGGAGGCCTGGAGAGAAATGGAGGTGCGGCTGTTGGCCAGGCTGGGAGAGAAAGAGAGGCAAGTTCTGATCAACAGCTGCCACAGAGGCTACAGATCAGAACCTGTCCCTCTCTCTGCAGGCCTCTCTCTGGGCCTGCTCTGCAGCCCCCTAGGCAGTCAGTGCTGGGTTGGGGCGCAGGTAGCCACGGCAACCCAGCACTGACTTCCAGTCTGGTCAAGTCTTCCCTGGTAACATTCGTTCTGACCCTGGCTCTTTATTATATAGATACCACTAAAGGGGTATGATGAAGAACTTGAAATTTAGATTTTTTGTTTTCTCTTCTAACGGATTCATATCAGTTTCAGTTAAAGATTTCAGAAAAGCAGGTAGGAATACTACCTGTTTTGTAGTATAAAGCAACCCAAGTAATCTGCTCATAGAGCCAAATCCTTGAAATAATACTAACCAACTTGATGGTGTTTTAAATGAGCTAGTAATATATTTTAATTATACTTCTGAATTAATATCTAACCTTAAGATATTAGACATATTCTTTTAGAATGATTGGACCTATTGATATTATATGAAATAAAATACTAATCAATCTGATATTTGATTTTTAAGTGGCCTAAGCTTTGTAAAAACTAGATACCATCCAAGAAACAGAACAGCATTAGGCTATTTAAGTGTTTCAGTTGGAAATAAATGTAGATATAGAGTGTGAGCTCCACAGGAACAAGGAACTTTGTTTCATGCACTGCTATATCCCTGGTGTAGAACAGTAGATGCTCAGGGAGCAATTGAATGATTAGGTACTTATCAAACATTAGCTCATATATTGATTTCATGGCAGTGTGTAGAGCAGGAGAAGTCCTGTAAAGAAAAACATCTCTAATTTGGACATCTAAATGCAGTTTACAGGAGACTTATGTGACATTTAGATAAAATACTTTATAAATTCAGTATTCCATCTGATGGCATCACTGTGGTTTATTTAAATGAATAGAAAATTATAAAATATAAGAATATAGCTGATATTAAGGTATTATGTCTATGACTGTTTGAAAAGCCAAGTAAATATCTGTGAAGTATTAAAAGTGCAAAGATGCAGATAAAAAAGAAATTTTGTGCCTACATGTCCCTATATGGAGTAAACATTTAATCATCTACCTCCACCAATGACTCCCATGACAACATCATCTATGAAAGTAGACCAGAGCCCTAGCTGGTTCTGCTCAGTGGATAGAGCATCAGCCTGCAGACTGAAGGGTCCCAGGTTCGATTCCATCAAGGGCACATGCCTGGGTTGAGTGCTCCATCCCCATTAGGTGGTGTGCAGGAGGCAGCCGATCAATGATTCTCTCTCATCATTGATGTTTCTCTCTCTCCCTCTCCCTTCCTCTATGAAGTCAATAAAAATACATTTGAAAAAAAAAAACAAGAAAGTATACTAGAAAAATTTTTATTTAGACAACTAGAGGTCTGATGCATGAAATCCGTGCAAGAGTAGGCCTTCCTTCCCCTGGCTGCCAGCACCAGCTTCCCTCTGGCACCCAGGACCTGGGCTTCCTCCGGCCGCCAGCAGGCACCTGGGACCCAGGCTTCCCTTGCAGCCCTGGCTTCGTCTGGAATGTCATCCAGAAGGATGTTCAGTCTAATTAGCATATTACACTTTTATTGTTATAGATTGTACATGCTGAACAAATTAGGGTTTGTGTTTGGTCTGTGGTTATAATTACAATGAATATTGTTTCTTTATACTTTTCACTTAATAGTGTTTTAAATTAATCTTTTCAAATAAAAATAATTTGAGCATAGAGAAAGTGTCCTTAGAGTTGTAAAAATATGGCAAAACATATGGCTCAGAGACATTGAGAAATGCTCCACACAGGACGACAACCATTTAAAGCATGACCAAACCTTAGTTGTTTATAGAAGCAAACCTTAGTTTTTTTTATAGAAGCAAAATGTGATTCAAATATGCTGAAACATAGTAAAAAATTGTTTTTTTTTAATTCTTTAAAATATATTTTTATTGATTTCAGAAAGGAAGGGAGAGGGAGAGAGAGATAGAACCATCCAATCATGAGAGATAATCATTGATTGGTTGCCTCCTGCACGCCCCACACCGGAGATTGAGCTCACAACCTGGGCATGTGCCTTGAATGGAAATCAAGCTGTGACCTCTTGGTTCAGAGATTAACACTTAACCACTGAGCCACACTGGCTGGGCAGTAAAGAATTATTTATAACAAAATGAAAAGGACATTATTAAATTCATGTTGGATCATTTTTATCAGCATATTCTCATTTCTTTGCCATTTCTATAAAACACAGATTATCTGTAGAAGTGTGTTATTTTAAAACTTCAGAGTCAAATATGGAATAAGCACAAGATATACAAATGTTATGCCCAGATTTCAAGATCCCCAAAGACCACCAGGGAGCCGAGTCTGATGCAAAAACAAAGAGCCTTTATTCCAGCTCGAGCTCGGTCTCTCCGCCTCTACCGATGCAGTGGCAGGATGCAAAAGAGCCCCGAGTTCCAGTAGCACAGCAGTTTTATAGGGCTTGGGGTTGGGTGGTGGGAGATGCTTGGACCACTGAGTGGGCCACTCCCGATTGGTTGGGTGAGGGCTAGAGTCCAATGACACAGAGACAGGGCGCAGCTAGGGTCTGCTTACACAAAGACAGGATGCGGTCAGCATACTTTTGGCCTTGGGTTAACTCCCCTTGCATTCCTCTTGGCTGAATTAAGGGTGAGCTGAGTAACTGACACATTCTGTGCTTTTTCTTGGGAAAGAGATTATGTCAGGGACATAGTTACACAAGATGGAAGACACAGTATGAAATGGGGTCAGTCCTGCTCTGCCCCTTCACAAACTCAACACATTTTAAAGGACCCACAATTTTTTTTACTTGACATAAATGGATTCCTTTTCTCCAACTTTGTATGCTTTCATCAAATTTAAGTACATCCCTTTGATGAGAGCAATTCCAAATGGGATTTTTGGATTTAACATCAGCTGAAGTAATTGTCTTTTACATTTTTGGTAGGCCTTTCTACCTAAACTCTTTTAGTTCATATATGCATTGACATTTACTGTTTTATTTACAAGTGTTTCTCAAGTTTCTCTCCTGGGCTTTCTATTCTAACTCTTCCTGCTTAGCAATTTCATGACTTTAAATGGCACCTTATCTAGAAAATTGTTAGGCCTGTATATTCACCTTAATATTTTTTTATCAGTGTCTATTCATGCATGGCTACTAGATTTTTTTCATATGGAGGACACCTCAAATTGAATATATCCCAAATTTTCGCCCTAACATTTGCTACTATCTTCCACAATTTTACTAGTGATATAGTACATTTTCAATCCTCTGGGTATAGGATATAATTTGATTGCTCATTCTTTCTACCCTCCTTATATTCACCCAATTCAATTAATTGTCATCTTGTTGAGTTTTGCTAGTCTTTTTCTTATTTTGTTTTCTATTTTCTGTGACCACCATTCTACTTTATGCTCTTATCATCATTATCAGGTTACACCGAACAACTTCTGACTGGCTCTCCCATTTTTATTTCCACCCAATTCCACCGCATGTTTTTCATTCTGCCTTTTTTATGCTCCTGTCTTTTCCTATGCCCAGTTCCCAACTCCCTGATCAAGGGTCAACCAACCTTCTAATTTTTCTATGTGGAAGCCAATTTTTCCTTTCATTGAATTCTTGTAGCACTTACTTTGTACTTCCGTTATGACATATCATTGTTGTTTTTTATTCTAACAGTTTATGTACATCCCCTTTTTCTTTCACAGCAGTGTACATTTCCTGAAAGAAGTATTTATGTCTGGTTCACTTTGTATCCTCATACGTTTCACAAGTTATAGGCTAAACCATTGTGTTTAGTATAAATAACTGAATTTATTCCATCCCTGATTATACATTGATTTATATTTTAATAAAATTTAGTTTATGACAGTCTATTAATATTATATCTAATGGCTAATTTAAAACATTTTTATGTTTCCCTAGTTTCTTGAATATTCATCTTTGTCAATTTTGTTAAATCGAAAGTGATTTTCTTTGATAGAATCCTCTATAAATTCTAAATGTTTGATGATTGCTGAGATGAGAACCTAAAGTGTTGTCTTGTCCTGTCTACTTATACAAGAAGAATATTTTTTTGATCTGCAACAGTGGTCTCTCTGAACAATCTGCCCCAATTGCTTTACTTTGTTGTTGTATTTTTAGATATATTTTTATTGATTTCAAAGAGGAAGGGAGAGAGAGAGATAGAAACATTAATGATGAGAGAGAATCATTGATCAGCTGCCTCCTGCACACCCCCAACTGGGGCTTGGGCCCGCAACCCAGGCATGTGCCCTTGAGCGGAATCAAACCCAGGACCCTTCAGTCCTCAGGCCAATGCTCTATCCACTGAGCCTAACCAGCTCTATGAATCTCCACTGACCAAGAAAGGGATTCATTCCCCAAATCAGGAATATGATGGAAATGGAAATAGTGTTCCAATAGTATCAACATGAGGGCAAGAGGGATTTTAGGATCAGGAAATGAGGGAGTTCAAGTCCAGTTGTGTCATATGAAAGAGGGAAAATGAGATGAGCCCTCAGCAGAGACCATCACAGATTCTTCACAAGTGGCCCTCGTGGTCACACTGCCTCTCATCGCAAAGCAGATGTAACCCTAGTGCCCCTGCAAAGAGAAGTAAGTGTAGTGAAACCTCTCCTATTTGAGAAGGAACAGAGTTGCTGGAATTAGTTTATAAACATTTGACCAGAAAAGTGAAAGGTGTAAAAAAAAAAAAGGGGGGTTTGGTTTTCATACATACATTGATGAAATATTGTTAATCACGAAAAAATAGTGAAATGGGAGATCATAGATAAGATATTCTGGGGTATCCAATACTTAGAGAATGAATTTGTGAATTTTGAAATATGTATACCAAATATTACTTGAAAAATTTTCACCCAATTTTAAACTGTTCTTGGGGTTTCTGTGTTAAAAATGTCTCCAAAATATTTTTTCTAAATATCACTATTTTTATAAGCCTTGCTTTGTCACAAATTATGTTTTGTTGCTTTAAAAATACATTGAAATGTGTTATTTTGGTTAATTTTACTCAACACAATCCAAATATCTGCTTTTAGAAAAACATCTAAAATCTGATTAAATTGCTTATAAGACTTTTTAAATGTAAAAGTTACTATAAAACTTAAGCCTAAGTGGATTTGACATACAGATTTAGTTTTCTTAATACACATGTGGACAAAATACTTTCAAATCACTTGACAATGTCTAACATGCTGAAAACACAATGGTCTTCATTCTGAGACAGGCTAAGCTTCTCTTAAACGAATGGAATGTTCTTCAGTTATTCTTTTAAGCCTTGTCTAGACAAGTTTAAAGTTTCTCTTGAGGCACTGTCCAGAGCTCTCCACTCTGCCTGTGCCCTTCAATGCCAGCATGCCGTGGGAACTTGGGAGGCAGGAGCTCTGCTCTGTGTGTGCTTGAAGAACCCAGCCCTACATAATAAGCCAGATCCTAACAGAAGTTTGGGGAGCCATGCTTTTCCTTGGTGTGTGCTCCCTTGAGGCATCAAGCTCCCTCCCTTTCTCCTTTCCCTATACCTTGTTGTCTGCCAACCTCTTCTTTTGAATCTGTTTTACTTCTTCTCTTAATTTTTATCTTGGGGGTGAAGTGAGGGTGGCAGGGGGGAAGCAGAAGGGCAAGAACTCCTTACCATTGACAACTGTATTAAGCCTTAAGAATCTGAGAAATTCCTGAGTTACTAAATTATGGTTAAATGTTGAAGACACTCCTGTGTAGTGTATGAGTTGTTTTCTGTGTTTAAAAGAGATTTGTTTCAAAGATAAGATTTGAACCAACTGTTGTCTGTGAACTGAGAAATCACCTGTCAGGGATTATGTCAATTGCTTTGTTTGAAGGGGGACTGAGTATAGGATTAAAGCAGATGAGAAAAAAATCTCTGGTTAAAACAACTTTTGTATCAGCTCTTCAAAGTTTATCTTAAAATAAATTTCCAAAAACTAAGCAAAGCATCAAAAATATGTAAACCACTGCATGATTACTTTTGATGTTTTAAAATCTCAAATAGAGGAGAGAATCCAAGATGGCGGCGTAGGTAAACACCTAAACTGCTGCCTCCCACAACAATTTAAACTGCAACTAAAAGACAAAATGTCTATCTCCCAGAACCACGGGAAAGCTGGCTGAGTGGAAGTTCTACAACTAGAAGGAAAGAGAAAAGAGCATT
This sequence comes from Corynorhinus townsendii, assembly GCA_026230045.1. Taxonomy (NCBI): domain Eukaryota; kingdom Metazoa; phylum Chordata; class Mammalia; order Chiroptera; family Vespertilionidae; genus Corynorhinus; species Corynorhinus townsendii. The sequence goes on from JAPDVU010000004.1 coordinate 74,844,284, forward strand.
GAGACGTGCACGAGCGCTGAAAAGCTGAGGTACAGAGGCGCGTGATCTGGGCTGGCGGAGGGCGACTGGGTGCGTTGCTTTTTTCAACCGAACGGAGACAAGCCCCCGATTACTCTGAAATCCAGTCTCTGGGGAGACGCGGGGGACCCAAACCCCTACGGGGAGAAGCTGGACTGTCTGCCAGCGAGCGTGGCTTGCTTGCAGAGCTGCACGCAGGAATAATTGTTTACGGCACTGGGGCACGGGACTCCAGGACACCTTCAGGGACACAGAGCCAGCCAGCTAGCAGCCATTGCTGTTTGCCACGCCCTAACCTAGTGACGCCCTGAGACCCCGCCCCGCACAACCTACAAACCCACCCAAGCTCCAAGCAGCCGAGTTAGCATAAGAAAAGCCTGCCCTATCGCAGCTTAACCTAGAAAACTTGCAGCCTGGGTCAGACAGCTCCAAAACCTCCAAACCCCAAGCAAAGAGGAGAAAACTGCAGCTCTCACTGTAGCTCCTGCTGAATGGCCTCAGACAGTAGTTGACCTGCACCCCATTGGAGATCCAGAAGCCAGTGTACCTAGTGGTCAGTGTGAGACACCAGATTTCAACTCCTCACATCCATAAGTGACACATTCAAGAGGCAGACTCAGTGAGCACCAAAGCCCCACTGAAACAAGTCCTGCCCCATAAGCGTGTCTTCAGTGCAGCAGTTCTTCCATTATAGACACAGGGAGTGCTCACAGCTAATTGCCCTGGAGGTCAATTCCTCCCAGCGTACTAACAGCAATTCAGGCTTAACTACACCAAGACTTTGCACTCAGCCCACAAAGGGGTGTACCAAGAGCATCCACATCAGGTGATTGGGGAGGCTGAGCTACTGCCCCCTATAGGTCACCTACCACACAAAGCCACTCTATCAACACAGGGAAGCAGCCAAAATGGGGAGACAAAGAAACATGTCACGAATGAAAGAAACGGAGGAAAGCAAACTACTTGATGACATAGAGTTCAGAACCACATTTATAAGGTTACTCAAGAATCTTCTTAAAACCGCTGAGAAACTTGATGAGACCTTCAAGGAGCTTAATGAGAATGCCAAAAAAATGGAAAAGGATCAGTCAGAAATAAAGCATACACTGTCTGAAATAAAGAATATACAGAAACTCAACTGTAGATCAACATACCCCAAGAATCAAACCAAAGATCTGAAATATGTGGAAACAAAAAACATCCAACCAGAAAAACAAAAAGAAAAAAGAATCCAAAAATATGAAGATAGTGTAAGGAGCCTCTGGGACAACTTCAAGCGAAACAACATCCGAATTTTTGGGGTGCCAGAAGAAGGGAGAGAGCAAAATATTGAAAACCTATTAGAAGAAATAATGACAGAAAACTTTCCCTACCTGGTGAAAGAAATAGACTTACAAGTTCAGGAAGCGCACAGAACCCCATACAAGAGGAACCCAAAGAGGACCACACCAAGACACATCATAATTAAAATGCCAAGGGCAAAAGACAAAGAGAGAATATTAAAAGCAGCAAGAGAAAAACAGTTAATTACCTACAAGGGAGTACCCATACGACTGTCAGCTGATTTCTCAACAGAAACTATGCAGGCCAGAAGGGAGTGGCAAGAAATATTCAAAGTGATGAACAGCAAGAACCTACAACCAAGATTACTCTACCCAGCAAAGCTATCATTCAGAGTCGAAGGTCAGATAAAGAGCTTCACAGACAAGAAAAAGCTAAAGGAGTTCATCACCACCAAACCAGGATTACATGAAATGCTGAAGGGTAACCTTTAAGAAGAGGAAGAAGAAGAAAAAGGTAAATATAAAAATTATGAACAACAAAATGACATCAAATACATACCTACCAACAAGTGAATCTAAAAATCAAGTGAATGAAAAATCTGAAGAACAGAATGGACTGGTGAATATAATAGAATCAGGGACATAGAAAGGGAGTGGACTGACGATTCTCAGGGGAAGCAGGTGGGAGGGGTGCGGGAAGAGATTGGACAAAAATCTTACTCCTATGGATGAAGACAGTGGCGGGGGGTAAGGGCCTGGTGTGGGGTGGGGAATCAGGTGGAGGGGAGCTATGGGGAAAAATAAAAGAGGAACACCTGTAATAATCTGAACAATAAAGATTTATTAAAAAAATATATAAAATAAAATCTCAAATAGAAATCATCTCCAATCCTTCCTGAACAAAAAAAGGTGTTCTGAACCATTCCTCATTGTTGGTTCCAAAAACTCCAGATATTAGAAAAAAATTAGTTAAGCAAACTTAAACTATGATAAACACATACTTATTAGCAAAAGCAATGGTAGATTGTATACTAGTATTCATAAATTTTGAAAACACATTAAAAGAAGGATGGCTTGCTAAAAATAAGTTATATACTCATAAAAATACTTTCTGTCAGTTTATACAAGTGAATCTCTATGCAGCATCTTTATTTATTTGGATGTTTCTGTTCTATTTCAAAAGGTAGTGTGAAAAAATTAAAGAGGAGATCTCACAGCTTCAAGACAATTGTTTTCAATTTGGTTATTGATAATAAACAAAGCTACTATGTTGAAATAGAAGTTTTAAGAAATGTGTCATAATAATCAAGACAGAACACAAAAACTTCTGAGAGTAGCGACCATGTATATGTTTTGTCAACAACCTGTCCTCAGCCAGAAATGAGTGAAATGCTACCTCTTCCTTTCAGAGTCATAGTTACCAGTAGAAACATCACTTAACATCACTTTGCCTGCTTTGGTATTTTTGCATTCGGTGGTTTGTTACCATCAGTAAAGGGGCAAGAAGCTTCTGTAACAGAGTACTAAAGAGAAATTCAGTAAAATTGTACTCAAATGGAATTGCTCTCTTTGATTTTTTTAAAAAAAATATGCAATATTGAATGCATTCAAAGAATATATGTGATTTTCATGTAGAGCGTAAAGCAGTTTTACTCTAAAGCAAAGTAAAACTAATACTCATGAATCCCTAAGATAAACTGAAGTCTAAATGTTGCCTATTACTTTGATACCGTCTTTATAGTAGTCCACTTGATCCCATTCCCTACTTTTCTTTCCCAGAGGTATGAAGGTGTTGACTTTTGTGTTAATTACCACTGTTAATTGAGGATTAGACTTACTACTTAGTCATATATTCACAAGTAAAATTGTATTTAATTTTTTTTGCTTTTGTGTTTTATAAAAATAGTGTCATATGTCGACAGTTTGAATTTTTCATTCAAAATTTTATTTCTAGGATTTGTTAATGATATTTTATAGTTATCAGTAATTTGTCACTGTATACTGTTCTACTATGATATTTCACAATTTACTTATTTATTGTACCGGTCATGGTTTTCTCAAGAAAACAATCCACTCTATATCCAATAGTTATAATATATAATTCAAGACTAACATGACTTTTGAAAGAGCAGGGGGGTGGGACTTTAATAAAGTTACCACCTATGGGCAGTATAGATCTGAGCCTGAAACCTGCCAGCACCAACATCTGGGAGGTTATGGAGAGGTCTGTGGGGCTCCTCTATCCACACAGTGGGAGATCATGTAGAGGTCAGTAAAGCAGTCTGGCCACCAGGGCTTGCCAAGGAAAATGGAATACAATTGTCCATCTTCCGATTCTCATGCAACCTTAAGTTATAGACAGAATCCAACACAAAAGGAAGAATATGTGGAAAAAAATCTGGGAATTGTTTTTGAGACATAAACAAGTGTTGGTATGGTATCCATTTGACAGCACACCATTCTTGAATTGATGGACATTTCCCCCCAATTATTTTTGTACTTCAAGTATTGAGACTTTGAATATTCTTGTACATGTGCTAACATTTCTCTAGAGATTTTACTAGGTTTACTGCATTCACATAGGGTTAATGCATTTACAGATTTATAAGACATTGTCAAAATGGTTGTATCTATTTATATTCCTACAAGCAGGGTCTACCAGTCTCCATGGATCCACATTCTGGCCATTGTTTGCTTTCTGATTTCTTCATTTCTGCCATCATAGTATATGTAAAATGATATTTCATTGTGGTCTTAAATTGATTTTTGTTTAAATCCTAATGAGGTTGAAGTTTTCATAACTTTTTTCTTTTGCCATTCTGCTCTTTCGTAAATGACATTTTTATAATTTTATCTACATATAATGTCTTTTCCTTATGGTTTTTTACGTATTTTTGTAAACTAATGCTATATTAGTAAAATGTAATAGAAATAGCTTCCAACTTTGTAACATATTTTAACCTACTTTGTAGTGTATTTTAATGAATGGATATTCTTCATTTTAACTGAACTTTTGCAGTTAGGAGATTTTAATGTCTTATTTTAGAACTGTTAGGAATTATTTCCCTCTATTTTCATCTTAGTCTATAACTCATCTATATATATTTTTCATTATAGTTAAGGAAATATTTTTATTTTTCTTACTATGTATAGTCAGTTGTGCTATGTGTTTAATAGGTCCTTCTTTTCTGGGCATATTCAGTTTCTTATTATTGCTGTAACAGTCACCACCAACTTAGTGGCTTAAAACACAACACACTTATTATCTTACAGTTACAGGGATCAGAAGTCTGAAATGGTTATGATGGGCTAAAGTCGGGTGTTGGTAAGGCCGCATTCCTCTGGAGGCTCCAGGGGAGCATCTGTTCCTTGACTTTTTTCAGTTTCTAGAAGCTGCCCTTGTTCTTTGGCTCAGGGCTGGGCCCCTCCAAAATAGAATTGTGTCACTGTAACCTCTGACTCTGCTGTCTCCTTCTTAAATTTATGTGGGGGTTGCCACACCTGGGTCATCCAGGATAATCTCTTCATCTCAGAACTCCTAATTTAATCACAATCACAGCATCCCTTTTGCAAGCTAACATATTTACAGATCCTGGATATTAGGACATGGCTATCAGTAGAGGGCCATTGTTCTGCTTCAGTGGCCAGTAATGTCACCTGTATTATATAGAACTTTAACATCAGCAGAAGTCCGTTTCTGCATTCCACTGTTCTGTTGTCTGTCTCTGCCCTAGGTCTAGGACTACACTTATCACGCTTTCATAACTGACACAATTTATAATGAATCCTTGTATGTGATGGGAATAGCCTTAACTTATCCTTCTGCTTTGGAATGTTTTGGCTATTCTTGGACTTTCACCTTTTCATATACATTTTAGAATAAGTTGATCGATAAATTGATTAAAATCCTATTGTGTTTGTAATTAGAATTGCTTTGAATTTATAGGTGTAATTGAGAATACCAGAAATCTATGTAAATAGTGAGGTTTCCATGTCATGAGCATGATCTATCTCAATTTATTTATATTCATTAGATGGCTTTATTAATGTACTTTCTATATTTTAGATAATCTCCATAGAGGGTGTGAACATACATAGTTAAATTTATTCTTAAGAAGTCTATTTTCACTTTTTACTGCTGTCCTAGATAACATCCTTAATTTTTTTGCTAGGGATATGTTCTGGTATACACTTGAATTTTTTATATTGACATTGTATAAAACACCTTGCTAAACTACTTGACTAATTCTGTAATTACTTAAAGCTTTTCATGTACTTAATTATATAAACCATAAATGGTACTTGTTTTTTTACTTCCAAACACTAATAACATTTACTTTATTCCAGGATTTGAACTATCACCTATGAGTAGAACACCAAGAAGATGAATCTTTACTTTGTTTCTGATAATATTTTACTAATTAAGTATACTATTCTTACTGATTTTCAGTAGAAACCTTTTTTTTGGGTAAAGGAAACTTTTGCTCATTTTGAAAATAATGTTTTTTATAATGATTGAATTTTATTAAAGTATTTTTCTGTTCAAATAAAATGTTAACCTTTTTTCCATTAATTTGTTAATGAGGAAATTGCAATAGGGGTTTATAAATCTTAAACTACCTGTGTACCTACCTATGATAAAGACAACTCCAACATCATGTTTTTGTGTGTGTGTGTTTTGTTTTGTTGTTTTTTTTTTTTTGTGTGTATACAATAGGCCTTGGTTATGCTACTGTTTTGTTGAATAGGTTTTGTTTCATGAGTGGATTTGGTCTATAAATTCCCTTTTCTGATTTGGTCTTGGTATCAAGGTTATGCTGGCCTCCTGAAGTGAGTTGGGGCAATTTCCCTACCTCTGTCTCTGAAATAGCCTATATAGATTGGAATAATGTATTTCCTAAAGGTCTAGTGATATTCCTTTATACAACTGTTTGGGACTAGTATTTCATGTAGGACATTTCATTATGATATATATTGAAAATATTTATATGAGCTTTCAACTTTCTAATTTGTTTTCTCTCCATTGTTAATTGAGGTACTGTTTACATACAGAGAAATGCACAAGTGATATGTGTGGAGCTTGATGAGATTTTGACAAAAATGTACTATACCTTCAATGAAACAGAGAAGTTTCATCACCTCAGACATTTCCTTCATGCTACTTTCCAGCCAGTTCAACCCCAACTTCAGTTCTCAATGGGCAGCCACTCTTACGAATTCTCACAATGTGTATTATTTTTGCCTCTAAAATTTTGTATTAATGGAATATAACATGAGATACTCTTCCATATCTGGCTCTTTCATTGAACATAAATGTCGGTGACATGTTACATTCATGCTTTGTATCAATCAGTGACTACTTCTTTTCTGTTTGTTCATTAACTCATTGATCTAATTTTCTTGGATGGGCATTGGTTTATTAATTTGAAAAGGATAGTGAATAAAATGTCATATATATTCTTGTGCAAGTCATTTTGTGAACATATGCATTTATTTCTCTTCGTTAAATACTTACATATAGAATTACTGGGTCATAGTGGAGCTTTCTGTTTAAATTAATAAATAACTGCCAACTTCTTTCCAAAGTAGTTAGTTGTGTCATTTTTAACTGCCAACAGTGATTGCTCCAGGAGTTCCACATTCTCATCAACATTTGGTCTTTTTTTTGTTTTTGTTTTTTGTTCCAGCAATTCTGATGTGCATGTTTCTGTTCACTTATCAACTTGTTGGAATTCTTTATAGATTCTAGATACTAATCATTTTTCATATGTATGCACGGGGAGTGTTTTCTCTCCATCTGTGGCTTGTCTATTTAACTTTTTAATGGTTTTTGGATCAGCAAAAGTTGTAGTGAGTGCTCTTTGATTTCCAGTTAGGTAACATTTCCCAGCTTAAGTTTGCAATGACATTCTTGTATGCTTTCTCCCTAGAATCTTTATAATTTTGGCTTTTATGTTTAGATCTATGATAGATCTCAAAATAAGATTTGCCTAGATGTGAAGTGAGGCATACATTTTTGTTTTTGTTTTTTGCATCTGAATATCCAATTGTTGTAGCACCAATTGCCTTGGCACCTCTGTTGAAAATCAGTTGACCATTTACGTGTGGTCTGTCTGAACTTTATACTGTTCAATTTATCTATTTGCCTATAGGCACACAGTCCATACTCCAGTACAGTATTGAATAAATGTGGTGAGAGCAGACATCCTTCCTCCCTCCCCCCCTTTTTTTATCCTGAAAGTAGTGGAAATGCATTATTTTCTCACCATCAAGTATATTTCTTACTGTGGAAAATTTTTGATTTAGAAGGCACTTAGCTAATTTTATTTATCTTGTCCTTCATGCCCCAACTTATTTTTGAAACATTTTAAGCCTTCTGTATTTTTTAAATCAGTTACTGCTTATCCTAGTGATTTGGTTTGATAATATTCCTTTTACTAGATAACAGCATACTCTGATAAGTGCTATTAGTTCACTTGTTTTTAACCATGTTTCAGGATGAATAAACAAATTGGATAGACCACCCCGAGACTGTTCCACTTAGAAAAACTGTTTTGTATATATATGTTCTATCTGCAGTGTTTAAAGTTTTCTTTATGCATCCAAATCCTTTATTTTCTGATCCTAAAATCAACTTTTTTAACATAGAGAATGTAAGACTGAAGAACATTTGAATCTCTTTTTCTATCCATCATGAAATTTGCTATAGAATATAGAGGACAATGCTTAACAAACATTAATATCAAGTTTTGTTTTAAACATCAATTTTAAAGATTAACTTTTGAAATTTTGAAAGTGCATAGACATGTTAAAATCATTTATTTCAAAGATGTTTAGTAAAAAATGCCTTTAGAAACTTTTTAAATCATAGTGCTTCTCCCTACTTTCTTAAATAAGTGATTTATTTATTTGATATAGTAAATGATAAGATTAGCATATTACTAATTTGGCATTCATTTAGGAAAGGGCATCCCTTTTAAAATAGATGCCAGATTAGAGGTCTGAAATAGATTTTTTTGTGTGTGCATTTATATGTGTGTTTGTGTGTGTGTGTGGTGTGTGGTGTATATGTGTATAACATAACTCTCTTCTCAACGGTGAAGTTTGAAATACATATAACCCCTTAATTATTCTTGGTGCAGATACTTCTTCTTCTATGCCTTAAACCACCATTCTATTGATTTTGTTTCCTAGTTCAATTTTGTGGGGAAATTGCTTGGACCAAGAGGAAACTCCCTGAAGAGGCTACAGGAAGAAACAGGTGCTAAAATGTCTATCCTGGGCAAAGGATCAATGAGAGACAAAGCAAAGGTACTGAACTTTAAATTTGATATTTAACACATACAGGAGGTTACCTGTGCCACTAATGAGCAGATTTACAAACACATCTCAGTGGTTCTCCCATCATTTCCTATGAGTTTCACCTTCTGGTGCCACTCTGTTGCCTTTCAGATATGTCCTCTATTTACATAAAAACAAATTATCAGCCCTTTTTTTCAGAATATGTAATTCTGTATTTTTATTCTTTCCAATCCTTAATGTAGGTTACAATCAATTTTTTCTTTTACTTTTTGGGCATCTTCTGTGGGATGTTTCTATATGTGTATGCTTATTTTCTTTAATTCCCTGATCAGATCCCTTTTCTTTCTTCCACTGTGTTACCTAATCACATTCATTTTATCTCTCTGCTTTATTTCATTTTGATCTTTTTATCTGAGGCAATTTTATATACTTATCTCCCAATCTAAGAGAGTTCCACTTTTAAAAAAAATGTTTCAATGATACGAAACAACTTACCTGACCCTACAAGAACAATAACCTAAGAAACATATCAACTTTGATGTCTGAAATGGTTTATTGCACATCCGAACTTTGTCATTTCTCCATTTTATAAATGGATAGTAATAGTCCGTGTGTTAGATTTCAACACTTTGGAAAAGAAATATTTCTAGGGATGTATTCCTAAAGGATCATTTAAAATTCATTGAGAAGTGGTGGATGTTTTATGATATTATCATTTGACTAAGCCATACTTTTCTAATTTGTTATGTTATGGAAAATAAAATGTTCACATATTTTTTTGACTATGGGTATTACTTAGACAACTGCTTAGGAATTGTGTCTTCTAAATATTAATGGAACATCTTAAATGAAGGACTTTACAATGATAAATATCTTAAATGAAGGAATTTATAATGACAAATATCATTGCATACATAACTTTTTTACCTTAATTGTAATAATTCTATATTTTGATCAATGACAGACAAAGCGAAGTTTGAGGCAGACTCTCCAAATGAGTGCTGTGTTTGAAAGGATCCATAGTCCATTCCATAAATTTCAAAAGGGATGCTTCTCACTAGTTTCTTATTTTAACTAACTTTTGATTACTCTATACAGTATGTAATTGCAAAATAACTACATTCTTGGCAATTTTGCCTGTAGTTCCTCTGAGTACATGTAGAAGAAATAATAAAAGTATTTAAGAAGTGGTAACCCCAGTTATAAGCTTTTACCCTCCTCCAAAAACCTATTTAGATTTTTCTATAGATGAGGACAGAATGACCCATAATCTATATCTGTTTGTTGTATATTCTTTGATATTTTTTGTTATATTTTCTCAATATAGCTCACATTCTTACAATATAAACTTGGTACTGTGTGTTTTCGATCTTTAACAAATTCTTCAAGTTTAGATCAGATATCATCTCCCCAGTAGGGCTTTCGTGAACAACTATAACAGGCTAATTACTCTATTTTCATGTCATACATTTTACTGACATTTTCTGTTTTTCTACTTGAACTATAAGCTTCCACTGGCCAAGGAAATGTCCCAGTCATTTTTGCCAACCCAGAGGTTTTCATGCAGATGGATGTATATTTTTTATTCACATATCTTTTACGTATATACTTGGACATTTTTTCTGTTCATAAAGTTTTAAATTGGATGCCTTTTCCCTCTGATCATATTAGCTACTGGCATGAATATTTAAAAGTTTAGCATGAAGCAAATATACTTCTATTAAATTTCTATTAAGTTTAAATTACAGATATTACCCGTTATTTAAGGTCCTGTTTCGCATTGATTATTTTTTGGTGATTCATCATGTTTGGCTATGCTTTGTGTATTTTTATTGTTCTTTTACAAAATAAAAACATTTAATGATAACAGTAACAATAATAATAATGTATTACACTATAAAATACATTTCTTTAGAATATAAATAAGACCTTAACTGCAAAGGGCGTTGGACACATAGATGAAATAAAAGTACACACATGGGTACATAAAAGTTTACCTTAGTAAACACTTTAAAATAAAATAAAATAAATCATTGGTAAATTTTAGATTACTATGCTGATATTTGCTTCTCTGCAACATGGCCTGAACAGGCAGGAATATTTTATATAATTTTCTTTTTCTAACATATACGTAAAACTCAATGGATTTTGCACTGGAAGTGTGTATGTGTTTATGAATATACACAACCACACAGGCATATATTTATGCATTAATTGAAGTAGTTACTAGACATAGTGTGTGCCATTCACCATTCTAGTTGAGAGGTAAAATGAAACAAAAATGGTTTTCATCTTGCAGCTTACATTCCAGTGGGAGAAGTGGGAGAAGCAGACAGTAAACAAGTGAATAAGCACATTTTATAATTTCACACATTGATCATTATGGACTCTTACACTGTGTGTGTGTGTGTGTGTGTGTGTGTAGGGGAGGGGAGGGCCCTCAGCCTGGCCTGCACCCTCTTGCAGCCTGGGACCCCTCAGGGGATGTCCCACTGCTGGAGGGGCACTGGCCTAAGCAGGCAGGCAGACATCCCCTGAGGGTTCCTTAGCGCTGACTCAGAGGCAAGAGATGCTCCTGCCACCACCACTGAGTTCACTAGCTGTCTAGCTGTGAGCCCTCTGGCTGAGCTGCGCTCTCCCTGTGGGAGCACACTGACCACCAGGGGGCAGCTCCTGTGTTGAGTGTCTGCCCCCTGGTGGTCAGTGCACATCAAAGCGACTGGTTGTTCCACCATTCGATTGATTTGCATATTAGCCTTTTATGATATAGGATTAAAATAAAGCAGAGGATGGGAAAAGAGGTCACTGTGGTGGAAACCATATTTTGATAAATGATCAGGTAGGACTCTGAATAATGAAAAGGAACCAACCATAGAAAAATCAGAAATGAGAGACAGAATTCCAGGTGCAAAGATTCTAAGGGAGAATCTGTATTTCCATCTGTAACCACATCTGTGTAACTATTATGACAATTGTAGTCATATCTTTGTTTATAACTATGTTTATTCCCATTTAGCTTCCACCTTATTTCTTTGCTCACCTTTATAGCAAAACTCATTGAAAGGGTTATTTACAATCCGTTAATGCTCATCCATTCTTTGTTGTTTTTTCCTCAGTCCTTGTGACTGGCTCCTCTTCCTCTTCCGGCCCTGCAAGCCCAGGGCCTAGTCTTCAGACTTCTTTCTTCCCTTTTGTGATCTCATACCATTATGTGTATGCATGTATGTATGTAAGAATCTGTATGTATATGTATGTATATGAGTGGGATACATATATATTATATATTTAAATATATATATAACATTATATATTTACCCATATATAAAGTAAATATAAATACCACATAGAGAGAGGGAGAATAAACCAAGATATTAAAAGTGAGAGCTAGAAAGATTTAGAGAAATATCTTTGCCAACTTTTAGGGCCTCAATGAACACAATATAAATCATGTAAGTCTTGAGATTAAATGGTACCTCCTCTTTTGTTTTTTGTTTGTTCAAAGGCAACACTCATTGAAAAAGGAAATGAAAACAGCTTGTATAAATTGAATGGTGCTTGGTAGCTCAAGCCTACATAAGTTATTGGTGTTTGCTTGACGATTATATCACCAGGCATTAAGGAGCTCAATACACACTGCTAGTCTGTTTTTCAGAATTGTATTAAATAAATACATATCCATCCATCCATCCATACATAAAGAAATGCCTCACTGAAGCATACCAGGTGCTCCTTGTGCCCCTGCAGGCAAAGTCTGGGTCAGCAGCCTGCACTGAAGCCCCATAGTCAGATACCTTTGCAGACTAACTGGATTAATAGCCTTGCTTATAATTACTGCCTCAGCTCACCTTTCTAGAAAATATGCAGGTGCTTTTCTGTGCTGGGTTACTGCTGAGATGCTACACAATGTATGCCATAAATTTGATCTTTACCTTGAAGGAGATATTTGGATAATTGTCTAAGTCAGGACAAAATAACTGAGCAAAAATATTTCTTACATATTTGCTATGTGCCCAACTGCAGAGAAATATTATGCTGTATAGAAAATAAGAATTGGACATGACTCAAACCCTCACAGAACTTAATTAAAGGGCCCGATCTGGTTAACACTTTGTTTAAAAAAAGTAAGAAATTATCAATTATTTGAATTAGTAGGTGAAAGAAGGATAAACTAATTTGATTTTGTTTTTATAGGTCTAATAAGACTTCTTAATCTTTAGAAAAATACAAAGTTTAAGATTTGTTATAAGAGCAAATAAAATTAACTGCATAATATAGAAAATAGTTCTAGTGTTCTGGTGTAGTAAGATTATAATAGCTTGAATGTTTTTATTCATGATTTTTGTTTTTGGCAGTGGTGAGTAAACATTTCTTTTTAATTTGTTATACCTAGCGAATAACTCTACATGCAAAGAAAGAAAACAAAAAAGAAATAAAATGTAGTAGTATCCAGGATAACTCCGTAGCAAAATCATACCTTATATTCATGAGTTCATTTCCAAATTGATCAAATCCCAGAATATGTGAACTCCTCCTATTCAAGCTAAAACCATCTAGGAATTCTAGAAAAGAAGCTAAATTTTCATTTGTGTTGATAAAAGGTATCTTGGAACAACTAGAAAGTAAAATATACAATATGTTTGCAGTATTTGAAAATACCTGAGGAATTTAACTGGCAGTTCAGAAATGTCTTTAAAGTCTAAGCTCCTTATGCACCATATGGCCAGCTGGTTCTAAATAACCACGCATCTACCGGCTTCTCTAGCAGCAGCTTCTGAGGTTTCTTCAGGGGTAACTGACTTTAGCTTCAGATAGAGTTGTTATTTTTAGTGATATGGATGCAAAGATGGCGAAGAAGAAGAGAGAAAACAGTGGTTCTACAGTCTTACCTTTTTTCAAAATATATTTTTATTTTCTTCAGAGAAGAAGGGAGAGGGAGAGAGAGATAGAAACTTCAGTGATGAGAAAGAATTATCTATCAGCTGCCTCTTGCATGCCTCCTCCTGGGGCTGAGCCACAACCCTGGCATGCACCCTTGACCGGAATCAAACTGTGACCTCCTGGTTCATAGGTCAGTGCTCAACCACTGAGCCATGCTGGTCTGGCTACAGCCTTATCTTTGAAAAGAGTGAGAAACAAACATTATGTCCAAGGAAAAGGGTTAGAGAGATTAGAGAAAATCAGACAAGGGCTGAACATTCCCAGGTAAGAATGAGGAAATAGCAGGAAATCATGAAATCATATTTCTTGCATGCTTATCTATTGTTCTTAAATGTAAATCACAAATGGCCACGTTGCAAATAAAGTGTTTTTGTAATGAAAGGTGTTTTGGCACACTCTTAATAAGCTTGGTTGAAATTATGACATGTGGTCTTAAAACATATGAGTTAAATATATGTTCAAAGCAAAGTGCTGTTTGGTAGTGTTTTATTTGACAATGTATGATAATTCTCCAGGCAAGTCTTTCTCTCTTTGATATGCTAATAACAAGTGCAGTTTCTGTTTCATAACATGTCATGTATTTGGTGATGGCAACTAGAGTAAATCCTTTCTGATTCCATGGCAAGATTGATTTTCATCAACAATAAAATCAGCTCAAAATCTTCAAAGTAATGCGGCTGCCTGGTGGGCAATGGGAGTGTGAACCCTGCACCAGACATCCTATCTCATTTGGCTTCTGGGCTATGCCACACATCAAACAGCATGGTAGTCTCTCAGATCCCGAGGGGTGAGGCCGTGCTCACTGCTTGTCATTCAGGCTGGGATTGGTTACATAGACTCCTGTTTCAATTCTTTAATATCCCCAACAACAAAGCAGTTTGTAATCCCACAAAATCAAGAGCCTAGACACTCTGATTTTAATTTTAGCGGTGTCCCTGATAATATGTCCAGTAGATCAACGTTTCTGTCTCAAGATTTTTGCCTCGCTCATCTTGGCTTCCAAACAGAGACAGAGAAATAATCATAATACTATACTGTGCTTGACTATCACTTGAATTTGTGAAGAATAAAGAGTGTGTCATAAATTACAGGTAGGTAGGGGGGTTACTTTTGTTTTTTTTTTACTGTATTCTTCTGTTTCTCTTATCTGAATTCTGAGAAATTACAGTAACATAGCCCACTTGAACAGTAGCAGATGTCATTAGCAACATTTTGTTATAAATATATATATTTTGTGAGGACACACTGAAACCTGTATTTCCATGGAGAACCAATACAAGATTATTTTAACCTATGATATATTTGGATTCCAAATGACCAAACCATCAAAATAGTTAAGTTTGTGTTGAAGAGAGAAATATATCATGATATTAGTGAGAAATAATTTTTTCACATTAGCATCTTCAACCATTTTATATACAGTCATTCACTATAATGTGCTTTGACTTTTGAAAAAACTAAAAGTCATAAATCTACTCATGCTCAGTTTTTCATAAGCTTTAATGACAGAGCATGAGGTAGCAATGTTTTATGTATTGGCAATGAAAGTTATGTTTTATTTTATTTAACTTTTAGCTGAAGAACTTTAATATTTATTTAATTTTATTTTTCCATCACCATTTATCACCTCTACATCCCTTTTCACCTTCCCCACTACCTCCTGCATTTTCTCTAGTCAGATTTTATTCACAGCTAGAAAAAATTATTTTAATTTTAATAACTAAGTCCTGCTTTTGGAAACTTTTTAGAACTTATATCTGATCTCTACACCCAGGATTATATACAAAAATATACTTTTTTAATGTTACTAGTACAGTAGTTTTTTCACCATTGTCATTTGTTATTTAGGCTGCACCCTTGTTTCCCACAAGGCGTGAAATAAGAGAATCACAGAACCAAGCTATCTCACATCATGTTGTTGGGAATTTTTATTTATTAAGCTATTAAAAATCCAATATAAGAAAACAGAGAAATTGCTAAACATTTCATTTTTTATAAATCAGAATTATAATGTATTTCTTTTTTTAGAGGAAGCCTATCTGTTTTTGTCCTGTTGTTCGCCCAAAATATTACAACCAAAATTCATTTGAGATATAACCAATCTAAAAAGAGGCCAGATATGTCTTGGAAATATTTAAATTTTACATTCTGTGACAGTTTGAAAGATGGCTTCAAATTCTTTGACTTTCACTTAAAGGTAGATAAGTAATGTCTAATTCTCTTCCCCTTAAATCTGGATGGTTCAGCGACTTGCTTCAACAGACTGCAGAGGAGGTGTTGCTTCATGATTTCTAAGCTTAGGCTGGAAGACAGTGCAACTTCTGCCTCATTTGCAAGAACAATTTTGGCGCTCTAAGCTGCCTTGCAGGGATTCTGACAATTCTGAGCTGTCCCCTGGGAAGAGGTCAGAGTTTATGGAGAGGCCTTGTATATGTACCAGTGGGAAGACCCAGTTGAGCCCAGTCTTTGAGTCACCCCAGTCCAGGCACTACACATGCAAGTAAAGAGCTCTCCAGATGTTATCAGCCTTTAGTCATTTAAGTGGTCACCAACTGCTTGAATCTTCCTGTCTGCAACACTAGGTTCAGGGAGCAGATCCGAGTTATCTCCATTGTACTCTGTCTAAATCCCTTACCCACAGAGTTCACACACAATAATAAAATGGTTATTTTAGGCAACTAAGTTTGGGATGGTTATCTAACACTAGATAACTGGAACACATTCCTACTATATATATATATATATATATATATATATATATATATATATATATATTCTTCTCAACATTAGCGACTTTCCAAATATTAGATCAGGTCTCTTGCATTTCTATTGCCCTCACATGACAATTACTAAAGACTTAGATAATGTCTGGGGTTTTGTTTGGATTTGTGTGTTTTGTTTTCTGCTATTGTCCTATAACTTACAGCTTATTTTCAATTTATTTATGCCTGTTCACAAATCAAATGATCAAAGCACCTGACAAAGTTTTTTTTCAGAGTTGACAGTAAGAGAGAAGGCTTCCAAGAAAGTTACTTCAACAATTTCTTCTTAGTACAGGCATTTTATGAGACATAGACCCCCCAACCCCCACGATAGAACATTCTAGTTAAAAAGTATTGCATCTTTGAATGTCTGGTTTAATGTCACATCACTCAAGGTTAATTGGGTAGGTGATTCCAATTTCTTTGTAAGGCTTCTTAATTTTACTACAACCTAAAAGAGCAAGAGCTCCAGCATTTATCAGGGATGCTGGATGGATCCCAGAAGGGAAGCAAATTGCACCATATAGAAGCACCAAACCATGATTGAGACAGTATGTTGTTTTTTTCTTTTCCCTCTTTTTTACCAAGTTGGATTTTTAAAGATTTGTCTTAGCCAAAAAAAGAACCATATGGCATTTTTGTGCTGAGAATATGAACTAAATTTGTTGCTTTATAGGTCATTTCTTCAATTTCCTATAGATAGCAAAATTTAGATATGTATTAAGTTATACAGTACATAGGTCATCAACATTACCGGCAATATCTAGACCCATTGTAATTACTTATTTTTCTCCAGTTTCCTATAAAAGGGAAGAATTTCTAAGCAGAACCTTATGGTGATTCAATTTAGTGATATACATTTATATAGTACTAAAGGCCCATTGCATGAAGATTTGTGCAATAGGCGTTCCTTCCCCTGGCTTTCAACACCGGTTTTCCTCCGGCACCTGGGACCCAGGCCTACGCTCTAGCGGCAGCCTTCCATCTTCGCTGTGGCCAGAGCCTTCAGTCTTCGCTGTGGCCAGAGACTTCAGTCTTTGATCCAGCCAGAGCAACGCTCCTGTAGCTCCCTCCACGCCCCCTCCCCCTCATAGCAAGGGTCCTACCCTGCCCAGCCCCTCCGCACCTGCACGCATGTTGCCCAGAGGCCCAGAGCTGCTGGGGGGTGGGGCCGCTTCCATCTTTGACAGGTTAATTTGCATACTCACTCCTGATTGGCTGGTGGGCATCGCGAAGTGATGGTAAATTTGCATGTTGCTCTTTTATTAGTGTAGATTACTATATTTTATGTCATTTAGTCCTACATATATTTCATATTTAGTGGTTTTTCTCTCTCACTACATGTTTAAGAATATTAATAATATTTGCTTTATTTTTTCTACCTTGGATCCTATCTTTGCTTTGCTCACATATACAGTAACCAAAGCCATTGGCCCATCTAAATATATCATTACTCTAATAGAATTGGGTATTACAAAGAAATATTTCCTAAATAGCTTTACATTGCTCATAATAAGACATAACACACTTTTTAAATTTTATGAGTAATTTCAATGTCAAACCAGGTGAGGATGGTTATCTAAAAAGTTAAATAATAATGTTATGTAATATCTTAGAAAAGCCTTTGTTGGAAAAGTTGTTGCTGTGTATGTTTTTAGAAAGATGCCATTAAAGGTTTGCTTTAAATTGTTGAAACTTGACCCCAATATAAGCTATGTTCTTTGAAGAGAAACTTGGACAACTTGTTCTAGTACAGCTTGGGAAATTTAGAGATACTAGCATTTGGGTAGTTAAGAGGATAATGGGCCCAGAGTGAAATTGCTAAAGAGAAAATCCTGCACTCAACTCAAGTGCACTATCAGCACTAATTTGGATTCTGGATTTCATTAGTTGTAGTGATGTTTATTTGATTTTTTATTCTGTTTTCTCCTTATAACTTTATTTCACTAGTCATTTAAAAGTTTAATGGTAGTTTTCTCAGATATATATATATATATATATATATCACTCCTCAGCTAAGTAGAGTTGTCATGAGTACTTGAGAATTGTTTGAGCTCTTGACAACCTTGATAAAAAGGAGAGAGGACTGTATTCAGGCTACAGGTAGTGATGCTGAACAGAGCCCACAGGAAGACAAAGGAATGACCAGCTCCTCAGTCTAATGAATAATAATATTACCAAGTTCCTTTCTGCTTTCTGTGAGTATTGGTTCACTAAGAGTGAAGTCAAAATGAGGAAAATGAAATGCTCAGGGTACAAATGAAATTTTACGTATTTTGCTGTGAACACAATTGATTAGTCCACTTGACTTTTTGCAGCCAGGATATGTTTTTACTCTTCCAGGAATGCATTCACAAGGCATTCTCTGCAAACTGTGCCCACAATTGTCCAATACTTCTTGTCAACAGCACTTAATTTGTCTGGGAGCATCAAATGTCAATACAGAAAACACTTTTATGTATTTTTAATCGATATCTAAATAGCAGAAACCACCTAGACTTCATAGGTATATAATGAACATCTTCAATTCTAGCATTATATGGGATTTAAAAGAAGAATCAAACAGCCCTATCTGGTTTGCTCAGTGGCTACAGCATCAGCCCATGGACTGGAGGGTCATGGGTTCGATTCTGGTCAAGAGCACTTACCTCAGTTGCAGGCTCAGTCGCTGGCCCTGGCCAGTGTGCATGCAGACAGAGCCAATCAATGTGTCTCTCTCATGTCAATGTTTCTTTCTCTGTCTCTCCAACACCCTTCCATTCTCTCTGAAATCAGGAAAACATATTCTCAGGTGAGAATTAATAACAATAACAAAAAAGAGGCTAGCAAAATGTAGTCTTTGATCTAGAGAATTTGGAATGTCTTCAAACGCTTTAATGTTCACATTTCTAAGTTCTATTTGCTGCTTCCTTTTTCTCTATAACAGGCTTTTTCCTCTTATAAGTTTTGCATGTTTTGAAAAATATTTTATTTCTATCATTTGGCACTTTTATGGAATGTCTTTCCCAGTCTTTCTTGATTTTTTTTCTTTTCACCTATCTACCTTTAAAATAACTTAAAGCTAAAGTAATTTAAAACCTGCATAATTTTCCAGTGTTTGAATACTGAATAATTCTCATTTCTGTCTTATTGAATATTACTAGAATATGTGAATGATGTTTATTTCTTCAGCAGCAGAACCAATATCATATTTACTTAAATAAAACTTATCTAACTCAACAGTCTCCCTGATAAATCCAGTAGCATAAACAATAAAGAATAAGATAGTAAGCAGTCAACTGAATAGACATATCCTACCTCGTCTTAAGTTAATATTTTCAGGATTGCAGTTCTATACATTTCAGATTGAAAAGTTTTATTCATACTTTATCTAATAATAATAATAATATAAAAGAAAGTATGTGGTGCCCTGGCCAGTGTGGCTCAGTTGATTGGGCGTTGTTCCATGCACTAGAAGGTCACTGGTTCAATTCCTGGTCAAGGTTACATGCCTGCATTGTGGGCCCCATCCCCAGTAGGGGGTGTGCAGGAGGCAGCCACATCGCTGTTTCTGTCTCTCTCTCCCTCTCCCTTCTTCTATTTCTAAAAATCAATAAACTATTCTTAAAAAAAAATTAGTATTGCCTGGTTGGTGTGGCTCAGTGGTTGAGTGTCAACCTATGAACCAGAAGGTCACAGTTTGATTCCTGGTCACAGCATATGCCTGGATTGTGGGTGCAAACCCCTGTAGGGGGTGTGTGAGAGGCAGCCAATCAATGCTTCTCTCTTATCATTGATGTTTCTATCCCTCTCCCTTTCTCTCTGAAATCAATAAAAATATATTTAATAAAAAATTGTATTATAAAAAATGAAAGAATGTGTAACCTTTTTCTTATAATTATCTTTTTCTTAAAAATATATTTTTATTGATTTCAGAGAGGACGGGAGAGGGGGAGAGAGATAGAAACATCAATGATGAGAAAGAATTATTGATCGGCTGCCTCTTGCACGCCCCCACTGGGGTTCGAGCCTGCAACCCAGGCATGTGATGTTCTCTGACCGAGAATCTAACCAGGACCTGCTGGTTCGTAGGTTGACACTCAACCACTGAGCCACTTCTGCCAGGCTGATTATCATATTTCTTAAAGAATATTTCATAATATGAGAAAAGCAAAACTACATTTTTGTGGATTTTTGGTTGTTGGTTGTTTTTTTTTTTTTTTTTTTTTGAACCTCATTGGTTTTAACAAAATAATCTGGGGCACAGTAATTAAACTTGAGCAACCCTTAATATTATGAGAAGCCTGGTTGTTAGTTTCTATTCAATTGATCAGAGGTATAACATGTTTTTCCAAATCATACACAACCATAGGCACATAGTATGTTGGATTATACAGTTAAAGTTGTCAGAGAAGCAACGACATTAGTTTAATTCATTCATTTTTACAGCAAAAATATATTGCTGCCAAAGAGACTGTAATTTGCTTGTGATCACTGGGAAATTGCTGAGAAATATTTAATTATTAGATGTAAGAAAGAAAATAAATATGAAGAGCAGCCAGTTTCATGAAACCTTACTTTAACTAGCAGATTCATATCAAGGAACCATAACATTAGAAGAGATAGACTTTACTAGGTTTTCTTTAATGTTACTTAAACTATTACACCCAAGGTACATAAATAGAAAATTGATGCATATTATTTTAACTTAAACATAAAATTACCCATAGACTATAGAAGGTTGAGTTGACCATGAGTCTTCAATGTGATCTGGCCTCTATACAATTGAGTAGTTTATTATAACTTATTTATGAAAATGTCTTGATCCATCCTCTCTTCTGTTTCATAAATAGTGCATACCCTGGATGGAAAAGGGGAAAAGTGCACCCCGTGCTGGACTGCCTTTGTCAGCAGCCAGTGCATTGGGGTACGCACTATCTATGAAACAGTGTATAATCCAACATACTATGTGCCTGTGGGTATGCATTAGGGGATAATTTACATATATGAAGATCTACCACTTTAAAGTATATAGGCATACAGGCATACATAATTTTATTTGTATCACCACAATCAAGATAAAGAAAGCTTTTGTCACCCCCAAATTTCCTTTGGGTCTTACTCTACCCCTGGTCCCTAGTGACCGCTGTTCTGCTTTCTGTTGCTATCATTTAGCCTTTTGCCAGAATTGCATAAAATGATCTATACAGTAGAGACTTTCTCCTACATTCTTTCACTTACCACAATGTTTTTGAGGAGTGTCCATGTTGTCGTGTGCATCAGTAGTTTGTTCTGTTGCATTATGGAGAAGATTTCCATTGTGTGGCTGCACCACAATTTAGTATTACTTTTTTAGATGGTAGTTTTGATTGTTTCCTATTTGCCCACTATGAGTCAAGCTGTTATGAAGCTTCATACATTTCTTTGTATTGAAATACGATTTCATGGCCGAAACCGGTTTGGCTCAGTGGATAGAGTGTCAGCCTGCAGACTGAAAGGTCCCGGGTTCGATTTCGTCAAGGGCATGTACCTGGGTTGCAGGCACATCCCCAGTAGGGAGCGTGCAGGAGGCAGCTGATCGATGTTTCTCTCTCATGGATGTTTCTAACTCTCTCCCTTCCTCTCTGTAAAAAATCAATAAAATATATTTTTAAAAAAAAGAAATACGATTTCATGATAGAGAATTTTGAAATCATCAAAACTTAAAGCACAAGGACCTTTATACCATCTTTTCACGAATATAATAAATGCATTTATCACAGGACTGTACATTTTTCAGAAAGCTAGAAAGATGGACTAATATACTGGATATATATTTACTCTCTGATTTTTGGCATGATTTCCTTGACAGTAGCATTTATAAGTTCTATGAAGTACTCTTTTATTAGTTATTAATTTTTCATTATGCAAATAATCATTTCTAAATCAAGTTTTGGGAGAACATTTTTCCAGCAATGCTCTAAATTAAGATCCTAGAATTTAGAAGCAAACTGGAGATTCTGATTCCCTAGTCAAAGAAATTAGATTTGTTAGATAAATGAAGCCTTCTGCATCAATTTAAATAGTTCTACCAAATTGATTCATGAAGTGTCTAATATTTCCATGTAATTAGCAGTGGCATTTTCAAAACGCTATAACTGAGAGGGAAATTTAACCTTCTCTGAAGAATTGCACACTCTAGGGTTGATACTTTAGAAAATTATATTGTTCTAAGGGAATGCTCACCAAAGAATTACATCAGACTTTGAACAGATGCTGCAAGATCCTTGTTTTATTGCCGGTGCACCGGTGTGGTGATATTAAAAGTCTTCATCTCCTCCCTCGCATCTGATGTTAAAGCAGATTTTCCATTTCTCAGCTCTGACAGTTTAGTGGTGAATCTCTTGTGGCTGTTCCAGAAAAATACTGCTTTCTCTTTTCTCCTGTACTGTAAAATTAAAGTCTAGTCATTAAGTTCAATGTATAGGTTTTTGTTGGGACTCTAAGGAGTATTTTCCTCTAATGGAAGGTGGAGGCTTTATTTCAGACAATGGTATCTGTTTTTCTCTTACTCAAGAAATTTTACTTCTAAGTAAAGGAATTTATATTTGCAGATGCACATTCACTTAAAAAATTAAAATACAAAATCTATGTATGATATTAATAGTTTTATTTATTGTATGATAGTCCATGAGTTTCATATAATTGCTATACTAGGGAAAAATCCAGGAAATTGATTTATTATGGAAATCCATAAGTTTGTTAATATGCCGTGTTCACTTCTGTTTTATCTTTGCTGCTTAGATTTCTGATCTTTGTCTTCTTTGTGCTACATTAGTGGTACTGAATGCAGATGCATCACTCAGCTATTTTATGTAATGGGAGGTAGTCTGCAGAATGTTTTTCTTCCATGGGAGTTACAAATCAATTTCTAAACACAGTTATGACTCCTCATAATTGTACTTATTCACAAATACTATATTTTACACATTATACTAGATGATAGGCATTGTTTATTCGGTTATAAAATATTTGATACCTCCCATAAAACAGTTTTATAACAAGGAAATTACATAAATAGGGCATATTTGAAAGGTTTTCTCATACATCATTCATATGGGTTGGGTGGGGGGAAGCTCTCCCCCAAATGTCAAATAATACAAGACAGCTGGCTTTACTAATGTTGACAAGTAAGTATTATTGCTATCCTTATATTTTATTGTACCTGTTACTAAGATTTGGTTATGAATTATTTATATTTTAACATTATTAAAGTATTTGCTATCAAATATTATGCTTGTATAATTATTATATAACATTTCTAAACTATGAGACTATTATCGATACTTAGTGGGACTATAATTTGTGATCATGGTTAACTTTTTTGAGGATTGTATATCCTTTTTGAGGATTGGTTGAAGGATATAAATTGTCAGATCCACCTACACATAAAAATGCTACCATTCTTACTGTTTGTCCAAATAATTGAACAGAATCCTAGTTGTAGGTCAGAGAAAGTAACTTCAACTCACAAGAGAAAAATAAAGAATTATCACTTCTCAACTTTAGCTGTCTTGCGGACATGCTGCCAATACCCTAAGGCAAAGGAATTTGTGAATTATCCCATGTGTTGACAAGCAGATGTTCACATTCTGCCACGTGATTAGTTAAGAGTGGGGCATTGAATTATTTAAGCAGGTTATTTGTTAATGTCTTTAAGAAAACAAGTTACCAGTGAGCGTTACTAGTTTGACATTGCACATACACACCCTCAAAGCATGATCTCCTATTTTTAAAAAGTAAGGTAAAAATATATTGCTGAAAGGTTTCACTAACAATGTATGGTAAATGTAAGCATATATAGAAATTAGTGGCTTTAGAGTAACTATGGATTTTACAGTGCAGGACTAATTATATAATAACCAGAGAATATTATTACTGTATGTAAGCACAGAAAGTCCACATAAAACAAGTAGTTAGTCTTCAAGTTAACCAGCCAATCAACAAAGGGTCAGATCTGTCCACAAACATGCAAATGACATGTTAGGGTATTGGGTTCTCAAATATTTTTACTGAAATCGTCTGTTCAAAAAAGAAATAATAATAAGAGCCTTAAGTCTTATCCAGGTTTTACCATTCTCAGCTCAGTATTCTTTGAAAATTGCAGTTTTGTACAATGTTTTAAAAAAACAAAATATACATTGCATTTACATCCATATTTATCTGATCTCTTAATTTTTGATAGATACTTATTAAATACAATTGGAACTGAAAGAACATCCTACATTTTTCCTGTGATTTTATAAACTTTATAATGTTCTTCAACACACTATCCCTACACAAACCACTACATTCCAGTATTGATCCCCCACTCTCTTCACATTGCATGAGGAAAAGAAAATGTATTCAGTGGGTTACTTATTTCCAAAGTGAGTATGTAGTTATTTCTTAAGCTCCACTGTATTAGACCTCTCTATGTATCTGCTTTTCTGGATTATTCACTATTTTATTTTCATTTAAAAAATACATTTAGGCCCTAGCTGGTATGGTTCAATTGGTAGCAGTGTTGTTTCATACACCTAAAGGTTATGGGTTTGATTCCAGGTCAAGGTACATTCCAAGGTTGTGGATTCAATCACCAGTTGGGGCGTGTGACAGAGGCAACTGATGGCTATTTCTCTCTCACATCAATGTTTCTTTCTCTCTCTCTCCCTCCCCTCCACTTCCTTTCTCTAAATAATATATGTAGCAAGAAAATAATTAAAAACAGTACAGATATCATAGAAAAAAACATAAACAAATCAACATCTGTACTCAAACTAAGTGACAGTTATCCTCCACAAACCCAAAGTATAAGTTGGTGGAAGAAAAGCAATGAAAGTTACAAGATCCTTATTCTATCATCATTTGTAGGGGGAAGCAGAAAAAAAATAAGGTATCTGATGGCACAAGAACAGGAAAATCCCCAAAATTTTATTAGGTAAATCTAAGAACAGAAGCTAAAGGTGTTTTTGTATTTTAATTCATGGGTGAAGTCATTGGGTCCACTTCAAGAGCTAAAGATCCTAAAAAAGTCTTGGTCTTAGGAACTTTTGAAATTCTAAGACAGAACCACACAATGAGAGAAATTGCCAGAAATAGCCTCAAATTTAGCACAGGGAGAAAAACACAGGGGCAAAATAAATGGAATATTTACTTTAAATGGGCCATTGAGCAGAGAAGGCAGATTTCAGAAAGCAAGAGGCTATATTTCCTATCTCTTTTGATAAGTGGTAATGGTTATTGCACATCACAAAAAGTGAAGAAATCTAAATTTACTTTAAAATGAACAACAGAAAATGATATTCTCAAATTTTATAGTAAGTTAAGAAACATTTTATGAAAATGAACAAAAAATAAATAAATCATTTAATTTTCTATTTATTGTCATGCTAAAAAATATTGAAATTACTCAGAAATAGAAAGCCTTAAAATGGTTTAATTGGGGAAAAGAGAAAATAAAACTAAGAGAAACAAAAGAGCAAATAAACACAAATAGTAATGTATTAAATTTAAATGTAAGGGGAGAAAGAGATGATTAGAATGTAAGGGGAGTATGTGTATAGAATAAAGGCAAAGAAATCCACCATATGTACAATAGCAATTCTCAAGAAAGGAAACCAAAGCAAAGGAACAAAATAAAAAAACCATTATGACATTAAATTTTCCTGGAACTATATATAGAAAGTACTCACCATGTGCTTAGGAATATTGCCCAAAGGTATTAGACATATTCTAAAAAAACAAAAGCAATCAATCTTTAAGAAAAGTCTGTGTGCATGAAGGCAAAAATACTAAGTTATTTATAAGGGAGCAACCCCCCCCCCAAAAAAAATAGATTATCTCAGCAATGGTTTTTGCCAGATATGATCAAGTAACTTATATAAGTTGCTTAAGGAAAGATAATCTGAACCAGGAATTATTTATATATATAATTGATTTCAGAGAGGAAGGAAGAAGGAGAGAGAGTTAGAAACATCAATGATGAGAAAATCACTGATGGCTGCCTCCTGCATGCCTCCCCCACACCCCCTACGCACTGGAGATGAGCCCTTGACCTGGGCATGTGCCCTGACTGGGAATTATATTGTGACCTCCTGGTTCATAGGTCAAAGCTCAACTACTGAGTTATGCTGGCTGGTCTGAACCAGGAATTTCTATTCAGCTATACTAACCTTCATCATAAAAGCCATATATATATATATATATGCTCACCTTTTGATGTGATTACCGTATTAAGCCATATATATATATATATATATACACACACACATATATATGTATATATATGCATATATACATATATATATGCCATGTATATATGACATATATAAAAGCCATATATATATGTATATACATGCTCATATATATATATGCTCACCTTTTGATGTGATTACCATATTAATTCTAATAATCATCTCTCACCAATGCAAAATTATCACAGTATCATTGACTACTAGAGTCCTGGTGCACGGATTTGTGCACTGGTGGGGTCCCTCGGCCTGGCCTGCACCCTCATGCAATCCTCGGATCTCTGGGGGATGTCGGACAGCCAGTTTTGGCCCTATCCCCACAAGCCAGGCTGAGGGACCTCACTGGTACATGAATCCATGCACCAGGCCTCTAGTATGCATATAAGATCTTTGTTTAATCTCTTCCTCGCCCTCTCCCCTCTCCCTTTCCCTCTGAGATCCATCAGTCTGTTCCATGTTTCCATGCCTGTGGTTTCTGCTCCTCATTGAGCGTCTGTCCCCTGGTGGTCAATGCCCATCATAGCTACTGGTGGTTGGCAGGTCCAATGGTTGCTTAGGCTTTTATATATATATATATAGACTAGAGCAGTGGTTAGCAAACTGCAGCTGCGGTTTGCCGCTCTATTGAGTAATGAGTTTGCCAACCACTGCCTTAGGGAAAAACACTTAAAAAACATTTTAATAATGTACTAATGTCTAACCTGAAGTCAAAACTTCTGGGTAAGGGTAATGCCTTATGCAGTGTTTGGCAAACTCATTAGTCAACAGAGCAGCAGTTTGCCAACACTGGACTAGAGGCCCAGTGTATGATTTCTGCAGGAGTGGGGTCTGGCTCATTGGGGCCAGGCTTGTCGTGAAGAGGAGATGGCAGGAGGTTGGCTGACTGGCACACCTCAATCAAGACCCAATCAGGGCGAGTGAGGCTGGCCAGGGGTGGCGGGGGGGGGGGGGGAATGGGCCACGGGTGATTGGCCAGCGGGCCCTGCCCTGAATAGGGGTGGGGGAGCCGATTGAGGGCAGGGCCAGCTGGGGTGAGGGGCCATGGGCAGTAGCTGCTGGCCTTGCCCCTGATTGAAGTGGGGGGGCTTATCAGGGACGGAGCTGGCTGGGGTAAGGGCTGTGGGCCGATTGGGGTGGTGGGGGCTGATTTAGGGTGGAAACAGCCAGGAGTAGGGGCCACAGGTGGTTGGCCATCAGGGCCTGCCCCCTAAAGGGGTAAGGAGGGTTGATTGGGGGCAGGCTGACAGGGAGGAGGGGCTGCGGGGGAGGGGGGGTTGGCCGGCTGCCCCGCCCTTGATGGGGCTGGTTCGCTGTAGGCCCCACCGCCCTTGAAGGGGCTGGTTCTCTGTAGGCTTCTTAGCGACCAGTTGTTCTAGTTGTTATAGCATTCCGGTCACTGGCTTTTTATGTATATCGATATTCTCCTTCATCTTTTTCACCCTAACCTCTGGCAACCATCAGTTTATTTTTTATTTCTGTGAGTTTGTTTTTGTTTTCTTTGTTTGCTTATTTGTTTTTATTTTTCAATAAAATTCCATATATAAGTGCAATTGTGGTATTTGTCTTTGTCTGACATTTCATTTAGCATAATTCATTCTAGGTCCATCCATGTTGATGCAAATGCCAGGATTTTCTTTATTTTTATTGCTGAGTAATAGTCCATAAGCATATGTGATTTGTATACATATTATCTTCTTTTAAAAAAATAAATTTTATTCATTTCAGAAACGAAGGGAGATGGGAAGAGAGATAGAAATATAAATGATGAGAGAGAATCATCAATCGGCTGTTTCATGAGGATTGAGCCTGCAACCTAGGCATGTGTCCTGACCAGTTCATAGTTTTCCACTCAACCACTGAGCCATTCCAGTCAGGCCTTATCACTTTCTTTATTTATCATCTATTGATGGACACCTAGGTTGTTTCCATGTCTTGACTATTGTAAATAATGCTGTAATGAACATAGCAGTGTATATATCTTTTTTAATTAGTGTTTTTGTTTTCTTTGGATAAGTACCCAAAAGTGGAATGCCTGGGTCATATGATAGTTCTATTTTTAATTTTTTAAAATTAAGGTTAAAAGCAAATTTTAAGTTAAAAATAGTGATAACAAAATAATCCTCCAAGAAATGGAAATACAGCAATATCTTTAAAGGTAATTTCATAGTAATTAAAATTAGAAACAGAAAATTTATAAGCAACTGAGAGTATTAAATTGGAGAAAATAGAGATTGAGAAAAATATGCAAAATTGAAAAGATGTCTGAGTCAATATATTTTAAATTATCACTAGTTTAGTATTTTAGAAGAATTTTATGCCATTTCCAGACTATCTGTTATAGTGTCAAACTAGGATAAGGACCCATCAAAACTGAATTTCAGTTTCATTAAGTATATTCATTTCACAATGTTGGTAAGATTAGAAGTATTTGCTCATTATTAGAATGTTTTTCTAATTTTTATTTTTTAGGTTGCTATTGATATGGCATTTTTACATGTAGACAAATGAAGAGAGATTTTTCTGAATTATTTGTACCAATTATGCATCTTGGGTTTCTATTTGCTGTGTTATTGGTACTCCTGAGGATCATGATAAATACTTTTAATATACTTTAATGTGTTACTGTTACAAGAAATTTGCACTGCCACAATAAAGACAGTATTTACATTAAATTATATTACAGACCTACAATTAAATAGAATGATGAAAAAATAAAAGCTCAGAGCAGCAGTTCTTTGGCCCAGAGAAATGATATTACATGATAAACAATTCAAAATGATCACCAGAATATATATACCAAACAAAATCATTTTGTCTGTAATATCACTATTAAAGATTAACGATCTATCCTTTAGAAAGATTGGTAAGTCTATATATTATTTTATCTTAATAAATTGCTGTAGTAATATATTTTGCCTTCAACATGTATTCATGGTGAGTCATTTTAATTTTAAAGTTATGACTTTAAATAGGTTTATATGGCAAAAGTGCAGTAATTTATGGTTTCCTTTAAAAAATTATTTAGAAGAATTTTTAGTTTGTGCTTCAGCTAACTGCCATATGCTTGGAAATACAATGGTAAATGATATTCCAAAAAACAAAAATGCATGTTTTTCAAATATATTTTTAAAAATCTACACTAATAAAAGAGAAAAATGCTAATTGACCGTGCCTCCGCTACACCCAGAGCCAATCAGGAGTGATATGCAAATTAAGCCAACAAATATGGCAGGTAAATTTGCATATGCAGGAGGGGTGGGCAGCACCTGACACCACCTGCAGGGTCCAGGCTGCGATCAGGGACTGGGCAGACCCGGTGGGTTGTGCCTGACACCGCCTGCGGGTCCAGGCCGTGATCAGTGTCCAGGCAGGCTGGGTGGGCAGTGCCTGACACCACCCACGGGGCCCAGTCCGCCAAGGGGGACCAGGCAGGCAAGGCCAGCTGCGCCTGACGCCACCCGTGGGGTTGAGGCTGTGATCGGTATCTGGGCAGGCTGGGCGGGCTGTGTCTGACACTGCCTGCGGGGTCCAGGCCATGATCGGTATCCGGGCAGGAGGGACGGGCAGCGCCTGATGCTGCTTGCAGGGTCCAGGTCGCTATGGGGGACCAGGGCAGGGGGCGATGGCCAGTATCTCTGGGATTACTGTCTGCCCGTGGGCCACCTGTGGACACCAGTGGAGCAGACCAGGGTTGAACATTTTAATGAAAATGGGATGCTTGTTCCCCAGCCCACCAAGCCCTGTCCCTGGAGAGGAGAGGACAGTGGGCAGTTAGCAGGTACCAGGGCTTGGAAGGGACTGGGAGCAACCTACAGGCAAGCTACCAGGAAGAGGTGCTGAACTATGATGATCCAGAGGGCTGACTGATGGAGGCGTGCAAAGGTGCAGATGAGGTAGCTCTCACTGGAGCTGAGCTTGAAAAGTGCATCCACAGCCTGATGGACTAAATTGCCTTTCTGAAGAAGGTGCATGAAGAGGAGATCGCTGAGCTGCAGGTGTAGATCCAGAACTATGATGATCCAGAGGGCTGACTGATGGAGGCGTGCAAAGGTGCAGATGAGGCAGCTCTCACTGGAGCTGAGCTTGAAAAGTGCATCCACAGCCTGATGGACTAAATTGCCTTTCTGAAGAAGGTGCATGAAGAGGAGATCACCGAGCTGCAGGCGCAGATCCAGTACGCTCAGATCTCCATGGAGATGGACGTGTTCTCCAAGTCTGACCTCTCTGCCACACTCAAGGACATCTGCACCCAGTACGAGAAGCTGACTGCCAAGAACATGCAGAATGCAGAAGAATGATACAAGAGCTGCTTCACCATGCTGACCAAGAGTACTGCCAAGAACACCTACAGGGTGAGCGCCACCAAGGACGAGGTGTCTGAAAGCCACCGCCTGCTCAGGCCAAGACCCTGGAGATCAAAGCATGCCAAGCATGAACGAAGCTCTGGGAAAGCAGCTGCGGGAGCTGGAGGATAAGCAGAACTCCGATGTTAGTGCTATGCAGGACACAATCAACAAATTAGAAAATGAATTGAGAACTACCAAGAGTGAATTGGCATGATATTTAAAAGAATACCAGGACCTCTTCAATGTGAAGATGTCTTTCGACATTGACATTGCAGGTTACAGGAAACTCTTGGAAGGTGAGGAGACCCGGCTCAGTTTCACCAGCCTGGGAAGCATAGCCAGCGGCTCCCAGAGTTCCCAGATCTTTGGTCGATCTTCCTATGGTGGTTTACAGACTAGCTCCTACTTGATATCCGCTCGCTCCTTCCCTTCTTAATACACCAGCCACATCCAGGAGGAGAAGATTGAGGGGGAGGAGACCATTGAGGGTGCAAAAGCCGAGGAAGCTAAGGGTGAAACCCCCTCTGAAGGAGAAGCTGAAGAGGAGGAGAAGGAGAAGGAAGTGGCTGACGAAGAGGAAGAAGAGGAAGAGGAAGAAGGTGCCAAGGAAGAATTTGAGGACACAAAGGAGGAAGAAGAAGGAGGTGAAGGTGAAGGAGAAGATGCCCAAGAAGCTGAGGATGAGAAGAAAGATGAAGGTGCTGGGGAGGAGTAAGCAACCAAGAAGAAAGATCGAGCCCCCCATTCCTTAATTATTTCAGGAATAATCCTCCTGAAACCAGGTCAACCCTGTCACCAACCAAGCAGTTGAATGCCCGATACTGTATGAATTAAGAAGTCAATATATATAACATTCTGAGATGACTCAGGTTGGACATTAAATGTTATGCTATGACTTTTCTCCTTATGCAGAGTATCAGTTTGCTTGCAGAGTGGCTTCCAGGCTTGCTGCCAGCCTGTGCATGGTCCATGCTTATGAGTTCAGGATCTATGACAATGTGAATAATTCAGATGTTTACAATAAAAACCCCTGTACACATGAATTCACTGATGTTAATGTTAAACTTCATGGAAAAAATAATCCTTTGAATCTTTGGTGGTTAGAAATTAAAGACCTCAAATCGTGTGCAATAATCAGTAAATAAAGTTACACTGAATGACAAAAGAAAAAATACATTAGGGACAAGGAAACGTTCAAAGAACTGGGGAACCATTCCCAAATCAGGAAGTGAATTCACAGGGTGTATATTATTGCTACAAATACAGTATTTCCTACTACTTACAACATATACAATGTAATGTATTAGATGCCTTCCTATCACATGAAGTGTGTACTCTCATAGAGTAGTACTGGTACATATGTTATAGTTATGGCAGTATGTCATATCCTATCTATATAAATAAAAGGGTAATATGCTAATTAGACCATGAGACCTTCCAGACATCCTTCCGGACAAAGCCATGGTGGCGGGGCCAAGGCAGAGGCAGTTAGGGGTGATCAGACCAGGAGGAGAGGTCAGTTGGGGGTGATCAGGCTGGCAGGAGGGGCAGTTGGAAGCGAGAAGGCCAGCAGAGGGGACCAGTTGGGGGTGAGCAGGCCAGCAGGGGTGCAGTTGGGGGCAAGCAGGCCAGTAGGCAGAGTGGTTAGGGGTGATCAAGCAGGCAGGCAGGTGAGCGGTTAGGAGCCAACAGTCCTGGATTGTGAGGGGGTTGTCCGACTGCCAGTTTAGGCCCAATCCCACAGGGGTCCCAGATTAGAGAGGATGTGGGCTGGGCTACGGGACACCCCCACCCCGTGCACAAATTTTGTGCACCGGGCCACTAGTAGTGTTAATAAATTGTTAGTAATATTCATTTAGTTGTCCTGTTTTTAAATATATATTCTTATTGATTCCAGAGAGGGAGGGAGAGAGAGAAACATTAATGATGAGAGAGAATCATTGACTGGCTGCCTCCTGCACACCCTCACACTGAAGATCCAGCCCACAAGCTAGGCATGAGCCCTGACCAGGAATCGAACCATGACCTTCTGTTTCATAGGTCTATGCTCAACCATTGAGCCACACCAGCTGGGTTAGTTGTCCTGATTTTATCTCTACACTAAGATCTAGTTCCTTTGTACATTAAAATCACAAGTCATTACTTGTTCATTACAGTAATATTCAGTGTAAGGTATATAAGAGATATATAAGATCATCAGTGGATGATATGAAGAGTAAATATTATAAATTCTTTTCTTTTTTTTTATTGTTTGAAGTATTACAAATAGTAGTACATATGTCTCTTTTTTTCCCCCATTGACCTTCCCCCGGCCTCCCCTACCCCCCAGTACATGCCTTCACCTGCCTGCCCTCCCCCGCTCCCCCCAGTGTCTTGCATTCATTGGTTGTGCTTATATGCATGCATACATGTCCTTCGGTTGTTCTCTTACAGCCTCCCTCGCCCAACCTCCCCTGCCTTCCCACTGTAGTTTGACAGTCTGTTCAATGCTTCTTTGCCTCTGTATCTATTTTTCCCCATTTCTTTCCTTTAAAAATTTTGCCTCTGCAGACTAAAAATAAACATATAATAACAACAACAAAAAAATGTTTGAGTCCCAATTTCAATGTCCAACAGTTCTGAGTCTCCGTTTCAATGTCTAACAGTTCCTTATGTGTACATGTCAGCAATGATATCTGGATGGTGGGAACATGGTGGCAATGCAGGTCCGACCCTCTTTGGTTTGGTCCTAGGCAACCTGCAGCGGTGCACAACTGCTGACTGCTCACGTGGCAAGGCGTTGTCAGCGTCTTCCATTTCTGGACTGTTTTTCCTCTTGTCTTAGTGGTTGGAGCAGAGCTGTCAATTCCTCTCTATTGCAGGAATTCACATGGTCTTGGAGTTGTTTTCTGAAAATATACAAACATATTCTCGACCAAAAGTTAATAAAGGAATCTTTTCTATATAATTGATTTGGGATCCTTTTTATTTTTGCCCAAATGATTTTCCTTTGTCTTATTTAAACACCATGTGTGTTTTTCATGGGTGTCTTGCTGTTAGTATTACAAATGAAAATTAATTTTGTAAAGTAAAAATTTTCTAGATGTAATTTACTTATAGGATATTTTTCCTTATATGATATTACCCTACTCTCCCCCACCCTTTCTTTTTTTTGTTGTTGATTAAAGGAGGCTTTTGTAAATTGTATAATTTAGTCTTGATAACTTTAAATTTTATTTTTTTTGAAAATATTATTTGTTGAAATAATATATTAATTGAAATTGTATACATATATAATTTATCAATGTCTTTTCTTTTATAAGGAACACATGTCCCATAAATTATATTGGTAGAGGCATATGATCAATAAGCTTCGGAAAAGAATCTTCTAGTGCCTTAAAAATGCAAATAACTACATAGATGCTAAAAATAATGGTATAGTTTTAAAAAACAATGGAATATAAGGTGAACAATTTTGTTCTTTGTTTTTTAGCAATACTTATGTTTTATAGAATAAATTATTTTCACACTTAATAAAATTTAAGGACTAATTATGTAGATATGCAAAGAATAATGATTATATAAAATATTCTCAAATTTATTATGATTTTATTGTGACTCCAACTTCATTCACATTGTAAATATACTGCTGACTGAAAATTTCATTTACATAAATTTACTTTCATAGTTTTTGTTGATACTTTAGTGATAAATATATTACAATAAGCATAGTTTGTCTTTGATCTCTAAAAATATGTCTTTACTTAAGCACTTCAAAAGGAATGCCACCATCATTTTTGAATAAATTTTTTTTCAAAATAAAGTGCTGTTTTAGGTCACGTTTTATCCATAAAGTAATTATAAATTAGGAGCTGTGGTAATAATGCAAAGAAGATAATAAATTTTGTCAAGATATAATAGACAATAGCAGAAACATTCTAATGAAAAATTACAATTAGAAAATAAAAAAGCAACATTTAAACAATAATCTTAATTGTCTTTATAATTATATATATATTGTCTTTATAATTATATATATATATATATATATATATATATATATATATATCCCACAAATAATTGGCCTAGAATTTCATCACCTAGTAAGAAACCAATCCTATCTAATAAAGATGGAATATGCTAATTGACCATCACTCCATCACAAAGATGGTTGCACCCACAGCTGAGGCCAAGTTCCCATAAGGAGCCTTAACGAGCAATCAGCAGGGACCTGAGGCTATACCCTCCCCCACACCCGTGGAGCTTGACAGGGGACTTCAAAAGGTGAGCTTCCCATCCTGGTGCTGGGCTAGGGGACTTCAGGCTGCTCCCCCTGCTCCAGCGCTAGGCTGTGGGACCTCA
Source organism: Corynorhinus townsendii (assembly GCA_026230045.1). Lineage (NCBI taxonomy): Eukaryota > Metazoa > Chordata > Mammalia > Chiroptera > Vespertilionidae > Corynorhinus > Corynorhinus townsendii. Next base: position 74,879,524 of record JAPDVU010000004.1, read on the forward strand.
GGCCATGCCCCCCACCAGGTGGGGCTTAACAGGGGATTTCAGGCTGCGCCCCCCACCCCAACACCAGGCTGGGGGTCCTCAGATTGCACCCCCTGCCCAGTGGGACTTGACATTGACCTCAGGCCATGCCCCCCACCTGGCAGGGCTTGACAGGGGACCTCAAGGTGCACCCCCAGTGCTGGGTCAGGGAAACTCAGGCCACACCCCCCTCTGAGCAGGGCTTGACAGGGGACTTGAGGCTGCACCTCCCCTGCCAGTGGGGCTTGATGGGGGATCTGAGGCTGTGCCCAACCCCCTGCCTGGCAGGGCTTGACAGGGGACCTCAAGGCATGCCCCCTGCCTGGCGGGGCTTGACAAGGGTGGGACTGGCCAGGTCTGGATCTAGCCCAATGAGGGGTGCGGCCGGGTCTGGGTCTCACGCAATTTTGAGGCACATGTGAGTGGGTGGGGACTTGACTCTGGGTCCCGTGGTGCTCCCCAGACTCTGTGGGGCATTTTCATATACCTTTTACTAATTTTCTTTCATCTCTGACACCTCTATTATAAAGGGCAAATAGCAATATTAAATTATTTCCTCTAATTAATCCCCATTCAACATGCATGAATTTTGTGCACTGGGACACTAGTATAATATATAAAATTCTGGTTACCTAGACACTGAAACACAGAAGATAAACATATTATCTAGGTTTATTATTTAGATGCAAACAAATCGGTTAATTAAAATAGACATATAGCTTTTGGCAAACCTGATGATGTTTTAGAAAATGATAAATTCCCATTGCAGTTAGCTAATTAAAAATTTTTGCTTCATGAAAAGAAACTTCTCTTTCTACCCCAATAGGCAATCTATTAAAAGGTGAAATCCTAACAATTTATTGAGAGCTTTTCTAATAGCTGATATAGCATATGAACAATTTTGTTTATGCTCATCAAGTGTATAAAACTATTCTTTTCCAAATAATATTTAGCTACTTTCTTCAAGGGTCTTTCTTTCTCAGGAGAAGTTTTGTTGCTATTTTCCTTTAAATCACATGAAAAGATTTATTTTCTTTTCGTACACTCTAATTTTGCTTCTTTACAATTAATAGTACTAAAATGACTCTTGAAGGCCTTATGTAATGTGTTATATTCATCTATTTTAGAATTTAACTTTTTTTGCATCTACATTTTGACCTTCAAAATGTAAATGCATTTAGGGTGACATCATTTTGTTGACATTAAAAGTATGGATGTGCCTTTGTTTGGCAAGCAGATGACTGCTATTTGTCATAACACATTATCCTGTCACAGACATGCAATTTCAATACATTGAGACCCTCACACTTTCTATGTTTACAGTGCAAATGATAAATTGTTCTATGTTCTATTTTATTTTCTTACAACTTCTAGGATGCTCTTATTCATAGCAAAATTAAGACAAAACGTGTACTTTATAGCTATTCCTATTCAGGTTGTCAAGGTGCATTATTATTTTTCTAATTAGATTATTTTAAGTAGTTAGTAATAGTGGGGTGAATCATATATTCTTTGAATATTTTGTTCTCTCTAATATTTACATTCTCTTTTAACTTTGAAGAACACATTAAATTTCTTAAAAATGTATTAGCTTAATAGGTCAATGAAAAATATATCATGTAAAGTTTTCTTTTATAAAATGAAAGGTGATCCTTTAATATTAATATGACTATTCATAAATCCAAATGTGTGATGCTATCAAAATATCTTTGGTTTCCCTGGGCATATTGGACAAGACAGATTTCACCTTATGAATATGATTAAGAATGGCCAGAAGGTAAGACAATCAAATTGTTACCATATTTACTATAAGCAGTATACCAATGTAGACATGAAAATAAGCACTGGCCCAAAGGCTTCATTATCTTCCAGGAAAAATAAGTAAATTCTAATAAGTCACTTGGACATTGTTTCTGGTTGTTTTACCAGAATAAATTGTAGGTGTAAAAGAGGATTTATTGAAGGTCAAGGATATGTATGATCACTTAGACTTATGCAGTGAACAGTAGTTATTTTGAATTAGACATAAAAAGAATTTATCTTCCTTTTTAGAATTATGCAAATTTTAGATCATGTTATGCAATTTTTGTCAGCTCCTATGTAAATGAGCAGCTCTATCTTTTTATGAAGTAAAAGTTCACATTTATATAGTCAGTTATATTTATATGCACTACTGTGACCATGACTAAAAAAGAGAATACATATAGATGATATAGACAGATACACACACACACACACACACACACACACACACACACACACACACTAGAGGGCCTGTGCATGAGATTCGTGCACTTGGGGAGGGGATCCCTCAGTCCAGCCTGTGCCCTCTCATAGTCTGGGAGCCCTTGGGGTATGTCTGACTGACGGCTTAGCACTGCTGGGGAGGCAGGAGAGGCTCCCACCAGCGCTGTTGCACTCGCCAGCCCTGAGCCCAGCTTCCGGGCTTCTGACTTTCTGATTGAGTGGCACTCCCCCTGTGGGAGTGCACTGACCACCAAGGGGCAGCTCCTGCGTTGAGCATCTTCCCCCTGGTTGTCAGCATGTCATAGCAACTGGTCGTTTCGCTGTTCAGTCAATTTGCATATTATCCTTTCATTATATAGGATATGTGTGTGTGTGTGTGTGTGTGTGTGTGTGTGTGTGTGTGGAGAGAGAGAGAGAGAGATCCCATCAGTGAAGTTTTTCAGTCTAATTTTCAGAAGTAATGAAAAAAGGTATATCAAGGCCAAATATAGGGTGGTGTCCCCAAAAATGTATATACACAACTTTGAATAATTATAAGGGCAATGCTTAGTAAAATACATTTCATTTTCAAAATTGAGCTATCAACTGTTAAAGTGTATATACATTTCTGGGACACTGTATAATCATATGATCATTATATAACACTGCATCAATTTTATATGATGTTTTGTCTTTTAGGAATTTTCCTTCTGATTGCATACACTTATTCAACTTCAACTACTTCAGTCCATCTAACATTATACACGGAATGAGTGAAAATTTTTAACAAAATTTACAAATAATTTTATTGAAATAACTTATTAATTGATTTAATTAACAAACAGCATTATAGATTACTAGTACCCCAGTTCATGGACTCGTGGGCATTGAGGGGAAATTAATTAGAATAAATATTTTAATTTCACTATTCCCCCTTTCTCTATAATAGAAGTGTCAGAGATTAAAGAAAATTAGTAAAATGTATATAAAAATAATATATAAATTGATTAATAAACAAAAAATAACATGATATAACAACAACAAAGACATGATATAAAAACAACATTGATAAAAACAATGACTGATAAATTGATTAAACTTATTCTAACATCTCCCTGTATACCACATTAAGAGTAAAAACACTTTCAGAGTGCTGGACTAATTTCCCTTGTGATGAAGTATTTGCAACTTTAACTTTAACCTCACAAGCTCTTCAAACTCGAGAGAAAGCAACATATAACTGACCATGTCTGAAAACGGGTTCAGGTAGAAATATTCCTACTCTGTATAGAGTTTGTCCTTGTGATTTATTAATAGTCATCGCAAATGCTGGCATCATGGGAAACTGTCTTCAAATTAATTTAAATGGGAGGGCAATGTTAGACGGGGACAAATCAATTCTTGGAATCAGAACAACTCCTTTCGCAGAACCTGTTAATACTTCAGCTTTGACTATGATAGGTTGCAGTCTTTTGATAATAAATCTAGTACCATTACAAAGACCCCATTTACTATTAAGATTTTTCAATAACATGATGATTGCACCTACTTTCAGTTTTAATTTATGTCACAGCATTCCCAAAGGAGTAATACTATTAGGAAATCCGATGGAAGCTTTACATGTATCGCACATGCACAAGACAATGTTTATTTTTAAATTGCCAGTGCGCATCATATGTGCCGGCTGGTTGGTTGGTTGGGTGGATCTACAGTCGGTCACTTAGCCTTTTATATATAGATAGATAGGATACATTGGTGTGACATGCTCAACAGATTATAGAGTGGGATAATATAACTTGAGAGTTGATTCTGGTAAATTAAGATGTATAGTTAAAGGTGTATACCTTGTACTGTAAAACAACCACAAAAATAACAAAATAGAGTTAGATTCAATAAGCCAACCAAGGAAATATGAGAGAGTAAAAAATAAATATGCAATTAATTTAAATATAGGTGCAAAAGAGATAAAAGGGAACAAATAACAGCTGGGACAAATAGAAAACAACAAATGTGATAGTTTAGAACCTAACCACAAGGATATTCACACTAAATTTAAGTGTTCTAAACATCTCAACTAAAAGGCAGAGGTTATCAAATTAGATATAAACACAAGTCCTCACAAGAAAAATAATTTAATTATAAATCAATAGTTAAAAATAAAGGAATGAAAAAAGATATGCTAGCATTAATCAAAAGGAAGCTGCAGTAGCTATATTAATACTAGATAACTCAAATTTCTAGTAAAACAATGTGATTAAGGATAAGGCAGTCACTTTTTAAATGAGGGGTTAATTCATCAAGAGAACATAGCAATTATAAAGTTTGTATATATGATAATACAACCTCAAAATACATACTGACAAAACTCATTAAAAAATTCAATGAGAAATAGTCAAATCCACAGTTATAGTGGAGAAATATCCTTTCTCAATAGCTTATAGAATATACAGACAATCAATAAGTATATAGAAGGATTGAACATTATCAACCAAATTAACCTAATTAACATTTATAGAAACTTTCCACCTTACCAAACAGCAGAATATATTCTTATCTCAAGATCACAAAGGTAATTTACAAAACAACAACAAAACACCATATTCTGGACCATGAAACAAGTCTCAATAAATTTATAAAGATTCAAGTGTTAAAAGGATATCATTTAACCACAATGTAATTAAGTTAGAAATCAATAATGGAAAAATCTCTGGGAAAAGCCCCACATATTTGATAAATAAATAATATGTCTAAGTAAACACCATGGGTTAAGGAAGGTATAAAATGGACTTTAGAAAATTTAAATGAAATGAAAATGAATATGTATCAGAATGTGAGAGACACCTTCAAAAAGTAGTTAAGTAGAAATTTATAGCATTAAATACTTATATTAGAAAAAAAGAAATGTCAAATAAATTAACTCAGCTTCCATTTTAAAATCTTGAAAAAAAAGAGCAATTTAAATCAATTATCTCCTGATAATAAAGATCAGGGAAAACATCAGTGAAATACAAAACAGAAAAACCAATAGAGGATTAAAAGTTTGTTCTTTGAGAAAAATCAAGATAATAGATAAGCCTCTAGCCAGACTACTCAAGAAAAAAATGGAGAAGAAACACATTATCAATACCAAGTATGACAGAGGTGACATTACTGTGGATATAAATATATTAAAAGGAAAACAAAATATTCTGAAAAACTTCATAATAAATTTTATAAGTTAATATTATATTAATAAGTTAATTTATTAAATCAGAAGCAAAGTCTATAACTTTGATGAAATAGAAAAATTCTTTAAAAGTACAAGCTAGCAAAATTTATTCAATATGTTTACAAATACATCTCTCGTAAGGCAAAGGAAACTAGAGAAAAATAAACAAATGGGACTACATCAAAATAAAAAGCTTCTGCACAGCAAAAAAAAAAAATCACCATCAAAATGAAAAGGGAACTCACTTTATGGAAGAACATATTTGCCAATGATACATATGACAAGGGGTTACTATCCAAAATATATAAACTACTCATACAACTCAACTAAAGGACGACAAACAATCCAATAAAAAATTGGTACTTCTGCCCCTCAAATAAGAGTTTGTTTGAATTTTGAGGATTAATTAATCATAAAATATTTTATTTCAGATTCACATTTCAACAATGAAAGTTTGTCTTCATAGTTAGATTTTTATGATACATGTTCCTCTGTTCTCCATTTTATATAATTTTATCATGTTTTGGTAGCAAGTCTGATTATTCTACTGTCCAACTTAATCAGCTCCTGCCTAAAGCAGTCTTCACCTTCCAGAGTGCTAGTGAAAATTACCACTGTGAGTCATGAGAGTACAGACACAACTTGTAGGTGCAGTGTGGTCCATCAACTGGCAGATTTGTGAGAGGGAGCAGAGTCTATCTTGTTGCTTTGCTTTCTTGTCAGTTTGGTTCATTTGCTGTATCTTATAAAATAGAAACCAGTAATGGAAAGTGAGACAAGATTAGAGAATGAAAATTACTTGATTAAAAAAATTTTTGAAAACCTAGATGAATTGGTTCCACCAACATAAAGTTTTCATTTGATTTGTTGAATGATTTTTATTAAGACATTTTATTTTTTATGTGTTTGTTTACGTATTTGTTTATTTATTTATTCCTCACCCAAGGATATTTTTTCATTGTTTTTAGAGAGAGTGGAAGGGAGGGGGAGAGACAGAGAGTGAGAAACATCAGTGTGAGAGTGACACATCAAATGATTGTCTCCCACAAGGGCCCGGAATAGAGCCTGCAACCGAGGTATGTGCCCTTGACTGGACTCCAACGCCAGACCTTTCAGTCCACAGGCAGATACTCTATTCACTGAGCCAAACTGGCTAGGGCAGGACCTATTTTTTAAAGTGGTAAAATTTGAATAAGAGAAATGAAGGTTCTATTTTGACTTCATGTAATGTTGGTTGAGAGACACTGCCTTAGAAATAGTAACATGTTACCATTTATTGTGAACACAGTTATGGCCACTGTTCATGGCCAAGCATCTCTTTGGATTGCTCAGTGTCCAGGACTGTTTGTTTAGCAGACACCACTGATGGATCATTATCCATGCTCTACTAGCCCTTAAGTACTTCAGTGTCACCCTTGATCAGATGTTCCCTGTTAAATATATATGTATAAATATACAAACACAAATATATAAATATGTGTGTGTGTGTAATATATACATATCATAATTATGTACATATATCTTATTGTCTCATCCAAACATTCATTAGGCCTTTGCCAAAGCTATCAATTATCAAATATTTCTTCTAGTATGGCCAGAACTAAATTTATACACTAGAACATGAGTGTGAATTATTGAGCCTCCTAAATTATTTCCAGACATTATTGATGTGATAAAACTTTTCTAAATGGTTGAATTTTATTATCTCACCTCATTCTACGATTGAATATATCCCAGGTTGAAAGTTGAAATCTCCAAGGATAAACCAGTAGGACCATAGGAAATTAAAATATCTGTTTAGGGGGAAAGTGAAAGAAAAGAAAAGACTCTTCCTTAGTTGTCACTATTTGTGTTCTTTCTTTCTGGGTCTGGCTATTCAGATTAAATGATTGATTGAAAAAGCATACTTGGAAATCTAAACCAAGTGAGGGATGGCCACTGGAGGGACTTCAGAAGAAAGGCTAATGACTTTAAGCATAAATGGCACCATCTATCTTTGCTGACCCTGGAGTGAAATTATTGAAATTATCGGAGCAGGATGGAAACTACTCAGACAATTTAGCCTTTATGATTCAAGAGGGAATGCTAATTATACTTACCCTAAGAGAAATTTAGAAATGACTATTATATCTATCCAATTTACCAATCTGTGAATATTACTTTTGGCTGTTATCAGTAGGATTGGAAATATAAAGGCTTTCCTATATTTTCAAGCACTTTACATCTTGATGAAGCTGCTATTTTTCGCCCTCTGTATGGGCTCTACTTTGTATCTCTGAGGACCAAACCATGAAATCAGAGGCACAACAGGTGAGTGAAACACAAAGCTTCTCTGAGTTTGCTCTGGAGCTCCGGAAATTGTCACTGCACTAGGGGGAGGATCACAGGACTTTTGGATAAAAGGCTGATTATGAACTAAACTGATTCTGATCAAATGTTTTTACTAGAAGAAGGTAGAACGTGTAGTATACTAATTAAGGTACAGAATGGAGGATGAAAAAAATACTATAGCAGATGTGTCTCCATCACTTTTTCTTTAAATCTTACAAAGCTAAGTGGACCAAGATGTGGGTTCTAAGAGGCTAAGTGACCTGTTTAAAGCTATATGACTTTAAATTTTTTACAACACCAGACCTCAGTGACTTTATCTGTAAAACTCAAGTTGCATAAATAGGACATTCTTCTTTCTCTGTAATGTTGTGATATGCATGCTATGTGTGTACTAATTTATAATTTTAGCTGCTCTAAATATTACTGAATTATTGATACAATAATAATTTAATTATCTATGTTAGAAGGATACAAAAAGCAGGAAATAATCACTTTTTAAAATGTGCCTGTTGTTGTGTTAGTGTCAAATATGTCCACCCTGAATGCATTTCACAGTCATAGTTTGTCATCATAAATGTTGCAAGCATTCCTAGAAAACATTCTAGGTTTTTTGTTTGTTTGTTTTTTTGGCCAAACAGAAACTCACAGTAAGAAAACAAAGATTGCGAAGCTAAAGGAGAATAGATTTGCAAATATATCTTTGTGTATTATTAAGAATCTTCCTAAATGAAACCAGATTCTTATTATTTTCTGGCATAGTATGGTTTATACAATTCATTAAATAGATGACAGTTTTATGACTGACTATCAAAAATAATTACATTCAATTGAAAATCTTTCATGAATTGTCTGACTGGACAGAAGTAACATCTAAGTTTTTCAATTCAGGAAAGAAGTAATTTTAGAATCCAAATTAAGTGTTAAATATTAGTTAAAAATGAGAGATTATTTAGTTAACCTTTGTTATGCTAGTCAAATTAGTTAGATTTCATGTTAAATTAAATTTTTAGATATTTCATTACCATCTGAATTAAATTATCCTTTTTTTCTGTTACTCATACTCTAGCCAATAATGTTATAAAATGTGCAAATGAAAACAGATACAGCAATATATGTCTACATTTCCATGTAAGTTAACTGTTATTCACAAAACAATTTGGAGCATGCATTTTGACTAATTGTAGGATTCCTTTGATAAAATCCCAATTAAAATAATAAATAAAAAAGCCAAGCCAGAAAGAAAACCCATGTCTATGCATGGGAAAACATGAGCAAAATCTTCCAGTACACTTATCCCTCATTTACAAGAAACAATAAGAACAAAAAGTTAGTATAATTGATTCTTATTAAACATATTTAAACTAATATATTGAAGAGTGGGGGAAAATATACACAACCCCATGATGGTAGAGATACCACCTAATAATTATATGGAGAAATAAGTAATACTTTTATATTATTATACATTTACAATGAGAACACCCACCATGCATTTAACCACATGTTTTATCAATATTCTTTTTAAAATATTAATTATTAGTATCATTCATATGTGGCTACAATAGTTCACTTACTTTTCAGATCTTTCCCTATGTTCATAGCAGCATTATTTACAATAGCTAAGATTTGGAAATGTCCCAAGTGTCCATCTAGATGAATGGATAAAAAAAGTTGTGAGACATTTACACTATGGAATACTATGCAACTGCAAAAAAGAGGGAGCTCTTACCCTTTGGGATAGCATGGATGGACCTGGAAAATATTATGCTAAGTGAAATAAGTCAAACTGAGAAAGACAAATATCACATGCTCTCACTTATTTGTGGAACCTAGTAAACAAAATGAATTGACCAACAAAATAAGACCCGAAGCAGGGAGGCATGGAACAGACTGACATACTTTGATATACAGTTAGGGGAATCAGAAAAGGAAACCAAAGAACTTAGGTACTTACTAGAGGCCCAGTGCACGAAATTTGTGTACTGGGGGAGAGGGTGACCCTCAGCCCAGCCTGCACCCTCTCCAATCTGGGACACTTCAGGGAATCAGGCCTAAACCAGCAGTAAGATATCCCTCTCACAATCCGGAACTGCTGGCTCCTAACCACTCACCTGTCTGATTGCCCCTAACCCACTTCTGCCTGCCAGCCTAATCAACCCCTAACTGCTCCTGTGCCAGTGTGATTAATACATAACTGCTCCCCTACTGGCCCAATTGCCCCTGACTGCCCTCCCCTGGTGACCCAGTCACCCCCAACTGCCCTCCCCTGCAGGCCTGGTCGCACCCAACTGCCCTCCCCTGCCGGCCATCTTGTGACAACGTGGGGGAGGCCATCTTGTAGCAGCCATCTTTGTGATGATGTGGGGGCAGCCATCTTGTGATGACATGGGGACGGCCATCTGTGACAACATGGAGTGTCCATCTTGTGACGATATGGGGCGGCCATCTTGTGAGGGTGTGAGGGTCAATTTGCACATTACCTCTTTATTATAAGGTATGCATAGCCCATTGTCATAGGAAATAAAGTAGTGAAGACCTGGAGGGGTGGGTAGGGGCTGGAAGAAGAGGTGAGAAAGGGGCACAAATGGGCAATATCTGTAATACTATCAACAATAAAAATATATTTTAAAAACTAAAGATGAAAATAGAAACTCTTAGTGATACTCTGGGCACACATAACAGCTCTGTAACCTAGCAAACAAGCGTGAAGAGAAGGAGAGGGATATACTTGTCTTCTTCTCATGGCTGCAAGCTTCTCTCAGACCTGCTCCCAGACTGGAAACCTTGTTCTGCCATTTGCTGTGGCAGTGATCTTTGGTGAAGTCTTTAGTATTTTTGTGCTTATAAAAATGTTGGTATTGACAGCATGGTGATACTGTATGAATGATGCCCCAGTGTTAGGCATTGCACTGTCAACAGATGGAGCCACCCTCACTGAATTATTATAAGGTATAGACAAAATAAAATTTGCAAAAGTACATAGAACAGGGTCTGTCTGAGGATCAGATAATAATAAACGTTGCATCATTATTGTTGGTGGCTTCACACATAGCCCCTGTCATCAGGGACCCTTCATTCACAGGCTAATGCTCTATCCACTAAGCCAAACCAGCTAGGGCTAAATACATATTTTTTATTCCTCAAAAATTCCAATGAGATATAGTTACTATTAATATCCTCATTGTCAATTAAAAAACTAGATTAAAATGCATAGGTAAGTTACTCAAGGTTATATGATAAGGAAAGACAAATTCTGTTTATACCTTTAAGCTTAAAAAATTTATTTTAACTGGCAAAACCTGTTTGCTCCTGGTGGTGAGTGTGCATCATAGCCACCGGTCATTCCAGTCTTTCAGCCATAATGGTCGCTTAGGCTTTTATTATATAGACTAGTGGCCTGGTGCACAAAATTTGTACATAGGTGGGGGGTTCCCTCAGCCCAGCCTGCACCCTCTTCAATTGGGGACCCCTTGGGGGATGTTTGACTGTCGGTTAAACCAGCAGTCAGACATCCCTCTCACAATCTGGGACCACTGACTCCTAACTGCTCACCTGCCTGCCTGCCTGATCACCCCTAATTGCCTTTTTCTGCCTGCCTGATTGCCCCTAAACCCTCTGCCTGCCTGCCCGATCACACCTAATCTATGCCTGCCTGCATGATTGCCCCTAACTGCCACTGCCTGCCTGTCTGATCAACCCTAACTGCCCTCCCCTGATGGCCTGATCTCACCCCCAACTGCCTCTGCCTTCCTGATCACCCCTACATGCCCTCCCCTGCCAGCCTGATATTGCCCCCAACTGCCATCCCCTGCCAGTCTGATCTCACCCCCAACAGTCCTTCCCTACTGTCCTTATCTCACCCTCAATGGCCTTCCTCTGCCAGCCTGATCTTGCTCCCCAACTGCTCTCCCCTGCTGGCCTGATCGCCCCTAACTGCCCTCCACCACCAGCCTGCTCTCGCCCCCAATTGCCTTAAAACCCCTCCTCAGCCCCCAACTTAGGTACAGCCTTCACAGTTCACCCAGATTAGATTCCGATTGGTTGGTTTTTATGCCAGTCAATGTCAAAAGCTCCACTTCCTAGGCAGCTATTGGCTCCTCACAGTTCACCCAGATTTAGTTCTGATTGGTCGGTTTCTATGCCAGTCAGCATCTCCAGGCCTATCTCCAAGCTTGATCAGAGAGGTGGGGCTGGTCAGCAGGCCTGGCAGAGGTCCAGAGAGAAAGAGAGGCGTGCTGCTGGCCAGGCCCAAAGAGAAAGAGAGAGGCAAGGGCTGATCAACAACTGCCACAACTGCTATGGATCAGACCCTGCTTCTCTCTCCAGGACTGATCTGTAGCCCCCTCACTGACTGCAGAACTGACTTCCGGTGATCAGTTGAGCCTTCATTTGTTATGGTTACTGCCTATATATATATATATATATATATATATATATATATATATTATATATATATATATATATATATATATATATATATATAGTCTACAGCATCAACTATATCTTTAAAAAATGACAAAAATATCCTATCTAATAAAAGAGTAATATGCAAATTGACCATCACTCCAACACATAAGATGGTTATCCCCATGTGGTCAAAAATGGCTGCCCCCATGTGGACACAAGATGGCCACCAAAAGATGGCCAGCAGGGGAGGGCAGTTGGGAGGGACCAGGCCTGCAAGGGAGGGCAGTTGGGGGCAGGCAAGCCTACAGGGGAGGGCAGTTAGGGTAACCAGACCTGAAGGGGAGGGCAGTTAGAGGCAAACAGGCTGGCAGGGAGCAGTTAGGCATCAATCAGGCTGGCAGGGGAGTGGTTAGGGGTGATCAGGCTGGCAGGCAGAAGCAGTTAGGGGCAATCAGGAAGGCAGGCAGGTGAGCAGTTGGGAGCCAGCAGTCCTGGATTGTGAGTGATGTCTGACTTCGCATTTAGGCCCAGTAGGATCGGGCCTAAACGGGCAGTCGGACATCCCTCGAAGAGTCCCAGATTGGAGAGGGTGCAGGCTGGGCTGAGGGACACACACCCCCATTCACGAATTCCATGCACCGGGCCTCTAGTGAAGACATAAAATGGCTGTGTTTTGTTATTTTTTAATGTATGATATTGAAAGTTCAAAATAAAATTAAAACATGTACATAACTAAAAAATACAAAATGAAAAAGAGCTGTAAGCAACAAAATCTTCCTCTGGCACTTTGAATAATATGGCAGAGTAAAGGGGTTATGAGGATTGCCCCATTGATATAATTTAAAAAATTAGACAAAATATTTTAAAGAAACTGTTTAAAGATGCCATCAGAGATCTAAAAATCAGGAGAAGATGGAAGAAAATTAATTCTCAAAAAAATTGCAACTGTAAGGCAAAAGGATCATGACTTATATTTATATAGATATGTAGGGAGCGGCTATAGGGCTAAGCCTCGAGCTGACCTGTGGCAGGGCCACAAACAAGTCTCAGCTTGGAGGGCATAATCACCCCTAACTGCCTCTGCCTTCCTGCCTGAGGGAGGGCATAATTAAGCTTAACCTTATAGTCCTCACTAGTTCCTTCCTAAGTAGCTAAGGGGCTGTAGGAAGTGCAGCAAGTGCTACCAAAATAAGGTGAAACTCACAAGAACATTGTAAACATGTTGACCACTTCCCTTGTTTTGCTTTGTGTGCTCTGACTATAAAATAAAGCTTTGGCTTGCAGGCTGGGTCTCTCTGTGTATGGGAGATCCACCTAGCCCCAGCTATATTCTCTGTCTTTAATCCTTCACCGCCCCTCCTCAGGCTCACCAAATCTGGCAGTGCTGGTGCGGCACATAGATATACAGTTTTATTTTAGACGGTCTTAACTTTTTTTTTTAATGTTATTGTGTCCCTATGTTTTGGTTAGATTTCTTATAAATATCAAAAAGGTGGCTTTTTTTTTAATCCCAATCAGATAACTGCTGCCTGGCAAGTTAGGATTTTATGTTGCTCATTGATATATTTAGACCTTTCTATTATCATTCTTAGTTATTCTTATTTGTTTTGCTTTATTATACTTGTTTCCATTTTGAAAGTTATATTCTCTATATTAAACTTTATTAGTTACCTTTGAATGTTTACTATGCCCACTTAAATGATAAAATCAAATAATATTTCAACTCCGACCTATAAGCAATGGAAGGAACTAAGGACACTTAAGTATCACCCGTTGAATCAATGGCTTCCAGTATTTTAGATCTGTGTGTGTGTTGTGAATGCATGTATTGTGGTGTGTGGTGTGTTCTAAACCATCCTTTAGGTATTATTATTACAATATAGTCTGTGTTTGATTAAATTTATCATTATGTTTACATATTTCATTGCTCATTCCTCTTTGCATTGCTGGTCTCCATTTTTAGGTACTTTCCTCCTTCTCAAAGTATATGTTTTTCGATTTCTTTGAAAAAATATTGATGAATATTTAGCTTTTATTCACCTAAATATGTTTATCTTATTGTCTTTTATGTTTAATTAGGAGCCAGTCCCTCATGCTGCAACTGTGATATTAAGCTAATAGGCCTCCATTTTTTTCTCATCTTCTTGTATCTCAGTGCTACATTTGTATCTAGGTGCTACATCTAGTTATCTGTAATGCCATGTCTCATCTTAAGATGGGTCCATCAATTGAAATGTAAATTTCACAATTTTTTTATTTCAAAAATTTCTGGTTTGATTTGGTGGATACAGCGTTGGCCTGTGGGCTGAAGGGTCTCGGGTTCAGTTCCAGTCAAGGGCACATGCCTGGGTTACAGGCTTGAACCCAGTAGGCGTGTGCAGGAGGCAGCCAATTAATGATTTTCTCTCATCATTGATGTTTCTATCTCTCTCTTCCTCTCCCTTGCTCTCTGAGATCAATAAAAAATATTTTTAAAAATTATATTTTGTTATTTTAAAATCTGCTTTATTATTGTTTATTTTTATTCTATAGCTATGGTTTTAATTTTCATATTTTACATTGTAATATGGATAATTTCAAGATCTAAAAACTTTGGTTTCTATATGTGTTTGTTTAATTTTTAACTCACTTGCAATAGCTTATTTTTAATGTTATTAATATTTAATTAAATCTAAATTTTGTTCCTTAAAGATTTTCCTTTCTTTCTAGTGAACTCATAAAAATATTGAAAAATAAGTCTGTTGTCATTTTGTATGGGACAATTGATGTTTTATGGAAATAGTTCTTTAAAAGACATAATCCTTCATACTGCCAATGCATATTGGGATTTTTTTTTATAGTAGCAGCAAATTGTGGAGTATTGTAATGGCTTCAAAATGATGATGGACTTGGGGTGGTAAACACACAATATAATACTAGTGTACAGATGATATACTGTACACTTAATCCTATATAATTTTGTTAACCAACTAGTGGCCTGGTGCATGTACATCTATTGCCATGGTTACATAAACATTTTAATATAATTTTTATGGAGCGGTCAGGTCAGAGGGAGATAGGGTTAGTTCTATGAATGTTGTAGAATACTAATAAATACTAATAAATATAAATCTTAGCTCAGTGATCCTACTAGAATGCCAATATTTTACTCACTGACAATGTCTGGAGAAATGATGATTCTCCCCAGGGTGAAATTTTGGGTTAAATTGGTACATTATCCTTCAAATCATTAAAGTAAGAACACTTCTAACAACCAAAGACTTTTATTAATTTGTTTATTATTTATTTATTTATTTATTTTTATTTTTCTGAATTTTGGGGGGTGATACTGGTTAATAAAATCATATAGGTTTCAAGTGTATAATTCTATAATACATCATCTGCATGCTGCATGATGTGCTCACCACCCAAAGTCAATTTTTTTCTGCCATCATTTATTTCCCCTTTGCCCTCTAACAATTCCCCCACCCACTATTTAAAATGATAATCTAGTGGATAAGAAAACTAGTGACCTCGTGAATCTATCAAGTATTCTGTCAGGTTAATTTTCCTAATTCTTTTATTCCTTCAGGGTTGGGGAATTTCTTCTTTAATGTAAGTTTGTTTTGTTGTTTTATATGTAATCTTTTTTTCAGTAAAAGCCATGTCAGATTACCCAGTTTTCTTTGACCTAAGTATGAAACAGTTGTGTCAGTAATAAGGACAAAGAAAACTGAAACAAAAACTCAACAACTTTTTACCTCTGAGTTTTGTTCACTTGTGTCATTTTAGTTCATCTTCTGTATACAGGCTGGGACAAAAATAGGTTTACACTCATTTGTATGAAAAATAATACAATAATTAATAAATAATACAAGAATTAACTATGCATTCCACGTACTCATAACTGCAAACCTACTTTTCCCCCACCCTGTGTGTCATTATGTGTGCACAGATTCTATTGGTCATATTTTGCAGAAAGGCCAAATTACTCCATTCATATTAAAAAATAAATAAAAGTAATGTGAGCAGAGTCTATAAATAACTTGGGTTAACATTCAAAAGTGAATGTATTTACCAAGTGTCAAAAATGTATTCTTATTAAGACTATTATATATAATATAATATTATATTCCATGATATTGTCACTGAAGCTTGCTTTGCTGTTATTGTTGTAAATCTTGGTTTTCTGTTGTGTTTTTTTGTTTATTTGTTCCACTCAGGGCAATTTAGAGTTCTTATTTTAGTACTTATTACCCTCTCAAAAGTATCTGTTATTTTGAAAAATATTTTAATTTTTCTAACATATTCAGTGTTTCTAACCATTGTCACATAAAGAGGAGTCCAATTTATAAAGAACAAATGATTGTAAGGCCTTCAATTTTGTGGACAGTGGAGTGGTTTTTATTAATTAAATGTATTGGGGTGACATTGGTTCACATAATTATATAGGTTTCAGGTGTGGGTTTCTATGTTACAAGATCTGTATATTGTACCCTGTGCCCACCACCCAAAGTCAATTTTGTGTCATCAACTTAAGTAGTAGATTTCCTTAGTGATCCTCCAAATATAGAAATAGTGTGTTACCTTCTATGATGAAACTCTGGGTATATTTGATGGTTTTTAAACTTTAAACCAGAGATTACTGACCCATTAATTCCACTAATTAGGCTGAAACCTAATTTGCATGTTCTCTAAGGACTTTGCCCTTGAGTTTCTTATCTACTTTTACATTTACATTGTCCTTCCCAAGTAAGGTGACTAAACAGAATAAGCTTCTCCAGTAATATTCTGAATGGTATAAGAAAGTCTTGCTTCTCAATCACCATTTATCAGTCTTCATTCATAAATGTTGTTACCTTTCCAGCCAATATGCCTTTTGACAATTTTTCCATCTTTTAAAAATTCATTTCTTTGTATGTCAATAGGCCATGTTTCTGCTGAATTTTAGACAGATTTAATAATACCAGCTTTTAATAAGAGCCAAATTTATTTTTGTTATTGAAGAACCATGCTTTTGCAATTTTGCATTATTTGAAAACTGTTAAACCTATACTTGATTAAATTCCACAAATCTGTATGATGCTGGATTTGATACTTTTATTTCCATTTCCCATTATTTTATTATTTGATACCACAGTTGTAATAAGTTGTCTTTCAGTTTAATTCTGAAGTCCATTCTCATTGTTGCTAATTTTTTTTTAATTCTCACCCGAGGATATTTTTCCATTGATTTTTATAGAGAGTGGAAGAGAAAGGGAAAAACAGAGAAATATATATGTGTTACATATCAATTGGTTGCCTCTGGCATGCACCCAGACCAGGGCCTAGGTCAGGGAGAAGCCTGCAACCAAGGTACGTGCCCTTGACTGGAATCTGCAGGCCGAAGCTCTATCCACTGAACAAAACTGGCTAGGGCATAATTTTTTTATTGATTTCACAGAGGAAGGGAGAGGGAAAGAGAGATAGAAACATCAATGATGAGAGAGAATCATTGATCAACTGCCTCCTGCACGTCCCTCACCAGGGATCAAGCTGCAATCTGGGCATATGCCCTAGACTGGAATCAAACCCAAGATCCCTCAGTTTGCAGGCCAATGCTCTATCCACTGAACCAAACCGGCCATGGTAGGGCATAATTTTTAACAATAATGAGGTTTTGAGAGATGGTAAAGAGTTTTGAATTTACATTCTAAATCAAATTAACATATTTTGTTGGACTCTGTTGAGAAGGATTCTGAGGATACTTTTGAGTTTAGCACAAATAAAATTAAGATAAAATAGTGATATATACTGTGGCTGTGTAATTGAGAAAATGGTAGAACGTTTGCTCTACATTTGCCTGTCACTTAATCCCAGTGAATGTTTCTGATTTTTTTGAAACCAGAACTCACAGTAAGAATTATGTTTTACAACATGACCCAGCATGCGAGAGCGCGCGCACGTGCATACACACACACACACACACACACACACACACACACACACACACCCCCGCATATTTGTGGTGGGCTGAATATAGCTCCCAAAGATGTCCACATCTTAATAAACCTGGAAAGTGTAACGTAGTTATCTTACATGGTAAAAGAGACTTTGCAGATGTAATCAAGGTAAGAATCTTGAGATGAAGAGAATATGCTGAGTATCCAAGTGGGCCCAGTGTAACCACAAGTGTTCTTATAAGACAAAAATAATAGGATCAGAGTCAGGAAAAATAAATGTAAATATGTAACGAGGAGGTGTGAAGGTAGAAAAAGAGGTTGGAGTGATATACTTTCAAAATGGAAGATGGAACCATAAGCCAAGGAATGCAAGCAGCCTCTAGAACCTGGAAAAGTCAAGAACCTGTTTCTCCTCTGAAGTCCCCAAAAGGAATGTAGCCCTGCCGGCACATGGATGTAGGCTTCTGATCTGAAGAACTTTAAGAGCATAGATTTGTAATTTTTTTGGGAAAATATTACAGCAGCAATAGGAAACCAATACAATCTATAATACTAAAAGGGCAATCTGCTAATTAGACTGGACAGCCTAACAGCCTTCCAGATGTCATTCCAGACATTTTTTCTGGACAAAGCCATCATGGCAGGGGCCAAGGCATAGGCGGTTAGGGGCGATCAGGCAGGCAGGCAAGCAGTTATGGGCAATCAGGCAGGCAGGCAAAGGTGGTTAGGGGCAATCAGGCAGGTAGGCGAGCAGTTAGGGGCAATTAGGCAGGCATGCAGAGTGGTTAGGGGCAATCAGGCAGGCAGGCGAGCAGTTAGGGGTGATCAGGCAGGCATACAGAGTGGTTAGGGGCAATCAGGCAGGCAGCGAGCAGTTAGGGGTGATCAGGCAGGCAGGTGAGCAGTTAGGGGCTATCAGGCAGGCATACAGAGTGGTTAGGGGCAATCAGGCAGGCAGCGAGCAGTTAGGGGTGATCAGGCAGGCAGGTGAGCAGTTAGGAGCGATCAGGCAGGCAGAGTGGTTGGGGCAATCAGGCAGGCAGGAGAGCAGTTAGGGGTGATCAGGAAGGCAGGCAAGTAGTTAGGGATGATCAGGCAGGCAGGCAGAGGCATGAGAGTGGTTAGGAGCCAGTGGTCCCAGATTGAGAGAGGATGTCCGACTGCCAGTTTAGGCCTGATCCTGACATCCTCCAAGGGGTACCAGATTGCGAGAGGGTGCAGGCCGGGCTGAGGAACCCCCTCCCATGTACGAATTTTGTGCACCAGGCCTCTAGTAATATATAATTGAAACACAAGTTTTATCAAATAATACTTATTAGGTGTGTGTGTGTGTATGTGTGTGTGTGTGTTTACCAAACCTTACTATATGGCATGCTCTTTGATATTATGATTCTATTATATTTTATTCTCTTTCACTTTTTAAAGTGTCAGTTAAAATCCAATAAACTGTTATATTGACCTGCAGTTTGACAAACAAATGATTTTGTTACATGCACTTTAAAAACGCAGGTCTAAATTTATTTTCTTATTTTTTTTTATTGTTCTAAATCTTACTTAAGATTGGTTATAAATCTTTAATCTTAGACTCATAAATTTTTCCACTTTTAAATCATGGCAGAGTTGTTGTTTTTAATTCTTCTCATTTAGTATTTCTGCCTATAAAAGTGGCCTTTCAAAGTTGCATATCTTATTTGCAAACACACCTGCTATAAACATAAATATTCTAAATTTAGTGTATAGGTCAAGTGATGCATTTACTTATTAAAAATAGTTTAAAGTATTAGTTTGCATAGAAGTAATGCTACAAAATTACTAATGTTGAAACAAAGGATCATGAACCTCATAGTAATAGATCATATTTTAGTGAGAATTAAAGACTGCTTTTTTTCTAGATAGTTTATATATTTTTGCTTTTATTTGCATTTTACTTTATTACAACTTAGATTAGCTATTCACTTGGACTCAGCTAAAGTTTTATTGACATTTATCCTGTTTTTGTCTTTGTAATTGTAGGGTAAAACAACTTCTTTAATGTCATTTTATTTCCACAATATTATAAGAAGCATCTAATCTTTAGATTTGTTTTTAATAATAAATACCTAATATTTTTTAATTTTTAGTATAAATTTTTGTCAAATAAAAAGAAAATATATCCTTTTATAATTTAAAACATATATTGTTCTTAACTGGTTTTAATACTCAGTTTGCTCTAGTACCACCAAAACCTTCTTGGGTTAATGATGTATTATCTGATTTGACTTGTTTGGTGAAATTGATGTAATGCATAGGATAAATAATAATAATAATAATAGTAAAACTATTTATAACTTTTAGCACTTTAGAGACCAATTCCAAAATTTATGTGAGGTTTTTTTGAAGGTTCATAAATGCAGCATGTGCCTACAGTTATAAAGGAAAGGGATACAGTGAAAACATCTTTAAATTATAGCAACATTGTTGCTTATAATAATGATGCTTGATCACATTTTAATTTAAAGGAGAGGTCCCATATATAAGGAATGAACATTAAAAATGTCAATTTCATCCCAGCTGGTTTGGCTCAGTGGATAGAACGTTGGCCTGGGAACTGAAGGGTCCTGGGTTTAGTTCCTGTCAAGGGCACATTCCCAGGTTGTGGGCTCGATCCACAGAAGGGGTTATGTAGAAGGCAACCAATCAATGATTCTCTCTCTTCATTGATGTTTCTATCTCTCTCTTCCTCTCCCTTTCTCTCTGAAATAAATAAAAAATGTATTTTTTTAAAATGTCCATTTCAATCACTATGCAAATTTAATTAGAATATTTATGAAATTTCTTGTTTGTTAATACAGAAAGAAAATATTGCATTTCTGAAGGCATTTAAAAGTCACAGATCTGTAGTACTTTCCACACTAAATATACATTAAAAAAAATTAAAGTCACTTAGGAATGTTTTTCTTTGTCCAATTAGTAGTTGATCTTGATGTAATGGAAAATTGGTGGCCATACGTTTATTTTAATGTAAATGAGTTAGGTCACTTTCTCAGTCAATTTATAAGGTTACTTTAGGGTGTTTTTTTTATATAAATTAATGAGTACATTCAAATTGATCTATATTTTGCATTAGTGCCAGAAAGAATTTTAGTCAGTGCAAATGCATAAATGTAAGAGGTTCAGAAACAAAAGAAATAAGATATAGTCAAAGAAACATAGATTTTGGAAATATGACTAAGCCTGAAACTGGTTTGGTATAGTTAAAAATATGTACTTATATATGTTTATATCTCTGTATGATAAAGTTATATTTAGGTGAGCATGTAGCAATTGGTTTTGAATTTGAGGTGAATTTGGGTGAAGGGAAGGTGAAGAGGAGGAAAAGGTCGTCCATTTTATCCTGTGGTCTGCAGATCAATTTCAAATGGACCTAAGTTCTTATTTTTTAGAACCAAGATAGCCTGTTTAATTCTTGCCATGAATTTGGAATGCACAAAAGAGAAGTCATACAAACAAAATATATTTTTTAAAATGTCAGAAATGAAGACAAAAAATAATGTTCTGGAACTTCTATAAATATAATATGGTTTAATACCATGACTTCAAAAAATAAAGGGCAATAAAGAAATTAGTTTTCCATTGCAGGAAAGAAACCCCCTGTCAAATTTGGTTTGTTTGGCCTACTTGGTTTTGTTCAGAAGATAGAAAAGAAATTAAGTATTATTTAAAACAAAAATATAGATACTGTGATTTTTTTAAAAAAATCTATTTTTGCTAGAGGGAATTGGATGCCTTCCAGAAACTTTCACTAGAATTTTTCAGGAGCATAACAAATAGCAACAATATACTATGGATAAAATTTTGTCAATGAAGTATGACTACAAAATGGTGATTAAAATACTTATTCACTGAATTAATCCAATAACTTTACACTGTTTAAAATTGCCTTAATTACACTGCTTTAATGACTTTTTATTTTACTCATAATCTTTCAGAATGCTTTGAAGTTTTCAATAAGTCTCTTTCATTCAGATTTTGAATTTAACTAATTATACTGAAAAGAAAATATATTTCATTTCTAGTATCACTGTATCCATAATAATTAAACTACCTTATGTTCATTCATACCTGTAATTCAGTTTTAAAATTAATCCTGATGACTATATCTCCACACTTAGTTACATTGTCAAACAGTGAACCAAAATGTTGATTGTAGTTGATGGTAGGCTCCAACTTCTGTGTCCGAAGCATTTTTCTCAGACATATTTTGGAACCTGACTTTCTGAATGTGCTATAATCATTTGTCTCTGTAATACTGTGCATATCTTGTGGAAGGGTGCTCTTCATTTCAGTATCATGGCAGCTAAATGTCTTTGGAGCTTAGGGAAAGAAAACATAACCTGGGCTTGGTGTTAATTGGGAGAACTAACATCCACCTGGAGAGAACACTGAAGTCTTGGCATCTGCCCTGAGAGAACATTCTTGAGTCAGTCATATATGTTGCCTCTCATCAACTCCTAATGGGCTGTATTCGGGATTAGGAGGATTCATAGCTGATTGAATCCTCAAAGTGCTAACTTAATAGGTTGGTGTTAAATTGGAAGAAGGTCCTACATCGAGGTAAGATAATTTTATCAGTGGAATTAGATGCGAATGTCAATATCATGGGCACCAAATTTGCACAACAAACAAGTATAGGTAAACTTGAATAATGGGCTGTATTTGACTGATTCTTTCCATTAAAAATTTTAACAGCCAATTTCAAATCATCAGTGGTGTTACCTATAAGCATTAGCAATACATGTGAGAGAGTTCTGGTCACCTCTGTTGCCTCCAAGCTGAAGAGGAGTTGAGGGTGGGATAGCCTATGTTAGCTGGTATTTATGTACCTTTTTAGCCAGAATCAATAAGATGATAATTATTTTCTCTCTACTGTGATAAAAAATACTAAAAATAAAACTGTAGACAGTTCTAAAAGCTACACTTTAAGAGGAATGTTAAAAACCTAGAATTCATCAGAATGAGTCCAGGTTAGTGACAGGTTCCCAAAAGAATGATTTAACTCAGAAAACAAATGATGGGAATGTTTTAGTTTAAAAATATGTTTCTTATTTGTTTAGTAGTTAAAATGCTATCACAATGAAGAGATAATCAAGCTCTATGTGACTCAAGAGAGCAAAAACTGAGGTTCATAGAAGTTTTAAGTTCTAGATTTCAACATCATGTGGAGAACTTAATAAGAAATAGGGGCACCCTGAATTGGAATAAGCTGCTTTTGCAGAGGGAAAACATTTCCATTTTCCTATCTATTAACTGTTCTTTGATATAATAAAATTCAAAATATAAAGCGAATATCTACTTTTCTAATAAGAAATCCAAGAAAAAATATTTTTAGCAAACTTGATTATAACAGAACTTAGGCTACAGATATAAAACCAAATAGCTACTTATAAAACTAAATTGGATACAGAGATTCAGTGTTGTTGTTTTTTCCTACTCGTTTCATATATATAATGTCTTTATCAGAGTGTTCACATCCGTTCTTTATTCGCCAATTTTTGGACCATCTAAAGCTTTCCTGAGCACCTCGTTTCATGTAAGTTGTTTGTGCTACAGCTCTTTTTGAATCTCTATCTGATACTATAAGAAATTCTAGCCAAATCACAGATGCTCTTTTATAAAGCATTAAAACATTTTTAACATTTGCTCTGTAAGAAGATTACGCATGATAATATTGCTTTTAAAAGTGATCTTTTTTTTTTTTTGCCTTTGCTGGTTTTCTCAGTGGTTAGAGCATCAGCCTGTAAACTGAAAGGTCCAGGGTTTGATTCTGGTCAAGGGCACATGCCCAAGTTTTGGGCTTAATCTCCAGTGGGGGAGTGCAGGAGGCAGCCAATCAATGATTCTCTTTCATCACTGATGTTTCTATCACTCTCTCCCTCTCCCTTCCTCTCTGAAATCAATAAAAATATATTATTTTTTTAAATAAATAAAGTGATCTTTTTTGTTGTTGTTGATCCTTATCAGAGGATATATTTCCATTGACTTTTAGAGAATGGAAGGAAGGGGGAGAGACACAGAGAGAGAAATATGGACTCAGGGACCTAGCCTGCACCATGGGGTATGTGCCCTTGATCAGAATCAAACCAATGACCTTTCAGTCTTTGGGCCAGTGCATTATCCATTAATCCAAATCGACTAGGTCTAAAAGTGATCTTTAAAAGGCTGTTTACATAGCCAATTTCTAGGTCATAATATCCCCCAAAATAATTATAGTTATGCTCACTTTTTAAATTTTTCTTTCTTTTTTAATCAATATTACAAGGTGACCCATAAGTATCTTGAGCTAACATGCATTGATGGGAGTCTTTACAGATTAATGTATCTTCCATAAACAGTAATTTTTTTTTAAATGAAGCAATTTATAAAGCCCCATGTAATATGAAAGTTTGAAGGACACGTGTTTAAGGCATCTCTCTAAAGATTGATAATTGGTGGGAGGAGGTAGTGAATCAACTTAAAACCAGACAGATACAGCATTTCATAAACTGCCTGTTGGTTGTTTTCTCTGAAACATTATACTAATTAATATTAAACTCCTCCTAAATCCCCCAAAATCCCTTCTTAGATTAGGTAATTAATATCCATTTAAGTCCCCAGTTATGACAATGGTGCCGCCACTCTCAGGTCCATTCTAATTCTTCCACATTAGATCACATTGCACTCTTTGCACACCTGCGGTTTCAGATAAAAATGTCTTTATGCCTTTGCTGGTGATGAAGGCTGACCATCTAATTTGTTGTCTTAATCCTGAATGCATGAAAGTGAAAGGGGGTACTATTAATTCTCGGATAAAGGCATTGCTGTGAACTTGTATTCTCCAAGACAAACAGGTGAGATTATAATCAGGCTAGTCTTCCTTCTTGACCTACTACTTTCTCATTTTCAAACCCCAGCCATCCTTAAAATCCCAGCTTAACCATATCTCTTATATAATACTTCATAGGCTATGAAAGTAGACATTACATGTGTTGAAAAGTAAAACAAAAATAGTCATTTATAGTCTGACGTACTCTTTTACTAATATTTGGAAATGTTATATTAGCAATTATATCCCTTGAAAACAGAACAATTATTGCCATTCTGATCTTTTCAAACAATTGCACTTTTTGTGGTTTCACACAATTCTGTGGCTACTTTTGCAAAATTCAGGGACAAAGCTTCCTCGCCCCCAAAGAGACAACATGCACATATCCACTTCGAAAACACCTCTCCTGTTTTACCATGGTCTACAAAACCCTTTATTGGTTGTCTAAATCTTTGATTTCAGACATCTGTTGCATCCACTTTCTACTTTATTCTCTGAGCTCAAGCCACGCCGTCTTTTCTTCTATTCCTCAAACATGCCAAAATTGTCCTGCTTGAAGGCATTTTCTCTTATTCTTCACTTTGCCTGCAATACTGCCCCCGCCTACCCACTCTTCCTCTGATTCTTAGTAATCCAGCACCTTCTTATTACTCAGCACAAAGCTCAGAGTAGCCCTCTGACTGCCCTATGTAAATAATGCTCTATCCCCCTGGATTCTCCTACCCTTTTCTCTTTTTTATTGCATTTATGATATGAAATTATATACTAATTTTTGTATCCTTTTATTATTTGTCTCCTTCCACTGGAGTCTAAGCCCTGTGGGAAGACTGGCTTTTATTACTGCTGGGTCCCCCCACATTGGACCAGTGTTCCCTAGGTAGAGAGGCTCAGTAAACATTGCTGTGTGGATACATATGCCCAGGAATGAACTTGCATAACTTTTCTTCTGACCTCTGGTACTTATCAGAATCTATGCATGCTGCCTCATCTCTCCATGTAAACGATG
Source organism: Corynorhinus townsendii (assembly GCA_026230045.1). NCBI lineage: Eukaryota > Metazoa > Chordata > Mammalia > Chiroptera > Vespertilionidae > Corynorhinus > Corynorhinus townsendii. The sequence goes on from JAPDVU010000004.1 coordinate 74,905,482, forward strand.
AACTATCTGAGATCAGCGTCCACCCCAAAAACTCACAGCACAGAGTCTTTGCATGAAGGTGCATTTAAAATATGTATTACTTAAATACATTAACATATGTGTTAGTGACTATTTAGAGCAGAACCATCAATTCAGTCCTTCTAGATATTTTACAGAAAAATCCAATATGTTTCAAAGGGAAATGATTGAGAATTCTTAAATAACTGATAGATTTCCTTTTACCAGAGTTGGCCTCTGGAATAAAAGTAATTCACTGTCAATCCATGCTGGCCCTGAGAGACGTCTTTTTGGAGTTTAGTTATATTCCAGTGCCTGCCATCATCCCAAACAGTGTATTTAAGAGTGGGGTGGCTATTTCCTTGGTTACTCCTTTTTGAAGAATTCCTGCCTTGAGAATTAAGGCTTTATTAGAATTCCTGTGACCATTTTAAACAGGAATTTATTTCTTTGAAATTCAAAAATATATTCACTTTCCCATTCTTTTGTTAAGTGTGTAAGAGAAACTTTCCTCTTAGACATTATCTATATTTTGGCTAAGACAGAGTGAAAGACAGAAGGAAAAACAATCATATGATAAGACATTATAATATCTAAATGGTCAGATTCCTAAATCTTCCATTCCCCTGGAAAGTGTTTATTATCTAAGTAACAGAAAACTTAGCTGCTTATTTGATTAAAACAATTAATACAAAAGGTACATAGAGGTTATACATCTTATTAAAATGTAGATATGTGTGAGAAGCCTCACTTAAGTATACTGTGCCCTAATCTATGTCCCCATCTCTCTCTCTCTTTCTCACACATACATTTAGCTCTCTAAGGAGAGTTTCTTTTATTTTTTTACATATTTAAAAAATTTTTATTTTTCAATTACAGAGTTTCTTGTGTACTAAAAACCATTGCATTCCTGACAGCTAGCTCCTCTTAACAGCTGATGATGAGGTAAAAAGTAAAATGCCACAGGTCAGAATCCAGTCTCTGGCTTGATTTTATATGGGATAATATATGATTATTAATTGAGCACTTAATAGTTACCATTGATCCAGTATTTCAGTTATTCCATTTTGTAAGATTTTGTCTGGTTTATTGAAGAAAACTCTTCATTTCCTTAAAAGTTGAAATACAGGTAAACTCTTATAGATCATAAGTGAGAAAATGTTTAGTATACTTTTCAGCACATTTGGATAGTCAGTATATGTAATTGATATATTTTACAGACACTTAACTAGCAATGTTGGCAGCAGGAGCAAGACAGCTAATATATATGCTCACTTAAAAAATATATAGGATTTTTTGGTTTGTTTTTTATTTTTTTAAATATATTTTTATTAATTTTAGAGAGGAAGGGAGAGGGAGAGAGATATAGAAATATCAGTGATGAGAAAGAATCACTGATTGGCTGCCTCCTGCATGCCCCTACTGGGGAGCAAGCACACAACCCTGACATGTGCCCTTGACAGAAATCAAACCTGGAACCCTTCAGTCCATAGGCCCATGCTCTATCCACTGAGCAAAACCTGCCAGAGCTTGGTTTGTTTATGTATTCATTTTTGTGGTTGAAGAGGTGGAGGGCAGTTGTCTTTGACCTGTGTTCTCTCTATATATTCATCATTGCTGACTGCCACAGCCAGAGGCATGCTTGCTGTCAGGTTAGCTGTGCAAGGGTAGGGCTCTGCTGAGAAGAGATTGCATTAAAACTTTGCAGACTCGATTATTATTTTTATATTCATCCTCTCTCAGGGCTACAGGGTAAACACTAGTTCTTTAAGCTATTCTCATTCCACGTCTCCCTTCTGTTTATGTGGCATCCAAAGAGGCTTGTTGCCCTGAGGTAAAGGGTGAGTTTAATCCCCATTTAAACATAGCTAGGTGGTGATGAACAATTTTTCAGATGGTACAATGAAAATAACTCTTGTTAGGGTTAGTGAGGGGAAAGTCCCTCTCCTGAAAGAGCTATTTTCTGGGTGACTTGAGGCAAGATGTGCTATGAATAGCCCAAGCCCAGGACCTTAGTTGCTCCTACCATACTTATACTGTTTCCAAAAAAACTCCATTTCACACATTTTAAGAACAAATTTAGAATCAAGGGTTTTCTACATCCAAGGTACATTTTGTGGTAGCTGTAGTGTTATATGCCCAAATTCAGATTCATGGTCAACAGTGACATATGAAACAGTTACAAAAGGGCACAAGTAAGCCCTTGCCCTCTTGTGCTCTAAATCTTACCTTTCTGGCATCTCTGGTGCTAGGTTTGTATTTTCTAGTCCTGACAGAATACACAGTAAGTATAAAGAAACAAAGCAAAGATGAACTTATAAGGAAAAAAAATGTGTTTATAAATAACATTCACTCTCTACAACATTAGTAATTGACTTCTTATAAATTCAAAAATATGCTCATCTCCCCCTCTCCATCTTTTTGTTAAGTGTATAGACATTATCACTATAGTTTGGCTAAGACAGAGTACAAGACAGAAAGGAAAAACAATCCTATGATAAGACATTACAAAATCTAAATGACCAGATTCCTAAATCCTCCATTCCCCCTGGAAAATGTTTATTATCTAAGTATCAGAAAACTAAGCTGTTTACTTAATTAAAACAATTAATACCAAAAGTACATAGAGGTTATAGATCTTATTAAAATTTAGATATGTGTAAGAAGCCTCACTTAAGTATACTGTGCCCTAATCTATCTCCCCATCTTTCTCTCTCTCTTTTCCTCTCTCTCTTTCTCTCACAATGCTTACTGGGTGGCGGTGGGGGGTGGGGGTGGAGAAACACACACATACACACAAAAAAAACCACACACACACTCCCTGTTTAATAAGACCCATGGAACCAAATATTCTGATGTAGGATACTATCAGTATTAGTATTATAATATCAAATATTTATGATTTAATATTATTCAGATTATGTCATACTTAAGATTCTATGGAGCAGTCAGTTCTGCAGTGCTGGCTGTGTGCAGTCTAGATGAATATATTTTATCTGAAACTAGAAGTAGAACAGAGGTCCACAGAGGTTTGAAAGAGGATGGTGCTTTCAGAGAAAGGTGAGGATTTTCTCCTTTAGTGATTTGAGAACAGTGTCTGCAAAATGATGGCAGAGATGAAACTGGCGAGCTAAGCCAGTGCCAGATTAAAAAGGTCTGCGATGCCATGTTGAAATTGTAGAATTTTAGGTAAATAGGATATCAGCAGAGGCTTGTAAGCAGGAACTAATAGGATCCGACAACCCTCTTTTCAGAAAGCTAAAAGTGACAACAATACTTGTAGGTATTCTGCTGTTTGTGGTATTTATTCACCTGCACCTATGCTGTAAATGCGGATGCCCTTGCACATGGATTCCATGTGTATTCTAGTCCGTGGTTAGCCACTTTCTAGGTTCTAATTGTGTTCCCTTCTCCATCTCGTTGCTTGATGAACACATAATGTGTTTGTTTAAAGTGCAGTCTTCCATATCAGATTTTCAAGGGCCACATTGATCTGTCTGCTGCCCTTGCGTTCCCAGGGGGCAGCATCTCCACGATGCTGCAGGGACTTCTGCAGCAGCTTCTGTGGACTTTTTGTTCCTTTTTTCTCCTTTGGCTGTAGTCACTCCACATCAGCACCCAGGACACAGCTCTTTTGGTTTCTTACTGCGGTCTCCTCTACAAACATCCTCTCCCAAATTGCTATCTCAGGACTAAGTGTTCTTTCAGACCAGCATTCAACCTATTGCTCCCTGCCCACTGGGATTCACTCATATTTGCTTTTCTGTTCTTGGTTGGCAGTGACCCCTTGAGGCTCAGAAGCAATTCTGGCATCAATACCTCTGGGTTAAAGATGACTTTACTACGATCCTCTTAGCCAGCTCACATGTTGGCTTCACTTCTTGATTGGTTCATAGATTCCATTTCATCCCACCTTTCTCTCTGGGCCCTACTCCAAATTCAAAAGAGGCCTGTCTCAGGATTCATGAAGCCTTTTCATCCTTGGAGACACCTCTTCTTGAAATGGAAAATGGGATGCTGGTACCCCGAGAAACAGCTTGCTAAGTAATATGATTCGTAAAGTACTTTCCATCTTCTCCCAGGTTCTTGGCATACAGCTTTTGTTTTATTTATTGCTGTAGTCGGCATATACTCAGAACGTTTTAGGTCCTCATTAATTCTAGACTACTGAGACTTCTTGGAAAGAGGTCTTGTCTTTTTGCATTAGTGGAAATGTTTCAAAAGACTTAATTCCAGGTAGTCTAAACACTGCATTTCTTGGAAGAGCATAGTAATTGTCATAATTTGTAGTGAGATGGTTAAAATAATGAATTATCATCTTATTATATCATCAGCATCCATGGCCCTAGGAACTCTGCAGCCATTGAGTTCTCGGTGCTTGAGAAGGGTTATTGAGTACTTTAAATCATTTCTGGAAAGTAAATATAATTATGCATATAAAGCACTCAGCACAAGGCCTGGTAAGTGATGCTGATAAACATATCTGTATTTCTAATTCAAAGTTTTATAGGTGAGACATCCATTGCCAATGATATTTTTTCTCTTTGTACATCTAGTTGTAGAACCTTGCAAGAGTGTTTTGCTGTGGGATTGTTTGTTTGCTTGCTCTTACTTTACTTAAACTTCAGGGATTTACTGAGATATACCTCAATGTGAGTCTTTTTCTCTTCACCCGATGAAATCAAGTGAGCCCTTATAATCTGCAGATCATAATATTTTTATTATTTTTTCTCTTCTTTATGTTCTGTTTTCTTTTTGTGGAATGTTTATTATTTATGTATTTGCTCTATCCTCCATATCTCTGATACTTTTTCTTTATTATGATTATGTATTCAAGTACTTTTCTTTGCATTCATCTTTCTGAAGAAAAATTCTGCTTTCAATCATTCTCTCCATACTTGAATCTACTGAATTGCTGTCTTGGTTTGAGTTACCCTGGAAAAAGACCTGTGTCAGGATATAATTACATGAAGTTTATTTGGAAGGAGAGCTCTGGAAACTCTGGTAGAGGAGTGAGGAAGTAAAATGAGAAGCTGAAGGAAGCCATTTGATGTGCCTTTCCCAACAAGTTAAACTGTGAAAAGACTGAACCTTATCCCATTGGGGTTCTCTGAGAAAGAAAAGCATGCAAGTTACCCCACCTAAGGATTGAGTAAGCTGGGGTTTAGAAGCCAACTGTCCCCAATCAGTTGAAAGATGCTCCTGGAGGGAGTTAATTCCCTGGCATTTCCCTCAATGATGTGCATAATAAGTAGGGCTATTATTCCTAGCCAGACCAAACCTCTGGCAAAAAGATAAATAAATGTTGGTTGCATTGAGATAGTAAAGCAAAGGGATATAGGCAGAGTATCAACAGCATCTGTTGCTATTTGTTTCAGTGAGTGTTGGGGAAATCCATAATAACAAAAGCATAATATGCTAATTAGATCTGAAGTTCTTCTGGATGACCTTCTGGACAAAGCCCAGCTGCGAGGAAAGCCCAGCTCAAGGGTGTCAGAGGGAAGCCGGTGCCGGCAGCTGGAAGAAGGAAGGCCTACTCTTGCACAAATTTCATGCATCGAGCTTCTAGTATAATTAATAAGAAAGTTTTCTCCCAGCTCAGAAGCCTTTTCCACAAAGCTAACACAGAGAGAAGACACTTTTGTTATTGAATAAGCATTAAACCAGAATGGGGTAGGCTTCACAGGCAACCCACTAAGATCAAAAAGAACAGAATGAAATTTCACTCTGTTATGTAGAGAAGCAGATACAGCCCACCGTATACTTGTTCTCAGCATAAACAGTAACTGGTCCTCAAGTAAGAGGACTTGACAGCACCATTTGTCACACAGAGTTCATCCTGACTTTATCTCGTTAGTGGGGATGGCCATTTGTGTTAGCTAATGGCTTCATCCAAAGGAAAAGCAAACTTCTCCTATCTTTATGACAGGAGGTAATTTTGCAACTTGGAGCAAGGCACCCACCAAAGTTAGGGTCCTCCCCTCCCACAGAAACCTAGAGAGACAGGGTGCTATCTCCCTTGATGTTTACATTTCAAAGATATCTCTCCTGGCTCCTTGAAAAAGACAGTCTGGGTCTTAAAGCTGTCAAAAGGCCCATTTATATATCAAAGAGAGAACTTACAATCACACATTTTATAAAATAAGTGCTCTGAAAAAATGGAGAGAGAAATGTCTCTTGTTTTATTTTCAACAGGGAGAACTAAGCCTCATACTTTTGGTTTCCTTTTGTCCTTACCTTGGAAAGTTTTGTACCTGCGTTTTATTTCAATTGCTTCCTAAAAGGTGTTCATTCCAGTGTTCATCCTTTACTTCCTGCGATTCACCTGGCAGCCTTTAAATGTCATGTGTTCTCAGGTTCTGCCTGCTTTTCCTGCCTGTGGCTGCTAGAATTGCATATTATTTTTGTCAGCTTACATAAGGTTTTTGAAATTAAATATTGAAGTCCTTTAAATTGTGAGTGGGAGACAGAGAAGGTCCCACCCCTGTTGACCTCTGGTCTGTCCTTGGTTTCCCTTATTTCTCCCAACCTCAAAGGCGACTTCTTCTTGGTTTCTTCTTAGCTTTTGAGGTCTGGATGAACCATTATAGGAGGTCCTTTCCCCATGAAGTCCACAGATTTCTAAGTGCCAGCTTCTTCTCAGGATCCACTTCCCACTTCCTGGATCCACTGGGCTTCAGCACTGTTCTCCAAGTGCTTCGACTTCCCATACAGTCCCTGCACTGAACCTGAACAAAGCCCATTCACATAGGTTGCATATGAAAAAGAAGCTAGAGAAGCATAGTTAGATAATGTGTGTTCCCAGATGGTTCTATTTCTAAAAATGTGTCTGTGAACTTCTTAATTACTTTTATTTATTAATTTTTTGAATCCTCACCCAGAGATATGTTTTACTGATTTTAAGAGAAAAAGGAAGGAAGAGAGAGAAGCATGAATTGGTTGCCTCCTGCATGCACCTCAACTGGGAATCAAACCCACATTGTATGGGACAGTGCTCCAACCAGCTGAGTCTAAGCCAGGACTAAGCAAATGGCTTTTAATTAAAATGTAAGGACATGACCTTTTATATGTTAATTAAGGAGGATGAGTTGTAAGTCTTTCTATAGGTTCCATTTTGTCAAAATCGATTGTCTTCTTTTTCTTGAAGAATGAAATAGCCCTTTTATTTTATCAAGGTATTCTTTTCACCATTTGAATGATAGGCCTTCATAATCTGAGAAGTTAGACTATCCTTGATATGTACCCAGAATGTGTGAATTGATTTTCCCCAATTAAAGTTCTCAACCTCTAGTAAACCCACAACTTCCAAACACTACCATAAGGAATCTTCTGTTTGTCAGTATCTGCTTTTCCACTTTCAAAATAGTGACCTACTTTTAAAAACATCATCCTTGGTTACATTGATGCTTCTGGTACTTTACCCTTCATGAATCTAGATAGTGCTAGAATTGGTGTGCAGAGTGAAAAGATTTCCCTCTCATAATTGACCCTGTGGAGGATGGATGGCTATAAGCTGGAGAAGTTATTGCCATCTTGAATTCAAGAGAGCAGGGCCCAGCTGGGTGGCTCAGAGTTTGAGTGTTGCTTTATGAACCAGGAAGTCACAGTTCAATTCCTGGTCAGGGCACATGTCCAGGTTGCAGGTTCCATCCCCAGTAGGGGGCGTGCAGGAGGCAGCTGATCAATGATTTTCTCTCATCATTGATGTTTCTCTCTCTCTCTACCTCTCTTTTCCTCTCTGAAATCAATAAAAATATATTTTAAAAAACAAAACAAAACAGAGAGCATGGATTTGTAAGTGAAGGCCACAAGAACCTTAGGTGCTCTTTGGGAATAAGCCATTGCTTCTCTATCATGTATGCATTTATATCCATTTGTACAAAAACCTTTTGTGTGCATAAATTTATACAGCTAATTTATACATAAAATAATTTTCACATATGTGTATTTAAAAATGCTTTTAAGTTAGTGATTCAGACAAATCCCAAATAGGCCATGGTATAAATAATAAATGTGTGTTTATTTCAATTTCTTGATGGAGAAAGCTGTGCAGACAATAGACTTATTTATTTCTGAAGAGGATTTATGTTAAAAGAATATTCCCTGGGGTGTTAAGGAGAAAACGCCTTCAAAAAGCACTCTAGTAAATTATAACTCTGAGGATAAAATATGACAGTAATAATTGCTAAAGTAAAAATCAAAGTATAAAACTTGCATGTACTTTATATCATGTGTTTTCAACTTCTTTTTTAAACAAATTAGTGTATTCCTGTCACTGGAAGAGCTACTCCTGGGAGAATAATTGAGATCTTTGAATATATTAACTCTTCAGCTCATATATAATTTTATATAGAGATTTCAGTTTTAAATATTTAGCAATGATCACATTTGGTTAGTGCTTACTATGTTATTACTATTAGTACTGTCATCATTTTACAAGTGAGGAATTACAAGTCCCAAATAGTGAGGTTAGATGCTCTAGTTTTCACAGTATTAAGTGGGAAAGCTGGGATTTTAACCCTGGTCATCATGAATGGAACCTGGGATGTTAACTGCCATCATATTTGGTCTTACAATATTATATGGTCCATGTGACATACTGTAGACTATAAATTAATAATTAATTTGAAAGTTAAAATTAACGAAAGCATATGCAATGATGTTAATTTTTCCTTATCTTCCCAAAACATGTCTGAGCTCTTCAACTTACAGTAATTTAAATGTACATTCTCTTAAAGTTATACATTTAAATTAACTCAATAATAAGTAAACCATCATCAAACTGATTCAATCTTTGTTAAAGCTCTTTGAAGAAATACTTAATTAGAAAGTTTGGTAATGATATTATTTTAAGGGAATTTAATGTTCATAATAAACAGCCATGACCATTTGAGTATGGCTTCGAAGTCAGTCAGGCAAACCAAATGCCATTCTCTCTTTCTGAATCACTGCAACCAAGTCCCTTAGCTCCTCCGAGAGAAAACCTTTCATTTCTTCGGGTGTTGATAGTGTACCAGGCACTGTACTTGTGATTTATACATATTACCTCCTGTCATTCTTGTCTGAGAAATCTAGTTTTCTTACCATGTAGATTAAGAACCTATATCTCAAAAAATTTAGTAACTTTTTCCAAATATTATTGATAATAAATATCAGTGCTGTTAACTTAAATCTAGATCTCTCTGACCTCAAAATCTTTTTTCCCCCACTTTTCGCTACACCTTAGGGTTCTATGAAGATTAAATGCTATAATGCGTATAAAATATGCAATAGCAGCCTCATTGTAGATGAAAGTTTGACCTGAATAGTTTCCATTTGGAGTTTTTATTTTTCTCAGTAATATATCTTAGAAAACACTACTTGGAAAGTGGATTTTCTAATAGTAAAGTTCTACTTTGCAGGATGAGGATGCCTTTGAAGAAAAGTCACATAGTGTGTCATGATTTTTTAAAGCTATGAGAAACCTTTGACATTATCATGTCTACCGTTGTCTATTGTTTTCAGTTTGCTGATCTTGTGGAGCAATATTACCTTACTTGACATTTTATGCATAAACAAGTGTAAGTTGAGCTGATATGGTTGAATGGGATGGGAGAGAATCCTCATTTTGCTCTAACCTAGTCCATAAGGCACCTTTCTGTAACCCTCCTGACTCCATATATCACCACTTGAAAATTACCTCTCTAGTACATCACCTCTGCTTTTGCATATGAAGAAACTGAGGTCCACAAGAGCAAAGTGTCTGCTAAAGTTTGCAGTTAGTAGTAGATCCATGACTAGAAAAGCTGTTACACTTGACATCTAAATTCTGGTCCATAAGGTTATCTACAGGAAAGCACAAGTTGGTGTTTGTTCATAGGATTTTTGAAATATTTTGTTCCTGTACATAGAAAGTAATAAAATATTTCATTCTCTAAGATGGTGGCAGTTGTTACTAAAATATTACTATAAAATTTTCAATCACTGGGATCTTATCTCTGGACTCTAATGTTAGCTAAGGTTGATTCCTGGGTGGAAAGAGTAAGCATTGTATTTATAGAACTTTTTATTTTCTTGAAATTAGAATAACATAATAACAACTGTACCTGCCAATCTCATTACCTGCCAATCCCATTACCCAATACATAAGAACCCATAAGAGGGACAGGATAGGCAGGGCCATTGTCAAAAGGGTTGCTTGTTCTAAATTGTTTAGGAGTAGCTCCAAAATACTCTTGGGTTAGTAGCTTCTGTGGTTTTGTTTACTTACCTAGACTATGTTTGTCCTTATAATCATAGAATAAACACATGATGTAGTGCAAACTACAATTCGTATAATTCCTTGATTATAAGATACACTAGAGGCCCGGTGCATGGATTCATGCACCAGGGGGTCTCTCAGCCTGGCCTGCGGCTCTCTGACATTCCCCTAGGAGTCCTGAGTTGCGAGAGGGAGCAGGATAGGCCGAGGGACCCCACCAGTGCATGATCAGGGCCGGGGAGGGACCGCAGGAGGGCTCCAAGGCATGTCCAACCTCTCTCATCCAGTCCTGATCAGCCGGTCTCCACCAGCAAGCTAACCTACCAGTCTGAGTGTCTGCCCCCTGGTGGTCAGTGCACATCATAGCTACCGGTTAAATAGCCGAATGTTCGAATGGTTGCTTAGGCTTTTATATATATATAGATTATCACTGAATAGGCATATATGTTATCTATACATTATTATCAATCTAATTGGAAACACATTGAATGAAATAATAATTTGGACACATTTTGCTAAGCTAAAAGGAAAATCATGTTAGTATATAATTGACTCTATCCCAAGATTGTAGGACAATAAATGTTTATACATTTAAAGAAAACCTTAGCATGACAAGAGAGTAAAGATATGGCTGTATGACACGAAAAAAATCCAGCATAATATTCACCCTCTTGCAACAAGAAATTATTGAGTATCTTTTCTGTGTCCTATCAGATACACTTGTATATTCAGAAAATGATGAAACAGAAATACATAAAGATAAATCACAAATTAGAATGATGCTGCAATACTTTGATCTAGGAATGAAGTATTATAAGATGTGAAGGGGTTAATTTAACTAGAGAAGCAATTTATGATACAGTAAAATTTCTCTTAACCTATATGCCTTTGGTCTGGAAGTATTTTGATAATCTAAAACATTGAAATAGGAATTTTATTTTAAAAAATGCAATAACAAATACAACAGGTATAAATAAGTTTTGGAAGAAATGATTCCCAGTTTATAAAATTTAGGTGCAGAAGCTCAAACCATCATATTATCTTAGACATTAGCTTATGTATTTTTTGATGGAATAAATATTTTATTAATCTGATGAGTCAGTTAAGTGGATAGTTTAAAGACTACTTCTCTTATAATTAGATATTTAAGAAAGACAACATAAAATGTATATGACATCACATATTATGTATATATCTAGATGCACACATAGGTGTTTAAAAATGATGAGTAAGGTATCAACTCAGTTATTCAGGTGTCCTCTCTACTGACAGTGTTGGTGATGGGATTCCTTTCAGGAAATTCTGGAAGGACAAAATACCAAAATATGGAAAACACAAAGGAAGAATATATTGTCTACATCATATTATAAACAACTTATAACATATTCTTTAAAAAATGTCCAAAGCACCAGGCTTTCTTTCTTAATTTGACAAAATGGAAACATTTACTTTTGCTAGAATCACACTGTAAAAAGTGCTTTAGTGTATGTGAGTATGTGTGTGCCTATGCATGTACATTTCCATACTGCGACTTCTAATGTGTCATTTACTGGTGTTCCCTTTATTTCATTGAGCTCCATAATGACCTGGACATGTGAGCTTGGGAATTAGCATTCAATAACTAAATTACTCTGTTTAATAGAGGTGAAAATAATTTTCAATTCCCTAGGAAATTTCAGACTGGAGGAGAGAGTAATATGAGCATTAGAGATAGAAGAGAAAAAAATTAAAATTGTGTAATGAAGCAGGGAAGGACTTGGGACAAGAGAATAAAGAATTTTTTTTAGTTGTCCCTAATGAGATTATCAATGTGACCTCTTTGCTTTGTGTCCTATGATATTTTTATTGAAGTCTATGTTACCCAAAAGTGATTTTGAGAGTGGATCTTCTAGGGTATTTTAAGAAATGTTGAGTTTCACATTACAATTGGCATTGTAAGGGACCAAATGGCTGGACGCAGTACCAGAGCACACCTGATGCTATGTCCTGCTTGGGAATTTGTCTTCAATCATCTGAACTAAGGTGGAATACCCATTTATGAGCTGACTTGAGTCCCTATCCCCCAAAATAGAATCAGGGTGTGGAGTGTCCTAACCAATCCTGCCACCAGTATTCAAGGAAATAGAGAAGATCCTTCATGAAGCCCATTTGTTTTAGGAATACAACATGAATATTCATGAGAAATTATGCAAACTAATCTGAACTCACCCTTCAAAAAAAACTTTGGATGAATGCCTTGTTTGGAACTGATGGCTGCAAAACAGAGAGTTAGAAATAAACAATGTGATGTGAGATCACTAGCATTTTTAGGTAAGCTCTTCAAAAAGGAAATTAGTCAGAATGTTGAAAATAGTAGTTTCACCCCACACTGATGGGCACACAGCTACTAAATGAGACCCTTATGGTGGAGAGGAAAGGACATTTATGGCAGATGTGCCTTTTGTGTAAAAATCTGTAATCTGCTGTAGGTGTCCCGGAGAGCACAGAACTATAGGGCCTAGATACCAGGTAACTGCTGAGAGACCACTGGCTGAGTTCTTCCAGAAACTAGAGATACCCATGGGGAAATATGAATGTATAAAAAATTTACTTGCACTTGTGTACCTGTACCAGCATCACACGTATAGTGATTAACAGTTTGACCTTTGGATATCAGATTACCTGGATGGTAATGCAACTCGATGCATACTCTGTGTAACTCTTGATAAGTTTCTTTCTCTGTACCACAGTCTCCTCATTAGCAAAAGGAGGGAAATAACTTACCCAACAGAAAGTGTAGTCATGCAGATAGAATTAGATACTCCATGGAAAGTACTTTGTATTTTTTACCTAAAAAACAATATCAAAATTATGACTTCTAATTCATTACTATTATTATAGTAAAAGGAGACTGGAAAAAAAAAATACCCTGAAAGTGATTAAAGTGTATCTTGAATTGTGTGGTTGTTATTTAAAAAAACAACAACAAAACATTTGTACTTTTGAGGATTTTTTTTCAGGTTTTCTTCAATAAACATTCTATTTTGAATTAAGAGCAAAATTTTCTAATTGACAAATTATTTACAAGTCAGAGATACGTCTGTTGTAGAAGATAACATACAAATAATATTTCTGGTGAAAAGGTTTCCTTTAAAATTCTTACCAATTAAATGCAAGAATGCAGTTCCAGTTACACTCTCTTTAGTGCCATGTTAGTCTCTGTAAAATAACTAATAAAAGCTGATATATTTTACTTATATTTTTACCTTAGGGCATAACATGGGGATTGGTTGGGGATATATAAAACTGGATTTGATATTTTCTAATGACTTTGTTTAGAATCTCTTATATTTAGCAACCGGTAATTTTTTAAAATGTGTTTTCATTTAATTTAGAGAGAGGAAGGGAGAGGGAGAAAGAGATAAAAACATCAATAATGAGAGAGAATCATTGATAGCTGCCTCCTGCATTCCCACTACTGGGGATCGAACCAAAAACCCAGGCATGTGACCTGACTTCTTGGTTCATAAGTTGATGTTCAGCCACTGAGCCACACTGGCTGGCCTTTAATGCCTTTTTTGATGAGGTAAAGAAATCAGTGTTATGATACTTATTTTAAAGCCACACCTCACAGTACATAGGCCTTATAAAACTTGGCTAGTGAGTAACCCTTAGTAACCAGATGAAATCAGCTTAGGAAAGCATTGAGAAGGGGTCACAATCAGGCAACCCCTGGCTTAACTACCGCAGCAGTAAATGAAGCTGACACCTGAGATGAGAAGCAGCTTGCCTCCCAGCAGAACCCAAGGAGGAAGGACATTTTCCTACACCCAATGGTGCATACTCCTTTGGTCAAGCCCAGCTTTTCTTCTCCAAACTGAGAATTTGGAACTAAGAAAAACTCTTTCAAATAAAAACTCCTAGTTATATATAGAGAGTTGCTAGTGGAGTGGAGTGTGGATAACCAGGCTAAAAACTGTTGATATCCCCAAGGTCTGAGTAGGTGAGAAATGAGCAGAAAAGCAGGCTGCCTCTTCTCCCCATCTCAGTCATGGGCCTTCCTTGTGTCAACATGATGGGCATTTCTAATCAGATACACACATTAACCTGGGCACTACAGTTAACTTATCTAAAATCAATAGCCAATTAGTTTTTGTTTATCCAACTTAGATCTACTCTGGTAATTTTTTCAATTTAATTTCCATATAAAACTAAAAATTGCTTTTTTTATCCTTTAAAATTTAATGAAACAACTGTTAGATAATTAGGGAGGGGTGTCAAGAAAGATAAAATATAATCAATATTATTTGTATTAATTATTTAACCAAATTTTGCTTTTATGAATTCCTAAAAGAAAAATGCAACTCTGATTGCAAAATGAGCTGGGTTCGAATCCTGACTTTGCTGAAGCTACTGAGTCTTTTAAACTGAGTTTCCTAATCTGAAATCTGTGAGTAATGTGCAAGATTATTGTGATATTAGAGATGATATGTGTAAAATACGTAGCACACACTAGCAAAGTATATGGATCAGATGTTGATTGGCTTTTCACCTGGGTTGAAGAGCCATTCAGGCTTCACTAATCACTTGGGTACAGGACTGTGAAAAATCCGGTCCTATAGGAATGCATTGTTAATTTAGCTGAGGATATGTAGCTCATGCATAATCAATGCCAACATAATACTTATCCATCATCTCTTTAACATACTCCTATTGAACAAAATGAGGCAACAAATTTTTACAGAAGACATGGCTGTGAAGCTCAATGATAATCTGGGTCAGTGGAACTTGGGGAGATAACTGTTGGTTTTGCATACTTTAATAGCAAACAAATCACCTTTTACCACTTAAATGTTACTAAAAAAGTTCTGGTCCTCTTAAAGAATAGTGATAATCTTTGGTTTATTATTTACAAAATCTTACTTATCAAATGTAAAAACAATCCTTTTCTTCCAGAATGTGGTGGTGCACACTGAAGAGTTAATGGCAGTTCTGCTAAATCTTCTCAGGGATTTAACATTTTCACTTAGCTGATTAAAATCTGTTGTAGATGATGAGTATGCCAGCTTTTTTTTTTTTTTTTAATCATTCACTCAAAAATGATTTTAAAAATCTTTAAATGGCTTGTACCTGATTTTTATTTCTCAAAGGGTTTCTACTTATGGAAAATTTGCTTAGATTATATCCTTTTGTCAGTCTCAATGAATGTTAAATCAATGCAAAATGAGTGGATTTGTATTTCTAAAAATAACTTCTTTCACAGGAAGAAGAGCTAAGGAAGAGTGGGGAAGCCAAATATGCCCACTTGAGTGATGAACTTCACGTGTTAATTGAAGTGTTCGCTCCACCTGGGGAAGCTTATTCACGTATGAGTCATGCATTGGAAGAGATTAAAAAATTCCTGGTTCCCGTAAGTGTCTTTCATTTTTTACAAAGAAATTTCTCAGCAGTTTCTATTTTTAAAAATTTGCCTTGAGCTTCACTGACTTTTTAGAAGGAAATGCATATTGCAAACTAATTATTCATAGAGTTAATATGAACTATAGAATATCCAAAACACTTGGCATAGGACCTGGCATGTTGCTACCTCATGATGGTTCAACTTCAGTATTTGTCTTCAGTACATTACCAGTTATGCATCAGTACATAACCATGAAGAGTAAGACAGTGAACACATAAACACAAAAACGTAATTGAAGTTGTATACTTTTCTTAATAAATTGGTAATTGACATGTATTATTGGCAATTTTTAATTATTAAAGCATTTGCATTTGTAGTGGGAACAAAAAGTATATATGCCATACTTGTAACAAGACAATGATGTTATTTGAAAACATCAAATGCATTTTTATGTGATGGTATGCCAAGTGCTGGCTCATTATAAAACGTAATGTAAAATAATCAGTGTTATTAGAAACAGACATTTGTTGACATGAAGCAAAATTTGGAAAAATAAACGCATTGCACTGAGAGCAGTAGAGAATAGTTGGTTAGTAAGGCAATAAATTCATGGCTGCATATTGAATAGAATTCTGTATTGACTTTTTTAAAAAATTGAGGAAAATTAAATGAATGAAGCTTTTCTAAACTTTGACAATTTAGCATTCTAGGAAGAGGTCATTCAAACAGAAATCTTGGCATCGCACTTAGAGCTGGGAATAAGACAAACAGAAGAGAATGCTGAGGAAGGATTTCTGGAGTACCTAGGCAGAAGTCTTTTGGCAGAGAGAGAGAGAGAGAGAGAGAGATAAAAATTAATCTGTGTAACAAAGAACACAGTAGATTTCTAATCTGATGGATAAACTCAGAGGAAATGATGCATAAGATTCATAGATTGACAGTGATTTTAAGAATGGGAAAAGAAAAAAAAAGAATCATTTAAGAATGTGAAAGTATCAAAATCTAACAACATAATTAATTAATTTATATGCCCAGTTTAAAATCTTCTCTCAGGACAAGGTTCTGAATAATGCTATACCACTAATGATTATTCCCTGACATTTACATGCACACTGAATTTCCACACAAATTAGTATCTGGTGGTCATCTGAACACCTCCCTAAGTAGACCCTATATTTCTTAAGAATGAGGATGCTATGTATGTTCTCTCTTCCTTTTCCTCTGAACAAAATGTCTAGTACTATTGGGTAAACATTTTTACTTTATTTACCTCAGACCAAACTTCTGGTGATATTGAATGTGTAGAAAAATGCTAGGACTGCCCACATTACTAATTCATTTCATGACTGTGGACAAGGCATTTAAATTCCCAGAGCTTCAGCTTATTCATCTTTAAAAAGAAGATAATTATAATTGACTGACCTCTGTCACAGCTATTGTGACTATTACATGGGGTACTGCATATGAAAGACATAGACAATTATAAAGTACTGTGTAAATGGATTTTTTAGTCTATTTTATTTTTACAGTAGATAGTCTAGGAATGACTTTTTGGGGTGAAATATATAAGATGAAATACTATTTTATTGCTACATATATCTTGGACCTAGGCTGTAGGCTACATTAACCCTATTTTATTATAAATATCACTAATACATTTTCCTTCTTAGACCTCGTGATGCTTGTGATCATTCCATTATATCTTCTCCACTGATATATATATATATATATATATATATATATATATATATATATATATATATATTGGCAGGGCTAGCAGTGCCTCTCTTGGATTCCCATAATTTAGCATCATATCTGGCAAATCAGTGTTTGATAGTCTGACTAAAGCAATGGCTGATGGGGTGCCATGGAGGGAGGAAACAGCTCTCTGGGCCAGGTTTGGGGAATATACCCCACAATCAAGGTGCTCTCTATAGGTGCAGACCCAGATGAAGGATGAAGATCTTATGTTGGCCAGGTTGACCTCTTCCTGTCTATCTCTGGGATTTTACCTCTACCTGTCCAACTGCTCACTTCCTGGGCTTCAGACTTGCAGCCTTCCTTTCATGCAATCCTCCAGGCTCCCTCCTCAGTAAGGGCCTGTGAAGATTCTTGGCCAGTGTATTGGCACGGCTATCTCCTTGTCATTCAGGTCTTGGCTCAGCTGTTAGCTCTGCAGGAAATGCTTCCCTGACCACACAATACTATTATATGTGTACAATTCTATTCTGTTTCACAATATCACTGCTGTCTGATTTCCCATTGCCATTCATTGTCTCATTAGGCCCTAGCCCTCTTCATTATGTATTTTCTCAGAGCTCTTATCACCATCAGATTATCTATAGTCTGTGTGTGTGTGTGTGTGTGTGTGTGTGTGTGTGTGTGTTAACTTGTTTGTTAATTGTTGGTTTTCTTGCTAAAATATACATGTCAGGAGGGCAAGGATTATTATCTAGTTTCACCACTTTATTTCCCCATTTTGAACCATGCCAGGGACATAAGAAGCACTTAATAAACATTTTATGAGTGAATAAATGATTGAATGAAGAGCTTTTAAAAATAAATAACCATTATAACATCTCTCCATGTTATATGAGCAAATTTTACAATCACTGAAGGTCCTCCAACTTCGTGGATTTTCCCCATTTGCCTTGCCTGCCTCAACACCAAGCAAAGGAGGGCATCTGTCTACTTCATCTATCACAACTGCAAGGGGGAGAGTGAACTGCTGATTCTTTGTTTATTGTATGAAATCACTTGGTGATCCAGGTTTTCTTTGGCATTTGATACAAGTCCACAGAAATGCTAACACATTTGGACATTAACATAAGCATCAGAGGTGAAGAAGTATAGCCAGGAAGTCATGCTAGAAAACATAGAAGGCTAATATAGAAGAGGACCCCGGAGTTCCACCGATATCTAGCTCCTCTACAAAATGGAGTGTCCTTCCATGTTAGAATTTTTACCTCCCTCCCCTTCCTGTATGTTACCAAGTGTACACACTGCTTGCCCACTGTCCAGGGGCTGTAATCTTCTAAGACTGCTGACTTTAGAACATGCAACTGTCCATGAAATGTCTAAATGCCACAAGACGTTGAAAAACAACGTATTTTCAGTACTTTAAATGAATTGTTAAAGAAAAAAATTATTATTGCCCAGGGAAATTATCTGCTTGCTGATCTCCATTGAGTCACTACTGTTTATCAAAACAAGTAGAGTGGCAGGTCAATAAAACATCAATAAATTGAACCTCACTAATTTTAAATCGTGAGTGCTTTGAACAGATGCTATATTAAAGTCTTCCATACATTTGCCAATTTGGCTTACAGATTACGTATGTTAAATAAATTATTTGACAATGACAAAGGGAAATAAAACCTTTACTATATATTTTAATAATGGTAATACCTTTATCTTCCCTTTGAAAGCTGTAAAGGGGTAAACAAGTTCATTATTATATTCGGTAGTACTCCTTTTTTTATATACAGGCACTAGGGCTGTGGTTGTGCAGGTTGTGCCTTGCACAGATGCTACGGGGCAACATCTACCCGGTAGTCTGTGAATGGGACCCTGGCTGTCCCTGAATACAACTTCCCTTTTTCCAACTCTAGTTAGCAGATTAATTTAATATAATGACACTGTATTCCATTTTACTAAGTTGGCTGACTCTCACCTTCAATTAAATTGAATTAGCAAGTTTTACTAATGCTTAATAATTAACTCAATAATTCAATAATGATTGAAACATAATACTTGATTGAAGCATTCAGCAAAATCCTGCTCATTGAATATGAGCTTATATATCTTTTCATAAAAAATATTAGGAGGGGTTCCATTTAGCAGGAAATTAGATAATGAATAGATTATTTTTTAACCTTCTGAAGATGTTAGTTATTGACAGAATTGAGAAATCACAACATTCATTTTTACCAAGACCTGTCATGGCCTCAAATCTTTCCAAATGCAATATGCTCAACAACACTATATCATGAGTTAACTGAACTTGACAAGTATTTGTTATGCCTGGGTTAAGCCTCTAATGATCATCCTTGGAGGTTTGTATCATTTAAATAAAAGGCATATATATCCAAAGGGACATTGAAAACTCCCCATGTTTAATTTTTTCTAAATACCAGAAAGGAAACATACCATGTGAGGTATTTTTTGTGCCTTCTATAATAACACCTAGTATGGCATGAATATATAAACACATTATGTATAGGAATATACTCAAATTATATATATACACACACACACACACACACACACACACACACACACACACACCACACACACACACACACACACACACACACACACACACACACTAGAGGCCCAGTGCAGGAAATTCATTCACAGGTGGGGTGTGTCCCTCAGCCCAGCCTGCACCTTCTCCAATCTGGGACCCCTTGAGGGATGTCTGACTTCCCATTCACAATCCAGGACTGCTGGCTCCCAACTGCTCCCCTGCCTGCCTTCCTGATTGCCTCTAGCCACTTCTGCCTGCCAGCCTGATCACCCCCTAACCACTCCCCTGCCAGCCTGATTGATGCCTAACTACTTCCCTGCCAGCCTGTTTGCCCCTAACTGCCTCCCTGCTGCAGACCTGGTCACCCATAACTGTCCTCCCCTGCAGGCCTGGTCCCCCCCCCCGCAGCTGCTCTCCCCTGCAGGCCTGGGTCCCCCCCAACTGCCCTTCCCTGCAGGCCCAGTTGCCCCCAACTTCCCTCTTCTGCTGGCCTGGTCACCCCTAACTGCCCTCACCTGCAGTCCTGGTCCCCCCCAACTGCTCTCCCCTGCAGGCCCGGGTCCCCCCAAACTGCTCTTCCCTACAGGCCCGGTCGCCCCCAACTTCCCTCTTCTGCTGGCCTGGTCACCCCTAACTGCCCTCACCTGCAGTCCTGGTCCCCCCCAACTGCTCTCCCCTGCAGGCCCGGGTCCCCCCAAACTGCTCTTCCCTACAGGCCCGGTCGCCCCAACTTCCCTCCTCTGCTGACCTGGTCACCCCTAACAGCCATCCCTTGCAGGCCTGATTGCCCACAACTGCCCTCCCTTGCAGGCCTGGTCGCTCCCAACTGCCCTCCCCTGCTGGCCATCTTGTGGTGGCCATCTTGTGTCACATGGGGGCAGCCATCTTTGACCACATGGGGCAGCCATCTTATGTGTTGGAGTGATGGTCAATTTGTATATTACTCTTTTATTAGATAGGATAATTGAAACTTTGTAGCCTTGAGTGGAGGCCTAGGCCAGCCAGGGTGTGTGGAAAGCTTGGCTTCCTCTATTACCGGGGAAACCCAAGCCTCCTGCTCACTCCGTGGCTGTAGCCATCTTGGTTGGGTTAATTTGCATACTCACTCCTGATTGGCTGGTGGGCATGGCTTGTGGGTGTAGCAGAGTGACAGTCAATTTGCACATTACTCTTTTATTAGATAGGCTATTGTATTTCTGTGTGTGTGTGTGTAAATTTTATATCTGTGTTTGTGGTATATATGTATTGTTAGTCTCATCACTTTCACATATAATGAGACTTTAAGTAAATTCAACAGAAAATAAAAGCATCAGACCTGGTTGTTTATTTCCTTCCTGAATTAGATTGGATGTGTTTCTTGGTGAGAGCCATGATCCCTGAAATGGGGTATTAGGGTTATTGTATCATTTCAAGTTTGAGATATTGGAAACCTATATAGAAAACGTACCAACAATGTGACTATGGAGGAAAAGTAAAACCCTTTTCCTCTTTATGGTAAAAGCAAAAAGAGTATATTCTTGCCATCTGTTTTTCAAAGACTGTAATCCTAGCTCCGAAATGGGAAAATGACACTTATTGCTAGTAGAAATCACACACAAAAGTAAGTAGATATAAGGAAATTAGAAAAGAGAAGCAGGATATTTTAAGTCTGGGAGGTGGAAGAAAAAACTAGACCCTCATGCACTGAAAAAACTTTTGCAAAGTTTTGGAAGATTACAAATGTAAGAATGTATCTCTGAAATTTATACTATAATTTGATAAGAATTGACTATTTGGTGAATATGTAGGGGAAACAGTTTATTAAATGAAAACCTACCAGCCAGCAATAGCGACATTGGTAAATGGTAAGACCCACAAGGTGGGGAAGGGCAGGTGCATTTTGGCTGGCTGCTGGCAGGAGTTCAGCATATAGAGTAACAACATCCCACAGGCAAGAGAATGATCAGTAACAATAACAAAATAAAGTTCAGTGCAGAGAGGAAGACAGGGTCTGTGACCTGCATATTGTTCCTTTATTGTTGTGGTTATTGCATAACAGTTGTCAAGCGTTTTCTCAGATTGTTATTATCAAAACCAATTAATTTCCTTTTCTTTCCCATAATTAACCATATTTTAATAGTGTGGTAGGTAATAGCACTAAGCACAAACCACATATATTTATGTAATTATTGCTTGCTCTGAAAATGTCTACTGAATTTCTACACACTATGATTATTTTCTGATTACATTTGCATAAATGTATAATCATCTAATATTGAGCATTTTTTAAGCCTGATACCTTGTAACCCTATATAATAAAAGGCTAATATGCAAATCGAATGAATAGTGGAACAACTGGTCACTATGACGTACCATGACCACCAGGGGACAGATGCTCAACGCAGGAGCTGCCCCCTGGTGGTCAGTGCACTCCTACAAGGGGAGCTCCGCTCAGCCAGAAGCCGGGCTCACAGGCAGGTGAGCACAGTGGAGGAGGCGGGAGCCTCTCCTGCCTCCGTGGCAGCGCTAAGGATGTCCAACTGCCGGCTCCTGGACTGCGAGATGGGGCAGGCCAGGCTGAGGGACTCCCCCCGCCCCCCACGAGTTCACGAATTTCATGCACTGGGATTCTAGTAGTAATAGAAGCCTCTGAATTAGGGAAAAAAAAAGTTTTGTTAGTTCTTAAAACAGAACTAATAATTATCATATAATTAATTACATGATAATATAATTTATTATTATTATTATTATTATTATTAAAACCCAAGGTCACGTTAGCATTGCTAATTGACTGACATAACCTGGAAGACACATAAAAGAGGTGTGAATTTTCTACAAACCCTAATGTAAGTATCTTCTGACTCCTCACCAGTACATATAATCAAATATTCTCTTTATGAATCTAGGACCAGGCATTCGCTTTGTATCTTAAAAATAAATGCTTACTAATTATCACTGGTCTCATTTGATGCCAGTGTTGTAAATTCTCTGAGGCCACTCTTTTCATGAGTTCTTAGTGCATTTTAGATGCCAGCAGTGTTCGCCTGTAGGCACTTGGATTTCAACTTGATGAGTTACTTCTTCACCATTAATTGACATTATAATAAAAAATACCCTGCTTTTGTAATTCCATATGTTGTTAGCATGAAGGCTTAGCAGCATTCCTAAAAAGTTATCTGTTGTTAAAGATCTGCACTTCCTAAGAATACAGGTTTAATCTCCAAGGCAAGAATCTTACCTCTTAATTGTATCAGCTTTTAGTGTAAGGGAATTCTTAGAGGATCATATAGAAATTTTATATAATATTCAAACCATTTACTAATTGCTAATCCCGCAGTTTTATATTATAATCATGTGAACACTGACCTGTAGATATTTGCCTAGATGGAATCAACTAAAAAAGACTCATAGTTATTAAAGAATGTGGTACAAAAAGAAATCAAGACCAAAAAAAGTAGCTGAATAATCAGAATTGTTCAATATAGTAAATAATTTGTAACTGAGTAAATAAAGAAAATAAATGGCAGTAATTAATGCAAGGTGAAAACTTCCTTTACATTCAATTCAACACATATTTCTAAGCATCAAATTATATGTCAGGCATGGTTTTAGACATTTGTGTTACATCAGCTACTGCCCTTGTAGAATTTAAGAGCCAGATAAATATATGCCGAAACAGTTGAGAAAGAATTGGGATGGTAGACCAAACTGGATAATATGGGCAATAATGATGGCAGACCAAGCAACACTGTTCAAACAAAAAATGTTATTTTCTAGTCAGGAAAAATCAATTGTTGACAAAGACCACCACCAACCAGACAAAGGTAAGTAATTCAATGAGACAGAGAGTGATAAAGAGAGGGAGTTGTGGGGGAAGAGAGTTTTGATTAGTTTCTTGGGGGCAGTTGATGTCCCACAAAGAATCTATTTTATATTGAATGTTTTTAATGCAACAGGAAAATCTTAGAATATCATATTTTAAAACATTATTTTTGCAAAACTAAATATTCCTGAAATGTGTCTTCAACTTCAGTTCTAGCAATTAGTTCTTACTTTTAATCAGCTAATTTTGATTAAGATACAGCATAAGCTTATTTTGAATTGCCCTGCCTGATTCACTGATCTCATTTCATGTCTCTGAAGTTAATTTCAGCAAGCTACCATGGAGAGTGTATTGATTCTTCTAGATAGTATTTAAACTAGAAGTCTGGGGAACTTGCATATCTCTCTTCCTCCAAGAACTGTATCTTCTTTCTGATCTCTAATCTGTGTGTGTGTGTGTTTTGTTTGTTTGTTTGTTTGTTTTGTCTGTCTGTTCCACCCAGCCTCTCTACATAGTATATATAAGGATGCATATACACCACTTCCTTAAAACAGAAGTGGAAATGGCTCACTGGATGGTCTGTACTAAATATAGTACACATAGGAATTAGTTTATATTTTTCTGTAACCACTGTCATTCTTTCATTTTTATTACCAACAGCTTGAGCAAATCACCGAGTATTCCACTTGTACTCCTATAAGAAGAGTCTTAATTTATGCAGTTCAAGTTTTAAGCCCACTTAGTTCCAGTTTATGATTTCGATTTCAAATTTCATTCAATTCAAAGCTCCACTCTTCCCCAAATTTACAGGCGGGGGGTGGGAGGAGTGGCAGGAGAGAAGGAGGCATGGACTCCTTGTTTATCTCCTTCCACTCTCTACCCTCTGGCTTCTAATGCTTCCAAAGCTTTGTGAATAGTCTTGTCAGATGGGGTAGGAGGTGATATGGAATTAAAGAAATTTGGGCTGTAAAACCGGTCATGTAATAATCTGGTTCATTTGAGTCTTATTTCAAGTATTTTCTTCTGATGAGATATATGGAGGATGGACCAGCAGAATCATGGCCAATCCTCAAATAACTCAGTTCCTTTCTTTAGGAAAGCTGAGGGAACTTAGGGTTCTCACAATGCAGTCCTTTCTCTCAGTAGTCTCTTCATGCTAATCTACCAGCTTCCTGCTCCCAGTGTTACCGGTGAGCTGTGTCCTGTCTACCAAACTTGTTCTTTCTCTCTGAGAGCTTGTGAGATTATTTTACCTGTCCTTCAAGTTCAGGAATTTTACGAGGATCTGCTCAAGTGTGGGACTCTTCTCATCAGCCCAGCCTGAAAATCATGAGCTCTTTCAATTGGTGGCGTTAGATCTTTATTTCAAGGAAATTCTCTCCCTATGATTTGTATATTTTCTTTTCTCCATATTTTCCCTTTTTGTAATTCCTATTAGTTATAGCAAGTCTCTTAGATCTTTTATCTGGTTGTGTTTTTCTAATATGTTCATCTTCTTATCATTTTGCTTATGTTTTCTAGAGATAGATACCTTCTGCAAGGTCTTGTAAATCACAACCCCAAATTCAGTATTTAGGGTGATGATGTTCTATTCCATTCCCTTAAATTACTTAGATCAAAATTTTGTAGATATTGTGCTTACTTTTTTTGTTTGTTTGTTTGTTTGTTTGTTTGTTTCTTCAGAAAGTACTAAAATTGTATCTTAGTTATCTCTTCTGTTTTTGTATTCAGGTTTATTTCTCTCTTCTCCAGCAGTTTTATTTCCTTGGGCAGGTGCTCTTGCTCTCTTTTTTCTTTCTCTCCCCCCCCCCATTTTGTTTTTATATCAATTTAAGTCTTTTTAAAAATATTTTTATTGATTTCAGAGAGGAAGGGAGAGGGAGAGATAGATAGAAACATCATTAATAAGAGAGAATAATTGATTGGATGCCTCCTGCTTGCCCCACACTGGGGACTGAGACCACAACTTGGGCATGTGTCCTGACCAGGAATTGAACCGTGATCTCCTGGTTTATAGGTCGATGCTTGACCACTGAGCCATGCTGGCCAAGGCTAGTTCTGTATTTTTATGTACCTTTTGTGACACCAGTCCTCTAAATTTAGAAAGTAAAGCAATCTTCCCAACATAGACCAAGAATGTAGAACTAAGCAGACCACCAAAAACTTGTTGAGAACCTGAAAAAATGCCTTCCTGTTCTTCAGTCTCTTTTTATCTTTCCCGACTTAAGGGCTTACACATTCTGGTCCTTCTTAGCCTCTTGTTGGCCTGGGAAAATAGGCATACTCAAGTGGGTCTACAGTAACTTTCCACTTGGATGAAGTATAGATCTTTGCAAGTCAAACTCTTTCCGAAATATCCACTCTACCATTGCCACTCCAGGGTTTTATGATACTGGTTTTCAGTTACTCACTCAGCCCATAGGCAATAAAGACCTATACCAGTCAGTTTTCTTACCTGAGTCTCAGTGAACTCAAGGCCTAATGTGCACTTAAGTTTCTGATGATCTCAGCCTTTATTTTGCTTAAAATCTGCTGGTGTGTTAGAGTTGGTAAACAAGGTAAAGGAACTTAATTTAGCTCACTATCTTCCCATAATTATCAAGGTCTTCTACAGTTAGTGTGATGAGGTCTCTTTACATTTAGAAAGCAAAAGAAAGCATCCAAAAAATAGCTTTAGAGGTACCAGAGGTTTTAAATATGAACTCTATAAGATGTGAAGCTTCTAAGATGAGTATTTTGTTTTATAATAAACTACAGGCCCGGTGCACAAAATCGTGCATGGAGGCATGTCCCTCAGCCCAGCCTGCACCCTCTCCAATCTGGGACCCCTCTCACAATCCAGGACTGCTGGTTCCCAACTGCTCACCTGCCTGCCTTCCTGATTGCCCCTAACCGCTTCTGCCTACCAGCCTGATCACCCCTAACCACTCCCCTGCCAGCCTGATTTATGCTTAACTGCTCCCCTGCCAGCCTGTTTGCCCCTAACTGCCCTCCCCTACAGGACTGGTCACCCCTAACTGCCCTCCCCTGCAGGCTTGATTGCCCCCAACTGCCCTCCCTTGCAGGCCTGGTCCCTCCCAACTGTCCTCCCTGCTGGCCATCTTGTGGTGGCCATCTTGAGTCCACATGGGGGCAGCCATCTTGTGTGTTGAAGTGATGGTCAATTTGCATATTACTCTTTTATTAGATAGGATAGAGGTCTGGTGCATGGGTGGGAGCCCGCTGGTTTGCCCTGAATGGTGTCCTGGATCAAGGTGGGGGTTCCCTTGGGGTGTGGGGTGGACTGGGCATGGGGCCTGTGGTGGTTTCCAGGCGGGCCACACCCCACAGCGACCCAAGCAGAGGCCCTGGGATCTGGGATTTATTTATCTTCTATAATTGAAACTTTGTACTCTTGAGTGGAGGCCTGCGCCAGCTAGGATGTGCAGGAAGCTTGGCTTCCTCCATTGTCAGGGAAACCCAAGCCTACTGTTTGCTCCGTGGCCACAGCAATCTTGGTTGGGTTAATTTGCATACTCAATCCTAATTGGCTGTTGGGTGTGGCTTATGGGTGTAGCAGAGTTATGGTCAATTTGCATTCTACTCTTTTATTAGATAGGATCAGAAATTACATATTAAAAATAAAATAATGAAATAGTCCACAAGAGAAAAAGCATAGCATTCCATAAACATCTACCTCTATAAGGATTTGATACACAGTTGTTTCCATGTGTTTTATGCAGATGTTGTCAAGTTAATATGCACAAATACTAATGAAAGCCCCTTCATAATGGTAGAAATACTATGGTAAACCTATTTGGGGATTCAGACCATTCACATAAGTGATATATATGACAATAGCAATTCCCATTTGCCATTAATAGCCAATTCTGTGGGTAATGTTCATTTTACTATGCTTTTAATAGAAAAAAATTAAAATGCTAATAGCTTACTTCTACTCTCTTTGTATACCTTTTACCTGTAGATTGTTCTTTAGGGAAAGAACAGCGACATTTGTTTAGAATCTAACACCTGCTAGGCATTCCAGTGGATGGCTTGTAGACATTACCATTTGCTATCTTCACAACAAGACTTGGAAGGATGTGTGATGCTTATATCCATGAGGAGATTGAGGCTGAGGAAGATTGTGGAGCCACATAAGTAGATAAGTAGCCCAGCATAGCAAAGCCTACCTGACTTTAAAGCCCATAGTTGTTTTTTTCTCACAATAGCATATTGCTTTCCACATTAAATAATAAAAGAAGAATTGAGTGTCTAAGATTTGATCCAGCTAGACATCTATATTTATTTACAATGTCATTGATAAGTGACACAAACTAGATTTGAATAAAACAGAACATACCACCTTTGCATATTTCCATTTGGTATTCCATTTGGGATATTTGGGTTTCTAATTCTGTTTAGAGATAAATATCTTACCTAATAAAAAAGAAACATGCAAATTAACCATCACTCTGCTACACCCACAGCCAGAGTGTGTATGCAAATTAACCCAACTAAGATGGAAGTTAATTTGCATATGCAGGCGCAGAGTGATGTGAAGCCTGCTATGAGGGGAAATGGGGTGGCAGAGGGAGCTACTGGAGTGGTGCTCCAGACAGAAGTGAGGGCGTGCAGGCTCCGGGCGGCCCAGGAGCAGGGACTTGCCACCTCCCAGGCAGCTGGGAGTGAAGCCAGGGGTCTGTTCTTGCACGAATATCATGCAATGAGCCTCTAGAAATAAATATTATCAGAGGATAATAATTTTGTTGTAAGAATGCTATTACTGCATATTTTAAAAATTTATTTATTTATTGAAAAGAGTTAATTTTATTTATTTATTTTTAACTTTGTTTTCATTGCTGACACTATTACAGATGTTCCCAACTCCTTTGCCAACATCTACTCAGCCCCTGCTGCCCCCTCCCTCTGGCCATCACCAATTGTTGTCTTTGTCTATGGGCTATTAACATATATTTTTTGGCTAATCCTTCACTTTCTTTCATCCAATCCCCCCATCCCCTTCTCCTCTGACAAGGGTCAGTTTGTTCTATGTATCTATGCCTCTGGTTCTATTTTGTTGTTTGTTTATTGTGTTCATTAGATTCCACATACAAGTGAGATCAAATGGTATTTGTCTTTCTCTGACTCACTTATTTCACTTAGCATAATAATTCCTGAGTCTATTCATGCTGTAGCAAAAGGTAAGATTTTCTTCTTTTTTATGGCTGTGTAGTATTCCATTGTTTAAATGTACCACATCATTTTATACACTAATCTTCTGGTGGGCACTGGGGCTGTTGTAAATAATGCAGCTATGAACACAGTTGTGCATATATTCTCTTGAATTGGTATTTTGGGATTCCCAGAAATGGTTGCTGTGTCAAAGGGCAGTTCCATTTTTTAATTTTTGGGGGAAGCTCCATAATTTTTCACTCAGTGACTGTACCAGTCTTCATTCTCACCAACAGTTCATAAGGGTTTCCTTTTCTCTACATCCTCACCAGCATATGTTCTTTGTTTATTTATTGATGGTAACCATTCTGGCAGGTGTGAGGTGATAACCCATTGTGCTTTTAATTTGCATATTTCTAATGATTGCTGATTTTGAATATTTTTTCATATATGTATTGGCCATCTGTATTTTCTCTTTGCAAAAGTGTCTATTCAGGTCCTATGTCCATTTTCAAATTGGATTCTTTGGAGATATACAGCTATATACTCATTAGCATCTTTACTGACCAATCAAAATGGCTCTACAATCAGAACATTCAACTCTGATCACTGAGGACAATGCAATTTGGACCAATCAAATGGTGTGAATCTGAAGTCTTCGTTTGCATAAAATTAAACCAATCAGAAAGTATAGAAGAGTGGTAGAAACTTTTCTCTCTATAATTCATCCTCTTTTTTGTCTCAGTGGAGCACACTTTCAATTTCTATTGAAGATTGGGTTTCCCTGGCTTGCAAACTGTTTCAGTTGAGCTGTTTCACTTAAATATAGGTTTTACCTTCACAGCCTCCAAAATTATGGACTCCAGTTGGCAAGAGATTGGTAGCAGTGGCCTTTTGTTGACAAGGGGTAGCAAGGTATTTAAATAAAGAATTTTTTGGAAACAAGACTATCTTTGTTCATAGAGCCTATGGTTGATATTGTCATTCTTATAGGTCTGCCATATTTTGGTTTAGATATCTAAGTTCTAAAGAAAGAGTTACTCTTTTTCTATTAAAAAAACTTGTGTATTTTCTAATTGTTTATCCTAATAATTCAGTATACTTCATTTTTACACAGTAGGTCTGTTTCACATTTCAATTTAAAGTGTATCTGGGACAAGATGATGTCTTTACTTTGTAAGAGGAGTAATGCTAGCTGAAACCATACCCTATCTGTAGAAGGAGAGTAGTTATCCACCTTCTATCCGTATGAAGTCCTCCTTTCACTTTTAAAATAATCCTACTCTGTGATAGCCATCCTTGCTTATATGTATTTCTCAAGTTTCTCAAACTTCTAAGCGTATGAAATAGATTATTAGTAAGAATGAAAGGACAGCAAAATATAAGTGCTAAAGGAGGTATGCTAATACCAAATGGTGTTTTCTATCTCTTCAGTGTCCCCTGAGTACAGACAAAATCAATAAAGTTGGATGAAATTATTATAAGAACTTGTATGCTCAAATATATTTTGACCTAAATAAAGATAAATACTAGTTGCAGAAGGTATATTCCCTAGAAGAGATATATGGTTAAACAATACAGAATCTCTATATTGATTAGAGATCTTCAGTTCTGATTTGAAGAACTAAAATTTCTGTATCATAGCAACCAAGTCCTATAATTATAAACATGAAAATAGAAAAAATTTTAAAAGTGAAAAAACAAAGACATCAGAGAAATAGCAGAAATCTAAAAAGTAAATAGGTTTTCAAGAATCTCAAAAGAAGTTACTACTAAAAAAGAACCAGTTTCAATAAATAGTCAATATCAATAATGATTACACAGTTATGTAAATAGAAATAGCATGTTATTATTTTCTATATATATTTATATTGTCATAGTCATTGTGACTGATTCATAAAAAATGATACTATTACTACCATCATATATCAATAATTCAACAGTTTAATCCATATTACTTGATCAGGTCATCTGAAGAAAAGTTTTTTTTTTAAGAATTAATAAAATGAAGCTTAATAATTAAAATGACTGCATATTTTCAGTCTCTTTCAAACATATTTTGAACAATATAATTTTATTTATTGAAATAGGAATCTAAATACCCATTCTTCTTAATGGGTTAGAAATAAACAACAAAAAATTCCAGATATACTTGGTTACCCAAAACCTAATGAAAATTTTATATTTTTATAATCTACATTGTAGGATATACTCTCAAACACCAGGTATTTTAATTTATTAAATTATAATAGCTTTTACCCTCTCTTCTCTTACAAAATGAAGACAGTACAAACAAAATAAGGATTTCATTATTAAGAGAAATCTCTGCCTAACACAAAAATCTGAAGATAGACTGAAAAAATTATACTATCTATCTATATATAAAAGGCTAATATGCTAAGTGTCCCTCCACCTGTCCAACCGGTCACTATGATGTGCACTGACCACCAGGGGGCAGATGCTCAATGCAGGAGCTGCCATGACGTGCACTGGCCATTTACAAAGAAGTGGCACCATGGGCCTGTCACCAACAAAGCAACACTTGGCTTCACCCAAATGGACACAGGCCCCGTCACCACCCCAGAGCGACACCCCACCAAATCGCAGCCAACACTACCAAGACTCCATGGCACAAAATGCGTCCCACAGCCCAGCCCAGCCTGGAAACAGTCACTGTGGGTGCCGGGTAATGAAGTCACATAGCAATGCCTGGCTTCCTCTCCCTAGGGACAACTAGCCTCCTTGCAGTTTCTTCAGCCCAGGAACATGACTGACTTGCTTTATAGCCAGGTGGAAGCATTTCACACTCTAACCAAATGACTATGAAGCATTTTTCCATGCCTCATCTCATTTGATCTTCACAGAAGTCCTGGAGTAGGTAGGTAGGAGCCTCAGTGGAAGCCTATTTTCTTTTCATTAGCTGGAAAACGGAGATTTATAAAGTTTAGAAACTTGACCAGACTGAAAAGAAGTAAGAAATGGTGGACCTTGAAAATGACTTGAGGTTTTCTCACTGCATAGACTATAGTCAAACACTGCTGCAGTTAAATATTTTACCCTTTGTTCTCCCTGCCTGAAAGATTCAAATTCACACCACTTGCATTGTTCTCAGTGATCAGAGTTGAATGTTCTGATTGTAGAGCCATTTTGATTGGTCAGTAAAGATGGAAATGAGTATATAGCTGTACATCTCCAGTTGGGCAGGGGAAGGTCTCAGTCCCACTGGTCAAAATACTCTGCAAGGAGCTTCTTTATCAGGGTCAGCTCAGACAGCATGAACCAGTGCAATAGGCTTGACAGCTCAGTCTGTGTCTTTGGCTTTTTCCTGAGATGCATTGTAGGTGAGAGATATCTGAAAACAATAGCTGATAGACTCTGGTTATAAATTTGGGCCTGATTAGCCACAAGGAATTCTTGGCAGGTATGTGCTTTCTTGAGGTTGACATCTGGAATTAAATCCAGCCCATTACAGACTGACATAACTTGATGTGGGGTTGGGGGGATGAGAATTGATAAACCAAAAAACTTATATGCTTATAACTATAGCCCATGGACATAGGCAATAGAGTAGTGAAGACCTGGGGATGGAGTGGGTAGGGGCTGGGAGGAAGGGGTTAAAGGAAGATAGCTGCAATAGTATCAACAATAAAAAAATATATTTTAAAAAGTACAGCCCACTTTGTCACAGGAAACATTTTCTATGTTAAAGCTTTTATTCCCATACCTATATAGATACATTCATATAATTCTAGAGTTGGGAGAGATTTTCAGAGCAATTAATAGGTTTCCAAGGCAAATTAAATATTAATGGTTGAAAATAAAATACTTGAAAATACTTCATTTCCCCCCAATTCCCCAAAGTTTTTTTCAGAACCATGGGGCTTCAAAGAGAGTAGTTTGAAGACCACAGGTGGAATACTATCCTCATTTTACCAGTGAAGATATTAAAGGCCAGTATTGTTTCTGAATTGCCCAAGGTCAGTCAGCAAAAGAGGGATGGGTCAGATGCCTCCTCATCAGGGAAACTTTCAAAATATGAAGGCCCAGCTGCTATAAGATCTCTCAGATGCTACTGGAGAGGACTGAACAGGTTGCTTACAGGTGGCAATGTTGGTGTAAACTGCATTAAGCTCCTCCATATTAAGAGCATCCTATGTGCCTTTATCTTCTCACATAGACAACTCTGGACTTACTATCATTCAGAAAGCATTAGCCAATATTATTTTTAGTGGTAAAGCAGGTATAGTTTTCCTGCTCATTCTTAGATATTCATTAATTCAGTAAGATCCCCATACGTCTGTTTTACTTGGGGACTTCTTCCTTGCTTTCACTTCCTTATTTTCATGGCACAAATGCATTATAACCTTGGTCAAATTAAAACACTTTGCAATTGTTTTAAACATAGGTGAGGAATCTGTAATGGAACTTTTATGGTAGGAGTAGAAGCATTAAAATAACATGTGTTGAAATTATGCTTTGCCAGACTCTCTAAGGAATACTCTGTTATCTCTAACAAGCTGATACCTCCTTACATTATAATGTGGTCATTCTCACAGTTAATAGTAGTGGTTAACAATGTAGCACATTAAAATATATTTAGAAAGTGAACTCCAGAAGGCAAAAAGGGGATTGACACAATAATGGATTCAGTATATCATTGGTTATTCTTAGGAATAAAAACCAAGTGCTATTTGAAATCACCATTCTGAACTTCAGGGTCCTCTTACCTGGGTAACAAAGTTACAGAATTAACCAATATTCAAAAAACTGTGGACAAGGTTATTCTGTTTTGGTTAGACCCTTTGGGTTATGATGAAAAGGGATTTATTAAGATTAAATCACAAAAGCATGTGTGGAGAAAAGGAACATTACATATCTACACTAATAAAAGAGAAACATGCAAATTGACTGTACCTCTGCTACACCCATTAGCCATGCCTACCAGCCAATCAGAAGCAAGTATGCAAATTAACCCAACTAAGATGGAGGCGGCCACACAGCTGGAGCAAGCAGGAGGCTTGGGTTGCCCTGGTGATAGAGGAAGCCAAGCTTCCCACCCACCCTGGCCAGCCCTGGCCTCCGCTCAAGACTACAAAGTTTCAATTATAGAAGATAAATAAATCCCAGATACCTGCTTCCAGTGGGCCCTGGCCTCCACTCAAGGAGGCGCTGAAGAAAGAAAAAGAAAAAAAGGAGGGGCTGGGAGCCTAGATCACCAGGGGGTGTGGCCAGCCTGAAAACAGCCCTCAGCTCCTCACCCAGGCTGGCCACACTCCCATTGGTGAGGGTCCCCGCTGGGGGCTTGGACAGCCTGCAAACAGCCATCAGCCCCTCACCCAAGCTGGCCAGGAATCCCAGCGGGGACCCTCAGCCCATGGGGATGTGGCTGGCCTGCAAACCACCACAGGCCGCCCCACGCCCCAAGGGAACCCCCACCCTGATCTGGGACACCCTTCAGGGCAAACCAGCCGGCCCCCACCCATGCACCAGGCCTCTATCTATACTAATAAAATGCTAATTAGACTGGGACACCTTCTAGGAGACCTTCCGGACATTATTCTGGACAAAGCTATGGTGGTGGGACTGAGGTAGAGGCGGTTAGAGGCCAAGAGAGGAGGGCAGCTGTGGGTGATCAGGCCAAGATGGAATGGCAGTTGTCAGTGATCAGGCTGGTGGGGGACTAGGCCATTGGGGGTAAGCAGACCAGCAGGGGCCACTTGGAGGCAAGCAGGCCATCAGTGAGGGTCAGTTGGAAGTGATCAGGACAGCAGGGGGGGACAGTTTGGAGTGAGCAGGCTAGCAGGTGGGCAGGTGGGGGTGAGCAGGCCAGTGGGGAGGGCAGGTGGGGGGAAGCACACTGGCATGGGGGCTAGTTGGGGGTGATTAGGCTGGTGGGGGCACTTGGGGGTGAGCAGGCCAGCAGGGGGGCAGTTGGGGGCAAGCACACTGGCATGGGGGGCAGTTGGGGGTGATTCGGCTGGTGGGGGGCAGTTGGGGGTGAGCAGGCCAGCAGGCATAGTGGTTAGGGGCAATCAGGCAGGCAGGCAGATGAGTGGTTAGGAGCCAGTAGTTCCAGATTGTGAGAGGGATGTCTGACTGCTGGTTTAGGCCTGATCCCTGTAAACTAGCAGTAGGACGTCCTTCAAGGGATTCCAGATTGGAGAGGGTGCAGGCCGGGCTGAGGGACACCCCACCTCCCAGTACACCCCCCGCCCGTGCACAAATTTCGTGCACCAGGCCACTAGTATTTAACAAATTAAGAGGGGGAAGAGAGGGAGAGAGAGAAACTGAGACTGGAGGCAGATTCTAATGGAAATGTTAAGTGCAGAAAAAACAAAGAACTGCACCCTGGCTGCCTGAGAAGTATCTTCAGCATTAAAATGATGCACCTCTCTCTGTGTGTCTATTTATGTCTCATCTGCTTCCCAATCACCTTCCTTACTTACCACTCTCTTAGTCTTCCTCTAATTCACAGCTTCTCCTAAATCACGCTTTGTGATTCCTCCAAACTTTGCTTAGCATCGGAGCTCTGACTCCCTCTCCCCAGCCTTTTCAAGCTCTCCTTTCAGCTACACTCCACTGCTGGCCTTGTTGTCACTCATATGTATGTAAAGATACATATATCTATGAGGACTGATTCCAGGTGTACAGCTTGGAAAATTATTTTAAAAATCAAAGCATTTTCAAGTAAATCTTATTGTTTTTCTGCCTCAAAGTTCATTGATCTTTGTACTGCTATCATAAGTTATTTCTTGGTCTGGCCTGATAGCTCATTTAGTTAGAGCTTTGTCCCAATATACCAAGGTTGTAGTTTGATCCCTTTTCAGGCCCCATAAAAGAGAAAACCAATAAAAGCATAAATTGATGTCTCTCTCTCCCTCCCCCCCCTAAAATAAACAAACAAGAAAATAAATAAATACATAAATTATTTTTAAGTAAGTTATTTCTTCACTTTTTTCCTTCTTCCCTTTTAAAATCTGAATGGATTAATTAATTAATTTATTTCATGTAAACTGAAGGTAAAGAAATCTTACTCTAATCTAATAATTCAACCATAACACAATGTTATAATTATAACTTCATATATGTTGTTATATTTGTATGACTTTGAAAAGGATAATTTTTAAATTTTAAAAGTAAATAACACAAATCCTGTTTTATTTTAAAATGTATTCCAATTAAAATACATAGTTTTATAGATATTAATTTATAACACTATTCTATAATTTAATAAATATGTATTAGAAATCATTTGATAAATTGCCCAAATATATTTCTAATGTTGCTTAAATTAGGTCCCAAATTACTGCTTTTCCTGCTCTTAATGTTGCTTGAATTTTAGAAATTATAAATAAACAAATGAAATAAAAATCTGGTTATGACACTCTTTAGGGAGATGTTTTCTTTAAATACAGGATGGGGTGAGGTAAGAAAAAAATGAAATATCTGAACTAGGAATACTCATTCCAGTGGTCCCACAGACTCTTGGATCTTTCAAAATCCACCTTCCAAAAAGACGAATTCAGCTAGGGACAATATTAGCAGTTTCAGGGGGAAAAGGTAAATATGTAAGGTGATGGGTATGTAAATTAGCTCCGTGGTGGGAATCTTTTCACAATGTATACATGTATCAAATCATCATGCTCTACACTTTAAATATTCTACAACTTTGTTTATCAAATATACCTTAATAAAGCTTAAAAAACCTTTATATTGTTTATAAGACAAAAAAGAATTGGACTGTCATATCATCTCACTTTATTAGGACCTTGGCTTCTTAAGATACTTTCCTTTTTATTTTCTACTGCCACATAGATCACTGATCACTTTAGAATCAGATGAAAACTCCAGATAGTCTTCCCACAAAAATGCACAAGGACATTAATATTTTACACAGAAGTCCAGGGGATTTGCATTCATGGATCCAAGATTAATGGCCTTACACGAGAAACATCAAACTCTTTGTACAGGAGCAGGAAATAGAAAAATTCATGTCTAAAATTCATTAAAATGCTAAATTTATTCTATATTAGAAAACTAAATGATCTATATTGAAAAGCACAGGTCATTTTGCCTTAAACTAACTAGCTGAAGATAATTATAATAGAAAACTAGTTTTTCTTACAGTCATCTTTTTAAATGAATGAATATTTTTATCTTACAATGAGGTAATTTTACTACCAACTATACTTCATTACCTTTCAGCATAATTCTCACTTCCAAACTTTAGTTACAAATGCTATATCAATTATAGCACATTTAGAATGTATTTCCCTCAGACATTTTCCCCCTAATATCAGTCATGAGACTTTGTCTGATTGAACAGGAATAAGATTTCATATATGCTGAATAAATGTGAAGCTTTACTGTCTATTGCCAACTGACCCTAAACTTCTT
Source organism: Corynorhinus townsendii (assembly GCA_026230045.1). Lineage (NCBI taxonomy): Eukaryota > Metazoa > Chordata > Mammalia > Chiroptera > Vespertilionidae > Corynorhinus > Corynorhinus townsendii. The sequence continues at coordinate 74,942,701 of JAPDVU010000004.1, forward strand.
ATCAAAGTAATAAAATCAGGAAATATGGCTCTTTATAAAAAAAATTCACAAGGGTGAAGAAACCTGACTATGGGTTGTTTATTACATTTTAGATTAATTCATTGCCGTCGCTCAAACTTCCACTTCTAATCGAAGTGATTCTCTAAACTTTATCCATCACAATATCAGCAGTTCCATTGCTCTCTACTCTCCCCTGCAGTACAATGCCTGAATGTCCTCTGGAATAGGAAAGCATTGCCATAGTCCAGAATATCCATAGGCAAAATTTTACCTATTATTTATTTCTGATTCTTTGGGATTACAAATAATTGTATATTATAGTGGAAGAAATGCTTCCATATATTGGTGACCAGAGTGACTGTTTTTAGGATGTCAGATTTTTTACTGCCCCATTCTAACCAATCTGGAAATTGCCTGTTCTCACATGCATTGAACATGGGTTATAAAGGAAAAAGCAACTATGGCAAAGAATGTTGACTTGAGAACTAATTATCTCTCCAGATCCCACTTGATTTTTATTATCTGAGTGAAAATACTCAGAGGTAAGGAACGAGCAGGAAGCTTAATATCTGTCCTCCTCCCAGGCCTGGTTCTGGGCTATGCCGGCAGCAGTCTGGAATCTGGGCCTTCTTGCCTCTTTCCAAGGTCTTCAAGCTTTCACACCTGTAAAGGTTATGATTCAAGGGGGTGGGGGTGCGGGGGGGGGGGGAGGGTTCAGATGTTTAACAACATATCCTGAAACTGGCCTCTGGCACTTGGCAAACCCTAAGCCCTTGCAGACGGTTATGTGCAAACCCTCAGAACTCCTGTCACTTTAATTTCAGCCTTTTCCTTTTATTGTTTCCATCTCAGCTCTAGGAAGCTAACATAAAGCTCCCTTTTAACAAACAGCCACAACCCTTAGTTTTCCCTTCTCATCCAAGTGCTTGGAATAACAAATTCTCCATAATATGCAATGATATTCATGAGTTACATGTATAATGCAATATAAAGTAAAACATTAAACTTTCTAAATATTTCTAGGGATCCAGGTGTTTACCCATATGTAGAAAAACAACAATACATATTTGACTAAAGATATTTTTATCCTATTGACAGATTCTATTTTTGCCTAAACACCTGTGTGGAAATCTGCTTAAGTGGTTTTCTTTTGAAGCACATTTCTGCCATGCTGTTTGGCTCATTCATCTGTAATTTTGTTAAAGTTCAAATGTCAGAATCACTAGAAAGGTAGACCAAGACAACGCTTGCTTAATTTATTTTTAAAAATAATTCAATGTCTGTAAATCACATCAGCTCATTAAATTCCTCAGAAGTTGCTTTTTAAAAAATTGAAATTCCAATCAAAACATGTAATAACAAGCTGTTAATTTCAAGGAGGAAGCTGCAGTTTATCTTTCAGAAATAGTCAATCTACTTTGAGGATTTAAAATGTGATTGAGCGATGTGAGAGCAGATCAATGTGCTGCAGAGTGGTATGAACTGACAGTGGATTGCTATCTGCACATGTATCTGCCCTGTGTTTCCCTTGAAACACAGCTCCCTGAAGTCAGACATCAGAGCTAGATTACACGTTACAAGCCACATGCTGCCTGATACTTCTACATACAGCTTCAATACATATTGATCGATGGAAGTGGAATCCCCCAATGTGAACAAGTTAAAAATATTTAACTGAACTTTTACATTAGCCAGAAACTCTTCTACAATAATGTATGTATATGTACTGGTATTTATGATATGCATGGGTCACTAAAATGCAGCGTTATCCCTCTGTAGCACCAATTTTGACACAAGGGACAATGCGTTATTGACCTTTGAGCTTCATTCTTGATGGTTTCTGTAAGTGAATCCATGTGGTAAATGAGCTGCAGTATAGGAGGTTCGATATTTTGTATTGCAGTCTATTCACAGAGAAAGGAGTACATTTATGGATCTATAGTCTACTTTTAGGTATCATTCATTTCAAAAATCAACCTGAAAACAAAATTAAAATTGGCCATTTTATAGGGCATACAGCATGAGATTCTTAAAAGATGTCTTTATGTATGGAAAAGCTTCTGTAGCTAGACATAAAGGAAGAAACAAAATTTCCCCAGGCTTACTTTTTGACATATTGCTAAGAAATCATTCTAAGTTATAGGGAACAGGTGTGGTTATCAAGAAGAAATCTTTATTTTTGGATTTATCGGGGCCCATATACAGGCTTTCCCATCATAATGTGGAGGATCATGGGGAACCTATAACACCTGCAGGCTATGTGCTCCAATCAGACCACATTAGAGAACTGTCTTCATGTAGATGATGGGAGAACGTCATTTCCCAAAATATTCTGTGTAACATTCATTCTAGACAGAGATCCATGGGAAAAGAAAAAGTTAGAAGGCCCCTGTGGTTAATTAAGTTTAGAAAATGCTGCCTTCAGTACTTCCTTTTTCAATATTCACAGCCTGAATTACCATTTTAAAGGCTCTGAGAGGTCCTGAAGTAGGGAAGCTGAACTAACGTTTAACCCAGGATTTGCAATATTTATTTGGCCAAGTATCTCTTTGTTCAGAATATTATCTCACTCATTCACAACATGTTATATCAAGATTTCTATTTATGGAAATTTAATTCTTATAACAGTTGTATTTACCTCACCTTGAAATTTTTGTATTCTCAGGTGTTCTCTTAGATAATAAAATGCTATTGTTTATTTTTTCATAACATATTACAGAACACTAAATGCCATCCTATACAATAAAGAAGTAATATGCAAATTGACCATCACACCCTCACACAAGATTGCAGCCCACCATGTGGTCACAAGATGGATGCCACAAGATGGCTGGCAGGGGAGGGCAGTTGTGGGTGATCAGGCCAACAGGGGAAGGCATTTGGGGGTAACCAGGCCTACAGGGGAGGGAGGGAAGTTGGGGGCAACAGGGCCAGCAGGGGAACAGTTAGGTGTCAATCAGGCTGCCAGGAGAGTGGCTAGGGGGTGATCAGGTTGGCAGGCAGAAGTGGTTAGGGGCAATCAGGAAGGCAGGCAGGTGAGCAGTTGGGAGCCAGCAGTTCCAGATTGTGAGAGGGATGTCCGACTGCCAGTTTAAACCAGCCGTCAGACATTCCCCAAGGGGTCCCAGATTGGAGAGGGTGCAGGCTGGACTGAGGGACACCCCCACCCCAGTGCACAAATTTTGTGCATCAAGCCTCTAGTAATTTATAATGACCTTCAATTGTGGTCACATCTCATGTTCTGAACATGGTCAAGGGAAACCAAATCTACAGGAGATATCCTCTGCTTTTGCATTTATTTGACTGAACAAATGTCCCTGTCAGGACTGTTTACTGCCATGTTTTATTTCACTGCTACATAGTAAACCAACTCAAGTGGTATTCAATAATTAACAAGCCTACTATGACTTTTGGAGTAAGAACAGAATGATTAACAAATGTGCTTAGAAAGTCATTTTTCTTTAATCATACCTGCCTCCACAAGAACAGACTTTTTCACACCTTTAATATAACCTTTAAAATGTAAATGATATTGAATCTCAGAGGGAAGGCAGGGGTGAGTGGAAAGAGATCCACGGAAGAACTTGTATGCCTATGTGCATAACCGATGGACATAAACAATGGTGTAGTAAAGGTCTGAGGTGGGGATGGAGGTTTGCTAGAAGGGGTCAGTGGGGTAAAGGGGGACATATGCAATACTTTGAACAATGAAGATTAAAAAAATAAATACATAAAATTTAAATTAATTTTCCTATTGATAAACTGAAAATCTGGGCTTTCAGAGTCAATATTCTGCATAAAGCAGGTGTGATATGGATGGACATCTGATTTATATAAAATTTACATATTATTCTACTGTCACAACCTAAGAGACACCTAGCTTAAATAATTGGCATTACTACCTATTTTTTTGTCACACACTAATGATGAAAACAGATAAAGAAAACAATGATTTATTGCATGTAGCTCCCAAATGTATTTATATCATTATTGACCATCATCTAACTCTAAAAAGAAACCCCGAATTGTAAACATGTTGAACGTTGGGACATCTAATGGATATTCCACATATAATAGTTGTACTTATCCTATCTAATAAAAGAGTAATATGTAAATTGACCGTACCTTCACTACACTCACAAGCCATGCCCACCAGCCACACCCACCAGCCAATCAGTAGGGAATATGCAAATAAACCCAACCAAGAATGCTGCAGCCACAGAGAGCAGGAGGGAGGCTTGGGTTTCCCCAGCAATGGAGGAAGCCAAGCTTTTTGCCTGCCCTTGCTGGCCCAGGCCTCCACTCAATGCTATAAAGTTTCAATTATAGAAGATAAATAAAGCCCAACAGAAATGGTGGAAGCCACAAGCTGGAGAGAGCAGGAGGCTAGGGTTGCCCTCGGTGATGGAGGAAGACAACCTTCTGCAGCCCTGGCCTGCTTTGGCCTCTGCTTAAGGCTACAAAGTTTCAATTATAGAAGATACATAAATCCCAATAGAAATGGCTTCTGCCAGGGAGCAAGCAGAAGGCTTGGCTCCACTCCAGGCTACAAAGTTTCAATTATAGAAGATAAATAAATCCCAGATCCAGGGCCTCTGCTTGTTTCTTCAGGGGGCGTGGCTGGACTGCAAACCACCACAGGCCTCTCACCCAGGCCGCCCCACACCCCAAGGGAACCCCCACCCTGATCCAGAACACCCTTCAGGGCAAACCAGCTGGTCCCCACCTGTGCACCAGGCCTCTATCCTATCTAATAAGAGAGTAATATGCAGACTGACCATCACTCCAACACACAAGATGGCTGTCCCCATGTGGTCAAAGATGGCTGCCTCCATGTGGACACAAGATGGCCATTACAAGATGGCCAGCAGGGGCAGGCAGTTGGGAGAGACCAGGCCTGCAAGGGAGGGCAGTTGTGGGTGATCAGGCCAGCAGGGGAGAGCAGTTGGGAAGGACCAGACCTGCAAGGGAGGGCAGTTGGGAGTGATCAAGCCTGCTGGGGAGAGCAGTTAAGAGTGACCCAGCTGGCAGAAGAGGGAAGTTGAGAGTGACTGGTTCTGCAGGGAAGGGCAGTTGCAGGGGACCCAGGCCTGCAGGGGAGGGCATTTAGGGGTGACCAGGCCTGCAGGGGAGGGCAGTTAGGGGCAAACAGGCTAGAAGGGGAGCAGTTAGGCATCAATCAGGCTGGCAGGGAGTGGTTAGGGGGTGATCAGGCTGGCAGGCAGAAGTGGTTAGGGGCAATCAGGAAGGCAGGCAGGCGAACAGTTGGGAGCCAGCAGTCCTGGATTGTGAGCGGGATGTCCAACTGCCATTTAGGCCCCATGGCCAATGGGATCGGGCCTAAACGGGCAGTCAGACATCCCTCGAGGGGTCCCAGGTTGGAGAGGGTGCAGGCTGGGCTGAGGGACACCCCCCCACCTATGCACGAATTTCGTGAACTGGGCCTCTAGTTTTAAGTAATTGAAAAATAAAATTCACATGCAAATGTGGATAAACAGACACCTTTGCAAAACCTTGATACCGCCCACTAAAAATTTGATCTCCTAGGGTCTGCAGTCCATGGATTGGGAACCAGTGCAGTGGAACACAGAATTGAGGCCACACATTATTTTCTCTATGTTAGAACAACAGTTTCTTGAGAATAATCTTGAATGTGCTCACAGTTACTGCTTCATTACAAGTTGCTCGAGATATGAGGTCATGTTTCTTTCTACCTAGGCAGGCATCCTAGGGAGACCCCTTATTTATTTTAACTGCCACTTCATCTGCAAAGTATTGATAACCGAAACTAGCCCTTTGTCAGCTAGCCCAAGGACCAGCTCTTGTCCAACTTAACTGCAAACTTTCAAAGCACATGGTAATACCTTTGATTGACAACACAATGGATCTGCTCTTCAGATCTTGACAGATATTATAAACACAAAAGCTTTGCTGCCCAATTTCTAGCAAAGCTTAGTTTTTGGCATGATGTTTATTGAAGATTGCCTATAAGATATGCTTGCCTTAAGTCACAAGTACACTTCTAGAGTGTTTTCCATGGAGCAGAGGTCCTAGTAGTGTCTCTGAAAAACACACACATATGTAGATGTATATATGTAGATATATACATACACTCATATATTTGTGAGTGATTACATTATCCTACTCAGTAATATTTTATAAGCTAGTCCTATAAAATCTGCTATTGCATTTATTGTACTTATTCTATGGCATCCACACAGTCTGTTTTCAACATAGCATAGCATCCAGAATGATCCATCTTAAACTGTGAGCCAGACCACATTAATCCTGTGCTCAAAACCCTGCAGTGGCACTCAGCTTCATGCCTAGTGACAGTTAAATAATGTATGATGGCTTTTAAGACCCTACTGGATTTGGTCACCCCACAATTTCATTTTGACCTCATGTTCTGTGACTCTCCTTTGCTCCCTCTGCTCCAGCCACTGTAACTTCACCCTACCTTGAGCAGGTAAGGCTTGTGACCACCTTAGGACCTTTGAGCAGGTGGTGCCTGTTTATGAACTCCCCTTGATTCAGCATTGTAGACTTCCTCCCCTTTTGCAAATCTTTGTTCAGATGTCATTATTTTCCCATGAGTCCTTCCAAAAACCTACTTAAATTCATCTTGCTCACCTTGCCGGCACTCCCGATTCCCCTACCCTGCTTGTATTGCTTATCAGATTAGAAAGCACTAATCACTTTCTAAACCACAATATAATTTGCTTACTTACTGTATTAGGTCTATTGTTTATTGTCTGTCTCCTTCTACTAGAATGTAAGATCCAGTGATCTCTGTCTGTTATATTTATTGATTCTCACCTGAGAAAGAACTAAGAAAAGAGCCTGGCTCATAGTAAGCATTTAGTAAATAATTGTTGCATGAGTCAATGAAGAAAAGTTTATTGTAGTGCTGTTGTCTCAGCATACTACAATGCTCACCTTCTTGAGAAATCATAGGGGAAATTCCTCTCAGGTTTCTCTTTATTCGGACAATGCTCACTTCCAAGTTGTGCACTGACTTGAGTCCAGGCCAGGGGATATGTGGAGGGGGAAAGTTAGTAAATTTATCACCAGTTTAGTGTTGTTTCAAATTCTCATCTTCTTCTTCAACCTGCATGATATTTTTAAGTGTCCTAACATAACTACCTCATGCATTCATTGGGAGAGAAACCATGTAGAATGTGCTAATTCCATCTTACCCTGTAGCAGAATTTCTCAAGATGTTTTTTTTCTCTTTCTCTTTACCTCATTAAGATGAAGACTTTTGGCTCAAAATTTGCTCTCAAATGTATATAATCTTATCAAAAATAAATTTATGTTAAGGGAAGAAATTAGTTCTTTTCATGGAGCAAATTCGTTAAAATGTTGAAATAATTTATTTTTTGCTGAATTTGGGCATTTTTATGGAGACATACTGCTTCTTGTTGAAATGTTCCAGATTTGACCTTCATATTTATTTTATAAAATCCATCAGTGTAAGCTGCTCATGTTTTTATTGATCTGAGGTCCAATGTGTCTATTGCTTATGAGTTATTCCACTTCATTTGACCACAGTTTTGTGGAAAACATCAAACCACACATAATTGTAATTATTAACAATCAGTTAGTTGAGTATAAAACTTCTCCGCACATAAATGTCATTTTTCACTGTGTAACTTCACAAATATAAATCAGAAAAGCATCTTTTTTTGTTTGTTTTGCCATTCAACATTTTATTTTTTTTTATTTCTTTATTGATTATGGTATTACATATGTGTCCTTATTCCCCCATTACCCCCACCCCCATTCATTCTTATTTATAATTTTTCAAAAACCCAGTAGAATGAGATTAACACTTATGATCTTTTGAATATCCTTTAAACATTGCTATAACATGTTTATGATGAACTAGAACCAATTTCCAAAAATTCTACTTTTCATTTGGTATTGTATTATTTTTGGACATGAAAATTATTATGGTGTTTTGGTTAGATTCTTTTAGAAAACAACAGCTTATAAAGATCTCAAGATTTTTTTACAAATATATATTAAAATTAAGTGTTTATTTTTAAAACCACATATTCAGTGGAAATTTATCTGTTATTTTAGCTCTGATTTTGACCTCCAAGACACAGTTAAACTACTTTCAAAATTATAAAGACTGTCACCAAGAATGCTGTCAATATTATATGTCCACTGTACATATTAACATATTTCATATAAATTAACATTTGCAGAATGGCATAAAAATTAGCAAATTAATGAGGTCAGTTTCTATTAATAATATTAGTGTGGAAATATGCACAACTTACCTAAAACTTTGTATGAATTGTAATTTTAAATATGTGAAAATGTTGATTGCGACTAGACTCCATCTGTGTGATTCAAAGGGGAAATAAAAAAATATTTTTATTATTCTGAAAATGTAATGACAGAATACCAAAAAATGGATGAAATCAGCCTTGAAAATTAACTAAATGCGTAAAAGCATGATTCTGAGTTTTCCATTTGTTTTAATACCCTGATACAGAATTCAGTTGGCATCTGCTGATTATTCTAGACTACTGCTAAAGTTTGGGGGTGAGGCCACATATATCCTTTCTGGAGTCAGATAGTTTTTGTTAGCTGTCTCACATCAATAGGATACATGTCTGAAGAGACTAGGGTTAGAAGGCCTGGGAGATAGCCAGGGCTAATAGTGTGAAGGGCCACATATGGCCAGGGAAGACAACTAGACTATGAGAAAAGAACAGGTGCTCTAAATTCAGGTGGGGAAGAAGCTATCAGAGTACAGGAGATCAATTCCAACAAGAAGTACCTTAATGGAGGGTCTAAAAGAGGATATCTCTGAGCTCTGGGGATCATCGCAGAGAGCCATGAAGCCTCGCCAGGTGTATGAAGAATGCAGAAAAACATATAACTGGCTGGAATATAGGAACTTAGAGGCAGGGGACCCAGAAGTTCCTGACAGTGGCATTTAAACACATTTAATGTTTTATTATAGAGCTAAACTTTATTTTTATTAGAATTTCCTATTAATATGGCACCCATTGAATGCAGATTTGACTTTTGTGGTAAATATAACATTGTATTGCATTTCACCTACCTTGAAATCATCTTCATATTTTCACTTGCACGTGGCAGAGTTACTTTTATTAAGTTTATCTTTTATTCTTATTCCTATTATATAAGCAAGAGTAGTAGAAGTATCAAGAAACCAGACTGTATAATCTCATGAAACCCTTATTGACTTTCCTATTAGCTTTTCCAATTTCCCTGCAGAAATCGTTTCTATCGATATTTTAATTTCATGTGAGTCGAGTGACAGGAAGTAAAGAGATTTCAGCAGATGGTTGCCACAAACTACATACTGCATTTCAGAATGGTCTACAAAACTCTGCAGCTTGGCAGTGTGCGGTGGATCGTTTTACTGCCTGTTAATGCCAAAAGAAATCTGGCTTTATATGTGTGTTTTTCCATTTAATTTATTCTGACGTTATTAAGAGCTACCAGACTTGGTTTACTTGTGTCTGATGTATCCATAAAATTTAAATTCAAGAACTTTCACAAGTCAATTTTTTCCATCTGCATTAACTGAGATTTCTTCACATTTAAGATTAAATCTTTAAAGAAATGACCGATAGCTTTAAATATAGCTTTAAGTATTCTTTTCCATAGGCTGTTTTTAATGCCGGTAGTTGAAAACATCATCAAGTGATGTGGTAAGACTACACCCTGATATTTTTAACCCAAATCAATATTTCAATTCTTAAAGTTCCGATCCAATAACTCCTGTTGAAGTAGGAAGTAGTGCTATCTACTAAGTGCAAGGGCAGAGATACTGGGTCAGAAGACTGGGGACATGTAAAAATCTCTCAGATATGTGTGGACAATAGGAGCAACTAGGCAAACCCTAGAACATTTGAAGAACCAGATGCTGTTTGGTGGCATCAGTTGAGGTTATGTAATGCCACTGGTGCTGGAGCACATCTTCCTGCAGCATTATCTGTTCCTCCAGCTATTCCTGCTAAGAGGCAGAGATTTGGCTCAACCCAGAGTTGGCTTTGTGTCAGGTGGTGCGATGTAGGAACAAGAGCCAAGAAAACTGAAAGCCTTGTCAAGGGCGTGGTTTTCATTACAGATCATGGGGTCAGAGCTCAGCAGAGGAGGGAGTAAAGCCAGAAGACAGGAGAGATACAATAAAGAGAAGAAATGAGATAGAATGCAGTAGTGTGTGAAAAAAGAACCAGTGCTCTAGATTGAATAGGAACAAACAGATAAACAAGCCTAGTGCTGCTTAAATGGAGTATTTGAGGGAAACTAGTACCAAGTCACGCAAAGTCAAGAGTATGGCCATTAGAATGTGGCGTTGAAATTGAATAGAAGTAAATATCACTGTGGTGAAAGCTAGGAAAATGGATGAGATCACCATATGGCTACTTCAAATATTTTTTGTTAATGAATGTGGTGTTTTTTTAAAGAATAAACTAAACTTTAAAGTCACAGATGAATGAGGTTACACTGGACAGTTTACAGAAAACAGTGTGTGAATAAGGGTGGCCAAGTAGTCTTCCCTTCAAGACTGCAGAAATTTTGTAACCCACCAAACAGGAATTTAATCCTTGGGAGCAACACTGATGAAGATGGAGAAAACACTCTCTTTGTGACCTTGACAGAATAAAGTTTTATAGAAATAGCCTACACTAACTGGATTGCAGGGAAGGGAGAGCCAGGCTTTAGTTAAGAAAATAAAAATATTATCTATTAAGAGATTGAGACTATGGGGGATATTGTTCTTTTTTTGTCTTTTGTTATTCTATGGAATAACACAGTGAAATAGTTTAGGTTTGAATGGAGAAGTCAGGCTGAATAAGGGACTAGAATGGTAAGAATTTTTTGATTGAGATTGGGGTATAAATATAGATTGAAAAAATAATGATGCTGATGAAGAAAGCTAACAACTGTTGAATGCTTGCTATGACTAAAGTGCTGTTCTAATTGACTTAACTCAGACCTCCAAACAATCAGATGACATATTATTGTTTTAAATTTTAAAATGTGGTTGAACTGATGTTGAGAGTGTTTTAGAGACTCCAGGCACACAGCTAATATGTGAAGAAGCCAGAAAGGTTGGTGGAGTGTACTTGTTTGCAATCAAGGATATAAAGATGTGTGGAGAATAGTGAATTTACCTGGTCCTGTGTTTTGTTTTGTTTGTTCTTTAAACACTAGTCTTATTAACTTGTGGGCTTTTCTTGGTATATATGAGGCGAGGGTGGGAAGAGGATTGGTGGTCTAAATTTCATTCTTGAGTGCTCACTGTGGCTCTGATGGTGGCTGGTGTGGTCAGCAGCCTAAAGCAGCAGCAGTAGATGTACTGGGGGAAGGTGTTGGAGAGAACAACGCCACAAATGTGACCCATGGAATCAGGAGGTAGAAGAGACAGACTGTTTTGATTTTAATGTCATCAGTGAATCATATGAAGTTTATCAGTTTACATCTTAGGATCTCTTCTGAATGTATTAGTTGATGCTACAAAGTAAAAGTCATTAAAATTGAATCATGAGAAACAGAATTACATAAGATGGTCTCTGACTTAATGCTGATTTGACTTAAAATTGTTTGAATATACCATTGTACTGAAGTGATGCCATACAGGAGAAACTGTGCTTTGAATTCTGACGTTTTGACAGGCTAGTGGTACGTACTATGATACCCTGTCGTGATGCTGGGCAGCATCCATGAGCTGCAGCTGCCAGTCAGCCATGCAATCTCTAGGGTAAATAGAGCTCTACAATGTAGTCACTGTGTGAGATGATTATGTCCAACTACAGCTGAAGTGAGTATTCTGAGAACTATTTCAGGCACACTACGTTAAGCTATGATGTTTGGTAGGTTATGTGTATTAAATGCACTTTTGACTTAAGATTATTTTCAATTTATGATGGATTTATCAGGATATAACTCCAGCATAAGTCAAGGAGCATCTGTAGACTGGAAAAAATACACTGGCATGTTATACCTTGAACATATAATAAGAGCAAGTTGAGAGCATGACCTCTAGTGCCAGACTGTGTGCATTCAAATCCTTGCTCTATGGGCAAAGTCACCCGTTTTGTGCAGAAACTTCAGCATCTGTAAATTGAGGATAATTATAGTCCTTATCCCATAGGATCATTCCGTGCATTTAGGCAGGTGATTGGCACTAGCTACGTAAACGTACTTAGTGAATTATTATTTACATTATCGATCTATCTACACATATATGCAAGCGCGCGCGCGCGCGGGGCGCGCGCGCGCACACACACACACACACACACACACACACACACTCACCCCAATGGGCAGATTTTCATACTAAAATAAAAAGGGAGCACTGCAGACAGTGTCAAACTTGGCAGGTGCATCCGGAAACAGTGACATGCCACTGAAGCGTGTTCCTCAGAGTTATGCCCGGTGGCGCCGAGACGCCTGTGGAGCCTCCCTCTGCCAGGATATTTTTCTGACTGTTTGACAGATCCTGATTTTGTGGCAACTTGGTCCTGATGTCTTGTTTAGTCACTGTGAGGTTTGCATCGCCATCTGTCTCCTCTCCCCGCCGCATTTATTTTTCCAGTCTAGAAACCTGTAGGTCTTCTTTAAATGAGTTGCTCACAGTTTACTCTCCTCTCTGCCAGCAGAAAAAAGTTAACCTTGCCTGGGGTTTTATTTGCTGGTGGCCCAGGACCTTCCCCTCGCTCTTGCTGAGATGAGAAGGCCTCTAAATTCATTCTTTCTTAAGCTGCACTTGTCTATTCTAAGAAGCCAGAGGGGTCGTGGCCCTATATTCTCCAACAGAATCAGCAAATTCCTTTTATTTCTAGAGCACGGGTGTGTCATATGCTTTGTGTTTTCCTATGGAAGAATACATTTTATCAACACAGAGAGCGTCACTTTTTACAGTTTTATGGCTGAGAGCAATTTTAATCATGCCCGCAGCCTGCTTTTCCAACTGGGGGCTGAAGGGCACCATTGTCATCAGGCCTGAGAGCAGCCATGTCCAGATACTGGCAATATTAACTGGACTTTTGCATCTCTATCAGCACTCAGCAGGCATAACAGGAGTTTTCCTTAGACAATTTGAATAATTACAGTGATGTTTTCAAATTTCAATGTCTCTTTTTAAGTTTAGATGTTCGGCTCTAAGTGCACATGCATTTTCGTGCCTGTATGGAGTAGGAGGGATGGGGGGCAAGTCCAAAAATTCTTGGCATTCCAATCTTTATTTTTCTAATGCTTATAGTATGTATACCAAGGGCTTCCAATAATATTGAAAGCCCAGAAAACTGCTTATAAAGTCACAATCAGACTATATGCAGTCTGAGTGATATCACTTATGCCATGATTTTCTCATCTTTAAAACAGAAAATATAAGAGTTCCCTGCCTTTCTCTGGGCCATAGTGAATCTCCATTTACCTAATATATATGAAAATGCTTTGAAAGTTCTAGATAAATATAACATTCTATATTTAGGTAAATATATAAGACATTTTTAGAATTTTCTAAGTTAAATCAGATATGAACAGGTTTTCCTTTTAACCTTTGAGTCAGTGTTATTATAGGCACTTTTTTTTTTGGCAAATGTAATAAAAAGAAGTAACTTCTAAAGTATGTTTCAGAGACTTGATAACAATATTGTTGTACACAGCTCTCCTGGACACTGAATGGAGAAGATAGGATTTCAACACAAGTGCTGTGAGATTAAATGAGACAAAGTAATAACTAGGAAGACTAAACTGGTTGATGGGTTTTGAGTTCTATAGTTATTTAATGGCTATTGTTATCATAGTAACACTTTGGCAACATGTGTAATGCACTTGGCATTTTAGGTTGCGGTAATCATTATATAATCTTCATAGTTCTGTTTCCAGTATTTATTGATATCCAGATAGAAAATTGTACTTGCTTTGAGGATATAGTGTGTAAAGGAGATAGATGTGAGTCATGGGATAGTATATGACCTTTAAATAAAGTTTAAGTAGTATTTATTCTTTTTGAATTTATATTCAGTGTATTCAATGATTACTCTTAGAAGTCCAAACTGAGAAAATTTAAAAGATATTATCATGGCAGGATGATAGAAAAAATATTAGGTAGAAGATCCAGAAATATTTTGTGAGTCCAGTCTTCAGTGTATTGGCATCAAAGCCATTGTCCATAGTCAAATCATCTTTATTGTACTTCTATTTTTTTTTGTTAACCCTTACCAGAGTATATTTTTTCCATTGTTTTTCAGAGTGAGTGGAAGGGAGGAAAGGGGAGGTTGGGCAGAAAAAGAGAGAGAGCGAGCGAGAGAGATAAGATGTGAGGCATACATCTATTGGTTGCCTCCCACATGCACCCTGATGGGGGCAGCGAACAAACTTGCAACCCAAGTATGTGCCCTTGACCAGGAATCAAACACATGACCCTTTGCTGCTCAGGCCAACACTCTAACCAAGGCTCATTGTGCTTCTGACTAGTATATCTGCAGTTAGCCATTTCAATGTAGTTTTTAACTGAAAAGCTCTCCTAACCATCCTTTTAAAATACTTACCTTAGATCATCACTCAAAAGTGAAAAATGGAGCCACATGCTCAGCAATGTATGCTTCTGATTATTTGTAAGTAAAAATGAACTGGAGAAAGTTTATCAAGTCTTATGGATTTTGTCTTTTGTCATGATCTTCCAATATATCAGTATCACTGATAGGCATTACATCTTTAAGCTCCAATGCAAGGTGTGGGGTATAATTACAGAATTCTGATAAACCACTTGGTTCTTGATCTAAGGAATGTTTTTCTTTGTACAGATAATATTTTAGTTTACTTGAGGAAGACTATTTTGCATTAAACTGCAAAAACTATAATTATAGAACCTCTCTAATGTGGTTTCTGAACTCCGGTGACAGTATACCAAATACAAATTTCTGAACAAGAGAGTGAGGGGTTACTTTTGTCGACACTGATGTGATAAACACCTTTTATTCACTTCAGGTTAAATTGTGCGTTTTAACATGGCTGTAAATAGCTCTGTCAAGGTCACTTTCTGGCCACTAACTGAAGATCTGTGCATCCTATAAAAGGGCTCAGTAATTTACACTGTTTTCTGATGTTCTATCTTGTCTTTGAATTTATTAAAGTGCCTTTCTGTCAAACAAATACATTTAAAGGGACTGGATTAGAGAGCCATCAAGATTATTAGTATGGCAGGATGTTGTGCAAATCCCCTGTATTCTTGACCATTATGCTAAGAGGCAAGTTTTCAAGCATCTTCTTTAAAAATGCTTGCAATAAAGATAAAGTAGCAATAATACTAGACCATTTATATTACAACTAGAGGCCTGGTGCACAAAATTTGTGCACGGGGGCAGGGGGGCTGTCCCTCAGCCGAGCCTACACCCACTCTAATCTGGGACCCCTCGAGGATTGGGCCTAAACAGGCTGTCAGACAACCCTCTCACAATCCAGGACTGCTGGCTCCCAACTGCTCTCCTGTCTGCCTTCCTGATTGTCCCTAACCGCTTCTGCCTGCCAGCCTGATTACCCCCTAACCACTCCCCTGCCTGCCTGATTGATGTCTAACTGCTCCCCTGCCAGCCTGTTTGCCCCCAACTTCCCTCCTCTGCCAGCCTCATCAGCCCTAACTGCCCTCCACTGAAGGCTTGATCGCCCCCAACTGCCCTCCCTTGCAGGCCTGGTCCCTCCCAACTGCTTTCCCCTGCTGGCCATCTTGTGGTGGCCATCTTGTGTTCACATGGGGGAAGCCATCTTGTGTGTTAGAGTGATGGTCAATCTGCATATTAGGTAGGATAGAGGCCGGGTGCATGGGTGGGGGCCAGCTTGTTTGCCCTGAAGGGTGTCCTGGATCAGGGTGGGGGTTTTCTTGGGGCATGGGGCAGCCTGGGTGAGGGTCCTGTGGTAGTTTGCAGGCTGGTCATGCCCCCTGGTTACCCAAGTGGAGGCCCTGGTATCTGGGATTTATTTATCTTCTACAATTGAAATTTGTAGCCAGGAGCGGAGCCAAGCTTTCTGCTTGCTCCATTGTGGCAGCCATTTCTGTTGGGATTTATTTCTCTTCTATAATTGAAACTTTGGAGCCTTAAGTGGAGGCCAAAGCAGTCCAGGGCTGCGGAAAGCTTGGCTTCCTCCATAGCAGCAGGCAACCCTAACCTCCTGCTCTGTCCAGCTCCGTGGCTGCCGCCATTTCTGTTGGGATTAATTTATCTTCTATGAAACTTTGTAGCCTTAAGCGGAGGCCTGGGCCGGCCAGAGTGCATGGAAAGCTTGGCTTCCTCCATCACCAGGGAAACCCAAGCATCCCTCCTGCTCTCTCTATGGCTGCAGCCATCTTGGTTGGGTTAATTTGCATACTCACTCCTGATTGGCTTGTGGGCATGGCTTGTAGGTGTGTCTTGTGTGTGTAGCAGAGTGATGGTTAATTCGCATATTGCTCTTTTATTAGATAGGATGCTAGTACAGACGAAAACTAATTTTATAAACTAAAATGTGCTGTTTTCATGCCAATTAAAAATGATTGATAGATTATAAACTATAAATTATCCAATTCTTCCCTCAATATTTTTAAGAGCCTTTTTAAAGTCATTGCAAAGATTTCTTCTCCAAGAGACTTACCCCCTATTTGCACAAAGAGTCATCTGTCAGTGTCAAAACTACCTTTCTAGAGCAGCAAAATTAGTCTACAGTAATTGTTTTAGTATAAAAAATTTGCCCCTAATACAATTTCATTAACATAGAACAAAGGTTTTCTCTTACTCATTCTTCCCCATCTCTGAATGATGGTTACTGTCTTGTAGTTCAGAGGAAAGAACCATGGAACAGAGCAGAAATAGCATGATTTGCACCCAACCTCCTGCTTATTTTGGGGGAAATTTTCCAAATTAATGAAAAGCTTACCTATAAGCATTTGTGTATATGTGTGATAATTGTTATTTCAGTCACTCCAGATTTTTTCCTGGTTAATATTCCCTAATCATGAAAATAATATTTGTGAGATTTTGTCACTGCAAACATCACTAAAATGAAATTGAGAACATAGCATACTTAAGCTTATGCATAAACAGAAACAAAGAATCACCACCCAAACAAATGGCAATGGAATTCAGATTCCTTCCCTTCGCTGAAGGGAAGTTTGACATCCAGCCTCACCTCAAGGAAAATCAACTTAAAGAAACTATCATTTACAATCCTCAAGGGATATCTTGTCTTACACATTCTAAGTCTTATAAAGACAAATCATTCTTTTACAGGGAGGGCACCAAACTAAAAGCTAATGTAATTTAAATAAATACAGATAGGAGAATTTTAAAGAAAATATACACTTTCATAATACTCCATGTTGTTTATTAACAAACTCAGAATCCAGAATCACATCAGCATCATTGATTGATCAGGGGAACAGACGGTAACTCTATCTGTATGAAAAAAAAAGTCTAGAATTAAGAGTCTTAGAACATCTGGAATGTTAACTTTTAGTGAACATTTCAACATTCTACTATCTTAATTCAGGAAATTCATTTCCTAGCATCTGTTTCAGAAGGAAGTTGGTGATATCAGTAGTGATTACTATACGGTCAT
Source organism: Corynorhinus townsendii (assembly GCA_026230045.1). Lineage (NCBI taxonomy): Eukaryota > Metazoa > Chordata > Mammalia > Chiroptera > Vespertilionidae > Corynorhinus > Corynorhinus townsendii. The sequence goes on from JAPDVU010000004.1 coordinate 74,960,296, forward strand.
TTACACCAGAGTAATATATTGAATTCTCAACATCAGCATTTACTGTTAAATAGCAAGCCATTCAACTCTTAGAACTGTACTGTATCCAAGTGAAGAGAATTAAGATACAACAAAATAGAATTTTCACACAGGGAGTCTTTTCCAACAGTATATCAGCTGTCATACAATAAGCTTGGCAAAGACAACTCTTTCCAAGATACAGGAATTTTTAGTCACACAGTCACCCACCGTCCTGTTGAGTCTGTTATCAGGCTTAAAAAAAATTAACAACCATCAGTGCATTTTATGCCTTTCAGAACTTTCAGCTGTCAGAGAATACCACATTTTATTTTTGAATACCGTGTTAAACTTTCTGATAACTCAGCAAAACACTTTTTAACAATAAATCTAGCTATAGGTAATATTGCCTATTTCTATTTCAAGTTTAAAACATGAGGTAAGAGAACTTGTATGCATTTATGCATAACCCATGGACACAGACAATAGGGCAGTGAAGGCCTGGGGTGGGGAGTGGAGGGTGGGGGCGGGATAGAAGAGGTCAGTGGGGAGAAAAAGGGAACATATGTAATACTTTCAACAATAAAGTTTTAAATAAATAAATAAATAAATAAATAAATAAAGGGGGAAAAGGGGAACATATGTAATACTTTCAACAATAAAGATAAAAATAAATAAACAAACAAACAAACAAACAAACATGAGGTAAGCGAATCCTATCTAATAAAAGAGTAATATGCAAATTGACCATCACTCCAACACACAAGATGGCTGCCCCCATGTGGTCAAAGATGGCTGCCCCCATGTGGACACAAGATGGCCAGCAGGGGAGGGCAGGCTCGCAAGGGAGGGCAGTTTGGGGCGATCAAGCCTGCAAGGGAGGTCAGTTAGGGGTGACCAGGCCAGCAGAGGAGGGAAGTTGGGGGTGACCGGGCCTTCAGGGAAGGGCATTTGCGGGGGAGGGGGGGCCAGGCCTGCAGGGGAGGGCAGTTAGAGGCAAACAGGCTGGCAGGGGAGCAGTTAGGCATCAATCAGGCTGGCAGGGGTGTGGTTAGGGGGTGATCAGGCTGGCAGGCAGAAGTGGTTAGGGGAAATCAGGAAGGCAGGCAGGCAAGCAGTTGGGAGCCCGCAGTCATGGATTGTGAGAGGATGTCCCAGATTGGAAAGGGTGCAGGCTGGTCTGAGGGACACCGCCCTCCCCCATGCATGAATTTCATGCATCGGGCCTCTAGTGGTAGATGAAACAATTTATAGGTGTTTTATGTGGAAGATATTTCAACCTGGAAATTATGTACAACTGAGAATATAAATAAATTGTTGGAGGCATGGGTTATTAATTTAAAATTTATTCTAAATAATTTTATATAAATACACAAAACTTTCTATCTTGCCTGTAAACATAAATCTATAAGTAAAATTATAATAGTGATTATGGACTACTATCCACAAATGACACTTACAGAAAGAATTAGAATCTCTATTATACAAAAAAAAAGAGGGTGACAGAATTTAGTATACTTGCTCAGAGATACATATTGTTGGGTATTTCAACTTTATGCCTTCTGTTCTTCAACCAGGAATTACATTGTTTTAACCTAAATATATTGCCATCAAATGGCAAAAGTACTTTTATATAAACATTTATATGTAGAGAGACTTTGGCTAGGATTTTCTTCAGCTAAAAAGAATTCTGTATTTTATATGCTGCCTAGTGCAATTATTATTTGTTACAAAACACAATGATATAAATAACACAGATGAAAGAATAATTAAGTATTAAGACAAAGGTTAGATTCAAAGACAATTTAGTTAGCTACATATATCATTTATCTGTACAAATATCCTATTTGCTTGAATTTTATGTAATTTTCATTTCTTACATTCATTTGCCTTCCCACAATAGTTTCTTCCCAATTATCTTTGCAGTATAAAATATAACTAAAATGCCAGCTTTCATAGGTTTTGGATTCTTAAATATTGTTCTTATGTGAATTATTAGAAAATATTTTCCTTTATGTACTATTCAGATATCCATGCTTATCTTTCTACAGCTACTATAGATCCCATTTCTCATGGTTTTCCATGCTTAACTGAAATCATAGCTGCCATATCCCAAGTGTTTACATTTTTGAGATCTACAATACATTCATATCATGACTTTGTATAGTCATATATATATATATATATATAAACATGAAATAAAAATTTCATAATACCTATCCTTAGTGTTTGTGCTATACATTGAAAATTCACATTTTCCCTTTTCATTATATATTGAAATTGTCAAGACCCAGTAAGTTTGAATTTTTGATCCACTATTCAGATGTGACCCATACTGTTTAAGACCATAATTTTAAATTCTCTGTTAGGGACTCGGCTAAAAGGACAGATGCTACCTTTTCTATGAGCCCTCCCACTTGTATTTTACTTCCCTTCCCTGACTAACTCATTAGTTCATTAATGATGATACCTGTACCTTATGCTATTGAACTCAATTTAAACATATTTACCCCTAGCCAGTTTTGCTCAGTGGTTATGGAATCAGCCTGTGGACTGAAGGATCTCAGGTTGGATTCTGGCCAAGGGCATGGACCTTGGTTGCAGGCTCAATCCCTGGCCCCGATGGGGCACTTGCAGGAGGCAACTAATGGATATGTCTTTCTCTCTGTCTCTCTCCCTCCTTTCCACTCTCTCTAAAAATCAATGGCAAAAAAAATCTATATATTTATATCCTTGGGTGAGGATTAAAAAAAATGAAAAAATATTTAGTGAGCTTTTTACTTTTGTTGGGATTGTGCCAAGAACCGGATCTATCAGAATGTCAATATCTGTGCCCTGGTATTGAGTAATGAAACAGGCAGTGTCATTACTAGTGAAATTGGATTGCCTGTACAGTCTTCGAAATTTTATTTGTGAGTTGTTATACTCTGTGGATATTTTGTTTGCCAATCCATATTAACTGACAGATGAGCATCTACCTCAATTTTGCAGATGGCTTATAATATATAGTGATAGGAAATGGACAATTGTCAGCTAATGTCAGTGGATAAGTTGTGATAGACAAGATTGACATATTTTAGCCAGAAGCTTTGGTCATATTTCCTCCTTTAGTATATTATTCTACAGTGGAAACAAAAATACAGATTTTTGAATTGAGTTTCTTTGTTGGATTTTTATCCATTTGCCCACCCCGAGTCCATTCTCCTCTCTTTTCTTCTTTGTGCTAATACCAGGAAGGCTGATCCCTGATACTTGTTCCTTCCTTAATTCCTAGCCCTCTGGCTTAGGCGTGATGCCTGATTTGGGCAATGAGAGGCAACAGCAGGGATGCAGAAGGTGGGAAAAGAGAGTGAGTAGTCTGAATATTCCTCCTTGCTTTGGAGCTATATGTCTAGCTCCATCCCTCAGGACTAAACATCCACTGGGAAATCCCTCCGCCATGGTTCTAGTGCTCATGTCGTTATTTCCTCCCCTTGTCCCTTCAGTATCGGTGATGGCCATGTCTTATCCTGTTGATAGATTCAGGATAGCTTGCGTTCTCCAGCCAATGACTCTCCAAATAGTCCTTTCATTCAAGTCTGTTCATATGAACCATCCAGGTGATTTTTTTATTATTATTCTCGCTAGGATTTGATGGACATAGAATACTAGAATTATTATTATTCTTCACTTAAAAAAAAAGTAGATTTAAAACATGTTAGGATAGGCTTGACTTTAGGGTAGTCTTCTGCACCATTTGAAAGTGACTAACAAAGAAGCTGTCCTATACACAGTTCCAGTGTCAAGCACAGTGGCAGCTCAGATGATCTGAGGCTTTAGCTCACTATGGTTTTAACTGGTTTTAAACTTTTTGTTTGTTTGTTTGTTTTGCCTTTACCATTGTATCTTAAAAATTTGAAAGGAGAGGGGGAAAGAGGTGATTCTGGAAAGGTGGATGTGGTGCATTTTTATATGCGATATTTTCCCATGGCGGTATTGCTGAAGAAATCTGGCCTAGGTGATTAATCTAGTGGATAACAATGTGAAGCTCAGTTATAAGAAGTACCGAAGTGGTTCCCAAACGTGTTTACAGTGTTTGGTTGTTTTAAATGTGGTGGAGAGTATTGATTCTGTGACCTCTAAGTAGATTTCTGAAGAGCAACTGGTATCTATGCCAGGTACTTTTATCTACACAGTTTATTTCCTAGTACCTCTGTAAAAGGATTAGCCTGCATCTTCTCTCCTCTCTTCCTCCCCACCCTCCTCTCGTTTGTGTACATATGTACTTAAGCACACACACGGCGACAGAGACCATTAATGTGATGTATAAAGGCAGACTTACAAGTTCTTTATTTACCTGGATTGTGGCATTCTGTGTGAAACTTCAGTGCTTTTTCTAAGTAAAAAGTCATTTTTGTATGAATTAACTGCTTATTATTATTAAAAGATTCCAACTGTTGATATAACTATTCGAGGAATCCTATCTTATGTGTTGTTGTTTTTGTGTGTATTTTACTTAATAGTATTGTTTTAGGTATACCAAAAACATATCTATTTATTTTGGCTTAATTTCATATGGAAATAATAGAAAGAAGATTAAAATCAATAAGAGACAGTTTACTTAAATGCATGGAAATTCAGCTTCTAGGGAACAAAGAGAAACACATTGCTAAGAAAATGCTTCTAAATAAATAAAATTTTACATGTAAATATTTCTGTATGCACCTGGGTATTAAATTCAGTAAAATATAAAGATGAGGTTCAATTGTGTCTTTTGTGTCTTAATGTAAAATATAACTAAAGCTTGCATAAATGGAGAAGCTAAGGGAAGGAGTGATAATACATTTTGCCTTCTGGCTAAGCTTAGCACATTTTTAAGTATAATAAATACTTGAACATAATTATTTCCTTGTGAAAATATTGTTTATAAAAATTTCAACAAATGATCTTCCAAATAATGCAATCCTGTTTTATTTGTATGAAGTTCATTCACCATAAAAATATGGTTTTAAAGTATTGAATTGTGTACTGACTTATTTTAATTAATAAAACATTACCATTTAAAAATAAAGTTTAGTAAAGTAAGACTTCTTGTGTATACTTTTATGATCTATATTGTTCCATATAGGTTATTTAATATAGGTAATACATTCATTTTTGAACATTGATTTAGTTATGTACTATTATTAAAATTTATATTCTCATATTTCTAATATCAAACATTTTATTGCTCCATTAAACATATTTATTTGATAATTATTATCTTTATTTTTTTGAAAAAGATATTTTTATTGATTTTGAAGAGGAAGGGAGAGGAAGAGAAATATTAATGATGAGAGAGAATCATTGATTGGCTGCCTCCTGCATGCCCCAGACCTGGAATCCAGCCCACAACTCAGGCATGTGCCCTGACTGGGAATTGAATCTTGAGCTCCTGGTTCATAGGTCAATGCTCACCCACTGAGCCACACCCTCCGGGCTTATCTTTATCTTTGATAAATTATACAGTTAATATTATTTACATAAAGCCTAATAAATTTAAATATATGAATAGACACTTTGCTAATAATGTGACTATGAATTTTTGTCTTTATTTTTTGGTTTAATATCATCAGGAATTGTGTCACAGGATGAAGAATAGGTGTTCAGAGAAAGAACCGAGAGAAAGAAGGGAGGACTTTATTGTGGGTTGCATGTCAGTGGAACAAAACATTCTGCTACTATTTTTCTTAAGAAAATACCAGAATACTGCTGTGTTGTTAGAAAATCTATAATTTTTCACCTAAATGGTCTTCGATAACTGTGATCTTTCTTCCGGTGTCTAATGAACCAGTATGTCCTTTGGTTTCTTCCCCAAGTTTTATAATCAGCATTAAGGAGCCCTGTCCATCACATTGGTTCCTTAAAGAAAGGATATTTTTGCTGTCTAAAGTCCAGCTTTATTTAAAAGTATAAAAGATCAAAACAAGATGTGAGGAAGATAATTTATAGTCATACCTACTCTTCCTTCATCTAAGTACCTTAATTTTTAACTTCAGTGCCATTAGTTGGACCAATAAAAATTTGTGCATTTTTACTACATTCATTCATTAATTCATTCATGCAAAAAGCATTTAAGATTCTGCTCTGTGCAAGCACTGCTGATGAGAAACATTAGTCCACAAAACTTACAAAGATCCCTAAGCTGATGGAGCTTACTAGTATGTTCAAACAATTGCGGGGGGTGAGTAAAAGAGATATAAAAAATAAAAATACTGTAGTGGGTGTAAATATGTTAAGCTGCCTCCATCAGTTTTCTCTTTCTTTTCCGCTTCCATTACAGTCTACTAGTCTGAGTCTCTATCCTCTTACAATTGAATTATTGCAATGCCTTCTGCCTCTGTTCTCCTATGTCATGATGTAGAACGCTGACAGATTAACCTTCTCAGAGCAACAATTTCACAATGAGGCATTCTAACTTAAAATATCCTCAACAAAGGAAGCTCAATCTCTTAAAAAGAAAGTACTTCAGAATCATTCCAGGTCTTTGCTCTCTGACATAGTTCTGTGCTCCAGCTGAGGCAATAATAATTATTATCCCACAATATTCTTTGTTCTTCCTCATCTCCAGAGCATATCCTGTTTCTTTCAACTGGAAACACTTTTTTTCTAACTTGATATTTTTAAAAAATATTTTCTAATTTTTTTTTTAATTTAGAGCAGTTTTAGGTTAACAACAAAATTTGAGAGAAAAGTACAGAGATTTCCCATATATCCCCTTGCTCCTCATATGCATAGCCTCCCCCATTATTAACATGACTCACTAGAATGGTACATTTGTTACCAAGAATGAATCTATATTGATCTAGCATAATTACCCAAACTCCACAGTTTAACCTTAGGGGCCATTCTTGGTATTGCATATTGTATGGACTTGAATAGATTTATGACAACTTATGTTCATCATTATATCATACAGAGTACTTTCACTGCCATAAAATATTCTGTCTTCTACCTATTTATTCCAACCCCACTCCCCCTGGCAACCACTGATCTTTTTATTGTCTCCAGTTTTGTCTTTTCCAGAATGCCTTATAGTTTGAATCGAGTAGTATGTAGCCTTTTCATATTGGTATTTTCACTTAATAATATGCATTTCCCCCATCTATTTTAATGGCTTGATAGCTCATTTCTTTTTAGTGATGAGGTACTCTGTTGTGTGGATGTAGCACAGTTTATTTATCGGTTCACCTACTGATGAACATCTTGGGTGGTCCAAGTGTTGGTAATTATGAATAGAGCTGCTATAAACATCCATGTGCAGTTTTGTGTCAATGTAAGTTTTCAACTATTTTGGGGTAAATACAAAGTAGTGTGATTTCTGGATCATATAGTAAGTGTATTTACAGTTTTGTATGACCCTGCCAACTGTCTTCCAAAGTAGATATACTATTTTGCATTAACATGAGCAATGCATGAGAGTTCTGTTGCTCTACATTGTTGCCAGCATTTGGTATTGTCAGTGTTCCAGATTTTGTCCATTCTAATAGATGTGTAATGGTATCTCTTGTTTTAATTTGCATTTCCCTGATTAACTGTTTTGTGGAGCACCTTTTTATAGATAATTTACCATCTGTATATTTGGTGAGATGTCTGTTAAGATGTTTAGCCCATTTTCAATTTTTATAGATTTTTTTAATATTTACTCAGCTCAAAGATTTTCACTTCTTTATTGAGTCCTTTTAAAAATTATATGTTTTAGGTGTACAACATTGTAATCCAACATTTGTATGCAATACAAAGTGATCACCCCAAATTTATTTGTATATTTTGAAGGAGTCATTTGTCAGCTTTGTTTTTTGCAAATATTTTCTTAGAGTTTGTGGCTGGTCTTGTATTTGCTTTACATTGCCTTTCACAAAGCAGAATTGTTTAATTTTAACGAAGTCTAGCTTATCAATTATTCCTTTCATGGGTCATATCTGGTATTGTATCTAAAATGGCATAAACATATCCAAGGTCATCTAAATTTCCTCCAAAATTATCTCTAATTTTACTGTTTTGCATTTTACATTTATGTCTCTGATTCAGTTTGAGTTAATTTTTGTGAAAGGTATATGATCTGTGTCCAGATTCATTTCTGTTGTACATGGTAGTTCAGTTTTTCCAACATCATTTGGTGAAGAAAGTTTCTTTGCTCTATTTGTCTTTGCTCCTTTGTAAAAAATTAGTTGATAATATATTTGTAAGTCTACTTATAGGGTCTTTATTCTACTTTATTGATCTATACTGAATACAATAAGGTGACAGTAATCAACATTATGTGGTATTGGTACAAGAACAGACCTATAAGGTGGGGCAAAACTAAACAGTTGTTAGTATGGAAAATAATACAATAATTAATAAATAATAATACAAGAATGGACTCTGTTTCACATACTCACAACTATAAACTTACTTTTGCCCTACCCTGTAGGTCTGTTCTTATACCAATACCACATAATGTTGATTACTGTCACCTTATTGTAAGCCTTAAAGTCAGATAGAGTTAGTTCTCCAACTTTGTTCTTCACCTTTAATACTGAGTTGACTCTTCTGGTTCTTTTGCCTCCACATATAAACTTTAGAATTAATTTAACAATGTTCACAAAATAACTTACCAGGATTTCTGTTGGTATTGCTTAGACTATATAGACCAAGTTGGAAAGATATCTTGACAATAATGAGTCTTTATCCATTTCATGGAATATCTCTACACATTTAATTTCATTGATTTCTTTAATCAATTTTGTAGTTTTCTCATATAAGTATTATACATATTTTGTTAGATTTTCACCTAAGTATTGTATTTGTGGAGATGCTAATATAAATGCTACTGTTTTTAATTTCAAATTATACTTGTTCATTGCTATTATAGATAAAAGTGTTTAACTTTTATATATTAGCCTTGCTTTTTACAAGTATGCTATAATTGCTTGTCTTCTCAAATAGATTTTTGTGAGTTCTTTTAGATTTTTAACATAGATGATCATGTCATTTGTGAACAAAGATGATTTTATTTCTTCCTTCCAAACTTGTATAACTTTTGTTTCCTTTTATTGACTTATTAGCTAGATTTCCAGTGTGATGTTGAAAAAGAGTGATAAGAGGGAATGTCCTTGCCTTGCTTCTCATCTTAGTTGGAAAGTTTCAAGTTTCTCACCATTAATTATGATGGTAGTTGAGGTTTTTGTATACATTCTTTATCAAATTCGGGAAATCCCTCTCTAAGTTTCCTGAGAATTTTTTTTGTCTTTATCATGAATGAGTGCTGAATTTTGTCAGATGTTTTTTCTGCATCTATTGATATGATCATGTAATTTTTATTTTATAGTTTGTTTATTTGATGGGTTGCATTAATTGGTTTTACAGATGATAAGCCAGCTTAACATACTTGAGATAAATCCCATTTGCTCATGTGTATAATTCTTTTTATTTGTTGTTGGATTTGATTTGCTACTATTTTATAGAGCTTTCTTGCATTTATGTTTATGAGAATTTGTTGTCTGCGGTTTTCTTTTCCTGTAGTACCTTTCTCTGGTTTTTATATTAGGTTCACTTAGCTTCATAGAATGAGTTAGGAATTATTCCTTCTGTTTCTATTTTCTGAAAGAGATTATACAGAATTGTCATAACTTCTTTCTTAAATATTTGGGAGAGTTTATCAGTGAATCAACCTAGACTTTGTGGGTTTTGTTTTTGTTGTTGTTAAAGGTTATTTGTTATTGATTCAATTTCATTAGAGATTAAGCCTATTTATATTGTCTATTTTTGTGTGTGTGTGAGTTTAGGCAGATTGTATCTTTCAGGAGATTAATCTATTATATCTATACTAGAGGCCCGGTGAACGAAATTCGTGCACGGGGGTGTGTCCCTCAGCCCAGCCTGCACCCGCTCCAATCGGTGACCCCTTGAGGGATGTCCAACTGCCCGTTTAGGCCCAATCCTACCCTAAACAGGCAGTCGGACATCCAGGACTGTTGGCTCCCAACTGCTCGCCTGCCTGCCTTCCTGATTGCCCCTATCTGCTTCTGTCTGCCAGCCTGATCACCCCCTAATCACTCCCCTACCAGCCTGATTGATGCCTAACTGCTCCCCTGCCAGCCTGTTTGCCCTAACCGCCCTCCCCTGCAGGCCTGGTCCCTCCCAACTGCCCTCCCCTGCTGGCCATCTTGCAGTAGCCATCTTGTGTCACATGGGGGCAGTCATCTTTGATCACATGGGGACAGCCATCTTGTGTGTTGGAGTGATGGTCAATTTGCATATTATTCTTTTATTAGATAGGATAGAGGCCTGGTGCATGGGTGTGGGCCAGCTAGTTTGCCCTGAAGGGTGCTCAGGATCAGGGCGGGGGTCCCCTTGGGGCAAGGGGTGCCCTGGGTGAGGGGCCTTTGGTGGTTTGCAGGCTGGCCACGCCCCTGGTGACCCAAGCAGAGGTCCTGGTATCTGGGATTTATTTATCTTCTATAACTGAAATTTTGTAGCCTTCAGTGGAGCCATGCCTCCTGCTTGCTCTGTAGCTACAGCCATTTTTGTTGGGATTTATTTATCTTCTATAATTGAAATTTTGTAGATTTCCTCCATCACTGGGGGCAACTCAAGCCTCCTGCTCTCTACAGCTCAGTGGTCACAGCCATTTTTGCTAGGATTTATTTATCTTCTATAATTGAAACTTTGTAGCCTTGAGTGGAGGCCTGGGCCGGCCAGGGCTGCGTAAAGCTTGGCTTCCTCCATTGCCAGGGAAACCCAAGCCTCCTGCTCTCTCCAGCTCTGTGGCTCCTGCCATTTTTGTTGGTATTTATTTATCTTCTATAATTGAAACTTTGTCAGCTTAAGCATAGGCCAAGGCAGGCCAGGGCATGTGGAAAGCTTGGCTTCCTCCATTGCAGGGGAAACCCAAGCCTCCTGCTCTCTCCGTGGCTGAAGCCATCTTGGTTGGGTTAATTTGCATTCTCACTCCTGAATGCCTGGTGGGCGTGGCTTGTGGGTGTAGTGGAGGTGTGGTCAATATGCATATTACCCTTTTATTAGATAGAACTAGAGGCCCAGTGCACGAATTCATGCACGGTTAGGGTCCCTAGGTCTGGCCTGTGATTAGTGTCCTGGTCTCCATGCCTCCTCCTTCCCTTTCTCCCTCAGTGCCCCACCTCCGCCACTGGTCACCTGCCATGTTCCACACCACACCCTGGTGGTCAGTGCACATCATAGTGAGTGAGCGAATTCCTGGTATCCGGTCAAACTCCTGAGTCGACAATTTGTATATTAGCTTTTTATTATATAGGATCATAAAATATGTAGGCATAGAGTTGTTAATAATATTTCTTTATAATCCTTTTTAGTGTCCATAGGATGTCCTTCTTTAATTTTTGGTATTAGTAATTTATTTCCTGTCTCTTTTATCATGAGCCTTGCTAGAGGCTTGTCAGTTTAATTACTATTTCCAAAGAAACATATTTTGATTTCATGATGTTATTCATTGATTTCTTATTTTCAATTTCTTGATTTCTATTTTGGTTTTCATTTTTTTCTTTATTACTGCTTACTTTAGATTTAGTTTACTCTTTTTCTAGTTTCCTAATGTAGAAACTTAGGTTATTAAATTTAGATCTTTCTTCTTTTCTAATATACGCATTATATGCTATAAATTTCCCTTGAAACACTGCCTTTGTTGCATCTTTCAAATCTGGATGATTTGTGTTTTCATTTCATTTATAGTTGCTGGATCTGTCTATCTGTTTTTGTAGCAAGTTGGGGTTTGACTCTTCCATGAAACCTTTACATGTCATTCACTCAGAGTGATGAAGCCCTTCTTGAATAGTCACTGATCTTAGTTCATTTTTATATTTAAATTTTGTTAATATTTAAATGTTTAATCTCATTTAAGTCACCACTAGATTAGAAACTCTTTGAAGAGAGATAGTGAGACTTATACTTACTTTTTGCCCAGCCCCCAGGGCAGTAAGCATGAAAGTGATGCAATAAATCATTAGTGATTTTACTGATTGCTTGGAGTTATAGATTGTGCATTGGGAAACAATCTCTAACATATCAATCATGTACATATGCTAATTGAAAAATTGGAGGCAATACAAATTGAAAGTTAAAAAAATGAATGTTAAGAGGAAATTTATTGCATTACCTACGAATGAACCTATGTAGCTTCTTGGTATAAAGCTATACCAATATTAGCCATAAATGATGGATTTTAATTCTGTTTAGAGGTCAGACTAAACGCAATATAGTTCATATAAACATTACTAAATCTGAGCTTCTTTTATAAATATAGTTACAGGACAAACTAAGTCCCACTGGAAAACTTTAGCCTGTTGGCCCAAGGCTATGAGTACAGATTCAAATGGAAAACCAGTAATTTTAGCCATTTAACACAAATAGGTGTGTGATCTCAATTCCTGCCCTATATACATATAGTCAAAATCCCTAAAGAAGAAGTTAGTAAAAGAACTCAGTAAGTAACGGGAACAGAAGGTACATCAGACCCCAAAGTAAGTTAACAATAAAATATTACAAGATATATGAAATATGCCCAATGACATTATCCAGCAGTCAGAAGCAATAACAGCTAAGGAGCCATTTGTAATAGTAAAATCTGAATGATACTCTAAAATAAGAATTTTAAAGTGGTCATTTAAATAAAAGAAATATGGCAGGCAAAAGAAATACAATTCACAAGGCAAGAAAAGACCTGATAAAAGAGAATCCTTTACAAGAGACCCAAATATAAATTTTAAGCAGTAAAATGAACTAAAATAAAAAAGTCAATAGGATAGATAGAAAGGTAGACTAGATACAACTGAGGAGAATGTTAATGTACATAAAGATTGGTCTAAAGTGATTACACAGAATGCAGAACCATGAGATGAAGGAAAAATCCTGGAGGAAGGAATGAGAAGTTTCTACACATGTCTACTAGGAGTTCAAAGAGAGAGTTAAGAAAATGGAACAGGTGCACTACTTTAAGACATATTGTCTGATAGTTTTTCAAAACTGAAAACAAAATTAAGATTGAAAAATATAATTAAAAGTCCTGGAAAGCATAAGTGAGATAATCTATAATATCACAATGTTTGTGATATTATAGATTATCAAATAATTTTTTTTAAAAAATTAAAGATTTTTAGGGAAATCAAGATTCACAAAGAAATACAAATTAGAGATATAGATAAAGGATGTAAAGGAATAATATTTTTAAAGCAATGACATAAAACAATAATTATCAATTTCCACTTCAATTCCAGGATAACTTGACACTTCAAGAATTAGAGAACAATGATATTTTTTAGACCGGTGAAAGCTACAGACGCTCCTTGAAAGAAGTACAAAAGTTGTACTTCAGCCCAAAAGTAAAATGAACATAAAAGAAAATAATATAATGCAGGACACAACAATAAAGTTCAAAGTTGAGATAGCATGATAATAAAATCTAAATAATTATTGACCTGAAAAATTAATAATGATAATATAAGGCAGATACTTAAAATAACATAAACTAAAATATAGGAACATACTAAAATGGAAAATAAAAATTGAGTGGCAGTTCAAGGTAAAGTACAAGCATAATTAGGAGGAAGAACTATGGAGGAGATCCTATAAGGCAAGCTAACGATATTAGTGAATGATATGCTTTATTGGAAAAATTTGAAGTCAGTTTGTGAGCTTACAATATGTAATAGAATATGTACTTTTCAAATCATTATTGGAGGGAGGGTAAGAAAATATGATCAATCTATTCGAAGGTAAAAAAAGAGAGGAGCAAAGAAGGAAACATAAAAATCTATGTATGTACTATAATTATATGTGTAATACAGATAGATCTTCAAAGACAATGTTGACTGATAACAGAAAGTTGCTAAAACATTTGCAGGAAATACACTGTTGCTTGTTTAGGAGTGCATAGACATATGATAGAATGTAGATAGATTAAAGACTTTAAATTGGAAGGATGAACACCCAAGAGAAGGAATATGTAAAATGGAATTGAAAAACTGGAAACTTTCACTGTAACAGAATTATTGTATAAAATATACTAAAATTAATAATACAAAATAGTTACAAATTACTCCCTGAATTTCTCTGTAGTTAAATTTTGTTTCTAAAAAATAAAGACGGGGATGAGGAGCCATATATTCTAGTTCCATCTCTGGCCTCAAGTAAGTGGCTTTTTACTTACTGGTCCTCAAATGTTATTAATTTTAAAATGAGTAAGTTGCACTAAATTGTCTCAAGACTCAACCACATCATATTGGGCAGAATATGAATAGTTTTGAGGATTTAGTGGCATTGATACAATTTCATTCAGGGGAATTTGTTTCCCATTTTCAGGATAATATACATAATTTCTAGTATCCTATCTAATAAAAGAGTAATATGCAAATTGACCATACCTCCACTACACCCACAAGCCACGCCCACAGCCAATCAGAGCAAGCATGCAAATTAACCCAACCAAAATGGCTGCGGCCACGGAGCGAGGGAAGCTTGGGTTTCCCCTGCAATGGAGGAAGCCAAGCTTTCCACACACCCTGGCCGGCCTAGGCCTCCACTCAAGGCTACAAAGTTTCAATTATAGAAGATAAATAAATCCCAGATACCAGGGCCTCTGCTTGGGTCGCTGGGGTGCGTGGCCAGCCTGCAAACCACCACAGGCCCCTCACTGAGGCTGCCCCATGCCCCAAGGGAACCCCCACCCTGATCCGGGACACCCTTCAGGGCAAACCAGCCAGGCCCACCACACATGCACCAGGCCTCTATCCTATCTAATAAAAGAGTAATATGCAAATTGACTATCACTCCAACATACAAGATGGCTGCCCCCATGTGGTCAAAGATGGCTGCCCCTGTGTGAACACAAAATGGCCACCACAAGATGGCCCGCAGGGGAGGGCAGTTGGGAGAGACCAAGTCTGCAAGGGAGGGCAGTTGTGGGCGACCAGGCCTGCAGGGGAGGGCAGTTAGGGGCAAACAGGCTGGCAGGGGAGCAGTTATGCATCAATCAGGCCTGCGGGGGAGTGATTAGGGGGTGATCAGGCTGGCAGGCAGAAGCAGTTAGGGGCAATCAGGCAGGCAGGCAGGTGAGCAGTTGGGAGCCAGCAGTCCTGGATTGTGAGAGGGATGTCCGACTGCCCTTTTAGGCCCTATCCTGTAGGATAGGGCCTAAAAGGGCAGTCGGACATCCTTCGAGGGGTCCCAGATTGGAGAGGGTGCAGGCTGGGCTGAGGGACACACACCCCTTGCATGAATTTCGTGCACCGGGTCTCTACTAGTATTATGAAAACTCAGATAATATATTCTGTGACTGTAATATTGTAAGTAATAAAATATTAAGCATCATGCCTATTCTGACAGTCTACAACACAATGTTTGCAGGAATGACCTCAGAAGAACTCCTAGGCTGGACATAACATTTCAATTGTTCCAGGTGCTCCTATGCTTGTTCTCACCTCTTCTCTTTGCTGATCCCCACTGAATCCTTTTCCTACCTGGATAATTCTCAGTCATTATCTGCCTGCGCACCTTGTCCTATTGCTAGTGGAGGACAGAATTGACAGAGATGAGACTAGCAATGGCAAAGGGGGGAAGGTGGATAAAGACACATTAAGAATATGTCTCATTCATTCAAAATACACTGACTTTTTTTTCTTCTTTCCTTGGATTATCCTATATAATAAAGAGGTAATATGCAAATTAACCCTCACGCTCTCACAAGATGGCTGCCTACAACCAGGTTGGCAGGAGGTTTAGTGAGGTACGACCAAATGACTGAACAGCAGGCTGCGTGGGGTGACCAGGCCAGCAGAGGGAAGCAGTTAGGGGCGACCAGGCCAGCAGGGGGAGCAGTAAGGTGTGACCAGGCCGGCAGAGGGGAGCAGTTAGGGGCTATCAGGCTGGCAGGAGGGGGGAAGTTAGGGGCAACAATGCAGGTGAGTTATTAGGAGCCAGTGGTCCAGTATTGTGAGAGGGATGTCTGGCAGTTGGACATCCCTCGAGGGGTCCCAGATTGGACAGGCTGCAGTCTGGGCTGAGGGGACCACCCTCCCCCTCTGTGCACAAATTTTGTGCACTGGGCCTCTAGTTTTTTAATTAAATCTTTATTGTTGAAAGTTTTGCAGATGTCCCCTTTTTCCCCCATTGACCCCATCTAGCTGGCCCCTGTCCCTTGCCCCAGGCCTTCACCACCCTATTATTGTCTACATCCATGGGTTATGTATATATGCATATAAGTTCTTTGGTTGATCTCTTCCCACCCACCCACGCACCCACCACTGCCTTCCCTCTGAGATTCCATAGTCTGTTCCATGCTTCTATGTCTCAGAATCCATTGACTTCTGCTACATTCCAGGGATGATGACTAGCAGGAAACACTGTCTCATGTCCTCTTCTTAGAGGTCTGTTTATCACCCTCAACCTTCCAAGAATCTACTTAAATTTGCTAAAGAAAAATTAGGTCTTAAAAAACATTAGGAGATGTATGATATTGCCATAAGTTTCCTATATGTTCTATGCTTCTTTCAATCTCCTGAATCTTGGCCCCGATACATACAAGAGGATTTCTGAATTCCAAGTTTCTGTTACCCAATTTAGAATTCTGAGTGGCTTTTTCCATTAATAAAAAATAATAATGCAGTCTTTGCTAACTTGAAGTTAGATTTCTTTTAATTTCTTATACAATCAATTCTGACATTCTTAACCAGTTTTCTGTTAATCAAGAAAACTGACCTTTTAAAGTCAAGATTAAATTTTAATAAATAAATTCATACTATACAGGATTGCACAATTTATGGAGAAAAAAAGAACCTGCCTCTTTAATTAGACAGAATTTGTTGAATGTATTTCTATATGTCCTAGAGAAGAGATTATGACAAACATTTACACTTGTACCAATGTTATATCCCACTTTTCTGACATTCAAGAATTCACTATTCTGAAATTCTCTCTTAAAAGCATGAAATTATGCTATTTAAAACTCTTTATTACTAAAAAAAATATGGGTATACAAACCTAGTTAAAATAACACTAGTATTACATAATATATTATATATATTATATTATATATACATTATATATACTTGAAATTTCAAATACTTTTTTAAGTCCAACATTTATTTACTTTTTGTTTCTTTTTGGTAGTATTATTCTTTTTAGACTTTATAAAACTTTCAAACCTTTATTAAAAGTTCAGTTAATAGAAAGGTTCACCAAATATATATTAGAGGTTTATGGATATGTAAACATCAACTCTAAATCAATATTATTATATGATATATATAAAGGAATCAAATCATACTTTCTTATAGTGATGGTCTGTGGTATAGGGGCGGTATTTTAGATATGGCTCTTTATATATGTACTAGAGGCCCCCGTTGCAGGAAGATTCCTGCAATAGGGCTTCCTGCAGCCGGTCTGCTTCCCTCCCTTCTTCCTAGCCCCACTTTCTTGCTTCTCCACAGCTTCGCTTCCTTCTGTAGTGCTTGGCTTCCTTCTACGCTGTCTTCAGTCTTCGCTTTGCACCTGGATATGCAAATTAACCGCCATCTTGGTTGGGTTAATTTGCATACTCACTCCTGATGGGCTGGTGGACATGGTTTGTGGGCGTAGCTTGTGGGCATAGTGGAGGTACGGTCAATTTGCATGTTTCTCTTTTATTAGATAGGATTAAAATACTAGAGGACTGGTGCACAAAATTCTAGCAAGGTATGGTCCCTAGGCCTGGCCGGTGATCAGAGCTGATCTGTGGGGCTAACAGTGGGGTGACTGGGGGGCCCCCACTGGCACCCGCCTTGGATGACCTGGGGCCTGCAGGCAGGGGGCAGCTCTTGTACTGAGCATCTGCCCCCTGGTTGACAGTGTGTGTCATAGTGACCGGTAGTTCCTCTGTTTGGAAGATTTACAAATTAGGCTTTTATTATATAGGATCATTTTCCATTAAAAAGACATAGAAAAATATTTTATTATTTATGTTTAATATAATTTAATTTTTGTTAATTCACGTTATTAGTATTATGTCAAATTGGGATGGTGTTTATTTAAAATATGCAAAAGAGTTGCTCATTTGAAAAAAATTGTCAGCAGATTATTTCTATCCACCTGAGTAGAAAAATTGCATGTGTTAACTTTTAATTTTCTTTCTTTGAGTATAGAATACATTACTAGATTAGACATTGAAATGACTCAAAACTCTCCTGAAGCTTGGTACTTAGTTTCCTTCATGCAACTCATGAACTAACTTGTTTGAGTTAACTCCTCCTTTATTTGTTTTCATTATTACTCTTTTTTTTTCTGTGTATATTCTCAAACATATAGTCAGCAATGTTTCTTTAGGGGATATATGAAGTCCATATCACTTGCCAATTCATTCAGGAACTTCACCCTTAGCTCACAATGGTGGAAATTACTCTTCTTGAGCATTTCCCATAAGACTTGCTAAATACAAGAACTTGGGCATTTCTCAACACTTCTGTTTTCAGTGCCTTTACAAACACACTGAGTGGCCAGATTATTATGATCTCTGAACACATAATAATCTGGCCACTCAGTCAGTGTTTGTGTGTGTGTGTGCGTGTGTGTGTAATATATATATTAGAGGCCCGGTGCATGAATTTGTGCATGGGTGGGGTCCGGCCAGCCTGGCCAGGGGGAGGGGACATGGGTGGTTGGCTGGCCTGCCTTCTGGTCGAACTCCTGGTCAAGGGGACAATTTGCATATTAGCCTTTTATTATATAGGATATACACTTGAGTGGCCAGAGTATTATGCGTTCAGAGATCATAATAATCTGGCCACTCAATGTAGAAGTGACAAGCTATAAGGATGTTAACTTTGGGGAGGAGAAGGTTTAAGAAATAAAATAATCTTGACCTTTTATTTAATGGATGAGAGGACCATGAAACCCAGAAAGATACGTTTATGCAGAAGTTAATACAAACAATGGCTTTATCCAACAATTTTGAAAATATTGCATACCTATTTTTAGTACATGGAGATTAACTTTCCTCTGTTTAAACATTGGTTAAAGGGCAATCATATCATTTTTAGTTTACAATTTTCTGCTTGTCATTGATTTAAATTCACAGTTTGGTTTTTGTTATATTTTGTGATAATGTTCAAGAACTTAACATCAAAGAGTCCTGCTAAATTAATTTATTTGAATAGGCAATGTTATCTCTCCTGTGCTACGTTCTATCTCTGGATCCCCCTGCACCCCCCTCCCCCACACGCCTACTTCTTAGTAAGTTGAATGTGAATGATTTAGAAGGTCTTAATAACCCATAGGTATCCAGATGGTAGAAAATGGCCTTTGGGCAGACTCTTATTATACTGCTATTAAAATGACTAAGTGATGGAAATTAAGTACTGTAATAAAATATTCTCTAAGCCAAATTTGTTAGCTTTTGATTTTGGCCTACACCCACACATGTTAAATACTGCTATGGAAAAATCAATCACATTTGCTTTTAAGGTTTAACTATCAGTAAATTTAGAATCATATTCCAAAGTTGTTTTTTTCTGATAAATGCTTGAAAAGAAAAAGACTTTACACACATCTGATTCAGATAGAATGTGACATCAATTAGGTACATTCCTTTTAACATTTAAGATTGCTTTTAAAACTTAGTTTAACACTTTTAAAAATAACAAACTTAACTGAACATTGCAAAATGATATATAAGACATACAAACAACAAGGAAAATAAATGCCACTGGTGCTTAGAATTTGCATCACTTTGTAAAAGTTTGGTTTCATCAGAATGGCTAAAATACTCTTTCTCTAAAGTATTTTGAGAATACATAACTCCTATGACTTAACAAACAAAAATAATAATATTGATCAGTACATTTACATTGAGTACTCAAATAGAGCTATTACGACTCTGTACCATAAAACACTGCTCTTCACTCAGATATAATTTTGTGACAGATGAGACAGTTGTTACACACTCAAGCACAGAGATGGCACATGTTACTCTGATTAAATGATTTACTCCTGAGTTCTAATTTCCAATCCTCCATGACTATTTTCTTTATGGCTTCTTGCATTAGCACTTTTCCCCTCTCTATATTCTGGTGACTTTGACAACCACACAGGAGCAAAACTGCACTGGATTGTACTTCCTCGCCTAATTTGGATCCTTGGTCAGCCGTCTCTAGAGAAAAGACATTTTCTTATAATAGATTTGTGATTTTTACACAATAGTAAAAATATGATATGTATAATAAATAATACTATTTATTTTTACATTTCACTACCAAAGAACTGCCAGCAATCTTTAAAAATAGTAGTAACAATGGAAACAAGAAAAAGATAGAAAATAAATCTTATGGCCCAACAACCACTCCTAGTTTTATAATATTTCCAAAGCATCATGAAGACTATTTTTTAGTAATAAATATGTTATAGACCATAAATTATTTTTGCCTTAAACATTTAGGTAGAAATACAATGCATGATAAAACCTAAGAAAACATATATGCCCTGAATGAGCAATTAATTTTTCTTTCTATAGTGTAAAAACATAATGACTTGCATGTATTTCAGTTTCAAATTCGTGTCATATTGTAGCTGGCACCCCACTAAAATGCATGTTTGTTATGTTTATATGATCTTTAAATTTGCTGGGAAATATATTGTCAGTAGAGTAATCAATACCTGTAAAAGCCTAAGTGACTGGCTGACCTGCTAACTGTCTGGCAGCAGTGACCACCAGGGGGCAGACGTTCAATGCAGGAGCTTCCAAGCGACACCACAACCTCTGGGGGGATGTCAGACTGCTTGTTTCGGCCCAATCCCCGCAGGCCAGGCTGAGGTTTTCCACCTGCCAGAGGGACCCTGCAAACTCCGCAGACACCCTTCGAGCCCCAGCACTACCCCAGGTGTGGCAAGCCAAGGAGGGACCAGAAGATTGGTTCCAGGGTGTGTCCATCCCACCTCGCCCAGTCCCACCCCACTGGCCACCTTGTAATTAATTTCCTTTCAATGTGCATGAATCCTTGCACTGAGCCTCTAGTATAGATATATATATATATAGATATAGATATAGATGATATAGATATAGATATAGATATAGATATATAGATATAGATATAGATATAGATATAGATATAGATATAGATATAGATATAGATATAGATATAGATATAGATATAGATATAAAAGCCTAAGTGACCGTCTGACCATTTGACTGTTTGACTGGTAGCTATGACATACATTGACCACCAGGGGGTAGATGCTCAATGCACAGGCATGGAAACATGGAACAGACTGATGAATCTCAGAAGGAAGGGGGGATGGGAGAGGGCGGGAAGAGATTATATGAATACTAGAGGCCCAGTGCATGGATTCGTACACTGGTGGAATCCCTTGGCCTGGCCTGTGGTAATTGGGCTGAAAATGGCTCCCCAACATCCCCCAAGGAGCCCCGGATTGTGAGAGGGTGCAGACCAGGCTAAGGGACCCCACCAGTGCACAGATTTGTGCACCAGGCATCTAGTAGTAAGTAAAATAAAGTCATTGTATGAGATATTTGATCATTGTGAATAATAATATGAATAATTTAGAACTTGAAATACTAATGCCTCAACAGAATGGGAATTATACAAATAGTAGACTCATATTTCCTCTTCACCACCCTGTTTCCACATAGCAATTTTATAATTTTATCATGAAAAGTAGTTTTTTTTTTCCTGAGTATTAGAGTTGTAAATAAGGAGAAGGAAAAAGGAGTGATTTCCTCTCAAATTTATTCAGCTTTGCTTAGCATTTTATACTAATAAGTTTTAGGGACTATAATTACTAAAAAAGTATATATTTGAATGTAGAAGACAAAAAGAATTGCTGTATTATATACTGAATTTGAATAGGCAATCAAAACATGACTTGATAACAATCACATTGTTTTCTATGTGAAACTTCCATTTTCCTGTGGAAGTTTCAGCATCTATACTAATAAAAGGGTAATATACTAATTAGACCAGGTATACTGGACATCTTCTAGTTGTCCTGTCCTCCTTCTGGACAAAGCCATGGTGGCAGAAACCAAGGCAGAGGTGATTAGGGGTGATCAGGCTGGCAGGGGAGCAGTTAGGGGGCAATCAGGCTGGCAGGGGAGCAGGTAGGGATGATCAGGCCAGCAGGCAGAGGCAATTAGGGGTAATTAGGTCGACAGGGGAGGGCAGTTAGTGGTAATCAGGAAGCAGGGGAGTGTGGTTAGGGACAATCAGGCCAGCAGGCAGAGGCAGTTAGGGGTGATCAGCCAGGCAGGCAGAGGTGGTTAGGGACGATCAGGCAGGCAGGCATGTAAGCAGTTAGGAGCCAGCAGTATTGGATTGTGAGAGAGATGTCTGACTGCCAGTTTAGGCCCAGTCCCACAGTCAGACATCCCCTGAGAGGTCCCAGATTGGAGAGGGTACAAGCCGGGCTGAGCCCCCCGACCCCTGCACAAATTTCATGCACCAGGCCTCTAGTTTTATATAATGAGGTAAACACAAGAACATGGTTTGCTCACCAATCAAGCAATGAGTAAAAAACTAGCTGGGATTTCTTCTGACACCAGAAAGCACCTCAGGTGTAGGAGTATCCAATACTAGGCAGAGCTCACAAGAGGTCAACAGTTTTGGTCTCAATGTCTGTGAAACAAATCCTAACACTAATTAGCTGCTTCTCAGATACTACTTTATTTGTAGATACAGAAATATCACATACTACACTTTTATGCCTGATTGAAAACTTTAGCAATAAGATTTAAAATAAATATCTCATCCTTGTTCCCCATTTCTGTGCAACAGATGTACACTATACAGTATTATGTATTACAACATATTTTCATCTATTTATTATGAATTGAAACAACCTGTGTTTTTAAAGTGATGGATTATGAGTGTGGGCACAGGACTTCTGTGGCCCACCAAATTGTTAGGGTGTTCAGAGACACAGGTTTGGAATTTGGGCAATCAATTATTTAACCTAGTCAACTAAGAAAAAAATTTACTTTCAAGGTTGTGATAATGTAATTCTATTTATTAAAAAAAGTGTGGTTAATATAGAGACTTATTAAAAGAAGATGTTTCCTATTTTCTGAGTAATAAGCACCACTCTCTTGATGTCTTAACACCATGTGGAGAGTACTTACCAAATTATATTGAGTAACATTGACATGACATTTTTTGTGTTTTGTAGGGTAGCTTATAATTGAGATATTTATTATTTTAAGGTTAAACAGTGACTTGCTCATAATAATCACCTCCTTAGTTACCATAAAGTAGTTATTTTTTTGTAAAAAAAGTCTATAAACCTATTTAGGTGATTTACATTTTTATCACTCATCCTAACAACGCTATAAGTTAAACTATGTTTTTATTATTTTTGTTATTGTTGTTTTTGTTGCTATTATCTGTGAAAATGTTAGCACATTACCTATTCACCCAGCTCTCCATAGACAAAGTCAGTGATCTAAAGTATGTCCTATTCCAAATCTGTGGTACTTTCTCCTCAGCTATATGTGTCAACAAGAAACTTCTGGAAACAGCACTAGATGATGAATTCTAAGGGGGTATGTGGTGATTGAGAGGGAAAGGGGATGGAGTAGGAGGGGAATGGGAGTGGAGGAGGGCATAGAGGGGATAAATGGTAATGGGAAAAATGTAAAATAAAATAAATAATAAAATAAAGAAAAACAAACAGGAAGTCAGAGACTTGTTTGAAAAATTTTCCCACTGTTGTTTTAAATTTAATTTTGTTTTTTAAATCTTTATTGTTGAGATTATTACAGATGCCCCTCTTTTTTGGGCCTCCATTGCTTTCCTCCACCTGGTTCCCACCCCTTTCCAGGCCTCTGCCATCCTATTGTCTGTGTCCATAGGTAATGCATACAGGCATATAAGAGCTTTGTTTAATCTCTTACAGCCCCCCCCATTTCCCCTTCCCTGTGAGAAACTTCAGTACGTTCCATTTCCATGCCTCTGATTCTATTTTATTCACCAGTTTATTCTGTTCATTAGATTTCTTATTCGTTTAATTTTATTTTTTATTCAATTGTTGATAGATATGTATTTGTTTCCATTTTGTTGTTCATATCTTCTTCTTTTTCTTCCTCCTCTTCTTAAAGAATACCCTTCAGCATTTCATATAATACTGGTTTGGTGGTGATGAACTCCTTCAGCTTTTTCTTGTCTGTGAAGTTCTTTATCTGCCCTTCAATTCTGAATGATAGCTTTGCTGAATAGAGTAATCTTGGTTCTAGGTCCTTGCTATTCATCACTTTGAATATTTCTTGCCCCTCCCTTCTGGCCTGCAGTTTCTGTTGAGAAATCAGCTGACAGTTATATGGGCATTCCCTTATAGGTAACTAACTACTTTTACTTGCTGCTTTTAAGATTCCTATTTTTTTTTTTTTTTTGTCTTTAGCCCTTGGCATTTTAATTATGATGTATCTTTGCGTGGTCCTCTTGTTTGGAGTTCTCTGTGCTTCCTGGACTTGTAAGTCTATTTCTTTCACCAGGTAGGGGAAGTTTTCTGTCATTATTTCTTCAAATAGGCTTTCAATATCTTGCTCTCTCTCTTCTTCTGGCACCCCCATAATTCAAATGTTGGTATGCTTGAAGTTGTCCCAGAGGCTACTTACACTTACACTATCTTCATATTTTTGCATTCTTTTTTCTTTTTTTCTGTTGGTTGGGTGTGTTTTTTGTTGTTGTTGTTGTTGTTGTTTTCTACTTGTAGTACTTCCATTCAGCCACCTTTCCAGAGGTTCTAGATGATGGTTGTTCTGTATTTCAATTGTAATTTTGTTGTGGTTGTGGGAGGCAGTGAAGACAGGCATTTGCCTATGCCACCATCTTAGTTTCCTCTCCCCCACTATTTTCATTTATACACACAAGAGAGATCACTTTTCTTACAAAAAGTTAAGAATTCAGGAAAATGGTGGTTAGTTTGTGGCTCATTTGTATTTCTCTCAAGTTTCTATTATTTTTTTTTTCTTCAGGACAACATCCTTTACTTTCTTAGCTCTGACTCCCAGCTACTTGCTGAAAATACCAAAAAAATATTGCTTCAAATTCTCTCCTGAGTTTTAAACCTATAGACTCAGTGCCCATCCTACCTGATATCGAGAATTCCCATGGCCAATAATCCCAAATCCCTGCTGCCTCACAAGACCCCTTAAGTACACTTGAGTTTGTGGCAGTCTCTTGAGTGCAATGAATGATTGGACTTGAGCAGTCCTCTGGTAGCAACCCTCTTCCCTGGTTCAGTATTTTCAAATTTGTACACGTTTGCTTGCTGTCCATCTCCCAGCATGCCATAGAGTTGCCACCTCCTCAGGAGAGATCTCTACATTTTTTTCAATCTATTGTTTTTCTTTTCTTTTCTTTTTCAAATTTATTGTTTAAGGTATTGCAAATAGTAGTACATATGTCTCCTTTCCCCCCCCCCCACCATTGACCTCCCCCTGGCCTCCCCTACCCCCAGGTACTTGCCCTCACCACCCCCCCACCGTGGCTTGAGTCTATTGGCTGTGCTTATATGCATGCATATGTCCTTTGGTTGATCTCTTACCCCCCCCCCCCCAACCCTCCCCTACCTTCCTCCCTGTAGTTCGACAGTCTATTTGATGCTTCTTTGCCTCTGTCTATTTTTGTTCATCAATTTATAATGGTCTTTATATTCCATAAATGTGTGAGATCATGTGGTATTTTTCTTTCACTGACTGGCTTATTTCACTTAACATAATGCTCTCCAGTTCCACCCATGCTGTTGCAAATGATAAGAATTCCTTCTTTTTTACAGCAGCATAGTGTTCCATTGTGTAGATGTACCACAGTTTTCTAATCCATTCATCTGCTAATGGACATTTAGGCTGTTTCCAAATCTTAGCTATTGTAAATTGTGCTGCTATGAACATAGGGGTGCATATATCCTTTCTGATTGGTGTTTCTGTTTTCTTGGGATATATTCCTAGAAGTGTTATTACTGGGTTAGATGGCAGTTCCATTTTTAGTTTTTTGAGGAAATGCCATACTGTTCTCTACAGTGGCTGCATCAGTCTGCATTCCCACCAGCAGGGAAGGAGGGTTCCTTTTTCTCTGCATCCTCTCCAGCATTTGTCCTTTGTTGATTTATTGATGATAGCCATTCTGACAGGTGTGAGATGGTAGCTCATTGTTGTTTTGATTTGCATTCCTCGGATGATTAGTGACTTTGAACATGTTTTCATATGTCTCTTGGCTTCCCAATCCATTGTCTTTCTAAAGCACTTATACTCTATTAAAACCTCCCTCACCCACAATATCATTTTCATGCTCCAAAGAATGGTGTTTTCCCAATCTGCATACAAACTACCAAGCCCATTCCCTGCTCCACCTACTCTCACCCACTTCCACACCACCATCCAGCAATAATTAATACTTTTCCCACAGTTCTTTAAAAATATTAACAAATTGTCCCTTTGCACATGGTTTCTCCTGTCATGCATTTTGCTTCTTTTCTGTCACAGAGAACCCAACCCATGGGTTACTTCCATCCTTTGCTATATATGTTGGACCTCACTAGATAAACCAAACAGTACTTTAATATAACACCAAAATATTATTTACAATCATTTTTATAGAAATCATTGTTTTTACAATTATTTGTAACCCATTATTTATAATCCATGTGTAATTATAGACATGCCATTTAAGTTTCATGTTTCTTATTTTTAAAATGGCAAAAATATTTTTGCCTACATTATAGATATATGAATATTGGAGATATAATACATGCAAAACAAAATGCCTGGCACATAGTACGTGTTCAATAAAGGTCCCAAGTGATACTAATGTGATTTTATTTGTTAGAAATTTTATTATTCAAAATAACTAATATTTTCTTAAAGAAAAGACAGTACTTATCTTTGTAACTAAAAGAGATCTCTTCATTACTGGCACATAATTTGCAGTCAATATATTTTTATAAAATAGGGAATTATTATTACTTAACATTTCTATGGTACTCATTTTGAATCTTGCCTTTTATGTTCAGAAAGTGTGCATTGTACAAATGTCAATGTCAACTGGATAATACCACTCTTAAGTAGTGATTTAAAATACTTTGCAAACCACTACACATAACACATATGTGTAGTTGAATATAGAAATAAAATATCTACTCAATTGTTCTGCCTTTTGTTAGAAATCTTAGTGATAATACTTCTAGCAAGCTACTTTTTCAAGTACTAATGTCAACCAATTCAATTACAAGTCTACATGTTGTATAGAGGCACCACATTATAAAAAAGATGTTCATTTATAGTTTTAAACTCAAGGCCATATTATGCCCTTGGTTTAATTAATCGATCCCATTAATATCTGACCACCCTACATAATTACCAGTATGGAGCTAAGGAGAGGGGTCTAATTGCAATTAGATGGAAACACAATGAATTGAATACCTATAAAGAGTCTCTCCCACCTATTCTGGCTTTATTTCCATGTGCCTGGTTCTGAGTGCCATGCTGCTAGGTTGCAATAGAAAGGTTATTGCATCAGCAATGCTCTGCCTACTTCTGCCATGGACCCTCATTCTGCCCACAGTCTATTGGCAGCACAGCAGACCAAGTGATCCTTATAAAACATACATCATATCAGTGTACTGCTCTATTTAAGACTTCCCTGTGATTCCTAGTTGAGATGGAGTAAAAACCAAAGGCTACTCCAGCACACTCACCTCATCAGGACTTCCTAATTTGACCCTATTTAAAAATTGAAATTGATTCCACATTGGCATTTTTTTATTTTCTTTCTATGTTTTATTCTCTATTACAGGCCATAGCTCATGTATTATTTATATAGAACTTTTAATATTCAATATAACACATCAAAACATATTTACTTCTTTATTTGTTGTCTTTTACTCTCCTACTACTAAATTTTCAATTCACTTCAGGCAAGGATTTTTGTTAAATCAGTTCACTCTGCATCTCCTGTGCTGATATATTATAGACTGTCAATAAATGTTAAGCAAATGACTTAATCAATAAATAAAAAAGCAAATACAAGGATAATTAAGCTTAAGTATGTTCCAAGTTTTACGTTATCATGTATTTCTGTATAATCAATAGTAGTAATAATCAAATGTATAGTAATTAACACATCTCTAGCTCCATAGAATTAATACATTAATAAACTAATAAACTCTAAGTTGAATAAAATCTAAATAATATTAAATAGAATATGAGAGAATAGTTACATAATCTTAGTTTTTGCCAATATTTTAATGCAATTAAAGAGCGCCAGATTTTATAAATAAAAGGTTTTATATGACTAGACATTTATCATTATAATGATAAAAATAAATATATTAAAGATACAAATAAAATCTGAAGACCAATGTTAGGCAATGTTAGCTTCAAAAATTATAATGCTCATTATAGTTTAAGGATAAAGAGAGTCTAAAATTTTTTTATCAGATTTATTGTAGCATAATTAATTTTGAAAATTGCACCTGTCTAAAGTGGACAATTAGATGTTTTGGTATATGTATGCATCTGCTAAACAATCACTAAACAAAATGATGAATATCTCGACCCCAAAATGTTTTGTTATGGTCCTTTGTAAAAGTCCCTTCCTCTCAGATATCACAATGGCCCACTTACTGTTCCCAAGATGATGCTAGAGATTAGATAGCATTAAATTAATAAAATAATTTGAGAAGAATTGACCACTTCCCAATATTGAGTCTTCCAACACATGACATGGCATATTTCCTGGTTAGGTTTTCTTTAATTTATCTCAGCAAAATTTTATAAATGAGTGTGTATAATTCTTTCACATCTTTTGCAAGATTATAGCTATTTCATATTATTAATGCTATTGTAAAATATATGTTTTTGTATTTTCAATTTCAAATTATTTGTTGCTAGTACATAAAAACAAAATTTATTTTTCTGTATATATTTTATATCTTACAATGTTGCTGAATTCATTTATTTATGGCTTCTAAAAACTCTTTAGTAAATTCTATTAGCTTCCTTATATAGATGAATTGTCATCTGTGAACAAAGACAGTTTAATTTCTTTCATTCCATTCTGCATGCCTTTTATCTTTTATTTGCCCTGTTCCATTAGCCAGACCTCCAGTATGGCATTGAATGGAGGTGGTGTGAGCTGACTTGCTTTTTTCCTGATTGTAGGGAGAATATAATTCAGACTTTCAGCACTAATATGATATTAGATGTAGGTTTTTCATAAGACTTTTTGTCAGTTAAGCAAGTTTGCTTCTATTTCTATGTTGCTGAGATTTTATTTTGTCAGACGCTTATTCTATACCCTTTAAATTTCTGAGTTTGTGAATAATTAATATTTCTTTTGTAAAAGTTTGTAAATTTTATAAATGAAGACATTCAAGTTTGGATTTTCCTTTTTGAGAAGATTTTTTAACTATAAAGCCGATATTTTTAAAAGAAAAACTGCTATGTGTGCTATCTATTATCTATAGCATCTTAAGTGAACTTTGGCAGTTTTTGTCTTTCAAAGACTTTGTTTACTTTATTTAAGTTGTTTAACTTTTTGGTGTAAAGTTGTTCATAATAGTCCTTTATTATACTTTTAATATCTGTAAAATCTCTAATGAAATTACCTCTCTTGTTCCAGATATTAGTAATTCATGTCTTCTCCTTTGTTCATTATTTTTTTAATTCTTATTTACATTTGGTGTGAATTTTGGATAGTTTTTATTGCTTTGTCTTTAAGTTTATTCATCTTCTTTTCTTGTAGTCTCTAATCTATTATGATCATATTTGGTGTATTTTGTATCTCATACATTGCAATTTTCACTTCTAGAAATTCAGTTTAGGGCCCTCCCCCCATGTTTACTTAAGTATCTCATTGAATGGAATACAGTTTATAAACACTATTTTAATATCTTTGGAAGTTAATTCTAACACTGGTATCTATTTGGGATCAGTTTCAATTAATTTTTTTCTTCCTGATATTTTATCATATTTTACTTTTCTTTGCTTACCTGGTAATTTCAGATTGATTACTAAACATTGTAAATTTTACCTTATAAAGTGCTGATATTTTTATTACTGTAAATATTCATTAACCTTCTTCTAGAATGCTGTTAAGTTACTTGAATACTGTTTGATTCTGTCATATCTTGTTTTTTAAATTTCATTAGGCAAGATCAGAGAGTTTTTTTAATCTAGGGCTAGTTATTTCCCATCACTGACACCAGACCCTTTGGATAACCTTCACAATAGCACGTGAATTAAGTTTTCTAGGCAGTTGCTTGGCCTCCACTCCTGGTTCCATGTGAATAATGTGGACTGACCCCTGTAGCCTCTTCTGTTGGTTTATTCTTGTCCCCAGGTAGTTTCCATTCACACAGGTGCTGAAGAGGACTCTATTAAATACTCAAAATGGATCATCTTTAGGTCCTTAGAGTTCTGTATAGTTACAGTTCTGCATTACTCTTTCCTGGGAGCTCTAGCAACGTTAGTGTCCCTAGACTCTCACCAATGTCTCTACACCTCAGGAATTTTTCAGGGCTCTGTCTGGATTATTTCTCTCTGTGTCTTGGCTTCATAGACTTTACCTCATTTGTTTTCCACCAGTCGGGGATCACTCTCCTTAGATGCCTGAAGTCCAGCATTTTGAAATTATTGGAGGTTTTGTTTTTTTTTATATTATATTTCCCAACAAGTTTTTATTTTTTCCAGATAGGATAAACACATCTATTCCCATATATTCCATCTTGGTTTGAAATAGAAGTCTCCACAAATAGATTCTTAAAATTACAAATAATCCTGTAGAAAAATGAAAAGGCTTTCAGAAATACAGAGACCCAAATGGCTAATAAAAAAGATATTCATCAGGAGGTATAATTTTTTACCTATATAGATGAAAAATACAAAAAATGATGACTTCCTATTGTCAGAAAATTAATGGGAAATAAGCATTTTAATATACTGTTGACAATAGTATGAATAATTCAAATCATTTTGGAAAGTCTGACAAAGTATATTACATTAACCCCCCCCACACACACACACATCATTTGATACAATAATTCCTTTTCAGATAATCTAGCCTTGAGATTAAAAGAAATCATATAATCCTATCTAATAAAAGAGTATATGCAAATTGACCATACCTCCGCTACACCCACCAGCCATGCCCACCAGCCAATCAGGAGGGAATATGCAAATAAATCCAACCAAGATGGCTGCAGCCACAGAGAGCAGAAGGGAGGCTTGGGTTTCCCTGGCAATGGAGAAAGCCAAGCTTTCTGCCTGCCCTTGCCGGCCCAGGCCTCCACTCAATGCTACAAAGTTTCAATGATAGAAAATAATTAAATTCCAACCGAAATGGCGGCACCACAGAACTGGAGAGAACAGGAGGCTAGGGTTGCCCATGGCAATGGAGGAAGCCAAGCTTTGCAGCCCTGGCCTGCTTTGACCTCCACTTAAGGCTACAAGTTTTAATTATAGAAGATACATAAATCCCAACAGAAATGGCTGCTGCCATGGAGCAAGCAGAAGGCTTGGTACCACTCCAGGCTACAAAGTTTCAATTGTAGAAGATAAATAAATCCCAGATCCCAGGGCCTCCACTTGGGTCGCCGGGGGGTGTGGCCAGCCTGAAAACCACCAGAGGCCCCTTGCCCAGGCCACCCCACGCCCCAAGGGAACCCCCACCCTGATCTGGGACACCCTTCAGGGCAAACCAGCTGCCCCCCACCCATGCACCAGGCTTCTATCCTATCTAATGAAAGAGTAATATGCAGACTGACCATCACTCCAACACACAAGATGGCTGCCTCCCTGTGGTCAAAGATCCTGCCCCCATGTGGACACAAGATGGCCACCACAAGATGGCCAGAAGGGGAGGGCAGTTGGGAGGAACCAGGCCTGCAAGGGAGGGCAGTTGGGGGTGATCAAGCCTGCTGGGGAGGGCAGTTAGGGGTGACCAGGCCAGCAGAGGAGGGAAGTTGGGGGTGACCGGGTCTTCAGGGAAGGTCTGTTGCAGGGGGATCCAGGCCTGCAGGGGAGAGCAGTTGGGGAGTACCAGGCCTGTAGGGGAGGGCAGTTAGGGGTGACCAGGCCTGCAGGGGAGGGCAGTTAGGGGCAAACAGGCTGGCAGGGGAGCAGTTAGGCATCAATCAGGCTGGCAGGGGAGTGGTTAGGGGGTGATCAGGCTGGCAGGCAGAAGTGGTTAGGGGCAATCAGGAAGGCAAGCAGGGGAGCAGTTGGGAGCCAGCAGTCCTGGATTGTGAGAGGTATGTCTGACTGACAGTTTCGGTCTAAGTATTCTGGCTTTTGGTGACATTTTGGTAATATTTGTTTTTATGAAGTGATTTACACAAAGCTTCTATTTCATCATAGGTATTTCACTGTACACTCCACCTGCATTTCTACAAAATCTTCTTTCAAAACTAAGCACTTTTGTTTTATTCATTTTCCATAGACTTCACTTCGTACCAATGATATTATGACCACTAAGTCTAAATATGCGCTGGCTGCAGACTCTTTTTAGGATAGTATCCTTTCCATATACTCAGTCAAGAATAGCTTCAGACTTGACTGTTGGGTAATTGTACTGTACAAAGAAGCAGCCCTTAACTGATTCATGGCTATGAATCTTCCTGAATTCATCAATCAGGATTTGCTTATAACACATTCTCACCCAAGGCCTTAACCTTTCAAGGATGAATAGCCAAAAACAAATTTCTCGTATTTTATCATTTGCTGTAGTTCAAAGATTCTTTAACACTTTAGAAAAGTATGGGGCAAAATGTATTCACACACACGGAACACTTCAGGATTACCATTTTAGCTAAAATTCTTCAAAATACTAAAATAAAGTGGATACAACAGACCTGCCTTATAATTTCAAATAGGTGGTGTATCAGAGTAGGGAATCCTGTAATCTGCATGGGAGATATAATGGCTAACATTTCTCTTGTGCTCAGTATCTTAGCAACTTACACATGTTTACTTATTAATCCTCCCCAAAATTCTACTATTTTGTTTATTACTATTATTAATCCCATTTTATAGGTAAGAAAATTTAGATCCCAAAGGCTTAGTGTTTTATTTTAAGCCACACAAATAAATGTCAGTCTCTGAATCTGACTCAGGCAATTGGATCACATTTTCATATTCATCATTGCTACATGATATCCTCTCTCCAGAGTCCAGTACAATTACACATTAATATAATACATTAATACACTGAATATTTTGCTCACAGTTTTAAACTTAACTCTTCTGAAAATTGTCATAGCACCAATTTTTTTTTAAATCATGCTACCATTGTACAGTAATGCTGCAACCATGTTTTTATCCTTTTTAAGCTCTTGGGGTCCTTTATTATCTTTTTAAGTAGAAATTGATTTTTGTTTCAACTCAAAACACATAAAAATAGATTTTATCAAACCACTCTTTGAATTATAAAAGGAATGAAAGGCACTGTGATATTTCATGCTCATGTCCCTCTGAAAGACCCCATGATAGGCCCCCACATGGAGAATGCCAGGCTTTTAGTTCCCACAGAGAGAGGGCAGGTCTTCTTCTTACTTCTTAAGTAGGTCAATGGTTTTCAAAATGTGGAAAGGTGTGATGGTTCGGTGGTTATTCATTTTCAGTTTGAAGTCACGGTGAACATGGCCAGAAATAATTCAAAATGAAGAAAGTAGACAAGATTATACTTTCCGGAAGGAAGACACTAACTGGAAGAACATGTTGTAGCCAAGTTTCTACAAATAAAAGTTATGCAAAAAAAAAGAGCCATTATGTAAGAGCTTAAAAATAGTCTTCTGAGCTAGCTGGTTTACATGAATTAGTTTGACATAACAATTTCATCTAATCATAGTGTGAGTTTAGATCTCTTCAAACTTTGTACAGTTGTTTTCCAACATGTCAACAAATGACTATGCTGTCATTTATTCCCCTTTTGTTATAATGTGAGCTACTCAATCTCACCCCTCTGTGCCATGAATCTCTGTTGCTCTTGGTAATTCTTTCCTGACTCCTTGACATGTCTTTAGTATTTGTTGAAATTTTTGCACAATCATAACCTCAGGCTGTTGTGTGTTTTCTTTTCCACCTACCTTGTCCTTTCCCTCGGTTTTCATTTTCTTTCTAATCTTATAAAAACACGCATGTATGTCAATGTAAATATGTGAAACTAATGTTACCTAGAGGCTCACAGTATAGTTTGAATTGTCTTCAAATCTTTAGACATGGAGTCAGGTTTTATTAATTTATTTTATTTATTTACTTATTTATTTTTTTAGGGATAAGGAAATAGTAAAGGAAAGGAAGGTGACTTGTGATGTCAGACAGAATCTAAACTAGAGGTCAGAATTTCTGTCCCCAGGCCTAAAAAGCAGCCTATCTAATTTCTACATTTATTTGTATCACTTGCTTATTTCCCTGGGCTAATTCATGAATCAGAAAACTAACATGCACACATTTTACACATATGTCAAACATGCACTTACAGCATCAACAACACCATCAATAACAACAACAGCAATAATACCAGTTTAGCAACAAGGCAATGTAATATTCTTTCACTTCCTTTTCTCTTTCCCAAAAGAACACGATTAGGAAGGACAGCCCTCATACAGCCCATTATAATGTGTGTAGAGTAAGGGACTTGGAGCTCTGATTCAGGACCTATGCTCTTTTGATTCCAGCATGCTTATTTTCTGAGTACCATTAGGCTGACAAGATCTTAGAACGAGAGGAAAATAAAATAGGAATAATTTAACTGAGACAAGATGAGGAATGTAAGGCATTGAAAATGTTTTCTACCACTAAATCCCTGCTTGTGATTTGCCTCACATTCATCATTTAACCTCTGAGTCTGTAAATGAGGGTAATAATGCTCCAACCCTTCATCATTCACTGAATTGCCACAAAGATGAATTTATGATGCACATAGAGCTCTGTGCAGATCTGAAGTGTGTATGCAGGGGAGTTGAGCAGCCTTATACCTCTGATTAGAAGCGAAGTATTTTTCTACCGCCATGCTTTTTTTTAAGCTCCCAGAGATTTTTTCAACTTGGTAAAAATGTTCTTTATTTCATGGCATCGTGCATCAAAATTGTATCCTAACTGAGTTTTTTAATATACTTTATTGTTTAGGGAAGTTTTAGTTTAACAACCAAATTGAGAGGAAAGTAAAGAGACTTCCCATATATCCCTGCCCCATATATGCATAGCTCCTCCCATTATCAACATTCTCCATCAGAGTGGTACATTTGTTACAATTGATGAACCTACACAGACACATCATCATCTCCCAAAGTCCATTGCTTACATTAGGGTTCACTTTTGGTGTTGTATCTTCTATGGATTTTGACAAATGTATTATATGAGTTTCTCAATCTGAATGTTGATGTCCCCCTAAAATTCATATGTTGAAATCCTAATTCTCAAGGTGATGGTGTTAGCAGGTGGGGCTTTGGGGGTGATTATTTCATGAAGTTGGAGCCATCTTACATGGGTTAGTGTCCTTAGGAAAGAGACCCCAGGGACATCCCTTAATTTTTTTGCCATGTGAAGACACAGAGAAAAAGAAGTCCATTCTTGAACCAGGAAGTATGTTCTTGCCAAACACTGAATCTGTCACCTCCTTGATCTTGGATTTCCTAATATCCAGAACTGGGAGAAATAAATGTCTATTGTATATAAGTCACTCAGTCTATGATATTCTGTCATTGCATCCTGAATGGACTAATACATGTATCCACCATTGTTGTATTATACAGATTAATTTCACTGCCCTGAAATTGTCTGCATTCCACATATTTATACATCCTTCTACCTTAACCCTCAGCAACCACTGATCCTTTTACTTTGTTCATAGTGTTGACTTTTGCAGACTGTCATCCAGTTGGAATGAAATAATATGTCGCCTTTTCAGTTTGGCTACTTTCAAATGTGCTGAAGGTTCCTCCAGTGTTTTCATGGCTTGAGAACTCATTTACTTTTAGTGCCTGGATGTAACACAGTCTTGTTTTATTTTTTTAATATATATTCACCCACTGAAGGACCTCTTGATTGCCTTCAAGTTTCGGTAACTAGAAGTAAAGCTGCTATAAACATTCATGTAAAGGTTTTTGTGTGGACATAAACTTATAGCTCCATTGGGTAAATACCAAGGAGCACAATTGCTGGATTGTATAGTAAGAGTATATTTTGTTTTGTAAGAAACCACAAGACTATCTTCCATAGTGGCTGTGCCATTTTGCATTCCCACTGGCAAAGTATGAGCGTTCCTGTTGCTTTACATCCTTACCATTATTTAGTGTTGTCATTGTTTTCAATTTTTGCCATTCTATTAGGAGTATAGTTGTAACTTGTTGTTTTAATTTACAGTTGACTAATGGCATATGATGTTGAGCACCTTCTTATATGCTTATTTGCAATCTCTATATACTTTTTGGTGAAGTATCTGTTCATATCTTTTGTCTATTTTTTAATTGAGTTGTTCATTTTTATATTGTTGAGTTTTAAATTCTCATTGTATATTTTAGATAACAGTCTTTATCAGCTATGCCAGTCTGTGGCTTATGTTCTTATTCTCTAGAAATCCTGATTGATTTTTTTCATTTATCCTCCATTATTTTTCAGATCAATTTTTAGTTTTCAGATCAGTATTGCATTGATAGTTATTAATAATGAATATGAACATTTCTCTGTAATGCTTAGTTAAGCAGGACTTGACAATTCATCTAATATTGGTTTATATTATATTCCATAATTATATTCTAAATATACTATAATTATATTCTAAATAGGGAAAAACAGAATTTCATGCATCTAGAAAATTTAGATGGAAACCCAAAGCTCTAGTTGTGTTGCAAAAAATTTAGAGAAAAGCAAGAGCAATTTGATTAAGAGTTGGATTCTCAGCCTTCACATGCACATCATCGCCTGTATAAATATCATTCAGTAGCTTAGAACAATATAGGTCTTTACGCCAACAAGATTTTACAAATATCTTTTTTTAATCCTCACTTGAGAATATATATGTTATTATTATTGATTGTAGAGAAGAGAGAAGAGGGAGGGAACATCAGTGTGAGTGACAAACATCGATTGGTTGCCTCCCGTACACACTCCCACCAGTTGCTAGAAACAGCAACCTAGGTATGTACCCTGACCAGGAATCGAACCCACAACCTTTTAGTATATGGGGCGATGTTTCAACCACCTGAGCCACCTAGCCAGGGCTACAAATATCTTTTTAGCTTTTCAGAACAAGGCCATTACTCAAACTGAGTTCTCTGCCTCAAAATGACTACTTGCAAAGTAAGCATCAAGTGAATTAAGTTTAGAATTAAGTCAGTTCAGAAACCTATAGAAATCAGCCCTCCTGGAAGAATGTTTTTTGTTCATTGTAAAAGCAATATCTCGGTATGTATTTTTAATCTATAAATTATCTGGAGGGTGATAGAGGAAAGAGAACCATAGATCTGCTCTGTACTTACTGATGCTTTGGAAGCAATATCCGTAATGGTGCAGAAAACAGCCAATTAATGGCTTTTGTGGTTTGCTAAATGCCTTAGTAAAATTGAGGTGTTTAATAACCACAAAAGCCCTTTACTGCCACTATAGTCCTAAAACTCCAATCACAATTCATATTCTATACCAGCATTAAAGCTGGTCCCAAGAAACCAAAGCATAAATCGCTTTTCAAAACATCCCCTTTCTCCTCAAGAGGGTTATGATACTATTTTTAAAGCTGTATTTTTAATTTCTTTATGGTTTTCTCAGTGACTTGGCAACCAAATCAGATAAATATATTAAATGAGATGGCTTGCACAGCTAAGTGTTGACCATGTGTTTTATGAAGAAATTATTATGTAAAAGACAAGGAGACAGCACGTTTCTATTTTACTGTATTTTGATTCTACTGTAGGGAAGTAAAAATCCAGTAGCCTGCCCTCCTGTTTATATCCAAAGCAGAGAAACTCTGGTAGAGATACCTTGATTATTTAGTTGGATATAAAACTAGTTAACAATAAAACTTGAATTCTGTCCTCATTCCCACCTGCATTGTTTCATGTCTGGATTTCTACAATAATTCACTATTTTAGAAGAACTGAATGACACCCCTTTAACTCCAACCCCTCATCCACATTCCTGAGGGAACCTTCCAAAGTCTGTCCATAGTGATGCCAACCTGTGAGTACTAATTTTCTTGAGAGCACAAGGCTCCAGGCTCCCAACCTATGTTCCATCCACAGGCCCTTGGGTGTCCACCTCAGACATGATGCTTTAGGAATATTGTGTTATCAGCTATTCCCCAACCCTACCACTTCTCTCTCTTAGCCTCATAACTTTATTTATGAAAATATGCCCCTGATTTTTTTTACCTCTAACAACTTTTTTCCTCTTTCTTTTTGATCCCTACATGCCTCCTGTAAAGTTACTTATTTTTCCTTTTATGATTAAGAGTCTATGTCTTTTCTCTCTCTCTCTCTCTTTTTTTTTTTTTAAGCAGGGTTCTTAAAGATTTGCATGTCTACCCAGAAGATAGATAACCCATATAAGAAAGAATCATACCACACCTTAAAAATTCCCAATTTAAAATGGCTCCTTCTCAACAGGCAATATTTGATCTCCTTTTTAAGAATAGAGAGGAAAGGAGGAAAATTCACAGTTACTATCTTGCTCTGTTCCTTTTTTCTACACTTTATTACTGTCTGAAATGAGGTTTCTTCCTTCTTTGTTTGTTTTTTTATCTGTTTCCCCACATTAGAATATAAGCTCAATGAGGGCTCTCCTATTTACTGTATCCTCAGTACCTAGGACAAATATATAAACAAATGAGCATATTTGTTATTTGAAATTATATAATGTTGCTGTATTTATTAATAATATTTTTCTTCACTGAAAGAAGCAATAAAAGAATCCCAAATGCCTTCTTCTCGGGTCTTGTTCTCGTTAGTTTTGTACAGGTTCAATAGAAACCCTGCTTTCTGTCCCCATCACTAAAGGTTATGAGCCTGTATTGTGGGTACTCTAGACTTTAAAACAAAATAGGAATCCCACCTTCAAACAAAAGGAGTGTTGTAGATAGTATCCAGGTCTTTCCTAATCCTGCATTTCATAGAAAATAAAGGAAAACTGAAGCACTTTTGGCTGATTTCCACCTCTTGAAAACCTATAATTTCTCTCATTGGGGTGAAAACAATCAGAAATATATATTGAGTGCCCAGATTATTATGCATTCAGATATCATAATAATCTGGCCACTCAGTGTATTTTTTAAAAAGGCATGCACAACAGATTTTATACTCTTTTCAAACTCAGTTTTTAAAAGTTACTGTGACAAAGTAGCCAGTTGTTTTCTTGATTAAAAGATGCAGTCAGAAAAAATCATTACAACATTTTCATTTAGGAGAAAGTAGAGTAGAACTTCTAGGAGAGATTTTCTAAAGAGTGGTCACCTATCTTCATAGCTCTTGTCAGTTAATGTTTTCTAAAAGAAAAATGTAGATTTCAAAATTTATTCAAAAAAATAAAAATTTAAAGGTGGCAGCCACTAAAACATTAGTATAATGTTGGGAATAATTTATTTTTTAAACCTACAAAAAAAATCAAAGTTGAATTGAGTGTACACTGATTCAGAGAATATTAAGAAGCCTTCTTTCCTGGCCTAGGTATTTTATTAGAATGTTGCTCACTGACATTTCATGAACAAGTGTAGGGATCTTGTCATCTGTATTCACTTAAGCTCCACTAGTTCAGGGGCTTCCCTCTGTCTCCAGCACTTACATCAGCACTCAAAAATATATTGAATAAATAAAAGGATGATTTATTTTAGCAAAACTCTTTAGGAACTTTAAAAAATCTGGCTGATTAGATTCATTAATATCTTGAATATATAAAATTTCCATATCGAACAGAAGGCCTAGAATTTTAATGTTATTGATAAAAATCATTCATATGGCCCATACCCTATCAATGCTCAGAATTTTCATGCACAGAATTTGCACTGTCCTCTAAACCATCCTTATCATGATAGTTTCTTTGTTAAGAAGAATTTGGGCTCATTGGATCAATATACCAATAAGCATCATTAATTCTAGATTAACAAAGAGTTAATATTTGTAAATTAAGGTGGATATAATGTGCCAAAGTATGAAATTAATTTTTATTTCAACTTAAAATACATCTAGACATCCTGTATTATGTTCACAGTAGCTTGCCAAGAAAATTTGCTGCAGAAAATACAGCATTTGACTGCACCTAAACAAACAAAACTTAGTATTTTTTGAAAGCAGCCCAAATATCACATTTAATGGTATCTAAATATGTATCTACCAATCTAAATTTAAACTGGTGTAGTGACTGACTTGATAAACTAGGATGGGTGAAGGTATAACACCAAATACATGAGATGTTTGATGCCCATTCAAAAGGTCTTGGTTCCTAGACTGCGTATGTCAGTGGCCAATGGTTACTAAGGTAAAATAAAACAAGGTAGAAAATAATCCTTTCCAATAATCCTGCAAAATATCTACACAAAATCTGTATAGTTATCTTATCTTTTACACCTTTATTGTTGAGATTATTACAGATGTGCCTCTTTTCCCCCTGTAGCCCCGCTTCTACCGGGTTCCCACCCCACCCCAGGCCTTCACCATCCTATTGTCTGTGTCCATAGGTAAAGTGAATAGGCATATAAGATCTTTGTTTAATCTCTTACTGCACCCCCCCATCCCCACTTCCCTCTGAGAATTGTCAGTCTGTTCCATTTCCATGCATCTGATTATATTTTATTCACCACTTTATTCTGCTATTATATTTCTTATCCATTTAATTTTTTATTCAATTGTTGATAGATATGTATTTGTTGCCATTTTGTTGTTCATATTTTTTCTTTTTCTTTTTCATCTTCTTCCTCTTCTTAAAGAATACCCTTCAACATTTCATATAATACTGGTTTGGTGGTGATGAATCCCTTTAGCTTTTTCTTATCTGTGAAGCTCTTTATCTGCCCTTCAATTCTGAATGATAGCTTTGCTGGGTAGAGTAATCTTGGTTGTAGGTTCTTGCTGTTCATCGCTTTGAATATTTCTTGCCACTCCCTTGCATAGTTTCTGTTGAGAAATCAGCTGACAGTCGTATGGGTGCTCCCTTGTAGGTAGCTAACTGTTTTTCTCTTGCTGCTTTTTATATTCTCTCTTTGTCTTTTGCTCTTGGCATTTTAATTATGACGTGTCTTGGTGTGGTCCTCTTTGGATTCTTTTTGTTTGGTGTTTCCTGTGCTTCCTGGGCATGTAAGTCTAT
This sequence comes from Corynorhinus townsendii, assembly GCA_026230045.1. NCBI lineage: Eukaryota > Metazoa > Chordata > Mammalia > Chiroptera > Vespertilionidae > Corynorhinus > Corynorhinus townsendii. The sequence goes on from JAPDVU010000004.1 coordinate 75,001,592, forward strand.
TTCTTTCACCAGGTAGGGGAAGTTTTCTGTCATTATTTCTTTAGATAGGCTTTCAATATCTTGCTCTCTCTTTTTCTGGCACCCCCATAATTCTGATGTTGGTACACTTGAAGTTGTCCAGAGGTTCCTTACACTACCTTCATATTTTTGGATTCTTTTTTTTCTCTCTCTCTCTTCTGGTTAGGCGTTGTTTTGCTTCCTCATATTTCAACTCGTTGATTTGATTCTCAGAATCTTCTACTCTACTGTTGAATCCCTATATATTATTCTTTATTTCAGTCAATGTATGCTTAATTTCTGACTGGTCCCTTTCCATTTTTTTGGAGGTTTCTAGCAGATTCTTGAGTAACCTTGTAACCATGGTTTTGAAATCTATATTCAGTAGTTTGCTTTCTTCCAATTCTCTCATTTGTGATATGTTTTCTTTGTCTCCACATTTTGGCTGCTTCCCTGTGTTTGCTTCTATGTATTGGGTAGAGCTGCTACATCTTCTTAAGTTGGTAGAGTGGCCTTGTATAGTAGGTATCCTATAGGGCCCAGTGGTTCAGGCTCCCCAATCACCTAAGGTGGACACAGTGCACCCTTTTGTGGGCTGTGTGTACAGTCTTGTTGTAGTTGAAACTTGATTGCTGTTGGTATCACTGGGAGGAATTGACCTCCAGGTCAATTGCCTGTGGGGACCAGCTGTGTCTACAGTGGGAGAGCTGCTGTGCATGAGACACCCTTATGGAGCAGGACTTGCTTCATTGGGGCTTTGGTGCTCACTGAATCTGCTCCTTGAGTGTGTTGCCTATGGATGTGTAGAGTTATAATCTGGTATGTTCTGACACTGACCACTGGGTACTCTGGCACTTGGGTCTGTCTCCAGAAAGGTGCAAAGTCTGCCACTGCATGGGGCCACCCAGCAGGAGCTATAGAGAGATCTGCAGATTCCTCCTCTTTGTATTGGGTTTGAAAGTACCCAGAAGAGGCCCAGCTGTGAAGCAAGGCAGGCTGGTGCTGGTGCCTTTTATTGATAGGTTTGGAGCTCCCTGACCCAGCTGCAGCTTGTTTGAGATTTTCAAGCACAGGCCATTCATATGCAAAAGCTGCTGCAGGCCGTGTGGGTGGGGTTATAAATTGGATGAGGCAGGGTCTCAGGGAATCACCAAGGCAGAGCAAACCGAAATGGTTGTCAGTCAGCCCTGTTCCTATGCTAGGACCTTCCGGGGACAATGACCCCTGGGGACACCTCTGTCTGAGAGAAAACTACCCCCGTGTTCCTGCCTGATGCCAGACAATCTGGTTCCTCCTCATATCTGTCTAGGTCCTCAAGAGCCTCACCCGGTGCTGGAGCTCAGAAGAAGCGGGACTTGTAAGTTCAGTTTGTGTGCTAGCCTTTCAAGAGGAGCAGCAGGGTCTCCAGCAGCCTCTGTGTCACTGAGCCCCAATCCCCACTGGTTTTTACAGCCCATAGTTATGGGGACTTCTTTCCCAGCTCTGGGTCCCTGGGCTGGGGGTTTGGTGTGGGGCTGAGACCCCTTGCTCCTCCTGGCAGCCTCTACAGAGACAACCTCAGTCTGGATTGAAAAAGCAGCACAGGTGGGTGCTGGATCAGCCCTTCCATGCCTCTGCACCTCCTACCAGTCTCAGTGCACTTTCTTCTTTGCTTCTCTAATTGTAGTACTTCCATTCAGCCACCTTTCTGGTGGTTCTGTATTTTAGTTGTAATTTTGATGTGGTTGTGGGAGGCAGTAAGTACAGGCATTTGCCTACGCCACCATCTTGATTCTAGTTATCTTATTTTTTATGCTTGTTACATAGTGTGCAATATATTTAATAATGTGAAAAAAGAAGAAAACATTCTTGAGTAACAGAAATTACCTTAACTAGCAGTTCTGTATAGAAAGTCCATAACATTTTACTTTGTGATATTCAATCTCCTTTGATGAATAAGCTTTGGGAAGCCTTTATACAGACCTTATGCAGAGTCATGCACCAAGCAGATTCTTAATAAATCTTAATTGACTGTTTTTGACCACATTTTGTTAATGAGTTTTTCTAGTCCCTAGCCTGGACTGATTAAAATTCACCCTTGTGCTGGCTAGGGAATGTTATTTAATAGCTGAGATATTTTGCTACATACTATTCAGCACAGCTCTAGGTGTTGTCTGAAATAGCTTCCTACCCATTTCAACTCAGCTACAGATTTGATATTGGCACAGGACCCATTGCTTCCCACATTTTCTTGTTTATTACTCTGATGTAAGTGTGGTAACCTAGCTGTTTGTAAAGGCTGAGGACATCCCAGGTCTCTTTGTCATGGCCCAGATGGGTTACAGTCTGCATTTCATTCTTCCCTGATATTGTCTGGTAGTCTTGGCATTGGAAGGGCCAAATATGCACTCACATGTTACCCGTGGTTATAATCACAGTTTTAAATGTGCAGCAACAGTGCCCATCTTTGTCTCAGAGGAGAGAATTTGGCAGGAAAATGGTCCTTCACTGTGCCTCCAGGTAGACTGTCTACACTTGTCATTACCTGGCATCTATACACAAGTGGAATAATCTTCCCAATTTGTATTTAGGCAAAATGCCATCATAGCAGATGGACATGAGTGTATGTAATTGGGAAATTATACATATACATTAAATAGGCAGACTAGAAGCATGAGTCCTTTCTAGGAACATCCAAACATCTGTCTGCTCTGAGCTCTTATGTGTACTGTCTACACCATATGTCATCACAGTGGGAGGGCCTTGTCAGAGATGAGAAAGGAGCACTCATGAACTTCATGAAAACTGTTACATGGGCAGTGGTCGGCAAACTCGTGAGTCAACAGAGCCAAATATCAACAGTACAAGGACTGAAATTTCTTTTGAGAGCTGAAAACCGACTTCTGCGCATGAGCCACGGCACAATGTTTCAATTGCACTGTACGTGTGCGCCCGCACGTGGTATTTTGTAGAAGGCCACACTCAAGGGGCCAAAGAGCTGCATGTGGCTCGTGAGCCGCAGTTTGCTGACCACTGACATAGGGCAACTTAGCCTCACCCCGGTGCAAAAGAACCGTACAAGTATTGTGAATATCTTTGTTATGATTTCAAGATAGCAAATTTTAAGAATTGATTTTGGTAGCAAACAAAAGGCAAGCAATTTCTCATATTACAGGATAATTAAAAGTTGGATCAATTTAAAAAATGTTTTTATATGACATGCTTGTGTTATTTAGGCCTTGATAGACTCATTTAAAGGTTTATCATTATTTAAATTGCTTTTGTCTAAAACCAAAGCCATCATACCAATCAGCACTATTAAAGCAACTTTGTAACTCATCCTGCAAGGCAAGGAGTATTTTTAGCCTGTGTTTGTTTTATTTACTGCAGGTGTGCCCCAAGGTAGTAAAGCAGTGTTTATTATTTGAAGTGTGGAATCTCAATAATTTGGAATTATTAGATATTTTGTTTACTAGTATCTAAAATAAGATTAAGGTTTATCCATAAGTACGTTTCGTCTTTTGACAGGAACGGTTTTAAAAATATGAGTATGCCTTATTTTTTAAATTTTGAAATATTTCAGCTTTGCATATAATTTAAAGGATTATATTAAATTGTCTTTTAATATTTATTCATTTTAAATGACTGAAAATTATTTCTTCTGATTTTTTTCCAGCCTAAATTGCTGTAACTTTACCTTTCTTTGTCCTTTATGAACTTTTCACATGCTTAGATAATTGTCTATCTCTATCTCTTTCTTAGGGCTCTTTCAATATTAAATTAATGAATAAAATTATGCTAAAATAATATTATAAAAATACAGATAATTATTATTATTACTACTTGTGAACTTACATTTTTACTTTTCAGTGAATATCTGTTAGCAAATTTAACATAAATGTTAAAATTTCATACAACCAACCATTCATATGCATTTTTTATGACTCCAGAATCTTAGAACTCAATACTACTCAAATGAATTAATATGTGGTATATTTCTTTTTTTTTTTCTCTTTTTTTAAGTGCAGGCATATGATTTCCAAACCTGCTATGATTTTTTTAATATATATGTATATATTTTATTTCAGAGAGGACGGGAGAGACAGAGAGAGAGAAACAATAATGATTAGAGAGAATCATCAATCGGCTGCCTCCTGCACACCCCACACTGGGCTTTGAGCCTACAACCCAGGCATATGCCTTGACTGGCAATCAATCCCTGACCTCCTGGTTTAAAGGTTGATGACAACCATTGAGTCATTGCAGCCGAGCCAATATGTGATATATTTCTAATAAGATAACCCAAGATAAACTGGGGATATTTTGTTTACTAGTATCTTTAAAAGTTTATATACCTGATGCATTGGCAATGCATGTGACAAATGTTCAACAGGATGGTCTAGCTCAACTAGACTCATGTAGTAGTTATGAAACATTAATTAAAAATTAGGCCTGGCCAGTGTGGCTCAGTGATTGAGCACTGACTTATGAACCAGGAGGTCACTGATTCAATTCCTGGTCAGGTCATAGGCCCCAGGTTTCAGGCACGATCCCCATTAGGGGGTGTGCAGGAGGCAGACAATTAATGATTCTCTTTCATCATGGATGTGTCTATATCTCCCTCTCCCTTCATCTCTCTGAAATTAATAAAATATATATATTTTTTAAAAGTTAGAATTGTGCTTATTGAAGGACTGGAAATAAGTACTATCATATAAAATTACAGACTTTGGTGTTTAGAAAATTATATATATGTTATAAAAATAATGTACAGGATATATTTAGTCTAGAGAATACTAGTATTTAGGATTTTAACTATCTCTACACTTGGGCATTTAAAATAACTTCTGTATTTGTAACTTTTAGGTGTTTTATTACTATAAATACAGTGGTATATATTTTGGTTGTCCAATTATAAAAACCTAAGTTTATTGCAAGACCTGGTCATTTAACACTTAATGATCCAATACTGAAATTAATAAGTTAACTGGTTATCTTAAATTATACAAATTAGCATTATAAGTATAATTAGGAACTTTCTGTCACTATATCATTTTACTGTTCTCTTAGGCAATCTCTGTGCTTCAGTGATCACAAATATGTGTAAATGATATTCAAATTTACTCACCACCCAGACTTGAATTTCTAAGGCAGCCCTAATGTCCCTTTGGCAATTTAAACTTAAGGTGATCATGACCAGATATAGAATCTTCACCTCCAAACTTTTTTTCCCATTTTTCCTTTCTCCAATTAATGTTGTCATTGTAATCCTAGTCATTTCTGATCCTAAAAATGCTTTTTGTTCCTACTTTTCCCAGTCATACGTTCACTTCCCACTAATGTACTTTTAAATTTTTATAGTTGCCAGTATTCTCTCTCTCTTACCCCAAAATACAAATGTACACACTAGCCTTTTCATTGTTGCCACAATTCATCTGTGCCAACCATGTGGTTCTACTCTCCAGCCCAAAATATGCTTTGTATTTTCCTAAGTTTCACTCTGTGAATCTTTCATATTTTCTTATTAAGTGAAAAGTTAAAAAATGCAACTTATTTTATTGAAAACATTTACTATACCCTTTTTGGTAATCAGAAATATTTTTAATTTAATCTGCATATAATGATTTTTAAATAAACGAATGTCAAGTGCTTCCATTTCATCAGAGTAAGTTGATCTAATTGTCTCCACCAGTTTTAACATTAACAGATTTACCGAAGCTCTCAGTTTAGTTACCTCAGGAACTTGATTGTGTCAACACTCTGTATGTTAGTTTGGGTTCTCCAAGAGGCAGGTGGCAACTTCGGATTAAACATGTAAGCATTTTATTAAGGAGCATTCTCTGTGACAAAAATAAATAAATAAGGAAGCCAAGGAAGGCTGGAAAGCCCTCACACTATGATATCTGACCAAAAGGAAAGAGAGGTGGAAACTCCTAAACTTTCCTGGTATAATGATATTTTAGGGAAATTCTTTATGATTATATAGTGAATAAGACTCCACCAACCTTATTATATTTTTTGATTCTGGCATCAAATATATATGTTCTAGAATAGATTTTTACATATGTTAAATTAATCTGCAAGTTCTTCATTTTTATCTCAACCTTCAGTTTTGCCAACAATGGAAATGCATCCATTTTTAACAATTCATAAGGGCCCTGAGAGTCCATTGGTTTTCCTCAGATAAGAAGCGGCAAAGATCCCCTTTCTTCTTAGGAATATACATGGAAAATTATGGGATTTTTCATTTTCATGGTGGCTTGTCAGTTCATTCAGAAATAGCAATTCATCATATTCCCTGATCCTAATAAAATAATAAGTATGTTTATTCTTCAGTTTGGTTGTTGCTTGAATGAGAACATTCAGAGGTAGAAATTTAATAATTCATGACTGCCTAGAAACTGTAATTTTCTTCTGTATAGCTCTTCAGTCAGCCAACTGTGGTGAGCCCATTATTATTATAACCAGGTACTAAAGAGGATAACATAAATGAAACATGTTAGGAAGAAGGAAATAAATGCCTTTGGATGGACTAGTACTTTTGCTTGTAATCAAGACAGATTTTGTAGGTAAACCTGTGCTTTATAAATTCTTCTAGGCTGAAAGCAAACCTGCCATTTTCTAGATAGAGGTGTAAAGGTGAACGCACACAGTTTTTATTTCATGTTAGTATAACACATATAAGTAGAGCTAAACTGGCATGATTTTTTCAATTTTATTTGAGTTAAATGGTACAGTCAATATTATTTTGCATTAGCTTCAAGTGTACAGCATAGTGTTTAGACAATGATATGCTTCACAAAATGGTCCCTCCAATATTTCCAGTACCCACCTGGCACCATACTTAGTTAATACAATATTACTCACTATATTCCCTATGTTGAGCTTTAAATGCAGGTGACTATTTTGCAACTACCAATTTGAACTTCTTAATCCCTTCAACTTTTTCACTAAGTCCCCCCAACCCTTCCCTTCTGGCAACCATCTGTCTGTTTTCTGAGTGTACGAGTCTGTTCCAATTTTGTTTTTTGTTTTTTTATTTTGTTCCTTAGATTCCATATATAAATGAGATCACATGGTATTTGTCTTTCCCTGTCTCACTTAGTTAACTTAGCATAATACCATCTAGGTCCATCCATGCTGTCTCAAATGATAAAATTTCATTATTTTTTATGGCTGAGTACTATTCATTTATATATGCAGCACCACATTTTTATCCACTCGTCTGTTGATGGGCACTTGTGTTGCTTCCATAGCTTGGCTATTGTAAATAATGCTGCAATGATCATAGGGATGCATATAGTGTTTTGAATTAGTGTTTTGGGATTTTTTAGGTATCAACCCAAAAAATGGAATCACTGGGTCATAAAGCAGTTTCATTTTTAATTTTTTGAGGATCCTTCATACTGTTTCCCATTATGGCTATACCAATTGCATTCCCACCAATAGTGAACAAGGGTTTCCTTTTCTCCACATCCTTGCCAACATTTGTTGTTTTGTAGATTTATTGATTATGGCCCTTCTGACTATTGTAATGTGATACCGATTGTGGTTTTAATTTGTACTTCCCTGATTATTAGTAACATTGAGCATCTTTTCATATGTCTATTGGCCATCTGTATGTTCTCTTTGGAGAAGTGTCTATTCAGATCCTCTACCCATTTTTCAATTGAATTTTTTGTTTGTTTTTGGTGTGAATGTGTGAGTTCTTTATAAATTTTGGATATTAACCCCTTACTAAATGTATCACTAGAGAATATCTTTTGCCATTCAGTAGGTTGTCTTTTTGCTTTGTTGAAAGTTCTCTTTGCTGTACAAAAAATTTTTCATTGATGAGAGAGAGATAGAGAGATTTGTTGTTCCATACATGAATTCGTTGGTTGATTCTTGTATACGCCCTGTCCAGGGATTGAACCCACAACCTTAGCATACTGGTTCTATGATCTAACCAATCAAGCCTCCAGGCCAGGACTAATGTGCAAACACTTTTTAGTGTGATGTAGTTCCATTTGTTTTATATTTTCTTTTTAAAACAAGATGAGATAATAGACTTGATTTTTGGTCCCACAACTAAGTCTCAAACAACATTTATTAGCTTGGCCTTTACAAATATTTCTAGTCTTATCTCCTAAACCTCTTTTCAGCAATAGAAAATCTACTAGATTAATTTCACTTAAATATATTTTTACTGAAATATAAAACACCACAATTTAATCAGATTGACTATTTGGCAAAAACCCTTGCAGGAAATTTGATCTTGTCCAAAACATCCATAGACACATTTGGTCCATGTCCAAAAGATTATTGATATGTGTTGAAATATTAACAAATCATGCATCAGGAGATCCCCTCCTCAACTCTTTGTCCTCTGAACATTAACTGCAAGATTCTTTCTCAGAAATCATGCTTAATATAAATGTTGTTCTTCTGCAAGATTAGAACCTTAACCCAGGTACCTAACCCCATGAGCCATTACCAGCTGGGACACCTAGGCAAGAAGGGTAATTTGGGGCAATACAGCCACAGCACAATGATTAGACCAGTAAAAAATGATATTTTATCTATTAATTCTATAAACCAGAAATGTAAATAAACATTATGGTCTATTTTAACTCAGGGTCATTTTATAAGCATGGATATTTTTGACACCAAATATCAAGGACCATCTGGTATGGACCAAATAAACTCATGAATGTTTTGGACAGGACCAACTTTCAAGAACATTTTGATATGAATCAAATACCTCAGTGGATGTTTTGGACAGAACCAATTACTCAGTTTTGTAGTGTTTAATCAGGTGCATGTGCTTATTAGCAAAAGAAGAAACAGGTAAGACTGACACTTGTTTTTATTTTGAAGATAGCATTCATCTTCAGTGACTCAGATACACTCTTTGGTCATGTTGAAGTGACTGATACATTTCCACACTGAAGAAAGATAGATAGGTCCTTTGACTTTGACTAAATCTTGGGTTACTACTGTAAAGTTTGCCTTATGCTATCGCTATCACTCTGTCAGTCTAATGCTAGAACACAGAAAATGTCTTATTTTTAAACATTACCTATCAATTTGCTTGATTGAATTTGACAGCTTCCCAGTTGTCTGACACTATCCCTATTATTTGCACTTTTTTATTATTTTAACATAATAAAATATCTACTCAGTATCTACTGTGGGCCATGAGATTGCCCCTTTTTGATTTATGCATCAGGAGTTATATGAGTATCATGCAGTCATAAGTTGTTTTTCATTAATTCTGTTGTTAACAATCATCACCTTGGTTCATGCCAAGATTTTATCTTCCCTTTACTGGCTAACACATCGAGTGATATCCCAACAAAAATCATCTGATTTCCTGTTGAGTACTTACTTCCTTGATAAAGCAACTTCAATTTCTCTATGTATAATTAAGAATTTAAAGTATATAACTTTTATATCATTTTAGATATTTGTATACAAGGTCCCAGAAAGTAAATGAAATATTTCCTTTTTTACTGTGTTTGTTAGTCTCCAAGGACCCCAGACCCTCTTTTAACTCATCAGATCATGTTCTTTTCTTTCTAGGACTATAATGATGAAATTCGTCAGGAACAACTACGTGAATTATCCTACTTAAATGGCTCAGAAGACTCTGGTCGTGGCAGAGGTATTAGAGGCAGAGGGATCAGAATAGCCCCCACAACGCCTTCAAGGTACATTGGTTTTTACTTTAAGTAAATTAGCAGCCAATGAGGCTGGCAAGCTTTTGCTGGTTTATTCTGTGCCATGATCACAGCAAGGAATAGGCAACACCAACCTCAGCTACAGTAACCCCCACCTATACAAAAACAACAACAATGAATGCTTATAAAGTACATAAGAACTTTCAAAAATTAACTCATCAAATCTCCATACCAAGATTAAATATTATATACAGGTGATAAATTGAGATACAGAAAGATATAAGACTTTTTCCCCAGGTCAAACAGGTAGTTTGACTCCAGGAATCACAGTTTGAGCTCTAAACAATTACCCTAAAAAAATAAGAGGAGCAAACCTGAGTCTTTCTACTTTTTGGTTCTGTCCCTAGGATTAAGACATGTAGATGACACACTAAATGCTTTTGAATCAGGATGACCTTGTGTAAAGAGAAAGTTACAAATGTTGTCTGTGCCTTAAGTAACCCTTGAATGAACTTGCCAGCGATGTATAGAGATAGTTGATGTTAGATAAATAGATATATGATAGATTATATATACATAGATTACATATATATGTGTGTGTGTGTGTGTACATACATGTATATACATATATATAACCATTACAGAAAGCCAGAAGCATACTTCTTGCTTGGCAGATGGTAAGAGTATTTAAAGTTTAGTTACACTTGACTGTGCAATGTCTTTGGCCATCAGAGAGGATTTGTTTTGTAGGATTCTGATATTGTCAAGCTTTCAGCAGAAAGCACCGGTTTGCAAAGAAGTGAAGTAAAAAATACTCATAGACTTCATACACAGACATTGTAACTCCGTCATTCTCTCACCCTGTTATAGTTGGCCTTCAAATCCCCGAAAGACATAGATCTAGAATATTATTTTTTATATTGCATAGAAATCATCTTAAGAGAGTCTAGGATACTTTGTTGTTTCAATTTATTTGTTAATTATGCTCCAAATATTTTCAACCAGCACTGTCAAAAGACCACTATTTTAATATTTAAGTCATAAATGCCTCAAACAGTTTCTTACCAGAAAAAAAAAAAGAGTTAAGAATGATAAATTTCCAAATAAAACATGAAGGCAATAACTGTCTAAAGGTAAAATGTGGCAATTCTTAAAATTACATTTGACTAAAGGCAACACTTCTGAAAATGTTCTAGAGCTTATTTTTTTACACTTTTATTATTAAGAAATAAAAACAGAATTCTTAATGCTATCCAGAAACATTTTTTATTGCTAAAAATGTGATATAACATTTTTATGGACATACTTTTTATGGAATTAGCCTCTTATTAAAACAATTTATGGTGCTAACCTCATTATGATGGGTTGTGAAATGATATAGCAGGTACCTTAACATGATTAAATCATATGTTTTAAATCATGAACTTGTTGCTCTTATAAATCAAAAATGACAGTTTATGTCTACAGAGATTTTTGTTCCCATTTTATATTCCTTGAGACCATTTTAAAAAATAATGCATTGACCTGCTTTTGAGATTATAAAATCATTGCATTAATAGATTTTATTTTGTTGTTAATGTTTCTTAATGTAATATTACATTTGCCATATTTGAGTGAACTATATGAGATTTTTATTTCAGTAAAATGTTGTACTAAAAAATTAATCTCTTTAATAACTTAAGAATACTGTATTATGGTCTAGATTTTTAATTATTTTAAAGAAAAATTTTGACTGAAAGCTTTTGGTTTTTAATATCCCATATGTCTTACAGATCTAATACTGTACACACAAAAAGAAAAGACAATGATTGTTGAAAATTAAACCTCACATTCAATGCTGTATTGATATCTTTAATGTGTTAACATTAATGAAAGTAAATGGAGCAGAGCTCTGTTGTCTTCTATTGCAAACCACATGATGAAATGTTATCTACAAATAAGGAATAAGGAAAAACCTTCTTAAACAGAAAATTATATTGATCAGAAAACCTTTCAAACAGAAGTTAATGTTAATTTTTACAAATTAATGAAATTGTGTCTTTATTAAGTTAATTATAACATTTATACATATTCAAAAAGAATTGCACATGGAATATTTTAAACTTCTATAATAATTTGTTGAAATTATAAATAAATTTTAATTTATTTAATTAAAAAAACTTATGTTTCAATAAACATATCTATAAAAACTAATTCTCTGATAATACATACAGACTAGAAAACAAATTCTGTGATAGTATACACATAAAGAAATTTATGTTTTACTAAACATAACTATGAAAACTAATTCTCTGATTATACGTACATCCTAGAAAACACATATATAATAATAATTTCTATCATATAAGTAAAGACTTAAGATATATGACATCTCTTAACACCGTTCACCACTACATGTTGAGTGAGAGCAAACAGTAGAAGATGAAACCTTAGGGGCAGATTTTGATGGCTTTTTTTTCCTATAATGAGAATCAATACAGAGGACTAATGGAGTTTATTAAAGAGTGGAATAATCATATTTGTTTCTAAAAAAGACTACTCAGTCATCACTGTGGGTGATAAAGAAAAGACACTGACTCATGGCAGGAAAGCCAGAGAGAAGACAAGTCCATTATCCAAAAGAGAAATGAACACCACTTGGAGGGTAGATATATAGGACAGGATTAGAGATTAGAATTTGTGGGAATTAGTGCCTAATTAGGTATTGGAGAGGAAAGAGGGCCCAAGACAAAGGTAACTCCGCGATGTCTATCCTGGTTAGAGACTATTATATCATCAGCTAAGATTAGGTGTGACAACCAAGTTAAATGAAGGCAATAATTATTCCTATAATTAAATCTAACTCTTTGGATATGCTAGCATGACCTTTGGCAGGTGACTTGTACTTTCTGTGTCTTGGTTCTGAACCATTAAAACAGCTTACCAGTAGAAATGGCTACATAAAAAGCTTGTGAAGATTTTAAAATTAGATGGTGTGTATAAGGCAGGGGTTCTCAAAGTGTCTGCACACTGGGATCACTGAGGGCTCTTGCTTCTAGATATTGTGGTTTAATTGGACAGAGGTATGGCCTAGAATTAGGAAGTTTTCAAAGGTTATCAGGTAACTTTAATGTGCAGACAAGTTAAGAACCTTCTGATGTAAAACCCATAATCCGGGACATGGCAAGTGTTAGGAAGGAAGCAGATAATAGCCATCATTAGAGATAGGGACTGCAGGGTGTACCATGAGGGGAAAAAAAGGATAGAGGACAGAAAATGGAGACACCCATATTCCAAGGGGAGCCCAGGAATAGAGAAGCCAGTGAAGGAGGTTAAAGAGTAAGAAAGAAGAGGGAGGAAATGTGGAGAAAAGCAGAGTACTAAAGTCCAAAGAAGGCATTTTCCAGATAGAGGTCTATATTGCTGAGTATAATAAGGGAGGTGAAGTGGAAAGGGGACTGTAAACAAATTGAGTGGATTTTGAAATCAGTAGGCTATTTGTGAGGTCAGTCAAGAGTCTTTCCAACAGAGTGGCAAAAACAATACCTAGATGACATTTTTAGATTTTATTTTTCAATTACAGTGTACATTTAATGTTATTTTGCATTAGTTTCAGGTGTATAGCATAGTGGTTCGACAATCATATACTTACAAAATGTCCCACCCCCCTCTGATATTTTTAGTACTCACCTGGAACCATACATAGTTATAAATTGTTATTGACTATATTAACAATGCTGTACCTTATATCTACATGATTATTTTGTAACCGCCAATTTGTACTTCTTAATCCCTTCACCCTTTTTTTTAAATTAAAGAATGGGGATTTGAAGAATTAAAGGGAGGAAATTTCAAGAAGTCGATAGAATGAAGGGAAGAATCCTATAGTGTGGGTGTAGCCAAGCACCATGTCCGAAAATAGGTGATTTGAATCTTGAGTTGAATTGGAGAAGAGAGATACAGGGTTAATACCCCAGGGGAAGGACATAATGAATTAGATTCTGGAGACAGATTTACCAGGGCTGTGTCTTGGAAACAGTTGATGATGGAATGGGATAAGAAATTAAATTTGGTGCAAGGATCATAAAATTTTTAAAAAAAGAAATTTTCATTTCAGAGAGGAAAAGGAGAGGGGAGAGAGAGATAGAAACATAAATGATGAGAGAGAATTGCTGCCTCCTGCACACCCGCTACTTGGGTTCGAGCTGGCAAACAGGGCACATGTTCTTGACCTTGACTGGAATCAAATCTGGGACCCTTCAGTCCACAGGCCAATGCTGTATCCCCTGAGCCAAACCAGCTAGGGAAAGGATCATAACAGTTTAAAACAGGAAGAATTGTTACAGATTCAGAATCGGATTTGATTCATCAGGAAAAAAAAAAAAAATCCTCCTCAGGCCCAGTGAGCTATAATACTTACCTGTGATTATTCAGTGATATACCCTGGGCTTGTGAATGTAGTTTAAAGTAGGTGACATATAATTTACTAGCCCCACATGGACACTTTTAAGAGTGTTAAAATGCTGAACTGAACAGCAAGCTAACACAACAGCTGTAAATCAGAACTATACTGAGCAAACCTTGAAATATGCTCACCCTGTTTGTGAGGAAACAAACAGATAGATGCTCGGTCCAGTAAAGGTAATATTGGTCTTTACATGCTCTTTTATGGATGTGTTTTATATTACCATGATAATATAGACTATGGTATTACATTATCATGATAATGTAGAACGTTGCTCCCTTGGCTCTGTTGTGCTTGAAGCAGGCACCTGGCCTTCTGGGTCTTTCATATTTCACCTTCCCCTGGCCTAGGAGTGCGCTTTCTATACATTAGACTCACAATAAGTTCTCTGATAATTCCTCTATTTCTCAACTCTGTAATCTATTTAAAACTTGTAAAAGCTTTACCAGCATTCTTACTGTTCACTGGTAAGAGCTCATTTTTTGCAAGCAAGAAAGAGCCAGCTGACTGCTATTCACAGCGGAAAGCATAACCTACATTCCCCATCTGTGGGTGCAGCCAAACCGTGTGATTGTTGACATCCCAATGATCATTATTTTTCCCAAAGCTTTAGTGTTCCTGCTGAAAGCAGTGCTTTCTGCAGGCCAGCCTTTCAGACATAATAAAAAGTGAAATAACCATGCTTCTGCCCAAAGACTTCAGACAAGCACTCCACCTTTCCAAAGGCCTCGTAATACCATAAAAATTGGCTGCATCCATTTGATCTAGGGCTTTTAGTACAAGTTACTTTTGTGTCACGCACTGTAGTGCAGAGTATTCAGTCTATTTATTTATTTTTTATTGCAGATTCCTAATGTATTTCACTAGCGCCATAGTGACCAGAGGAAAATAAATTGTATCAGGGACTCTACCAGTTCAGGGGATTACATGCATGACAATAAATCAGTGACAATGAGCTGTGATTTCAAGTGACCTCGAGCTTGAGCTACTGTAATAAACAGAATGATATCACCATGGTTAGAGTTTCACCTTTTATTAAGTATTAAAGTGCAGACAGATTTTTATTTATTTATTTTTTTTTTGGTAAATGACAACATTGCGCATCACTGTCAATAAACTCCAGCATGGAGGGGACATTGACATTTAGCAGCTCAGTTTCCTACAAGATCCAGTAAGTCATAGATTAGACTATGCTCTCATTTGGATCTTCTTGGTAAGTTTGGAACAAAAATGAGAATGGGTTGGTTTTTGTTTGTTTATTTAGTTTTATAAAAGAAAATATCAAAGTATTTTACATGGTTTACATAACTAAGTCATAACCAGTGTTTACAAAATTTATTTACCAGTATTTACTGTGGACATCAAAGTACGTTACATTCTGAAGAATCAATTAAATACACACACACACACACACACACACACACACACACACACATGCGCGCGCGCTTCTGGTGATAAATGTAGTTCTTTCCATTGTGTGGAGGCTATAAAAGGAGCACTTTATCTGTTTTAATCCCTTTGTCCCTTTCTCTCATCATGTGTTTCCCATCTGAACATGTCCTGTTTTTCCTAGGAGTCGTGGGGGTGCCATTCCTCCTCCCTTACCACCTGGACGAGGAGTTCTCACTCCTCGAGGGACCACTGTGACCCGGGGAGCTCTTCCAGTGCCCCCTGTAGCAAGAGGTGTCCCTACCCCACGAGCTCGGGGGACACCAACAGTGCCAGGATACAGGGCACCCCCTCCTCCAGCCCACGAGGCTTATGAAGAATATGTAAGTACCATCAACAAGTCGGTTGTTAGGAAGATTTTAGTTAATTGAGTAACAAGCTAAGCCTCAAAGACTTATATGCTATGAATATAGCAGATGATGTTTGTTGCAGAAAGCAAATGTCATCTGCAACAGAATTTAAACAGTGCACGTACTAGTAAACCGCAGCATTTTGAGAAAAGCTTTCATTTTACAAGGTGCCGTGATGGTTGTTAGTACCAGTTAAATAGCTTACATTTTAAGAATCAAACTATCCTGAGGTTTTCTTATCTTTATAAGACTCCATCAATTTCCAAATGGAAATAATTGTGAACATAATGTAAATCATCATATATTCAGATGCTTCTCCTGGGATAAGATAAGGATCAGCATAAAACACTCAGAAATATTTGACACGTATAATGTGGTTATATTATAAACTTAAGTAATAATGTATAACCATGCAACTGGTCTTTCATATAAATAACCTTGCTTTCTCTTTCACTATATGAAAGATATGGGATTGGCAGATATGAAGACTTTTTAAAAACTGTAGAATGAACAAAAGAAATACGGCATCTATAAACATCTCCCTCCCTTCCCATCCACTGTATCCTTGATACACCCCTTGACCTTTCAACTAGTTTGCTAGTATTCCACAGGTCACATTGTATTCTAGTCCTTGTATCCACTCCCCCTACCTAATAGTGAAAATTTTTACAACAGTTTCCTATTCACTCATGTGATCAGAATAAGTCCATTGTAAATGTTAAATTGAATTGATGCAAGCCAGATCATAATTCTGCGAAACAGATTAATTTTGCCATTAACCTCTTCAGTGTTCTCATTTCCTAATCTAGGTGTTTGTTTCATTCAACCACCCACAGACATGCTGTCCTCTTAAATGTCCCCTGTGAATGATAACTTATTAAATATAAACTCATCAAGGATACTTACTGTCACATTCTGGGGTACTCAAAACAAATTTTCTGTGGACTGGTTAATAACCAAGTAAAACTTAATCCTACATTGAAGTGAACATGGTTGATAGGTATCAATAAGAGTATATTAGTGCTTTAGAGAGTATTAGTTATTAAGAATAATGTTACTGCTTAAATAGGAAACATTGACTAATATCTGCAAGAGTGATGAAAAATTATTGTTATAAATCCATTTCTACAAGAAAAAGGGAAATGTGTTCACCTAAAGCAGACTTGAAAAATGTTCACCTTTTTTCTGCCAAGGACCATTTGGATATTTATAACATCATTCTTAACATCATTAAGCTGATAATTCATACAAAATTATCAGCTTAAAAATTAGCATGCTATGCCCTCGCCAGTTTGGCTTAGTGGATAGAGCATCGGACTGTGGACTGAAGGGTCCTGGGTTTGATTCTGGTCAAGCACTGGTACCTTGGGTGCAGGTTCGATCCCCAGCCCTGGTCAGGGTTTGTAGAAGGCAACCAATTGATGTGTCTCTCTCACATCGATAGTTCTCTCTCTCTGTCTCTTCCCCTCCTTTCCACTCTCTCTAAAAATCAATGGAAAAATATTCTTGGATGAGGATTAACAAAATATTCTTGGATGAGGATTAACAAAAAAGAATTAAAAAATCAGCCTGCTATATTTGATCAAACATTAAATTAACTCATCCCTAATGCTTCGACAGGGCCAGACCATATGATTTCTCAGGCTTTGTGCAGACCCAAGGCTGGATGGTCCCCACCCCTGATCTAAAGTATCGTTTATATAACATCAGGTCTCGGTGTTTAAAATTTTAGCCAATCTGGAAATTTCTAAATCAGAAGCAAAAAGCATATTCTACCCTAAAATATGCCCTCAGGCCAGGAAGAACAGAGCTAACTCTTGGTTCTGCCCTCTCTTCCCTGAGACATAGGATATATGAAATGAGTACTTGCTAAATGAATGAATTAAAATCCACAACGGGAATGATGGGCTCATCTTTAATCTCTGAGGAATCTTTTCCACTCTACTATCTTTATGTACATTGCCACCACGGTATTTTCCCCTTCTAAATAAAGGCTTCAACAGTTATGTCTTTATTTCAAACATTAAAAGAGAGAAAAGCTGTTCAGGTCATAGTGGTCAACAGTGTTATTAATCAGATAATTTGCAGGGAATACACAGGCCACCATGAAAGAGAACAAGATTGGCAAAACATTGTAGACTTTCACATGCATTCCAGTTTACAATGAAGAAATCATTGGAATACAAAGCAAATAAGAGTAAGCTACAAACACATGATCTCACTCATATGTGGAATATAATGAACAACATAAACTGATGAACAAAAACAGATCCAGAGACAGAGAAACATCGATCAGACCATCAAACCTCAGAGGGAAGGTAGGGGAAGGTGGGGGTAAGGGGGAGAGATCAACCAAAGTACTTGTATGCATGCATATAAGCCTAACTAATGGACACAGACAACAGGGGTTGAGGGCATGAGTCGGGGGCGGGGGGATAGAGAGGGTAATGGAGAAATAAGGACACATATGTAATACCTTAATCAATAAAGAAATTTAAAAAAATAACATCAAGAGTTTGCAGAAATGTAGATGGAAAAGGTTATATTCTGAAAGGAGAAATCTAGGAGGAGGGTGGTTCTTAAAGAAAATCAAAGAAATTATGTAAAGTCATGTAATCTGATTTTTTAAAATTATATTTTAAAGTATCTAATCCCTTGCCTTCATTCACTCAATCACTTCTAAGCCTGTATCTTATTTCTGGCACTGTCCTGAAGGTCCTGGAGATGTAGTTGTGAACAAAGACCAAATATCTGCTTTCATAAAGCTCATATTTAGTTCTCGTCACCTACAGATGCTGACTGGCTGTCTGTCTCTCAGTCTAATCCAGGTGGAAGAATCCTATTGTCAGGTGTCTCACACTCGTGAATCACCTGTGACAATAGGGCGAGAGTTTCTGGAAATTATGCCTAGAATCTACCACTCATCAGCCACCAGTGAAGAGGGGAGGAATGGGGTGAAGTTCACAAAATATAAGCATGGTTATTGGGGACCTACCCCAAGGGTAACATGGGGGGACACTATTTTCCAGAGGAGAATATATTATGAATTTGGCAGATATCCCAAAATAAATCTATGATAATGTACTGTTGATAACAGGAAAAAGTAGATAACTGTTTTGTAAAAATTATTTTTGCTATATTTTTAAAACCTGTCATATGTTATATTTTAATTCTTTTTTCTGTAAACTATTCAATGAGTTCATACAAAGTTTAATGCATGGCTGGTAAGCTGCTTACAACAACCTCAGAAGTCTCAGTACCAAGCCCTGATTAACACTCAAGATCCTCTACTCTGCTCTAATTTTAAACTATTGATTTCTCTGTAAGGGTAGGAAAACAAAGTTTAAGTGTCTTGGTAACAAAATAATAGCACCATGCTGAGTTGGTGGTGAAAATCTCTAGGAGTTCTTAACTTTCAAATAAAATTTCTTAGAAAAAGTTTCCCTTTATTACAGATGACACCACAAGCCAATTCACTCTTCTTACTTTTCCTTCTCCCCTGCTGAGTCTGAACATTAAGCTTCAGATCACATAGAATGTATATGGGTGATCAAATCTACTCCTTGCAGCTTGCCTGACAAGAAACAGCTTACTGTAAGTGAGTTTGCTGTTTATAACCATCATTAGTGTTAGCTTCAGTCTTTAAAAAAATGGGGATTTTAGTTTGATACACATCCTAATCCAGACTTAAAGTATTTTAAAGCTTCTTTTCATTGACCTTCTGCTATGAAGAGTTCCTTTACATTTTTCAAGTCCGCCACCATGATTGAAGTAGATTTAGGGAATTGAAAAGTACATTTCAAAAAAACATACCCACACAACAAAATATGAAGCTGATTAGCTCTTCAATGGATAACATGTTCAATGGGAGTCAACTAAAACTTTATCTTTTGAATACTTACTAGGTTCTGGTCACTGAATATGAATTCACTTGGTTTCATGATAGCATGGACAATCTAGTAGATGGGAAAACTGAGCCTTGGGATTGAGGATGGCATCTAGTTTTCTGTTTCCAAAGCTTCTGTGTCTGTCACATTATTCTACATAGTCTTTGTCATACTGACATGCATATACTAGCACAGGTCATGTGTCCTCCATACCTTGCATCCAGACCACTGGTCAGTGTTTGGATCCCCTTACTGATATGTAGGACATATCCCAGCCCCGACATGAACACCTCCAACTATGGACAGCTCAATTCCTGCAGGAACTAAGCACTGGAAATATGGAAACTGTATCTAAAGAGACTTTGTCTCTACTCTCGAAAGCATGCCATCTAGTGGGAGAGACTAAGGTTAGTCTAACTTTTAGCATACAATATGTAATTGCTGTGTAGGGCTCTTATCTTACTCTACCCTCTATTAGAAGTAATTTTTGTTATCTCCTCCCACTTACAAGATTAATCATCCTAAACGCAGAAAGTGTTTCTTAAATGTATGTCATCTTTGTAGTTCTAAGTGCTTGGTAATAGCCATTGAATTGAATTGAACCTACTGATGATTTTGTTAGAAAGATGTTACACATATATAGTGAATAT
Source organism: Corynorhinus townsendii (assembly GCA_026230045.1). Classification (NCBI taxonomy): domain Eukaryota; kingdom Metazoa; phylum Chordata; class Mammalia; order Chiroptera; family Vespertilionidae; genus Corynorhinus; species Corynorhinus townsendii. The sequence continues at coordinate 75,022,010 of JAPDVU010000004.1, forward strand.
ATATATATATATATATATATATATATATATATATATATAAAATAAAAATAGTAAATAATGAAAGCACAACATAGCATATATTAAGTGCCAAAGAGAGACTACAGGGTTGGGTAAAAGCAGGTTTACAGTTGTTGGTATGGAAAATAATACAATCATTAATAAATAATAATAAAAGAATAAACTGTTTTTTACATACTCACAACTGTAAGCCTACTTTTGCCACACCTTGTATATCTGCTCCTAAAGGGAATTATCACTATGGCTATGGGTGTTTAAAAAACCTCTAAGAGGGTAAGGAAAAGAATAATAGAAAACTAAGATGAATAAGTATAACTCTGAGAAGTAGAGAGAAGAGGCAGGAAGTTCCATGCAAAAAACAACAAAAAAAAACCGGGGGGGATATAAGGGTAGAAAAGGGACCATTCAAAGCAAATCTAAAGAATCTGGGAGGGCTATTTGGGAGACAGAGTTCACTTAAGATAGCAGTAGAAGTAATATTAGAGTTGCAGGCAACCTCAAATGCTGACATTATAACTTCTCTTATTGTAATAAAAGGTCACCAGAAGGTTTCTGAGCGGAGGATAAACTAAGGTTTTAGGGAAATTTATAATTCTCAATTGTTTAGGGTGAACTGAAGAATAGAGTAAAGAAGGGATAAAAGATTTAGGGGAGATGAACAAAAGTGAGGCTTACTGAGATGTGGCCTTGGCTCTGAGCATAGGAATGGATTGAAAAATATCAAGGTGAAGAATAATACTGAAGATGGAAACAGAAGGGTCTAATGACAAGTCGATATTGTGGGAAAATAAAAATCAATCAAGGCTCATTCAAATGTGTTAGTATGTGAGAGTGGGGAGACAGAAGGGAGCGCTGTGGTGGGAAGGGTTGGGCAGTAAGGGATTGACCTTGAAGCAAAAGAATCTCCTTTCCAAGACTCTGAGAGGGGCCTCATGAGTGTGCGCAGAGGATCATGTCTCTAGTTGCACAAGTAAGGTATTTTACCTGCCTTCAATTGAGATCATTTTCCCACCAGTCACACTTCCCCTTGGGTCAGGTGGGGTTAGAGTGGGCAAGGCTATTTGTGAGATTGTGCTATTTGTGAAGTTTGTGTTAGGGATTCATTTTGTTTACATTTAGTGGAATATTTTTATTTGTATAAATTAGGTGTTCCTACTACTCTGCTATAGAAATGATTCCAGGGATACAGTTGCTAGTATTCATGGATACAAGTGTTCATGGACCAAGGTCAGACTATTTGATGGTTAACGGCAGCACTGGTGCAGGAAGTTGTGTTTAGTGATGGAGAAACAAGTTTTGAACTGTATTGGGCCAGATTTGTTCTGTGTAAACCTCCTCTATATCATTCAGCTCAGCTATGAAAAACTTGATAGAATTTTACCTGATTTTGACAATAATCTTAATAGTCTATAACATACCAATTAATAACTTGTGAATCTGAAACTTTTCAAAACTTTATAAAAATATACCAAACTTTTCTATCAGCCATGCTAGAGGGGAAAAAAACAAACTTGAATTTTCTGTCCTCTCTTTAGAAAATATTGTAATTTTAGAAGGTGATCAAAAAATAATTGTTCCAAAATCTGGAAAAATGGTATAGGAGAATATCAAGTAGTTAGTTAATAAAAAGACTATATTACTTTCAGGATTTTGTAAGGTTTATAAGATTTCAGCTTTTTAAATTTTGCAATTAGTTGTGATTGCCTTTCTCATTCAAAATAAATATTCACTTTCATGCTTAATTTATATTCATAATTTTGTAAACTTTTTCTAATAAAATGCATACTTGTATAATCTTCAGGACCCACAAACTGTGGATCTGCCACCCACTCCCCTAGAAAAAAACAATGTCAACATTTATGGGGAAGTATATATGGAGGGCTGGAGGAGGGAGGTGGGTATTATTTAAAGAAAATAGTGACTATGTAACCTTAGTTTCTTTCCAGTACTGAAAGTCTTTCTGCACTGCTGTGCTTAGCTGTAACCATGTTGGCACCGTTAATAAGTAAGTTGATGCTGTCTTTTTAACAAATGTTGAATGGAAAAATTAAATCTGCAGATAAAGTCACATAACATCTGTAAGTGTCCATCAGAATGTCACACCCTGACATAAACCGACAATATGAATATTTTCTTCAGTGCTCTCTTATTGTTTACATGTTGGTGCAGCATGGAAAAAGAAAACAATAACAAAAATCCGCGAGGTGCACAAAATAATTTCTAGTTTCCAAAGACATAGATCCAATTTATTTTTAAATTACCTCATATTTTCTCCAATGATTAACACTTCAATATTAAAGAGTTGTATGGGGCACAACAAAGAAAGAAGAGACATGAATTCAATGCTACCTAAGAAATTTTGACCAAGTACAATCAATCATGTTAACCTAATTTATAAAACTCATTTTGACAAAGTTTTGAGGTGCTTTTCTCTCCATCAGTCTTAACTAAGCCTATTGGCATTCCAGCCCATCTAATCATCTAATTCTGACTCTGAAGCATCCTTCCAGTAACAATGAGAAAACTAGAAAAATTCACTGGTAAATCAATAGTCCTTAAAATTCCATAAATGAGCTCAGGCTGCCAACCTTCAATTTCATGTGTATGGAACATTTTTTTGACAGGAGAGGGAAATAAGTATTTAATGATAATTGAAATCAATTCTTGTGCCATTTTTGTGGGAGGAAGGATTATGAGCCTGATCTCTAATGCATTTTGAGGGAGCCACATGTGGTGGTTTTCTGTGGAATAGCCAAGAGCCTTCCCCCAATGAAGGGAAACTTTTATTAGAGTTTCTAGATTGGATCTTTGTATTACATTATACATTTTTATTTGCGTTTCATGCTTTCCTCTCTTCTCAGTAGATAGTAATTTACCAGAATGTATTGTAAGATTTTGAGTTTTGAAATGTAACTAATATCTAAAATAACCAAAACATGTGAGGTTAATGATTTTTTTTAAATGATAGAATGGGCATAATACTACTGAGGTCCAACTCTCCATAGAATGACAGTGGTATTTATTTTTATCGATTTCAGATAGGAAGGGAGAGAGAGAAAAGTAGGAACATCAGTGATGAGAGAGATTCATTGATCGGCTGCCTCCTTCACGCCCCGCACTGCAGACCAAGCCCACAACCCAGGCATGTGACCTTGCCTGGAATCGAACCCGGGACCTTTCAGTCCACTGGCCAATGCTCTATCTACTGAGCAAAACTGGCTCAGGCTGATAGTGGTATTTAAATGCTATTACAATATTAAATGACTGCCCCTCGAATATAAGATGCTATCTTTTAATATTGTGCCTGCTTTTGATTTCTTCACATTCCTTCATGTTTTTACATTCATTCTTCTGCAGAACCTCTGACTTATACACATTCTTGTAAAGTGAGTTGCTCTCTGTTTTGCACCATCATGGATACCATCAGCTCTGCTGGACGCACAACTGGTGTGAGTGCTGGATAGAAGGGTTAGGATGCTGGAGGTGAACAATTTGTTTTTTTCAGGTGGTCTTTTCTTTCTTCTTCTCTACCTCTATGAAATCCTGAAATCTTTGCTGTTTTTCTTTTTTCTGTTCATGCTGTAAGAAAAAACTTAAAATGACAAACTCACACAATATGAATCATGGGGATTGTGTAACAGAGAGAGTGAGAGAGGTTTTGCTTTTGCTGTTCTTGCTGTTCTTCCCCGGTGCTGCAGCACTAGATGTGACTACTTGAAAATGAAAGCCAATGAATGCCCTTTGCTATAATGTCAGCCCATGTTGTAGTTTCTGGTGATTAGCGATACTGCAATTTAATTCTCTTATTAAACAATACAGCTGGAATTTATGCCTTTGCAGAATAGTAAATAGTAAACCAGCCAGAATGGTAACTGCTACCCACCACTGACTTACTCAGCTGGTCTGCACCAAACAGGGCACCAGCTGGTATCCATTCTGCTTGACCAGACCTCAGATCTGATTGGTTGGGGCCTGAGCCATGCTGGCTGTGAAATGTTGAGCCACTTCCATACTGGTGAATTCTAGTAGAAATACAGTATAAGAGATTTTCACAAATAGACAAATCAACCAAGCTTAGTGATTAGGAAAATTCCGTAGTCAAGCCGTTGGGCAGTTGTCCATGACAGATGGTTGCCCTGCACCAAAACCTCTTTTACAGCTGATGGCACTTGTGACTTCAGAATTCCCAATACTGCCTGTCATGCTGAAATACATCACAGTCTCTTTCCTGGTGTCCCAATGTGCCCCACATCTGTAGAGAGAGTTGAATATAATCTAGTGTACCTCACCTACCACGCTTCATCATTTATATAGTCTCTTGAAGGCAAAAGACAATCAAGCACTATGGGATGTTATAAAGGGCTTATCCAGTCCACTACATTATTTTAATGTTAAAGAAACTAAGGTTCAGAGAATGAAGACTAAACCTAAGTCACACACGTGGTAACGCCGCTCACAGGTCTCTTGATATTCCCTACAATGCTTTTTAAATGGATATTTAAAAAGAGGGGGGGAAGTACAAAAGTATTCACTCAATGTGTCTTCCAAGTAACTAGACTGACCATTTGGCACCATGTTGAACAGAGTTTCAGCTTTTCTAAAACTCACAGGAAGTAGAAAAAGAGGACGACATAGAAAAATGTTTGAGCTTTCACCCCCAGCAGATCTAGCAATGGGATTCACGGGATCCAAATTTCTTTTGTTATGGTGTCTTCTCTCATAAGAAGTCTGAAGGCCTTGTAGAAGGCGCGCGCGCACGCACACGTACTTTATTTCTTTTTAGTTACTGACACTCCTAAAGAAACAAATAGTTGCCAAAAGCAAAATATAAACAGGAGTATAGTTTACTGTAATGTAGCTAGCATAATCTGGATGTAGGAAAAAATTTCAAGAGATATTTTGGGGGATTTAGTAGGTAAAAGAATACTTACTCATTAAGCAGGAACTGACATCGTCTATGTTTGAAGCCAGATTTTCAACAAACATATGTTTTGGGTTGTACATTCCAATTATAAGTTAAAACATTTTAAGCAATGCATTATATATAGAACAGAATTATACATATAACAATCTAAATACAGTGAAACAAAAATATTTTACTTCATATCTGTCTCATTTAAGATTTTCTTTTATGTAAGAAAATATACTCTTAAAATTTAGACAATAGTTTTCATATGTAACTTAAGCACCTCCTGTCATCCAAAATAAATCTACCAAATTCCCTTCTTCCCAGAAAATAATCTCCATGAAAATTTCATCCCAAACTAACAAGATTTATCCAGCTATATTCCCCTTTTTTTCTATTCTAAGCTCTTTATAAGGCTACCATAACACCCCATTTTCAGCTTTCATTCCCCAAACTGTCTTAAACCTTGACTCTCTGATTGACATATTTGTTTGGGAGTTTCCAACTTTTTGTGGACCTTTTCTTTAAACAGTATATCTTTTCTTACTCCCATGCACCTATACCAGTCATCAAAGTCTTCCAAGTTAGAATTCCTACTGATTTGTCTATTTCTATTTAGTTGAACCTTAAAAATTCAAAAGTCATCTTTAGCTTCTTTCTTTACCTTGTTTCAAATACTAAATTTTGTTTAGTTTTTTTTAACATTATCAATCTCTCCCTGTTGCCCAGACTATAAAATCGAAACTTCTTTTTTTTTTTAGAAAAAAAAGAAACTTCTTAATTTTAATACATATTATGAGATGATGAAAATAATTACTTCAGTTTTATGAGCTTACTTATAATTAACTGTGTTTCCTTTTCAAATGAGAGTTGACCAAGAATAAACATAAAATAAATAAGCAAGAGAAAAAAATCCTAAATTTATATACCAATAAAGTTAGCAACAACTTTATAATTCTTAGTATGTTAAAATATATTATGCAATTTGACTCAATTCAACTGACATTTACTTGAATGCCCATCCTATATTATGCTAATTTCACAGGAAGAAACAATGAGAGATTTAAAAAGAGGTGGTCACCTTTAATAGATGCCCATTGTATGTTAGGGCTTTAACATACATAATCTCATAATAATAATAACAGGTAAGTTCCACAATCCTTATTTCCCATTAAGGAATTTGAGGATCAAAAAATTAGATAAAAATATTAGCAACCTGTCTGATAGCAGAGACAGACAGGTCTGTCCTCAAAATTATCAGCTTGTTAGAGTCACACAGGTAAAAGGAACATTTCCTGGCTTTAAAAAGGCAACAGATATCTCATCTAGATAAAAAACAAAGCTCACAAGTTCAGTGCAGAGTTTACTTTGTGAGGGTGGGCTGAAAACTTTATTATTAGATAAATGCTGATGTTTTCCTGACCTACCTCACAGACTGGGTGTAAAATAGTTATGACACCTGCTGGAAATCCCACTAAACTAAACATGTCTGTAAAATTTTTTATTTGCTTAGCTTCCACTCAGAAAGTTGAAGAACTGATTAGTTCCATTGCTATCTATTTGATATTGTGTTCATATAGAAATTTAGGAGGAAAGCAACCAGTAATCTTGATCTTTATAGTAGTCAGACTGGAGCAGTTAGATGCACACTGAAGTTCTTTGGAAATCTAGAATATTAAAAATAGCCAAAGAATCCAACAATGGTAATAATAATAATGATACTGAGAATAGAAGCAATGGATATAATTAAGCACTTATTATAAGCTGGACACTATGCAAAGTTCTTTACCTTTAATGTTTAATTTTTACAACAACTATTATGGTGATACTAGGGTCCCAGTGCACAGATCCGTGTACATTGAAAGGAAAATTAATTAGAAGAAATATTTTAACATCACTATTCATACTTTCTCTATAATAGAAGGGTCAACCAAATTCACGATCGACAATTACAGATCAAAACACACATGTGCAATTGGTACTAGTGAGAGTTTTATATGTATCATGTATGTGCGAGTCAAGTTAGCCTTTTATATATACACTAGAGGCCCGGTGCATGAATTCATCATGGGGAAGGGAGACCTTTAGCCTGGCATGCACCCTCTCACAGTCAGGACCCCTCGGGGGATGTCTGATTGCCGGTTTAGGCCCAATCCCCACAGGTGCCAAGCGGCAGGCAGCCAGGGTGGAGCCTGAGACAGCCCTGCGCCACATGCGCTCATGCTGGCCTGTTCCGCCTCCCACTGCTGCGTGGTAGCACTGCCATGGAGTCAGGAGAGGCTCCCACTGCTGCAGCTGTGCTCGTTAGCTGTGAGCATGGCTTCTGGCTGAGCCACACTCCCCCTGTGGGAGTTCACTGACCACCAGGGGGCAGCTCCTGCATTGAGCTTCTGCTCCCTGGTGCTCAGTGTGCATCATAGTGACTGATCTACTGGTTGTTCTGGTCATTCGTCCCAATGGTCGCTTACACTTTTATATATAGAGATAGAATAAACTTGCTTAATTAGACCTTTCTGATTTAGCTAAACTTTTTCCAGCCCAATGAAGCACCCCAACTTCTCTTTCAGTTGTCAGCAACACAGCAGTAAATATCAACATGAAGCAGATAATTATTGTATATCACGTAGGGAGAACAAAGTATAAAATATTTAACTGTAGCAGTGTATGACTATATTCTGCACAGTGAGAAAACTGAAGTCATTTCAAGTTCTACCATTTCTTACTTCTTTTAAGTCAGGTCAAATTTCTAAATTTTCTAAATCTCCACTTTCCAGCTAATAAAAAGAAAATAGGATTCTACCGAGTCTCCTATCTACTTACTCCAGGACTTCTGTGAGGATCAAATGAGATAAGGCTTACGAAAATGCTTCACAAACATTTGGTTACAGTGTAAAATGTTTGCACTGGTCTGTAAAGCAAGTTGTGTTCCTGGGCTGAAGAAACTCCAAGGAAGCCAGTCGCTAGGGAGAGGAAGCCAGGAGCTAGGGAGAGGACACCAGGCGTTCTTACCTGGCCACAGCCACTATTTCCAGGCTGTGGGCCGCATTTTGCACCAGGGGGTCTCAGCAGCATTGGCTGTGATTTGGTGGGGTGTCAATCTGGGGTGGTGGCAGGGCCTGTGTCCCACTTTGGGGAAGGCAAGTGTTGGTTTGTCAGTGTCAGGTCCATGGTGCCCGCAGGGTGCATCATGGCAGCTCCTGCGTTGAGTGTCTGCCCCTGGTGGTTAGTGTGTGTCATAGCTACCAGTTGGATGGTCGGATAGACACAGGCTTTCATATATATATATTAGTCTCATTTTACATGTGAAGAAACTGAGGTGTAAACTGAGGTGTAAAGAGGTTAAGCAGTATGCCCAAAGTCACCTAGCCGGCAGCAGCAGAGCTAGTATTCTTGAGTTTCATTTCAAGGGAGGTGCTCAGACTCTCTAAGCGACAACGTAGCATTTAACACATGGCAGGCACTTGCCTAAGTGCTTAACATGCCTATACTTAATTTATCCTATTGGCACCTCTATGAGTTAATTACTATTACTTTCTTAGTTACAAAAGGTTACAATCAGGGAGAGATTGAGGAGTGAGCCCATATCATCCATGTAAACTGCATCAAAACTGGGATTTCAAACCAAATGGTCTGGCTACAATCCACCTTGCTCTGCTCCCTCTCAGGGGAAGCTCGCAAAAATATCATTTGGACATTTAGTGCAAATGATGCCCATAGGGGGAAAAACGAATGAAGTACTTCAAGGAACCATCTAATAAATCTACGTGGACTATAGTGAACATATAAAAATGTGGGGTGGGACCCTAGCTGGTTTTGCTCAGTGGTTGGAGCGTCGGCCTGTGGACTGACGGGTCCCAAGGTTCAATTCCGGGCACATCCCTGGGTTTCAGGCTCAGTCCCCAGTGGAGGGCATGCAGGAGGTAGTCAATCAATGATTCTCTCTCATCATTGATGTTTCCATCTCTCTGCCTCTCCCTTCCTCTCTGAAATCAATAAAAATATATTTTTAAAAATGTGGGGTGGGGAAGCTTGGAAGACACGTTGGGAGAAAATAATAAAATGAGCTGTGGAAAAAAAAATGCCTCGGTGAGAATTTAGTAATTAAGTTGATTCTTAGTGAGGACTGGTTAAAGGTTTTGAGTTACCCGAGGAATAATGTGGATGTGCATGTCATTGAACTGAGGCAGGCAGACAACAGAAGCAGGAAGTGTCCGTGAAAGCATATGCTCAGTAGGAGTGAATTAGAAAAGATTGGACCATGGGAAACATTATGGAAGATATAGTAAATTAATTAGAACACACTCTGGAACTAATTCCAGAATTTCAGTTGTGCCAAGCATTTTAGGTAACCTAAAAATTGAACGTTATTCAATATTATTTTTTTTAGGCTTGAAAATAGTTTATTCTAGAAGATGTCTTCCATATATATATATATATATATATATATCATAGCTAGGTTTTTGCCAGCTTTACTGAGATATGATTGACATATAACATAAGATAAAGTATGCAATGTGATGATTAGATACAGGTAGATATCACAAATGACTTAGAACAATAAGGTTAGTTTACATTTCCATCCCCTAACATAATTACCATTTTTGTGTGTATTGTGACAACATTTTATATCCATTCTCTTAACAACTTTCAAGTATATAATACTATTGTGTTAATTATTGTCACCATGCTGGACTTTAGATCCCTAGATTTTATTCATCTTCTAGGTCAGAGTTTGTATCGTCTGACCAACACTCCCCCTTTCTGCACCCTCGATATTACTTTTTGCCACACTTCTTTATAGTGTAGATCTTGTTTTCCAATTTATCTGAATTTTATATAAAAGCTTCAGTTAGGAAACATTTTAGACAATCGTTTATGAAAACCGCAGCCTTTAAATGAAATTAAAAAATGAGATTTAGATAAGAAAATTGATTATTTTTTTTTTACTCTAAGTAAAATGATGTAAGGTAGTCATATCAAGACTACAGGCTTCTTTTCATCCAAATGTTTGACCACTTTCTAAATATATGTTTTAAACATGTGATCACTATAAAACCGTGAGTTTTGCTCTGTTTTTTTAGAGACACCCATCTGTCAAAAGTAATTTTAGCCCTTGCTCCTGTTGCATAATAGTGAGGAGCAAGGTTGTTTCATCTTTATCATCAGAAGTTGCTTCTCTGTTTGTAGGACCGAGGGGAGCAGGGTAGGTCCCAGGGGGTTGTAAACCTGCACCTATCCCCCCCCCAGCAGGGAAAGAACAGAGACTAAGTTAAAGGAGGGAGGCCCAAGGCCCAAATGCAATGCAGGTAAGGCAGAGAAACCAGGACTTTCTGATTACTAGAAATGTAGCTTCCATGGAATTTTTCTATTTCTACTTCTGGGAAAACATTGAAAGGATACTCTATAGGAATTGTGATTATCCCAATATCCATATTTTTTAAGCATTCTTATCCTCTGGCTTCCTGCCTTTCCTCCTATTCCTTCAAGGCTGGTCCAATACAGGGGTCAGGGAACATGTCCTGCAAAAGACCTGAACGTAAATGTTTTTGGCTTTGGGGGAAATACAGTCTCTGTCGTGACTATCTCGCTTTGCTATTGTAGCACAGAAACAGCCACACACAATATACAAATGAATGAGAGAGACTATGTTCCAATCAAACTTTACTTGAAAACAGCAGGTGGCAGGTGGGCCATTGTTTGCAGGTGGCCTAATGTGAAGCATCCATTTTATTTTGTATTCACTTCATGACAGATATCTGATTCCAATTAATAAGGAGAAACATATATTATGTAATAGTGACCAAAAGAAAATCCTGAAATTTTAGCTTATGTGAATTACCTGAGGCTACTGCTTTTCTAAGAGGAACTGTATGTCAAAGAGAAGGGATAGAACATTCCATAAAATCATAGTGAATCTACTCCACTAGGTCTCAGAGATGGTGATTTGCATAGAATTATTTTTATTTCAAGCCCCTCCTGCCCTTTTCATCACATATGCAGCACACTGCGAAACTGCTCTCAGCAACAGCTGAATACCATTAAAAAAATCTCATTTTCTGCAGACCTCTGAAGGCTGGGTGACGGAGGCAGTGTGCAAGTGAGTGTCTTGCTCAGTGATAAATGACCTTGGATCCTCATTTTTTCTAGTGGAATGTAGGTACAGTGATACCAATATTCTACCTACTTCTGATGATAAATTCTCCCGTGTCACCTCACTAGTAGTGCTATGTCCCGGTCATTTGTAATAATCTAGTATTGTAAGCTACTGTCAGATAAATATTCACACAAGTGCACTACTTGTTTTCTTCTGAAAGAACCTGTTAGCCATCGTGCTTCCGACAGACTCAAATTTAATGCATCCTTTAAAAAATGTATTTGGCAGTGAAAATGTGGTGGAAATTGATCTTGTTATAAAATTTAGCACCTAAGATTTGACATTAAGGCCACTTAGAGACTTCAGCAATCAGTAAGGCAGAGAGGGAACAACTGAATTTCAAGGTAATGGCTCTGAGACCATAAAGTGAAAAAGTGGAACAGGTTACAAAACCTAATCTTTCAAGTCGGTCATTTATTTGTCAACTACTCCTGCGCTAGGATGCTCCTCATATGCCAACAAATAAATAAATAATGTCTCTCTTACTGTCTTTTTTTATATAATCTGAGGGAAATAAATCTGAGTCTTCAAGACTACTTCAATTTTACAGAAGATAAGCAGGAAAAATCAGAACTATGCAACAAATAACCAAAAAAAATTAATAGTAAATAAGTAGAATAAGGTGATTATAATTCAATTTAAATTTATAGTTATAATCAACTATGCTAGCTTGGCCTCAGAAGTTAGGTAACATAGGATTAACTAGTATGGGCATGGAGATGAAAATAACTAGCAAAGTGACAAACGTCCTATTGGATGCCTGTTAGCAGCTTGATCTTAATGGCATGTTCGAGTCATGAAATAACTCAATCCAGATATAATATTTCATGGAAATGTGGTAAGTACCTTGTTCAAGGCTCCCTCTGGCCTGTGAAGGACAGGCAGTTATAGAGATGTAATTGTGACCGATTTCTCAGAGTTAAGGCTGGATCCGTCCTGAGAGTATATAGATTGTACAATATTTTGAAGAGCGTCACCTTCAGGCAGGAGTGGGGTCTGAGTGAAACAGATCAAAAGGACTTCACTTATTGGCACCCGTAACACATATACTATGTGGTGTTTTTGTTTACCCTAGAAGTGGGTTTTCTTGGGCAAGCTTGACTTCCTCCTTCATTCTTTCCCACATACTGATTGTATGAACCCTAGCTCTGCCTGAAACATTTACTATCCCAAAACATCACCTGCAGTTTCACACACCCCTGCCTTTACTCTCTGCATGTATTCTCTCTACCTTTCAAACACACACACACACACACACACACACACACACACACACACACACACACACACACACTTACATACAATGCATATAATGGGATCTACTCAACCTTTCAGGTCCCCAACTCAGAATTAGTATCATCATTCCTTAACTAACACCTTTGAAAGTGACCTCTGGTTCAACCTGCCTTTAATGTAGTCAATTACATACTTGCCTGCCTCTTGTGCTAAATTGTAAGGGCTTATTCTTCTTTATTTCCTACATTATTTTGCAAATAATGTGTCCATTACAAATCAATTAAATGAGTGAATTTCACCAGTCTAGCCAGACAGTTGACAAGAGACGTTGTACCCCTGCTGGGAGTAGCAGGAGATAAATCCCAGAAGGCTTTTCAATCATGGCATCAGGAGTCCACCTAGACCCTCAGACTGAGGCTGGGCTGCAGTATGGTAGGGAGAGGCTGTGCCAGATCCGTCTAGGCTACCTTCCCCCTAGTTTCCCCTGTTACTCACATGAGCTCCCTCAGATCTGTTTCACTCTCATCACTGAGACTTTTCAGGTGCATTTAAATGAAGTGCTCATCTTGTCATCTATGTAAGACACAGCCTCTCTACCATGATCACTGTTGTGGTGCAGACACAAAGAATAAAGAGACACGTAAGCAAATATTGACTAGTTATTGATTAGAAAAAATATTACTGGTTTGGGTGGAGAAGGGGAAAGAAAAATATTATCATTTACTTAGGAGTTAGCTAAATAACATCAACTAATTCTTGTACTAAATTAGATACTACTTTAAACTATTCTGTTTAATCAGTACAAATTTTATACAATATTGACAAATGGTCTAAATTATGCATTTTGCAAAAATGTATCAATTATTAGATTTCTTAGAAAAATTACTTCTGAGGATTTATTATTAAAGTTGTTTTTGTGTGTATGTGTAATGAATGTTAGCCACTATTATCAGAAAAATTAGTTAACAAATGAATCGGCTTTTCTGGTATCCTATATAATAAAAGCGTAGTATGCAAATTGTCCCCTTGACTGGAGTTCTTCTGAGAATTTAACCAGGGGGCGGGCCAGCTGGGGTAAGGGAGGGAGGCCCTGGTGCTGGCAGATGGAGGGGGAAGCGAGGGAGACCCTGGCCAGTGGCAGCAGCAGGTGGCCAGGGAAAGGGAGTCAGTACCCGGACAGCAGCCAGCAGCTGCTAGGGACCCTACCAGTGCACAAATTTCATGCACTGGGCCTCTAGTTTTATATAAGCACAATTGTGAATAATCAAAGGCTATTTTTTAAAATAAAAAAATGCAGTAATTTAATTATCCTAATAGCTGCTTCCATTATTCCTTATTGCTGTGAAAAGTTAAAAGCACATGAGTTTATATCATTATTGTGTACTTTAAAGAATAATCTATTCAAAAAGTAAAAACATTAAATACACAGATTAAGTCTGAAACCTCCCATGCACCCCTTTCCAACCATATGCCCTCCTCATTCTCTAGATATAATGTCCTGAACTGAATGATAATCATCACCTTGCTTTGATGATTTCTCATCATTTATAAATACGTATATCTCAAAACATTTATTGTTTCATTTTGTTTCTTTTAAACTTTATAAAAAGGAACTCACTCAGACTATGCATATTCTTAATTTTAAAGTTTATTCATTTTGTAGCTGAGCTTATTCGTTTTCACTAATGACTATACCAGAATTTTAAATATCCATTTTGATGTATATAAACATTTGGATAGATTTTCATTTTTTCCTTTTATGAAAACTACTATCATGAACATTCTTATGCTAGCTTTCTGGTGCTGAGCCATCGGGAATGACAATGTTTAACTTCCTGAGTTAAATGTTTTATAAGCAGATGTACTAAATTACCCCTTATATTATTATAGTCTTTATTACTCCATATTCTTGCCAACTTATCAAATAGGAATTAAAATTGTATTGTGGTTTTAATTTGCATTTTTTATGATTAATAATGAGATTTGTTATGCATTTATTGTCTATTGCTGTTTTTTTTCTTTAGGGAAATGCTTGCATGATTTTTTGCCTGCTTTTCTATTGGGTTGTTTTTCATATTTATTTGTAAAGGTTCTTTATATATTCTAGACATTAGCCTTTTGTCACTATTATTTGTTTTTAAATAAGTCCCTGGTTGGTGATTCATTTTATCACTATTTTTTATGGTGGGTGCTGAATATAAGTTATTCTTTGAATGTGGTAGAATTGATCAGTTTTCCTTTTAGAGAATGAGAGTTTTGTGTTTTATGTAAGAATTTTTTTCCGATTCTGAGGTAATGAAAATCTTACAAGTTTTCTTTTAAAAATGTATCAATTTTCCTTCCACATTAATTGACTGGGAACAGATTCTATGTACAGTATGTAAAGAGATTTAGGTTTCCTTTTTTATCACCAACTTCACATCAACTTAATTTCCATAGTTTTTTTTAATAAATTTTCATTTATTTTTTAATAAATCCTGATATCTAATCATGTAAGGCCTCTTGTTTCCTCTTCCTACTCAGGATCATCTTAGATTCTCCTGGTCCTGTTTCCTTCATTTAACTTAACAAAAAATATAGTTTATCAATATTTAAACCTTCCTCCAGGATAACAAATGCAAAATGAATTAATACCAATATCCCTCTCAAATCACACCCGATTATGCAATATTTTTTCAGTTTATCCTGAATTTAGAGATTGAATTTATTGTTTTATATACCATCTTTCTATATACTTACCCTATCCTATTTTCTGACTCCCTTATGTCTTCTTGCTCTCAAAACTTCTTTTCATAAATTTTCTTCTTTGTACAGTTCGTGATTTAGAAGCTCATTTTGTCAGTCTGTTAATACTAATTCTCTGTCTTTAATCTATCTAAAATGTTTCTATTTTTGCCCTTTTCACTGAAAGATACTATCAGTGGATAAAGAATTTCATGTTGCCAAATATTTTCTCTCATTATATTGAAGATATTCAACCTGCTGATCTTATTGTTGAGAAGTCAGCCTTGACTCTGATCCCTGCTTGTAGGGCATCCGTTTCTCTCTGGTTGCTTGTAAGACCTTCTCTTCTTTGATGTAGTTTTTACTATGAAATATCTAAGTGTGGATTTATTTTTATTTATTCTGCTATAGATTTTTAAGGCTTACTAAATTTATGGGCTATCATTTTTCATCAATTATAAAAGCTTTTGTAATTTCAAGTAATTTCTTCTCTTAATCTATCTATTATGTTGTTTTCAAACATTGATTATAATACATTGAACTACCTCATTCTATTCTCTGTGTGTTTTAAATACTGTCACTTATTTCCCTCATTTGAAAGAATCTGTGTAATTTCTTAGATTTCATTTATTTAATATGATATTTCATTTGCTTTTATTACTATATGGTTAACTAATAGAAGTTCTGTATTTTGTTTCAGTTAAATTATATTGCCTCCCACTCCTTTTGCTCAAATACCCCCTCTAGATATGTAGTCATATTAAACACAGAGACACCCTTTTTATAACTCTGACATATGAAGTCTTTCTGAATATTATCCATTATTTGGATGTTCTTACACACATTTATTTTTTTTTATTTTTTAAATAATTTTATTAAGGTATTATATGTGTACGTATCTTACCATTGTCCCCACCCCTCACCCCACTCCCATACATGCCCTCACCCCCAATGTTTTGCATCCGTTGGGTATTCTTATATGCATGCATATAAGTCCTTTGGTTGATATCTTATTTCCCCCACCTACCCTAACCTTCCCGCTGTAATTTGACAGTCTGTTTGATGCTTTACTGCCTCTGTATCTATCCTGTTGTTCATCAGTTTATAATGTGTTTTTTATTATCCACAAATGAGTGAGATCATGTGGTATTTTTCTTTCATTGACTGGCTTATTTCACTTAGCATAATGTTCTCCAATTCCATCCAGGTTGCTACAAACGGTAAGAATTCCTTCTTTTTTATGGCAGCATAGTATTCCATTGTGTAGATGTACCATAGTTTTCTGATCCAGTCATCTGCTGATGGGCACCTAAGCTGTTTCCAAATCTTAGCTATTGTAAATTGCGCTGCTATGAACATAGGGGTGCATATATCCTTTCTGATTGGTGTTTCTAGTTTCTTAGGATATATTCCTAGGAGTGGGATTACTGGGTCAAATGGGAGTTCCATTTTCAATTTTTTTAGGAAACTCCATACCATTCTCCACAGTGGCTGCACCAGTCTGCATTCCCACCAGCAGTGCACTAGGGTTCCTTTCTCTCCACATCCTCGCCAGCACTTGTTGTTTTTTGATTTGTTGATGATAGCCATTCTGACAGGTGTGAGATGGTACCGCATTGTCATTTTGATTTGCATCTCTCTGATGATTAGTGACTTTGAGCATGTTTTCATGTGTCTCTTGGCCTTCCTTCTGTCTTCTTTCGAAAAGATTCTATTTAGGTCCGTAGCCCATTTTTTTTATTGGATCATTTATCTTCCTTTTATTAAGTTGTATAAGCTGCCTATAGATGTTGGAGATTAAACCTTTATCAGTGATAGCATTTGCAAATATGGTCTCCCATACATTGGGCTTTCTTGTTGTTTTGTTGATGGTTTCTTTTGCTGTGAAAAAGCTTTTTATGTGATGTAGTCCCATTTGTTTATTTTCTCTTTAGCTTCCATTGCCCTAGGGGTAGTATCAGTGAAGAAGTTCTTTCGGCATATGTCTGAGATTTTGCTGCCTGTGGATTCCTCTAGTATTTTTATGGTTTCCCGTCTTATGTTTAAGTCCTGTATCCATTTTGAGTTTATTTTTGTGTATGGTGTAAGTTGGTGATCTAGTTTCATTTTTTTGCATGTGTCTGTCCAATTTTCCCAACACAATTTATTGAAGAGACTGTCTTGACTCCATTGTATGTTCATGCCTCCTTTGTCAAATATTAATTGAGCATAGTGGTTTGGGTAGATATCTGGATTCTCTATTCTATTCCATTGATCTATATGTCTGTTCTTATGCCAGTACCAGGCAGTTTTGAGAACAGTGGCTTTGAAATACAGCTTGAAATCTAGTATTGAGATCCCTCCTACTTTATTCTTCTTTCTCAGCATTGCTGTGGCTATTAGAGGTCTATTTTATTCCACATGAATTTTTGAAGAGTTCTTTCTAGGTCTGTGAAATATGCCATTGGTATTTTAATGAGGAGTGCATTGAATATATAGATTGCTTTGGGTAGTATGGACATTTTAATGATGTTGATTCTACCAATCCATGAACATGGTATGTTCTTCCATCTGTTTACGTCTTCCTCTACCTCTTTTTTCAGTGTCCTGTAGTTTTCTGCGTATAGGTCTTTTACCTCCTTAGTTAAGTTTATTCCTAGGTATCTTAAATTTTTTGGTGTGATAGTAAATGGGATTGCTCTTTTAGTCTCTATTTCTGTAAGTTCATTATTGGTGTATAGAAATGCCAGAGATTTCTTGGCATTAATTTTGTATCCTGCTACATTGCCGAATTCATTTATTAAGTCTGTTAGTTTTTTGATGGAGTCTTTCAGGTTTTTTATGTACAATATTATGTCATCTGCAAATAAGGACAGCTTTACTTTTTCTTTTCCAATTTGGATGTCTTTTATTTCTTCTTCTTGTCTAATTGCAATGGCTAATACTTCCAGTACTATGTTGAACAGGAGTGGTGACAGTGGGCATCCCTGTTTTGTTCCTGTTCTTAGGGGAAATGGTTTTAGTTTTTGCCCATTGAATGCGATGTTAGCTGTGGGTTTATCATATATAGCTTTTATTATGTTGAGGTATGACCCTTCTATTCCCACCTTGTTGAGAGTTTTTATCAAGAAAGGGTGTTGGATTTTGTCAAATGCTTTTTCTGCTTCAATTGATATGACTATGTGGTTTTTATCTCTCAATTTGTTTATGTGATGTATAACATTTATTGATTTGCAGATATTGTACCATCCTTGCATTCCTGGGATAAATCCTACTTGATCATGGTGTATGATCTTTCTGATGTCCTGCTGGATCTGATTGGCTAGAATTTTGTTGAGGATTTTGGCATCTATGTTCATGAGGGATATTGGCCTATAATTCTCTTTCATTGTGTTGTCTTTATCTGGTTTTTGTATTAGGGTGATGCTGGCTTCATAGGATCTTGGAAGTGTTCCTTCCTCTTGAATTTTTTGAAATAGTCTGAGGAGGATAGATTTCAGTTCTTCCTTTAATGTTTGGTAAAACTCCCCTGTGAAGCCATCTGGCCCGGGCTTTTGTTTGCTGGAAGCTTTTTGATGACTGCTTCAATTTCTTCCATAGTTACTGGCATATTGAGCTGTTTAGATTCTTCCTGATTGAGTTTTGGGAGGTTATATTTTTCTAGGAATATGTCCATTTCCTCCAGGTTGTCCAGTTTGTTGGAATAGAGTTGTTTGTAATATTTTTTTACAATCCTTTGTATTTTGAGGGATCTGTTGTTATTTCACTTCTTTCATTTCTGATTCTGTTTATTTGGGTACTCTCTCTTTGCTTCTTGGTGAGCCTGGCTAGAGGTTCATAAATCTTGTTTATCCTTTCAAAGAACCAGCTCTTGGTTTTATTGATCTTTTGTATTGTTTCTTTGGTCTCAATGTCATTTATCTCTGCTCTGATCTTTATTATTTCCTTCCTTCTGCTAATGCTGGGCTTTTCTAGTTGATCTTTTCCTAACTCTTTGAGTTGGAGGGTTAGGTAAATTATTACCATTGTTTCTTGTTTTTTTTGCAGTATGCTTGTAGAGCTATGAACTTCCCTCTCAAGAATGCTTTCGCTGTGTCCCATAGATTTTGGACTGTTGTGTTTTCATTGTCATTTGTTGCCATGATGTTTTTTATTTCTTCCTTGATCTCTCTGGTAACCCAGTCATTGTTTAATAGCATGCTGTTTAGTCTCCACGTGTTTGATTTCTTTGGATTGTTTTTATTGTAGTTGATTTCCAGTTTTATGCCACTGTGGTCTGAGAAGATGCTTGATATGATTTCTATCTTCTTGAATTTGAAGAAACTTTGCCTATGTCCCAAGATATGGTCTATCTTTGAAAATGACCCATGTGCACTTGAGAAGAATGTATATTCTGTGGCTTTGGGGTGAAATGTTCTGAAGATGTCAATTAATTCCATCTGGTCTAGTGAGTCATTTAGGATTGATGTTTCTTTGCTGATTTTTTGTTTAGAGGATTTGTCCAATGGTGATAGTGGGGTATTAAAGTCTCCTACTGTGATTGTATTGCTGTTAATCTCTCACTTGATATCCTCCAAGAGTATTTTTATGTATTTGGGTGCTCCTGTATTGGGTGCATATATGTTTACCAGAGTTATTTCTTCTTGTTGGATTGTTCCTTTAGTATTATGAAGTGGCCTTCCTTATCTCTTGTTATGTCCTTCACTTTGAGATATAAATTGTCAGATATAAGTATTGCTACCCCAGCTTTTTTTCATTTCCATTTGCCTGGAAAACCTTTTACTATCCCTTCACCCTCTGTCTGTGTGCGTCATTTTTTCTGAGGTGGGTTTCTTGTAGACAGCAGATATATGGGTTTTGTTTTCTTATCCAGTCAGTTACCCTATGTCTTTTGTTTGGGGCATTTAATCCATTTACATTTAAAGTTATTATTAATAGGTACTTGTCACCATTCTTATTCTTTACTCTTATGTTTCTTCTTTGCTTCCTATTTCTTTTTTTTTTTTTTTTTTTTACAGCAGACCTTTTAGCATTTCTTGCATTGCTGGTTTGGTGGTAATAAATTCCCTTACTCCTTTTTTGTCTGTGAAGCTCCTGATTTCACCTTCAATTTTGATTGATAGCCTTGCTGGGTACAGTATTCTTGGATTCAGACCCTTCCTTTGCATGACTATATTTCATTCCATTCCTTTCTTGCCTGATGAGTTTCTGTTGAGAAATCAGTTGCTAGTGTGATGGGGGTTCCTTTGTATGTAACTTTCTGTCTCTCTCTGGCCGCTTTTAAGATTCTTACTTTGTCGTTAGTGTTTGCCAATTTAATGATAATGTGCCTTGGCGTTGGTCTTTTGGGGTTCATTTTGCTTGGGACTCTGTGAGCTTCTTGGATTTGGATGTGTTTTTTCTTCCCTATATCAGGGAAGTTTTCTGTCATTATTTCTTCAAACAGGTTTTCTATTCCTTGCTCAGTTTCCTTTCCTTCTGGGATCCCTATTATGCAGATGTTGTTTTGTTTCACATTGTCCCAAAGTTCCCTTAGGCTCTCTTCCTGTTTTTTATTTATTTTTTTCCTAGAGGCTGCTCTGCTTGGGTATTTTTTTCCATCTTGTCTTCTAGTTCACTGATGCGCTCCTCTGCTTCTTCTAGTCTACTCTTGATGCTTTCTATTGAGTTCTGTATAGCATCAATGTCATTTTTCATTTCTTCTTGGTTCTTCTTCATTTCCTCTTGGTTCTTGCTCATATTGTTGAATTTGTCTTCCATTCTTTTCAGCCACCTTATGACCATTTCTCTGAATTCTTTCTCTGGCAGGTTGCTTGCCTCTATTTTGTTTACTTCCTTTTCTAGTGATGCCTGTTTTTCTTTCATATGCCGACTGTTTCTTGATCTCCCCATGTTATCTCTTCTCCAGATGTCTGTTTATGTAGTTCTCTCCTGCGTTGACTTAACGGCACAAAATACAACACAACCAGGTACAACACACAAGGCACTGAACAGAAATGTATTCATGATATTAATAACCTCCAATAAAGGTGACACCAGAGAAAGGCAAATTAGGGGATAGGAGAGAAAGAAGAAGAGGAAAAAGAAATAAATTAAAAACAGGAGTGTTAAAATGAAATTGGGAAAGGAAAGAAAAAAAAAAGAGAGACAAGAAAAAGACTAAGAGAGAAAAAGGGAACAAACTATATATATGGGGAGAAAAATCCAATAGAACAAACACTAATCCCAGCAAATGCCAGCCACAAGTACCTGGGGATTAATACAAACTACAACACCAACTAATATCAAGTAAGGCAAGGGAGAACAGAAGCAAAAAACAAACAAAAACAAAGAAACAACAAAAAAAGAATAAGCAAAACAATCTCACAAAAAAGCATAAAATTCAATATAATCAACATCCAAGCAAACAACAACTATAGGACAGAGAGAAAAACAATTTTTTGGTGTGTATGGACAGGGGATTGGAAATTAGATATATATGTAGGGTGAAATTTTAACATGTGGTAAACAGAAAGGATAGGGAAAATCTAAAGCAGGAAAGGGGTAAGATAAACAGGACACCAAAAGGGGAAAATTTAGGAAGAGAGTGATGGCATAAAGGTAGAGTTGAGATAGAGTAAAACGATGCTAAAAGAAAGATGAAAATAGAATGTAGAACACTAGTCCCAAAGTAAAATAAAGAGAAAATAAAATGACATTTAAAAAAAAAAAAAGTAAAATAGTAGTTGTAATAATACTGATTAAAAATAAAAATGTAATAATTAAAAAGGTAAAATCAAGTGAGAAAAAAAGAAAAAAATAGTTTCTTAAGTAAAAGATGCAAAAAATGAAAATAAAAATATATATAATGTGCAATAGTAAAGGTCATTCACTTCCTCTATTGTTCTGTTTGGCACGCCTGTTTCTCAGTCCAGACAGTATTGCAGCTCTCTGCGTTCTACTGTTCCTCAGTGTTGTAAGCCAGTCCTGATTTTTAAGCAGGTGGTGTCTTAATTTCTTGTATTTCTTTATTTTTGATTACACAAGAGTCAAATTGTGATTCAGCCCCTGGGTGGCAGTGTTTCTGGATTGACTTCCAGTTCTATATATGGCCTCTCTAGCCTGTGTTTATCCCTGTGGCACTCAATACAGGTTTGTGGGATTGGGCTGCCTCAGAGCTGGCTCTCTGATGGTTACTCCCAGCTCCGACCCCCAGGTTCCAGAAAAACAACTTTCCCCTGCAGTCTCCCAGGGTGTCCCCAACTGGGTGATTCTATGTATTGGGCTTAGTAATCTGAAGCAAGGATTTGAAGAGGAAGAAGCCCAAGTGCGTGAACAATGGGTCTGCACGCAAGTCTAAGCAGCCGGCACACTTTTGAAATTCTTAGGCTGTCCCTGCACATCAGATCAAAATGGGTTGCTTTTTAGGGATCCCTTCTGTTAGCAGCTCTTAAGACCCCCTTCAACATTCATGGATCACACCAGCCCCAACAGCCACGGATTTTTCTAGGCACAGACTTCCCTGGTCCTCCAGCTCCCGCAAAATGCACATTTCTCTCTCCTGCCGGGACCAGAGACCTCACCTGATCCCAGGCGAAATCTGACTTTTCTGTGGTGGAATGAAGAGCTCCTTTGAATCCGCGAGTTTGCGCCAAATGGGGACCCGTGTTCTGGGGCTCGCAGCTGTTCGGTGGTTGCTGCAGTTGTGGATTTTCAGGCTTCCAATAAGCTCCACTTTCCCTATCAAGATGGTGTGGTCTCCCCATCTGAGCCCATAGCTCCGGGTGGGGACCCAGCCACAGTGGGGGCTGCCCAGTCAGGGGAGCCCCGTCCAGCAGTCCCCCACCTTCTCCTGACGTTTAGCTGTCCCTTAAGTTGCCAACAAACACTCCTTGTGCGACCCTCAGCTGTTCTTTCTTTCTGCTCCAGGACAATGCTTGGAACATGTCTGTCTATTCCGCTGCCGTTTTTCTCCTCCTCTCCGTATACCCATTTATAACTCGCAGATTTGTGGAAGCATTGCCAAACAGGACTACTTAACCACATTTTTGGCATAAGGAGCTTTAGGCCAATTGATATTATGAATATAGGTCCAAACCCCGAGTGAATAGATGTTTCTTTTCAGTTTCACTCAGATATAATATCCTTTCAGGGAGGAATGCCATTGGTTTTTCTGTTATATGATTTTTCCTATTTACCTACTAATGTGTCATCCTAAAAGGGGTTCCAACAGTTTAGGGATTTTTTTTACCTAATATTTACCTCTCTAGGGCTAAAGGTACTATATCTCCTGTCCCAGGCATGTACGCAACTATTGAAATCAACCATTACATACACTGGTAAGTAGATATTCCAAGGAAAAACTTTGGCCACAGAGCTTTATAACTTGTGTAGAATCACCCTTTCTAATTATTTGAGGGTCCAGGAGAATTTATTTTATCTGTTTACATATATAATTTAATATATATATAGTCCCTCATGTTTCAGTCTACAAAAAAGTTTTCACTGAATTTCTTATCCATACTGATTATGGGAATATTTTTTTTTCCTCTATAACTTATTTTTCCCTCAATATCTAGACATTTTAAATTTATAAATGAAAATATATATGATGACTTGAATGTTGATCAGATAGATTATATATCACTTGCACAGGTTCCTAGAATATCTTTCAAATATACCACTCTTATATAGAAACTATCTATAATATATAACATTATAAAGTTAATAATTTAGAGAAGTTTCATTTTCAACATGAAAACTAACCTCATAATTTTATTATATGCCCTGATTTTCTTATTTTCACAAAAATAATTGTGGAACATTTATTTCTTTGTAGACTTCAGTAAAAGGAAAGCAGAATTTCAACCTTTAGAAAGTCCATATGGACAACATGCAAAATCTATACAATAAGATAGAAAGCTACTTTTTTCAACTTTTATTGAGAAATCGTTGACATATATCACTGTGTAAGTTAAATACATACAGCATTATGGTTTGATTTATATATGTTGTAATGTAATTACCATAGTAGACTCAGCTAACATCCATAACCTCAAGATAGATACAGGAATAAGAACAGAGAAAAAATGTTCTCCTCTGGTGAGCACTCTTAGGATTAAATATCCCTCTTAACAACGACCCTCTATATCACACAGTGTTTACTGTAGTCATTATATTGTACATTAGATCCCTAGTACTTATTTGCCTTGTGATTGGAGATATGTAGGTTTGACCAACTTCCTCTAATTTCCACTCACCCTTCTCCACCTCTGGTAATCACAAGTCTGATCTTTTTTCTGAGTTGTGTGGAGATGTATTTGTGTGTGTGTGTGTGTGTTTAAGAATCCACATATAAGATCATACAGTATTTTGCTTTCTCAATTTGATTTATTCCTCTTTGCATTAATACCTTCAATATGTTGTTGAAAATGATAGGATTTCCTCATATTTTATGGCTGAATAATATTCTAGTGTGTGTGTATGTGTGTGCGCGCGCGCGGGCGCGCAATTGTGTGATATATATCACAACTTCTTTATTCATCAATCGATAGACACATAGGCTGTTTCCATATCTTGGCTATCTACACTATTAAAAGAGAAACATGCAAATTAACCATCACTCTGCTACGCCCAGCAGCCAATCAGAGCAAGTATGCAAATTAACCCAATGAAAGATGGCAGTTAATTTGCATACGCCTAAGTAGTGAAGACTGAAGACAGCATAGAAGGAAGAGGGAGGGAAAGTGGAAAGCGAGGCGACGGTGGTGGCAGGAGGGAAAGCACAGGGGATTGGGGGGCGGCAGTGGAAGGAGGGAAGGGAAAGCACGGTGGGAGGCAAAGTGTGGGGGGTGGGGGGGGTGGTGGCTGCAGGAGGGAAAGCATGGGGGTGGGGGGGGGCGGCCGTGGCAGGAGGAAATGTGCTGGGCTGCAGCGGGAGGGAAAGCATGGGGTAGCAGCGATGGTGGGAGCGAAACTGTGGGGGGCAGGAGGGGTGGTGGTAGTGGGAGGGAAGCCTGCTGGAAGCCCTGTTCTTGCAGGAATCTTCCTGCAACAGGCCTCTAGTTGTAAATAATGCTTATATTAACATGGAGGTGTTACAGGTATCTTTTTGAGTTAGTGTTTTAATTTCCTTTGGATATTCCCAGAAGTAGACTCACTAGATCATAAGGTGGTTCCGATTTTAACTTTTTAAGGATTCTACATACTTATTTCCATAGTGGCTATTTACAGTCCCACAAACAGTGCACAAGTGGTCCCATTTATTTATATCCATGCCAGCATTTGTTATCTCTTGTCTTTTTGATGATGGCCATTCTAATGGGTGTAAGGTGATATCCCACTGTAGCTTAAATTTCCATTTCTCTAATGACTAGTGATATTTAACATCTTTTCATGTACCTGTTGGACTTTCATATATCTTCCTTAGAAATTTTCTATTCAGGTCCTTTGCCCATTTCTTAATTATTTATTTTTATATTAATTTGTATGAACTCTTTATATAGTTTGGCTATTAAGTCCTTATTAGATACATGGTTTTGTAAATATTTCCAGGAATTTTTTGTTGTTTATAGGATAAAAGATGGTTTTGATACCATATATTGCAGTATATTAAATAATGTAAGTTCATGCCTTTCCATAAAATTTTAAGTGGTTACATTTTTATGAGTCAAAAATAAAAATGTTAACTAAATTTTAAAGTTATAGGGAAAGTGTTGAAGGTAGTATATAGAAGAAAAGCTAATATTAAAAAACAATAAATAATTGATATTATGCCAAATTCTAAATTGCTCAGGTGATGAACATAGAAAATGAAATAAAATTCAATATTGAGAAATATAGTACCTTATAAGTAAATTTAGCCTTTCCAAGATCATAAAGAAAGAAAAAGAAAGATTATCTTAAATTGGGGTTTGGTGTTTTTTGTTTTTTTGTTTTTTTAAGTGCAAAGAAGATTCTTGGAAGTAAAATATCAATTTTCTTAGATACAAATGGCTTTAAAGGGAAGGTAAAATAGGAAGTAAAAATAAATACGTTTTATGTGCTCATTTGATTGTGTCAAAGATAGAAAATAAACCAAATAAGTTCTATTACTTGACAGTAGGACTAATTTAAAGCCATGACATGATACCAATCTTGAATGCATTTAATTCTTCACAGTAAGTATATGTTACTTGATCTATGAGTATGGATTCTAGAATTTTTCATGTTATACAATTATAACATCATGTGTTCGTTTGCATGACATATTATGTCATAATATGATGTAACATGAACAACTTTAAATAATACATTTAGAAAGTTGAAATGATTTGTCGTATTCATAGAAGTATACTATTTACTGTCAGTGAAAAATCCCCATTGTGTTGTACTCTTTTAATGAAGGCGGTTATTTGATACCAAGAATTTCAAATTATGAGGGAGCAGGAGTTGCCACAAGTGATTTATAATCGCATCGGCATTGCCTGCATGAGGTTTATGAGGTCATACTGTTTGATCAATTCCAGAAGCTGCAAAGGGAAGCTCTATGTAAGTTGCTGGGGTCGCTCTGGCAACAATATCGGTATGTTACTAACACGGCTTTTTCTTAAAGGTGCTGTGACAATTTTAATTGTTATTCAAAAAATATGAAGTAAATAGTCATACTGTCCATGGAAGATTGATTATAGATTCTATCAGAATCCAGATTATTTTGAAGAGACATGGAAATAAAATAAGGCTGTTATGCCAGCCTTGATTTTTTAATTTCTTCACTAGATATGCCCGTTCCTTATCAGGAACGGTAATTGATCATTTGTGACAAATTTTAAGCTGTAGCTGTAGTTAAGTTGATGACTTATGCAAAAAGTAATGTCATTAAAAAGTCATGGAAATTTAAGAAAAGGTTTTCTCATTCTTTTTAGTCAATGTATGTAGTCATTTCACTACATTAGTTGAAAAAAATGAGTATGCTATTATATCCAAGACTTACTCAGCATACATTTTTTATATGTTTCTGAAATATATCCCAAAGCAAGATTGTAGCCATGGTCATCAGCACAATTTTTGAAGAAGGCAAGGACTTGCCTTATAGAACTGTTCTTGTATTCTGGACAGAAAAACTATTTCTTCCCAAGATGTTTTGCCAGCACTGTGTATAAAAACAGAAGGATTAACAAAACTACTACATTGTATTTCTGACTCTACTCTGCCTCAGCAATCCCAGGAGTGTTCCTTGACCCCTTTAAGTGCCTGCAAGGCTTAAAAGTCACCACTATTGAAGTATTGAAGTCTTAGCAGAAAATACACCTATACACCAGGGGAAAAACAGAAACAGAAGAAAAAAAGGATGGTTTTATACAACAACACACTAACTCAGTAACCTGGAAAAAAAACCTTCTAAATCTATCTTCTTCCAAAAACAAAAGAAGCAAAAGAAACTCTCCAAAACAACACTCACTTCTGAAATAAAATTAAAAAATACTTCAGCCCCGTCAGAGTGGCTCAGTGGTTGAGTGTCGACCTGTGAACATGGAGGTCATGTGTGGTTCAATTCTCTCATCACTGATGTTTCTATCCCTCTCCCCCACTCCCTTACTCTCTGAAATAATATATAGGGGACCCTCTAAATCACCATTTGGAACCCACCTCAGACTTTTCCCACCAAAGAAAAGAGTTTGGGACATAAATCACTGTTCTGCTTCTCCCAGAGCACTGAATGCCCGTGAACCTCAGTGTTGTTCCTGTGGGGACTTTTTTCCTCAGGTTTCAGGAAAACAGCAACAACAAAATTAGGCATAAGATCTGGTTTGGAGCAAATATTTACATTATGAAAGGCATAAAGAAGGAGGGAAAAAATAAAATTCTAAGTAAATCCAAATCAGGATGATATAAGACAAAGGAGATGTTCATAGAATAAGGAAACTGAAGGAAAATTTAATCTAGGGTAGGGAGAGAACAAAATTTCATAACTTGCATTTGAAAACTATTTTAAAATTTGCAGAATCCCTCACATTGTGCCAGACATGATATTTTCTTTTTAATAACTCTTCTGTCTGTCTTTCATAGGAATAGTTATTTAGTTGTCACCGTGGAAATCCTGAACTGAGACTGGATGGCCCATACTTCCTTGCAGCTAGGTGCAGATATGTGACATGGTTCTGGCTAATATAATTGTTCTATGGGAGCTTCTAAAAGTCTTTCTTAAGATTGTATTAAAGGTCCTTTTCATCTTATTCTTCATTTATTCAGCCAACTTCTAGTAAAACAGATGACACCCCATGGTCTTTGAAGTCAACATCATGTAGGATAGAGCAGTAGTAACAGAAGGAACTGACATTTAGAAAACCAAATCAACCTAAACCAGCCACCTTAATATTCAGATGAAAAAGCAATGAAATTACATCATGTTTAAACTACCTCTGTTCAGTTTTCATCTCCCTGTCCCTTAACCTAAACCTACTAGATACAGAGACAAAATGCAGCAAATAAAAATGCAGTATTCTTGCTGCATATATATATATATATATATATATATATATATCAATTAGTATTATAAATATTTATATCTACATTTGATGGATATTTGATACATACATTTGATGTATGATGCATATGCGTTTGATATATATATCTGATATATATGTATTATTGTGTACTTTTTATATACATTTGATATACTGTATATTTTATGTATATCAAATTGCCTAAGTAACATTTGCTTTTCATTACATTTTTGCACTCAGTAGATTCCAAAATGTCAGCAGGATGAAAGGAGGGAGGAAACAAAGGAGCATATCACTATTTTAGTTCATTTCCTTCTAGTCTTTTTTCCAGTGCCTAGGCTTTTGTTCACATAAATGTAATTGTGTTTATGCAACATTTTATTATTATATCAGTGTTACATAGTGTTAATACCTAATTTTAATGGCTATAAGTTTTTAAGCATATGGAAAGTACATTTAATGGTTATAAAGTGTGGAGCTGGTAATTAAGAATAGGTTTGTTAGGCAACAAACTCGGTGAATAGATTTGTGGATAGGTTCCAGAGAGCTGTAGCGTAAGCAAGAACTCACTGAAATAACATAAGGGCAAAGTAGCAGAGGATGCTAAAGCTGAATCCATAGAAAGGGCTGAATCCAAGGCCAAGCAAAGCAAAGATATCAAATACCAACTCCTTAAGGAACAAAGTCAGGGCAATCTGTGGCCATGGCCAAGAGGGTGTGTGTGTGTGTGTGTGTGTGTGTGTGTGTGTGTGTGCGCGCGCACATGTGTATAAGGATGGAGGGAACAGGGCCTTGACATTTCAGTAGGTTGTTCCTACTTCAGTGATCAGGTGTGTCAGATAGAGTTAAGATTAAAGCCATCCTTTCCATACCATGGTCACATTTGCAGGTGGCTTTTAATTTTCCATTATAAATAATAATTCAATAAAGAAAAGTAAATATAACCCTGTACAACACACACACACACTCACTCACTCAGTTTTGGATATTACTTCCATAAATCATTTAAGAGAAGTGGGATTCCAGGTCCACAGTCTATTTTATGTTTTTGTTAAGTCTCCTCATAAAATTTTCTTAATTACTTTCCATAAAGGTTCTAGCAAATGAGACTGCCATCAGGAATGGATGTGACCTTCTTTAATCTCACTGAGTCTTGTAAGAAATAATTAAAAGGAAATTATATTTGATAGGAGATAAAAATCAATGTTAATATGGTTTACATTTTTATTACTACAAAGAAGTGGACATTTTTTTCTAACTATATACTAAGTTTAGTTCATCTTTAATAAATAGCATCTTAGTATCTTTTGCCTGTCTGCCAAACACGGACTGAATTTTAATTCACTGATGAAGTAGTAGTCAAGGCATAAAACCTAGTGAATGTCTCTTTGTTGAACACATATGTATTCATTTGCTAGGGTTGCCCTAACAAGATACTACAGCCTGGGTGGCTTAAACAACAGAAATTTATTTCCTCAAGGTTCTAGATGTTAGAAGTCCGAGGTGGCGGCTTCAGCAGGTGTGGTTTCCTCTGGAGCCTCTCTCCTTGGCTTGCCAAAGGCTGCCTTCTAGCTGTGTCCTCACTTGGCCATCACTCACTGGGTATTGTCTGTGTCCTAATCTCCTTTTCTTATAAGAATGCCAGTTATAGGGCATTAAGGCCACACATATGACATCATTTCATTTACCTCTCTAAAGGTCCTCTCTCCAAATCCAGTCACACAGTCTGAGGTACTGGGCCAAGTTAGGGCTTCCACATGTGAATTATGTGGAGACACAATTCAGCCCACGACAATATCCAAATGACAAAAAGCAGCATTTACATTGTATTAAAGCAAGCAGTGTGTATTTTTTTGGTCTGTTTTCCAGAAGAGGCTTTTTAGGCAAGGAAGTGAAATAATCATACTTGTTGGGGGTAGTTAATCGTAACAACATTGCAGAGGGTGAACTGGATAGAGAAAAAATGGAAATGAGGGACCAGCTGAAAGACTCCTGGGATAGGCTAGCAAGGAAACTGAGGTCCTCACTCTTATTGTGGTCAGGGTACTAGTAAGAGGGCCTATCAGGAGGCACGATCTGTTTATTTGACAAGTTGTTTGCACTCTCTCCAATAAGAACAGGTCTGTAGAAAATAAGGAAATCCCTTTGGTGGCTTATGACAACAATGATGTGGGTGGTAGAGGGAGGTGGTCAGTGTTATAAAGCATCCCTATTGTCCCAGGGAGCCCATTTTTAACTCCCTACAGAAGCTGTGCCTCAGACTCCTCGCAGCAGTTGTTTGAATTAGATTGACAAGAGCTCTGTGCTAGATAGCTGACAAGTTAAAATTGGGCTAGTGTCTAAAAGTACAATAATTCAATTTTTTAAAAAAGAGCTCTGTATGTTTTAAATAAATTTTGTAACAAATGACCCTGATAATTGACTCTGAACTTGTCAGAGACTAGATACCTATCATCCTTTTTGGAAGTATGATTGGTACAAATTATAATTATTTTAAATAGCCTCTTTGGGTATTAAGTCAACATAACAGGACTAGATAATGCTGGAATTATTAACTGAAAGATTCAAGCTAGGTAGACTAATTTTTAGGATTAATTTTCTCCTTGCTAATTACTTATTCATAATAAATGCTAATGTATTTTCCAATGGTACAATAAAAAAACAATTTTCCCTTGAATAATAGGTATCTGCACTTAGGCAAAAATATAATAATAGTGACTTGGGGCTAGTAAAATGGCAGGTGTTAAAAAAATAGCTGAGCTATATTGGAATTTAGCTATGTGAGTACCAGAGTTTAGGCTAGTTATTTGTATTAGTTTTCTCATTTTGTCCTTCCAGGGGATCCATTAAAATGCAGGTTTCCATTTTCATTCTACTGGTAGGAGATTGAGGCCTTAGAAAGTTATCCTAGGACTAGAGGCCTGGTGCATGAAATCCGAGCACTGGTTGAGGGGGGTCCCCCACCCTGGCCTATGCCTTCTTGCAGTCCAGGACCCCTCGGGGGAGGGCTGACTGCCAGCTTAGACCTGATCCCGAGCGGGCCTAAGCCGGCAGTCAGCCATCCATCTCGCAGTCTGGGGCCAGCCCCCCCACTCCTTACTGCCTACCTGCAGTGGAGGTGGGAGAACCCTGGTTCTGGCTGACCGGCACTCCTCCTGTGGGAGCACACTGACCACCAGGGGCTTTTCTTGCATTGAACGCCTGCCCCCTGCAGGTCGGTGCATGTCATAGCGACTGGTCATTCCACAGTTTCGTTGATTTGCATATTGGGGTTTTATTATATAGGATGGAGCATTTGTAAGTGTCAAGTTCAGGATGTGATTCAAGTTTCTGGGTGACAAAGCCTTATCTCCTACTACACTGAGGAGCTTTGATTTTAGAAAGTGTTCATACCTGAAAAATAAAGTTCAGACAGACTAAGTGACCTGAGGATGGTCATTTACATTAGGTTGGTCCAAGATATTGTTACTCCCATCCCATTCAGTGAGCCATGGATCCTCCCACAACGGCTGTGCAGCTATTTCCGGTTTCCAACTTAAGGTTAAAATTAGTTCTAATAAACCTTTAAGCACAAAGGAAATCTTAGGAGATCTTTCTCCACTGTACTATTATAAAGAGGTTTAATCATGGTCTATGATTCATATTAATAGCATTTTATGAATGTCATTGAAAGTTCCTTCTGTGTCTTTAACAAAGGTTCATTGTGTGTGTGTGTGTGTGTTGTTTTTTGATGAAAACCTAATTTCTCTAAGGGATATTACTTGTCAGGCCATTTAAATCAAAAGTCAATACTAAGGATAGATACATTTTCTTAGACTTAGCAAGTTAGTGATTAAAATAAGCCCATTATTGGTAAACAAAAAAAAGGGATGCTAAATTCTCTATTTTAGAGTTCATTAAAGAGATTTTTAGTTTTTATAAAATTTATGTTTATATACTTTGTAGATTATTTTTATTAGGGCAATGTTCCAAACTCACATGACTTTTATTAACATGTGAGCAACTCTTTAAGTGTTTGAAAACATAATTATTTTTTAATAAAGTATTACTGTTAAAGTTTAATTTTCAGAGGTAAAATAATTATTCTCAGGTAAATATTATATAAATCTGCATCAATGATTCTATTTAACTCACTAATTAATGATGGAAGCAGTGATATTGTGGTCAGGACAAATAGCATTTAAGAAGTTATGGTAATTACAAGCAACATTACAAGGAAATGGTAAATAGATACAAACTGGTTAGTATCCAACAGGCCATCTATCTTTTCAGTTATCTCTTCC
Source organism: Corynorhinus townsendii (assembly GCA_026230045.1). Lineage (NCBI taxonomy): Eukaryota > Metazoa > Chordata > Mammalia > Chiroptera > Vespertilionidae > Corynorhinus > Corynorhinus townsendii. Next base: position 75,054,773 of record JAPDVU010000004.1, read on the forward strand.
ACCAGAAATTATTTGCATCTCTATTGGATAAAATCTGGAAGTTAATAAGCAAATTCTGGGAACTTTAATTAAAAAATAAACAGTGAGATGAAATAATTCATCCCTAGACAATCTTTGGATGGCTGTAGTGCCTGTGTGATAATTAAAGATTGTGCTGCCCATCTTTTTGCTTTTTACCCATGCTTCCATTAATTTTTCTGGCAATAACATGCTTGAATTCAAATTTGTGTGAAAATGCATTTATTTAATTACTCAAAATGATACACTGTATGTCTGCTTTTCTACTCAACATAGGTTGAAAATATAAATAAGAAATTTACCCTGTCTTCTAGTAGTTTACAGTATAAAAGGGACATAAACAGGTATACAGAGTATTATGACAAATACAGTAAAAGGGATATGAATAAGTTATGGTAGGATTCTGAAGTAAGTCAGGGATTTCAGGTATCAATGATCAGTTATTCCTTCAAGAGATGACATAAGCTATAGTGTAAGTACATTGAATAACAGATAGGATATATCAAACTCCTGGAATTCAGCAAAAAGAAAATATACTTCCATCCCTCTCAATATATAATTTTTGGTGCATTTCCTTCTATCTCCATTTCTAGATGGGGAGTTTCATACATGTTAATATTATACATGTAACACTGTGACCTGATTGTTCATGTGCCTATATGTTAAGCAATGTCCTATAGATATGTTAGGTTTTAGGATTTAGGATGTAGAAGGAAATAGAAGCAGGTTGGTCAATTTTTAAAAAATGGTGCTTCATAAAATGTGGGCTACAGACCACATGTATCAGAATTAGGAGACTTGTTGAAAGGTAGGTTTCTAACATCACTTCCCCATGTCCATCTTGCCTTATCTTATACTCACAACCCAAGTACACAGCTGGCATATAATGATATTTAAACAATTGCTTACAAAACTGAACTTCAGGAGCCAGTAAGGTAACAGATGTTTGGCTAGGCAGTTAGAGATAACCAGAAGTGTTCCAGTCACTAAATCAAGGAAAAGAAGAATTCAGCCATACACTGAGTGGCCAGATTATGATGATCTCTGAATGCATAATAATCTGGCCACTAAGTATATATCCTATATAATAAAAAGCTAATATGCAAATTGTCCCCTCGACCAGGAGTTCGACGAGCAGGTAGGACGGCCAACTGTCCATGTCCCCTCCCCCATGTACAAATTCATGTACCGGGCATATATATATATATATATATATATATATATATATATATATATATATATATATTGAGTGGCCAGATTATTCAGAGATCATAATAATCTGGCCACTCAGAGTATCTAACTAATAGTAGTTATGAAAGGGCAGTGATTTCTCAACAACAAGCAAATCATCTTATAACATTAAGCAGAAGCAATCATTTTAAAGACTTTATCAAATGTTTTCTAACTTGTAAAGTACAATTAATTGATTGCATTTGTTGCTCTGAAATAACATACCTACATATGTTAAAATCAATAAATTGTTGGGTAAATATATTTGAAAGCAAAATATCCCATTCCAGAAATCTTCTCCACAAATGTGGTAGAGAATAAAAAGTTTTATTCTTGGATAGACATTAAGCTAGAATGTGGTGGATACCACAGGCAATCCACTAAGAGATTGCAAAGAAATAAGAGATAGCCAAGAAGATACAACCTGTTGCACACATGTTTTCAAGATAAACAATCCACTAAGAAATAGCCAAGAAGATACAGCCCATTATATACATGTTTTCAAGTAACTACCCTTTTACTAGTCATTTGAGCAATGACTAGTGCTCTTATCAGCACCATTTGTCACACTGAGTTCATCCTAACTTTATCTGGTAATTGGGGTGATCATCTGTAGCTAATTGGTTTTACCCAGAGGAGAGAAATATAACTTCTTATATTTTTATGATTGGAAACAGCTTTGCAACTTGGAACAAGGTGCCCACTGAAGTTAACTCCTACCATCCCACAGAAACTGGAAGACAGGGGTATTATTTTCCATGATGTTTAAATTTTATTTATTTTTTGACATAAAATGGTTAACATTACACTTTAGATTTTACAAATTAGTTTAATTGAAAGCATTGATAGGGGATCAATTAAAGTCATAAAAAAACAATATACTCAGAAGAAAATATATTTATAGCATCCAAGAAAAGTAAAAAACCTCTAGTAATCATCCTATATAATAAAGAGGTAATATGCAAATTGACCATCACTCCAAAACACAAGATGATGGCCCCCATGTGGTCAAAGATGGCTGCCCCCAGGTGGACACAAGATGGCTGCCACAAGATGGCCAGCAGGGGAGGACAGTTTTGGGTGATCAGGCCAGCAGAGGAAGGCAGTTGGGAGGGGCCAGGCCTGCAAGGGAGGGCAGTTGTGGGCGATTGGGCCTACAGGGGCGGGCAGCTAGGAGTGACCAGGCTTGCAGGGGAGTGCAGTTAGGCGTGACCAGGCTGGCAGGGAAGGCAGTTTGGGGCAATCAGGCCAGAAGGGGAGCAGTTAGGCATCGATCAGGCTGGCAGGGGAGTGGTTGGGGGTGATCAGGTTGGCAGGAAGAAGCAATTAGGGGCAATCAGGCAGGCAGGCGAGCGGTTTGGAGTCAGCAGTCCTGGATTGTGAGAGGGGTCCCAGACTGGAAAGGGTGCAGGCTGGCCTGAGGGACACCCCCTGCCCCGTGCACAAATTTTGTGCACTGGGCCTATAGTATAAACATATTAAAACATAAATGAAGCACTACCTTTAATCACTAAAGTAGTTTTTAAAAGTATAATACTCAATTTTGACAAGGTTTCAGTGAAATTGGTATACATTGTTTGGCGGAGGCATTACATTGATACACTGTGTATTTAAAATATGGATTGGATATATATTAATTATTATAAAAGTGTTTATACCCTTTGATTGAGGAATTTCAAGTTAGTATATTTTGTCTAAGAAAATTATCCAAAAGGAACTTAATTAAATATACAAAAATGTTACTATACCATCTACATTAACAAAAGAGAAAGATGCAAATTGACCGTACCTTTCCAATGCCCTCTAATCAATCAGGAGCGAGTATGCAAATTAACCCAACAAAGATGGCGGGTTAATTTGTATGCACAGGTGCCAAGCAGCCAGGGGCAGGATGCTTGTGTCGTCATCATGGCAACGATGCAGGAGTTCAGCACCGCCCCAGCCGCTCCGAGACTCTGGGCAGCGTGGGAAGGCGGAAAGGTGGCTCTGGGCCAGAGCAAAGGCGGTCCCAGCAGCCAGGGGAAGGAAGGCCCATTCTTGCATGAATCTTAATGCTTTGGGCCTCTAGTTATTTATAATGCTTAAATACTACAATTATTGAACATAAACTTAATGGAATATTATACAATCTCTGACTTTACTAAATACAGATAATTTTAACAGAAGATAATTTAAAGCATGGAAAAAGTCATAGAACAATGTTAAAGTATATCCCATTGACCATGATGCTTAATTTTAAAGGAATGGCTCTCAGGTCCTTGAGAAAGACACTCCTAGCTGACAAAAGGTCTAGGACCACTTTCTTCATCTAGGTGAATGTGTGTGGTTTGTATTCAATGACCGTAATATACTTTATATAAATTAAAATTTTATTCAGTAAATGTTTGAAACTACATTACCTTTCTCAGGAAAAACTATAATAATTATAATGTATTTACTCTCTGTCTCTGTGACACTGAAAACCATCATATGTAAATTGCCATAACTACCATTTTACTAGAATAAAAATAACATCATTTCTATTTTTAAAGGCATTGAAGAAAAATAATTGTAAATATAATTTTTAAAATGTTTTGCTATTTTATGCCACAAATTACTCAATAATGGGCTATGCTTATGTGCTATGTATATTTTTTATCAAGGGCTCCATCTTATATTTTTAGAAACAATGGATTCTGCAGTGCTTATTTTTGGAGTCCTTACATTAGCAACTATTTAAAGCATATATAAGAAATGTCTTCTAATTTTGAGAATTGAATTACAAATCTCTGTAATTATTATAGGACTTCCTAGTAGATAGATAAATTTGCATTTGCAAATAATTTACTATTAAATCATGTAAATTATTCTTATATGTTAGTATTTTTAAGTTTTAACTCTAATTTCTCAGATGGAAATATATTTAAATATAGAAATATTTCCAATAGGGCAAAACCCATCTCAGGTCAGACTTTTCTGACCTCATTAACCAACAGGTAGACAACAGCCACGTACTGTGTAACCAGTCAAAAAGGCACACATATATGTATGACTCATTCTATGGAAATGGTAGCCACTTTGGGATAAATAAGAGTAGCAACTATGGTTTAGATTTTCTATCACATTATATGAGAAATTCACTTATAATTTGACATATAAAGTATTCTCCAGAATGTAATTCAATAAGTAGTCAATAACTTGATCTATATTACCCTTGCTTAGAAATTAGTTACAGTAATAGCAAGGAAATTAGAGATGCATTACATTTCCTTTGAAAGAATAATGGATAAAGAGGCTTTCTCAGAGTTAGTCCCTACACATCTACCATCATCATATCCCACCTATAACAGATAGTGAGAAATGTTCTAAAATGTCATTGACATCAACTCTGATCTCAAAAGTGAGTCAGAATTGAGAGGTAATAGCCTCTGTTATCACACTATTGGCGAAGTGGCACAATCTAGACACTATACCCATTTACCTTCAAAAGCCCCAAGCTACAGACTGATTCATTTGCCTCTCAGCATAACCATTATTGCTTGTCTCATTTTCAGTTCTTATAAGTGTATTTCTAGTGTCACATGATCTCACTCATCTAGGGGAAATAATGAACAACATAAACTGATGAGCAAAAACAGACCTGGAGACAGAGAAGCATCGATCAGACTGTCAAACCTCAGAGGGAAGGTAGGGGAGGGTGGGGGTAAGGGGGAGAGATCAACCAAAGGACTTGTATGCATGCATATAAGCCTAACCAGTGGTCACGGACAACAGGGGGGTGGGGGCATGCATGGGGAGGGGTTTGGTTTGGGAATGGGAGGATGAGGACAAATATGTGATAACTTAATCAATAAAGAAAAAAAAAAGGCCCAAGCTTTTGAATGGTTTTAATTTGAGTGGGCTCATAGGTCAACCATACTTATTTGTAAAAGATACATTCTGTTAAAACTCAAAATTCCCAAATAAAACATATCTATACACTTTACATAAAAACTAAATAATTAAGGGCACTAGAGTTTACTTTGTTTATTGTTAACTAAAGTTTTTCTCTTTCTAATCATGTAATATTTATGTAAACCCTCCTTCAGTGGAAAAATATGCAAAGCAAATACAGTTTCCAAGTGGGGATATGGAGCTATGTTAATTAACTTAATTCAGCCAATATTGACTTTACAGGGACTAAGTTCAAGGTGAAGTATAATAAAAGGCTGGACATAAATAAGTATGAGAGAATCAAGGTAAAGATACTCAACCCAAATATATAGCAGGATATTAACCACAATGAAAACTAGTTTTATATGATTTTTGGGAGGAGCAGAGAGAACTGAGGTATCAAGAAGGCAATAAAGAAGCTATTATTGCCTTCATTTAATTATAAATTAATTTTTATTTATTTGCTTATTTATAGCTTGAATTTCTACTTTGTTCCAGGCACTGATCTGGTCACTGGGGTTAAACTAGGAAATGACAAAGTTCCTGATTTAATGAGATTTCCGTGTTGCCTGTTATTTACATACTAGTATTTGAGGCCGGTAGGATCCCAAGCGGCTGTGAGCAGGGTACTCCCTCCTTTCCCCTGGCCACCTGCCACCACAGGCCAGGGCTTCCCTCCCTTCCCCCATCCAGCCCACCCCCTGGTCAAACTCGTAGAAGAACTCCAGTCGAGGAGACAATTTGCATACTACACTTTTATTATAGAATATGCCTTAAGAATTGGATGGGATATCAACAGAGTGATTGAAATGAAATCATTCCAGGCAGTGGGATATTGCCAGGATCACAGTAAAAAATGGGTGAGAAAATAGGAAATAAGAAGGGAGCTATTTGGCTGAAGTATAATGTACACATAGGAGTTACTGAGATATGAAATGGGAAGAAAAGCCAATTACCATGCTGAAAATTATGCTAAGATCAATAGGAAAGTGGTATTTATTGAAGTTTTTTGAGGAGAGGAACACTAACAGAATGTGCTTCGGGGAAGATTAAATGCAAAGAAAAAATTAGAGCGATAGGGCCAGAGAGTGAGTGATGCCAGTTAAGAGATCATTTTATAGTCCCAGTGAAAGGTAATAAAATATCTGAAATCATATAGTAGATTTAGAGGAATATGATAATTTGAGGTCTTTGTAATGTATTATTTTGTCTGAGAGATAGAATTCTACTTCCATTAAACTTCTAGAAACAGAATCGCAAAGTAGAAACAGCAGGATCATTTTCCTCCTCTCCCTCTCAAGGCAATAGGAGAAATTTAAATCAGCTCAGATTTTAAACTAGTGTGAATCTTAACAATGATGTGATGCTCGGTATCAGAAACATAAAAGATTGCCACATTAAGCACACTGAGAAAATTCAAACAAAGGGAATTAGGGCTCCTTTAAAAAAAAAGGGAGGTGAAAAATATCAAATGTGATATATCAAATTATAATTAGATACATAAAAAAGTATATTTAAAAAATTAAGTCCTGGGCTTTTTTTCAGTTTTGATATTAAATATTTTATTAAAACCTTAAAAAATATAAGCAGTAGAAATATTATTATGAACCCTCATATACAAACCGTTCCACTCCATTAATTATCAACATTTTGGCAATCTACTTTCCAGTTCTCTTTCATTCTTTTTCTATTGCTGGAGTACTTTAATGTAAATCTGAATATCTTAGCATTTCATAAACATATAAGCATATATTTCTAACACACAGGAGCACTTATTTCTTAATAACCACATTGACATGATCATCCTTAACAAAATTATTTCTAAATATCATCTAATTAACTTGGTACATGTCCACATTTTCCCTACTGTCTCCACAATCTTGTTACATTTTGTTAAAAGTAGGTCCAAGTAATGCCCACATACTAAATTTAGTTGATATGTCTCTTGTGTCTTTTAATCTAACAGTTGCCCTTCCTTTCTTTTTCATTCCACTTATTAGTTGAAGAAAGTAGGTTGTTTTGTAGAATTTTACATATTCTGGATCTGTTTGGCTGTTTGGTTGTGTTGCCATTTGCTTTATTCATCTATTCCACAAGTTATTGGTTTAAAATCATTTGATGTAAAGGTTTAATTCCTTCAGTGCATGATGTTGGAAATAAGGTTTTATAAGTAGTGGTGCATACTTCCTATTGCATTCTTTTAGGAGGTGAATAGTCTGATAGTCCCACTTTTATAGAGGCTAAAACAGATGAACAGATTCAGAGGTCAGCTTGATAAATCCATTTTAGCATTCTCACTATAAAATCTTTCACTTAATAGTTGTAATATATACTGATCATTTTCATTTTTCCATTAAGATACTAGAGAGTGGTGATTTTCCTAACCCTATGAATCTCTCTGTATTTACTAGATTAAAAAATTACTTTACTTGATGAGCTTTTGATGGCTGTGAAATTTGGTTCAAAAGGGAAAAGCAAAAAGTTATCTAACCCTTGCCAATTTTCAGGATCAGTCTGTGCCTAGGCACCATCCATAGCTGATCAACTGTAAAACCATAACCAAGTAAACTAACTTCTAGGGGGAGGTCACTTCAAAAGACCCAACTTCCACTGGTTGAAGATGATCACCAAATTTGAGCACCAAAATTATATTGACTGTAATAAAATGTTTTCTTTTATACAAGTATTTTATGCACACAAACACACATACATTACCATGCACATGCAATATTAAATTTCCAAGTGATTCATTTCCTTTTTGTCATCCTTTTGATAGTTTCTAATTAATTTTGAATGGTGCTCAGACACTAGAGATAATAAAATCTTTACTTTCAGGAATTTATAATGGGAAAATAATTTCATGTTTCTCTTTGATTCTTCAATAGTTGTACTCTTAACTTCATATTCATAAAATTCTTAAGACTTTCTTTTCAGCATGAAATTTCTGATGCAGCTTAAATGATGAACTTTTCACATTCAAAATAATATCCTAGGTTTTATCCAGAATAAATTAAATAAGTGCTGAGCAGTAATAGGAGGCATTTCTCAATTTTTTACTTCTATAGGAAATTCCTTTCATATGAATTCACTAATACTAATGAAAACAATTACAGATAATATTTACAGAAAACATGCTATGTGGCTGCTATTTTTTCAAGTATTAATTACGTAATCCTTACAATTCTATTACAGTGTACACAGGCTCTCAACTGGCCCCAATGGTCCTACCTCCTGTTCTTCAGACTCTCCCTTGAGTGTAGGCAACCTAGAAATTTGCTTCTAGCCAGTAGAAGACACAAAATGGTGAAATATTCCTTAAGTTATTAGACTACACAAGATTATAAATTTTATGATTCTAGCAGACTATTTGTTGATGCAGCAGCCATGTTGAAGAGGTCTATGTGGCCAGGAACTGAGGTCAGCCTTTTGCCAACAGTCAGAAACTTAGGACCTCAGTGCAGTAGCCCTTAAGAAAATAAATTCAGCCAACGACTATAGGAGGTTGAAAATGGATCCCTTCCCCAGTTGAGCCTTCAGATGATACCCAGCCTTAGCTAAAATCTTGATTTTAGCTTCATGAGAAATTCTGAAGTAGAAGACCAACTAAGTTATACCCAGACTCCTGATCCATAGAAATTGTGAAATAATATATATGTATTATTTAAAGCTACTAATTAAGTTGTGGTAATTTACTACACAGCAATAAATAATATACATATCACCATTTTGCAAATGAACAAGATAAGGCACAGAAGTTTAAGTACCTTGTCCAGGAACACATTGATAATAAAGTGATGAAATGGAGACAATCTATATCTATATATATAAACATGGAATATGATAACTAGTCAGGTGTCATGACTGCTCAGGAGGAGGCTGCATCAAAACTGCTCAGGAGGAGCTGTGCATGCAGATGGGTGGGAAGGAACTACGTGCCGCCCCCAGCCCCTGTGGCCATGGTGAGGCTGGGGCTGGGGTGGGCCAGAGTGGAGGCACAACACATGGAGAGGCTGGGGCTGGGGTCAGGCTGGAGCAGAGACACAACACACAGGAGTGCCTGCCCCACCTGAGCGACACAACGTGGCGGCTGGCGGTGTGTTCCAAGCAGCCGCTGCATGGCTCAGAGCATGCCCCCACCCCAGTGGACACAATGCAGCAGCCAGCACTATGTGGATCCTGGCCCCCTGTAGGGTGCCTCCTCATATGACAGAAGGTGGGGCGCCTTCTCGTGCAATTTCAATTGCGCTGGGCCTCTAGTATATATATAAAAGCATAATATACAAATTGTCGCCACAGGAGTTCAACCAGGAGACCAATTGCTCGTTATGACATGCACTGACCACCAGGGGGTGGTGCAGAATGAAGGGAGGCCCTGGCTGGCAGCCAGAAGGCCCCAATCGGCCCTGATCACTAGCCAGGCCTAGGGACCTTACCCATGCATGAATTTCATGTACCAGGCCCCTAGTGATAAATAAAACTAAAGCTTTTCTTACATTAATTATATTATTATTTGACATACATTTGCCAGAGACAATGTTTGAATGGTGAAGGAAGGCTTTTAAAGCAATTTTTTTTTCTGTAATATAAAATTTATTATGCTTAGATGTGAGCATGGAAACAATTCTCAAACATGAATTTTGTGATATTATATAACATAATGTACATTTCAAGGCTTTCTTGTACTAACTTCTATTATGAATTTTCTGATGTTGAGTAAGGTGTAAATGCTATCTAAAGGCCTTCTTAAATTTGTAGGGTTTCTCACTGGTATGAATTCTCTGATGTTGAGTAAGAAATGAATAAAGCCTTACCACATTCCTTACATTCAAAGGTTTCTCACCAGTATGAATACTCTGATGTTGAGTAAGTTGAGAAAGCAGTCTAAAGGCCTTCCTGGTCCTGGGCTTTTTAATAAAAATGTAAAATAATGGCTATTAAAGTTGAAATGTCTTTTAAAAGAAATTAATCTGAATAAGCTTTCTTTTATAAGCATGTGGAAAATATTGGCCTAACACTGACTACCATGAAGATGCATATCACATGAAGACATCAGTAATAATGTGAATTTTTTGCTATTGTTGTTAGTCCTCACCCAAGGGTATTTTTTACATTGATTTTTTTTTTCTTAGAGAGTGGAAGGGAGGGGCAGGGGGAGAGAGAGAGAGGGAGACATCATGAGAGAGACACATGGATTAATTGCATCCAGCACACCCCCCGACCTGGGCTAGGGATTAAACCTGCAACCCAGGTACATGCCCTTGATCAGGAATGGAATCTGCAACCCTTTGGTGGACGGGCCAATGGGTTAGAGCACTAAGAAACACTAGCCAGGGCAATAATGTGAATTTTTTAATATAATTCACATACCATACCATTTATCCATTTAAAGTGTAAATTCTATTGTGTTTATTTTATTCAAAATTGTGCAACACTACAATCTAATTCCAGAATTTTTTATCACTCCAAAAATAAACTCTATAGCTATTATCAATCACTCACTCACCATTCCACTCTCCCTCCAGCCCCTAATCAATACTGATTTATATTTCATACCTACAGATTTGCTTATTCTGGACATTTCATAAAAATGGAATCATATGGCAGAATCTCTGGCCTCTTGTGCCTGGTTTCTTTCACTTAGCATAGTGTTTTCAAGGCTTATCCATGGTGTAGCACGTATCGGTATTCTATTCGTTTCAATGGCTGAACATTATTCCATTACATGGATATACTGCATTGTGTTTATCCACTCATCAGTTGATGGTATTTGTGTTGTTTCAACTTTCTGGCTGTTATGAGTAATGCTGCTATGAACATTTGTGTACAAGTTCTTGTGTGGATCTACATTTTCTATTCTATGGGTATCTACTTAGGAGTGGGAATGCAGGGTCAGATTAAAACTGTGTTTAACTCTTTGAGGAGCTGGCATGTTTTCCAAAACAGCTGCACTAGTTTATATTCTTGCCAGCAATGTCTGAGCATTCCAATGACTCCAAATCCTTGCCAGTACTTGTTATTGTTTGTCCGATATGTGTATTTTGTGTGCAAATTTAGAAGCATACTTCATGCTGTTCCACACTGTGGCCTATCTAGCTCTTCAGACTGTAAAAAAGCTACCAGGTCAGTCCCACAGTGCATTCAAAATTTTCTCCTCTTTACTGTGGAATTTGGATCACACATGCAAAAGTAATATAGACTGTCATTATTCAAAACAAGTTTTGAATGTGAATGTTTGTGTCTCATTGAATAAGCAAAACATGTATCACACCGCTACAATGCCAGGCCCTGCCAGCCTACCCAGCGGTAACCAATTTTGCTCTTCAATATGTATGTCACTAGAAAGCTGCATAAGTAATAACTATTAGATTCCCATGCTAACCCAGTGTTCTGACCTTGTTTTGTCATAGGTGGCAGCACGCAGAACCTTAGCAGCTTTCAGATTGGGGAGCTAGGTAAACATTGCTTTCTGTTAAGATCCAGCAGGAAAGTAATAAGGAAGCAATTTCAGATGTCATAGGAGCCAGGAACACATAGGGCGAGGTGCATTTTCTTTACACAGCGAACAATATAAAGGACAGACATTCTTCATCTGCCAGTGCACCGAGGAAGGAACAAAAATAGTTTAGCATTGTTTAACGCTCATAAACTGCAACCATAAATCAGCAAATTAGCTAATGATCGCCTCTGGGTAGTGATTCATGATGAAAAACAAATGAGGAAAGGTACTCAAGCATTGCACTTGGTAGCTACTGAAAAATTAAAGTTCCATCTTCATAAAAAAACTGTTTAAGGGATGTTATAAAGGGCTGTGCCCTGGTAGCAAAACAATTACTGCTTCAAATGTTTTATAATAAATGCTACTACATCCACTGTGCTTTTCAATGCTAACTGTTGTAAATGTAAATGATTCATACTGTTCCCTGGAAGATGTGAGTGTGGGCTCATTTGGGAAAATGCAGGCAATCCTGTCTCAACAGAGTGCATGGAGATAGCGAGTGTTTAATCCGTAGTGCCCAGACCAGGGCCACGTCATCAGTCAGGTCCCAATAAATATTCATTAATGAGGTTGCTTAAGAAATCAGAGGGTAACATTCATCTCTGTAAAGCCAAATTAATCTCCTGAATCTTGTTCCCCCTCTAGATCTACTTTGCTCCTTATTTTAAACACTAGAGGCCCGGTGCACAAATTCATGCACCAGTGGGGTCCCTTGGCCTGGCCTGCAGAATTGGGCCAAAACTGGCTCTCTGACATCCCCTGAGGGGTCCCAGATTGTGAGAGGGCAAAGGCCAGGCCAAGGGGCCCCACCTGTGCATGATCGGGGCCAGGAAGAGACATGAGAGGTTGGCCAGCCAGGGAGGGACCATAGGAGGGCTCCACAGCCAGACCTCAACAGCAAGCTAACCTACTGGTTGGAGTGTCTTCCCCCTGGTGGTCAGTGCACGTCATAGCAACTGGTTGACTGGTCAACTGTCTGCCCACTGGTGGTCAGTGCACATCATAGCAAGCAGTTTAGTGGCCTTAGCATATTATTAGCATATTTTGCTTTGATTGGTTGAATAGCTGACCAGATGACCAGACACTTAGAATATTAGGCTTTTATTATATAGGATAATGATGAAATTTTAAAAGGTTGAATTATTTTCTGTTACAAATGTATGCAAGAAATATTTACTGAATATTTTCCACATGCAAAGCACCATTATAGAAAAGAAGGTAAATTTGAAGACATGGAGTCTGCCTTGGACAGGTCTTATAATCTAGTAACCATGCAAAATGACACACAGTGCATTTATTTTGTTATCTATTTTCAGAGTGTTTAACTAGCAGTGAGGCAGAGTGAACTGGAAAAGAAGGCTTAAGCTGAGAGTGGTTGGTTCCAGCTAGAGCTTGTTCAGATGATTGGGTTTACCTTAAAAAATAAGGAAATCACCAATTCTTTTCTTTAATTTTTTTTTATTGTTGAGACTATTATAGGTGTCCCCCATTCCCTCCCCTCGATCCCCCTCCACCAGCCCCACCCTTCACCACATTGTTGTCTGTGTCCATGGGCTATGCTTATATGCATATACCATTTCTTTTGATTAGTACCTGCAGAGCTCAAATGCCCTGAGATTTTGGAACTTCAATTGTTTTAGGGATAGAAAGCTACAAATTGATATTTATTCTGATAAAAGTTGCATTTAACTCTCACAACTTAATTCCAGAACATGATAAACACATATGATGAAGACAGCCCCCAGCAGTCACAGAGGCCTGCTGTTCGGGCTGCATGTCTCCATTTCTCTTTATAGAGATCATTTTTTTTTTCATGATGAGAATTTATTTATTTATTATTTATTTAATTTTTTTATTTTTTTATTGTTTCTGTGTGATCAGGGAATGAAACGTGGGAACTTAGACAGAGCTCCTCCCCCAGAATAGCCAGATAAGAATTGTATTTCTCCTGGCTTTAAAACTGAGTTGAATGAACTCAACTGGGTTGCTGATGCTGAGGATTCACGATGGAATGAAGCTGGAGCAGAGGCTCAAATCATACCCACAATCTCCTGTGCCATCACACGTGCCACCTGGGATGAGAAGGTGACTTCTCCCTCCGTCTCAGGGGGCACCCATACTTGTTTTGCCCCACTTGCTGCCCAGGACTTCTTAGAGCAAGGCACCTTAGCATAAGCTAGTTAGAATCAGCTTGTATTATTTACTATTATCTATCAGCATCTTCTTGTTGCACTGAACTGAAAATTATATTGAACTGAAAATTATATTGAAAACTTTTTTGAAAGTTCTTTGAAAATGGTCCTTTATTTTTATTCATGTAAATTGTTTTTATTTTTGTGTTCTTGCCCTAGTTATAATTGAGGACAAATATTACTTTATAAAGATTTTTCAAAAACTAGATAAATTATCTTACTGAAAATATTTTTATTACAATTAATGCACACTTTGTGGAAGTTTCATTCTAAAATAAATACTCACTCAAATGGGGGAAGAGGCAGCAAAACCAGAAGCATTCGTCAAGAACTTCTCTTCCACTCTGTGTTTCCTTTATCATCCATTCTTATTTCCTCCTTTCAGTATCTGTGTGATACAGTGTCTCCTTTCAGGCAGTATGTGTTTCCTTTTAATCTAATGTTATGCAAACACCTGTGTTCTAGATCTTTCACCGACTTTCAATAACTTATTAACACATTAATTTCCCCACATTCTCTTCACATTTTTTACCTCTTTACTTACTTTTTTAACTTTACAGGTCATTTCAATTTCACTATTATAATAAAACAAAAACATAAAGTTAAAAAAAAACTTGAAAGTTTATTCACTCATCCAGTCTCATAGAAAAAATAAATAGCAAGGCCAGGGATTTAAACCAAGTCAACTATGGACCCTGTACACTTGACTATTAAACACGTTTGCCTCCTTATGACTCTATCTATCATCCACCTATCCATCTCTTTAGTTGTTCATTCTCTTACAAATATTTATTATTTACTGGTTTGCTACTAACCATGCCCTTGCGAGGCCAAGGTAGTCAATGCACAGCAATACAAACACCCAAGAAGTAGAGTGAGGTGACAGAGAAATAACAGAGATAATCACAGAAATAAATACATGACTACAAGTTATAACCCCAATTCCTATGTAATAAAGGTAGATATTGCCATGTGATTATGTAAGATGAGTGACTATTTTAGATTGGAAGTTCAGAGAAGCTTTTTCTTTTTCTGAGGAAAGGGTTTTAAGATGAGATCTGGAGGATATGAAAAATTAGCCAATTATAGGAAGGGGAGCAACATTTCAGCCAAAGGAAAAACATCTGTAAAATCCCTCAGGTGTGAAAGGGTTGCCATATTAAAGGAAATCTGTAGTTACTGAAGCATTGTAAGCCTGGAGAACAGTGGGAAATGACTCAGGACAGGTGGACAGGGCTAACTTAGCCACTTTTGCTCAGGTTAAGTATATTTTTACCCTTATGCAGTAAAAAATCTTTGAACTTTAAGCAAGAGAATATGTGAGCACATTTGGATTTTTGAAAGATCACCTACATAACACACTACACTTGATACTTCCTTAAAGATACTTTTTTATCATTGTCAGTATTACACATGTCCTCCATTTTATCCCCCGCCACCCAACCCCCATCCCACCCTACCCCAGGCTTTCTCCACACTACTGTCTGTGTCCATGAGTTATGCATATATGACCTTTGGTTCATCTCTTCCCATCATCTACCCCCCCCAACTGATATCTGTTATTCTGTTCCATGCATCCATGCTTTCATGAAAGATTCTGTCATGAGGCATTTCACTGGGAGCTAGCAGGCTAAAGCTTCAGTCAACTTATCTATGTGACTTTGGACAAATCACTTAACATCTCTCGTTTCAGTCTCCATATCTTGTAAGTGGGAGTAATTCCTACCTCATAGGGTTGTTGTGGGGATCAATTACATATAATTTCTGTAGAGCATCTAAAATCCTTGAAGAAGGTGCTATGTAAATACAAAATAATATCTATTAAAGTTGGTTTATTTATTTTAAAAAATAATCACCTAATTGCAGCATATAAAATGAATTGGAATTAAGCAAGTGAAGAAGTAGAGACCATTCATGAATCCACTATATTAGTCCAAGTGAAAGAAGAAAAGTAGATTGGCTTGCTGTGGTGGTGATGCAGATGGAGAAAATAGCGGGAGTCTGGTATATTTCTATTGACAAGGAATCACAGGAGCCTGAATAAGTCATAAATCATTCTGGGCTTAAGGGTATCCTTTATATCTTTCCTGGATTCTACACAATGTACAAGTTGAAGAAGGAAATAGAATGTAAAGAGCGTTGATTCCTTAGAAGAGACAATAAGGTATTCTGACAATGGTGTACATAAATATTTTGAGGTAAATTTTATATAAACTATTTCCAAGGTACATGAACTAATATTAAGAGTAATAGAAAATTACCATGCCCTGTTTTTATAAAAGAGTTAGTGATAGGATGATAGCCTTTAATATTTTTTATATCTTTGATTTAGGCATTAATCAAATATAAATGTAACAAGGATTTTTTTAAATTTGAACATTTCAGAAATTAAGATTACATAATATGACTTCTCCAAAGAAGACATACAGATGGCCAATAGACATATGAAAAAATGCTCAACATGCTAATCATCAGAAAAATGCAAATTAAAACTACAATGAGATTATCACTTCACACTTGTCCGATGGTTGTCTTCAATAAATCAATAAACAAGTGTTGGTGAGGATATGAAGAAAAAGGAACCCTAATGAATTCTTGGTGGGAATGCAGATTGGTGCAGCCACTGTGGAAAGCACTATGGAGTTACATCAAAAATTAAAAATGGAACTGCCTTATGATCCTGTGATTCTACTTCTGGGAATATATCTGAAGACACCCAAACCATTAATTTGAAAGACTATATGAACCCCTATGTTCATTGCAGTGTTATTTACAATAGCCCAGATTTGGAAACAGCCCAAGTACCTATCAGTAGATGAGTTGACAAAAAAGCTGTGGTACATTTTCACAATAGAATACTACTTAGCCACATGGGTAGACCTGGAGAATATTATGCTAAGTGAAATGGCCAGAGAAAAACAAGTACCATATTATTTCAGTCAGCTGTCAGAGGGGAGGAGCATTGCAGGGCTCTGGAAAAGGTAAAGGGATTAAGCAGAAAAGGAAAAAGTAAAGCAAAGAAAAAAAAGGAACACCAAAAACCTCATAGACACAGACAACAGTATGGTGATATAGGGAAAGGGGGTGGGGATGGTAGAAGAGGATATAGTGGGGATAAATGGTGCTAGAAGGAGACTTGACTTGGAGTGGTGAACACACAATACAATATACAAATGATTTTTTACAAAATTGTACACCTGAAACCTATATAATTTTATTAACTAATGTCACCCTAATAAATAACATAAGCTTTTTAGAACAAAGTTGGGTGCATCCCCAATTTTTAACTTCGTAACAGTTGTAACATATAAATATCTATACTAATAATAGAGGGATATGCAAATTGTCCAGGACACTGTCACAATAATAACCAAAAAGCAGGCTGCATGAGGCAACCAGGCTGGCGGGGGGGTCAGGGTGCAGTTTATAGTGACCAGGTCAGCAGGGGATGCAGTAAGGGGCGACCAGGCCAATGTGGGGGGGGGCAGTTAGGGGCAACTAGGCAGGCAGGCAGGTGACCAGTTAGAAGCCAGCAGTCCCAGATTGTGAGAGGGATGTCTGACTGCCGGTTTAGGCCTGATCCCCAGGATAGACCCTTAACTGGCAGTTGGACATCCCCCGAGGGGTTCCAGATTGAAGAGGGTGCAGGCTGGGCTGAGGGTACCCACCCCCCATGCACGAATTTTGTGCACCGGGTCTCTAGTATATATATACACACACACTTTGTAATACACACACACACACACACACACATATATGAAGTATTTCGTGTCAACACTGAACTAATCAATACCATCTATCATTAATCCCCATGGAAAAATCCACATGCAGGTGGAAATAATTTGATCAAATTAGTGTGCTTGTTTTTGCCTTTTCCAACATGTTCTTTCCTTTTCTTAGTTCTGAAGAAAAGTGTGCTGTTTAAATTCTTTCTGACTCTTACACTTACTTGTCCCAGAAGAGGATCTCTGTCATTGCCCAAGATTAATGGGTGTTACCAGTTATATATATTTCTCTTCTTGGTCAGCTGAAGAGGCATCTACTTCATACAATTCCTATAGGTCTCCAGGTTCTTCACTCTATTTCTGGTTTGAGTGGTAGGTAGGTACTATATTTCCAGAACTGTTGAATGAGGTTTGTTCATAGAAATTGGTCAGAATGGATTTTCCTGTACCTCAGGCAACAGGCTGCTGCAAGCTGTTAATTAGTTGTCCCTCCCAGAAAAAAAGCACACAAGTGGTAACGAATCACTAACTCAGTTTCTATATGGTTTCTAGTGCTGAGGGAAACAGCAGGTGGATTTTTGGCCCTTGTGTAATCTTTGAGTCAGGAGCCATCCCTGGTGGTGTGGTCACTCCTCACCCATTACCACCCATTAAAAAGGGGAAGCAGGGCAGCAATATTCACTCTTAAAGGAAATGTTTGAATGTTTCTGTCTTACACTAAAGCTGGTGGCTTTTTTATTTCATAGTTATTAATCTGTTACTTTTGATTTTTTTATTTTATTTTATTGTGATCCTTTCCTCCACCAAAACATTAGCTAACTCACATATAGCCATTGGTACCTCAGAAGGAGTGGTCTCCAGAATATAAAAGTTTGCTGACAACCGAGGCAGAAAAGCATGTAAAATCCTGTGTTAAAATTATATCCCACATGTTCCCTATTATTTCAGTACCTGCTGACCCATGGAACAATAAAGTTCCATTCAAATACTAATGGTTTGTCTTTAGTTAGTGTTAGAATAAGACATGTTCTGGATTAGAATTATATTTTTGCTGACTTTAAAAAGTTAACAATTAGTAATAGCATATCCAAAGATACATACAAGTTTAAAAAATATGAAACTAGCTTTAAATGGAGTCTGTGCATAAGAAAAATCTGGGAATGTTATATGGAATACATGCATTTAGGTAATGCATTTGAGATCTTCTTAATTTTTTTTATATCCCTGGTCTAGAGGACGTGCCATAGATGAATAAATTCTGCTACTACTGCTCAATAGATAAATTCTTAAACTTCAAATAATTTATGTTTAATATATAAATGTCTAAAGAAAAATACTATTCTATCTGCATAATATGATAGAAGAATTGTAAGCCTGTTGTCAACACCAACTAATTGGAGTATAAATACTTTGGTATTCTAAATCTAATAGGGTAGTTATGGCTTGCTTAACCTTCAGTGCTATTAATCTATTGTATGTATGTGTGTATATGTGCTAGTCCATCTTGAATTTCTATCTAAGTGGTGTAACACTAAATATAGCCACAGCATCATTACTTTTAGCCAATTGACACTTCATCCTTACTAAATAATTGAAGAGGGGTCGTAGACATCCATTTTATTTCTCTAGATGGTTATAGCACTGTTGTTTGAATACAAATTAGCCTCATCTGTTGCAAATAACACAAGGCAGTCACTGGATTTTTCACACTGCAAGCACATATTTCTTGTTTATTGGAAGCATTAAAAATGAGTCCCACCTAATTTTGTGAGTACATAGATAATAAAATATGAAAATTTTCATTAAGTAAAAAAAAAAAGCAGTCTGCCTGTTCTTCATGTAATTTAGTCAGAGTTTTAGGTCCATTTAATGATGCATGTGTCTTTCATGTGGAAAAAATATACTAAACTCGACTTATGTGGAGTCTGTGTATAAGAATGTTTATTGAATACAACAACTAAGGTTTCTGTATTAGCTACCCAAACAGCTACATAGAGAGAAGATGGGTCCAGAGTAGTTTGAATTGCCACTTTGTGTCAAACAAAATGATGGCAAAGAAGAGACCATGCTAGTTGATGTTTATTGAACTGACACATAAATCCCCTAATCATCTCTGATTCCATGTGGCAGAGAGTGAAAAGGAAACCTAGACTGAGAATCAGAACACATTATCATTCCAGCTCTACTCCTGAGTTAGAGGTGACCTTACCTGTAGCACTTAATCCTTTGTGAACCTCAGTATTATCACGTTAAAAACTAAGGAACACTGTTTGACATCAGTGGTTTATTAAGCTGCTCACAATCAATGTTTGTTACCCTGGGGAAAATTCCCTAAGTTTAAAAATAATAAAAATAAACAGCAAAAATCTCAATATGTGCTTAAAAGGCTGAAGAAATGAAGGTCATTAGATTTGCAAAACTGATTAATTCATTGATAAAGCTTCAGCATATTCTTAATTTTCTTAGTACCTTAATTTTTCCTACTAGAATTTGGAGTCTATATACATAATTGGCAGTGACTGACACAGTACACCTAAGTATATGTTCTTGTAATCTGAAAGTTATGGCAATGCAATATTGTTTTAAGTGAGTAAACCAGATCCCCTCAAAGATTTAGGAAAACACAATATACATTCTATGTTGAAATAATAGATCCTGTCTTTCTGCATTACCCTCTACTATTCAGAGCTTTTTCATATTCACTGCATCAGTAGATTCTGGCAATGGCACTGTGAGATGGCTCCAGTTTACGGCAATAGCTCTATGCCATGGATTAGAGAAATGCACCACTGTGATTAAGGAGCTATGTCCAAGGTTCACATACCACAAATGATTTGTAAAACACCCCTGACACTTGACTCCTCTTATACCTCACTGCTATTCAATTAAAACACATTTTATGAGAAACATTCCATAAAGAATTACTATGTTGGCATTGTAATTGGTGGAACTGGAGTTCTTGCTGCCACAAGGAAATGAATTTCCTGAGGCCCCATGGAGGGTGGGATTTCGTGGGAAGCTTTATTGATGATGTAAAATTAAGGGAGTTCCCCTCTAAGGCCCCATATCTGTCCAAATCGCCATGGAAGAAGTCCAACCTTGTTTTCAGCAAAGGCAACTGCCCATAGTTTCTGCTCCATATTAAAGTCCAGTCCAGTCAGCATCCTTCTAGCTTAGCTGTGTTCCCAGCTGCAGTCCATTGTGTGGGGGTTTGTAGAACCATGGGCCATGTAGCTGCATAAGGCCACATGGCTATGGAAAGAGAATAGGCGAGTGCACAGGCAAGTATGGATTAGGGAGCAAGAGAGAGAAAGAGAACAAACAAGAGAGGGAATTTTCCTGGGGATTTTAACCAGGCGCTTCTTCAAACTAACCAATTTATTTTCAAGATTTAGTGTGCTTCTGACAGGCAAGCACCTCCTATACGCCACCCCAACTTCTATTGCACACATGGGTATCTCCCTCTTCTCCCCCCAACAGTCAGTACTGGATGGGAGAAGAAAGGGAGACTAATTCCCTTAAAGGAACAATGTTGTATGAGATTGTAGCTTCCTGGTGAAGCAAACAGGCTTTTGCTTCTAGCTGAATATGCTCAATAATATCTTACTCTCCCTTTTATTAATATTAACTAGCTAATTGCAACAATAATAGCATGATAACAGTTTTTAATGAACCCTCTGCAACTGATCAGTCTGAAGTTGTCATCTCCATCTGCATTAGTCAAAATGTCAACTTTAGATTTTGGATGTATCTCTTCAGACTTAAGAGCTCCAAAATTCAAATGATGAATCTTAAGCTTTTCTCACTTTTCTAATCAACTTGGCAAGTTTTAAAAAAATCTGATGAGAGTAAAATCTGTGATCGCTAAGTGTCATTCTTGGAAAAAAAAAAAAAGAATTCCAGTTCCAGACTCTGAGCAGTATACTTTGCATCCCTTTGCTTTGCTCATTATAGATACTTCATGCTTGGCAGCAAGGAAGGAAGACTGAAAGAAAGAGGAAGAGCAATAGAAAGGGGAAGAAGGAAGGAAAAATTAATTTAATAAAATTTAAATTCCCTATCAACAAATCACATATTTATTATTTTAAAAATGTGTAATACCAAGTTTCAATAGACCTTGTAGTAAGTAAATATTCAAATTTATAAGTAAACATAAAATAGAATTACAATTTTTCTATTAAATCATCTTTTTTTACAAAAAAAGATGCCTATGCATTAAGATTTAATCAACCAGATTTATTCTTTTATTTATTTATCCTCATCCAAGAATATTTTTCCATTGATTTTTAGTGAGAGTGGAAGGGAAGGGGAGAGACAGAAACATCAATGTGAGAGAGACACATCAATTGGTTGCCTCCCACCCATGGCCTGACCAACACCAGGATCAAGGCTGCAACCGAGGTACCTGCCCTTGACCAGAATTGATCCCATGACCCTTCCAATCCATGAGCGACATGACACTCTATTCACTATTCAACTAGTGCTGGACTTATTTTCAATATACCTTCCTAAAGAGAAGAATGAATGGTAAACTACTAACATTATGAGTAGGCAATCAAGTCTCTACCATATGATTTTCATCAGCTAAGGATGCTGATGCAGTGACATATTTGCATTTACTTCTAGAGTAACAAACATTAAAAAGGCAAATACAATAGATGCCCTTAAACCAAAAGGAATTAACTTTTGAGAGTATTTTTGGTTGCAATTATAATAAAGAAAATTAAAATGGAATCAGAACTACCAAAGGTGAAAACATACATCCTCTCTGCTGTTAATTAGTTTTATGATGCTAAGTGATTACATTTGCATGTTTACTTCATTATGTAGTTCATTATATCTTATATTTCATATGCTGTTTAAATGCATATTTTTATTTTTAAATAACAATAATGAAAACAGAATTTGGGTTCTAAAAATAAGGAAAGTATATTTAGCCACACAAAAAATAGTTCTCTTTGAGTAACTCTACCTTATGAGTATTTCTTTTCTCAAAGTTATTCTGTTTACTAATATATACAGAAATAATATGAATGGTTAAATAAAAACAAAAGTACTCCTAAGGTTAATGGTAGTATAGGTGAAATCTTGTTTGCATGGAAACTGTTCAGAAAAATTTACCAATAGATAAAGATCAAGTCACCAGTATTTATCAGATGCTTGTCTATTTTTGTCTTATGTCCATGTGGAGAGTCAAAGTCTTGTTATTTAGAAACACTCTAACAGTTATTTGCAAAAAATGTTTAAATGAAGGGTAGAGGAAAGGGAGATGGGAGAGAAAAATGGAGAGAGGAAGGAAGGGATAAAGGGAGAGAAATAGCCTTTTTCAAATTTAAAAAAAATTGGGATTTGCTCAGGGATATTATGGTCTTTCTATTGTTTTTGTTTTTGTTTTCAAAAAGTCCCAGAAATATATTTTGTTGGCGAGACACTGGGAACAAATTCAGTGTAACTGTTACAGATGGGAAAAGGTCCTCGTTCCCACCTGTTGCTCATGGGAGTGGACTTCTTGTGACATCCCCATAAAAGAATTTTCTGAGGCTCTCAGAGGAGAACTAGTGATATTTATTCATGTGGAATTAAATCCGTGAGTTTCCAAGGTCCCCTCTTCCTCAGTCCACCATAGAAGTGTAGCTTTGGCTTTAGCAGGGCTAAAATCAAAGCCAGTGTCCAGAGTTTCCATTCCATGTTGCAACAGTCCAACTCACCATCAGACTA
Source organism: Corynorhinus townsendii (assembly GCA_026230045.1). Taxonomy (NCBI): domain Eukaryota; kingdom Metazoa; phylum Chordata; class Mammalia; order Chiroptera; family Vespertilionidae; genus Corynorhinus; species Corynorhinus townsendii. The sequence continues at coordinate 75,078,064 of JAPDVU010000004.1, forward strand.
GTTTAATCTGCATTTCCCCACTGCAGTCCATCAGGCCATTGCATGTGAGGTCTGCAGGGTCACGTGGCTGTGGAAGAAACACAGGCAAATGCAAGGAAGCAGGAATGAGAGAGCCCCATGAGCCCAGGGCCACAAGAGAAAGCCAAGAGAGCCAATTCCTTTGTTTAGGTAATTACATATTCCCAATTTTCAGGGATTACAGTGGCTACTCCCATTCTGGCCAATGAGCTCTGCTCCCAGGTGTGACCGGCCTTCCCTTTACTCCTTTCCTGTTATTGATATGTTAATTATAGCAGTATCAGAATCATAGTATTTTTCACACCAAAATGTCTGGAGCTTTCTTTTCCCTGGAAAAGCTTTTCAAGTCATTAAAGCCTGTCTTATCCAACTACCTGAAAATGATGTATGAAGGAGAAGTATATGCTGGGGTTTCATTTAATTTGTATCTGGAAGGAATGGTATAGCTCATGACCAAATGTCTTCCAAATAAACACCATGTTGATTGATGTGATGCATCGTAAAACAGAAGGTTTTTTTGAATTGGGAATATCTGATAGAAGCTGAACATATGGTATTATATAGCAAAAGAATCTCTTCCAGAATGTGTGAATGAAATAGCATTTTCAAAGCTATTTCAAAAATATTACATTTTGGAGATGTTAGCAATTGCTGGGCCTAAAATTTAATCAACGGCAAATGCTTTGAAAAGACTCCAGGACAAAGAATGTAGGTAATGTGAAAAATGTCACCCAGGCCAAAAAGCATTGCTAACAAATTGTCATTACTCTGCGCTACAGGCATCATTCATACCAATGTCAATAATAGCTCCACAAACTGTAATTTTATAGATATAACAAGATATCTAATGTAAACATCCTGCCCATTTTGTCCTTAGAACATCTATTCTAGTAAATCCCTAGAAGTAATAAAAAAGAGAAGATGCTTTATAGGAAAGTTGCAATAAATAAGAATTTATAAAATTGTAATTAGTGTGTATATTTGAGAATCAGTGTAAACTACATATACCTGATCTAGATATTTATAATCTATTGAGATGTTTATAAAATTTTATTTCAACTTACTATTTTCTAATTTAAAAATATTATTAATTTTAATTTACCATTTTGGCAAAGGGGAGCTTTGAAAAAGTCTTTGCTTGGGTAGTGGGCCCGTGATGCAGTGTGCAGATGATGGTTTGTTGAAACCTGTATGATTTTGCAAACCAATGTCACCCCAATAAATTCAATTAAAAAAATCAATTACCCTTTTAAAGATAAAGAAATAGAACCTAAATCTTATCTTCAAAAGCATTTAGGAATTATAGTCTTTGCTATAGAATTAAAACCAAAAAAGTTAAGATTCAATCATACAAGCCTCATTTAACCACAAAAGGCTTTGAGACACCCATCTCACAGGTCTCTTACGTTCCAAATACACATGGGTCAGTAGCAGCCAGATCATGACTGGCATTCAATCAGTCATTTATCTTTCTCCATTTGGACCATTGTTAAGGACTTGAGCTATCAATCAATGGCCCCTAATCCCTAAAAAAAGTGCTGAACATAACACTTCACAGTTTAGAATAGGCTTTTACAAACATTTTCCCATGTGCTCCAACCAGAAATCCTTTGAGATAAGTATTCTAATAATCTGGTTTGAGGGAAATAAAATCAAGGCTTTCTCAAGGCAGAAATGGCAGCTGAATTCAGCTTTCAGATGTCAAATGGCAGCCTTTATTTACTTTATCATATTTTAATACTTTTAAAGCTATTTGAGGGTTTGAGACACACAAAAGACAAGAGGGAAGAGACTTTTAAATAAGAATATATGCAAGCCACACTCCAAATCATGATTTAAGTGGCCTCATTCCTAAAACTAGCCCTGAATGAAATAGTTGTTCCTTAAAATATTTAGAAATTTTTAGATTAATACTTCCCCACCTTATTAGTGTACAGATACCTTCACTTCATATAATGAATTAATACCCCTAATTATGCTTAGAGTATGTTTACAGTTTATTATGGTTAAAATTGCTCTTGGAAATTGTTATGGAAAATTTTTACTTATTCTATGTTGGCATATTTTAAATAGCTAGATAATTTCATTTCTTTGTCAGTAAGGGATTATTTTTTAATGTACTTATAGTACCACTATAAAATTTAAGAAGATGTTTAAGAAATTATAGCTAAACGTATTGACCATATTTTGTATGTTTAATGTAAAGTGAACATATTAATAACATTCATGAAAATACAGGAAGCTCACAAATTTTAATTAAATTATATAATAAGGTTCTTGTATTAATCAGTTGTTTGGAATTCAAAATAATGTTATAAATATTTACTAGTATATCAGTATATCATGAAAAAGTCTCTTTAGTCACAGTACAGATAAAGGAAACACAGTACATGATTGAAACATATGTTTTACAAATTAAAAGTAAGGATACATTATAAACCCTAATGTGTACCACGCACACACACACACACACACACACACACACACACACACACACACAGTTTTCTTTTTGTGGCCTTCAGGAATTGTGCAATTAGTGATTAGTTAAGTATAAGTAGGTATATCACTTTACTAAGATATTGCTAATAAGCCAGCTATTCAATAATCCTCCAGAATTGAAACAGCAAAAATGTATTGCCAAATATCCTTTAAGGCTAAGAATTCCTTTGGTATAGAAATTACTGAGCATGTTTTATAAAGGCTTAAAGAGTCTTAATGCTAATTAACAGACTTACCAACTTTGAAAAGAAGAAAACCATTGAGCCTCTGACTTATCATTATGTTCAATGCATTTTCAAGTATGTAAAGAAAAAGAAAGTATCTGATCTAACTACAACTTTTCTAAAATACTCAGGTGTATATTTTTCACATTTTAACATCTCTAAAAAAGAGGTATTGCTTAGAGTCAAGCATTTAGCTCGGAGTATTTTCTTTTTCTTAAGTATATAAAATAATAACTTACCTTAAAACCACCATCTATAATAATAAAAGCATAATATGCTAATTAGACCAGAAGTCCTTCCAGACAAAGCTGGGGCTGCAGGGGAAGCCTGGGTCCTGGGTACCTGCCGGCAGCTGGAGGGAAGCCTGGGGAAGGACAGATTTGAGAATATGTGACTAGGTGCTACAGAAAAACACCTCTTGAACTTTTAGCTCTCAGTATATTACTCATGTACTTCACTCGGAACTGGCCCTGAACAGGAAAGACAGAAACTAACCACTCAGAACCTGACTAGGCTGAGGGTGAACCCACATTCCTTTATCCTAAGAATTGGCTCCACCCTCATCAATATACCCTGGAGCTTCTTGTTTTATCTGCTTCAAAAATTTAATTAGAGAGGACATGAAAAGTGTGGTTTCACATTGTAATCACCTCTTTGCCTTCAAGCTTCTCACAATGTTATCTATATGTAATGTGAACTTGTATATTTTTTCAACTTATTGCAGAGAAGATTCAGAGTAGAAGTCAACTTCAGTAGGAATTAGAAGAAATTCCCTTTCAATTTTTCTGGCACATTTATGAGTGGACATAGGAAATAAGAGATAAAAGCAAATTTTGATTCCTAATCTCCATGTTGCCTTCCAGTGCAGTTTATCCATTCACAGTACCTCATGTTCTGGATGAACTCTCCGTAAGGTCCCAGACATTGGGTCCGTGTTTGCCCTGACCATTTTTACTTCACTAAATATTGCATATCGCCCGTGACTCCAGTTTTACATTGATGCATTGCTATGGACTCATATGAAAACGATTTGGTACATGAGTTTATGAGGACCATTTTACTTTACTTCTGGCCTTAACATCTGATGTAATTATGTAACTTTGTTTTCCACAGTGCTTAATAGACCTGTAGATAAATAGTTTCAATAAATATCTTTATATAATTATTTTCTTTCTTTTATTAGATCCTTTTGATTTCTAAGCTTCATGATTTTCTGTTTCTTGTTTGACTATTTTTCAAAGTTAAGTCAATGAAAAATAGAACTACTTAAAATCCTCAATCCTCAATACACACACACACACACACACATAATTTCAGCTGCACGCACACACACACACACAATCAGTGTTATATTAACAGATGTTACCAAAATAATGTGAATAGAGAATAGCCCTATAGAGCTCTCTGGATTCAAAGACTAAATAAAATTTTCAACAAGCATTTTACTTGCAGTTAATGTTTTCCAGGATAAATTTAAAATCCTACCCTAATTGAATACTAATGAATATAAGTGCTTTCAACACTTACAACCGAAGGTACATTCATTTATTCAGCAAACATTTGTGAAGCATCACCTATGTGCCAGGTAAAAAAAAAATATACAAATGTAAATAAAATATATGGAACAAATGAAAGATAGTAAAAATATTCAAATATACATTTAAAAATGGCCTCTGATATCAAGGGTCTCTAGGTAGGCGAGGAGGATCACTGGGATAAGAGCTGTAACACAGGCACATCAAAGGGGCAATGGGCAGAGTGGACTAGAGGGATGTACTGAAATGTGGAAATGGCTACCCCCTAGCCACCTGGGGGACACAGACACAGGAGAAAGAACCTTTGAACTAAGACTTGAAGTATTAATAACACTTTTTAGTGACTTAATCATCACATAAGATGAGCTCTTGATGTTTTGTCAAATGCTAGGTTACTAAGGAAATGAAAGAAAACTGATAATTAAACATACAAATAGAAAGAATACTATATAATAATCCCCACTCCTCCACCCCCAGCCTTTAACCCTCTTTGCTCATCTGAACCTAACATTCAGGTCTTAATCCTGAAGCCATCTCAGCAGAGAAACCTTAGTTTACACCCAAATCTATATTTGGTCCTCTTTTTATCCTCTCTTAACATACCTCGCAGTTTCCCTTTATAGCCTTTATTAAAATTTGTAATTAGATGTTGTGTGTGTGCTTACTTGTGCACGCATCCTCCCTAAATCTAGGACCAAATTGTTAAATCAGATCCATTGACCAGGGTTTCTACCCAGTGTGAAGGATATAGACAATCCAGAGGCTCTGGTAAAGGACAGAGAGTTCTGGAGCATCCCAAACTTCTCCCAGGTTCTACTTCCTACATCAGGAATATCCCAGAATAATCATGTCTCAGTGTGAGGTCCTCACGGTTACCCTCCCAAACAAGGAGTATTAACTTATGCAATATCTCTGTTTTATATCAGCTGTGCCTTCCTTGTACTTCATATGTTGAAGCCTCCCTCGAACTTTATATGTTGAAGCCCTAACCTCCACTGTGATGGCCGTTGGAGATGGTGCTTTTGGGAGGAACCTCCTTATCTCTTTCTCTTCTGTACTTTGTTTTTTTTTAATTTTATTTTATTTTTATTGTTTTAAGTATTACAAATAGTAGTACATATGTCTCCTTTTTTTTCCCCCTTTGATCTCCCCCCGACCTCCCCTACCCCCCAGGACATGCCTTCACCTGCCCACCCTTCCCCCCCCCCGCCCCAGTGTCTTATATCCATTGGTTGTGCTTATATGCATGTGTACAAGTCCTTCGGTTGGTCTCTTACAGCCCTCCTCGCCCAACCACCCCTGTCTTCCCAATGTAGTTTGACAGTCTGTTCAATGCTTCTTTGCCTCTGTATCTTTTCCCCACCGTTTCTTTCCTTTAAAAAGTTTTGCCTTTGCAGACTGGAAATAAACATATAATAACAAAACAAGACAAAACAAAAAAAATGTTTGAGTCCCAATTTCAATGTCCAACAGTTCCTTATGTGTACATGTCAGCAGTGATATCTGGATGGTGGGCACATGGTGGCAATGCAGGTCCGACCCTCTCTGGTTTGGTCCTAGGTAACCTGCAGCGGTGCACAGCTGCTGACTGCTCCCATGGCAAGGCGTTGCCAGCGTCTTCCATTTCTGGCCTGTTTCTTCCTCTTGTCTTCGTGGTTGGAGCACTCCTGTCAATTCCTCTCTGTTGCAGGAATCCATCTGGTCTTGGGGTTGTTTTCTGAAAATATACAAATATATTCTCGACCACAAGTTAATAAAGGAATCTTTTCTATATAATTAATTTGGGATCCTTTTTATTTTTGTTCAAATGATTTTCCTTTGTCTTATTTAGACACCATGTGTGTTTTTAATGGCCGTCTTGCTGTTAGCATTGCAAATGAACCTTAATTTGGTAAAGTAAAAATTTTCTAGATGTAATTTACTTATAGGATATTTTTCCTTACATGATATTGCCCTACTATCCCCCCCCCTTTTTTTTAATGGAGGTTTTTGTAAATTTTATAATGCAGTCTTGATAACTTTAAATTAAAAAAAATTTTTTTTCCCCCACACATATGACTGCTTTAGGTTCATTGCATATTCAGGAATTTTACCATGAGATGAACTACCAATAGAAATTTTAGTTATTACTTTAAGAATAGCTTTTTGTCCAGTACTTGAATATTCACTTATTTCAAACTAAGATTGTTGGTAGAGTATTAAATTTGACAGTAAAATAGTAATCGAGTTTTCTTCTGTACTTTGAATTGTTGCTAGTGCCTCCCCTTGGCCTAACCAAGAGGAAGCCAGGTGGCAAGAGTCCAAGGGACACAGCCTGTGGAGGTCAGCCTCCTGGAGCACAGCGCATAGTGGATCAGGCAAAATAATAGAAATAGGAAGGCAAACAGGAATTAACCCTCAGAAACCTCCCTAAAATGCCACAATTCTTTATATGAAGATCAGGGCCAAGGTCTGAAAATAAGGAACATTTAGAAAATGAGCAGAATATATTTGGGGATGGGGCTTCTTTCTTTCTTCTTTTTACATTGTTTTCTCAGATAAAGGATATCCTACCTCCTATTTTTGGAAGGGAGAGAAATGTTTTTAGTGGTGACAACCTAATCTAGCACTGTGTCTTTAAAATATTATTTACAATCAATTTTATAGTGCTTATTATGTGGCTTGGAGCTGTGTTAAAAATTTTTATACAGACTGACTTATTAATATAAACCATTTATAGTGATGTGAAGGAGACGCTTTTCTCATCATCCTCATTCAGTATCTGAGGATACCAAAACCCAAAGAAGTGAAGTCTCTTGATCTGGTTCACCCAGACAATAAATGGGTGCTGGAGCCACCATCTTTCCTGGGCTCTGGGGCTCTAGAGTCTGTACTCTTAGCAGCTACAACGTGCCACCTCTTTTATGGGGACTTGTTACAGAACCAGATTCCCAGTACAAATGTTAAAGAGTGACCCTGTCAATAGATAAGAGATGGTGATTGTTTGCCCATAAATTTTCACATTCCTCTCAACTATATGAACTTGTAAGACCTTTGAAGAAGACACATCCTCTACTCACTGTCAAACCTACTAAGAAAACCGTTTAAGATCATTGTGGTGTAAGTGCACACAGATTGGGGTGCTCTTTGCCAAAACTGAAGAGTTCATTGCAAAAGTTAAGTGTGATCTGATGCAGAATTATGGCAGCTATTAATTCGAACAAATCCAGCAGGTATATAATCAATCACAAAGACCCAGAATGAGTTTCCCAATATGGAAACCCTATTTTAAGCTGATTCTTTTTTTTTTCATAAAAAAGAAAGTATATGCATTGTCACATGAGAATTATTTGACAGATATAATTTTAAAGACCTCAATGACATTTTATAAAAATACTCTTAACATAAATTAATTCCATTTCACAACCTAAATTATATCCTTTTCCACATGCTTTTGGCTAATGAAATAATTTATCCCTTGATTTCAACTAAAATAAAATTAATATTAAAGTGAATACCAAATTAAGTTTGTAATAAAAAAATAAATCTATGAAGATTTCCCATATCAGAACTGTGAAATTATAGATTTAAAACCACCTACCACAATAAATCTGCCCAGTTTTAATATTAGCAAAGTGGACAATCAGTCATTTGAATGATGTGACTATGGTTAATGTATTACTCTAATTTAAAAATATGTAATAAATTTTGTTTTTAGAAATTTAGGTTTTCAGTATAGGTCTGGCAATTTTACATAATCAGTCATTTGTAGACAATCCAACAACTGAATTTGGACCACATCATAGTATCACCTGAAACGAATAATGTGAATGTCTTATTATTAAAACATAAAGCCTTCTTCCTACGCATGTGTGTTGTATGGATTTTCAGGGTACTTAATTTTCCTGATGTAGCTGAAAGTGGAGGTTCTAGAATGCAGGTCTTCCTGTGGTCAGACTCTAATACAAAAGAGAGTCCAATATTTTATTTTTGTTGTTTGTTTTATGAATTGTTTTTATTTTTTATTAAGTTTATTGGGGTGACATTAGTTACGAAAATTATATAGCTTTCAAATGTATAATTCTATGATACATTAACTGTTATGTTTAGACAAGATACATAAAAATAGGAGCAAGATTGAGAGCTTTTTAGCTATAAACCTAGGTACTTGATTCTTTTAAAATACTTTTCGAACTTTTAAAACCATGCATCTTTTATATTATTAAAATAAGGAGAGAAAAAAATGTCTTCAGGACCCGAACAATGTTGCTCAGTGGTTGAGCATCAACCCCAGTTGGATTCCCAGTCAGGCACATGCCCAAGTTGCAGGCTGGATCTGCAGTAGGGGGCAAGCAGGAGGCAGCAGATCAATGTTTCTCGCTCTCATCGATGTTCCTATCTCTCTATCCTTTTCCCTTCCTCTCTCTCTAATATAAAAAAACAAACACAAAAACATAGTTTTTAAAAAAAGAATTTTTAAAAAACTGTCTTCAGAGAAAACTCTGAAGATAAAAATACATGTGTTTTTTTTCTTGTTACTAAATTAAGAAAGGATCATAGTAAACATTTCTACATGATTTACCTTGGAATAGAGATCTGCTATTTTGGAGCATGTTACTTCAGACATTATTTATTAAAAGACCCATTCACATGTTTTACTGGCCCCTAGATTCTAGGTTTTAATTTTATAACTTCCAGATTTTATAGTAGCCACACATTTTGAAAACCGTAAATTTGAGCAATCTTTACTTCCAACACGAAGTCATAAAAAATGCACACCAGTATTTAGAAGGCAAATTATGCTATGAGGAAGTAACTATTCACAGATATTTCCTGATAGGAAATGAATAATGTAAAACCATTTTAACACAATTACCCCATTGATGAATAGAATCATGACATAATTTGCTTATCATGTGTATCACACTCTGAGAGAATTAACCCAAGTTAGGAGTACTTTCTGGAAAAGATAGTTTGTTCCCGAGTTTGCTTGCTTGAGGTATTGGACTGTGATCTGTAGCCATCAAATAAGTTCTACCCAATCTCTACATCTAGGAAGACTTTATTCTTTTAATTAGAACTTTATAAAAATAGCAATAATACATTGCAAAACACTGAATCCACTTGCTTTATCAGAACAAAATGTATTTTTTTTTAAATATATTTTTATTGATTTCAGAGAGGAAGGGAGAAGGAGATAGAGACAGAAACATCAATGATGAGAGAAAAGCATTGATTGGCTGCCTCCTGCACGCCCCACACTGGGGATGGGAGCCTGCAGCCTGGGCATAGGTCAACACTCAACCTCTGAGCCACCCTGGCCAGGCTAAGTGTGGCCTATCTGAGTCATCATCATCTCTTGCCTAGAATTCCATGAAAGTCTTAAATGGCTTTCACTCCTAACCTCTAACAATTATCCATGCTTTCCCAGCACTAGGAATCATCCTTCTTAAATATAAATTAGGTATCATTCAACTGCTCATAACTCTTCAAAATCTTCTGATGATAATTAGACAAAACCAACAACAAAATGCAATCTCTTATCACAGGAAACCAAGGCCTTGCTCCCTAACCTTGTACATCTTCATTAAGTTCTTGCTTGTTCAACCAATTAGCTGTAGGTGTTGAGAGCAAGTTTCTGGAAATGGATTATCTAGGCTTGCATCTAGGTTTTACCACTTTCTAGCTTGGGCGAACTAAAGAACCTTTCTGTACCTCACCTGAAAATAAATGATAAAATGGAATGTACTTCAGAGAGTGTTTAAAAGCTCCCATTTGTTCTTTTTTTTTTTTTTTTTTGGTACCTGATGCTTCCTTTACCAGGACTGCTAATCCTGGATCTTACCTACATCGCCTCCTCATTATCAGTTGGTTTTAGTTTAAAGTTTGTTCCTCAGAGATATCTCTCCTCATCAGCTTACTTTTTACTCTCATATCTTCTAACTTCAAAAATTGTCATGTTGCGCTTATTTATTTACTGCATTTTTTCACCTAAGTGCTAGAGTACTGAAACTTGCTTTTCCTACTACTGAAAAGTACCTATAAACAGGAATCAAGCTTACTAGTAAAGTCCTATTGGAATAAAGAAGAATGTTTGTGGATATAATTTAATCTCAGGGAAAGCAATGCCCTCAGTTACTAATCAATAAAACAAGAAACAAAATGTTGAAAATACAATGTTGATATTATTTATAGATATCTATGTACCAAGCATAAAAATATTGACAAAGAAGAGATATATCAAACCCAGAATTCTGTATATCTTCCTAGAAGGAGAGGGGGTGGAGAAAATCACAGTAGGAACAAAGTGAGCTCCAGAATTTTGTTTTATTCCCTTAAATTACATTTTATTTGATAATATTTTATAGAAATTAATATAAAAAGTTTTTATTTAAATTATCCATTAAAAGTAGATGGGGAAAATCTCTGCCCTCAATCTATTATTACTTATGTCTTCTTTTGGACTCATTGATCACATTCATTACCCTAAGCTCATTTGTATGGATGAAATCATTATTTTATATTTTACAAGGGGCCCAGGGCACAAATTCATCCACCTTGAAAGGAACTGTGGGCCACGAGGCTGCAGTGGGCACAGGGGCGGGTCTCAGCCCATCCTCTGTGCCCAGGCCTGGCCCCTCCCACTGTGGCCCCTGGTACCCTGTCTGCCAGCAGCCTCACTCCCACTGTCACCGCTCCCATGCACTGATGGCATCGGCCCCACTTGAACCCACTGACAGAATAGAGCTATTGGGGCCTGCATCCCCAGTGGGCGCAAGTGGGACCGGTGCCATCATCAGGTGTGAGCGGCGGCTGCTGCCCCAATAGCCCCTCAGGAGCAGGGGGAGGTGAAGAAGCCCTCAGGGGCGATCGGGGCCAGTCACCACTCACACCCGCTGATGGTGCTGAGTGATCAGACTGGAGCCAGGTTCCTGCAGCGGGTGCAAGCAGGGCCAGCACTGGCAGTGGGTCCAAGCAGTGGCTCTGGTTCCAGCAGCAGGTGCAAACAGGGCCATTGCCGGCAGCAGGTGCAAGAGGCAGCTGTCGGCTCAGATCGCCCCTCAGGAGCAGGGGAGGTAAAGAAGCCCTGAGGGGTGACTGGGGCCAGTAGCCACCACTCATACCTGCTGATGGCACCCAGCAATCAGGACCAGCGCCCGGTCCCAGCAGCTGGTGCAAGTGGCGTCTCCAGCACTGGCAGTGGGTGCACAGGAGTAAAGAATTTTCAGTAACCACCAGAGGCTTGCCTGATGACAGCGACCAGTGCCCTGTCTTGGTCTGGCACCCCCACTCACCTGCTCTACCATCCTGCTGCTGACACCTACCATGGTCCGCACGCGCCCCCTGGTGGTCAGTGCACGTCATAGTGACCAGTTGTTCAGTTGTTCCTACATTCGGTCTATTTGCATATTAGGGTTTTATATATATATAGATAAATCAAAAACTGCCTGCTTTACAAAAGGGATAATGGTTTTCCAAATGTCAAAATATTATACTTAAATATTTTTAAAAGGAAAAATAGAGCAACATTGAGAAGAGGGACATTTAGAGGAAGTAGTCAATTCATTTATGTACTAAATTTGCAATTGAGGCTATTATAGATTTTCCCAAACCTCTTGGGGTTCAGTAAAGCAATTCATAGTAACATATATAAGGATGTGTATTTTCTTTGAGCTATTAATCAGACTACAAGACATTATACTAAACAAATTGCTAAAAGAAACAAGAAAAAAGCATTTGTTAGAGGGAGACAGGCTGGATGGTACAATCTTTTATGCTTATTTTGTTCACTTTGTGGATTTGGAAACCCAGTCTTACTATTCTTCTAGACTTAGCAGGTTCAGGAGGAATAGTTTCCTTTAACCAAACCCAGAAGAGATAGATGAGTACAATATAAGTGTCACTTTAGCAATTTACAAAGGGAGGCGCACATTTCCAATGACCTTCGTGTCATTTCCATTGTCCAGTGTAAAAATTGCCTGGTGAACATGAAATAACAGCAAAGTAAGGCACATAATCTTGAAGTGTATTTCATCTAGACCCTGATAAACCACATGAACTCACTCTAGCCCAAACCAAACACACCTATCCACAGAGCAGGGCTCTATCCATCGGATGCTAGTTCCTCCATCTCTCAGTGGCAGTTGAGTTCACATTTCCAATTTCCCACTGTTGGAACTTCCACTTCACTTCCTCGTCACTCCTTCTTCTCATCATCATGTACTGTTATAACAACCTTCAGCAGCCTCTTAAGTGTCCCTACCATCCTTCTTTCCATCATCCTTCTGTTGCCTGCTTCCCCTTTCTTTCACTTCATTGTGCTTCCCCTGCCTAATTTTCTGATTTTAACAAAGGGAAGATTTTTTTTTAACCAGAGAGCAAAATAATCCTTTCTGAATTGGAACTGGTGTGAACAATAGAATCACATCTTATTTATTACAGTAGATATTATCTTGGCAAGATAAATATGAAATTGTAAGTGAAATTCCTATTCTAAGTTTGTGGCATTTTTAGGAATTTTCCCTGTGATTCAATCTATGGGTGTTGAAATGAAGGATAGGGGCAGTGTATTAAAAAAATATAATGCCTTTAATCTGTGAAAGTTGTCAATCAAACTATAGAATTCCACATAGACAGCCTTGGGCATATCAACCCTAATTACAGAAATCTGGCTCATCACCAATGTTTTAGCACTTGATTTATTTCCTGTTCAATTTGTTCAATAGAGCCAGAGTTAATTGGTTTTCCAAATGAGTGTTAAAAATATAAAGACCTAGCTTCATTAAGTGAAAGCTATACTTATTATGCATCAGTGACTTGTAAGTCTGTGTAAAGGTTAGTAGGGTGAGCTTTCAGGGCATTGTGTACAAAACCGCAGCTTTGACTTGGTACTAATATGGCTAATAACTAATAAATATTGAAAGCCACAGTAGCTGGTAAAAATAGAGAGATGTTTTATGAATTGAAATTTCCCCCAAACCAAGTATACTTAGTAAATAGACTATCTAAAACATAGCATTTTCTTCTTTAAGCCTAATGTATTTTATTTTTCTTTTGAAAAATGTGTTTAGATTTTTTCTATAGCAAAAGAAAAAAAAAGTATCTATACACCAGTGGATATTTAGCATACTGTGAGTTTTTTTAATATAGTGCTTAGCATTTTCAATAATTCCCATTCTACTATGGGACAGCAACACATTTAATGTGACGATTTGACACCATAATGCCAAATGGAGGCCTAAACAAAGAAAGCTAATGTGTATTGGGATAGTTTTGGAATTCTACGTGGGTAAAGGCATATCATAAAGCAGTGATTTTCATAGTATTTTCTGACAGAAGGGCTTTTAAAAAAAACTTCACCATTATTAATAATGATGGTTTTCATTACTGTTAAATATAATTCTCAAGAAACATCATCATCACTTAGCAGTAAGAGTCATCATTTAGGGGGCAGCCTTTACATTCCTTGTAGAGAAACTAGTGAAATCAGATTATGTTTAGGAAAATTTTTCAGAAAAGCTGAATATTTTCACAGGAATCAATACTGATTTCCTAACTCTGTGCCTCCACTTAGTGATTCAGCAGCCTCCGCCATGTTACTCATGTCTGGAGACCCTGGCAGAAATATCAGCAGGTAAATTTTCTTAAATAGGAGCACCAAAACTGAAATCTACTAACTTCTAGCTGTGCTATCAATTGTAGAAAATATATGGCTTAAATCAATATAACGCCCATAGATTGAAAGGATTTTTTCTTATGAAAATATTAGTATAAAGAAAATTTGTGTGGGAAGATTGCCAATGTCACACATCATATGAATATGATGAGTTAATTTTGCTTCATTACATAAGATGATGGCATTCCATATTTTAATTGATTTATTTTTTAAGAGTTGGCTCATTTTTCTTTGGCAAAGTTGATTGTAAAAATAAATAACACTGTTATATTTGTTTCCTATGGTAACTTAGGGTTGTGGTAACAAAGTACCACAAACTGGATGGCTTTAAAAAATAGAAAGTTATTCCCTTATAATTCTGGAGGCTAGAAGTCTGAAATCAAGAGGCCAACAGGGCTCTGCTCCCTCTGAGAAAGTGGGTAGAACTCCCCTTTGCTTTTCTCTAGCTTTGGGAGATAGCTGTGGACACATGTAATTCTCCCTGTATGTTTCTGTCTCTACATGGAGTTTGTTTGTTTGTTTTTTTTCATATAAGGACATCAGCCATATTAGATTAGTGCCTATCTTAATGACCTCATATTGCCTTGATTATACCTGCAAAAACCCTATTTCCACAAAAGATCAAATGTATAGTTTTCAGGGATGAGAATTTCAACATATCTTTTAAGGAAACATTATTTAAACCATAACAACTGTTTTGTGGAAGTTTTTTCTACATCAAAAGTTTTATGTGTAACTATATACTTTTTTGTTTATTTGTTTGTTTTGACAAGTTGAAAGAAGTCTGAGAGATGCATTACTCCATCATCTGAGATTTGGTGGGGTGGGGGATGAAGGTAAGATTTGGTTCACTAAGGAAGTTTTGACATTTATGAGACCTCTGTTTAATTAAAGAATATGGTTGACAAAAACCTTCCTATAATAAAATCTGAGTTTTTTAATTGATTTTGCTTTTATATTAACAAATATTCTAGTAGAACATATTAAGAAATACATTTCATAGGGGTTTTTGATGCACTGGTTATTATCAACATAGTGTTTTATGGTGGATGTGCAGGGACAAATTATACAAAGCCTAAGTTTTATGTAACCTAGCCAAGGATAAAAAAGGCCCAAAAGTTAGAGTCCAGAACTCATCTATTTGGTTGAAAAAATTAATTATATATTTTTTCATTAAAAACCAGAGCATATAAAATTTCCTTCCTCAATAATACTTCAGTGGTAAAGTATTCATAGAGATGGAGTCCATACCTGTCTTCCAATAATGGCCTAATGACCATGCAACTGAACAACGTGGGGACCAGCTACTGTCATTCATGTCCATGGCCCTGACCCTAGGGATAATCCCAGCCAACCGCTTGCAAATGCAGAATGAGTCCAAACCATCATAAACATATGAATAGATCAGCAAGAACTAATAATCTTTGATAAAACTACAAGTAAAAGTATATACTTAGCCACCTATGGGCAAATATTGACATTTAGAGGGATAGACATTATTACCTTCATCAAGTTATACTTGCTTCCCACCACAGTCTATACAACTCAAATAAACCCTTATAATTCAAATTTTTTGGTAAGGCTAAACTATATTAGTGTCATGTGTCCATTTTTTAATAGTGCTTATTTACTTTAGCCCATGCACTGGATTGTAGTTATTTATTTCAATTTCATTTATGATAAATTGTTGCTTCATATTGTTATAGAAAGCAATGGCAGCTCAAAGTTGTGATTTTTGTTGAATTAGTAAACAACTGTTTTGCCTTGAAGAATCCATTTGCCATATTTTTGTCACAGGATTCAAAGAATCATAGAAACGCATTTGAATGGAACTTGAAGGTCAGCTGGTATAAATTTTCATCCAGATCTCCATAAAGGAATAATAAATTCAGTGCTTTCTTTCATTAATCTTCCTGGAGTTCAACCAGACTAAACCCAGACTGGACCCTTTGTTACTGATATAGAATCTAGAGAGTGGCTCAGCAAATTCTGGGCAGCAGTGGGAGGTGAAGAAAAACAGGAACCGATAATGGATGGATGGTGCCATGTGTATATAATAGCACCACTTCTATGAATTGGAATGCCAATAAGGAGGAAATAAATCTTTCTTTGTTATAATTAGTTCCTGACTAGTTAATTTTATAATGTAGGTTCTTTTCATTTAACCCTTATGGGATTTGAGTACATTGATGCTAATAAGTATAAGCAGTTCTGCTAATGGCTAAGTGATGAGCAGGGGACTGAGAATTCAAACAAAAACCCCACCTTGAAAGATTATACTGTGATTTACATAATAGATAAATGGTACCAAATAATGGCATGCAAGACAAACTATTTAAGCTCAAGTTCTTTTAATATAGGTTCATTCAGACCTATCAGATCTAAAAACTACAGCAAACAGTAACACCTCCCATGCTGATGAGGTCCCAGCAATTCCTTACTTTACCAATTCTGGCTAATCCTTGCTAGTTCAAGGGTCTACCTAATTATGTGGTCTTCCTTGCTATAGCAAGCTAATAAACCAAATTTTATATGACTATAGTTTGGTTTCTTGTGGTCAGTGGGCTTTAATAATATAATAGCAAGAATAACTACAAGTACAATATTGTCACATAGCAAGAGTAAGTCTTTCATGTGAGTAGTATCTGACTCATTACCTTAATTAAACCTAACCTTCTATATTGTTGGATTATCTTTTGTTTCCTCCTCTATGACATTCTTAAAATACCACAGTGACTTTTTCATTCTAAGTCCTACATTTGGTCTTAGATTTGAGGCCTTGCAATTTTTACTCCTCTCATTTCCTTTTCTATTAAATTTTATTTGAAACAGAAATCACCCAAATACATTTACATATATATGATGGTAGGCTGAAAATTTTCAAATTGGGGATATAAATTCTATTGATTGCAAACCAAGTTAAATTTTAAGGGGTTCTCAAAATCAAACTGGATAACTTCAACTAACTTAAAATATGGTAAAAATAACATACATGTAAAAACGGTATAAGAATAAAGGTATAAAAATGTGAAAATATGCTAAAGCCTAGGTATAAAAGAAAAACATGTAGATGAACATATCTCAACTCTCAAATTATAGTATATTAATATTTTTGTATTTGTTCCCTTGGATATTTTACCACATTATATGTGTATTGATTCTTTTTTCCGAAGTAGTGATTTGTTTTATATTTCATCTTTTTATTGGTAAGGTGGACATTGATAAGGCATTTTAAGCTAGAAGGCTATTAAGGCAATGGGTTTGGACCTGGAATAAGAAAATGTTGTACATGAATAAACTTCAGATTTGATCATGTGCTTAATATAAACCTCAAAGGAGTGCAAGTTGAGAGTTTTGTGACATTTTGGTATCTGAACTGATAGAAATATAAAAGGCAATGAGAAAAATGTTAAATAGATTGAAAGCTAGGAATAAATGTCACCCACATAGAGAAGAACCAGATTGAGCAAATGATATTGAAGCTGAAGTATCAGGACACATGTTGGCTCTCGATGCCCTTCCCTCTGAACCCTCAAAGGACCTTTATGCACAACTCCTTAGATCATACTGCAGCACTTTATTCTGATATGCAAGAGGTAGCTTATTGTATTTCATTCTCAGAAACTCTAAACGTCTTAGCTTTTTTTGCTAAGTCAGTATTTTTGCCATGCCTCTGTTCTTTTTAAACTTCCAAGAAACAGAATCCACTTAATAATCTATCCAAAATATCTTATGTATATGAGTATTAGTATTCTTTTTACCATGAGTTTTCTTGATATCCTATACCACAAGCTATTTATTTTTCTCCTGTGATATTTTACAAGTTTCTTTGCATTACAAATCTTTCTTTACAATGGTAAAACTAAAAATATCCAATGACTGATGCACTAGCATTTCCTCCATGATTTATACAGCTTAAAATCCTAGTTTCAGTATAAAGATCGCTGCAATATTTATTCATAGCCTTGATGTAATTGAAAAGAAGAGGATCCCAGAGTAGAGTCTTGATGATAATGTGTCAAAGAAGCTCCATCACATTTGTCAGACAATTTTTTGAGGCTGACATTTTTCAGGCACGATAGTTTAACCTGACATTAGTTTGCAAAGCGTAATAAAAAATTTTGCAAACCATATTAATTCAGATATCAATAAAGCATTGGCTTTAAGTTTCTTTATTGATTCAGTGTCAACTCAGACGAAGGCAGGTGTTTGAAGGTCAATGTTTTCTTAAGGAATTTTGCAAGTACTGATTCTACCAGCTGGCTCAGATTTTAGAACAGCTAAGTACTTCAGGCTTATGTGTAGTAATATATTTTGCATGAAAAGTTGCCCAAGTTTCTAGCTAACCAAATGTCAAAGCATGTACTTGAGCAATAAACTAATTGGTAGCAAACCTCATTAAGAATTCTGAATGCAGTAATAGCTTTTCTCCAATTGTTACTGCCTTTAATGAGAAGCAGAACAACAGAAGCCATATTACTGGTCTGACAATTTGTTCTATTGATTTATTATGCCAGCTTTGCCGCCATCTACATGAAGGGACTACAAAGTATTATGGGCTGATATTAGTACATTTAGAATTCTGCAAATATAGTAAAAGGAGGCTGGTATTTAAATGTGACCCCATTTGGTATTTACCTTTTTTATTTCAGTGGAATCCACTGACTATAACTTAGATAGAAAACTTTTATTTAGGAAATCATTATAACAGAGTATTTTATTTCAGTCTTAAAAATAAAGAAATAGATGTTGCATTTAACAAAATTCTATAAGCACGTTATGCCAAATTTAATTATATTTTATTTTTCTACCTTTTCCTTCCCTTCATTCATTTTAAAGATGAGGAATATGTATGCTGCTTCAACCTGTATTATAAATGAGAAAAAAAATTTAATTTAGAAAAACAGTTAAAATGTATGAAATGGCAATCGGAATATTTTTTTCACAATCCTGTAATCTCATTTTTTTAAAAATTGAATTTATTGGGGGTGACATTGGTTAATAAAATTATATAGGTTGCAGGTGTACAATTCTGTAATATATCATCTCTATATTATATTGTGTGTTAACCATACCAAGGCAATCTCCTTCCATCACCATTTATCTCCTTTAACCCCTTCTACCTCACACTACCACCCTTATCCCTCTGTAATCACCATACTGTTGTCTGTGCCTATGAATTTGTTTTTGCTTAATCACTTCACCTTTTTCACCCAGCCCTCCAATCCTCTACCCTCTGACAACCATCAGTCTGTTCTTGGTATCTATGAGTCTGTTTCTATTTTGTTAGTTCATTTAGTCCATTGGATTCTATATATGAGTGAAATCAGATGGGATTTGTCTTTTTCTGATTGTTTTGTTTCACTTAGCATAATAACTGTCCAAGCCCATCCATACTGTCACAAAAGATAAAGTTTTCTTCCTTTTTACAGCCGAGTAATATTCCATTGGATAAATGCAACAATGCATTTTGATCCACTCAGCTATGGATGGTAACTTGGGCTGCTTCCAAATCGTTGCTATTGTAAATAACACTACAGTGAACATAGGAGTGCAGATATTCTTTTCAATTACTGTTTCTGGTTTCTTCAAATATATTCCTAGAAGTAGAATATCAGGGTCATAAGGCAGTTTCATGTTTAATTTTTAAGGAAACTCCATACTGTATTCCATAGTGGCTGCACCAATTTGCATTCCAACCAACAGTGCACAAAGGTTCCCTTTCCTCCACATCCTCACCAACACTTGTTTGTTGATTTATTGATGATAGCCATTCTGACAAGTATAAAGTGATATTTCATTTCAAATAATAAAATGTCCTATTTTTTCTTTCATTGCAATGGCAGTAATTGAGATAAAGAAATTTAATCTAAAACTTTCTACAAAGAAAGCGTTTATCATTTATTTATTTTCAGTTTTTTATCCATAATGTGCACACACACTGAATATATGACTATGGCAATGACTCCTTTGGTGCCATTTCACAGTTGCATTTAGGAGAAAAAGACCATGTCATTGAGAGAAATCCCACTTTTCCTTTGGTCAATATTTCTTCAGAAACCTAATACTGAAGCTCAATTTCATTGTAATTACACTGACTTCTAGTAAAAAATATATATATTTACTGGAACTAGAGCTAGAATTTTGGATGTAATATCATGTTTATGACCTAACATCATGTAAAATCAAAGCTTTACATTTGTTTTAGGGCCCATTTGAATACTCCAAGGTCATATTAAGGGATTAATGTTAATTTCTGTATCATTTTAACAGGCATACATGGAAATGTTAATATGATTGTCCTCTGGAAAAAATATTCACCTTAAATATTTAAGATGAATCAGTTTCACAGATTCATATTACTAATAGTAGTTGAGGTCACAACCTCACGTTTTGCTTTATGCATATATTTAAAATCAGGAAGTGTGTAAATTTGCCAGTAGGAATATTCCTTCTCGAATAAGTTGTTCACCAAGTGATAAGATAGTGCCTACTGGGTAAGCATTAAAGCAGTTGCTTCGTTTGAGTTAATGAATGGGAATTTAATTTCTTCTTCAAATCTCCCCCTAATATGACAGTTGATTTAATATTATTATCCAGTAGGAGTTTTTCTGACTATATCATTTATTTGTGGTACTTTATTCACAAAATAGAAATATGTTTCACAAAAAAGTTTTTTTGCAGGAATGTAGAAAAAGACTTTTATACTGTAGAAACAATTTTTTTGTTAATTCCCACTTGAGGATATTTTTTCCTTTGATTTTTTGTAGCGATTGAAAGGGAGGGGGTTAGGGTGAGGGGGAAAGAAAGAGAAACATTGATGTGAGAGAGATGCATGGATTGGTTGCCTCCCATAGGAGCCCCAGCTAAGGCTGGGAATCGAGCCCAAAACCCAACCACATGCCCTTGACAGGAATTGAACCTATGACCCTTATGTGGGTGGGGCAATGCTCTAACCACTGAGCAACACCAACCAGGACCTGAAGAAATAATTTGACATTGGAGGAACATAAATAAACTATATTAATTTTCAAAGTTGAAAGTGTTAGAATATAATTATTATAGTTTCAATAGAAATTAACCCATCCTTTGAAACAGTAAAAGACAAAATAAAACTGATAACTGAATTAAACCACCTTTTGAGAGTCAATGAGATCAAAATAAGAACATTTCTGTTTGGGAAACCAGTACATATACCGAAATATAAACATACCATCTTAACGCATTTTTAATTATTACATATGGTAATTATATATTATTCATTTTTAACCAAATGCACTTATCTTCTATAGAAAAGGTGTAGCAATTATCTACTGCTACATAACAAATCACCCCAGGGGTTGTGACTTAAACCATTAACAATTGTTATGTTATCATTCAGGGTTTTGGAGGAATCAGTGATCTGGGAATTGCTTAGTTAA
This sequence comes from Corynorhinus townsendii, assembly GCA_026230045.1. Classification (NCBI taxonomy): domain Eukaryota; kingdom Metazoa; phylum Chordata; class Mammalia; order Chiroptera; family Vespertilionidae; genus Corynorhinus; species Corynorhinus townsendii. Next base: position 75,099,416 of record JAPDVU010000004.1, read on the forward strand.
GTAGTTCTCACTCAGGTCTCCCATATGGTTGAAGTCAGATGGTGTTTAGAGCTGGAGTAGTTGGGATGCTGAAGCAGTTGAGGGCTTCCTGGCATCCCCACCTTCATATACTAGTAGACTAGGGGCCTCTCCATGTGGCCTCCCTTTTATGGTATAATTTGGGCTCCTCACACCATGGTGACTCATGGGATATCAGACTTCTCACACGGTTGCTCAGAACTAGAGAGGTGAATAACCCAACAAAAAAGGTGAAAGCTCTATCACCTTTTATGAGCTGGCCTCTCAAGTTACATAGTATCATTTCTTACTTAGTCCCAAACCCTGCTCAGGTTTAAGAGGGGGGAAAGCATCAACCTCACTCATTGAAGGGAAGTATGTCCCAACAGGCAGGTGAGTGGGCCACTGCAATGCCGAATCTAGGAGCTGATGATATTCATATTCCCCAAAGCAATCTGCATTAGGGAGTAGGGCCACAGTCACAGGTGTTCAGAAGCAGGAGTGATGTCCCAAATGTGAGGGACTGGCAAGAGCAAGATGGTGTTCAAATTCTGAAGAGAGAGATATTATAGGAAGACATCTCAAAAAAAGAAAAAAAATATGGCAAAGGTGAACAAATTAAAAATTGAATTTCGATACCAGGATTTTGGATGGAGATGCTTAGGTATGAAACAGAGGTGGACACATGAAGGCTGTAGCCATATGGGTTCCATATCTGAATAAAGTAGATCCAGCTGTTAAGTTGGAAATGGTCCAAAATCAGAAGCATTCTGAAAATAGCCCATGAGAGTAAGATTTTTTCCCCCAAAATTATTCATGTTAAAAAAGGAAAATGTAATACTGCCTACACTACTACATACCTACTCTCCATTGGGTTGATTTTGAACATAGTGATTCTGAGACATATGTAGCATTTGCTTTGCTGCTCATGAGGAAAGAATTGGGGGCGTCAGGACAGGGCAGAAAAGGATCACCTCACTTAAGCTGCTCCTGTGAATGGTGAGAGAAACTCCTTTAAAATGTATTTTTAGACAGAACCAGCTAACTTTCTATTCTAGCAATACAACATGGAGCAGTATGCAGTTCATCAGTATAGATTTGAATCACTAAAATTAACTTCTTATTCATTCTCTTTGTAAAAGTTTTGCAACAAAATTAATTACAGACCAAGAACTCTGATTATCAGATCAAAGGCTAGAGAACCTTTAAGACACTAGGGCAAGTCCACCAACATTAATTTAATTACAAACTTGAGCTTAGGATGTAAAAAATGTCTTTTCAGTCATTCTTATAGGTATATTTTTTAGGAAATCTAATTATATAGAGATTTCCACATAGCTTACTTGTATGGTTTGATTAATACACATAACTTTCTACTTTGTAACTTTTACATGTAATAATACTCATAAATAACATGTGCATAGCACTGTTGAACTGCAGTGGAATTATAGTGTTGAAAGAAGAAGGAAGTGGATGTAGGAGGAAAAATAAAATGATTATATCTCAAACCTTTCTTTACTGCCCACCCAGCTATTTCTTTCCTTCTAAACATTATATTAGTGCATTCCATGCCTGAATGGATATAACGATATGGAGAAATTCAGAATCATAGTAATGTTGATGAAGGCTTGGGTTTTATATGTCAAGAGATTTATTTGAGAAACTGTAATTGGAAGGAACTAACTAAAAAGAAATCTACCAAAAGAGGTATACTTAAAAAAAAAAAAAACCTTAGATTTCATATTAGAAATTCTAAGTCATTATTTTGTTTCATTAAGGTGTCATATAATGGTAATATCTCTTGATTATTTTATTGAAGATACACATTATTCACAAAGCCATGAAGTATGTTAAAGGTAAAGAGTAAGTTGAGAAATAAGAATAAGTTTTTTTAGGTTATGGCAGTAGGAATCAGTAATGAAAAGCCCTCAAGATATTAAAAATGATGAAAAGAAAAGGGACACTTATATAGCTTATATCTCTGACAGCCTCGGTAATGCTTTCTAAAAAACACACCATATAATGTCTTGGAACTGATACCGTAGGGACATAAAACTACAGCATTAAGAACTTACTCTACTGTCATTCATGATAAATGCTGCCAAGCCTTCTGAAAGAATACTAGGCCTCAGAAAATGTTTCAAGTCCAGAACTGTTTTTCATTTGTTCCTTTGATTCCACTTTTAATGGCTGTCAAATATTTCACAAAAAAGGTGAGGTTAATGGAGGTCTTCATCATCAGTTCTTTAATTTTCTATTCATTTTCATCCAGCTTAACATTATGACTATAACTATTTACTTAAGATTTGATATATTGAACAATTTTTGTTTTATACTTATTGTATTTGTCTATATACACTATAGGTATATACTATTATAAAACTATACAAGGTTTTTTGTTTGTCTAAGACAGTGGTCGGCACACTCATTAGTCAACAGAGCCGCAGTTTGCCAATCACTGGTCTAAGAGAAAACTATAGAGTAATAACTGAAAAACACAAAAAGTAGTTTCAGTTTTATCTTTTAAATATTAAATAAGCTAAAGTGCCACATTCCTCAAGACACTAATGTATTAAGAAAGAAAAGGCACTTATTTGATTTTCTAATTATTGTGGTTCTAAGTAGAATAACTATAAAATGTATAATTTAGAATTCATTCTAATATTTTTTAAATTCTGTAGTGCCTTGAAATACTTTAACAGACAGTATAAAATGAATTTCTGCTGAAAGACATTTATGTATTATACTTATGAACTAACTACAGTATTCTTCAACCAAACTAACCATAACTAATGGCTCTTTACTAATGATGTTATAGGGCTTTAAACAAATTTCACTAGTACAAAATGTGGTCTTGCATAGTCTTTGCTATTTTGGCAGTAAAAGCACAGATTAGGCACCTTCATGCTCAAGAATATCATGAAAATATCATTTCACACTGCATAGGGATCTCTGTTTCTCATTTGTATGTCTCTTCTCATATGGAGGATGAACTGTACACAGTAATACTAGTGTGATATAGATATATACCAAAATGACCATTCTGGAGAATGGCATCAGCAAATAGCAGCATAAGATGTCCCTCCTTTTTGTGCCTCTTTTAAAAGAAATAGATATCCACCCTCAAACAAAACTGCTTTGTGCTGTTGTGGAATCTAGCCGAGGGACCCAGGAGTTGCATGCACTTGTGCACCCACTAATAAATAGACAGACCTCAGTGTAAGCATGGAACCAGGGAAAACGGTAAACATGCCCAGACCCCTGTCACTCTGGTTAAAAAAAAAATCTGGAGCATGCTGATCTGAGCAGATAACCATACATAAGAGAGAATTTGCAGACGTCCAGCCTTTCCTAGGGGAGATTCAACCACACCATTTGAGGGGGGGAAAATACAAATTTGGTCACAGGGGAAGCAGGAATAAGAGAAACTTCCCCAGCACCACTCCCTGTTCTAAGGAAACACAGCACAGGGCTCCTCTATCTGGCAGTAATGTCTCTACCAAGGAAAAGGAGAGCAGTGGTTGATTCCCAGCCTATTGCAGTTGTCTGCATCTAGAAACCCATTTCTCTCCACTAGTGACCAAAGTACTGAGGTAGGGAACTACCAAGTCCTGGGGGAGGGAGGAGATTGAGAAAGAGCAGATAAGGCACTCCTTTTCCTTGGATAAACTCTTCAAAACAGCTATCCAAGATCCTCTAGGTGTACCACATCAGAGACCTCCCTCTTAGGTCCACAGGCCTGCAGGCAACATCCAGAGGGCTGAACCCACTCCTTCCTCTCTGCAGCAGCTCCTTGTGGGCTCCTAAGTCCTGCAGCAAGCGAACTCTGACAGAGAGTACACTCAGAAAACAGGCCACTGTCTGTGGGCAAGAGAAAGGGCACAAAGTCGATTTATAACCCCACCTTCTGGAAACAAAAAATAGAGGCTTCCTGTAGCCAACTTGGAGACTTTTTAAGAATCAGAGACATGAAAGCTGAAGAATCTTGCCACAAGAGGGAGCAAGTACAGTAGAGCAGATTTACTAATACAAAGACAGAAACCCCATGTAATACAAACACTGATGAACAGAATACCCCATCTCAAGGCAAGTAGCAAAGATTTAAGGGGGTGTTTGCTATGTCAAAGTTTGAAAGCAGTAGCACAAAACTATAAAGAATATGAAAAATCAAGGAAATATACCATCACAAAAAGAAAATAACAATTATCCAATAACCAGTCCCAAAGGTATGAATTATATGATGTAGCTAGTAGCTATTTTGATAAAATTCAACAAGCAGCAAGAAAGCTCAGACAATTCAATGAAATCTCAAAGGAAAAAAAACCAACATGATTACAATGAGATTTTTTTCCCTCAAAGACACAGAAATCATGTAAAAGAACCTAACAGATATTCTGAAGCTAAAAAAAAAACACCTTAGCAAATGAAATAAAAGATGCAATAAAGAATAACGGCAGTATAGTAGAGCAAATGGAAGGTAGAATAACTTACTCTAATAAGTGAGCCAGAGGATAGGGATTTTGAAATCACTTAGTTAGAAGAGGACAAAATAAAAGAATGAAAAGGAGTGAAGGAAGCCTATGTGACATATGGGATTTCATCCAAAGAACAATATGAGAATAGTTGTGATTATAGAGGGAGAAGAAAGGGAAAGGGGTGGAATATTTATTTTAAATATTATAGCTGAGAAATTGGCAACTCAGGGAGAGAATTGGGCATCCAAGTTTATAAAGCTAATAAATCACCCTATTATCTCAATGCAAATAGAACTCCAAGATACATTACAATGAAACTATCAATTAAAAATCAAGGTTAAATAAAGAAATCTAAAAGCATCCAGGGAAAAACAATTGTAACCTATAAGGATCCCTCATTAGACTATTAGTATATTTTTCAGCAGAAATCCTACAGCCATGGAGAGAGTAGAATGGCTTATTCATAGTGTTAAAAAATAAAAAAAGAATGCCAGCCATGATAAGTCTATCCAGCAGTTATCCTTCTGATGTGAAGGAGAAATAAAGATTTTCCTAGACAAACAAATGCCGAAGTACTTCGTCAATATTACACCTGGATTTAAGACATGCTAAAAGCAGTTTTCAGGCTGAAATCAAAAGACAGTAATCCGCAACATGGAAAACACACTGATAAGGTTACAACACACTGATAAAAGTAAATATACTGTATACTCAATCTGTAAAAGCATGGTGTGCTAACCACTTAAACATAGTGAAAAGATGAAAGTAAAAGATTAATGAAAGCAATTATAACTACTATACTGTGTTAACAGATATATAATATAAAATGTAAATTATCACATCAAAACTGATACAGAATTTTTGGACTGGATCCTGGATTCTTTGTCCGCCTGAGTTGAAGAATCAATCCACAGACAGAACACAGTATAGCAAAGGTGGAGATTTATTGAAGAACAAGTACAGACTCCCTCGTGGCCAGGGGGAAAGGGTCCCACAGACTTCCTGTTTCTATGGTTTATAAAGGTTGCAGTCCCTGTGTCCTGATATCCCTTCTGATTGGTCAATATTCCTTTTGAATTGCTTACTATAGTGACTCCTGAGGCCCTTCTCCTTCATTGTCCTCCTATTCCTTCTGGGCTTTCTTCCTCCTTTATTTTGTAAAGATAGACCTCTTGGCTACTCCCAGTTGCTGCTTCTTTGTGTTATGAAGGTGTACTTTCTCCCAGTCTGTAGCCCTGTGTTTTTTTTTCATGGACCTCAATTCTAAAAATTCCCTAAGCCTGCCTATATTCCCCTAAAATTCCTGTTTCAAAACTATAAAAAGGAGGGAGTAATAGGATAAAGGCCATATGTGACAAACACAATTAATATAAACTAAAAAGCTTCTAGATAGCAAAAGACACAATGAGCAAAATGAAAATATTGCAGAATTTACCAGGTGACCAGAAAATACACAACGAGTACTCAGAGATTCAGGAAAAACCCTTTATTTAAAGCAGCACTGTTGGCTCGGGGAATTTGAAGATCCAAAGCCTGAACAACATATATATATATATACACACTTTGTTTCCTTACTTCTGGGCTTTTGCAGCCCTACCATACAGAACTAGTTAGAATACAGGCCTTTAGATTACAGCTAAAGGTGGTGCTAGTGACCTCTCTAGCTAAGCTGTTAAATTCTTGATTAGGAAAACAGATTATTGCCTAAGAAAGGGGCAGTGACTTAAATATAGGCTAACAAGAATGTGTACTAGGTCACTGGCACTGATTCAGATCGCTGCCTCCACCCCCAGGTTGCCCCCTATATTCCTCCTCATAAAGGCATCCTACAGAAGGGAGAAAATATTTGCAAAACATATATTGGATATGGGCTTAATATTCAAAATATATAAAGAACTCATATAATTCAATTATTAAAAATTTGATTAAAAAATGGGCAGAGGAAGTAAATAAACATTTTTCCAAAAAAACAAAACAAACAAAAAAAAAAACACAAAAAAAACCCACATTCTAATGGCCAACAAGATGCTCAACATCATTAAGTACCAGGAAAATGCAAATCAAAGCCACAATGAGCTAACACATTCACACCTTTTAGAATGATGATCATCAAGAAAACAAGGTAAGTGTTGGCAAAGACATGGAAAAAAAATGAAACCATTGTACACTGTTAGTGGGAATGTAAATTGGTTCAGTCACTATGGAAAACATTATGGAAGTTCCTTTAAAAAGTTAAAAATACAACCTTTATATGATTCAGGAGTTTCACTTTTGGCTACATATCAAAAGGAAATTTAAACAGGAGTTTAAAAAGATATATACACTCCATGTTTATTGCAGCATTATTCATAATAATCAAGATATGGATGCAGTCTAAGTCTCTATCAATGGATAAACAGGTAAAATGTTTTAGTACAAGTTCATGACTGAATATCACTCAGCCATGAGAAAGAAGGAAATCCTATTTGCAACAGCATGGACAGATCTTGAGGCAATGGTAAGATAAAGACATATACTGTATGATATCACCTATATGTGGAATCATAAAGAACCAACATTAGCTAGGGCTATGTTGACTCAGTGGATAGAACCACCACCTGCAGATAGAAGGGTCCCCAGTTCAATCCCAAGAAAGGGCACATACCTGGGTTGCAGGCTTGTCCCCAGCTCAGGCCCTGGTGAGGATATGTGCAGGAGGCAACCATTCTATGTATTTCTCTCACGTCAATGTTTCTCTCTGTCTTTCCCTCTTTCTTCCACTCACTCTAAAAATCAATGGAAAAATTCCTCGGGAAAGGATTAATAAAATAAAAATAAAAAAGCCAACGTTATAGAAACAGAAAGTAATGGTGGTTATTGAAAGACTGGTCACCAGGAGGCTGTGTTCCTGGCAAGACACGCGTGGGTGGGTGGGGCTACAAGCATGGAGAGGCATGCATGGGTGGGCAGGGCCGCACGATTTCATGCGCTGGGCTTCTAGTATATTTAATAAGAGACTAGATCTTAATTGTGCTAACCATAAAAAAGAAATGATAATTATGTGATGATTTAGAGGTGTTAGCTGATGCTAAGGTGGTAATCATATTGCAGTATGTAAATGTATCAATTAACATGTTGTACATCCTAAATTTACACAATGTCACATATAAATTATATTCAATTTTGAAAAATGACTACTGCCTGGAGATAAACGGATTGTGGCATGTGATATTTCCTCTTTCAGTTAAAAGACTGGAGTTCCCTCTACCAATGCATGCATTTTTATCTTGAAGCAATTACATATTGTGCATGTGTGTGTGTACCATTACCGACATAATAACATCAGGGTATTTTGTGAAGTCAATGAGTTATTCTGAGGAGACATTTATGTAAAACTAGATGCCCAGTGCAAGAAATCTGTACACTGATAGGGTCCCTAGCGGCTGGTGGCAGCCAGCCGGGTACTCCCTCCTTTCCCCCCGGCCAGCCCCATCCCCTGGTCGAACTCCTGAAAGAACTCCTGGTTGAGGGGACAATTTGCATACTATGCTTTTAGGATGGATCAATATTAGATGATGCATATGAGGTACAACCAATGAGGGAGATTTCCTAGAAAGGAACAGACAGCCCACAGCTTGGGAGTGGAAAAGAAAGAGCACTAACATATTTGAGAGCAAGCCCAGGACTTGCTAATTGCTTGAAAGGATGTTCATGGAAAGAACATGACTGAGTCTTAAAGATCAGTTACCATTTTTCTTTGTAACCAGACATGCTCATTCTTCTCTAACCTCTTGAAAATTAAAGACTCTGATCCTGTGTGCCCTTGTTGATCAAGACAAAGATATGTCTTTATCAAGCTTACAGGTTGTGATTTAAAACAAGATGTGTCTCACATACACCTAATAAGTCCGTAGAAAGCTGTTATGTGTGGATGGGGCATTGCATAGGCACAGATATCTCATCTCATACCCAGCAAACATTTCCCTGCTTCACCCAGTTTCTTTCTGACTTCCCCTAACTGCAACATGAAACAGGATCCTAATGTTCCTTCTTTTTATAGGCAAAAAAAAAACATGTTCACCTAAGTATCATTAGTGCTATTTTTTTTTCAGTTTCTCTATTTCAAAGAAACTGTATAGAGATGCTGCATTCAAGCAGAATCTTCTTTCTATAAAAAATAGACTTCATAGTTTTAGTCTCTATTATCACTTCCGTAGGCTAGAAAACTGTGGCTGCTTTTTATTTATTTAGAAGTGATATAAGGCAAGTCAGCTTGAAACATGTCATTTAACTCTTTTCAGGTGTGATTATCTGTTCTGATAAAATGTCCAGCCTGAGAAATAAAAAGCCAAATTATGAATATCTCAGTCAATAAGTGAAATTATAAAATACTGGTATTTTCTATGTTCTGGAAAGTGGAATTTAGTATCTTATTTAGTCTTAAAGCAACCTTAATATTTTAATTTTCCAAATGAGGAAACCAAATTGTCTAATGTCACACAGACAAAAGTGACAAAATTAAGACTCACACTCATTGCATTTTATTCTAAATCCCATATGCTTTTGTTAATCCTCATCCAAGGATATTTTTCCATTGATTTTTAGAGAGAGTGGAAGAGAGGGGGAGAGACAGAGAAATATCAAGAGATACATCGGTTGGTTTCCTCTTACACGCAGCCCTGGTGGATCAAACCAGCAACCAGAGTATGAACCCAGGACCCTTCAGTTCACAGGCCAAAACTCTATCCACTGAGCCAAACCAGCTAGTGCTAAATCCCATACTCTTAACCATTAGACTATGTCTTTTTTTTGTTTGTTTGTTTACCTTCACATCCCTTTGAATGTCCTAATACGCCAGGATTCTAAGCTTGTAGAATAATAATAACCCTCACTATTTCAGAAAAAAAAACACAACTCAGGTCTACTGAAAAATAAGGTGATCGAATAGAGCAGACCAAATAAACAAACCAAAGTCTAGTATATTATTCGATGCTCAAATATATACTCTGCAGTATGAACAAAGAGATAAAATGTAAAAATGATCTCCGGGGGAAGAACAAATTATAAGTTTCATTGATCTGGAGAGGGTATACATAAATAAGAAAATTGTGTCAAGTAAAACCTCTGTGAAACAAAAGGAAGACAGAAAATTGAATCAAAAATGGCCTCAAAACCATCTTTTTCTTTTTACGTGAGCATTGATTTTTTAAAATATGATTTATATCGGTGGATTCAATATGCCTGCCTCAACCAAAGCAGTTTTATAGATGTACAGGTACCTGTGTACAAGTACAGCTCTGACTGTATACGGGCCCATCAAGTTACTATCTGCAAAGTGTTTGGCAGCAGGAGCTTTCATCTTGTGTAGAAGCTGACATGCCTCCCTTCAGGTGATTTTTGTGTTGAGTTTTTGCTGGATTGAAAGCCATGCGTAATCATTCACTTTTCCCCCCAGCATTTCTTAATAGTGTGGCCTTCAATACTTTGAGTTCAGCCTTTCTAGAGTATAGACAACATGTGGGTACATAATTAGACGATAGGATGAAAATATATAAACAAAATGACATTAGATTTATTTTTCTTAATTGTGGAATTTCTTTGCCTTACCACAATTCTGCTTAAACAATCTTTAGGGGCATACTTTTAAACAGCAACTTTCTATACTTGTAAAGAACAACTTTGGTTAGTACTTTATGAAGAAATCTTGACTATATTTTAAATTGCCAGTGATTTCATAATTTTCAAAGCTTCTACTATTCTAACTTCATGTTCTTTTTATATCATTTGATAAGGTTTTGAATGTTTTCTGAGATAAAAACACTATTCCTAAAAAATGTTTGATTTATTAATTAAATCTTAGACAAGTAAGAAGCTATTACATTTAACTGATTCTTTTCAAATTTGATGCTAGATATATGTTGTCCACCCCTAAAATGTATAAGTGCTTCGACAGCTTAGAATACAGATAGCTAACCTGCCGTGGAAAACATCATTTTCCTTTCTGGAGAAAACAACTTACTTGCTAATTATAAAGTTGTCATGAATGGCTAAGGCTTTGGACCCAGTACAGCCTGCATCTGCCACTTACTCTATTGTCTCAGGTACAGTATTGGATCACTAAGCCTCAATTTCATCAGTGAATGGGTAGTCATTGTATCTCCTGGGGTTATTGTGATCATCAAGCAAAATTTTTATATATGTTTTTTGACATTCTACTTAGCACAGAGTAAGGGCTCAGTAAATTGAGCTATTAGTGTAATATTTAAAGATTTTAGTACTACCCAAACTCTCTAAACCTTGATTATTCTTGTTTTGTACATTTGTTTTAGCATTTTATATATTTAATACTTTTTGACCAGATATAATCAATGTGTATTATATCCTGGTAGCATGCCAAATTTGTAATATAAAGCAATAGTGAAATCATCAATGAGATAAATTGCCATTGCCCACTGCCATGTGAACTATTATTATAGAACACGATGTTAACACCCTCATAATTCAAAGGCAATACTACAGTTTTTTATAAATACCATCTCTTTATGAGGTAACATCTGGAAAAATCAGTGTGAGTGCACTAGGAACAAAAGCACTATGCATAGAACCATTGAAAGATATGCAAAATAACATGACTCAACGTAATTGATTCACCAAGTAATATTACCATATTTCAGTATTTTATTTAACTGATTTACTTTAAATAAATAAAATATTACAGTTTTCTTGAAGCTCCTTTGCCACTTTGTTTATCCTAACTTTCCCAATTGAAAGTAATTAGTTTACCTAAGATGGTAAGTTCCTGTTTATATTTTTACACTTCAAATATATTTCATGCATCCATAAATATAGTGTCCCTTAATGCTTTGTACATGCCATGTCTTACTTAACAAAACCTGACAATGACATATATATGACCCTATATTTACTTCTTCAGGTTTTTACATTTCACTTTTTAGATGTACTTATTTATTCATTTATCTGAAATCTTTTTTGTAAATCTTGTGAGGTAGAATCCATGTTTTACTTTTTTCTATATTAAGCCTACTGTCCCAGCACATTTATAAATAGACCATTGTTTCGCCACTGACTTATAAAGTACACACAGTTATGTACTAAGTTCCCATATGCATGGATCTGTTTCTCAACTTTGTCTTTGTTTCATCCCTATGTAAATTCAAAGATAGCAATCATGGAAGCTTTGTAACAAGCCTTTTTCTATTGGGTTTATTGGGGTGACATTGGTTAAAAAAATTATATAGCCTTCAGGTGTACAATGCTGTAACACACTGTGTGTAGTAGTGTGTGTGCACCACCCCAAGTCATTTCCTCCCATCACCATTTATCCCCCCTTTACCCTAGCCATCTCCCCCACCATCTTTTTCTCTAGTAATCACCATACTGTTGTCTGTCTGTGAGGGTTTTTTGTTGTTACTTAAACCCTGTAACTTTTTCACCCAGCCCTACACCCTCCTCCCCTCTGACAGATGTCAGTCCCTTCCATGTATCCATGCCTTTGGTTCTGTTTTGTTCATCAGTTTATTTTGTTCATTAGATTTCACGTGTAAATGAGATCATATTGTATTTGTGTTCTCTGACTGGCTTATTTTGTTAACATTAATACTCTCCATATCCATCCATGCTGTCACAAAAGGTAAGATTTTCTTTTTTATGGCCAAGTAATACTCCATTGTGAAAATGTACCACAGTTTTTTATCCATTCATCTATTAATTGGCACTTGGGATGCTTCCAAGTCTTGGCTCCTATAAAAAACACTGCAGTGAACATAGGGGTGCAAATATTCCTTCAAATCAGTGTTTCAGGTTTCTTTGGATATATTCCTAGAAGTTGAATCACAGGGGTCATAAGGCTTGACATTAAGTTGAGATAACCCACAGTACTCTTCTTAATTGTCTTCAGATTTTCTTGGCTACTCCTGTCTGTTTATAGCTATCTGAATTTCAGGATGTGCACAAACACAAACATTTTAGAATTTTAGCTGAAATTGTATCATATTGATAGGGATGGCTCACATCTTTATGATAATGAGTCTTCCTATGCAGGAACATAATATTTTTTTTTCACTCAGAATAATCCATACTTACTCCTAGCTTACTTATGGAGAAAGCATTTTAAAATTGTTATTATATTTTCTAATTAGTTGTTGCCATTCTGACTTTTCAACAGCAACAATGGAAATAAGGTCATATGAATGATACTTTAAATGTGCCAAAAGTAAAAAATAAATAAATAAAAAATTCAATCTAAAAATGTTTCTTATGTAATAAAAATAATGTAAAATTTAAATATAAATTTATACATAAATAAGTAGTATTTCCATCAGAGCAGCATATGAGTGAATGGAATTAAAGTGTTCAAATGTCTTCTTTTTCAAGTTCATACAGACATTAACTTTAAGTTTTAGACTTTGACAAATTAAGTATGCTAACTATAGACAAATTAAAGACTTTAATATGTTAGAGAGACAAATAAAGAATAGAAACAGAAGGTTTCATTTCCAAGCTAGTAGAGAGCAAAATAGAATTAAAAAACATGTTTTTTCAACACTTAAGATAGAAGAAAAAAACAAACACAGAACAGCAAGTCCAATTCATGAAACAAGCGAGGATGGTGAGAAAATTCTCTGCCCTAATAGCTTCATGGGTGAATTACATGAAACACTCAAGAAACAAATGCCAACATTTATACAAACTATTCCAGAAAATAGAAATTCAGAAACTATTCAATAAATCACGTTTTGAAGCTACATACCTTTGACACCCAAACCTGACAGGGGCAAAGTGTGTAAAGTAAATTGCTGAACACTGTTACTCGTGTGAGCACAGTTGCAAAATATCTTAAGCAAAATAATAATAAATTGCATTCAGCAATGAAAATGGTAATTTAACAAAAGAAAATATTCCATCAAAAAATTAGGTTTACGCCAAAAACACAAGGTAGTTTAATTTAAAAATCAATGAATGAACTCTTGAGAACAGATTACAGGCGAAAATTCAAATGATTAATTTGGAGTTATTTTGAGGCTCAGGTGGAACAGTACAGGTGAAGAGATGTTTTCTTTTTGTTTGTTTGTTTGTTTTTAAGTTGAACTACTATTAGAGAATTATTCTTGCTGGTTCAGGCTACTCTTGTCTGGCTCTGCTTTTGTTTAAAAAAAATCGCAAGTAAGGTGTATTGTGAGAGCTTTGATTAATTCCTTTAGCAATTGCTGCTTTACATTGCACTCACTTAAGCATCTTTCAAATCGAATGGATTAGAAATATTGGTGAAACTAAATGGCAAATATTTCAAAATAAGAAGAGGGAAAGGTAGAAGAGCACCTAATGAGGAAATATTGGTAGTATTTTACTTTTATAAATGTGATAAAAATAAAGCATTTCTGTTTTATTTCCAATAAAGACATCTTTTGAAAAATACCTTTAATTTGGGAAGTACATTACTCATTTTGTTCAATAGAATCTGTCCTCTTGTTCTGGATATAAAACACCATTGATTTTACAAGGGGTATAGGCTTGAATCAATTCAGTAGTACCCAGACCAACTTGAATAATAGATTATTTACCCTCCCTTTTTTTCTAAAATATCATTTCCCAAGAATTTCAATTAACTTTATAGTAATAACCTCATGAAAGTTTACAATTCCTAATTAACAGTGGGACCTATTCTTTTATTTTATGAACGCGGTTGATTATAAAATTATTTTGTTGGCTGTGTTACTTTGTTTTAGCATCTGCCTCTCCTCAGAGTTTGAAAAACAAATGTGCCTCCATGTCTTTTTAAAGAAATCTATGCATTTCTAATGACCAGTGTTTGAGATCTTGTTTTCCTTTTCCCATTCCATTCTAATTCCCTATGATTTCTCTGCTAATGCCTCCCTCTGAGTTTTATCAAGACAGTGTAATTTCTGCAGAAAAGGCTCAGCTTAGAAGTAAGGCAGAACTTCAGGTAATGTGTGTTTGTTTATTTATTTATTCATTTGCCACTTTGCTATAAGACTAGTAGCACATGAAAAATAAAAAGTTTGTTTCCTCATCTATGAAGCATAATGGTGCCTTTACTGGACACTTGTGAGATAAACGTTCTTAGGGAGGTTTGTACTGGTCACTAATGAAGATGGATGTGATCATGCATCCATAAGAGCCACTCCATTTACATTTAAGAGTAGAGAAAGTATGGCAGACCAGCTGGATTGCTTAGCAGGCATTTGGTCCTGTCCAAAACATCCACAGAGACAGTTGGTCCATGCCCGATGATCCTTGATATTCAATCAAGTCCCAAATGTCCATGTAAACATTTGGTTCCCACCAGCAGGGCCTTGAGCATATGCCATTACCAACTGGGCTACCAAGGCAAAGGAGTTCTTATTGGCAATGCAGCCACAACACAAATACTGAACCAATAAAGCATGATAGATTCTTTATTTATATGTTTGGCTTACAAGAGTAATACATAAACGAAATGGGCTATTTGAGCCAAGGGATGTTTTCTGAGCATGAACATTCTTGACAGGACCAAATAGCAAGAACCCTTTGGGGTGGGCCAAATGTTTCCGTGGAAATTTAGGACAGGACCAAATGTCCTGCAGTGGCAACCTTCTTACAAGAGTAGCCCAAAGCCTCACCTTTATGTGTCAAAATAAAATATTAGAAATGTATTTTACAGGGCCTTTAACTTATTTGTTTCATTTGAGCTATCTTTTGGCTAATCACAGTAAATAGATTTTTTAAACAAGTTATCTGATTATACCAATAGTTACTTTAAAATATTAACACTTGTCTGGCTGATGTGGCTCAATGGTTGCGTGTTGACCCATGAAGCAGGAGGTGACAGTTTGATTCCCAGTCAGGATACATGCCCAGGGTGTGGGCTTGATCCCCAGTAGGGAGCATGCAGGAGGCAGCCGATCAATGATTCTCAGCAGGGAGAGAGAATCTCCCTTCCTCTCTCTGAAATCAATAAAAGCATATTTTAAAAAATAAAATACTAATGCTACATTTTCCTTCTTTCTAAACTTGTGTGCTTAGCAATTTCACTTTTTAAATTTTTTTCTTTTACATTTTCTAATAAACCTGTGCTATTTAATTTTGATTTTCGCCTTCATTGTCAATTTCCTGATAGCTTTATCTACTTTCTCACTATGTCCATGCTTATCTCCTACTATACTTTCAATTTTAAATACTCAAGATTTGCCTTTTCAATTTATCTTTGAAAACTGCTAAGATCTAAATATAGTCTGAATATATTGGGTATTCAACAAATATAACTAATGATGGAATATGTAACTTTTCAAAATAGGCCACTACTAATATGGTGTTAATCTTCATTGAAGGTTATTAGATGTTAAGCACTATTCTGGTTAAATAAATTACAGGATAACAATTTTGCAGATGAGAAAATTTAGGCATAAGAGGTTAAGAACTTGCTCAAATATGTAAGTGGCAAACCCATGTTTTCAATTCAAGAATATAGTTTACAAACCTCACTCTTAACTTCAATCTACTGCATCTCTAATATGTCTTCTCTATTTTACATGGATCGTGGGTTTAATGTGTAAAAGAAAATAGTTAAGGGAAATTTCAATGCTTTACAAACATTATGATATATGATTTCTATAAATGTAATCTATGAATATTTCACTTCTTAACAATGGCATACTTTGAATAAACTCCAGTCAAATTGGTTTTAGTACAACTTCTAATTGAAAATTATTCTCCTAGAATCAACATGCGAGTTAAAAAAAAAGAACAGAAAAAAGCTTGTGAGTTTTAAGTTTAAATAAAATTAGCCTACCTGAGTTTAGTCTATTATAGAGTTTTATTTACTTAGATATGTGCTGTCTATCTTTGAGAACAAAGGAATATTATATTTGCATAAAATATGCAAAACTCTTTTGCAAAAGCCAGATAGAAATATATGAGATACTATATAAATATCTCAAAATTAAATGTCAAATGTATACCAACAAATTGTTCTCACACTGATACTTTGCATGATAAAATAAAGCAATGTTTGAGCTACAACTGGAAAAAAACTATTTTCCCACTCATTTAAATACAATGGTGTTAAGCAAATGATTTGTTTGAAATGACAATAGGTTTAGAAATAATCACATAAAATCTCATCTAACAGCTTTAAGTAGTAGTTTTCAGTAATTTATGTTCCAAAATAGATATTTCTTTCTTTTATAATAGATTACATAGGCCAGAGTCCAAAACACACACACACTACTTCAGAGTATGGGAGTAGCTGAAAATGGTTTGCTTTTTCCAACAATATCTAATAGAAGATTTTTTAAAATAACTTTTGAAATCACTATTTTGCCTATACCATAAGTAGTAAACTACCCACATTCCTGGCCAACATTGATTTGGAACACATGTAGAAAAAAATTATTTCCAACAAATGTATTAGTGAAATTTCACTAAAATATAGTACTTAGATAATAGCTCTAAAAATGCTGTGTTATGATTCATTGTGCACACTTCCAATCTACTTTTAAAAACTTACACTTTTACAATAAAAGTAACATTTCAAAGGAAGAAGAGATTAACTTTTCCAAATGAATCTGATGGGAGAAAAAAGCCAGAAATAAGAAATTACTCAGATTGGCATTGGGCCAGAATACAGGTTAAGACCTTGACATTAGTAAAGAATAATACCAAGGCATTTTGGATTGATAATAGGTCAAATTTAAAAAGTAAACAAAAATGCAAACAAACCAGAAAACTTAATTAGATAAATGATGAAGTAATTAATACCTTTGAATTTTTTAATGAGGCATAAATAAGGCTGCGTATTCACTTTCTAAATGAAATCCATGGTTTTAATCTGTAATGAAAAACCATTAGTCAAAATGTATACATTATTCATTGTCTGTAATAGCATCTGTTATACAATATTCTAAAAATATATATAAGATTGAAACTGTGATCGTGGTAAGGTCATACATAATTTCACTCATAATGTTGTGCTACATACAGATGGACACTCTTTGGCAATTAATTTTATTACTAGAAATCTGTTTTAACAAGATAATGAGAGCTTAGATCAGAGATTTATATGCACAGATGTTCATTACAGCATTCTTTATAATAACCAAATGTTGAAAACAAACTAAATGTCAAATGAAAGAGACCTAGACCTAATAAAATAAATCATTGTGTATTTCTGTTTTTTTAAGAATTAGGAAAATAGCTTGATATTGATATATATATCATTTTAAATATACATATGTACATATTACATGTAATATGTATTTTATATATAAAATACCACAAATTATATAAATGTATACAGATTTTATGTGAAGGAAAATATAGATAATGAAATTTGCTTAAATATTTTATTGAGATTATTTTTGGATTATGGAACTTTTTATTTCTGTGCTAAACAATTCTGGCAAAGGATGTATTCCTGGTGTGTGTTAAGCAATACTAAAGAAAAGCAAAAATATTGAAGCTACTGTGCTTAATTCTGAAATGTGCCAATTCTGAAAATTAAGACTGAATCAACTAAATAATTTACTTACCAAGACTAACTACTTACTCATGAAGACAGAATTCAGAACCTCTCCCTAATTGTTCCTTCCCACCAATCCAAAGTTATTATGTCATAAACTCTGCCAGATCCCAACTAATTCCCTTACTTGCAAGACCTACCTCAAAATCACTTATCCCATGTACTAAAATTCTATACATAATCTAATTTTCTATTTAAAGGCACTAATAAATTTGGCTTTGCTTGATCTAGCAGTTTCTTTGACATTTGCTTTTCCAGCAGTCTTTACAGAATCATGAACGATTTTAATTTTCAAAATATTTTACAAACTTATTAAAAATGTTTATTATAGCCCAGCTGCTGTTGCTCAGTGGTTGAACGTCATCTTATGTACCAAGAGGTCTCTGGTTATATTCCCTGTCAAGGAACATGCCTGGGATGCAGTCTCAATCCCCAGTAGGGAGCATGCAGAAGGCAGCTGATTGAAGTTTCTCTCTCATGGATGTTTCTATCTCTTTCTCCCTGCTCCCTCTCTCTAAAAATCAATAAAAAATATTTATAAAAATGTTTACTATAGCCTGGCCAGTGTTGTTTAGTGGTTGAGTGTCAACCAGGAGATCCCAGTTTTATTCCCAGTCAGGGTTGACCCCCAATACGTGGCATGCAGGAGGCAGCTGATTGAAGTTTCTCTCTCATGGATGTTTCTATCTCTTTCTCCCTGCTCCCTCTCTCTAAAAATCAATAAAAAATATTTATAAAAATGTTTACTATAGCCTGGCCAATGTTGTTCAGTGGTTGAGTGTCAACCAGGAGATCCCAGTTTTATTCCCAGTCAGGTTGATCCCCAATACATGGCATGCAGGAGGCAGCTGATCAATGATTCTCTCTAATCATTGATGCATCTATCTCTCCCTCTCTCTGAAATCAATGAAAT